>CM060937.1:279846521-282246521 GCA_030765085.1 Allium cepa | reverse complement strand
CATACGGTAAGGAGGATGAGTGATAGGAAGAGCTCCTGGTATTTGATTAATTCTGAACTCGATTGTTCGCTTAGGTGGTAATCCTAAAACGGGCTCAAATATATTGGAAAATTGACGAACAATGTGAATGAAGGAAATGAAATCATCCTCATCATCATCATCGTCATCATGTGGATTTAGAGAGTATAAGGATGCCATCGAATTAGAATCTGAATCTTTAAGAACAATAGAAATCTGCTTAACAGATTTAGGATGTCGAAGATGGATAGTCCTCTCAGGACATTGGATATGGACTTCGTAACGGTTAAGCCAATCCATTTTCAAAATCATTCCAAAACCTAAGTAACGCATAACACGCAAATCAGCTCGAAAAGCATAACCACATAAAATAATCTCGACATCTTTACAAAACAAACTAAGTGTTGTAGATCCACCAACCAGATTCTAATTTTCAGTGAAGTCATCAAAGCCATAACACTTAAAAAAAGTATCAACAAGTTCTTTTGATATAAAAGAATGGGTTCCGTATCAAAACGAACTTGAATAGGATGATCATGAAACATAATAAT
Source organism: Allium cepa (assembly GCA_030765085.1). Lineage (NCBI taxonomy): Eukaryota > Viridiplantae > Streptophyta > Magnoliopsida > Asparagales > Amaryllidaceae > Allium > Allium cepa. Next base: position 282,245,952 of record CM060937.1, on the reverse strand, counting down.
GCCATCAAGGATAGAATGAGAAACACCTTGACTAAGAGAAGTGTTACTAGGGGCTTGCACAACATTTAACTTTCCCTCTTTCTTGCCTTAAAGTTTGGGACATGACGATATATATTGATCCGAACTTTTTCAATAGCAGCAAGAAATGAGCCTCAGACACCTATTTATATTGTGGTCCGTAGAGCAACAATTGTTGCATTCTCCATGATTAGGGATTGGCTTCTTTGCTACCGAAGTTGCTTACTTTACTTTCTTGTTAGGATTAGGACTTTGAACTTAATAAAGGGATGTCTCTTCTTATTGATGTTGAAGTTCTTTTTGGCACCCACTACTTCATCATCACTTTCTTTATCAGCCTCTTCAAGTCGAAGAGCAATATCAACAAGCCGATCGAAAGAAACATCCAGTTTTAGAAGTAAAGCCTCTTTGGGGTTCTTATTCAACCCATAGGCAAACCTTTGATTTTTCTTCAATGAGATGTTAATATATTCGACCCTATATTTAGAGAGAGGTTCAAAAGATGCAACATAATCTGTCAAAGAAGATTCACCTTGAACAAGGTCAATAAAGCATCGAGCTAAAGTTACCTTTTCAGCTTTCGGCACAAACTTTAACTCGTATCTTTTCCGAAATTGCTCCCAAATAAGATCCGCCTCAACAATTTCCGAAATCAAAAGCTTATACCAATCTAATGCTCTTTCCTTGAGCATTCTAGAAGCCACTTGGATACAATGTAGATCAACAAGATTCATGCAAGAAAAGATGCGATCGCATGATCTAAGCCAAGCTTGGACTTCTATAACGCTTTTGGAACCCTTGAATGAATTTCCACCCAAATTGGTATAATCACTGCATAAATGTGCAAACCCGGATTTAGGGTGAGTAGGCTCTAGAATGGGTCCGACAGCTTGATCCAAAAGCTGTTGGGAAGACATGAATACTCCATCCTGAGGAGTAGCACTGGATTGACCGGCGCTGGGATGGCCAGGCCTAACCATTTCTCTTCTTTAAGAAAGAAAGAAAGAAGAGGAAAAAGGTTATTCTCAGAATGAATATCAAACAAACTTGATTGATAAAATAAGGCATCATAAAAGGAAATAGGATAAAACGGGTCCTAAGACTCGGATAAATTCTAAGGCACGATTCCTAAAAAAGACTTAGGACGATGATCCTTGCTATAATATTCTATATTGTTCTGAAGTTTGGCTCTGATACCAAGTTGTGACGCCCCACCTCTATACTCACACTAGCTAAGGACACAATGGGGTAATGCCGTTGACTAGCACGAAGAATAAGGATGTTGAGGAGCGACCACCTGTGTAATTGCTTTGTGCAAGTACCGATATATCAGATAGTATTACATGCATTTCGTTTCGAGGGGAAATCTCTCGCATCAATTACAAACTCAAAACTACTACACAATGGCTATGTGATATTCAGAAACAAATATAAAATAAGCATAACACAAATCAGTCACATATATTCGTATCACAAAGGTGGAAACAGATATGAATAAAACACATAGAAGTGTGCATCAAAGTAGTGGTCATGCAAGATCCACTACATCACAAAAGAATATGTTTAAGTGCTAGACAAAAGAATATTTATACATCAAGGAGTTTCTATCTCGAATATATAAAACAAAATCTACTAAGCTAAGTAGTTAGCCAAAAATCAAAAGACAGACCCTGATAAGAAGTCAAGTAGAAGTACCTGAAACACCTCGGTCTGACCCGAGTATTATTTAAGAAGAAAAATAATAAACGGATCAGTCTAGCTATAAATATCATATAAAATGAGATAGGATAAGAGATAGAACAAAAATATATGATAACAATGAAAATCATACAGTATCTCAAATCTACTCAAAACACCTAAAAGAATGTCATATTCTTTAGCTTATTCACCAAACCTCAAATACTGATAAAGCTTATCAACATAAACCACAAAAATAAGTGAAACACAATAATTCCAAAAATCAATAATCAGAAATCCAAAAAGCATAAAAAGGAGGGGAAGGCCTATCATAAATGGGAGCATGAAGATTCGCCAACACGTGTATCACAAATGGCTATCCCATAAAATGAGCAAGAGCTCCTCCAAATAGGGTATAGTCTCCTATTGCGGACTATGAGTAGAATCTCCTCCAAATAAGGTATAGTCCCTCTTTGCAGACTATGAATCGAAACTTCTCCAAATAGGGTATAGTACCCTTTTGCGGACTATGAGCAGAAGCTCCTGCAAACAGGGTATAGTCCCCATTTGCGGACTATGAGACATTGCACATCGCTAGCCTAAATCTCAAAATGATCACCATTGATCAATAAGAAGTGTAAATTACACTAAGCTAGTAAATAAATGAGTTTAGCTTCATGTCTCTTAACCACTGGCTTAACTTAAATATTTACGAACAAATTGTAGATTTTCACTCAAAAATTGTGAAAAGAGTTCAATCGAACAAGTCTAAAAATTAATCGACGAAGTAAACGCAAGCGTTTCATACCACTTTTTTTGCTAAGTCGTTTAATTAGATTTCTCATACGAATGAGAAAAGGTTTGTATATACTAATAGATTGGAAAATTGTTCTAAAAACGAGCTTTGTATTAAAAATAACGCTGAAATCATTTTTGTGAAAGAGTTTGAATATTTACTACTAGTATAGAAACCTTTGTATTTTAAAGTGACAAATCACAAAAATGATTGTAAAAATAATCAATCACCAAAAATTCACATACGATGACATGAATCAAAATCATAGAAATCAATATCAATTCCATCAAATGAATATTCCCAAAAATCCAGAAAGAAGTTATCAAAGTCGATAATAAATGACGATGATCAATCAGATCGACCAAAAAATCGACATAAATGGAAACTCATCCAAAAACAGGTAAGTTGGCCGAAATTAGCAGCTCCAGACATCTGGTGGTTCTCTCAAACGTCTGAGCTTAAAGACTCGAAATTTTATTCCAGATCGCCCAGATGTCTGGGAAGTAAGCTAGACATCTGAGCTGTACATTTGCAATTTTTATTCCGATGACCCAAACGTCTGAGTATCATACCAGACGTCTAAGCTGAAGCTCAGGAAAAAATCTACCTAGGCCAATGATGGTAAATCATATCGAAAGCGATCAGACGAGCGATGATGGCTAGAGATTTATGCCAAGCGACATCACAGCCCTATAGACTCACCGAACACTCCGAACAACATGTCCAAACATCCACATAAGGATTTTCATAGATTTTGACTTCAGAATACCCAAAATTGGAAAATTTATCAAACAATTCAATTAAAAAGCAAATGAACATAAAATAGATGTGAGGAATTCGCATCTATCAACTATCAAAGGTACCGACATAGATGTGAGTTCAAGTACTCACCTTTAAACCCAAAAACGACGAATGAGAAGCTCTAAAACAAAGCAAGACCGATTCCTCTTCAACGAGACCTCAAGAATCCTCAATCTATTATCAAATGAAACGAATTTCCTAAGTTAGGGCTTAGGAATTTTTGAAAATTGAAGAGAGATTGAGATGGAGAAGATGAAGAGGATGCTTACCTAAGCTTCTCCTTGATTTTTGGAGCTTAAATCATGAATTTCCTAGTAATCTAGGGTTTAGGAATTTTAATTTCCTCTTCTTTCCTCCATTTTCCCTTTAGCTTGAAGTGTTAGAAAAAATAGAATGAATGGATAAAGCGGGGGTGGAGTTAGGGGATTTTGTTGGGTTAGTGGGCTGAAATCCAAACTCAAACCCCAATAGAAAAATAACGAAATTCTACTCAACTCCAAACATATTGATGTTTATAATCAAAAAGGTTGAAAATGCCATTTTGAACTCAATGGGGGTCTCGAGTCCTAATTCGACTGTTTACAAAAAGTAGCACTTTGGATTTTAATCCGACTAACGATGTTATATTTAAATAAAACATTTAAATATATAATCGTAAAATATGCGGGTTGTTACATGGTTGATTTGAATGATGATTGTGATGGATGTTAATTGTTGATATTTTGATGGTTGATGTATAATATTTATCCATTTGTTGTTATCAACCGCAAGTTCCCTTAGTTTATTGTTAGTAAATCACTATGGGTTGAAATGATACATACCCGAACGATCTTATCAGGAAAAATTGTTATGGGTTGAAACGTTAGACTCGAGCGATTTGTGGATTTTGAATTTTGCTTGGGATTGCGAGTTGGAAGGATCATACCCGAAATTTAAAATTTATTGTGGGTTAAATTGCTATACATCCGTATCACTTGACCATAGGGTATAAAATTATATACGGACATTGGATTGGTTAAATTAAATGATTTTATATCCTTATATTTTGAATCCAGTTAAATGATATTTTGAAATAAAATTGGATTTATATAAACTGGATTATTTTCAAAATTTATATTTTAAATGTTGAAATTGAAATTGGTTTAAATGAATTGCTAAAAAAATTAAATTGAAATTTTAAAGTTGAATCTTGAGATATAAATGAAATTTATCAAAATTGAGTTATTGTAAATGTTGAATATTCAAACTTTGGAACCTATCAAATTTGAAGTGGTTTAAATTTATAGTTCAAACATGGATTTAAATCGATATAAATTGAAACAGTTTTATTGAGAATTTGAATCGAAAGTTTAAAGTTGAGTTTTGTTGATTTGAAATCTGGATATGGTCCATATTTGTTGAAATGAAAGAAACAGTTTGATTTGATACTATTTCAAAATAAATTATTTAATATAAACTGTTTAAGTAACTATAAAATTTAGATTATTTAGGTTTTCAAAACTATTTACTATATAAACCATTTCCAATAATAAAGCCATTTTATATTAAACTACTTTAACTATTTTGAATCCTTAAACTGTTTAACTATTAAAAACTAATTTAACTATTAAAACTATTTTAAAACTATTCTAACTATGTTGAACTATTAAAACTATTATTAAACTATTAAAACTATTAAAGCTATTTAAACTGTTGAAACTATTTCAGACTATTTTTAAACTATTTTTTACTATTAAAACTATTTTAAACTATTAAAACTATTTTTAAACTATTTCAAACTATTTTAAACTGTTTATGACTATTCAAACTATTTTCAAAAATTCAAACAGTGCAAGGTTGAATTGTTTATATTTAAATCTTTGATTTAAAAGCGGATATGGTTAGATGATGTTTTAACCTACGTTGGAATCTGAAATAATATTTTCTAGTGAAATGACACATTTTACGTAAAAATGATGATTTTGAAATGAGGGTTTAACCTACTTTGTGGATATCATTTCGAAAGTGATATGATTTTGAAAGTGAATATGATTTTGAAAGTGATATGATTTGAAGTAAATATGATATTTTGATATCAATTATGAATCAGTTTTGAAAATGTAAAAGAAACAACCGATGTGAAATAAGTGTTTGGTTGTTAAAGAGACCGGGATCAGATATTGTCATACTCTCCGTCAATACTGAAAACCACTTTAACAACTGTGCACATGGTAGAGATTCCAGAATGAAGTAGGATGGTTTGGAGAACGATTCTGTATGAGGTATGAATGCAACCTGAGTCCCTCGAGTCGGCTTGGTATGATAAAACAGGAGCTATACTGGGCCAAGTGAGGTCACACCTCCGATCAGGCACGTTTCTTGATACCATATTTATTACTTTATGATTGATTTGATGGCCACCCCTAGATTTGATTATGGGAGTGTGTTCCAAGGTGGGCGGTACTAGCTACTATTCATTACCACCAGTCTGGGATTCAAATGACAGAATCCTAACCTAGCATTGCCTCGCTGCCTTATCATATGCCTTATCGCGCCCACTACGTGTTACCTATAGAGTGCTCCCTGATAGCCCATCAGTTTACAGTGGAGTTTACAGTGCTGTATAGACTACGACATTTATATAAAATATGTTAAGGGGGATATGAATAATTCCTTAGCACTATTTTAATATTTTACTTTACCTTAGACATATTATAATAGTGTATTGTACTATGTATGTAAATAGTTTAATAGATCCTTAGGAGATGGAATCCCAAACATCTCTTAAGTTATTGCATGCACGTTATACACTGGATAGAAGATGTAAATCCCTGGTAAACATCTTTGAAGCCATTACACTCATATTTATTTAATGTTGATTTAACTAACATAAGATCTTTTAGTTCTAACTTGAATGTTTTGTCTTTTCATTACACTCGGATCAGTCCGAGTTTTTCAGTGTATTGAAGCCCACTTTATCTCTAGAGGATGAAGACGGAGATTTGTATGCTATTTATTATATTCATACTACTGCATCATATTATTCCGCTACATTATTTATTATTCCTGTTGTATGTATAACTCTGATATGTATTGTAAAGTGTAACCAAGTGTACTTGTAAAACAACTTTATGAACTATTTATTTAATTATTATATTTTGTCATTCCACTATGAGATTCTGTGTTTTATTTTTCCTTCTTTTCTCTTATTATCTTATTTACCCCATTAACAATCCTGCCTTTTGAATGGTTTGAATGGGACATGTATGTTTAATTGTCGATTTAAACCATCCAAAAAGATAGTCATAACAAGATAGAATGTTAGGAAATCAAATCTACAGTTTCAATGACAACAACTATACAATGGAAATCAAATATACATATATATTTCTATATAAAGGTACTTGCTAGAATAACATCAATAGAAAGACAAGAACAAGGCTCAAAGATCACTATAAAAGACTACAAGTCAATAGGTACAAACAAGCAATATAAAAGATGCACAGAACAAACATGCACAAGTTTCAGACGCCTGGGTGCACAAGCTAGACGTTTGGAAAAGCCTCTGGAACTACAAACAGACTAAACTAGACGTCTGGTAGTAGCAATCAAATGTTTGAAAATCTAGTATATACAAATAATATACAGTATTAAACGTTTGATACAAATACCATACGTCTGATTTCGAACTTGGATTTTAAATTTAAACTTCAACTGCCATATTTGAATAGACATCTCCGCTACTTTTCGCTGAAACTCTTCATCGTCAATAGAAACAAATGTAGAGCACTTGTTAATGGATGCAAATACTTAAGGAACCTTTTTACAACTATATATATCATCAAAAATCAAAAGAAAAAATTACCTTACTTACTTACACTCTCTAATTACATACTCTATCATATACTCTTGCTCTATAGCAATCTATACTTGCATTTTACTCTTTCATATATTCAGTTCTTCATAGACAATGCTCTCTAGATGTATATTGGAAGCATTTGTACTAATTAGTCAATATTCATGTTACACAATTGACACGAACAACTTATTATAACCAAGCCTATTCCTCCGGGCGAAGCGAGGGTGTTTGATAGTCGAATTCCGAAGGGGAGCTTTGTGACTGGACGTAGGATGGAAGGTCCAAATCAGTATAAAATCCTGTTGTGCTTATTCTGTATTTACATAGTTTAATATTATGTTAGTTGCATTATATATTTTGTCACATATACTTGCATGCACACGACATGATCCACCCTGTAGACTTTCAACTGGTATCAGAGCAAGGTTTGATCAAAGTACTGTAACACATTTTTGAATCATTATAATATTGCAAGTATTTTTCAAGAAGGTCAATCCACAGGACGACCCTCACTTTTTAATGGTTTTAACTATGCATATTGTCAACATGTATGAGAATTTTTATGGAAGCTAATGGATTAGAAATTTGGTAAGCCACTCAAAAGAAATATGAAGCACCTGACACTGCTAGGAACACATGGAATGATGCACAAAAAACCACAACTTCTAGTAAAGCTATGAATATTTTATTTTGTTCCTTAGATAAGAATGGGTTTTCATATGTCATGTTATGTAACACTTCATATGATATTTGGTGTACCTCACAAGTTGCACACGAAGGCACAAACAAAGTTAAACAAACTAAGATTTCAATTTTACAAAATCAATTTTCATCATTTAAAATGAAGTAAAGCGAATCTATAGTAGACATGTACTCTAGATTCCAAACCATTCAACACGATTTAATGACACTTGGAGTCAAATTCACAAATTTTGACTTAGTATCTAGAATACTCAATTCTTTAACTCCAGAGTGGGAAAGAAAAGTATTATCTATTGAAGAAGATAACAATCTCTCAACACTCTTAGTTGAAGAATTGATAGGAAATTTAGTGTCCTATGAGGCTACTTTGCAGGCACGAAAAGAACAAAATTCGGAAAAGAAGAACATAGCATTCCCAGCAACAAATGAAGGCACCGACTTAGACGAAGAATAAATTGTATTTATTGCCAAAAACTAAAACAAATACAAGAAGTTTAGGAGAATGACTAGATTTAAAAAAAGGAGGAAAATCAAGCTCAACAAATCAAACATCAATCAAATGCTATGAATGCGACCAATTTGGACATATGAAGAAAGATTGTCCTAAACTCAAAAACGATAAAAAGAAGGACAAATTTGAAAGCTTTCAAAGTAACATAGGATGACTTGGATTCTTCATCATCATCAGATAGTGACAGCGATAGTGACGGAGAGCACGCTAATGTATGCTTTATGGCAGAGACTAATGAGATATGTCCCGAACTTAGCTATGATGAATTATTAGAACTTAGCATGGAATTAGATGATAAATTTAGACAAATTAAAAAATTGAATAAAGAACATATAGCCAAAATAAATGGATTAGAACTTGAAGTAGGAATGTTAAAAGATGAAAAAATTATTTTAGAAGAGGAACTAGAATTATCTCAAGAAAAAAATAAAAATAGTTTGGTTGAAAATGACACTATGGTTATTGATTTTGATAAAAATAAACTAGAAAAGGATAACTTGTTAAAAGAAAATATCAACTTGAAGAGTAATGTAGAAACGTTGAAAATTGAAAATGTAGAATTAAAAAAAATTACGTAAAATTATAAATAATGTTTCAAAATTTAACAAAGGAAAACTAGATTTGGAAAATCTAATCAAAACTTCAAAACCATCAGGTAATAGAAATGGAATAGGATTTAAAAATATTCCTAAATAAAAAGGGAATAATGTTAAGAAATATAGTTATATTTATCAAAAGACTAAAAGATCACCTAAGTCTAATATGAATACCAAAAATATAAAAATTTGGATTCCTAAGACAAATAATAATTCGATTAGACAAAAATATATTTATAATTTTTTAGATAATGTTGTCTATAATAAAAAATTTGTTCATAAAGGTACCAAACCTTCTTGGGTATGCCTATCTGCTCGTACGAACATCTAGGACCTTAACAAAGTATATGGGTACCAATTAAATCATCTTTTATTTTGCAGGCATCCTGTTAACGCTTAAAATTGAACGCTAACACCCCGGTGTAAGTAGAGATTAAGTGAAAGCACCACCCGTCAATACGGGAATTAGAAGTAAGTAGAAAAGTCACAGAAAAGCAGTAAAAAGACAACAGTTTTATAGTGGTTCGGCTTCAAGTTAAGCCTACATCCACTTTAATCTTCTTTATTGCTGAATCAATTACAACTTTACAACAATCTTCAATTACAACACTGCTAGGACAAATAGCTAGAACTCAGATGCAGAAGAACCCTTTGAAACTCTTTGAATCCATGTCGAATGTTTTACACTTCCTCTCGAAGTTCATTGAGATATCTTTCATGTTTGAAGTGTCAAGTGAGTCGAGAATTCAGTAGAGTATCGACGTTCCAGAAATGAGCCAAAAGATCCCTTTTTAGTTGGAGTAGGTGGGATATTTATAGGGAGTTTTCTGAATTAGGTCGTAGGTCGTGAGCGACCTTGGATAGGTCGTAAGTCGTGAGCGACCTAGTGGACTCGGTCTTTAACGCTTAACAAGAGCGCACTTGATCATGTTGAATAAACCGGCAAGTCATAGGTTGTCAACGACCAAAGGCGGAAGCGGCATAAGAAGTTACTTCGGTATTGTTTAGGTCGTGAGCGACCTAGGGGAGGATGGTTGGCGACCTAAGGTTGGGAGCGGCCTATAAGCAAGTGGCTTCATTCCGTGATAACTCGCTAGGTCGTTGGATCTTCTAGGTCGTTAGGTCATTTAGCTACTAGGTCATTAAGTCGCTTTAGTCCATAGGTCGTTAGGTCGTAGATCTCTTGTACCTTTAGCCCGTTAAGTCGCGAAGCCTCTTTGCTTTGACATGCTGTTGCCCTGTGTTGATGGTTAGGTCGTTAGGTAGTTGATAAGCTTAGGTCGCTAGGCCGTTGAGGGTTTTTTAGGTCGTTAGGTCGTTCATACTTAAATTCTTTCAGGTCGCTTATTTCCTTAGGTCGCCGAGCCGTGGAATAGAGGAGTTAACACATCCAAAATAAATAATAAGGAGAAACAGATACTTAATAATGGATGCTCTAAGCATATGACCGAAAACTCAAAAATGTTATCAAATATAACATACATCAATGGTGGAACGGTAACTTTTGGAGATAATTCAAAAGGATACGTCGTTGGCATTGGAGAAGTCATCAACTCTGGTATTTCTAACTCTCCTATTATTACAAATGTTTTGTTAGTAGAAAATTTAAAACACAATCTACTTAGTATTAGTCAATTATGCAATAAAGGTTTTCAAATCAAATTCGAAAAAGATAAATGTAATATTTTCAACAATAACAAACAATCAATATTTGAGGGTTTTAGAAACAAAAATATTTATGTCTTAAATACGTATATAAATCAAAATTCAATTTTATGTTTAACTGCCAAACATGACGATCCATGGTTGTGGCATAAACAATTTTGTCATATTAATTTTAAATATATTAACAAATTAGCAAAATATGAGCTAGTTAGAGGATTACCAAAAATAAATTACAAAGTAGAAATTTATGTGACGATTGTTGGAAAACTAAAGAAAAGCTCTTTTAAATCTAAAAATAATATGTCTACAAAACGAAGATTAGAATTATTACATTTAGATTTATTTGGTCCAACTTAAGTATGAGCTATAAATCATAACAAATATGTTTTTGTAATAGTTGATGATTTTTCAAGATATACATGGATTTTATTTTTAAAACATAAAAGTGACACCTTTGGTATGTTTAAAATTTTTGCTAAAAGAATTAAAAGTCAAATGGATTTGAAAATTAAGAATATTCGAAGTGATCACGGTGGAGAATTCGAAAATGATCTTTTAAATATTTTTTGTAATAAAAAAGGCATAAGTCTTAATTTTTCTTTTCCCCGCACACCTCAATAAAATGGTGTAGTAGAAAGAAAATATCGTACGTTATAAGAATGTGCACGAACACTAATAAATAGCGGTGGTCTACCAAAACATTTTTAGGCTGAAGCTATTGCCACAGCTTGTTATATTTTGAATCGAGTAACCATACAACCTATGACTAAACAGACTTTTTTTGAGATATTTTTTAGAAGAAAACATTAAGTATCATACTTTAAAACTTTCGGATCAAAATGTTTTATATTAAATACAAAAGATAATTTAGGAAAATTTGACCCGAAGGCCGATGAAGGAATCTTTATTGGATATTTGGATCATAGCAAGGCATATAGAATTTTTAATAAATGAAATAACACAATTGAAGAAAGTTTACATGTTTCGCTTGATGAAAATTTTCTTGACCATCATAGTAATGACGATGAAGAAATAATTCCAATAACAAATACAACAAATTATTTCAATAATGAAACAAAATAGAATAATACTTTAGTATCATTTCCTAGAATTTTGAAAGATCATCCAAAAGATAATATCATTGGAGATCTTAACTCTAGAGTAAGTAGAAATCAACTTAACCAAATAAGTCATATAGCATCTGTGTCAAATTTTAAACCGAAAAATTATAAAGAAGCTTCAAACGATACTTTTGGATAATAGCTATGCAAGAAGAATTAAATCAATTTGAACGTAATAATGTTTGGGAATTAGTACCAAGACCAAAAAATCAATCGGTTATAGGAACAAAATGGATATTTAAAAACAAAGCAGATGAAAAAGTAAATATAGTTAGAAATAAAGCACGTCTAGTTGCTTAAGGTTATAAACAAGAAGAAGGTATCGACTATGACGAAACCTTTGCTCCAGTAGCAAGACTCGAGGCCATACGTACATTAATCGCTTTTACAAATCATCACAATTCTAAATTATTTCAAATGAATGTCAAAAGTGCTTTATTAAATGGTCTTATTAAAGAAATTCAATCGACACTCTTATGTGCCTAGATAACGTCTATTTTTTTACTTCTCTCACTTCGTTTCAATTTATTTCTACTGCAAAATCGATTTCTTACTTCTCAAAAATACTTCCTCCTCCAAACTTGATTAAATTTGATGGCTCCAAACAAAAAATCCTAAGATCTTTAAGCGAAAACAAGACCAAGCAACTTCCTCCAACTCCCAAGTTTGCTTAGATGATCAAATGGAACAATGGATGAATCGTATACCGGATTCACTTAAGAGATATGAGGATATTCAAAAGAATAAACTCCATATAGGTCCATTTTATAATTTGCTGAAGTTTCCAATGTATGATTTAGACAAAATGTGTGAAACTGCTGGTTTGGAAACTTTGATATCCTTTAATCCCAATAACATCCAAATTGATCGGTTGACCATATTTCTTTTCTACGCTAATTTGGATAGCACAGTAGTTTGAAACACAGACAACGATGATAATTGGTTGTGATCTAGTGTTTACGGCAACACAATTAGGCTTACTCTAGGGATCATAGGCCGAACTCTTGGATGTTCCGATACCGTAGAAGATTTATATAATATTTCGGATATGCGTTTAAAACCAAGAGATAATATAACACAACAAATGCGGGAAGATGAAATTCCTAGATTCACATCCAAATACCTATGACCTAAGGCAAGACTTCTCACTAGAATGATTATCAGTACTATCATTACTCGCATTGGTATTCATGAGCAGATCACAGAACTAGAGCACAATGCCCTATATTCTATATTCATAGGAACAAGGGTCAATTGGGCAAAATTTATATTTGACGAGCTCAAACACTTTTGGACTCGATCACGCCCATCCATCATCTATCCTACATATATCATGAGACTTCTATGAGCTCACAACATCCCCTCATATTTATCAACTTTTGAAGAGATTTTGTAACAACCCGCATATTTATCGAGTTTACATTTAAATATTTTTATTTAAATATTAAATCGTTAATCGGATTTTGGTCCGAAAAACTACTTTTTGCAAACGGTCAAATTAGGACTCGAGACCACTTCCATTGAGTTCGAAATGTCGTTTACAGCTTTTTAAGTATAAACATCGATAGGTTTGGAGTTAGTGAAATTTCACTAACTTTTCCCGCTTTGGACTTTGGGTTAGTTTAGCCTATTAAGCCCAAGTTCCAACCCTCTTCTCCTCACTCTTCATAAATTTCCTAACTAACTCAAGCTTTAGCATTAATGGTGAAGAGAATGGGAAATTAAAACTCCAAGCTCAAATTCAATTGCAACTCCATCATTCAACTCCAAATTCAAGTAGAAGATATTGGATTCAAGCTTTGGATTGCTTCTCCTTGCTTTCAAGCTTCATCTTCATAAATTTTAGTGCAAAGGTGAGATTTTTATCTCACAATTCTAGCCTATAACTATATTGGACTGTTGGGAATGATTCCCCATCACTTTAGCATGTGCATTTGCATTTGGTTTGGATTGGATTGGCGAAAAACTCCAATTTTTAGCGTTTTTGACAAAAAACTGCAGTTAGGTCGCACTGCCTCGGAGTTAGGTCGTTCTGGCCTTAAGTCGTTTCTGGCCATCGCTAAGTCGTCCACGAGTTAAGCCTAAGTCGTAAGTCGCGCGCGTTGAAAAGTCACCGCCTTTGTATTTCTGTTCGCCTGTGTTGAGTCGTTCACGAGTTAGAGTGCTAAGTCGGCTGCGAGTTAAGAGTTAAGTCGTTCGTGTGTTATCTCGTAAGTCGTCTCCGACCTAAGCCTCTCTAAGTCGCGAATTGTTAAGTCGGCTGTCCTTAAGTCGTTCGACCCCACTAAGTCGTAGGTCGCCTCCGACCTTACCCTTAGGTCGTATGACCTGTTTGTTAAGTCGGCTGTCCTTAAGTCGTTCGACCCCACTAAGTCGTAGGTCGCCTCCGACCTTACCCTTAGGTCGTATGACCTGTCATCCACTAGGTCGCGCCACTTAGGTCGTATCCCTTAGGCCGCGAACTCTTTAGGTCGTTAGACCTCATTTTGCTTTAGGTCGTAAGCCGCTTGTCTTCACTTAGGTCGTACCGTGACGGGGCGCTGCCCCGCACCCCGCCGGGGGCGCTGCCCCCTGGACCCCCGCGACCTGACCGGGCAGGTCGAACCCCGTATAACTCTGCGTAGGCGATCTTATCTGAAGAACATTCAACCGAACTTCCTGAGCTGATTTCCTTGGATTTTTATCACATCTTCGAATGTGATCTTTGTGATTGATTGTTTCTACAATCGCTTCTGTGATTTGTCACTTTAAAATATGAAGGTTTCAATACTAGTAGTAAATATTTTCTTAAACCGTTTTCCAATCTATTAGTATATACAAGCCTTTACCTCACTCGGATGAGAAATCTAATTAAACGACTTAGTAAAACAAGTGGTATGAAACGCTTGCGTTCACTTCGTCGGTTAATTCTTGGACTTGTTCGATTGAACCCCTTGTGACAATTTTATTAGTGAAGATTTACAGTTTGTTCGTAAATATTTAAGTTAAGCAAGTGGTTATGGGACATGAAGCTAAACTTCTATATTTACTAGCTTAGTGTAATTGACACTTCTCGTTGATCTTGATGATCGCTTTATGAATTAGACTAGCAATTGCGCGATGTCTCTTTCATTGCAAGGTTAGACTAGACACCACTTGTGTGATTCCATTCACACATACCTTTCTGCTTTTTGGTTAGTCTTGACCTCATTCTGTGTGATTCCACTCACACATGTGGGGTAGCTCCCCATGGTCTTCGGACCGTCATGTGATAGGCCTCTTTCCCTTTTTATGATTTCTGGATTTCTCGTGTTGATTTCTGGAATTTATGTCATTGACTTGTTATGAGTACAAGTTTAGGGTATGATGCCCTCTTCGAATCTTTGAGAAGATTCTTGTGATATTGATTATCTCTTATTGATTGATCTTCTGTTGATCATTATTTACATACTTATAGTGGTATGTCGTTATGGATATTTATGTTTATGCCATATCTTTTATGTTATATCATGTCATCTGATATTTATAGCTAGACTGATCCGTTTATTATTTTCTTAAATAATACTCGGGTCAGACCGAGATGTTACAGGTGCTTCTGCTTGACTTCTTCCCAGGGATTCATCACTCTGACTTTTGGCTAACTGTTTAGATTAGCAGTTTTTGCTGTATACACTTGAGATATAGACTCATAGTTGTATTCTTTTGTATAGCACGTGTTGCTATTCTTTTGTATTATCGTGGATCTTATTGACCACTACTCTGATGTACACTTTCATGTGTTAGTTATATATTCATATCTTCTTCCGCCTTTGTGATATGGATATCTGTGACTGATTTGTGATATGATTATTTCTATGTTTGTTTCCGAAGATTATTTATAGCCACCGTGTGATAAGCTATTACATGGATGGTCGCTCCTCAACAGCCTTATTCTCCGTGCTAGTTGACAGCACTTCTCTGGAGTGTTCTTGGCTAGCGTGGGTATAGAGGTGGGGCGTCATAGATTTCTTCGAAATATGCATCCACTAAATTTTTCTCCCTAATGCACTTGCCGGAAAATCCTCTGGACTTTCTATCTTTAGAAGATTGGATGCAACGTCGTCAAGCTAGACAAGCTGGGCCTCCATCTTAAACACAACCTTAACCATCATAAGAGGTGGAACAACATCACCAGACTACTCCTCCTTCTCCTGCACCATTTGATTGTACATGCCAAGATGATATTTTGGAGACTCGCATAGAGACTAATCCAGATGAGAGTACTCGCGACCTAACTCTCCAAAATCATCTTATTTTGTCTTGAAATCAAAAATTGTTGGCTAAGCGCATTGATAGTTTTGAAACATCTTTTGCATCTCGCCTAGCCACATTTGAAACGTCACTTTCAACTACATTATCTGTTCTAAAGGAGGTTCTTCAAAGGGTTCGTGGTCCTACACCACCTTCAAAAGATTAGCCAACTCCAGTGCCTTCTCCTCCTCCTTCGAAACATTCCAAACTTTTTGATGAGGAGAATAAACCCCAAATAAAATCCGACATCTCCTAAAAAACAAGCAAGTTCTTCCAAGGATAAAGATAAAGGAGATGATCAAGAAAAAGCTTCCCCAAAAAATCTTTAGATTTCTTAGTATTCTATCTTTTGTATAAATATGATGAATGTAATCAATTAATGTGATTAATGAAATTTTCTTTTTGGTGTGTTATTTCTTTATATATTTCTGATTGGTAAATACTTAATGGAATGGAAATATGTCTATAACTAAAAAGTTATAGATCCTTTTTGATAATGCCAAAGGGGGAGAAATAATATAAATCACAATAAATGATGGAAAGCACATATTTAGGGGGAGATTTATAAAATTAATATATAAGTACATTGTATAGTTGTCATTATCAAAAAGGGGGAGATTGTGAGGAAATCAAATCTACAGTTTTGATGGCAACAACTATACAATGAAAATCAGATATGCATATATACTTTTATACATAGGTACTTGCTAGAATAACATCACTAGAAAGACAACAACAAGGCTCAAAGATCACTACCAAAGACTACAAGTCGATAGGTACAAAGAAGCAACATAAAAGATGCATAAAACAGACATGCACAAGTTTCAGACATCTAGATGCACAAGCCAGACGTCTAGAAAGGTCCTCTGGAACTACAAACAGACTAAACCAGACGTCTGGTAATAGCACTCACACATCTGAGAATCTACTATATACAAACAATATATAGTATCAGACGTCTCATACAAATACCAGACGTCTGATTTTGAACTCGGGTTTTAAATTTAAACTTTAACTACCACATTCTAATAAACATCTCAGCTTCTCTTCGTTGCAACTCATCATCATCAACAGAAACAACCGTAGAGCACTTGTTAATGGATGCAACTGTTCAAGGAACCTCTCTGCAACTATATATATCACCAAGAATCAAGAGAAAAAATTACCTTACTTACTTACACTCTCTAGTTACATACTCTATCATATACTCTTGATCTGTAGTAATCTATACTTGTATTTTACTCTTCCAAATATTCAGTTCTTCATAGACAATACTCTCTAGATATAAATTGGAAGCATTTGTACTAATTAGTCAATATCCTTATTATAGAACACACATTTGATAAGAAAAATTTATTGTAACCAAGCCTATTCCTTTGGGCAAAGAGAGGGTGTTTGATAGTCGAATTTCGAAGGGGAGCTGCGGGACTTGACGTAGGAAGGGAGGTCCGAACCAGTATAAAGTCCTGGTGTGCTTATTCTATATTTACGTAGATTAATATTATTTTAGTTACATTATATATTTTTTTCACATATACTAGCATATAAACTACACGATCCACCCTATAGACTTTCATAGGAGAATAAACCACGAATGCATGTGACTTGATCATTAATTCTCCAACACCCTCCTTTGATCCTTGGAAGGAGTATGAAACCACATGAGCATGACTTGACCACTCCTGAGCTACTCCTATCCCTTGGTTTGACAAGGATAGCATCAATCATTGATTGGATGTGACCTGACTATCTATTCTTCAGGTCCTCGACCAGAGTATGGTGACATTTGCGCTAAAAGTGGACATGACTTGCCTTCCTACTTATCGACGTACGCCCTAGACTTGGGGGCATGAGCAAGAAACAAGATGAATGTGAACCGACCATCATTAATTAACTCTAAGTCTTCATAGCTTAAGTGGAAGTATAAATATAACTAAGACGAGAATCGACCGTGTGTGCAGTAAATTTACCAACCAGAGATTAGGGGTAGAAGTGTGATCATCAAAAATGTGACCGTGATAGCTCAATACTGTGACTCATACCTAGTGTTTACAATGACTCGAGGCTACGACCAAAAGATGCCTACTGATAGAATGATATAATCGATGCCCAAGCTCATGAGCAACTGATCATCACTCCAACCTGAATGACGAATAACGGATCATGAGTACATTGACTTGAAAGCAAGTTATTCGAATATACAAGTAGATTCAAAGTCAAAGCAAGAGTCAGCTATGCAGTTGCGCGCAACATGAGGCCGAACCCTACTCGACATTTGATTCGACGTGCCACTAAGCCTAACCTTTGGTCATTTGAAGATAATTGCTCAAAACGTCTAGAGCCAATTACTATCGGACTCGTCAGCTTATAACGAGATCCGAAAATTCAATCTGAGCGACCCTCGTCATATATCGTCCTGATCTGCTTTCATGCCAATGACTACGCGTTAGTGAAATGCTCGAACATAGGGATCGAGATCAAATCCAACTGCCATTCCCCTTGCCTACATACATCACTAAAGTGTTGAAGTTACAAGGCTTGGCTAGGTAAGGGACTGGCACTGATCCCATCGCCTGGGCGACTATGCTAACCTAATTCAGACGTCCCTCTTGCTAAGTATAGTCTAGTGCAGTGTTGTGCAGTGTGATACAGTTTAATACTAGTTATATAAAAACTCAAAAGCTCGACCAAGGTGACAACATTTTCGATCATTCCAACCCGATTTAACGTCAATGGTTACATAAAACAGTTGCATTCAAATTCAGGGATCAGTTGTGACATATAAGAATTTGACGTTCATATTCAAGTTAATTCATTCAGGACACGTGTTATAAAAGTACAAATATGCTAATCTATTCAAGTCTAAAGTACTTATTTTGTTAAATTAATACAAAGATAAGTAATTAGAATTGGAATTGTAATTGTGACTTTAATTAGCAATACTTTAAAGTAATATTAAGAGAAATGGTTAAACACGTATAAATGTAGTTCAATCTTTAAAGGAAACTATAAAGATAATGATTAAATGTGAAACATTTTGGGTTTGTAGTAAATAATATTTTAGCAACATTTGTTTTTAAACCCTTGAATAATATTTTGAAGTAGTAAAATATTGTTAAATGAGTTTGGGAAATAATTAGATCTTTAATAATGGAATTTTGAAGATTATAACAAGTATGAAATATTTGGAAAAATATAAAAGAGTATAAATTTTGAAGTATAAAAGAGCAAAGTTGTAACGACCCACTATTTTGGACCATTCAAATCGACAATAATCCACACATGTCAGACTTGAATTATTCAAAATAACAGATTGTAATAAAATTTAGAGCAAATAAAATCACTCATAGAATCACAGACACAAAAATATCAGAATACTCGCAGCGAAAATAAAATACCACAGTAGTTCATGAAGCAAGTATATGCATACTCTCAAAATATATAAAAAAAATCACAGTAAAATAGATACAATAGAATTCATGATACCGAATAGGAACTAACTAGAAGAAGTAGATTAATAGATAGACAGATAAGCTCCAGCAAAACTCTAGCTCCAGAAGGTGAATCCAAGCTGTGATTTTTAGGCTGACCCAGGCGTAAAGTAAAATACAAACACTCGAGTCAGGACATACATACTTAAACAATGTAAACCAACTCAAGTGAACTGTAATAGCAATGCACAATAACTTAAAGGATGCTTGGTATCGCGCATCCTTTAAGGATCAGTCAAACCATCAATTAAGTAGTAATAAACACTATCCTAGAAATATCCATATTAAATTAAACAATGCAAATAACAGTGTTATTGTGACTAGGGTAGCGTAGAGCTGCAGTAACTGCTCACCTTTAGCCACACTCTTAAAATCAAAGGTGTGCATCAAACAATCACAAGGAAATCACATTACACACAAAGCAGTGTACCCGTGGTTATAAATTTCAAAATGTTTTATAATTCCAAACTAAAATTATTCATTTAAACCATTAAAAGTGAAGTCATTATTTCTTCAAATCAAATATTCAATTCCCCAAAAATTTAGCCTTTTCTGAGTTCATTTATTCAGTTAAACACTTCGATATTAAAATTTTAGCTTTTCGCAGCTCTTAGGAAATGCTACGGCAAGTTATAATTGGAAACAATTCAATTCAGTAAAGACAACATTTAAAAACTGCTGTAATAGTTCAGTTTTAGTTGTAAAATAGTTCTATTCAGCAAAGAAAGCTTTTACAAAACTACTGTAATAGTTCAGGGTTCAATTAAAGAGGTTTAGTATAGTTACATTCAAAAATCACATTTTAGCCAACTATAGCACTTAACAAGTGCTACAATAGCCCTTAGTTAATTTTAACCATTTAGTTTACTTCTGCAACTACAGCGCTTACAAACTGCTGTAATATCCTTTACTTCAGATTTAAAGTCAACTTCAGAAATGATAGCATTTCTGAAGTGCTGTTATTTAATTTCCAGATTTCAATGTAATTCTAGCAACAAATAAACTTTGATTTTAACCCTTTATACTTAATAAAAATCATATTTTAACACTCAAAAATGTTCATTAAAATATCTTTAACTTATGAATTTTATAAAGTACATTTCTTATAAATAAAATCAAATTTTCAATAATTCACCGAACAAATTCAAGTGCATAATTTTCTATTCTTCACATTTTAACAATTTCTTAACACTTAAATTTTTTATTACCATTTTCGAAATATAACTTAATTTCCATTTTACTTATATAACTTAAACTTCCATTTTAAAACCAAATCTCACAATTCCAAGTCAAGTTCCAAATTTCTATTTAACTATCCATTTATTTAACATTTTAAACTAATTACATAAATTCAAAATACACTATAAGTTGCTTACTTTATTTTACAAATAACTTGATATTTTCTTTTACTTTATTTTTATCCAACTCACACATCAATTATATTAATTACCAAATTAAGATTATAATTCCATTTTTACTTAAATTCCTATTATTAAGTTAAATCAAACTTTCACATTACAACTCAAACCATCTATTAACTTATACCATTTAACCTGTTAGAAAATCACTGCTTAACCATTTTAAATCCAATATAAGTCAAATTTCATATTTTGTTTCTTTCATTTACAATACATGAAATTTATAAGAATTTTTTTTTTGAAAATCAACAACAGGTCCAGATAATATTTCACACCTAAATCAAGTGATACGGAACTTATCATTTATATTCGTAATTAGTAAAATTTTCGGGTTTTGATTATTTCAAGCCTACAATCCCAAGACAAATACAAATAAATAAAAAATCACCCAGGCCTCTCATTTCAGACCGTAATGATTTTTCCTATTCTAAAGTCCGTTCGGGTATGCATCATTGCAACCCATAGTGATTTCTATCCTAACAGGAAACTTGCAGTGATGATCAAAATAAAATGAACAGTATAACAACATATAGCAGTATCAGATGATATGACAAGTAAGTAAACAGGATTAACATCATATAATTTATAACACAGGCAGGTATAACATGATGTAATAATTTCTACACTTTCACTTGCTATAAATTCACAGTCATATAAGTATAAATGTCAGGTGTGATTACTCACCTCTTTTGTCACGACCCGAACTCGATGTCCAACAAACAACAACAAATTCGTTTCGCGGGAGCTTGCAACACCATTAAATGATAAATAACACAGTGGAAATAAAAGATGATATCACTGATATAACATGAATACAATATCCGATACATCAATTTGATACAATGATAATCATCAACATCAGAGAATATACAACATAGAATACAGCGGAACACGATACAATATGAAATAAGTCTTCTCAGAATATAATACTGCAACTCTGATCCAAAAAGCTCCAAAGACAAAGCTCCAAAAACTCTTATCTCGATCCACTATCAAGATTGCACCAAGCTAAACAAGTCTCGTCCATATCCAAAGAAAACTGAACTAGCTCCAGATAATCTACTGAATTTAATTATCTGAAAAATCAAACTCTAGACTGCCCGTGTAGAAAAATTTTGAGCACCCAGAGTTTAGGAAATAAACAATAAACTCTGGATCAGTCATGGGACTGGTGTGAGCAACAAAAACAGTTTATCTTTTTAAAACATTCAACAAAAGAATTTCAAAGTCAATTCGCAATGCTTTTTAAAAATGAGACTACCATAAGGCCTCCCGCACACACACACAATGCAAACGCAGAATCGGAGGAGATTTCTCCTTATGATAGTCAAAGATGCTTGATACGCATTAAAAAGAACATTTGATATTATTACTAGTGCATAGTGTAGAGAAAAATTCATTTCGAAAATAAAGATATAAATCTTAGCCGACATAGACATTTCGAACTATGCCTACTATAGCTACCATCCAAATAGTGGGGCGCCACCATAAGTGAATGATAGGTTCTACAACTAATACCGTACAAGGTACGTATTTGAAGAATGGATTTCCAACAAATGGTCAGGCCAAGGAACTTCCCATTGCCACATGGAAACGCCTCTGGAAGGACGCCCCGAGAACCACCGTTCTCTGCTAAACAAAGCCGGGAATCCCTTTTCCCAAGGAATATTACAAACCCTCAGATATGCCACCCCCGGTCCTTTGGGACCTTTAAACGAGAGCGCTCTCTAACCAACATCACACCATAATAATAAGTGTTTCAACATGAGTAAGTATCTGGGCTCCATACCATGATACTACCCTTTTCCAGAAGGAATGGTCATACCCTAGGGAAGTTATCCCTGAAAACCTTGCCGCACAATTCCTGTTTCGACCATTACCGGTTTGTGAGGCTCGACGAAGTCACGTCCACAAAAACATACTTTATACAAAAGCCATGCTTTGGGTCAACAAATGATCATAGAAATGATCATAAAGATAGACGATCAAACAAATGATCCTATCACAAATAATCAACACAATGATCATTTCACAGCAACACTCAGCATGTCACATTACCAAATTGGGAATACATCGCTGATAACTTCTACTATATAACCTCTGAGCTCGTACGTCTCAGAGAAGGGTGTTAAGCTAAAAGAATAAATTCTCCGCCACCAACAGAAATATATTTGAAAGAAATCGGCTTTATATCTCAATTTGTAATGTCAAACATAACTATCCATACAAGTCTGTTCCGGGCTCGAACAGAACCGAAGGCACTTACAAAGAAGTCCTTGCAATCCGGACATCCACAATCCTGATCGGATTCCCTATCACATATGGAGAACTCTATACCGGAGCAACTCGGTGCAGAGTCAATCGACAGGTCATCCTATCGCTCTCGCAAATACCCGGTCTTCAACACCGGTCTTCAAATGCTATCCATAACGACGTATCACATATTCGGAATGGGTTATACGACCCAAAGGTCCTTTCCCGGCTAACCCGAATAGTGAGCGCCACATTTAAACATATGGATATGGGATTTCGATAAATCACAACTTAATAATTCCAAAGTTTCTTTCAAATGGTTTAAACCAATTACCATTTCAAATCTTTTAAACAAAAAGATTTATTTCACAAAGTTTACTTAGTTTCACAAGGATTCATTTATAGGTTTCAAAACATTTTCCATTTGAATTGGATTAATTCATTTAAATCTTTAAATCAAAGATTTATCTCATAGCTTTCAAAAATTGTTTCCAAAGATTCATTCATAACTTGGAAAATCATTTTCGATTCAAACTTGAAATCTCTTTAATATTAATTGGAAGTTCATTACTCATATGAAAGCTTTTTATCACTTAGAAACAATAGTTTTATTTTGGAAAAACCCCGATTCCATTTATACAAGTTATAATCTTTGGTTTAATTCAAATTTCCAAATCAACGCTTAAAAATGGTTTAAACCCTCATAATTTGTAAAACCCTTTTTAAATCATAAATACTGAATATAGAATTCAATTTCAGATTTCTTTTGAATTTCAATCTAAATCCGATTATTTAAATTCCAAATCTTTATTAGTTATTCAAAAATAACTTTTATTCTTAAAACAGCTTTTCAAAAGCTTTTCCACATTAAAACTTAATTTATTTCCAAAAATATTTGAATTAAAAATTCAAATTCAAACTTATTTAAAAAATCTGTGACTTAACCGATTTCCACGTGAAATCCATATTTGTGTGTGTATAAGTGCGGTCCAGGGATTTAACACAATAGTGCACGACAATCATCACAAATATATCAATATCGATAAGCGGTATAACCAATAATGCTTATCTTCATTCACAGTTTCATAGATAAAATATATTTATCAATCACGAAGATTCATCATTACAATTCGATGTGGGTTTCGGATAACCAACTGGAATCTGATTCCCTGTCGCATCGAAGTTTAAATGTCGTATACAGGTCAAGGGTTTACAGAATAAAATTACCAATCATAATCCAGCACAGAGTAATTCACATCTCACAATATCAAAACAGAAATATCAATTCATTTTACAACAAATCAAATATCCGACATACACAATCTATAAGAAATCATCTCTAATTCTTATTGAAATTGATTCAATTTAAAAACAACTACTTGAGAATTAATTATTTAACCTTGTTTAATTAATCATTAGTTATCAATTAATTTCTTATTTCATTTCAAATTTGTTAATTAACAAATCAATTCTTAAGCAATTATCTTAATTAACTGCTAATTAGAGATTAATTAACTTCGATTATCTAATTAACAATTAGTAATTACAAATAGATTAAACCCTTAATTGTGAATTTGATCAAATCATTAATTCCAAATCGACAAATCTCTAGTCACTTAATTGATTTCAATTTCAAAATTTATTTATTTATCTTAATTACTCCTTTTCAACAATTAATAAATAATAATTTATCTTAATTTACATTTTAAAAATCTTCTTCAAACTTTTTTAAAAAAACAAATTATTATTAATTATAAAATCTGTAATGTTGATTAACTTTAACACTTAACTTAAATTATTTATTTAATTAAAACATTAATTTAGATTTTAAAAGGACATTCTAACATTTCCATTTGGTTAATTCAAATTTGAAACAAATTCCTAACCGACAGTGACCAACATTTATTACCTTGTTAACACTAAAATTGTTGAACAATTTTATCTTTTTAAATCTGTAGGGCTTAATCCCAATTTACCACAAACCCGAGGTTTACCCGGCTCCACTCGAGAAACACTTCGAGTTTCCTTCCATCTTTCAAGAGTCATCCCCCCGCTCCATCTCTTGTTCGTTCTTCTTCTTATTTCTGTTGTTTTTTTTTCTCTTTTTTTTTACCTGAAGCTACAAGATGCTCGCTCAAACCCAAAACAAAATAAAAACTCGAGCCAAAGCATCACGTACTCGAACTTCCTCTCGAGCTTCACCCCTTCCCCCTCGGCCCAAACTTTCCTGACACTAATCAGTGTCGTGCACGTGCACACGAACCGCCGCCACCTCCGGTCGAGTCGCCACCCACCACCAAGTCACAAAACTCTCCTTCGTTCCAAGACAAGGGTCACCATGATGCCAAAACTCGAAAACCAAAATATAGCCATTCGTTCGAACCTGGACCCAAAACCCACGAAACAAAATCACCTCGCGCCCCCTCATGTCGTCGCCAGAAATTCAACCGCTCCACCCTGAGCATCCCCATCCACTCGAGCTTCGATCCCCATGGGTCCGGCCACACTCGATCCCCCCACGGCAACAAACAAACCCAAAAAAAAACATCACTGGAAAACGAGTTTCAAACCCTAAATTCAATTCAACTCATCTATCTATTCAATAGAAATTTTTTTCAATATTTTTCCCATGATACTTGACATTGAATCCTTCTTCTGACCAAAATTCGAAGAATTTAGTTTCACCAATTGGAGGAATTTGACGAAAAAACATTTTTTATTCAACCCGCTCATACTCGAGATTTAGTAACTTAAAAATCATGGGGCTTTCACCTAAAATCATCATTTTGCAATTCAAACATGCTTGTGTGGTCAGAATTTAAAATTAAAATACTCGAATTTACTGGTTCATGATGATTTACTGTAAATGTATATACTTAATATAATATCCACTTAGTATTCTTTCCTGTAACTATTAAAAAAAATTCCCTAACTTTATTATATATAATCTCCTTTCAGAAATCATGGAAAAAAAATCTAAGCATGAAGATATGGATTTATAAACAAGTTTAAAACCTGTAAAGTAAAAACAAGGGCATGTTTCCTTGCATGTATACTAATATGCCCACAATCATTAATATTTATAAAAGCATGCAACACATTTACACCATCTTTCCAACATAATTCATCTTATACATAAAAGATACAAATCCAGGCATCACAGATATAGCAGGGTCAGGGGTTTTGCTCACCTGTGAGATTGAAGAAACAGAGAGTTGTTGCTTTTGAAAACTGCATATGATTTTCTTTTTTTCTATTTGCAGTTTGCTTTGGTTGAATGATATTGCTTACTATTTTTTCTTCTGGTTTTCTTACTCATGAACGAACTGGAATGAGGGTTTGATGCATATAAAAAGGAAGTATGCAGTATCATTTGTACAAAAAGCATGTTAAGGATGCTTGCATTTAATGCAAAGGTATGTTGCATTTATTGTTTTGCATTATGGATGTTTACAGATAAATTACTCTTTGCTTGTACTTGGCTAGTGCTTTTGTATTATGCTGAGATGTTTGCATTTATTACTTTGGTACATTATGTTTTTGTTTATTTTCTTGCTTGCCTATTGTAATTGTATATGTAGTTTTGTTTTCTTATTACTTTGTACTTACTTTTTTTTTTCATTTTAGCTTTATTGGTTTGTTTTGTTTATGTTTGATAGATTTGGATTTTACTCTATAACATTCATTTTTAAAAGTTGTTTTAGTTATGTTTGTTACTTGTATTGTATTACTTTGTATTGCATACTTAAGTTTTTAATATCTTTCTTTCTTTTTCAAGTGTTCACATTTATGTTTGGTCTTACACTTTAACTTTATAATATTACTTATAATATAAATAAATTTCCATTTAAATTTGTTATTAGATTTCATTTTACGTGTTAGTTCATTTTTTTATTTATCCTATATATATTTGTATTTTATTTTATAGATGTACATTGATTCTTAAAACACAACGTAAATTGTTTGTTAAGTTTTACTTTGTTTAGTTTATTTTTTTTTTACTTTTATATTTTTATAGTTTGCATAACCAAAATTTTAAGGTATTTATTTTATACATATATTTTATTTTAAAAACTTTATTTAAAATTCAATTTAATGTATTCGCTTTGATTTTTCAAATCAAATTTAAAAACAAATAAGTAAATACATCTTATTTAATTTGAAAAATTCAACCGAATCCATAATTCAATCTAAAATTAAATTAAATTATAAATTTAAATTCGTCTTTAAAAAATCAGGATCGTTACAGACTTCCCCCTTAAAAAGAATTTCGTCCTCGAAATTCGCCAAGGAGATAACAAGGATAGATGAAAGATAGAGAAATATCTTTCCAGATCAAACTGGATATCAATTCTGCATTTGGCTTACCAAATCAGAATTATCAACAATAGATATGAGAACAAACTCCATCAACTACGAAACAATTGGGTTATTTGATCTACGAAGTATACAGAGGTATTGGTTAGATCGAAGGGATAACTAGCCATTCGTAGAATATATCGAAACCCAATGAAATAGATAGAAATAGATTCGATTACGATTTCAGATTTAAGATTTAATTCATTTACGATTTGCTGAAAAATGAAACTAAGGGTAGTTCTAGTGTCGAAAAAAATTCGAACAATTTAATCGTAAACGAAAAGATTACCTTATAAAATTCATTTCCTTAATCAGATGTTGAGGTTGAAGAATCATCTCTAATTGCATACACTTTCTTTACTAAAGTCTGCTTCTTTGCTGGACAGTTGTTGATCCTATGTCCCGGCTTGCGGCATTTATAGCATCCAGTAGATTCCTGATCTGGCCTCATAAATGGCTCTCTCATTCCTGGCTTCCAATCATTCTTACATTTATCCGAGTAGTGACCTTTTTCCAAACAATTGAGACAAGTAACATCCTTCTTTTTCTTCGGTATACTCTTCTTTCCTTTATTTTTCCTCGATTTCCTTCCGCCAAACTTCCTTTTTCTCCAATTCAGATTACTTGCATCTACATTCTCCTCCGGATCTTTTTGCTTTTCCAGAGTATCGTATCTATAGCCCATATCAATTAATTCAGAAAAAGATTCCTTGACGTGAGTAGTCATCCGTTCCTGAAACTCCTTGTTCATTCCCCGAATAAACTTTTCATTCTTCTTTAACGGTGTATTCACCAATTCTGGACCAAATCGAGATAATTCAATAAATTTGTTCAAGTATTCTTCGAACGATAAATTCCCTTGCTCTAAATCCATAAACTCCTGATACACTCTAGAGATACCAGCAGACGGCATATGTCGCTGCTCAAACACTTCCTTGAAATGACTCCAAGTAAATTCATCTGTCGACCCATCCACGGTAACAGTTTCCCACCAAACTAAAGCCTCTTCCTGGAGTTTCCATGAAGCTATCAGTCGCATCTGATCATCTTCTAATTTTAATCCTTTGAAAATCTTTTCACACGATCGAATCCATGCTTGTGCTTCGATAATGGTTTCTTTGCCTGTGAATGGCTTTCCACCAAGTCTAGAAAACTTTTGATATAAATTGGCCAAATTCAATTAAGATTGAATAGGAATATCTGTCGTTGCAGGGTTTTGACCAGCTAAAGTAGTACTTTCCTGTCTCCTATTTCGTCCTCTTCTTCCACTCATTCTTACTATCTGTAAATAGTAAGAAATCCGATTTAGGCATTCAGACGAAAGACTTTAGAGAATAACAACAGATAAAGAGAATAGATTAAGAAATTTGTATTTTTGGTTCCACAGGTTGTACTCATTCTATGGTATACTTCACCCTATCTCTAATGAGCCATCTAATGTGTTACACTCCGTAGCTAAAGTTCTTACTCAACCTTCAGCTCTGATACCAATCTGTCACGACCCGAACTCGATGTCCAACAAACAACAACAAATTCGTTTCGCGGGAGCTTGCAACACCATTAAATGATAAATAACACAGTGGAAATAAAAGATGATATCACTGATATAACATGAATACAATATCCGATACATCAATTTGATACAATGATAATCATCAACATCAGAGAATATACAACATAGAATACAGCGGAACACGATACAATATGAAATAAGTCTTCTCAGAATATAATACTGCAACTCTGATCCAAAAAGCTCCAAAGACAAAGCTCCAAAAACTCTTATCTCGATCCACTATCAAGATTGCACCAAGCTAAACAAGTCTCGTCCATATCCAAAGAAAACTGAACTAGCACCAGATAATCTACTGAATTTAATTATCTGAAAAACCAAACTCTAGACTGCCCGTGTAGAAAAATTTTGAGCACCCAGAGTTTAGGAAATAAACAATAAACTCTGGATCAGTCATGGGACTGGTGTGAGCAACAAAAACAGTTTATCTTTTTAAAACATTCAACAAAAGAATTTCAAAGTCAATTCGCAATGCTTTTTAAAAATGAGACTACCATAAGGCCTCCCGCACACACACACACAATGCAAACGCAGAATCGGAGGAGATTTCTCCTTATGATAGTCAAAGATGCTTGATACGCATTAAAAAGAACATTTGATATTATTACTAGTGCATAGTGTAGAGAAAAATTCATTTCGAAAATAAAGATATAAATCTTAGCCGACATAGACATTTCGAACTATGCCTACTATAGCTACCATCCAAACAGTGGGGCGCCACCATAAGTGAATGATAGGTTCTACAACTAATACCGTACAAGGTACGTATTTGAAGAATGGATTTCCAACAAATGGTCAGGCCAAGGAACTTCCCATTGCCACATGGAAACGCCTCTGGAAGGACGCCCCGAGAACCACCGTTCTCTGCTAAACAAAGCCGGGAATCCCTTTTCCCAAGGAATATTACAAACCCTCAGATATGCCACCCCCGGTCCTTTGGGACCTTTAAACGAGAGCGCTCTCTAACCAACATCACACCATAATAATAAGTGTTTTCAACATGAGTAAGTATCTGGGCTCCATACCATGATACTACCCTTTTCCAGAAGGAATGGTCATACCCTAGGGAAGTTATCCCTGAAAACCTTGCCGCACAATTCCTGTTTCGACCATTACCGGTTTGTGAGGCTCGACGAAGTCACGTCCACAAAAACATACTTTATACAAAAGCCATGCTTTGGGTCAACAAATGATCATAGAAATGATCATAAAGATAGACGATCAAACAAATGATCCTATCACAAATAATCAACACAATGATCATTTCACAGCAACACTCAGCATGTCACATTACCAAATTGGGAATACATCACTGATAACTTCTACTATATAACCTCTGAGCTCGTACGTCTCAGAGAAGGGTGTTAAGCTAAAAGAATAAATTCTCAGCCACCAACAGAAATATATTTGAAAGAAATCGGCTTTATATCTCAATTTGTAATGTCAAACATAACTATCCATACAAGTCTGTTCCGGGCTCGAACAGAACCGAAGGCACTTACAAAGAAGTCCTTGCAATCCGGACATCCACAATCCTGATCGGATTCCCCATCACATATGGAGAACTCTATACCGGAGCAACTCGGTGCAGAGTCAATCGACAGGTCATCCTATCGCTCTCGCAAATAGTCGGTCTTCAACACCGGTCTTCAAATGCTATCCATAACGACGTATCACATATTCGGAATGGGTTATACGACCCAAAGGTCCTTTCCCGGCTAACCCGAATAGTGAGCGCAACATTTAAACATATGGATATGGGATTTCGATAAATCACAACTTAATAATTCCAAAGTTTCTTTCAAATGGTTTAAACCAATTACCATTTCAAATCTTTTAAACAAAAAGATTTATTTCACAAAGTTTACTTAGTTTCACAAGGATTCATTTACAGGTTTCAAAACAATTTCCATTTGAATTGGATTAATTCATTTAAATCTTTAAATCAAAGATTTATCTCATAGCTTTCAAAAATTGTTTCCAAAGATTCATTCATAACTTGGAAAATCATTTTCGATTCAAAGTTGAAATCTCTTTAATATTAATTGGAAGTTCATTACTCATATGAAAGCTTTTTATCACTTAGAAACAATAGTTTTATTTTGGAAAAACCCCGATTCCATTTATACAAGTTATAATCTTTGGTTTAATTCAAATTTCCAAATCAACGCTTAAAAATGGTTTAAACCCTCATAATTTGTAAAACCCTTTTTAAATCATAAATACTGAATATAGAATTCAATTTCAGATTTCTTTTGAATTTCAATCTAAATCCGATTATTTAAATTCCAAATCTTTATTAGTTATTCAAAAATAACTTTTATTCTTAAAACAGCTTTTCAAAAGCTTTTCCACATTAAAACTTAATTTATTTCCAAAAATATTTGAATTAAAAATTCAAATTCAAACTTATTTAAAAAATCTGTGACTTAACCGATTTCCACGTGAAATCCATATTTGTGTGTGTATAAGTGCGGTCCAGGGGTTTAACACAATAGTGCACGACAATCATCACAAATATATCAATATCGATAAGCGGTATAACCAATAACGCTTATCTTCATTCACAGTTTCATAGATAAAATATATTTATCAATCACGAAGATTCATCATTACAATTCGATGTGGGTTTCGGATAACCAACTGGAATCCGATTCCTTATCGCATCGAAGTTTAAATGTCGTATACAGGTCAAGGGTTTACAGAATAAAATTACCAATCATAATCCAGCACAGAGTAATTCACATCTCACAATATCAAAACAGAAATATCAATTCATTTTACAACAAATCAAATATCCGACATACACAATCTATAAGAAATCATCTCTAATTCTTATTGAAATTGATTCAATTTAAAAACAACTACTTGAGAATTAATTATTTAACCTTGTTTAATTAATCATTAGTTATCAATTAATTTCTTATTTCATTTCAAATTTGTTAATTAACAAATCAATTCTTAAGCAATTATCTTAATTAACTACTAATTAGAGATTAATTAACTTCGATTATCTAATTAACAATTAGTAATTACAAATAGATTAAACCCTTAATTGTGAATTTGATCAAATCATTAATTCCAAATCGACAAATCTCTAGTCACTTAATTGATTTCAATTTCAAAATTTATTTATTTATCTTAATTACTCCTTTTCAACAATTAATAAATAATAATTTATCTTAATTTACATTTTAAAAATCTTCTTCAAACTTTTTAAAAAAAACAAATTATTATTAATTATAAAATCTGTAATGTTGATTAACTTTAACACTTAACTTAAATTATTTATTTAATTAAAACATTAATTTAGATTTTAAAAGGACATTCTAACATTTTCATTTGGTTAATTCAAATTTGAAACAAATTCCTAACCGACAGTGACCAACATTTATTACCTTGTTAACACTAAAATTGTTGAACAATTTTATCTTTTTAAATCTGTAGGGCTTAATCCCAATTTACCACAAACCCGAGGTTTACCCGGCTCCACTCCAGAAACACTTCGAGTTTCCTTCCAACTTTCACGAGTCATCCCCCCGCTCCCTCTCTTGTTCGTTCTTCTTCTTATTTCTGTTGTTTTTTTTTTCTCTTTTTTTTTTACCTGAAGCTACAAGATGCTCGCTCAAACCCAAAACAAAATAAAAACTCGAGCCAAAGCATCACGTACTCGAACTTCCTCTCGAGCTTCACCCCTTCCCCCTCGGCCCAAACTTTCCTGACACTAATCAGTGTCGTGCACGTGCACACGAACCGCCGCCACCTACGGTCGAGTTGCCACCCACTACCAAGTCACAAAACTCTCCTTCGTTCCAAGACAAGGGTCACCATGATGCCAAAACTCGAAAACCAAAATATAGCCATTTGTTCGAACCTGGACCCAAAACCCACGAAACAAAATCACCTCGCGCCGCCTCATGTCATCGCCAGAAATTCAACCGCTCCACCCTGAGCATCCCCATCCACTCGAGCTTCGATCCCCATGGGTCCGGCCACACTCGATCCCCCTACGGCAACAAACAAACCCAAAAAAAAACATCACTGGAAAACGAGTTTCAAACCCTAAATTCAATTCAACCCATCTATCTATTCAATAGAAATTTTTTTCAATATTTTTCCCATGATACTTGACATTGAATCCTTCTTCTGACCAAAATTCGAAGAATTTAGTTTCACCAATTGGAGGAATTTGACGAAAAAACATTTTTTATTCAACCCGCTCATACTCGAGATTTAGTAACTTAAAAATCATGGGGCTTTCACCTAAAATCATCATTTTGCAATTCAAACATGCTTGTGTGGTCAGAATTTAAAATTAAAATACTCGAATTTACTGGTTCATGATGATTTACTGTAAATGTATATACTTAACATAATATCCACTTAGTATTCTTTCCTGTAACTATTAAAAAAATTCCCTAACTTTATTATATATATAATCTCCTTTCAGAAATCATGGAAAAAAAATCTAAGCATGAAGATATGGATTTATAAACAAGTTTAAAACCTGTAAAGTAAAAACAGGGGCATGTTTCCTTGCCTGTATACTAATATGCCCACAATCATTAATATTTATAAAAGCATGCAACACATTTACACCATCTTTCCAACATAATTCATCTTATACATAAAAGATACAAATCCAGGCATCACAGATATAGCAGGGTCAGGGGTTTTGCTCACCTGTGAGATTGAAGAAACAGAGAGTTGTTGCTTTTGAAACTGCATATGATTTTCTTTTTTTCTATTTGCAGTTTGCTTTGGTTGAATGATATTGCTTACTATTTTTTTCTTCTGGTTTGCTTACTCATGAACGAACTGGAATGAGGGTTTGATGCATATAAAAAGGAAGTATGCAGTATCATTTGTACAAAAAGCATGTTAAGGATGCTTGCATTTAATGCAAAGGTATGTTGCATTTATTGTTTTGCATTATGGCTGTTTACAGATAAATTACTCTTTGCTTGTACTTGGCTAGTGCTTTTGTATTATGCTGAGATGTTTGCATTTATTACTTTGGTACATTATGTTTTTGTTTATTTTCTTGCTTGCCTATTGTAACTGTATATGCAGTTTTGTTTTCTTATTACTTTGTACTTACTTTTTTTTTCGTTTTAGCTTTATTGGTTTGTTTTGTTTATGTTTGATAGATTTGGATTTTACTCTATAACATTCATTTTTAAAAGTTGTTTTAGTTATGTTTGTTACTTGTATTGTATTACTTTGTATTGCATACTTAAGTTTTTAATATCTTTCTTTCTTTTTCAAGTGTTCACATTTATGTTTGGTCTTACACTTTAACTTTATAATATTACTTATAATATAAATAAATTTCCATTTAAATTTGTTATTAGATTTCATTTTACGTGTTAGTTCATTTTTTATTTATCCTATATATATTTGTATTTTATTTTATAGATGTACATTGATTTTTAAAACACAACGTAAATTGTTTGTTAAGTTTTACTTTGTTTAGTTTTTTTTTTTTTACTTTTATATTTTTATAGTTTGCATAACCAAAATTTTAAGGTATTTATTTTATACATATATTTTATTTTAAAAACTTTATTTAAAATTCAATTTAATGTATTCGCTTTGATTTTTCAAATCAAATTTAAAAACAAATAAGTAAATACATCTTATTTAATTTGAAAATTTCAACCAAATCCATAATTCAATCTAAAATTAAATTAAATTATAAATTTAAATTCGTCTTTAAAAAATCAGGATCGTTACATCTTTAAAGCTGGAATTCGCAAATCAAACATACACAAACAGAGATCTAGAAAGCACGATAGCACAACTTGATTTGAGTTGAGAGAGAGCCAAGATATAAATCTTATATTCAATAATGAAGCAAATCATATATTAATATTTCTTATAATACCAATAATCTATTGAAACAAATGGAAATAGAAATAACAAGAGACATCGCCAAGCTTTCCCATCAAATTTGCTTGACCTTTACCCACATAGGCTCGGCCACAAGGCTATATTGGTTTGGCCTTGGATGTTTTTACGTGGTAATGGTCAGGTTTGGATCTGAAAATAATAAGGCTTGGTCAAGAAGGCAAAGGGTTTGGAGGTTACAACATGAGGAAGGTAAAAAGGCAAGCAAAAGGGAGGTGGTTTGTTCATCATTTTGGGCTCGGCCTTGGCACATTTGGGCTTAGCCAGAGGCTAATTCAGGTCAGGTCAGTTGTTAGTAGTGGTGTTCAAGTGTGGTGCTTGCTGGTGGTGGAGGCTAAGGAGGTGGCCGTGGCAAGGAAATGAAGTGGATGTGAATATAGGCTTGGCTAGGTTCAAGGAGTTTGGCATTATTTTTGTGGAGTTTTGTGCAAGGGATGATCAAGGAACTTTCAGGTCAGAGGAGAATGATGTCAGGCTATGGGTTATATGAGGAAGGAAGTGGTGGTAGTCGGTGGAGGAGAAGGCAGGGGTATGGGCCGAGCAACATAGGTGAAGATCAAGGCAAATTCAAGTGAAGAACAAGGCAAAACAAAGAAGAAAAAGTGGAAAAAGGAAGAAGCCATTACATCAATATTTTTGCTGCCGTGAGAAAATAAAGATGGAAAGAAGTTTTATCATGTGAAAAAAAAAAGATATAGAAGGCTAGGAATCAAGGAATAAACTGCAACAAATGTGGAGGAGTTATGGTATGAAATCAATGGACGAAAAGGTAAAGAGGTAATAAATCAAAAAGTAACGTATGCCTTTAATTAAAAATAGGCAACGTATCTTAATTTATGTGTTTCCTATATATTAAGGAAAGGTGTATAAAGAATCTATCACAAAAAAATAAACACAATAATGTTAAATTAAATACATTTATAGGTATTCCTTTTAAAACAGTAACGTGTATATATATTTGAAATTTCTTTCCAAGAAATAAATAGGGATCTAAATACTTATCCATTTAATTACTAAATGAATGTATAAATAATTAAAATAGAAAAATAAGGTAGAGATAGATATTATGAATAATACATAAATAGTTTTAGGAAAAGAAGGAAATAAATAAAAAAATACTTTATTAAATGGAAACTAGAATTTAAAATTTAAAACCATATACAATCAACATTTGAAAATTATAATTTTACCCTAAAAAAATGTTTTAAAAATAAAATATATTCATAACATATCATGTTACACAAATCAGGACATGATTTTACAAACAAAAATATTATTTGTATAGATTTAAAATAAACAAATTTGTTAAATAAAACAATTTACACACAATATTGTAAAAAGCATAACTTTCACAATATTAATCCGATTTCAACGAAACGAAAAGCCGTATTATTGAAATTAAATATATTTTCATAAGAAAAGATAAAATTTCAAAAATTAAAATTTTAAATTTAAAAGTCAAAGTTTGACCATTTTGACCAAAAATCCACCTTTTTGGAAATATTCAATTTATTCAGGTTTGGAATTATAATGCACACAAAATCAATATTTATATTTAAAATAACAAAATTTATCCATTTTAGTAAATAAAATAAAGTTTTTAAATCAGGAATTTCAGTTAAAATAATTAAAATATAAAATTAAAATAATCACAAAATACAGGGCTGTTACACTCTCCCCCACTCAAATCTTTTCGTCCTCGAAAGGGAACGAGGTACGGAAAACACAGAAAAAGATAGAATGAAGTAGGATTAAGACAATATGACAAGAAGATTAAAATTATACCTGATAACTGTTGTTATAGGTAAGTTTAACAAGATGGAAAGTAGGAATGGCTAGAAAGGAAAATTGGTTGAAAGATAAGGATGAACCATTATTCTAAAGCTATATAAATTTCAATTATTTGGAAGGGTAAAATAAATGATCAAAATATCCTTTATATAATACTTTATCAAAATACTTTTATAACTCGATGTCTTAACAAGTTTATCCTCGTTCCTGTAGACTCTGGTAGTGCGTTGATCAGGCGCAAAGCAAGAATTCTCCAGGTACTTAGTAGACTTGTTTCAACACCCAGTGAAAATACTTGAAAAACTTTTAAAAACAGATATGGAAAGTACAATCCAAACAAAACAACCAAACCAAAACCTTAGTCTAACCATGGTTCGCAAATACACAATGGTTACGCATGGATCCTCCAGGAAACAATCCATATCCGTAAGCTTTCACAGCACTGTGAGTTACGCCATGATGACTAGTAGACCGCAGGATACACAATGATTATGCATGGATTCCCCAGGAAATAATCCATACCCCTAGGCCTTCTCAGCCACGCGGATTTCGCTACTAATGCGACCTACACAATTCATAGGATATACAATGATTATGCCTGGATCCCCCAGGAAATAATCCGTACCCTTAGGCCATCTCAGCCAGGCGAATTACACTATACAGTCGCGCTCGACAAAAAAACCCATGGGTTATGCCACGGTGGGACACTCGAGTATCACATCCGAAAAACCAAAAATCAGAAAGAATAATATCGATAGAATGAATCCACAATGTGGCCACGGGGCGGATATCAAGCAGAAGGCACTTTCCATATCTTTACTTCGAAAATATATATCATATAG
This sequence comes from Allium cepa, assembly GCA_030765085.1. Classification (NCBI taxonomy): domain Eukaryota; kingdom Viridiplantae; phylum Streptophyta; class Magnoliopsida; order Asparagales; family Amaryllidaceae; genus Allium; species Allium cepa. Next base: position 282,208,324 of record CM060937.1, on the reverse strand, counting down.
TACCTTTTCAAATCACTTTCAAATATCATACTTATATAAAGTCCATTATATATATGATTCCATTTTCCAATCGAATACTTTCCGAAATCAATAGTATATCAAATCATACTTATATAGACTTCGATTATATAAGATTTCTCTTTCCAAATTGAGTATCTTTCAAATCAATATTTTTGAAATCAACTTCATACTTATACAAATCAAATTTATATAAGTTCGACATCTCCCAAATCAAGTACTTAATAATACAAGGTTCTCAATTTCAAATCATTTCAATATCAATTCAATTTCAAAATCATATACGATTTCACTAAGTTATTTCTTCCAAATTAAATACCTCCAGTTTAAAAATTTCCAAATGATAGGTTTTGAAAATAATTCCAAGTTTCCAAATCGACATAATTTAGGTCAAACAAATTCATTATATAAATACTAGGTTTACATTCCAATCTATTTTCAAAACCAAATATTTTCTCAGAATCGATTATACCGAAAAATGGTTTCCAAATTTATAACTATCCCTTTAAGACCTTTAAACTATTTATTTCTATTCAAAAGATCCAATTTTCCTTTTGCAAATTATTTATTTAACAGAAGTTTCAAATTTATTTAAGTCATACTCTTCATACTTTAAACATATAAAACTAAACTTATATACCTTATCAAATATTTTATACTCTTTGAAATTTCTTAGCTTTGAAAATTAAACCTCAATTTGGAAGTGTTCGAACCTTCAAAATAGTCAGTGAAATCAATTTTCAAATCCAAGAGTTGGAAATCAGTAACAAATCAGTAAATCAATTTTTATAAATAGAGTTATACTAAATTAAATCGAAAAATCGAGGATTGAACACTGGGCTCACTTCAAATCATTTCAAATATAGATACATACATCTTTCGAAAATCAAATCATACTTTGGAATTTGAAATCAAAATTGGTTTCACAAAATCACTCGCATAGCAAAGCTACCAGAGTAGCCTCTCCCCCACTCTGAAACTCGAAAATCAATATCAATGATGCGTGCGCTCATCACCGAAATTATTTTCCAACGACAAAAGTGAGTTCTGGACTTCTATTTTCTTGAAAACTTCATTGAAATTTCTTCTAAATCATATTGTAATGCATTTGAACTCTTTTGAAACATTTCTTATTTGAAAAATACTTTTAAATCATATTATTATTATTATATATTTTTGAAATCTCAAAACCAAATTTCAAAATACCGGAGTTCAATTCCTTGAAATTCAAATTCAAAACCCTTCAGTTATGAATCCTTTTATATAATCGAATTCCTTATAAATTTTCAAAATTTCAAATCCTTTCAAACCTTTAAATTTTCATTTTTAAAAGGTATATAATTCTTATCGGAACATTTCACTCTTATATATATAATGTGGTCATCCTTATCAAACTAATAGTTTCGATGTATGCACAATTTCAAAATACAACCAAACACAAATTTCCAAGTGATGATTCAAGGATGGATTTCAAAACAAATAGAGATTCAAATTTAGAGAAACTCTAATCAAATAGAATTTCTGGTTCGAAGATAAGCTCGAACGAAGCTAAGATAATTTAATTATCAAATAGAAGATGGATAAGCCCATATAAATCGCGGGTGACCTCAACAAGGTCAACCGTGACTTCAGGAATATAATTAATGCAGAAATCTAAGCCAAATCGACATTCGATCACCAGAGATAGAATCCAGGTAAAGCAGGAGATAGGTAGCATCAAAATTCGAGGATACAGAAATCTCTGGTGGATCAATGCCAATTGTAAAGGAGTTTCATCCCTTTACAAATCATTCAAAGATTTGCAGAATCACCGATCTTTATAGAGGTCATTCAAAGATGGAGTTATGGAATGCTCCAAAATCAAAGGATAAAATAGAGACGACAAGACTGGATTTCAGAACAAGTGGGAGCATTCCAAAGTTCAAGGAATCCTAATCGATAAGAATCCTAACCAAGAGATTATGAACAAGGTGGACACAAAATGGATGAAGTTTAGAAAATCTTGATTTCAAAATAAGAAAATTTTATACCAATATAATCTTTAAAATCCTTCAAAATCATTTGAAAATCATTTTATACTTCGAAAATATGTTAAGGAAATGATTCTGAGATTGATTTCACTCATTCTAGGGTATTTCTACCCTATCTTTAATGAGTTTTTGCTCCGCATGCTAAGGTTTGCCTAAAACCAAAGCTTTGATACCAAATGTAACGACCCACTATTTTGGACCATTCAAATCGACAATAATCCGCACATGTCGGACTTGAATAATTCAAAATAATATATTGTAATAAAATTTGAAGCAAATAAAATCATTCACAGAATCACAGACACAAAAATATCAGAATACTTGCAGTGGAAATAAAATACCATAGTAGTTCATGAAGCTACTATATACATACTCTCAAAATATATACAAAATCTCACAGTAAAATAGATACGTTAGAAGTCAGGATACATAAACAACAATACAGACAGATACCGAACAGGAACTAACTGGAAGAAGTAGATGAATAGATAGACAGATAAGCTCCAGCAAAACTCTAGCTCTAGAAGGTGAATCCAAAACTGTGATTCTCAGGCTGACCCGAGCGTAAAGTAAAACACAAACACTCGAGTCAGGACATACATACTTATACAATGTAAACCAACTCAAGTGAACTGTAATAGCAATGCACAATAACTTAAATGATGCTTGGGATTATCCATCCTTTAAGGATCACTCAAACCATCAATTAAGTTGTAATAAATGCTATCCTAGAAATATCCAAATTAAAGTAAACAATGCAAATAACAGTGTTATTGCGACTATGGTAGCGTAGAGTTGCAGTAACCACTCACCTCTAGCCACACTCTTAAAATCAAAGGTGTGCATCAAACAATCACAAGGAAATCACATTACATACAAAGCAGTGTACCCGTGGTTATAAATTTCAAAATGATTTATAATTCCGATTTAAAATCATTCATTTAAACCATTAAAAGTGAAGTCATTATTCCATCAAACCAAATATTCTATTCCCCAAAAAATTTAGCCTTTTCTCAGCACTTAGGAAATGCTGCGGTAAGTTATAATTGAAAACAATTCAATTTAGTAAAGACAACATTTAAAAACTGCTGTAATAGTTCAGTTTTAGTTGTAAAACAGTTCTATTCAGCAAAGGCTTTTACAAAACTGTTGTAATAGTTCAGGTTTCAATTAAAAAGGTTTAGTTAAATTACATTCAAAAATCACAAGCCAACTACAGCACTTAACAAGTGTTATAATAGCCCTTAGTTAATTTTAACCATTTAGTTCACTTCTACAACTACAGCGCTTAAAAAGTGCTGTTATATCTTTTACTTCAAATTTAAAGTCAACTTCAGAAATGATAGCATTTCTGGAGTGCTGTTATTTAATTTCCAAATTTCAATGTGATTCCAACAACAAATAAACTTTGATTTTAACCCTTTAAGCATAATAAAAATCATATTTTAACACTCAAAAATGTTCATTAAAATACCTTTAACTTATGAGTTTTATAAAGTACATTTCTTATAAATCAAATCAAATTTTCAATAATTCACCTAACAAATTCAAGTGTATAATTTTCTATTCTTCACATTTGAACAATTTCTTAACACTTAAATTTTTTATTACCATTTTCCAAATATAACTTAATTTCCATTTTACTTATATAGCTTAAACTTCCACTTTAAAACCAAATCTCACAATTCCAAGTCAAGTTAAATTCCAAATTTCCATTTAACTATCCATTTATTTAACATTTTAAACTAATTACATAAATTCAAAATACACTGTAAGTTGCTTACTTTATTTTACAAATAACTTGATATTTTCTTTTACTTTATTTTTATCCAACTCATACATCAATTATATTAATTATCAAATTAAGCTTGTAATTCCATTTTTACTTAAATTCCCATTATTAAGTTAAATCAAACTTTCACACTACAGCTCAAACCATCTATTAACTTATACCATTTAACTTGTTAGAAAATCACTGTTTAACTATTTTAAATCCAATATAAATCAAATTTCATTTTTTTTCTTTCGTTTACAATACATGAAATTTATAAGAAATTATATTTTGAAAATCAACCACGGGTCCAGATAATGTTTCACACCTAAATCAAGTACGGAAATTATCATTTATATCCAAAATCAGTAAAATTTCCGGGTTTTGATTATTTCAAACCCATAATCCCAAGAAAAATACAAACAATAAAAAATCACCCAGGTCTATCATTTCAGCCCGTAATGATTTTTTCTATTCTAAAGTCCATTCGAGTATGTATCATTTCAATCCATAGTGATTTTTATTCTAACAGGGAACTTGCAGTGATGATCAAAATAAAATGAACAGTATAACAACATATAGCAGTACCAGATGATATGACAGATAAATAAACAGGATTAACATCATATAATTTATAATAGAGGCAGGTATAACATGATGTAATAATTTCTACACTTCCACTTGCTATCAATTCACAGTCATGTAAGTATAAATGTCAGGTGTGATTACTCACCTCATTACAGCTGGAATTCGCAAATCAAACACACATAAACAAAGATCCAGAAAGTACGATAACACGACTTGATTTGAGTGGAGAGAGAGCCAAGATATAAATCTTATATTCAACAATTAAACAAACCATATATAAATATTTTTTACAATACCAAAAATCTATTGAAACAAAATGGAAATAGAAATAAAAAGAGACACCGCCAAGCATTCCCATCAAATTTGCTTGACCTTTACCCACATAGGCTCGGCAACAAGGCTATATTGGTTCGGCCTTGGATGTTTTCAGGTGGTAATGGTCAGGTTTGGATCTGAAAATAACAAGGCTTGGTCAAGAAGGCAAAGGGTTTGGAGGTTACAACATGAGGAAGGTAAAAAGGCAAGCAAAAGGGAGGTGGTTCGTTCATCATTTTGGGCTAGGACTTGGCACATTTGGGCTTGGCCAGGGGCTTGTTCAGGTTAGGTTAGATGTTAGTAGTGGTGTTCAGGTGTGGTTCTTGCTGGTGGTGGAGGCTAAGGAGGTGGTCGTGGCAAGGAAATGAAGTGGATGTGAATATAGGCTTGGCTAGGTATAAATTCAAGGAGTTTGGCATTGTTTTTGTGGAGTTTTGTGCAAGGGATGATCAAGGAACTTTCAGGTCAGAGGAGAATGATTCCGGGCCATGGGTTATATGGGGAAGGAAGTGGTGGTAGTCGGTGGAGGAGATGGTAGGGGTATGGGCCGAGCAACATAGGTGAATATCAAGGCAATTCAAGTGAAAAACAAGGCAAAACAAAGAAGAAAAGGTGGAAAAAAGAAGAAGCCATTACCTCAATCTTTTTGCTGCCGTGAGAAAATGAAAATGGGAAGAAGTTTTCTCACGTGAAAAAAAGATATAGGCAGCTAGGAATCAAGGAATAAATGGCAACAAATGTGGAGCAGTTGTGGTATGAAATCAATGGATGGAAAGATAAAGAGGTAATAAATCAAAAAGTAACGTATGCCTTTAATTAAAAATAGGTAATGTATCTTAATTTATGCGTTTCCTACATATTAAAGAAAGGTGTATACAAGAAGTTATCACAAACAAATAAATAAAATAACGTTAAATTAAATACATTTAAAGGTATTCCTTTTAAAACAATAACGTGTGTGTATATACATATACATATACATATACATATACATATACATATACATATACATATACATATACATATACATATACATATACATATACATATACATATACATATATATATATATATATATTTGAAATTTCTTTCCAAGAAATAAATAGAGATCTAAATACTTATCCATTTAATTACGAAATGAATGTATAAATAATTAAAATAGAAAAATAAGATAGATATAGATATTATGAAGAATAAATAAATAGTTTTAGGAAAAGAAGGAAATAAATAAAGAGAATACTTTCTTAAATGGCAACTAGAATTTAAAATTGAAAACGATATACAATCAACATTTGAAAATTGTAACTATACTTTAAAAAAATGTTTAAAAAATAAAGTATATGCATAACATATCATGTTACACAAATCTGGACATGATTTTACAAATAAAAATATTATTTATATAGATTTAAAATAAACAAATTTGTTAAATGAAACAATTTACACACAATATTGTAAAAAGCATAACTTTCACAATATTAATCCGATTTCAGCGAAACGAAAAGCAGTATTCTTGAAATTAAATATATTTTCATAATAAAAGATAAAATTTTGAAAAATTAAAATATTTAAATTTTAAATTTAAAAGTCAAAGTTTGGCCATTTTGACCAAAAATCCACTTTTTTGGAAATATTCCATTTATTCAGGTTTGGAATTATAATTCGCACAAAATCAATATTTATATTTAGAATAACAAAAATTATACATTTTAATAAATAAAATAAAAATTTTAAATCAGGAATTTCAGTTAAAATAATTAAAATATAAAATTAAAATAATCACAAAATATATGGTTGTTACAGAAGTGGTTTATAGTAACAATGTTTAGGTGACATTCATTTTAAACGTCTTTGGCGGTATTTTAGGTAAGTAAAAATTGTTAATTTATGAATATGCTTATACCATTGAGACAAGTATATGAATACTTTTGAGAGTATTGAAATGTGTAGGAATAGATAGTGAAATTTTAATTAAAAAGTGAAGTATAATTAATAAGTGAAGTTTTAATTAACAAAAGGAGTTTTAATAGATAAAAAAGAATTTTACTAATAAAAGAGATTTTTAATTCATAAAGAATTAATTAAGTAAAACGGCGATTCGTCGTTTGAGTTGATCGTGCTTGCGTGTGTTGATCCTACTTTATGTTTTACTTTCTTATGGAAAGTATACGGAACTTAGTTCCCCTTATATGATCATTCTCATTATTGTTGAAATTGACTAAATATAACTTTGAGAATATCTAGAAGAAACACAGGAATTATACGGTACAGTATCTTCGATGATGTTGTATTATTCGTATAAACTTGTTCTACTCTTCTTGAACAAATGATAAGGAAATCTATCCGGTTAAATGGTTAAGAGATAATCTTCGATCTTATATATTGTTTGTTTATTTCAAAATGAATCGAAGTTGAGTTTATCGAAAATCCATCGATTGGTTCTGGAGTGCCCGGTAAGCGGGGGAGTGTATTTATATAAATGACTCAAAATCATAACACTCCAAAGTCATACATGTATTCTATGCTTTGGAAGAGGTTCATGATTGATTCGGGATGTTGAATCCATATGGAGATTTGAGAACTGTTTGAGATGTTATAACACATGTAGTTGTTCATGATTTGTTTAGGATGTGGGAATCCAAGTGTGATTTCTAGATCTATTAAGACATAGGAATCCATGTATATTTTCGAGATCTATTCGAGTTGGGGACTCATGTGTCGACATCTGTTCAAGTTGTGACTCGTGTACTGGAATGTCCGACGTTATTTCACCAGAGTTAATGATTAAAACCAGAGATAGGAGACACAACCAGTAGGGTTGACAAACCCATATGGTGAATGTAAAGATTGCGGTTTTTCGTTGCCGAAAAACCAAAATGTTAGGGTTTTAAGAAAGAGAAAAGAAGAAGAAAGAGACAGAAGGAGAGAGAACAAAGCCGGATCTCTACCAACACAAGGCCGGGTTACCCCTAACTGGGTAACAACTGACAAGAGTATGCCATCCCTCGGTCCTTTGGGACCTTTAACCGAGCGCTCGTAATCAACATCACACCATAATAATAAGTGTTTCAACATGAGTAAGCATCTGGGCTCCATACCATGATATCACCCTTTTCCAGAAGGAAATGCACACACCCTAAAGGGAGCTACCCCTCATAACCTTGCTGCATCTTTCCTGTTTTGACCATTCCGGGGTTTGAGGCTCGACGAAGTTTCGTCCACAAAAACACGCTTTATACAAAGTCATGCTTTGAGTCAACAAATGATCATAGAAATGATCACAAAGATAGACGATCAAACAAATGATCCTATCACAAATAATCAACACAATGATCATTTCACAGCAACACTCAGTATGTCACATTACCAAATTGGGAATATATTGCTGATAATCTTCAACTATATAACCTCTGAGCTCGTACGTCTCAGAGAAGGTTGTTAAGCTAAGAGAATAAATTCTCCGCCACCAACAGAAATATATTTGAAAGAAATCGGCTTTATACCTCAATTTGTAATGTCAGACATACAATCCATACAAGTCTGTTCCAGGCTCGAACAGAACCGAAGGCACTTACAAAGAAGTCCTTGCAATCCGGATAATCTCTAATCACGTCCGAATTTCCCATCACATATGGAGATCTCTATACCGGGGATCAGCCAGTGCAGAGACAATCAACAAGAAACCCTTTCGTTTTCGAAAATATCCGGTCTTCAACACCGATCTTCAAATGCAATTCATAACGACGTATCACATATTCGGAATGGGTTATACGACCCCAAGGTCCTTTCCCGGTTAACCCGAATAGTGAGCGCTTATTTAAAAAAATAAGTGTGGCATTCAATTTCAAGCAAATTCACAACAAATACCTATTTAAAGGTAAATATTGATAGTCGGTTATTGAACTATCAATAGATATGCACAACATCACCAAATTCCAAATAATTTTCCAAATTATTTATTTTCCAAAAAATATCTTTACAAGATATATATTTTCCATTCTTTAAAAATAAATCAATATTTATTTTTAAACCCATTTTCCAAATTCCATTTATAAATTCCATATTGAATTTATATTTCCAAAAATATTCATGAATATACGATTTCCATTCGATTTCTAATATTCATTTTCAATTTATCTTCAAAAAGATAAATTCCAAATATTCACTTAATATTGGAAAAGCATTTCCATACTTATTTATTTATAAGTAATTCACAAGTCTTTTTATTTTCTATACTTGGAAAATATTCAATATACTTTAATCGAAATTAAGTATATATTTCATTCTTTAAGGAAATCATTCTCTTAAACATATTTATTTGGGCCAAAACTAATGTTGCGTAAAACATCGTTACGACAACCCAAAATCACTAGTATAGAGATTCGAAATTAAAATAGATATATAAATCCCAATACTATACAAAACATTTCCTTTCGGAAATCATCTATTATAACAACAGTGTTATAATCTACTATTTCCTCTATTTCTCGAAAACGTCTATTTCAACAATGAATGTTGAAATCTATGGTTTCGAATCTTAATACATTTAAAACATCTTTAGATCGTTTTAATTCTATTTAAAACATCACATCCAAAACATTTTCTTTAATATATTATTCACTATTCAAAAACATGAATATACTTGTTAACCAAATTCATCATTTCTATTCATTTTGTTTTACAGGATTATCCGCTGTCTAAAACGTGAATATAACTCCATTAATAAATTACAACAATTTACTTATCAAAATAAGTAGTTTGCGGATTTATAAAACAATGTTTATAAATTCCATTTCTATTTAGTTTATAACTACTTTCTTTATAAATCTCCTTTATCAATCTATTCAATTTCATATCTCGATGATATACCAAAAATTCATATTATAAGTTAAATACTTATAATTTATTCGTTTACAAAAAACGTTCTTTTAAACTTCCCAAATTTATAAATCTTATAACTTATAAGATTTATTTATTTATCCAAAATTTATTCTTTTGGTAACTTTACAAATTTTATAAACCTACTATTTATAAAATTCCATTTATAACTTCACCGTTATAATTCTATAAATTTCATTCATTTATGAAATTCATTTACAATCCATTCTAACACTTATAAAAGCTCGTTTTATAATTCAATTATATTCTAAATTTATAATTATCAATTTATAAATCTTTTATATGGATCAATTTATATTATTCTTTTAAAACGTCTTTAAACTCCTTTATAATTCATCATTTTGATTTATAAAATAATCAAATTTCATAAATCCTATTTTTAAACTTTTTTATAATAAATTCAGAAAACCCAATTTAACTATTTTATAAAATCATTAATCCCGTATTTTCAAAAATCAACTTTTAACTGTATTTCTCAAAAATCATAATTTTTATAACATTAAAATTATAACGTTTATTTATTTAAGATGAATCAATTCCAAAAATATTTTATAAATGTATACTTTCAAAAATCACTTTAGAAATCCCTTAAAAATCAAAATCGTTATTTTTAAACTTCAAAATTGGATCCGATGATGCAACACATCTAATAGTCAATCACGACTTTCCAATATCATATATCGATATGATAATCAATCAAACATCACAATATCTAAAATCAAATAAATATTTGTGAGGAATCCAGTTGGATCCCTCCAACCTGTTTCCCTGCATCCACAGCCATTAGCACAATACCCATTCCACTTCGAGGTGGAATATCGTGGTATATGGGATTTTATAAAATATTATCCGCTTAATAGGCGGCGCAATAGGGTCTCATCCGCTATACAATGCGGGAAATCAATCAACTGCAATATATACATATGCCAATATATATATATATATATATATATATTGCTATATATATAGATATATCCTACTATATCTAATATCACAACCAATATAGCAATCAATAATAACTGAAAATCCAACTTATAAATTTATTTGAGTGAGAAGTTCTCACCTTAGCTTTTATTAGCAATCCATTTCCCATCTTGACTCGATTTTCTCGATTTTTACCTTGTATGACAATTTTATACAATTCATTAATATTCGAAATAAATCGAATAATAAATTTCCATTTAATAGATTTATTTAATTTGGCTAACGATTTGGGTTTAAACTAATAATTTATTCTCAATATAATAATTTGAACTCATATTTTTCTTTAAAATATTTTAACAACTAAAAATAATTAAATTGATAAATAAACAAATAAATTGCCCTTTTTTTAAAATTTCAATCCAACCAATATTTCTATCTCAAGCTAATGATTTTCATTTTAAACTAAAAATTTAAAATTCGAACTGATTTCCTTTAATTAAATTTTTTCAATCAAGATTTTATTTTTTTAAACCATTCTCTTTTTTTTTATATACATACTTCCAACTATTTTCAAAATTCCTACATTTCATATATATACATATATTCACTGTATTTTTCTTTGAAGATACTATATATAGATTTTAAAATTTATAAATAATAATTTTTCTTTTCCAAACTTTATTTATGTAAAATATTTTCTGTACTGTATAAATATACAAGCATTCAAATTCACTTTTTAATTCAAATTGAACAAAATAAATTTAAAAGATATCTTACAGTAACTCGCGACTGCCCCAACTCCTCGACGAACGCACGCAGCCCTTGCCACCGTGAATCCCTCAAATTGTTGCCGCTGCCATCCCTCAAAGTCGCGACCCCACAACCTTAGCGCCGCCGTACCCTCTGAATCGCGCGCCTCTCCTTTCCCAAAGTCGCCTCCTCCCACGCGCAAGCACGCGCGCGTCACCTCCATCGCGAACGCCATCGTTGCTTCAAATTCGAACCACTGCCTCACGCGAGCGCGCGCCGCCACACTCGATCGTGTCGCCGCCATCGCCACGCTGTCGCGCCTCCCCTTGCCTCAATGTCGCTTGCGACTTCGATCGCGATTTAATCCAGCCTCGAGTTCAATTTTTTTTCTAACTCGCGATGCTTCTGCCCCTTTTTTTTATATTTGAACGAACGATCGTTCGTTTAACCTCCTTCCACTATTCGTTCTAATTTATACCAACTTAATTTCGTTTTGAAGCTTCGAATTTGAAGAGAGGGCTCGGCTACTTTACTTTGTTGGATTTCATGGAACTGGGAGTTTGTTCGTTCGAACAAAAGTGAAAAGGGGACGCCATTTTTATTTTGTTTGAGATTTGTTTCGATTTTTTTTTCTTTGAACTGAAGATTGCGTTATTATTTAAAGAGGGATGGAGGAGACAAAGGAACGTGATGCTTCAGAGAATACGTGATTTTAGGCGTAGTTGTAGGCATGATTTTCTGCTTGAGAAAAGGAGACAACGTGATGTCGTTGACCAATTTAAATTTTAAATTTAAATTGAATCCGATTCAATTTCAACGCGTTTACTCACCGTGTGCTCACATACCAACTCCGAAAAATACGAAATTTGAAATCCGAGAATAATTCAATATTACGGACCCAATGGAACTGGTTTCGTCGAATTCCGAGACTGTGCCTCGGGCGGCTATTTTTAAATATCGATTCAAACGATATATTTTTAAAACTGATCAAATCACTTTTAATTTCAATTCTGAAGCTTCTAAAATCTTCAATATTATCAATATGAATTTTACAAGCCTTTGAAATATTTTTAATCAGCTTAAAATTAAAGATTCAAATTTTTATTCAACTCTCAATAGATTAAATTCTATAATTTAATCGCCAATTCATTCTGATAATTTGAAATTCACGTCAAACCATCATTCAAATATTTAAAATTAATTAAATATTCTCAAATTAAATTATTCAAAATTCTGGGTCGTTACAATCTTCCCCCCTTAAAAGAATTTCGTCCCGAAATTACAAGTTAAGAAGAATGCCCTTATCCCGTCTATCATTTTTCACAATCTAAATAGTTTTATCAACTTACTAACCTAAATCTTTTTACTAGAGATTCACTATCATTTCAACTAGCTTTCCAATTCCAATTATAAGTTTCAATCAACATTGTTTTCCTAACAATTCAAATTTAAATTTAAATTCAAATTTCAACTTTCAAAATTTCTCAAAAATTTTCTAACACTCTAAATTTCCAAAAAATTTCGCCAGCGTCTCCTTTGCGCGGCTAGCTCGGTACGACTACAAAATGGCACCACGGCCCCTCAGAATCAAAAAGAAAAGAGAAAGCCAAGTTGCTGGAGAAGAAAATCATCAAATTTCATACTGAAATTGAAATACGTACATTTTTGTCGAGTAATTCAATTTTTATCTTCAAAATCAAAATCCCAATTCCTTTATACACCTGTATATCCTGTTATCCATAATATCCAATTCCAACATTCAAACTATTTTGCCAATTCTATTACAAAATTTTCAACATATGCTTCTTATACATTTTTACTTCACTCTTGAAGTTACATATCCATTCTCATTCAATTTTACATTTCAATTCCATTTGAATTCAATTCTCAATTCTAAATATTGAATTCTATCGATTAACTTTCATTTGCTAATTCATATGGTTACTACATTAAATTAGTTTCATTCACTCATTCATTTTAATTTTCAATTTCCATGTACAATTCATCTCGAATTTACTTAATTACTAACAAAGGAAATTTCAATTTACTTCTTTTTTACTTACTGGAATTTATATACAAGATCAAATTTATCTTCAAATTTAGCTCACGACTAAACTTTAATTTAACCAATTCAAATTCCAATTCATTAGTCCAAGAATTAATAATTTATCAAGTTAGTTTACTTGAATTCAATCCATTTTATTTCTTATTTAATTCCATATAATAATGATAACAATTTAATATTATTAACAACCATGCAACCATATATTATAATAATTCATAGAAAATCATTTCTTCTCTATCAAAAATAGTTTTGGGCAAAATTATCTTATTTACCCGATTCAAAAACAATTTGATATTCACTAACAAATACGCGCTCATATCTATTATTACACTCAAACTCATTCTAGAGTACTGCTGACTCTATCTCTAATGAGTAACACCCAACAGAACCATGGTTGTTGCTTAACCATATGCTCTGATACCAAATGTAACTATTGCGGTTTTTCGTTGCCGAAAAACCGAAATGTTAGGGTTTTAAGAAAGAGAAAATAAGAAGAAAGAGACAGAAGGAGAGAGAAAAGATAGAAAACAGAGAGAAAAGAAAACAACAGAACGGAAAGAAATAACAGAACAACAACAGAATCTCACAATTCGCAGCGGAACAATCATATAATAGATAAATGAATAATCTTTAAACAAAGAACTATATCAGTTATTACATTACATTACATTACATCATCAGAGTGTACAACACAACAAACAGCGGAAAAGAAATACTATATACTAGTAATACGCTATGCCATCCAGCTTGCCTCCAGCAACTCCTGAATTCCAAATATCCTGATAAACCTAACTCTTGACTGCCCGTGTGGAAATTGGTGGGCACTCAGAGTTTAGGAAGGAAAACAATAAACTCCGAGTCAGTCATGTGACTGGTGTGGGAACTAAAACAGTTTATTTTTCTTTAAAAATCAAAAATAGAGGAATATTTTTAAAGTCAATTCGCAATGCTTTTAAAAATGAGACTACCATAAGACCTCCCGCCACACACGCAATGCAAACGCAGACTTGGAGGAGATTTCTTCTTATGTTAGTCAAAGATGCTTGATACGCATTAAAAAGAAACATTTGATATTATTACTAGTGCATAGTGTAGAAAACATTTTGAAAGTAGAATATAAATCTTAGCCAGCATAGGTACCATTATATTATGCCTACTATAGCTACCTCCTGAGGAAGCAGGTTCTACAACTAAAATCGTACAAGTCTCGTATTGTTTCTTTGGATTTCCAACGAATGGTCAGGCCAAGGAACTTCCCATTGCCACATGAGAACGCCTCTGGATGGACGTCCCCGAGAACCAAACCGGATCTCTACCAACACAAGGCCGGGTTACCCCTAACTGGGTAACAACTGACACGAGTATGCCATCCCCCGGTCCTTTGGGACCTTTAACCGAGCGCTCGTAATCAACATCACACCATAATAATAAGTGTTTCAACATGAGTAAGCATCTGGGCTCCATACCATGATACCACCCTTTTCCAGAAGGAAATGCAGACACCCTAAAGGGAGCTACCCCTCATAACCTTGCTGCATCTTTCCTGTTTTGACCATTCCGGGGTGTGAGGCTCGACGAAGTTTCGTCCACAAAAACATGCTTTGTACAAAGTCATGCTTTGGGTCAACAAATGATCATAGAAATGATCACAAAGATAGACGATCAAACAAATGATCCTATCACAAATAATCAACACAATGATCATTTCACAGCAACACTCAGTATGTCACATTACCAAATTGGGAATATATTGCTGATAATCTTCAACTATATAACCTCTGAGCTCGTACGTCTCAGAGAAGGGTGTTAAGCTAAGAGAATAAATTCTCCGCCACCAACAGAAATATATTTGAAAGAAATCGGCTTTATATCTCAATTTGTAATGTCAGACATACAATCCATACAAGTCTGTTCCGGGCTCGAACAGAACCGAAGGCACTTACAAAGAAGTCCTTGCAATCTGGATAATCTCTAATCACGTCCGAATTTCCCATCACATATGGAGATCTCTATACCGGGGATCAGCCAGTGCAGAGACAATCAATAAGAAACCCTTTCATTTTCGAAAATATCCGGTCTTCAACACCGATCTTCAAATGCAATTCATAACGACGTATCACATATTCGGAATGGGTTATACGACCCCAAGGTCCTTTCCCGGTTAACCCGAATAGTGAGCGCTTATTTTAAAAAAATAAGTGTGGCATTCAATTTCAAGCAAATTCACAACAAATACCTATTTAAAGGTAAATATTGATAGTCGGTTATTGAACTATCAATAGATATGCACAACATCACCAGATTCCAAATAATTTTCCAAATTATTTATTTTCCAAAAAATATCTTTACAAGATATATATTTTCCATTCTTTAAAAATAAATCAATATTTATTTTTAAACCCATTTTCCAAATTCCATTTATAAATTCCATATTGAATTTATATTTTCAAAATATTCATGAATATACGATTTCCATTCGATTTCTAATATTCATTTTCAATTTATCTTCAAAAAGATAAATTCCAAATATTCACTTAATATTGGAAAAGCATTTCCATACTTATTTATTTATAAGTAATTCACAAGTCTTTATATTTTCTATACTTGGAAAATATTCAATATACTTTAATCGAAATTAAGTATATATTTCATTCTTTAAGGAAATCATTCTCTTAAACATATTTATTTGGGCCAAAACGAATGTTGCGTAAAACATCGTTACGACAACCCAAAATCACTAGTATAGGGATTCGAAATTAAAATAGATATATAAATCCCAATACTATACAAAACATTTCCTTTCGGAAATCATCTATTATAACAACAGTGTTATAATCTACTATTTCCTCTATTTCTCGAAAACGTCTATTTCAACAATGAATGTTGAAATCTATGGTTTCGAATCTTAATACATTTAAAACAACTTTAGATCGTTTTAATTCTATTTAAAACATCACATCCAAAACATTTTCTTTAATATATTATTCACTATTCAAAAACATGAATATACTTGTTAACCAAATTCATCATTTCTATTCATTTTGTTTTACAGGATTATTCACTGTCTAAAACGTGAATATAACTCCATTAATAAATTACAACAATTTACTTATCAAAATAAGTAGTTTGCGGATTTATAAAACAATGTTTATAAATTCCATTTCTATTTAGTTTATAACTACTTTCTTTATAAATCTCCTTTATCAATCTTTTCAATTTCATATCTCGATGATATACCAAAAGTTCATATTATAAGTTAAATACTTATAATTTATTAGTTTACAAAAAACGTTCTTTTAAACTTCCCAAATTTATAAATCTTATAACTTATAAGATTTATTTATTTATCCAAAATTTATTCTTTTGGTAACTTTACAAATTTTATAAACCTACTGTTTATAAAATTCCATTTATAACTTCACCGTTATAATTCTATAAATTTCATTCATTTATGAAATTCATTTACAATCCATTCTAACACTTATAAAAGCTCGTTTTATAATTCAATTATATTCTAAATTTATAATTATCAATTTATAAATCTTTTATATGGATCAATTTATATTATTCTTTTAAAACGTCTTTAAACTCCTTTATAATTCATCATTTTGATTTATAAAATAATCAAATTTCATAAATCCTATTTTTAAACTTTTTTATAATAAATTCAGAAAACCCAATTTAACTATTTTATAAAATCATTAATCCCGTATTTTCAAAAATCAACTTTTAACTGTATTTCTCAAAAATCAAAATTTTTATAACATTAAAATTATAATGTTTATTTATTTAAGATGAATCAATTCCAAAAATATTTTATAAACGTATACTTTCAAAAATCACTTTAGAAATCCCTTAAAAATCAAAATCGTTATTTTTAAACTTCAAAATTGGATCCGATGATGCAACACATCTAATAGTCAATCACGACTTTCCAATATCATATATCGATATGATAATCAATCAAACATCACAATATCTAAAATCAAATAAATATTTGTGAGGAATCCAGTTGGATCCCTCCAACCTGTTTCCCTGCATCCACAGACATTAGCACAATACCCATTCCACTTCGAGGTGGAATATCGCTGTATATGGGATTCTATAAAATATTACCCGCTTAATAGGCGGCGCAATAGGGTCTCATCCGCTATACAATGCGAGAAATCAATCAACTGCAATATATACATATGCCAATATATATATATATATATTGCTATATATATAGATATATCCTACTATATCTAATATCACAACCAATATAGCAATCAATAATAACTGCAAATCCAACTTATAAATTTATTTGAGTGAGAAGTTCTCACCTTAGCTTTTATTAGCAATCCATTTCCCATCTTGACTCGATTTTCTCGATTTTTACCTTGTATGACAATTTTATACGATTCATTAATATTCGAAATAAATCGAATAATAAATTTCCATTTAATAGATTTATTTAATTTGGCTAACGATTTGGGTTTAAACTAATAATTTATTCTCAATATAATAATTTGAACTCACATTTTTCTTTAAAATCTTTTAACAACTAAAAATAATTAAATTGATAAATAAACAAATAAATTGCCATTTTTTAAAATTTCAATCCAACCAATATTTCTATCTCAAGCTAATGATTTTCATTTTAAACTAAAAATTTAAAATTCGAACTGATTTCCTTTAATTAAATTGTTCAATCAAGATTTTATTTTTTTAAACCATTCTTTTTTTTATATATACATACTTCCAACTATTTTCAAAATTCCTACATTTCATATATATACATATATTCACTGTATTTTTCTTTGAAGATACTCTATATAGATTTTAAAATTTATAAATAATAATTTTTCTTTTCCAAACTTTATTTATGTAAAATATTTTCTGTACTGTATATATATACAAGCATTCAAATTCACTTTTAAATTCAAATTGAACAAAATAAATTTAAAAGATATCTTACAGTAACTCGCGACTGCCCCAACTCCTCGACGAACGCACGCAGCCCTTGCCACCGTGAATCCCTCAAATTGTTGCCGCTGCCATCCCTCAGAGTCGCGACCCCACAACCCTAGCGCCGCCGTACCCTCTGACTCACGCGCCTCTCCTTTCCCAAAGTCGCCTCCTCCCACGCGCAAGCACGCGCGCGTCACCTCCATCGCGAACGCCATCGTTGCTACGAATTCGAACCACTGCCTCACGCGAGCGCGCGCCGCCACACTCGATCGTGTCGCCGCCATCGCCACGCTGTCGCGCCTCCCCTTGCCTCAATGTCGCTTGCGACTTCGCTCACGATTTAATCCAGCCTCGAGTTCGATTTTTTTTCTAACTCGCGATGCTTCTGCCCCCTTTTTTTACATTTGAACGAATGATCGTTCGTTTAACCTCCTTCCACTATTCGTTCTAATTTATACCAACTTAATTTCGTTTTGAAGCTTCGATTTGAAGAGAGGGCTCGGCTACTTTACTTTGTTGGATTTCATGGAACTGGAACGAGTTTGTTCGTTCGAACAAAAGTGAAAAGGGGACGCCATTTTTATTTTGTTTGAGATTTGTTTCGATTTTTTTTTTCTTTGAACTGAAGATTGCGTTATTATTTAAAGAGGGATGGAGGAGACAAAGGAACGTGATGCTTCAGAGAATACGTGATTTTAGGCGTAGTTGTAGGCATGATTTTCTGCGTGAGGAAAGGAGGCAACGTGATGTCGTTGACCAATTTAAATTTTAAATTTAAATTGAATCCGATTCAATTTCAACGCGTTTACTCACCGTGTGCTCACATACCAACTCCGAAAAATACGAAATTTGAAATCCGAGAATAATTCAATATTACGGACCCAATGGAACTGGTTTCGTCGAATTCCGAGACTCTGCCTCGGGCGGCTATTTTTAAATATCGATTCAAACGATATATTTTTAAAACTGATCAAATCACTTTTAATTTCAATTCTGAAGCTTCTAAAATCTTCAATATTATGAATATGAATTTTACAAGCCTTTGAAATATTTTTAATCAGCTTAAAATTAAAGATTCAAATTTTTATTCAACTCTCAATAGATTAAATTCTATAATTTAATCGCCAATTCATTCTGATAATTTGAAATTCACGTCAAACCATCATTCAAATATTTAAAATTAATTAAATATTCTCAAATTAAATTATTCAAAATTCTGGGTCGTTACAGTGAATGTGACTTTATTCTAAAGATACTTATAGGATGTGCATGCGGGAGAGATGCATTTGGTCTTAGCAAGACCAGTTATGTTTTTCCTATGGTACAACACTAGAGATGTATGAGACTTTGGGAGGATATCTCTGATCCTTATTCAAGAGGGGCGTTCTCGAAGTGCTAAGGGCACCTCTATGGAATCCTACACAATTAGTGAATGCACCTTAGTGGTTTTGATTGTGTACCTATCATTATTATGATGTACACTCACGTGCATCACAACTACTTGATTATTTATATTTCATACCCTAGATATTATTATAATATCACTTGCTTTTCAAATAGAAATGGTTTGTTTATTATAATGGAAAAAAACTTCTTTGTTTATTTGATGTGTGATCTTATAGTGTACCTTTATTTTTGAAGGATTTATAATTATAAGAATCCATATGATTTGAGTTTCTCACGCTGGTTTACCAGACTGATCCGGGTGTTATTTTCTTATAATGCTCGGGTTAGGTCGATTCCATATTTAGCTATGTTCATTGGAGCTCTTGGGCAGGAGCTGGATGCTTTCCTACTATACTTATTTTCCGCTGCATTGCTTGTTTTATATCTATCAGTAATTGTGAGAACATGCTGTTATAACTGTCCAGACTGATGATAGGTTAGTTTACTATGATTGTTATATGTATATGAAGTTTTCTTTTTAGTAAAGATCTTTTGAGATATTATATATTATCATTCCCCATGTGAGATTTTGATTTTTGTTATTCTTTCATATTCTATTTCTTTTTTTCTTTTTCATTAACCTAAACATTCTGTCTTTTCAGCACTTGGGTGCTAAACATGTGAATACCATAATGTATTAGGGTCAATAGTTAGGGGTCGAAAAGGTCATTCGTTACATTTTAATGCCAAATCAAAATATATTCAATTCGTATTTAGGATTACAATATATCGAATTTATTTATATTCCATGTTTGTGTTGTTTATATCAAATCATCCATGGATATATATGCATAAAATTTACATTTGTGAATAATAATGAAAACAAAGGATTGTTTATGCAAATAAGTTAACTAAATTTAGTAAACTTGATATATGCATTATAATATCATAAATATGTATATGTATGTGTCCATATTTATTGAAATGTATACATGACCAAAATGGTTAAAATAAATATGTATGCATAATTTTTTGGGTTAATAAAAATATAAGACAATTTTTTCCTTTGTAAATTTATACTTTATTAAGAAGTGGAGAAATTGGAAAAAATAATTGCTCTTAGGGGGTACAAGTGATGACTAGGGATACAAAAATCACTCGTAGAACAAGAAGCAACTATATATTTGAAAACTAAACAAGTGTGTGGCCCAATCAATGTCGGTCCTATCATTTGAATTGCTCTTGATAAAAAACTATTATGTTGCCTTCATTCGAATAAAGTAATTATTATACTTAAATTAATATAGGTAGTGATAAATAAAATTTACCTAATTAGGTTTTCAGTTCTATTAAAAATGAAAAATTATAACCTTTAAACAACTACTTGAATTGTTAATCTATTGTGAACTTTTTATATATATTGATTTTTGTATCAGAGAGGTTGCCCTTGGTATGGGGAGCCAATTGGCTTGCTCGCCTTACGCTAGGGCCACCTCTAGGCCCAATGAGGCATACGTTGCTTCAAAAGTTTGCATATAAAAGTTTTAAACAGCAGCTCCAATGTCTTCATTTAAAAGCTTTTTTAGTAAAATAAGCTATCCCAAATATGGAAATGAAGGCCCAACATGCAATCACCGCTATTGACAAACGATCTGAAATGAAAAGCAACTTCTATAACTAAATCAGCTTTGAATCTAAGTTTGAAACTCCCAGAATCTACCGCATGGCTTGGTTTCTTCTAGATCTAACTTGAGAACACTTTAAAGTATAATAGACGTAGAATCTTCATATTGAAGTAGGATAAGGGAAAATTTTCTACAAAGCATACTACCTTTCTTGCTTTCATCACTTTGGAATTTAGATTCAGTAATAATAAGCTTGATATCTTAAATAATTAAAGCAAGTCTAGTCTCTTTTGTTAGATGTCAACTGTTGAAAATCTTGGCACTTCTTTCAAGCCATATATGACATGTTAATGTTGAGATTGTTGCGTCTATTAAGTCGTGTGTAAACATTTGCTTGAGTGGTTGATCCTTAAATACTTTAGTATTGGTACTATGCCTATTAGTTATCTTGTTCAAAATAGGCTAATATAAGACCAACCACTCTAAGGCACGAAATAATCGTTGTCTTTCAAGATTGTTTTCTCCTTCTTTATCACAACGGATAGAACGAAAACCTTCTTTCAGGATACAATGGAGATTATCTGTGCAAGTTGTGATTACTTGCACAGATCAGAAGAAATACTCAGAAGGATAATGTCAGACGAGTTAGATATAAAAGAAAAGAGAAGTGTGGTTTTTGTTGATGGAATGCGCTGCTATATATAGAGAGTGAGGTGTCTATTCGTCTACAGGTGCCTATTCGAACAGTCGTGACCGTTTTCTAACGGTTGTTACCATTGGCTGTTGAATTTGAATTCAACAGTCAATAAAATGTACCGTCGTAGCGGGGGCGTTGCCCCCACACCCCCACCTTGGGGGGTTGCCATCCCCCTGGACCCCCTTTCCGTAGGGAATCTTATTTGAAAAAACATTCAACAAGTTGCACTGACTGATTTTGCAATTTTTGCTGTAAAATGAAGAATATTCACAATTGAAGAATAAGTGTTCACATGTCTTTCTGTCTTTGCTACATAGTCACACAATATATCTTGTGAGTTATTCCATATGGTGATGTAGTTTAATGTTTTAAGCTTGTTCAGTGATGATTAAATCACTACCTAAATATATTAAATCAGAGACTGTATATTTTTGCCTCTAATTAACAAATTCGATCTTTAATTAACATTTAAAGACAGACTAAAGATCAAAATATTCAGTCATTAATTCCTAAGTCCCAAAAGAAAATTCAGACCGAGATATCGGTCTTAAAAGTTAAAGACCGAAAATTAGACTTGAAAATTTGGAAAGACTGAATTTTAAAGACTGGTATATGGTTTATAATCCATCTCAAGTTACAAACATATTCTAGTGTATGTGAACATACACATGCATATATTTGGATAATAATTCAACATTCATAAGTGTAGTGGATCAATTTTGAAAAATATTCAAGGTATAATTGTATAACTTCTTTGCAACTTCTTAAATTTATTATCTTGTAAATAAATTTACAAAAATATATACTATAAATGAATCCAAGGTCCTTACTATCCCAAAAAACACATTACAGTTACATGTTGTTAATTTAGACAAAGCCTTAGTAGGCTAATTACAATTCAAAATAGTTCGCAGCTACATTATCAAAATTTTCCTTGCAATGTCCTCTCCTTAAACATAACAACAACCACCTGCTGAATTTGAAGCTACATTGTTCAAATAAGAGAAAATCGAATTCAGTGAAACCGCGCTACCCGCTACCATCATAAACTTCAAATTGACACATGGAAAGAATAAGTAGACTCTCGTCGACTTATTCTTTAATCTCAATAGTTTGATTTCTTTAACAATATAATAAGAAATATTAATCTTTTCCATAATCAGCCCACTTGAAAGTAGTGTCAAATCTTGAATCAAACTTTTGGTCCATGATTGTTTGAAAGAGTAACCGATGCTTTACACACTTTTTATGCATTACACCACAATATTCTCCTCCTTCCATAACTCAAGAGTCAATTGCTTCAAGTGTTATGTTTCCATCCCGAAGCTCCGGATGCTTTAGCTCCCTTTTCACTATCTGCTTGCTCCTCTTTAACAAACCCTTCTATTAACTCAAGCTTCCCTTTTAGTTGAATTCCTAGGCATTGGAATGGTTATACAAGAATAATAATCATCCTACATGTCATTATTCATAATCCTAAAGTAAAAAAAGTTAAGTATGAAGAAACTTATAATGAAACAAAGACATTAAAATGAAAAATCGATCTCCCACCATTTTTGAGTTCTTGACTCGGTTCTCCAGTGTGAAATTTGAGCTGTTACCGTTCATTCACTAAGAAATTAGGTTCAACAGAAAACATTTACAGAAAATCCTAAATTGACGTGGAATCCCTGATTCCAATGTGTACAAAATTTGCTAGAGAAATCTTTTCATATTCATTTTATGGAGCAATTTGAAGTATATTTAGGAGCAATTCGAGCATAGAGAAGATGATAAGTTAGCGGCCTCAAATTTGATTAAATGCTTTGATAGTATGAGGAAAAAAAGGATGGAGAAGTTACAGTTGAGTGGGGAGCTTAATTTAAGGAGATTGGTGCAATTTTTAGGATATTAAAATAGTTATTTATTATATTATGAGATCCAATTTAGCATGATATGGATCAACAATTTTGACCAATCGATTAAAGAAGTTAAAAAATATCAACCGTCGATACTAAGTTATTTAAATGCGGGTAGAAGTTAAAACCGAAATATTATTGTTAAAACATCTTAAATTTTACAGACAAACTAAAGACGGATTTTTGGTCTTAGTTTAAAAATTAAAGACCGAATTTTTTAGTCACTAAGTGGTTTTTAGTTAAAGACGGAAAATGTGTGGTCTTTAATTTTTAATCTTTAATTCATAGTTTTTTTGTAGTAAATAAATATAAGCAGCCATTTAGGTATGGTATTTTTTTCTCCATATGTGATGGTATAATGGCACATGACTCTCTTTGATTCAAATAGAATTCCGAGTATATTTTAGAGAAAACTCTCCATCTTTTCTAGGGGACCACCATGAAAAATCATTCTCCATATTCCTATGTATGTTTACTTGTTCAATTTAACTATAAATGCTTTGAGGATGATTGGAGGTGTTGAGTCACCATCTCTCATCAGGGATAAGTATAGATACTTCTTTCCTTACACCTACCCATAGGTTTAATGCTTACTAGTCCAACTTATTTATTAATGATCCCCCTTCAATCCATGGGACAAAAAGTAAGCTTTTTCTTTTGTCGAATTTTCTTTATATTATGCCCTTTGAAAAATGTATTGCCTTTAACATTACTTTCCATTGATTTGAGGAACTGGCAGCTTCTGTTATGATCTAGAAAATTTTAGTCGTGCAATATTTGCTTTTCATCCATTTTTCCCATAAATTTTTTGGTGTAGATACCTTCATATTAATGTTAAAGTAAGTGCATTGTTGATATCATGCAAACAACTTAGTTCTAGCCCTCCTTTATCTTTTGGCCTACATATATTATTCCAAATGACTTGATGATATTTTCCCTGCCATAAAACATTTGAACATAATTTTAAATTTGATTAATTATGTTTTTTGGCATTTGGCACACTTGCATCCTGTAAAAAAACTATTGCTTTGATAATTGTCTTTGTTAGCCCTACTTTCCCACCCAAAGTAAGTAGTTTACCATTCCAATCCCAAATATCTTTTCCCAAATATCTTTTCAATTTTATTAATGAGTTTATTAAAATTATATCTTCTGATTAACACATTATATATAAGAGGCATGAGTCATTGGCCTAGACTTAGAGTCTGTGTTCCCTTGGGTGCATTGACAATTAAACTATAAAATGATATAATAGGACTGAGTGTGGCATGTGTGTATTACATATTATACCGTGATTACTAGAGTAATCATTTGGGAATGTATTCGTATTCTGTATATAAATATTTTACAAACATTTATTGTGTATGAAATATGTAATGATTTACCTTCCATGACTTCGCATAATGAGTTATGTTCTAGTCCATTCTGATTATAGTGCGTAGCGGGAATGTATAGATTACTTTCCACTGAGCACTTTGTTGATGATTGTTTGTATTTATATTTAATTGGTTGAAAATTGTTTGCACTAAATTTGTAATTATTGATCTTAAAATTTTACGGTGTCTTCAGTAGTGAAGATACCGTTATGAATTTTGAAAATTATATAGTTATAACTTGTTATTGATATATAAACACATCATTAAAATATTTGGTGAAGTCGCTTTAAAATTTAGCGATTACTTCTTATTCTATGAATTGTTGGAAATTATTTATTATTGAAAAAGACTTTTTGCAAGAAATTAAATACGGGTATGTTATGGTTTAGATTTATATAGTAAGTAGAATGTTTTATGATAGTATGAAATGTTTCCATTAGAAAATCTTTTGATATAATATATGTGTATATAACTATACTTAAACTAAGTTTTCTTTAAATGATTATTATTATTATATAAAGCATGATTTTAATATAAATGTGTAGAGATAAGATAATTTGAAGAATTTTTGAAAATAAATTTGTGCTAATTTTTCCATTGAGTGCTTTAAAAATTCTAGTCAATGCGTCTGGTCAACATTATCGAGAGGGATTCCTAAATGCTATGACAAGACATATAGATATAAAGTTATGAGAAGTACTAAAAGCTTTTAAAATTCTTGAATATTTAGAGAAGTCTTATAAAAATGATGAAATATTCTAGAAAAGGAATGAAATATCATGGCAAGAAGGAAATATTTTGAAAATATAGGAAATTAATATTTGTTAAAGAAAGTTATACTTGATATTTTGAAAGTATAATATTTTGAGCTAAGTATTATTCACTCACACATCAATATTTAAATTATATTTTCACACATTTAAATGAAGTAGTTGTTATGGTTGATTGCTATTGTTGAAAGTTAATTATTGAAATTGCTATATGAGTATGATTGTGATTGCAAAAATTCAGTAGTTACTAATTTAACAACCTGCCATTTCAATCCTTACAGTCGACACCAATACATCCATGGTATTCACGTGCCAAACATCCAAGTGACAAAAAGACAGACCAGTGGGATAAAAGAAAGAAAGGATGAACAAAATCTCACAACATGACCAGTAATATATGTAATATACAGTGGGTCTTTACGAAAAGAAAAAGAACTTTAACATATATATTATCATCAGAGCAAAACTTACATATCATTAGCCTGGACAGTTATAACAACCCGTCCTTATAATTATTGATAAACACAAATAAGAACAGATAGCGAAAGTAAAATATGGAACTAGGTCTTGAAGGATCCAGATCGTCTCTTAAAGCTTCAAAGTGTCTAACTAAAACTGGAAAATATGCTCGAGCTGATATGAACATTATAAGACAAATAACACATGGATTAGTCTACTAAAATCAGCATGAGAAGCACAATCAAATGGATTTGATATTATAAAACTTACAAAATAAAGGTATCTCATAAGACCATGCCGCATATAAACACGAATGGTTTTTTAACTTACGAGAACCAAACCATTTCTATTATTAAATCTAGTGATATTATAATAATGTTTAGGGATGAAAATAAATATATAAAGTAGCTGAAATGCTTGCATCTCACATTTCAACATAGTTGGACACAACTAAGTTTGTAAAGGCACGTATTGGAGATTGATTTCCATCAATGGAAAGGCTATAGGGGTACTGTCTGCCATAGAACAACTCTAGAAAAATGTACCGAGGGTCTCACATGGACCCCCATCGACACAGAGTCGACCTGGCCCTCTAAAATGACAAGTCAGATTACATCATTCCCCGGGCACCAAGGCTACAAAACTTGTGCACCAGCCATTGCCCCACTTTTCTCGTGCACTACCAAATCCATAAATACCAATTCTAGATCGAGGATGACCAATCCTACTGGTAGCAAACCACATAACTCTACTGCATTTCTCCTATTTTAGCCATTATCGGGTTGTGAGGCATGTGAGGTCATCATTACTTTTTTCCTCTCTTAGAAAATCAAGCTTGGAATGCTAACACTGCCTTTCAGGCATAATGTAATGCTAGCATCGTCCATACAAGTTGTTCAGGATAAGAACAAACCAAAGGCACTACTTCTACTACATCTATTTCAGAATCACCTTCAGGATTAGTAGTCAATAGCCCTTGCACTTTAAGAATTCTAATTACAATTTGCGTCATCTCGCTTACCGGTCGCTCCAAAACCAAATTGATAGTTCTGGTAAACTCAACCCCGGTTCTTTTGAAAATAATGAAACACATAACTGTAAGATCATCCCCTAACCGTTTAAGTGGACGGATTTCCTTATCATTCGTCCTAGAAGAATAAAACGAGATTTATATGCATAATACAGTATCATCGAAAATAACAATGCCATATAACTCTCGTATTTCTCTTAGATATTTCCAGAGTAATATTTTTGGCCAAGATTTTGATAGTCGGTTATTTGCTATCAAATAAACAAAAAATAACTTAGATTTAATTCTATATGGAATCTACTAAGCCTCTATCAATTTACCTTTTATAAATTAAAAAAACTTTCAATTATTTTGCTCAAAATATCTTCACAAAAGAGCAAATTCACAACCCATTATACTTTCAATACTTAGAAAATTTATCCATATACTTATTCCAACTGTATAAGTATATCAACAAAAACCTAAGGAAGATCCCCCCTTTTCCAAATTCATATTTAACTAGGCCAAAACATATATATTTTAAAATGTTTCCTATTATTAACCAAACTACCTATCCGTCGGTGTTAAGTATGAAAAGAATGTTTCCATATTACCATAATTAAGAAGGATCAGTTATCAAAATCAAATCTCATTCCCTTTATTAAATTTCCTTTCTATAAGCCCATTTCATATTTATAAATCTATTATAAAACTTTTTTTTATAAATCTCTAAAATGGTTTATAGAATTCCTTACTATTCATAAAACTCTTTTCTATTAATAAAACTCTTTTCTATTTCTTCCTTTGTAAACTCCTTTATAAAAATCCTTTGCAAAATCCTTTATAAAATGTCATTGCAAATCTTATTTAAATACATCCTTTTATAAATCCAAACTCATTTTTTTTATAAATAAATTATAAATATGTCTAATACAAATCTTCGTTATTATCAAAATATCACTTATAAAATCCATTCTTTTATTTATAAGTTACCCTTTATTAATCTCTCCTTTATTTATAAAATATCATTTATAGATCTCTCTTACAAAATATCATTTATAAATCTCCTTTATGAAATATCATTTATAAAGTAAAATCCCTTTTATAGGACAATTTTTTATTTATAAACACCTTTATTAAATTAACATTTAAACACCATAAATAAATAAATAAATAAATTTAAAACATCTTTAGTAAAATAATTAATTTAATTTAGAACAACATTTATAATAAATCAATTAATTAACTTAAAACGTAATTAAATCAATTAATTATCTTAAACAACATTAATCATATAATCAAATAACTTTAAACAACATTAATAATATAATTGGTATCCTGTTTGTTAACCAAGTAGTATACATACAAACCCGATGAGTTATAACTCGAAGTTATCAAGGCAAGATGCCTGGAGAAATGACTAGAAGCCCAAAAACAAAAGTACAACTAAGATCACAACATAAATACCAAACCACCACAAGAATTCCAAAGGCCTATCTCCCACAAGTATGGGGTCGATACAGTTCCATCCCTAGGGGCCGTCATTGACTCATAAAACTAACTCCAAATCTTCCCATCTTTTGCCTATCTACCCTACATTACGTTATAAACCTATTTCTAATGTTATTTTGCCAATTCAATGCAATTCTCTGTCGATCTCCACGAACTCTTGAATCTACAACTTTTTTTTTCGCAACTTCGTCATTTGGACTTAGAAACAAGCTATTTTTGATACAAACAACAATGGAATCGCGAAGTTAACCAAAAAATGAGCTAAAGTAAAGAGTTGAAGACGGCCAATTTGGCTAATTTAGGGGTCAGTACCGACCCTTACCCATGGAGTCATACCGTCTCATAATATTTGATGACGTGGGACCCCTATTTTCCTTAAGTACTGGTCTATAGCAAAGAGAATGGCATGGAGATCATTTATGCGAGATTTCAGGCTCCCTACCAAATAAATAGAGGGGCGTGGCTCATTTTTTAAAATCTTTTGGTCTAGTTTCACTCCATTTTATATTCCTGTAATTCTGAAAATCTAAGTATTAGACTTATACCAACCCCTAAGAACTTTTACCCTCAAGTCAGAACTTAAGCAATCAAATCATTAAGTGAGCATAGGCCGGAGAACCACTATAAATCTCCGTGTGTTTTTTATTACCGTTTTAATTTATTTTCTTTATTTTTTATCCTGTTCTATTTTCTCTTAGGTGTTTGTACTGTTTTTGCATTTATTTATTACTCTTATAATTTATTTTCTTCACTTGTTATCCTCTTCTATTTTCTATTGGGTGTTTGTGTCATTTTTGGTTCAAACATTTTGGTTCTTTCATTGAAAAAACACTAGAACTTGTTGATTCATGACTTTAGAAGATTCAGAATGGCTAGACAATCGATTAGAAGGACTTTATTGGAGGAAATCAACTAGGGAGCAGCCAAGAGACATCCTTATGAGCAAACCCAACCATCAATCTACATAACTAGGAATGAGATTTAAACTATGATGAATGGAATATAGAAATGAATGATGGCAAGCCAAGAGGAGATGGTGGAGAATTTCTTTAGAAGGATGGGATAGATGGGAATAGCTGGAGTTACAGCAGATTAGAATCGAAGACCAAAACCCGGAGCACAGGCGGCTGGAGTTAGAATAGAACGACCTGATGCAAACCCCAACCCAAGCATACGGGTCGATACTGACCCATCCCTAGGGCTCGGTACTAACCCCCAAGGATTCTACGGAATAAGTCATCCTTGTGACGCCCCCACCTCGAGACCTACACTAACAAAGGGCATTATTGAGTAATGCCTGTTAGTGCAGAGGATAGGGCTGACTAAGAGCGACCATCCATGAATTTTACTTTAAGCGAACATTGATACGTCAATTCGGATGTTGTATATTTTTTTCTCAGGTGGAATCAACGTATGTAATCCAAGCTTAAACAAAACTACGGTGGCTATAATAACAATCCAGAACAATATATGATAAATACAAATCATAGAATCACAGATCACAAAATATACACAGCAGAATCTAAATAGATACTAGTTGATCAAATCAAATAGATACATAATATCAAATACAAGACTATAGTCAAAACGATTCATATAATACAACTGTACTACATCTCCTAAAACAAATATGTAAATAAAAGAATCTAGGCTCAACAATGGATACAACACTGTAACGTCCCGCCTTTTCGCACACTTTAAATCGACACACGTGCCACCACACGGAAAGGCGAATTGTTATTGGGTAAATAAGAAAAAGTAGAGAAAGAAAAACATATGAATCTTGCAACGGACCGATAAAATATAATAACTCAAATATATAGTTCATGAAGCTGTTTTACAAAACATTTGATTTTATTTATACAATACATATCGGAGTACACATACCAGAGAATAATAATTAATGCAGCGGAATTAAATGGTGTAGTGGAATAATATAGTAGATAATAGTACTACAAAACTTCATCGTCGTCCTCTAGAATAAAATTTTCGATCCTGAAATGCTCGGACTGACCCGAGCGAATTGAAAAGACAAAGCACTCGAGTCAGAACTAAAAGATCTTATGTAAGTTAAATCAATTGAAATAAATATGAGTGTAACGGCATCGGATATGTTTATGGGGCTTGACATCTCCTATCTAGTGACTACCATGAGTGTAGTAACTCATGAGATGCTCGGGATTCACACCTCCTAAGGATCCGTTAAACTATTTACTATGTAGTAATATTTCGCTATTATAATAATGTCTATAGTAAAATAAACATACTTTTAAATAGCGTTAAGGAGTGACCCAATATTCACCTTAACGCGTAATAGTCCCAGTAATCCATCCAGTATCATAGTCCCTCCTGATCGGGAAGCCACCAGAGGATACCACACGGGCTACGGGAGAAAACCAAACTCTTACAAGACACGATTGGGTAGGTGACACGGCAAAACTAGGCAATGCCAGGGTAGATATACCAATTATGCATCCGGGCTGGTGGTAACGCGTAGCAGCTACTACCGCCCACCTCGAACAACACCCCCAAAATCAAAAATCAAAAGTGGCCACCGAATCAAACCAAAAATCAGAGTATAATATCGAAGGAGTGCGTCCGATTAGAGGAATGACCTCATTGGCCCGAGAATCGCTCCTTTTTTAGCCACCTAATGCCAACTCACGGGAGTCGGGTCCACGTATTTACCTCAAAGGAACGCCACCACCATCCTACTTCATTCTGGAATCTCCACCGCGTACACGGTTGTTAAAGTGGTTTTCAGAGTTGGCAGAGAGTATGACAACTTCCGATCCCGGTCTCTTCAACAACCAATCGTTATTATAACACCGCGGTCTTTTCAAAATAGTTTATACTTTAAAACCAGAATATAATATCCATTTCAAAAC
Organism: Allium cepa; assembly: GCA_030765085.1. Classification (NCBI taxonomy): domain Eukaryota; kingdom Viridiplantae; phylum Streptophyta; class Magnoliopsida; order Asparagales; family Amaryllidaceae; genus Allium; species Allium cepa. The sequence continues at coordinate 282,176,394 of CM060937.1, read as the reverse complement.
CATATAAACATGATATCATTTTCGTTTTATAACCCAAATCAATATGATATCTTTTTATTTCAAATATATCCTTTTTCTAAAATCATAGCACTTTAAATCTATATACCTTGAAAACCCATAGCTTTGAAACATAACTTCAATTACTTAAATGGTTTAAATATTAAATTACTTTATATAGTAAAATAGCTTCTTTAATTCCATAAATAAATTCCAATTCAAAGTTGAACCTCCAAATAAACCATTTCAAATTTTCATATATTTCAAAGCTTTAAATATTCCACCATTTCAAAACTAATTCTTTGATACTTCCATATATATAAAATTCAATTGCTATTATTTAGATTTGAAACGTTTACTTAATAAATCCCATATAATTGAAGTAAAAATTTAACTTCAAACAATTGGATATTCATTCAATTTATTTAACTTGATAAATTCATTTATCTCAACTTTATATTCATTTAAATTACTTTAGACCAAATCAAGTTATAAGAATCATATCCATTTAAAATCTCCATTTCTATTTAAATTCCAGATCAAAATTTATTCAAGTACAATTCTTAAATAATTCAATTTAAACCAATTTCATATTTATCTTCCAACTTAAATTTCATATAAGTCAACTAAAAACTCTATATATACAATATCTCAAATAGGTACTAAACCATTGATTACAAAACAATCAAACTCCATTATTAAACTCATTTTTATTAATCAATTTTATACATAGCTTACATTCAAGGATTTAAATATATATATATATATAAAACAATATTTATATAACATCAAAATTTAATATTTATTAAACCGTATATTCCTTTCCAAAACCATAGAAAATCATTTCAAAATATTATATATATATATATATACCGCGGTGCCTGTATATAATTTTCTATCCTATGGTCAGGTGATATGGATATTTATCATTTCAATCCGTAATTTAAAATAAAATTGCGGTTATATATCATTTCAAACCGCAATCCTGAATGAAATGAAAATGCATAATAACTTGCAGTTTATAACAATATAAAATATAGCATCCATTCATCCAATATAAACCACCAACCATTTAACACAATCACCATCCAATTCAAACAATAGCATCAATATAGAATGAATAATAAACAATAGGTATTAACTAGCAGTTTATATTCAATAATAAATTAAATAACTGTTTAACTGGCAGTTTATATGCAATGAAAAATTAAATAACGATTTAATTAAATAAATGCAATTTAACCGAGATGATAATTAAAAATATGCCAAACAGTCATAAATAAATTTCTAATCACATCAACAATTAATTTAACAAACATAAGAAATTTTAGAAGTTGTGAGTGGGTTAAAACACTCACCTTTCGAATTTATATTGAATTTAAACCGAAAAATTGAACGGTCTCCAAATCCATCCAAACCAGTGCCAAAATGTTCAGAATTTCAATACGATCCTAACAAAAAAAGTCGCGCATGAATTGGATATCGTATGTAAAAGTTATAGCGATTAAAACGGGTTGAAATTAGAATTAAATTAAATAAAAGGAAAATAAACGAACCATAACATATGCCACGTCATCTTCTATCTGAATACGCGTACATCTTAGCGCCTTCGTTCGAATCGTGCACGAAAACCTCTATAGCCGCCACGCTTGGCCCACGTTGACGCGCTACCACCTCGCAGATCCATACCTCCTTGACCACGCTTGACTTCGTCGGCCTTGGCCGCCCTTTCCGGTAGGGTCGAGACGCCCCTAACTCCGGTCCTCATAATTCGTTCACCGCCAACTTCTAACGCCAAAATCGTCGAAATTTGCAACCTGCAGCATGAACGAGTCGCGCCGATCCACCAGAAACTCTCCCCTTTACCCATCATCGTACCCCGATCGTCAAATTATGAAGGATCCACCGTCGAAATCACTAAAGCCAAAACGAACGGCCGAAGGTTCACCTTTAATTTTTGGACAAATGGTGATTCGAATCAAAAAACGAATTTTAGATTTAGGTTGCGCTCATCGAGCGCTTCAATATATAATATTTTCGAATTTTTCTGAGCAGTTTGAATTTTCATTTGACTTTTGAATTTGCAATTGGATCTAGGGTTTGCAGCCATTGCGGAAGAGGAGCACAGAAGTTTCTGTACGTATAGAAATGAGGAATAGAAGAAGCTAGGGTTTATAATGGGGTTTATATAGGTAGGTCAGAAATTAGAAAGAATGGATAAGGTTGGATATACGCGCTAACGCCGAAGTGGCCCAAAAAGCCCGTTTCGACTCCGGAACGAAATTTGGTCAACCCATACATCAAAATAGATATTTTAAAATATTTGAAACGCGATGGAACAAGTTTCAAGTCCAAATTCCATTGTATGAAGAAGTTATGCTAAAATCAATATTTTTCAAATTGGTTTCAATTGATTTCAATTTCATTGATTTCAAGGCATTTCACGTTCGTACGATCAAACGACAAGTCCGATCGTAACGAAACTTGAAATCCTACAAAAACTCACCGTTACGGATCCGATGAAACTGGTTTCGTCGAAATCCGAATCAGTGGTCAAAATGGCTATTTTTCCACTAATTAATTAAATAAATAAATTAGCTAATTAAATCAAATTTTAAATTTCAATTCGAAAATTGAAAAATTTCATCCCTTATGATTCCTCAATAATTTACAATGATTTAAACAAATTTAAATGTCAATTTAGAGCTGATTAATTTATAAGTTTCAATATTAACCCTAATTTCATTAAATTCAAAATTTATAATTTTATTTTCCAAAAATTCTGTTAGATTCACTTTTCATTCTATTATTCAATTCACTATTCTTAAACGAATAAAATTTTACATTGATTTTGCAAACTATTACCATAATATTCTTACATTCCATTTAACTTTCTATTAACGTAATAATTAAGTGTTAAGTTCCATTTATTTTGCCATTAATTCAATTATTGAATTTTTTTACCCTTCAATTAAATTAAAAAAAATCTTGCTTTCCAATCTTTTAAAGTCAGTCAACCATTATTTTATGGGTAAATTTAACATTACTGTAAATCCAATTCCCTAATATTTTACAGTAATCAACTAAATTTATATCGACGTAGTGATTAATTACGTTTTATTGCAATGGATTTAGATCTAGTTCACTAAATTAAATGCATAGGTAAACAATTAATAGTTATCACAATAAGCCAAATTTACTCCCATTCATACCCTATTATAAATTGAATAAAATAAAATTTCTTACCTAACATTGACTATGTAAAATTACATTTTATTGCGTATTATTTCATCAATTAATATAACTTGAATTTATTTTCCAATTTGCTGATTTCACCCAATTATAACCTTATACTTTGTTTCCAATTTATATTAACAACCTACAGAAATTAGATAACATATCAAATCGTTACGCTACCCTTTAGTCACATTAATAAGCTTTAATTACTTACAAATAACTGTTACCCTTTATTACCTTACAAATATATTAACGTTTCTATTTAATTTACATCCAAACTTATGTTATTATATTAATTTCCATTAAAGTAACGTTTTTAATCAACAACAAACATTATAATAACCTATCTAACCTTGATTATACAAATTTTCAATTTATTACGTATTGCTTCCTCAGTTAATATAACTTTTGAATTCATTTCCCAATTACTAATGTCAATCAATTAAAACTTTACCATCCGTTTCAGTTAATTGGGTATGCACAAATTTAGCTCTTCAATCAATTTCAATTTACGGTACAATTATCATGGTTTATATCATATTGCATTAATATCCCTATTTTATCTTAATTTCAAAGATTGGATATTAAATTCCATTTATTACAATAGATCCAACTTATTAAAAATTTATTTCGATAAATCGTTTTAAATTTGTCTTCCACCTTTATACTCAACCAATTTTTGAAATCTAATAACATACTTAACGATTCATTACCTTAATATACCCAAATTTTCATCTTTATTTATGTTGACAAAGTTATTTCCATAAATCCGTTATATCTTTTGTTCATTGTCTATTCCACTTAAGTATATATTTCCAACCAATTACTAAAATATCTTACATAATATTGAATTCATTCAACTACCTATGATTATAACATTTCATTAGTTAATTCAATATTCCTGTTTGTTTCTTATATTAAACTTATAACCAAGTATGACAATTTTCATAATTTCAATTAATTGCAATTACATTTTGAATTGTAAATCTTAATTTCAATTGCTACATTTAAATTTCTAACATTTGCTTCATTATAAATTCTAAAATTTTTATTTCTTCCTAAATTTAATTGCAAAATTTAAATTAAACTAACCAATTTATAAATCAAAATTTACGGGTCGTTACACTCTCCCCCACTCAAAACTTTTCGTCCCCGAAAAGGAAAAAGAATGGAAAAGAAAGAATTAAGGAAATAATATATCCTATTTAAAATATTAAATCTATAATACAAAATCAATTAATTTAAGCAAAATATATCAATTTATAACTCTTTATCATTTTACATTCAAGTAAATAAAGTTTGGAAAAACTTTTTCAAAATTTTCTAAGTCCAAAATTTACGGAAAAATTCGACAGAGTTTCCTTTGTACGGGGAGGCTCGGGAGAAAAATGTAATATCAAATATAACAATATATAACATATATTTCAAAAATAATATATATCCCAATCCGGGAAAAACAATATAGTAGCGTTATAAAACCGCAATCCAAAAACGTACCTATTTGTCGGGCAATTTACGCTTAATTATGAAACTAAAAGCAGTAGTAATCGCTTCCATAATCTGTATTTCACTTATATAATCCAAAGAGATTAACAATTATATAAAATGAAATATTTAGCGTTGCTTTAATCAATAACAAACAAATCAATACAAACATCAATCATTTGCAACAATTTATACAACCATCACATAGAATCAACACAAAGCAATCATTCATTCATATCAAACACAACAAATAATTGTTCGCGTTCAAAACTTCAAATTGTACAGGATGACAAATAACTACTAAGCGCACCATTTACTCAACAGTCTCTGATGAAGCTAAATAGATTATTCATACATCCAAACAATTTTAATGTATCCTTACCCAAACAACCGTAAACCAAAACAAACAACAACAATTTCAATGAACATATTTAGTTTATCCTTATTAATTCCATTCATACATTTGTTGTTTGATTTCTCTTTTTCATTCATATAATGGTTTATCTATTTAACTTACAATTATTTCTTGCAAATTTTCATTTTTATTGCATTACATTCATTCATTTCTCAATTTCATTTATTTTCATTCATTTATTCACTGCTTAATTACATTAATTTACAGCATTCATCTTTCTGCTTATTTTCAAAATAAATTACTTCAACATTTACTTAAGTCTGCAATTACTTACTCACAATATTTACCTTCTATCATATTTTATTATAGTAAGATTTCCATTATAACTTAAGTTTATAACAATTATACATCAATTTATTAATAAAAGAAATTTATTGAATACATTCATTATACAAGTTTACTTGTACAATTTTCCATTACAAATCTTTAACATTTTTACTTTTAATATTTGGTAAGTTATATATATATATATATATATATATATATATATATATATGCTATATAAGATTGTAATTGAAAGTTATACAAGTTTTCTCAATTCTTTTAATTAGTTAAATGTTCAATAATTATATCTTCTGTTTTATAAGATTACAATTTCAACTTTCTTTTAATCCCATTTATAACTTAGCATTAAATCACTTATTTTAATTAAAGGTTTCAATTATTAATTAAATTCCATTTCACTACACTAACTGAAACTATTAATTAATGGAAACTTGAGAATTAAATACCGGGTTTAATTTCAAATCATTTTAAAATAATAGATAAATGTATTTATATATCCAATTATATTTAAAACAATAAAAAAATTATATTTGGTTATCAGAATAATTCGTAGTAAAACTACTACAGTGGCTTTCCCACTTCGAAACTCGAAAATGAATGTCGATGATGCATGCACTCATCACCGAAATTATTTTCTAGCGACAGAGAGGGGAGTACAAAATTTATTCCTTCCAAATTTCTTTAAAACAATTCTTTCAAATTATATCAAAATGTTTGTATCAGAAAATACTTCTAATATTATTATTACTATATTCCAAAATCATTTGAAAGTAATTTTCAAAACCACGGAACTTAAGTTTTAAATTTTCCAAATTTATTTATTTTGTTCTAAATCTCATTTCAACTATTATTTATAATTTCATTACCTAACAACCAACATTTTTCAACCAAATATATATCATTTATAAAAATTTATTTTATATATATAGAAAATATAATAGGCAAAATTATTTCATTCACCTATGTTAAAAAAATATTGTGTCGGTCTGTCCTATTAAGTGTTTAGAAATCCCTATTGATGTCATAGCGTCTCATGCATCAACCAGAATTTATAACTACAAAACGGAACAGATTAACACAATATTAAAACTTTTTTATAACACTAACAAATAAACTCTCTCATATATACGCTCAACGACTCATCATAGGGTATTACCACCCCATTAATAAAGAGTCAAACCCAACAAAGCTAAGGTTTATCGCTAAACCAAAGCTCCGATACCAGATGTAACGTCCCGCCTTTTCGCATGCTTTAAATCGAAACACGTGCCAATTCAAACCATATGAAAGGGCGGATTGTTATGGAATAAATAAGAAAAAGTAGAGGAAAAAAACATATGAATCTTGTAGCGGACCGATAAATTATAATAACTCAAATATACAGATCATGAAGTTGTTTTACAAAACATTTGACTTTATTTATACAATACATATCAGAGTACACATACCAGAGAATAATAATTAATGCGGCGAAATTAAATGGTGTAGTGGAATGATATAGCAGATAATAGTACTACGAAACTTTGTCTTCGTCCTCCAGAATAAAATCTTCGATCTTGAAATGCTCGGACTGACCCGAGCAAATTGAAAAGACAAAACACTCAAGTTAGAACTAAAAGATCTTATGTAAGTTAAATCAACTGAAATAAATATGAGCGTAACGGCATCGAAGATGTTTACAGGGTTTGACATCTCCTATCCAGTGTCTACCGTGAGTTTAGTAACTCAAGAGATGCACGGGATTCACGCCTCCTAAGGATCCATTAAACTATTTACTATGTAGTAATATTTCGCTATAATAATAATGTCTATAGTAGAATAAACATACTATTAAATAGCGTTAAGGAGTGACCCAATATTCCCCTTAACACGTAATAGTCCCAGTAGTCCATCCAGTATCATAGTCCCTCCTGATCGGGAAGCCACCAGAGGATACCACACAGGCTACAGGAGAAAACCAAACTCGTACAAGGCACGATAGGGTAGGTGACACGGCACAACTAGGCAATGCCAGGGTAGATATACCAATTACGCATCCGAGTTGGTGGTAACGCATAGCAGCTACTGCCGCCTACCTCGAACAAAACCCCAAAAATCAAAAATCAAAAGTGGCCACCGAATCAAACCAAAAGTCAGAGTATAATATCGAAGAAGTGCGTCTGATCAGAGGAATGACCTCATTGGCCCGAGAATCGCTCCTGTTTTAGCCACCTTATGCCAACTCATGGGAATCAGGTCCACGTATTTACCTCAAAGGAATGCCGCCGCCATTCTACTTCATTCTGGAATCTCCACCGCGTACACGGTTGCTAAAGTGGTTTCCGAAGTTGGCAGAGAGTATGACAACTTCCAATCTCGGTCACTTCAACAACCAATCGTTATTATAACACCGCGGTCTTTTCAAAAAAGTTTATACTTTAAAACCAGAATATAATATCCATTTCAAAACCATATAAATATGATATCATTTTCGTTTTAAAACCCAAATCAATATGATATCTTTTTATTTCAAATATATCTTTTTTCTAAAATCATAGCACTTCAAATCTATATACCTTGAAAACCCATAGCTTTGAAACATAACTTCAATTACTTAAATGGTTTAAATATTAAATTACTTTATATAGTAAAATAACTTCTTTAATTCCATAAATAAATTCCAAATTCAAATTTGAACCTCCAAATAAACCATTTCAAATTTCCATATATTTCAAAGCTTTAAATATTCTACCATTTCAAAACTAATTCTTTGATAATTCCATATATATCAAATTCAGATGCTATTATTTAGATTTGAAACGTTTAATTAATAAATCCCATATAATTGAAATAAAACTTTTAACTTTAAACAACTGGATATTCTTTCAATTTATTTAACTTGATAAATTCATTTATCTCAACTTTATATTCATTTAAATTAATTTAAACCAAATCAAGTTATAAAAATCATATCCATTTAAAATCTCCATTTTTATTTAAATTCCAGATCAAAATTTATTCAAGTACAATTCTTAAATAACTCAATTTAAACCAATTTCATATCTATCTTCCAACTAAATTTCATTAAGTCAATTAAAAACTCTATATATACAATATCTCAAATAGGTACTAAACCATAGAATACAAAAAAATCACTCCATTATTAAACTCATTTTTATTAATCAATTTTATACATAGCTTAAATTCAAGGATTTAACTATATATATATATAATAATATTTATATAACATCAAAATTTAATATTTATTAAACCGTATATTCCTTTCCAAAACCATAGAAAATCATTTCAAAATATTATATATATATATATATACACACACCGCGGTGCCTGTATATAATTTTCTATCCTATGGTCAAGTGATACGGATATTTATCATTTCAATCCGTAATTTAAAACAAAATTACGGTTATATATCATTTCGAACCGCAATCCCGAATGAAATGAATGCATAATAACTTGCAGTTTATAACAATATAAAATATAGCATCCATTCATCCAATATCAACCATCAACCATTTATCACAATCACCATCCAATTCAAACAATAGCATCAATATATAACGAATAATAAACAACGGGTATTAACTAGTAGTTTATATCCAATAATAAATTAAATAACTATTTAACTGGCAGTTTATATGCAGTGAAAAATTAAATAACGATTTAATTAAATAAATGCAATTTAACCGAGATGATGATTAAAAATATGCCAAACAGTCATAAATAAATTTCTAATCACATCAACAATTAATTTAACAAACATAAGAAATTTTATAAGTTGTAAGTGGGTTAAAACACTCACCTTTAGAATTTAAATTCAATTTAAACCCAATAATTGAACGGTCTCCAAATCCGTCCAAACCAGAGTCAAATGTTCAGAATTTCAATATGATCCTAACAAAAAAAGTCGCACATGAAATGGATATGGTATGTAAAAGTTATGGCGATTAGAACGGGTTGAAATCAGAATTAAATTAAATAAAAGGAAAATAAACAAACCATAAAAGATGCCACGTCATCTTCTATCTGAATACGCGTAAATCCTAACACCTTCGTTCGAATCGCGCACGAAAACCTCTATAGCCGCCACGCTTGGTCCACGTTGACGCGCCACCACCTCGCAGATCCATATCTCCCTGACCACGCTTGACTTCGCCGACCTTGGCCGCCCTCTCCGATAGGGTCAAGACGCCCCTAACTCCGGTCCCCATAATTCGTTCGCCGCCGACTTCTAACGCCAAAATCGGCGAAATTTGCAACCTGCAGTACGAACAAGTCGCGCCGATCCACCAGAAACTCTCCCCTCTACCCATCAGCGTACCCCGATCGTTAAATTATGAAGGATGCACCATCGAAATCACTAAAGCCAAAACGAACGGTCGAAGATTCACCTTCAATTTCTGGACAAACGGTGATTCGAATCGAAAAATGAATTTTAGATTTAGGTTGCGCAAATAGAGAGCTTCAATATATATATTTTTTGAATTTTTCTGAGGAGTTTGAATTTTCATTTGATTTTTGAATTTGCAATTGGATCTAGGGTTTGCATCCATTGAGGAAGAGGAGCAAAGAAGTTTATGTACATATAGAAATGAGGAATAGAAGCTGCTAGAGTTATAACGGGGTTTATATAGGTAGGTCAGAAATTAGAATGGATGGATAAGGTTGGATATACGCACTAACGCCGAAGTGGCCCAAAAAGCCCATTTCGACTCTGGAACGAAATTGGGTCAACCCATATATCAAAATAGATATTTTAAATGCGATGGAACAAGTTTCAAGTCCAAATTCTATCTTGTGAAGAAGTTATGCTAAAATTAATATTTTTCAAATTGATTTCAATTTCATTGATTTCAAGGCGTTTCACGTTCGTACGATCAAACGACAAGTCCGATCGTAACGAAACTTGAAATCCTACAAAAATTCACCGTTACGGATCCGATAAAACTGGTTTCGTCGAAATCCGAATTAGTGGTCAAGATGGCTATTTTTCCACTAATTAGTTAAATAAATAAATTAGCTAATTAAATCAAATTTTAAATTTCTATTCGAAAATTGACAAATTTCATCACTTATGATTCCTCAATCATTTACAATGATTTAAACAAATTTTAATGTCAATTTAGAGCTGATTAATTTAAATTTCAATATAAACCCTAATTTCATTAAATTCAAAATTTATAATTTTATTTTCTAAAAATTCTATTAGATTCACTTTTCATTCTATTATTTAATTCACTATTCTTAAACGGATAAAATTTTACATTGATTTTGCAAACTATTACCATAATATTCTTACATTCCATCTAACTTTCTATTAACGTAATAATTTAAATTTCATTTATTTGCCATTAATTCAATTATTGAATTCTTTTACCCTTCAATTAAATTAAAAAAAATCTTACTTTCCATTCTTTTAAATTCAGTCAATCATTATCTTATGGGTAAATTTAACATTACTGTAAATCCAATTCCCTAATATTTTCCAGTAATCAACTAAATTTATATTAATGTAGTGATTAATTTCGTTTTATTGCAATGGATTTAGATCTAATTCACTAAATTAAATACATAAGTAAACAATTAATAGTTATCACAATAAGCCAAATCTACTCCCATTCATACCCATTATCAATTGACTAAAATAAAATTTCTTACCAAACATTGATTATGTCAAATTACATTTTACTGCGTATTATTTCATCAATTAATATAACTTGAAGTTATTTTCCAATTTGCTAATTTCACCCAATTATAACCTCACACTTTGTTTCCAATTTATATTAACAAGCTACAGAAATTAGATAACATATCAAATCGTTACGCTACCCTTTAGTCACATTAATAAGCTTTTATTACTTACAAATAACCGTTACCCTTTATTACCTTACAAATAAATTAACGTTTCTATTCAATTTACATCCAAACTTCTGTTATTATATTAATTTCCATTAAAGTAATGTTTTTAATCAACAACAAACATTATAATTACCTATCTAACCTTGATTATATAAATTTTCAATTTATTACGTATTGCTTCCTCAGTTAATATAACTTTTGAATTCATTTCCCAATTACTAATGTCAATCAGTTAAAACTTTACCATCTGTTTCAGTTAATTGGGTATGCACAAATTTAGCTCTTCAATCAATTTCAATTTACGGTACAATTATCATGGTTTATATCATATTGCATTAATATCCCTATTTTATCTTAATTTCAAAGATTGAATATTAAATTCCATTTACTACAATAGATCCAACTTATTAAAATTTTATTTCAATAAATCGTTTTAAATTTGTCTTCCACCTTTATACTCAACCAATTTTTAAAATCTAATAACATAGTTAACGATTCATTACCTTAATATATCCAAATTTTCATCTTTATTTATGTTGACAAATTTATTTCCATAAATCCATTATTATCTTTTGTTCATTGTCTATTCCACTTAAGCATATATTTCCAACCAAATACTAAAATATCTTACATAATATTGAATTCATTCAACTACCTCTGATTATAACATTTCATTAGTTAATTCAATATTCCCGTTTGTTTCTTATATTAAACTTATAACCAAGTATGACAATTTTCATAATTTCAATTAATTGCAATTACATTTTGAATTGTAAATCTTAATTTCAATTGCTACATTTAAATTTCTAACATTTGCTTCATTATAACTTCTAAAAAATTTATTTCTTCCTAAATTTAATTGCAAAATTTAAATTAAACTAACCAATTTATAAATCAAAACTTATGGGTCGTTACAAACAACATATAAACATAAAAATATACAAGATGAAGATAATATGTATGATAGCTAGATAACTGGAGTGAATCCTCCCTAGAACTATCAGCTGGGGCACTTAAAATATCTCGGTCCGACCCGCCCGAGTATTATAAAATAATAAACAGGTCAGTTCAGACTATAATGAATGAGTTAGCAAGATAAATTATAGATAAAGTAAAGTAGATCACAAATGTAGTCCTATATCAACAAATATCAAACATGCATTAATAACTTCAAGTTACCAAATACTAAAAATCAAGATAGCTTATTAAAAGAAAAAATCCCCAAATTGATTTGGTGATAATTCAAACAACATCGAATCCAGAAACCTCACAAATAGAAATCCAGAAATCTCATAAAAGGGGAAAGGCGCCAACTCTATGATTGGTGTAGATTCACCTACATGCATGTAACTCTATGATAGGCATATAAGTCTATAAACATCAAGATAGGTACGTGACCTATAAACATCAAGATAGGAACAAGTTGTATAATCTTTGAAATAGGTACGTGACCTACAAACTCCAAGATAGATATAAGACATCTAGACATCAAGATTGGAACAAGTCCTATAAGCATCAAGATAGGTATGAGACCTATAAACTTCAAGATAGGAACAAGTCTTATAAACTCCATAGGCGATCCATAAACTCGTCGATAAGTGTCATATACATCTGAATAGTACCCGAACAAATAATAACTGTGTATCCCATACCACACGAGTTTATTTAAATGTTTAGTATAGGTTAGTAAGCTCCACTCGTGTGTCTAAGTGGCTCAATCGAATAAGTCTGGGAATTAATCTGTAAAATAAACGCGAGCCTTCCATACCACTCGTTTTATTAATCCATTTAAATCAATTCCTCATTCGATCGATGTCGTGCAATGTTATAAAAGTATTAAGCTTTGAAAAACCTTTATAATTATATATGTATTACTCTATAAACTAACATTTATATGGAAAGGAATTTGTTAAACTTTTAGATACATAAATATATTTATACGTTGCTTTGTAAGCTAGTATATATTGGAAAGCTTTTGCAAAATCTCTTTAGCCATATGAAGTGTCCCATATCAATTTAAAACCATTATTATTATAAATAATTAGATACATATATTATCAAATATACTTATTATAGAAAATAAGTTGTACCCGAAAACATTTGGATAAAACGTTTTAATTTGGAAATTTGCCTTTTGCGAATTCTGATTGAAACCATGCAAGAAAACTTTGTGTATAAGTCCATGAACCTAGAGAGAATTTCTATGGTATAACAACTCCAAATTGAATTCTCAAATTCATAAATCAAAATCCATAAGTAGCAATGAAATCAGCATATAAAACAATATCAAAATCAAGCAAATAGCAAAAAGGAGCGAAACAGGCGAATGAACGGCCGAATGGCGCTAACCGGAGGGGCGAACGAGGTGAATTGGGGCTCAACCCAGGTCACTACCGATGTACCGATCTGGTAGGACCGTTCCACCAGTAGGCATGCCTGGAACGAGCTCCAAATGGCACAGTGACGCTCCAGTGGTCCATCGTTGCTCATTCCTTCGCCGTTATTTCTCCTAACTTTTAAGGTAATAATTTAGCACCCATGCAAGCAAAAAAACATTGCTAATAGATGTTAATTGAGACCATATAAGGAGGGTTTCACCAAATAGAAAGTATCATAGAGGTTGATGAAAGTATCACAAATGATTGAAATCATTTCAGCACAAGGTTCGTCTAAATCGATAAACATTCAAAAGCATACACAGATAGTTTAGAAGTGTAAGTTAAACTCACCTATATGAAACCGAATCAATGGTAATAATACAAATTCTCCTAGGATAAAGGCGTCCAACAATTAACCCTAATTTCAACCCAGAAATTTGCAAAAAGAAGAATTACTTTCATAAAATTAAAACTAATCAACGATTTACACATGATAGAATGTGGGAGAGATTACTTGAGATTGATTTATGCAATAGTCATTCAAAAATCCTTTGATTTAGTAATAATTTGGGGAATATTTAGTTTTCTAGGGTTTTAGGAAAAAATTAGATTTTTTTTGGAGATAAAATGAGAAGGAATGAACGTATTTCCTTCCTCGCCTCACTTATTCACTTCTACATGGCCTTTGGGTATGGTTCGAACCCAATAAGAAGGAGTATTATTATTTCCTCCTATTTCTCTTTTATAAATACCAATTTAAAAATTAAACCATGTTTTATTAATCATAAATTTAATTTCTCAAAATTTCAATCAAAACAACATGAAATTCTAGTCCAACCAGTGCCCTTGTTATGGCTAGCTGAAACTGCGAGTCTATTTCATGTGTTTTTCAGATTTTCATTTTACTTGTATCTCACTTGTCTTTAATCGGATTCTCAATGCATTTTCTTCCAAATTTAGATATGACTCTTTACTAGCTCTCAAATTTAATTTCATTAAAAAGTTTGAATATAAATCATTTCAAATTTATTGTACAAATTGGTGTTTAACCTAACTTCCAGAAAATAGAATTATAGCATTTTCACACACACATATACAAATACCTTCAAAAATCATTATAAATTCAACATAAAATCATAGTAAGACCAGAAGTATCAAATTGCAATTTATAAATATTTATGCATTTATTTAAATATAATCCATTTCACAGCATTGTTTATTTTCCACTTCTCACTAAGTAAATTAGGTCTCGTAGAATATATATTTATAAATCCATAATTAAATTTCTAAATTAATATATACATATACATATATATATATATATATTTATACATATGTGTGTTTGTATGTATATTAACTTCAAAAATCGTTTTTATATCATTTTGATATGATTTATATCCCAAATCATTTTTACACAAAGCCGGGCTGATTTTCATATATTATGAAATCGTATCTTTATAAATTAATAGAAATTAAATAAAATTACACAAAAATACTTTTTAGATGTAATGCATTATATAAAATTTTATAAAATAATTTTGTATCAATTTGACACGATTAGATGTCCCAAACGGTTAAAAATACAATTTCATACCTATTTTCACATATTATGAAATATATGTACATAAATTCATATAAACTATATAAAAATGCATAAAAAATATATTTAGGTCTGTCGATTTGATATTTCATCTTAAAAATTTGTTCATATCAATTTTAGCCATCATACTATAAGTTTCTCATTAATATTTATCTCATTTGGAAAACCCATTAATAAATTTCTTATTTATTTAATTTCAAATTTTACTTCAAATTGGAAACAAAACCAAATAAAATTCTCCAATTTCATCTTAAAATTAATTTAGATAAATTAAATCATATTTTATTTTTAAGTTTAAGAAACCTGGAACTGGTTTGTTACAGACTCCCCTTATAAAAATTGTGTCCCCACAATTTTCCTTAAGGGAAGAGTTAATAACCTACAATGGATGATGCATTTATTCAAAATAAACAAGCTATGATCGAGAGATAGCCTAAAAAAGAATCTCAAGTGAAACAAGGATTCTATGCCCAATAGTAGAATTAGAATTTCTAAAGTATTTCTGAGTGTAAAACACTTGAAGAACACCACGAATGCAATAGAAGTAGGTAGGTAAAGAAGCTTAGTAAGCATCAGGGCCACTATACTCAATGGTTGGATAAAGTCCTATATGTCAAAGGGTCCTCATCTAGAATTGACTAAAATAACAGTCATCCAATTAAGGAACAAACATGAATAGAGATTTGATCTATAATTCTAAGATCTTTATAAAAGATTCACAAATCAAGTCAATACTTAAGATCAACTTCTTTTCCCTGATTTAAGCTAATCAAGAGAGTGATTGATATGGCCTCTGAAACAAAGTCTCGAAAGGATCCATACTGATGCTGGATTAGAAACTAATAGATAATAGGAAAATTCAACCAAAGTGGATGTTGTTCTCCTAGTGCCACCAAAGACAAGAATACAATCATGAAGTAAATTTCTATGGTTTTATTTACGTTCAAACCACTAGAAGTTCTCTATTTACTTTTCCATCATATAAATTTTTACTTATTATTTATTTGAGATAAACTCAAATGATTAGTTAGAATTCCCAAAATTCTGTAATCTTTAACTTGTTTTAAAGGATTAAAATTTTACAAATTCCAATCCTCATTTAGTCAACAAAAGTAATAACCCAAAGAGTTTCTTAGTTGTAAATTTCCAAGCAAGTTTTAATCTTAATTTTCACATCTTAACTTATTAAAGTATTTTCACTATTCAAAATACTTATCATTCCGCGTATTTTAAGATACTTGCTTAATTAACCATATTTAAAAGTTGTGGATTAATACTGGGATTTTTTTTCCATTTATTTTGGATACAACTGGAAAACTTGAACTATATTCTCTTAAGAATCTACTGGCCCCCGGGCCGAACACCAAAAGTAAACACAACCCTAAAGTGTAAAGTACCTTCTCGAATTTGATCACAAGAATTAAACCAAGGCATCTCATACTACCTAGTGAAATTCAACTATTCGCTAATGAGCTAGTAAATTCCACTCAAACACTCTATTTAATGAGTTGTACACCGTTCGATGAAGTGTTACTTGAAAGCATTTAAACCAATCAATAACCCTGAATCAATTATTAATACTCCTCATATAAAACTAAAGTTTTCAAAAAATAATTTATATTTTTCTTCACGCAAAACCCAATACAAATTATATTTTTTCAAATATGTAATTTTCTTATTTCTAGTTTAAATTGAATCAATTTCCTAGTAACAGGTTGAAAACTTAGACATTACTTAATATAATGTTGAATCATTATACATTATGTGTGTGTATACAATACATATATAACTCATAGATTATATTCATTAGCCTCTTCTTAGGAGTGCTTACAACTTGCTCTTAATATTTTAGTTAATATCCAAGAGATAAATTTATCCATAAAATCACCATTTAAAAATTTCAAGATACTTTGTAATTCTTAATGGTTTAAGTTTAAATAGTTATCTTCCTTATTATTAAGTTCGAATAGTGAGGCAATGTTATAACTTATGTTCCACCAGGCATTACTAAAAACTTCTTTTAATACGACAATTAGTATTCAACAGATGAATTAATTTATAAAGTTATTTACACAAATTGTTATTCCAAACACAATTTGGGATAGCATCTCAAACATATATATTATTTAACCTAAGCTTACTTTTAAGCTTAAAAGTTTGCCTTCTTTAACATTCAAACTTAGCTTCCAATTGATTTAAGTAAATGAATCAAGTTTCTGTTTAGCTTTTATTGATTTGGCTATTTAAGGATTTTACACTTATGTTTTTTCCACTTCGATTATGATGGTCTTTCATAGCCTATCCAAAGCATTATATCAAATTTTATTTTCGAAGAAAATCTTAAAAAGTTCCCAAATGTCATAAGCAACACAGAATGTTACTTCCCTACGTATTCATAATAAATTGCCTTGACCACTGGTTGCAGTGTTGATTATAAAATCAACATCGCATTCCTATGTTCTCGATAAACACTAGTATATAGCATCTAAGACCATTATTAGACTATTAACTCAGAAAGCCTATCTATATTAATATTTCAATCTACATAATATTGAAATGCACTTAGATTCCCAAAACCTAAGTATATACATATTTTAGTAAGTATTTTTTATTTTCATTTTATCTTAAACCACATTAGTTTAAAAAATGTTTTTATCCCTTCTTGAATTAACATATTTTAGAATTATTTTCTTCCAAAATACTACTTTATAAAAAGAGCATGTCTAATTATCTCATTCGAATGTTTAGGAATCCTTATCAAGTAAGTTGGCCAGACGCTTCGACTAGAATCCTTAAAGCGTCCAACAACAATTTAACATCCATAAATATATACACAAACACATCAAAAATTCTCCTTTAAAATAAAGAATGCTTATATCTTTTTATACCCAGGTTTATACATACAGTAACAAGCTTATAATCACACCATTTAACATAATATAGAATATGCATGGGATGACATTTCCTAATTAGCGAAGATTGCCTCAAATAATTCTTAATCAAACTCTTTTTTTAGAGTAAATGATAAATTATTTGCTTTTGGTTAATTGGTAATCAAATACCAAAACTTATCTCCATTTCCTATTCATTAAATTTTTATAATTACAAGATTTGGTCCGTGATTATTTTATATCTAAGAAATTCGATTTCACTTGAGGTGATTTTTAATATGAAGATACCGCAAGATTTGATTATTAATCTTTAAATAGGATTCTAATAATCAAGGGATAATTCTTGATTGAATTAGAATTGCCTAATACTAGAAAGAGCGAATCAATCATTGGCCAATTACACTTCAGAAATGGACAAGATGGGATCAGAAATTATTTGAAAACTACATGGATTTATATTACAAAGTTCAAAAGAAGAAAGACAAAAGGATGAGTACCCAAAATCCCTATAGATATTCTCTTATCCTATAATAGATGATTTCTATTACTTATCCCATGAATTTAGAAGAAAAGATCCTAAGCCTCTACTGAGAGAAGATTCTTGTCCTCGATATCACATTTTGTTCTAAACTCAGCTTTGATATGAAGCTATGATGCGCCACCCCAAGACCCACACCATCAAAGGGTATTATTGAGTAATACCGTCTATTAGTGTAGAGAATAGGGTTGGCTAGGAGCAACCATCAGTGAATTTTGCTTTGAGCGAACATTGATACGTCAATTTGGATGTTGTAAATTTTCTCTCTCAAGTGGAATCAACATATGTACTCCAGGCTTAAAACAAAACTACGGTGGCTATAATAATAATCTACAACAATATATGATAAATACAAATCAAAGAATCAAAGATTATAGAATATATATATAGCAGAATACAAAAGGATACAAGCTGATCAAATTGAATAGATACATAATATTAAATACAACATGGTCAAAAAGGTCCATATAATTAAATTGTACTGCATCTCTTGAAATAAATATGTACAACAAAGAATCTAGGCTCAATACTGGATACAACACTACATAATTATGTATACATATACAAGATGAAGATAAGATGAATGATAACTAAATAACTCGAGTGAATCCTCTCTAAAATTATCAATCTGGGAACCTGAAATATCTTAATCGGACCTGAGTATTATAAAACATTTAACGGGTCTGTCTAGACTATAATCAATGAGTTAGCAAGATAAATATAGATAAAGTGAACTAGATCTCGAATATAGTCCTATGTTGACAAATATCAAACGTGCATTGGTAACATCAAATCACCAAATACTAAAACTCAAGGTAGCTTATTAAAAGCAAAAATCCCTGAAAAGATTTTGATAAAACACTTTAATTTGGAAATCTACCTTCGGCGAATTATGATTGAAACTATGCTAGAGAACTTTGTGTATAAATCCATGAACCCATAGAGCTTTTTTATAGTATAGTAACTCTAAAATGAATTCTCAAATTCATTAATCAAATCCATAAGTAGCATTGAAATCGACATAGAAAACATCATCAGAATCAAGAAAATAGCGAAAAGGAGCCAAACGGGTGAATAAACGGGCGAAAGGCACAGATCAGAGGATCAAACGGGATGACCTGATGCTTATCCCACGTCACCACCAGTGCACTGGTCTGGTGGGACCGGTCCATCGGTGTGCACGCCTGTAGCAAGCTCCGAGTAGCACCGATGACGCTCCAGTGGTCCATCATCGCTCGTTTCTTTGCCGTCATTTCTTTTAACTTCTAATGTATTAATTTCGCTCTCGTACAAGCACAGAAACGTCTACTAATGGATGTTAATTGAGATCATATAAGGAAGTTTTTAGAAAATAGAAAGTACCACAAGATTGATGAAAATAACACAAAAGATTAAGATCATTTCAGCACGAGATTCGTCTAAATCGATAAACAGCAACAAGCATACAAAGATAGTCTAGAAGTGTGAGTTTAACTCACCTATATAAACTTGAATCAATGGTAATGATCCAAACTCTCCTAGGCCAAAGGCTTCCTGCAATTAACCCTAAGTTAATATCAAAAGTTTGCAAAAAGAAGAATTACCGACTTTCACAAAATTTAAATTAATCAACGATTTACACATGCTAGAATATGAGACAGATCATTTGAGATTCATTTATGCAATAGTCATTCAAAAGCTTTTGACTTAGTAATGATTTAGGGTGACTAAGTTTTCTCGGGTTTTAGAAAAATATTTCAGATGTCGGATATAGATAAAATGAGAAGGAATGAACGTATTTCCTTCCTCATCTCACTTATTCACTTCTACATGGGTTTTGGGTATGGTTTGGATCCAATAAGAAGGAGTATTATATTTTCTTCCTATTTATCTTTAATAAATACTAGTTTACAAATTAAACCATGTTTTATTAATCATAAATTTAATTTCTCGAAATTTCAATCAAAACAACATGAAATTCTAGTCCAAAGACATAGCCTAGTCGCTGCCCGAATACCCCAGAAGAATCCCGAACCAAACTCCCTTTGATTTGGCTCCAGTTGATCAGGAAACCTGATCAAACTATGTCCAGCTAGTGCACCTATTATGGTCGGCTGAAACAGGCAGCCTATTATATGTGTTTTTTCGATTTTTTTTTGTTTGTATCTCACCCGTTTTTAATCGGATTCTAGATCCGTTTTCTTTTAAATTTAGATATGATTCTCTACCACCTTTCTACTTTCATTTCATTAAAAGGTTTGATAGAAATCATTTCAAAATTGTTGTACAAATCAAACTTTTTGTAACGGCATGCAAATCCGTACCCCTTTTGAGCCGACCATATTCTCCATCAGATCAACTCAAAGTACATGGAATGCAAACCATTAGGGTTAAAGAAGAAGGAGGTAGAAAAAGAGGAAACAAAACAACATCAGAATCTCACAAACACGGCAGAATAATATATAATAGATAATAACTGACCTTTATACAAAAGAGTTATATCTATTTAATACATTACATCATCAGAGTACAACTCAATCAATAGCAAAATATTGGACAGTTATATTAACTTGTCCTCACAAAAGCGGACTATTTAGCTTATACTGCACAGCAGAGTATACATTAAGTATGTGTGATACGTCTCGCCATCCATCTCGTTTCTTGAGCTCCACAGCATCCTATCCTATATCCTATAATACTCAGTCTGACCCGAGCATTATAGTGAAATAACACCCGAGTCGGTCTGGAAAACCAACGTGAAAAAACACACTCAATTGGATTATTAAAGTTTATAAAATCCTTTGACATCAAAGGTATCTCGTAAGAGCACGCACAAATAAACATGTCGGGTTTTTACCTTACGATAACCAAAATATTTTTATCAAATCTGTTTGATATTATAATAGTGTCTATAGAAAGTAAAATAGAAACTAGCGGAAATGCTTTCATCTCACGTTTCGGCATATTTAGGCACAATCGAAACCGTACAAGCGCTTATTGGAGATTGGATTTCATACAATGGAAGGGCTATTGGGATACCGTCCGTCATAGTACCTGGTCTAGATCAGCGTATCGAGGACCCCTCTCGATTCCTTGCAATACGAGACCGGAGCTACCCTTACTGGATAGTGCGTATAAGATCACCCCACGGTTGGGATCAGCAACCGCCCACACAGCCGAATAAAAAGGGGCATCTAGACAGGGATGACCATACCCTAATTGGTTGCTAGCAACTTAGCCTTATTGCACCTCCGTTATTTTAGCCATTCCCAGTTGATGAGGCTTGAGGCTATGTGTTACCTTTTTAGATCACATTCACTCAGAATGCTCATCGTCCTCCTGACGATGTTCTTATAGCATTCGTCCATACAAGTTGCCCTGGGTCTGGACAAACCGAATCACCATCTTCATCATCTTCACGGCCTTCATTCGCAAACATTCAAACCGGATCGAAGTGGTTTTCGTGTAACTAAACCTGATCCTGGCCTCTTCGAAACGATCAGCGTATTTGCCAATATTGATAGTCGGTTATTTATCTATCAAAAAAAACTTCCACAACAACCATCAGGCCTTAATAATTTTCCAAATTATTTATTTCAAAATATCTTCGTAAAATATTTTTCAACACTTCAATCCTTGAAAATAGTTTTCAAATCACTTTTTTTCCTCGCGAAATAATTTCCAACCAATTGTTTTACTTCCATTGAAAATGCCAAAACTTGTTGAATTTAGATTTTAAAACAAATTAAACCACTTTACCCAAAAATATACACTTAAAACGTTTGAAATAAAACTACTTAAATCACTTTATTCAAAATATTAGTCATAAAAATTCTATAATAATTTTCCAAGTAAAAACTTTAGCCAAAATCTGTTTTTTAATAAAAACTATTGTATAAAGTATAAATACTTATACTTATTCCTTAAATCATAATACTAATTTAACCTTTAAAAATAATTGCTTCTATAATTAATTTAATAAACATATTTACTTTAAAAAAATTAAAACAGTTTAAATAATAAATATTTCTCTAAAACAGTCTTCTTTTAAAAAATCTTTTAAAATTTCTATTTTTATGCTTAAAGAAAACCATCTAGTTGTTTATAAGTCCTTCTCGATTTATTTCCAGTTAAATTTACGTCCCAAATCTCGTAAATTTTCTTTCCACGCTTTAAAAAATAAAATCACTATTTATTTTAAAACAAAATACCCATTTCTTTATAAATTCCAACCGTGAATTTATACTTCCAAATTATCTACTGAGAAATATTTCACTTTATCTATAAACCCAATTTATAATTTCCATACACTCATTTTCCTTAACTCACACTTCCGAAACACTTAATCGATTTCCCAATCGACTATCCAAATTACTTCCATTTTAAAATTATTTGACTTACTCAAATTTTATTCCAAAATCCATTAATTCCATGTTCACTCCTTTATTATGATTTAACACCTTATTAGAATCCGAAATATCAAATTTATACTCTATTTCAAAATTCACCTTTTATTTTTCCCAACCCACTTAAAACTTAAATTTTTAAATAAACCATTTGTACTTAAAATCAATATTACTTAAGCCCTTACTTTTATAATCCTTTAATTCTTAAAAATATCATTTAAGTTCTATAAACCCCTTTATTTCCATTTATTTAAAACCTCTACTCTTTTCACATACTCTGAATTTGTTTAATAGGATTAAAAATCAACTGTTTATTATTTTTCCAAATTATTCCTTTAATTTAAATGAACTCGCTATAGTTATTTTACTTAAAATTTCTATCTTTTATTCCCCTTCAAAATCCCATCTTTATATTTTGATATCTTAAATTACTCAAAATATATACAGCAAACCCATAGCATTCAATATTTCTAATCTATCATAGATAATCAATAAATCATATCACAAACTATGAAAATAAATTTTAAAATTTTTAGGATTCCAGTTGGATCCCTCCAACGTGTTTTCCTTGGATCCACAAATGTTAGTCGACAACTAAAATACCAAATCCCACTTCGAGGGGACACCGCGGTATAAAGGGTCATCCGCTATTATGCGGGGCACGTAGGGTCTCCTCCACTATATAATGCAGGAATATCAATCACTCCAATATATACACACACACACACACACACACACACACTATTATATATAATATCATATCCAAACTGATAATAGATCATTAATTCAAGCAATCAGTCCAATAATTTAAATTTGACTATTTAAATTTAAACGGTAATCTAAATGAGTGAGATTAACACGCCTTAGACTTTTTGTTTGCAATCCGATCCATCTTGACTTGTTTCTCCATGATTTTAGACCCCAAAATCGAGAGATGCCAATCTCATCGAGTACGACTCGAGTTTGAAACCCTAGCCAACTACAGAAATGAACAAGGCCGCCACGATCGAATCCCCTCGAGCCACCTTGGGTTGCGCTTGCTCGAAAATAGGTTGTCGCCATGAACGAGCCCTCCCACACTCTGTCGCCACCTTTTTCATGCGTACGCCCATGCGAACGCCACGCCTTTACAGCTGCCGACTCTCGCACCTGACACACCGCTCAACCTCGATCCCCCTTCGCCTGCACTCGCGCGTTCAAGCTACCCCTTTTGCCGATTTGCTTTGAATTGAACTGGAAAGTAACCGGCTCTCGATTCCGATCGCTTACCCTCTTCTTTTTATTTTCTTTTTTTACAAACTCAATGATACTTAGATGTCGAATTTGAACAGGAGGAGAAACAGAAGGGGTCTCCAGATTTTCTCTAACCATTATTTTTACTTTACCCTTTTTTTTCTTGACTTTTAAAATGATATGTTCTCTCGTGCAATTTAAAAGAGAAGGGAGGGGGACAAGATACGATGTTGAAGAGAACGTGGCGTGTAGGTTAAACATGCTACAGTGATTACGAGATAACAGCCAAAAAGTCAGATGGAAATACAGATTTTGAAAGATTGAGTATATATATAATTTTATTTAAATTTTAAATCATCACGAAATCGCAACCCAAAATCTCGATCTCCTATCGAGGCATGCTGCTAGGCGTTCATAATGTTATACCCCTATTCCGAACGCAATGGAAAATGTTTCGAGTCCTAGTTCGATCGTATGGGAAAAATAGCTTTTTGGACACAGTTATTATATTGAACTTTCGATATAAATTTAGCGTGTTTTCATACCGTACGACCATACGACAACTCCAAACACTACGAAAATTAAAATCCGATAATAATACATTATTATGGATCCAATGGAACTAGTTTTGTCGAATTCCGAGGCTGTGCCTCGGAATGCTATTTTTAAATGTCAATGTAAATGATATATTTTCAAAATTGAACAAATCACTTTTGAATTTAATGTTAACCCCTCTATTATCTTCAGTATCATTAAATATTAATTCTATAAGCCTTTAAAATATTTTTAACAAACTCGAAACTCCAGATTTCATACTTTACCCAATTACCAATTATTAAATTCAATAATTTAAATTATCCAATAAACGGTGATATTTGAAATTCAAGATAGAATTTAACTTTTAAATATTTAAATCAATTAAATATTCCAATTTCAAACATCCAAAATTCCGTGTCATTACATTCCTCCCCCTTAAAAGAATTTCGTCCCCGAAATTGCTAGTTAAGAAGAATGATCCAGAACCCGTTAACTGTTTTCCCAATCCAAATAGTTTTTAACAACTTCCCTAAACCAAACAGTTTTAACAGCACCAAAAACAATCTTTTTATTAAAGACACACTATTTCTCTTACTAAATTTCCAAACCCATCCATAGGTTTCAAACAATATTATTTACTGAACCATTCAAATTATAATTTAAAACCAAATTTTCAAATTATCAAAGTTTCTCAAAAATTTTCTAACTCTCTAAATTTTCAAAAAATTTCGCCAGCGTCTCCTTTGCGCGACGAGAACAGTACGACTACAAAATTCCTGTATGGGCCCCTAAAATTCAAAAGAAAACAAAAGCCAAGTGGCTAGATCAGAAAACCATCAAATTTCATATGCCAATTTAAATACATACCATTTTGTCGGTAATTCAATTTATCTTCTGAAATCAAAACACAATTCCCTTTTTGCTTTTAAATAGCTGTATATCCACTTGGCAATAATATCCAGTCACAGAATTCAAATCATTTTATTCATTGCTTCACAAAATTTTCAATATCTACTTCATTCAAGTCCGTACGATGTACATATATCATCCGTACGCAATACTAAATTCGATCGCTCGCTCGATCATACAATTTCACTTCCGACCAAGTATCGTCCATCCGATTTCCTAGTGCTGACT
Source organism: Allium cepa (assembly GCA_030765085.1). NCBI lineage: Eukaryota > Viridiplantae > Streptophyta > Magnoliopsida > Asparagales > Amaryllidaceae > Allium > Allium cepa. Next base: position 282,150,417 of record CM060937.1, on the reverse strand, counting down.
CAGATCTAGTTTCTTGATCAGAAACTTTCTTTCTCCTTGCATAGTCATAAACTATGATAGAGAATTTCAGAATCAATCAAAAATCCATATCCGGTGTTCGCCGTCTAAAATTGAGTAAAAAATCCCAACTCGGATCGATAGGACTATCTGAAAATTCGATGTTCGACTTTGGATCAAATCGTTATGCGCATACATAATATACATACATCCTACATATTTATCTCAATTGATTATTAGCTATATATATTCTCTTTTTATTCACATTTGATTTTCATACTCCTATTCTCAATTATCCCATTTCACACTTCACTTAATCTTCATTCAAATATTAACTTGGAATATTTTTCCAATTCCAAATTTACTTAAGAATTTCACCATCCATTTCTTAAGTTCAATATAAATATTTTATATACTTCTTATATTTATTTTCACTTCACCACTCAAGCTTTTATATCTATTTTCATTTAACTTAAATTTCCAATTCCAATTTGAACTCAATTTATCTCCAAACTTTAAATATTGAATTCTACTAATCTTATCTCAACCCATATTTAATTAACCATTTCTTTAATTAGTTCCACTTACTAATTTATTTATCAATTCATTTCCAAATTTAATTTTAAATCTAAGTAAAAGTTTATTTCCAACTAATAAATTTTATTTCAATAACCTCTCCATTTAGTCTACTTAGACTTTAATCCTCAAGTTCACTTTTATTTAACTAGATTCAATTACATTCCGCTTTCAAAATTTTAAACTATCATAAGTTTGCCACTTATTTAAATTCCATTCGCTAATTTCTTTTAATTTACTTCATTTAATTGACTTACTTTTCTAACTTATTTCCTTTTTTACACTTGTTTTAATTTAACTCTTCTTCAAGTTAGATTTTATTCTAACACATTTCAATTCATCAATCTCTTCCAGTTTATTCCACTTAATTGGTTATTTTACTCATTCATTTCATTATCACACTTACCTTCATTTAAAAAATTTTCAGTTAGATTTTATCCTAACAATTCCAAATTCTTATAAGGTTTTCAGACTTACTTATATTCCATGAGCATTTTAAATAAGATTCCAGAGTCTTTTAAACAATTAGTCAACATTTCAAATTTTTTTTTTTTTGAAATCAATTATATATTCATTTGCATATCAAATTATCCTTTGAATTTTAAAACCAAACCTAGTTTTGCAAACAACTTCAATTTTAAACATTTTGGCAGCAATTCCACTCTTGGAAACTCGAAAATGAACATCGATGATGCTGCAGTCATCACCGAAGTTATTTTCCAATGACTGAAGTGAGTTAAGTGCTTTTATTCTTTAAAATATTTTCAAATAATTTTAATTCCAAATCTCACTAGATTTCATATTCAATTCAAAAATATTTTCGAATAACATTACTATTTTTCCTCCAAAGCCTTTTAAAAATTGTTTTCACACTCAAAAGAAATTAATTCCCAAATTTCCAATTTCCAAATCCTTTATATTCAAATGTTACTCTGGAATTTTATATCATTTTAATCATAAATCACCTTTATAATTCACATTTTCAAATTCCATTTTGTTTTATGAATTTATTTCTTAGCTTTTAGTTATGATTTCAATTTCTTATTCAATTTCCACACAACAATGATAATAATTTAATATTATCATTTTCTAGCAACCAAGCAACCATGTATAACTATAATAACTTCTGAAAATTATTTCTTTCATATATAAAAATAATTTGGGCAAAATTATTTCATTCACCCTATTTAAAACAATACCGTGTCGATTTGTTCTGTACAAGTGTATAAAGATCCCTATCAATAACGTTAATTACTCGTATTGACCAGAATCCATAAAGCACTAAACAAACAACCAATACAATATAAAACAATTTTATATTCACTAACAAATACGCGCTCATATCTATCAATACACTCAAAATCATTCTAGAGCACTACCGACTCTATCTTTAATGAGTAATCCCTACCAAAGCCAAGGTTCTTCCTTAACCTTCAGCTCTAATACCAACTGTAACAGCCCGCAAATCCATACCCCTTTTGTGCCGACCATATTCTCCATCAGATCAACTCAAAGTAGATGAAATGCAAACCATTGGGGTTGAAGAAGAAGGAGGTAGAAGAAGAGGAAACAAAACAACATCAGAATCTCACAAATGCAATAGAACAATATATAATAGATAATAACTGATCTTTATACAAAAAGAGTAATATCTGTTTACATCATCAGAGTACAACACAATCAATAGCAAAATATTAGACAGTTATATTAACTTGTCCTCATAAAAGTTGACTACTCAGCTTATACTGCACACTAGAGTATTCATCAAGTACGTGTGATACGTCTCATCATCCAGCTCGTTTCCTAAGCTCCATAGCATCCTATCATGTATCCTATAATACTCGGTCTGACCCGAGCATTATAGTGAAATAACACCCGAGTCAGTCTGTAAAACCAACGTGAGAAAACACACTCAATTGGATTATTAAATTTTCAAAATCCTTTGAAATCAAAGGTATCTCGTAAGACCATGCCACAAATAAACATTTCAAGTTTTTACCTTACGATAACTAAAACATAATCCGTGTGATATTATAATAGTGTCTATAGAAAGTAAATAGAATCTAGCTGAAATGCTTGCATCTCACGTTCCAGCATAGTTGGATACAATCAAAACCGTACAGGAGCTTATTGGAGAGTGGATTCCATACAATGGCAGGGCTATTGGGGCACCAACCGTTACAGTACCTGGCATAGATCAGCGTACCGAGGACCCCTCCCGATCCTCTGCAATACAAGATTGGAGCTACCCTTTACCGGATAGTCCGAATAAGATCACCCCGCAGTTGGGATCAACAACCGCCCACACATTCGAATAAAAAGGGACATCTAGACAAGGATGAACTTACCCTAATTGGTTGCTATCCGCTTAGCCTTATTGCCCCTCCCATATTTTAGACATTCCCGGTTGATGATGCTTGAGGCTATGCGTTACTTTTTAGAACACATTCACTTAGAAAGCTCACCGTCCTCCTAACGATGTACTGATAGCATTCATCCATACAAGTTGCCTTGGGTCTGGAAAAACAGAATCACCATCTTCATCATCTTCACGGCCTTCATTCGCAAACGTTCAAAATGGATCGAAGCGGTTTTCGGGTAATTAAACCCGATCCTGGTCTCTTCGAAACGATCAGCGTATTGGCCAATATTGATTGTCGGTTATTACCTAAATGTCACGACCCGATTTTTCGATGCCCGAAAATCGACATCAATACGTCCACTGTATTAAATGCCAAACAATCTAATGTCGAAATAGAAGACCGTAAGGGAAAGAGAAGGAGGTAGAAGAAGAGAAAACAAAACAACATCAGAATCTCACAATCGCAGTGGAACAACATATAATAGTTAAGTTACTGATCGTTATACAAATATAACTATATCTATTTAATACATTACGTTAACAGAGTATAACACAATCAATAGCAAAATACTGGATCGTTATAATACTTGTCCTCCCAAAAGCTGACTATACAGCTTATACTGCACGGCGGAATATATATCAAGTACGTGAGATACGACTCGCCATCCAGACTGATAATAAGCTATAAATTCAAGCAATCAACCAATAATTTAAATTTTTGACTATTTAAGTCAACCAATAATCCAGATGTGAGTGAGATTGAGCCGACCATATTCTCCATCAGATCAACTCCAAATAGACGGAATGCAAACCATTAGGGTTAAAGAAGAAGGAGGTAGAAGAAGAGGAAACAAAACAACATCAGAATCTCACAAACGCAACGGAACAATGTATAATAGATAATAACTGATCTTTATAAAAAAAGAGTTATATTTGTTTTATACATTACATCATTAGAGAATAACACAATCAATAGCAAAATATTGGACAGTTATATTAACTTGTCCTCACAAAAGCTGACTATTCAGCTTCTACTGCACAGTAGAGTATACATCAAGTACGTGTGATACGTCTCGCCATCCAGCTCGTTTCCAGAGCTTTACAGCATCCTATCCTGTATCCTATAATACTCGGTCTGACCCGAGCATTATAGTGAAATAACACCCGAGTCAGTCTGGAAAACCAGCATGAGAAAACACACTCAATTGGATTATTAAAGTTTTCAAAATCCTTTGAAATCAAAGGTATCTCGTAAGAACATGCCACAAATAAACATGTTGGGTTTTTACCTTATGATAACCAAAACATCAAATCCATCTAATATTATAATAGTGTCTATAGAAAGTAAAATCGAATCTAGCTGAAATTCTTGCATATCACGTTTCAGCATAGTTAGGCACAATCAAAACCGTACAGGCGCTTATTGGAGATTGGATTCCATAAAATGGCAGGGCTACTGGAGTACCGCCCGTCACAGTACCTGGCCTAGATCAGCATACCGAGGACCCCTTCCGATCCCCTGCAATACAAGACCATAGGTATCCCTTACTGGATAGTCCGAATAAGATCACCCCGCTGTTGGAATCAGCAACTGCCCACACAGCCGAATAAAAAGGGACATCTAGGCAGGGATGACCTTACCCTAATTGATTGCTAGCCACTTTGTCTTGCTACACCTCCTATGTTTTAGCCATTCCCGGTTGATGAGGCTTGAGGCAATGCGTTATCTTTCTAGAAAACATTCACTCAGAATGCTCATCGTCCTCCTGACGATGTTCTTATAGCAATCGTCCGTACAACTTGCCCTGGGTCTGGACAAACCGAATCACCGTCTTCATCATCTTCACGGCCTTCATTCGCAAACGTTCAAACCGGATCGAAGTGGTTTTTGGGTAGCTAAACCTGATCCTGGCCTCTTCGAAACGATCAGTGTATTTGCCAATATTGATAGTTAGTTATTTAACTATCAAAAAAAACTTCCACAACAACCATCAGGCCTTAATAATTTCCCAAATTATTTATTTCAAAATATTTTCATAAGATATTTTTCTACACTTCAACCCTTGAAAATAGTTTTCAAATCACTTTTTTTCCTCGTGGAATAATTTCCAACCAATTGTTTTACTCCACTGAAAACGCCAAACTTATTGAATTTAGATTTTAAAACAAATTAAATCACTTTACCCAAAAATATACACTTTAAAACATTTGAAATAAAACTACTTAAATCACTTTATTCAAAATATTAGTCATAAAGTTCTACAATAATTTTCCAAGTGAAAACTTTAGCCCAAAAATGTTTTTTTAATAGAAATTATTGTATAAAGTATAAATACTTATAATTATCCGTTAAATCATAATACTAATTTAACCTTTAAAAATAATTACTACTATAATTAATTTAATACATATATTTACTTTAAAAAAATTAAAACAATTTAAATAATAAATATATCTCTACAACATTCTTCTTTTAAGCATTCTTCTTTTAAAACATCTTTAAAACTTCTATTTTTATACTTAAAGACCTTCTTTTGAAAATATACTTAGCTTTCCAAGAAAATACACTTTCCATTTCAATACAACGGTCTAGTCGTTTATAAATCCTTTTCGATTTATTTCCAGTTAAAATTTACGTCCCAAATCCTGTAAATTTTCTTTCCACACTTTTAAAAATAAAACCACTATTTATTTTTAAAACAAAATACCCATTTCTTTTAAATTCCCACCGTGAATTTATACTTCCAAATTATCCACTGAAAAATATTTCACTTTATTTATAAATCCAGTTTATAATTTCTATACTCTCATTTTCCATTAAATCACAGTTCCAAAACACTTAATCGATTTCCCAATCAATTCTCCAAATTATATCCATTTTAAAATTATTTGACTTACTCAAATTTTATTCCAAAATCCATTAACTACATATTCACTCCTTTATTATGATATAAAACCTTATTAGAATCTGAATTATCAACTTTATACTATATTTCAAAATTCACCTTTTATTTTTCCCAACCCACCTAAAACTTAAATTTTTAAATAAACCCTTTGTACTTAAAATCAATATTGCTTAAGAGCTTACTTTTAAAATTATTTAATTCTTAAAATATCGTTTAAGTTCTCAAAACCCCTTTATTTCTTTTTATTTAAAACCTCTTCTTTTTCACATATTCCAAATTTATTTAATAGGATTAAAAAACAAACTTTTATTATTTTTCCAAATTCATTCCTTTAATTTAAATGAACTCACTATAATTATTTTACTTAAAATTTCTGTCTTTTATTCCCCATCAAAATCCTATCTTTATATTTTGTTATCTCAAATTACTCAAAATATATCCAGCAAACTCATAGCATTCAATATTACCAATCTATCATAGATAATCAATAAATCATATCACAGACTATGAAAAAAAATTCAATATTTTGAGGAATCCAGTTGGATCCCTCCAACATGTTTTCCCTGCATCCACATATTTTAGTCAACAATTAAAATACCAAATCCCACTTCGAGGGGGACATCGCGGTACAAAGGGTCATCCGCTATTATATAGGGCGCATAAGGTCTCATTTGCTATATAATGCGGGAATATTAATCACTCCAATATACACACACACACAATTATATATAATATCACATCCAAACTGATAATAGATCATCGATTCAAGCAATCATAATTTTAATTTGCAGTAATCCAAATGAGTGAGATTAATTCACCTTAGACTTTTTGTTTGCAATCCGATCCATCTTGACTTGTTTCTCCATGATTTTAGACCCCAAAATCGAGAGACGCCAATCTCATCGAGTACGACTCGAGTTTGAAACCCTAGCCAACTACAGAAACGAACAAGGCCGCCACGATCGAATCCCCTCGAGCCACCTTGGGTTGCACTTGCTCGAAAATAGGTTGTCGCCATGAACGAGCCCTCCCACACTCCGTCGCCACCTTTTTCACGCGTACGCCTATGCGAACACCACGCCTTCACAGCTGCCGACTCTCGCACCTGACACGCCGCTCAACCTCGATCCCCCTTCGCCTGCACTCGCGCGTTCAATCTACCCCTTTTACCGATTTGCTTTGAATTGAACTGGAAAGTAACCGGCTCTCGATTCCGATCGCTTACCCTCTTCTTTTTATTTTCTTTTTTTACAAACTCAATGATACTTAGATGTCGAATTTGAACAGGAGGAGAAACAGAAGGGGTCTCGAGATTCGCTCTAACCATTATTTTTACTTTACCCTTTTTTTGACTTCTAAAATGATATGTTCTCTCGTGCAATTTAAAAGAGAAGGGAGGGGGACAAGATACGATGTTGAAGAGAACGTGGCGTGTAGGTTAAACATGCTACAGTGATTACAAGATGACAGCCAAAAAGTCAGATGGAAATACAGATTTTGAAGGATTGAGTATATATATAATTTTATTTAAATTTTAAATCATCATGAAATCGCTACTCAAAATCTCGATCGCCTATCGAGGCATGTCGCTAGGCGTTCATAATGTTATACCCCTATTCCGAATGCAATGGAAAATGTTTCGAGTCCTAATACGATTGTATGGGAAAAATAGCTTTCTGGACACAGCTATTATATTGAACTTTCGATATAAATTTAGCGTGTTTTCATACCGTACGACCATACGACAACTCCAAACACTACGAAAATTAAAATCCGATAATAATACATTATTATGGATCCAATGGAACTAGTTTCGTCGAATTCCGAGGTCGTGCCTCGGAATGCTATTTTTAAATGTCAATGTAAATGATATATTTTCAAAATTGAAGAAATCACTTTTGAATTTAATGTTAACCCCTCTATTATCTTCAGTATCATTAAATATTAATTCTATAAGCCTTTAAAATATTTTTAACAAACTCGAAACTCCAGATTTCGTACTTTACCCAATTACCAATTATTACATTCAATAATTTAAATTATCCAATAAACAGTGATATTTGAAATTCAAATTAGAATTTAACTTTGAAATATTTAAAATTAATTAAATATTCCAATTTCAAACATCCTAAATTCTATGTCGGTACACTTTTTGAGCTAGTTTCTAGAAAATAAAAATATAGCATTTTCACACACACACAGATATATACACACATACACACATATATATATACATATATATATATACACACATATATATATACATATATATATATATATGTATATCTTCGAACTGCCTTTAGAAATCATTATAGATTCAAAATAAACTCATAGTAAGACCTAATGTATCAAATTAAAATATATAAATATTTTTATATAATTATATATTTTATATATTTATTTCAATATAATTCATTTCATAGCTCAAAACATTGTTTAATGTTCATTTCTCGCTAAATAAATCATATCTCTTAGAATATATATCTATAAATCCATAATTAAATTTATAAATTCATATATATAGACACACACGTGTATGTGTGTGTGTTTGTGTCCTAACTCAAAAAATCATTTTTATATCATTTTGATGTGATTTTACATCCCAAATCATTTTTACACAAAACCGGGCTGTTTTTCATATATTATGAAATCACTTCTTTATAAATTGCCAATTAAATACCTGTCATCGATTATCAGTTCTATATTGATATATATTGATTGATTTAGATGTTGATTGTGATGGATGTTGATTGTTGATATTAGACGAATGGATGTTGTATTTTATATAGTTACAAACTGCAAGTTCACTGTGGGATGAAATGATACATACCCGAATGATCTATAGATTAAGGAAAAATCGTTATGGGTTGAAATGATAGACTCAAGCGATTTTATTGATATTATTCAATTCGGGATTGCGGTTTGTAATGATATATAACAGTAAAAATTTAAATTGCGGATTGAAATGAGAAATATCCGTATCAGTTAACCCTACGGTAGAAAATTTTATACGGACAACGGATTGGTTAAATTAAATGATTTTAAAATCCTTAAATTTTTGAATTTAATCAGTTGATGTTTTGAAATAAAATTTGGTTTATATAAAATGAAGTATAATAGAAAAATCAAGTTTTGTGTTGAAATAGGAATTGGTTTAAAAACGAATTTCTCTAAGAAATTAAATTGGAAGTTTAAAGTTATACCTTTATGTATAAATTAAATTCTGTCGAAATTGAGTTATTGAATTTGTTTGAAAATAACTTTGAAATATTTTGAAATTGGAGTAATTCGTATTGATATTTTGAATATGGATTGAAACAATATGAAATTCGATAGTTTGTTGAAATTTGGTTTGTCGATTTAGAAATTTGAAATGGTCCAAATACGTTGAAATGAAATGAATAGTTGAATTTGATATTAATTTCAAACTCATATTTTAATATATTATTTTAAATTTTATAATTATTAAGATTTTCAAATTTATTAAACTATTTAACTAATATTAACTCTATGAATAATTTTAATATATTTTAAACTAATTTAGTTTATTTTAAACTAATAAAACAATTTTACTTTATTTTAAATATAATTAATTTATTTTAAAGCAATTTAATCTATTCTATTTATATTAATCTATTTTAAATCTATATTAATTACGTAACTGTTTAAACTATTTTATTCCAAATTCCAAACCAAGTAAAATGGATGGGTTTATATTCAAATTTCTCGATTTTTGAAGTGAATATGGTTAATGATGCCATAACCTAATTTGGGAATTAAAAGTTATAACTAATTGAATATGACGATTTTGGAGTAAGGATTTTACCTATTTTGGAAATATGATTTTTGAAAGAAATCATGATTTTGGAAACGATAATGATTTAAAAGTGATATAGTTTGGAGAATACAATATTTTGATATAAATTATGGATTTGACTTTGAAAGGAAATATAATTTCGAACTATGATTTCAAAGGTAAATATGATTTCCGAAGTAAGTGATGATTTCGAAAGTGATATTATTTGAATTGAATATGATATTTTGATATCAATTATGAAATGATTTTGAAAATGTAAAAGAACCATCCGGTGTGTAATAAGCGATTGGTTGTTAAAGAGACCGGGATCAGATATTGTCATACTCCCTACCAATACCGAAAACCACTTTGACAACTCTATACGCGGTGGAATTCCAGAATGAATGGCGACGATCCTATATGAGATATATACGTGGACCAAGTGAGGTAGCTCCTCCGATCGGGCACACTCCATCGATACTCTATTCTGATTTTTGATATATTTGGTGGCCATCCTTCGAATTTAATCGGGAGTGTGTTTCAAGTTGGGCTGTAGTTGTGGCTATACGTTACCAATATCCGGAAGTGTAATTGGTATGTCTACCTCGGCATTTCCTAGTTGTGCCGTGTCACCTACCCTAGCGTGCCTTCTACGAGTTTGTTTTGTACCATACCTATGGAGTGCCCTTTGACGACACCCGGTACGGGTGGGATTACGGTACTGTATAGACTATGAGAATATATAAAATGTGTTAAGGTGAAAAATATAAAGCCTTAACGCTATAATACTTTTACTTTACTGTAGACATATTATAATAGCGTATTGTACTATATAGTAGATAGTTTAACGGATCCTTAGGAGATGTGAACCCCGAGCATCTTTTAAGTTAGTGCACCCACGTTAGACACTAGATAGGAGATGTCAAACCCCGTAAACATCTCTGGCGCCGTTCCATTCATATTTATTTATCAATGATTTAACTTGCATAGGATCTTTTAGTTCTGATTCGAGTGTTTTGTCTTTTCAATTCGCTCGGGTTAGCCTAAGCATCTCAGGATTTGAAGACCTTATTTTTGGAGGACGAAGACAAAGATTGTAATATTATTATTTACTATATTATTCCACTGCATCACACCGTTCCACTGCACTGTTATTTATTTATCTCTGATATGTGTAACTCTGATTCTATGTTGTATAAGTGTAATCAAATTTTTTGTAAACAGCATCATGAATTGTTATTTGATTATTATATTTTGTCATTCCGATGCGAGATTCTGTTTTGTTTTCTTCTCCCCGCTTTTTCTTATTTACCCCAGTAATAATCCTCCCTTCTTTATGGTTTGAGTTGGCACATGTGTCTGCTTAAACTGTCCAAAAATGTAGGATGTTACAGTTGGTATCAAAGCTTTGGTTTAGCGATAAACCTTAGCTTTATAGGGTCTGACTCTTTATTAATAGGATAGTAATACCCTATGATGAGTCGCTGAGTGTAAATTTATGATAGAGCTATTTATCAGTGTCATAAAAGGTTTTTATATTGTGTTAATTTGTTCCACTTTGTATTTATAAATTCTAGTTAATGCATAGGATGCTATGACATCGATAAGGATTTCTAAACACTTAATAGGACAGACAGACACACTATTTGTTTTGAAATATAGGTAAATGAAATAATTTTGCCTATCTTATATTTTCATTATAAAATAACGATTTATAAATGATATATTGGTTGTAATATATGCGTCGTTAAGTAGTGAAATTTATAAATATTAGTTGGGAATAAGATTTGAAAACAAAATAAATGAAAATTGGAAATCTAGAACTTAAGTTCCGGGGTTTTGAAAATTTCTTCCGAAGGATTTTGGAATATAATAATAATATTATTTAGAAGTATTTTTTGATATAAATATTTTAATATGATTTGAAAGAAATGTTTTAAAGAAATTTTGGAAAGAAATAAGTTATGTACTCCCCTCACTGTCGATGGGAAATAATTTCGGTGATGAGTGAATGCATCATCGACGTTCATTTTCGAGTTTCAAAGTGGGAGGGTCACTGTAGTAGCTTACTGCAGATTTATTTTGATAAACAAATATAAATTTTAAATTATTTTAAGTATAATGGGATATATAAATAGTAAATATATACATTTATCTATTATGTTTAAAATGATTTGAAATGGAACCTGGTATTTAGTTATTAAGTTTCTATTAATTAGTAGTTTCGATATTATAGTGAACGGAATGTAACTAATTAATAATTGGAACCTCTAAAGCAAATAAGAGATTAAATGCTAGGTTATAAACGAAATTACAAGAAAGATGAAATTTGTAACCTATAAAACAAAGGATATGATTTTTGAACATTAAATTAATTAAAAGAAATGAGAAAAACTTGTATAAATTTCAATTGCATCCTTAAAGCATACATATATAACTTACCAAATATTAAAAGTTGTAATGTTTAATAAGAAAATTAATAGGATATTATACAAGTAAAACTCGAAGTAATGAAAGTATTCAATGAAATTTTTTAATAAATAAGAATTTGATCTTGTAGTTGTTATAAACTTAAGTTATAATTGAAATGTTACTATAATAAAATGTGATAGAAAGTAGGTATTGTAAGTAGATGATTATAAACTTAAGTTAATGACTTGATATGCTAAGTAATTGAATTGAACATGAATACTATAAATAAATGAATGTAAATAAATGAAATTAAGTAATAACTGAATGAATGGAAATTGAATTTTGTAAGGAATAAATGTAAACTAAAGAAATGATCATTGAGAAATGGAATAAAAAAGAATTAACTTGATTTATTGTTTGAAATTGTTGTTTGTTTGGTTTATAGAATGTTTGGAAATGATGCTTCTATTTGTTTGGATGTATGAATAATCTATTATGTTTTATCTAACACTGTTGAGTAAATGGTATACTTAGTAGTTATTTGTGGTTCTATGCAATTTAAAATTGTCTACGCCCGAACAAATTTGGCTGGCATGAATGGATAATTGATTTCATGTGATGTTTGTATGTTGTGGTTGCAAGTGATTGTGGTTTATATTGATTTGTTTGTTAATGGTTGAAACAACTTTAAATATTTTATTTTACATAATTATTAACTCTTTCTGGATTATATAAGTGAAACACAGGTTATGGAAGCAATTGCTACTGCTTTTGGTTTCATAATTAAGCGTTATTTGCACGACAAATAGGTATGTTCTCGGATTAAGGTTTTATAGTGATATTATATTGTTTTTCACGCTGTTGGGATATATTATTTTGAAAATTATGAGATATATTACTATTATCGGTGTTATTATTTCTCCTGGGCCTCTTCGTATAGAGGAGACTCTGCCAAAAAAATTCGTAAATTTTGGACTTAGAAAATTTTGAAAGATGTTTTCCAAATATTATTAAGTTTGTGTATAAAGGATTTAAGTGTTATAAATTGATATATTTTATTTAAATTATTTAATTTTATAAATTTATTGGTTGTAAAGTTAATATTTTGAATAAGATATATTGATTTCTTAATGCTTTCTTTTCCTTTCTTTTTTCTTTTCGGGGACCAAAAGTTTTGAGTGGGGGAGAGTGTAATGGCCCGTAATTTTCGATGATTTAAATTTCTTAATTTAATTTGATTTTGGTAATTAAATTTGGAAGAAATAAAATTTTGTGATTTGTTAATGAAATAATATATAAGATGAAAGGTAATTATGGTAATTTAAGTCAATTTTTTTAACAATTTTAATGTAATTCCAATAAATGAAATAATATAAATGTTATACTTAGTTATAAATTGAATATAAGGGAAACAAATGTAAATATTTAATTTATTAATGATAATTGAATAAAACCAGTGTTGTGTAAAGAATTATAATATTTTTTGTGTTAATATGTTCATTAATTTATAATGGGATATAAAAGGTAATTTATAATTTACAATGTTGATTTTTTAATAAAATAGCGTGTAATGAAATAAAATTAGTGTTATATATGAAATTATGACAAGTGTTGGTAAGTAATAAACTTATAAATGTAATTAAAAGTAAATAGTGACAATTATTATAAGTTACCTGTTTATTTATTTAGTTGAAATGAACTTGGAAGTCAATTGTAATTAATTGAAATTAAAATATTACGTTATTTCAAATTAAGATGAAATTGGAGAATATAACGTGCTAAATATAAACCAATGTAAATTGTGCCCATGAGATGACAAGTGATTGAATAACAGGATTTAAAATCAAATAAAGGGATTTATCGAAATTTCAATTGATAGTTAATGAATTTACTGAAATTGAAATTAAATACTATAATTGGTAATCTAATTAACTTTGGATCGATATCTAAATTGTTTAAATTATTGTAATTGTTTAAGAAGTCAAATGATAAAATTTGTCAATTGTAGAAGTGATATTGGAAATTTGATTTAATTAATTTTATATTAATTTATTTAATTAATCTGGAAAATAGCCATTTTGGCCACTGACTTGGATTTCGATAAAACTAGTCTCATTAGGTCCATAACAGTGAATTTTTATAAGATTTCAAGTTTCGTAGCGATCAGACTTGTCGTTTGATCGCACGAGCTCGAAACGCCCAGAAATCAATTTAATTAAAATCAATTGAAATAAATTTGAAATAAGATGATTTTAGCGTAACTTCTTCGTACAATTAAATTAGAACTTAAAACGTGTTCCATTGAGTTTAAAATATTTGAAAAAATCTATTTTGATATATGGGTTGATCCATTTTCGTTCCGGAGGCGAAACGGGTTTTTCAGGTCGTTTATCGTTGAACTTCCAATTCGATCTTGTCTATTCATCCTACTTTTGATCTACCTATAAATACCTCGTTATAATCCCTAGCCTATTTCTTATGTTCATTTATCTGTACGTACATCTGCTTCTTAACTCCTCATTTCAATGGTAGACAAACCAATTATCCAATTCAATTTCAATTCAAAATTCAACTTCAAATCAAATCTCCATAAACTATATCGAATTATATATCGATTTGAATCTCTCGATGAGCGCATCTCAGATCTGTAATTCATTTTCCAATTTGAACCATTATTTGTCCAAAAATTGAAGAACAAACCTCGTTCGTTCGTTGACGCTTGATGAAATATGGCCGATCGTCGATTCGAGGTTAGGATTGTGTGAAGAGGACCATGAGAGCTCATCGGTTTGGGTTGTTCGTCAAAGTACTGGTTGGATCGGCGGGAATAATTGGATTAAGGTTTTAGAGGGTAGCGGGGGCTGGGATTGTTAACGTCGATCGGTGGGCCAGGGCGTGGCGCCTGGCATTGGACAACGTTGGGAGGCCTTCGATCGGGAGGGCGTGGGTTGTAGCGATGCGAGGAAGACGTTGAACATTTGCGGCTGTTGTTCGTTCCTGCATGATGAACGAAGCGAAATTAGGGATTCAGGTGGACGAATAGGAAAAAGGTGATGTGTTAGTTTTGTTTATTTCTATTTTATTATAATTTAAATCGTTAAATGTTTTACTAAGCATTACTTTTACATACGAAGTTCAATTCATACGTGGTTTTCTCCGCTAGGATCGTATTGGTGTTACGGACATTTTGACGCTAAATTAGACGAATTCTGAGACCAATCAAATTTTGGGAATTCGATTTAAATTCAAAGGTGAGTGTTTTAACCCACTCACAACTTCTAAAATTTCATATGTTTGTTGAATTAAGTTTATGATGTGATTAGGAATTTATTTATGATTATTTGGTATAATTTAAATCATCATCTCAGTTAATTTGAATTTATTTGAATTAAATCGTTATTTAATTTATTATTGAATATAAACTGCCAGTTAAATACCTGTCATCGATTATCAGTTCTATATTGATACTTATTGATTGATTTGGATGATGATTGTGATGGATGTTGATTGTTCATATTGGATGAATGGATGTTGTGTTTTATATCATCATAAACTGCAAGTTCACTATTGTAACGACCCTAAATTTTTAATAATTTAAATTTAAAATATTTAATTAATTTTAAATATTTGAAAGATGGTTTAGGTTGAATTCTCAATATAACTATGAATATGGCAATTAAATTATAAAATTTATTCTATTGAGAGTTGAATAATAATTTGAATCTTCAATTTTAAACTGATTAAAAATATTTCAAAGGATTGTAAAATTTATATTGATAATACTGAAGATAATAGAAGCTTCAGAATTGAATTTCAAAGTGAATTGTTTAGTTTTGAAATTAAATCGTTTGAATCGATATTTAAAAATAGCCGTCCGAGACAGTCTCGGAATTCGACGAAACCAGTTCCATTGGATCCGTAATATTGAATTATATCGGATTTCAAATTTCGTATTGATTGGAGTTGTTATGCGAGCGTACGACGTATAAACGCGTTGAAATTTTAAAAAAATTCAATTTAAAATTTAAATTTGAATTTAGTCAAACATCAGTACTTTGCCTTCCCATCATTAATACGGTGGCAAAGTAATGCAAAGACGTTTTCTCTGCTTAAATACGTTCTCCCTAAATTTATGCCTAATATCACGAAATAAGATCGTGCAACCATCCTCCTTTCAATTTTAAATTCCCCTCCTTCCCTTTTTTTTCACATTCTCTCGAGCTAAAAAGAAATGGCAGAACGAATAAATCGAACTCCACCTTCCGTGTTTCAAAATCGAAACCTTCAAACTATATGGCCGAGCTTCGTTCTTTTTTGAGAAATCAAAAAATCGATTCCCCTCTTTCAATCAATGGCCGCAGCCTTGTATAAAAAAAATGGGGGATCACGGCACGACAAGCGGCGGCCTAAGGGAGCTCGCGCTCGCGAGGTGTTGCAATGGAGGTAAGCGAAGGGTAGATCTGGGGCGGCGCACGCGAGGGAAGCCAAGTCACGGTAGTCGAACGAAGCTCGAGGCCGAGGGCAGCGATCGCGTGGGTATTGGGCGAAGCCTAGCCGCCTGGTTCCAAGCTTGAGCACACGCGAATGGCGACGAGTGGTGATGGGCTGGTGGTCGACTGCGAAAGCTAGGTGATGGCTGAAGTCGAAGTCGCGATTACGGCTCGTTCGATTCGAACTCGGTTGTGAGGTATAATTATATTTATCAAATTTATATATATGTAGATTTATGTGTAAATAATTTAAATAGGTATAAATCAAGAAAATGCGAGCAGTAAGGTATCTGCTAGTAATTTACTTTTTCTTCAATTTAGAGATTAAGAAAAAAAAAACTTACTGAGTTATTTTAAAGCAATAGATAATATGATTAACTCGTTTAAATAATCCGTTCAATTATTCTTATTACTAGTGATTTTCAAAGAAGGGTTTTTGAGTTTAAAAATATTAACAGTAAACTTTGCATTAATATGATAGCTTACTTATATATAAAATTGATTGTTTGATATAAGACTTAGAAAGTAGGGATTTTAAATGTTTGAAGAGTTTATATTAAAAATAATGGTTTGGTATAAATCTGTTTTCTTAACCTATTTAATTATTTTAACCACTGAAAATAATTTAATAAGAGAAATTTAGTTTTAAATTAAAATTCTTGTTAAGTAATTCTATTAAAAGAAATTCAATTTATTAGGTGAAATAATTTTAAAAAGGAAATGTGTATCAAATTAAATTCTTTGATTTAAATTGAATCATTTGTTAAATATTAGTTTAAAATAACAAATGTTAGTTGAACTAAAAATTTTAAAATGGTAAATTAAATGTTCAATTTATTCGGATATTGATGAATTGTATAAATATTTATACAAGGTCAAAACTTCGAAGAAAACGAGTTGAAATGGAAATAGATTGCAAAATAAAATCAAGGTGAGAACTTCTCACTCAAAAATTTAAAATTGGAATTGCGGTTATTGATTTTTTGCTTGATTGTGATATTAGATATAGTAGGATATATCTATATATATAGCAATATATATTTATATTAGCATATGTATATATTGCAGTTGATTGATTTCCCGCATTATATAGCGGATGAGACCCTATTGCACCGCCTATTAAGCGGATAATATTTTATAAAACCCATATAATGCGATATTCCGTCTTGAAACGGGATTGGTATTGTGCTAACATCTGTGGATGCAGGGAAACAGGTAGGAGGGATCCAACTGGATTCCTCAACCGTATTTATTTACAGATATTGTGATATTTGTTGATTATCATATCGATATATGATATTTGGATGTCGTGATTGACTATTTAGTGCTGCTGCATCATCGGATCCATTTTTGAAGTTTTAAAATAATGATTTTGGTTTTTAAAGGAATTTTAAAGTGATTTTCGAAAGTATACGTTTTATTAAATTTTGAATTGTTAAAATGAATAAAGGTTATAATTTTATTTTCATAAAAGTTATGATTTTGGAAAATAATACTTAAGTATGATTTTGAAGTATATAAGCTTTAAATATCGATTTGTAAATTATTAAAAGAATAAGTTTAGTTAAATTGGGATTTTTTGAATTGTTTTAAAAACAATTTATATAAAAGATTTAAAATTTTATATTTTATAAGTTTAAAAATAATGGAATGATAAACGAGCTTTTATAAGTGTTAAATTGAAATAAGATGGATTTCATAAGTGAATGAAATATACAGTTTTAAAAATTGTGAAGTTATGAAATGAATAAATTGTGTAAAATAAAGGATTTATAAGTAATTAACTTATAATACGGATTAATAAAGGAGATTTATAAATCGAAGCTTATAAATAGAAATGGAATTTATAGACATGGTTTATAAATTCGAAATCAATGGAGTTTGATAAATTGAATGTTGAAATTGGTTAAGGAAGTATATTCACGATTTTGGACAGTGAATATATTATTAAATAAAATGGATATGCTTGGGAAAATGAATATTATAAATTGAAGTTAACCGTTTAACGATGTTGTAAAAGGTGTAAACACCGAAAACATAGATTTCAACATTCATTGTTGAAATAGACGTTTTCGAGAAATAAGGAAATGGTGGATTATAACAATGTTGTTATAGTAAATGATTTCCGAAAGGAAATGTTTTTGTATAGTATTGGGATTTATATATCTATCAAAATTTCGAATCCCTATACTAGTGATTTTGGGTCATCGTAACGATGTTTTACGCAACATTCGTTTTAGCCCAAACAAATGTGTTTAAGTGAATGTTTTCCTTAAAGAATAAAATATATACTTAATTTCGATATTAAGTATATTGAATATTTTCCAGTTATTGAAAATAAATGGATTTGTAAATTACTTATTATTTAATAAGTAGGGAAATGTTTTCCAATATGAAATGAATGTTTTGAGAATTATCTTTTTAAGATAAATTGAAAGTGAATATTTGAAAACGATTTGAAAATCGTATGTTTACAGATATTTTTGGAAATTTAAATTCAATATGGGATTTATAAATGAAATTGGGAAAATGGGTTTAAAAATAAATATCGATTTATTTTTAAAGTATGGAAATTATATATATATCTTGTAAAGATATTGTTGGAAAATAAATAATTTGGAAAATTATTTGGAATCTGGTGATGTTGTGCATATCTATTGATAGTTCAATAACCAACTATCAATATTTACCTTTGAATGGGTATTTGTTGTGATTTGTTTGAATTTGAATGCCACACTTATTTTTTTTAAATAAGCGCTCATTATTCGGGTTAACCGGGAAAGGACTTTGGGGTCATATAACCCATTCCGAATATGTGATACGTCGTTGTGAATTGCATTTGAAGACCGGTGGTGAAGACCAGATATTTTTGAAAACGAAAGGATTTCTTGTCGATTGTCTCTGCAATGGATGATCCCCGGTATAGAGATCTCCATATGTGATGGGAAATCCGGACATGATTAGAGATTATCCGGATTGCAAGGACTTCTTTGTAAGTGCCTTCGGTTCTGTTCGATCCCGGAACAGACTTGTATGGATTGTATGTCTGACATTACAAATTGAGATATAAAGCTGGTTTCTTTCAAATATATTTCTGTTGGTGGCGGCGAATTTATTCTCTTAGCTTAACACCCTTCTCTGAGACGTATGAGCTCAGAGGTTATGTAGTTGAAGGTTATCAGCGATATATTCCCAATTTGGTAATGTGGCATGCTGAGTGTTGCTGTGAAATGATCATTGTTTGATCATTTGTGATATGATCATTTGTTTGATCACTTATCTTTGTGATCATTTCTATGATCATTTGTTGACCCAAAGTACAACTTTTGTATAAAGCGTGGCTTTGTGGACGAGACTTTGTCGAACCTCACACCCCGGAATGGTCAAAACAGGAAAGATGCAGCAAGGTTATTGGGGGTAGCGCCCCTTAGGGTATGTGCATTTCCTTTTGGAAAAGGGTTGTATCATGGTATGGAGCCCAGATACTTACTCATGTTGAAACACTTTATTTACTACGGTGTGATGTTGGTTACGAGCGCTCGGATAAAGGTCCCAAAGGACCGGGGGATGACATAGTCGTGTCAGTTGTTACCTAGTTTGAAAGGTAACCCGGCCTTGTGTTGGCAGAGATCCGGTTAGGTTCTCGGGACGTCCTTCCAGAGGCGTTTCCATGTGGCAATGGGAAGTTTCTTGGCCTGACCATTTGTTGGAAATCCAAAGAAACAATACGAGACTTGTACGGTTTTAGTTGTATAACCTGCCATGGAATGTGGCGGTAACCTGCTATTGAACATGGTAGTTGTAGTAGGCATACGATAATGGTCGTATGTTGGCTAAGATTTATATCTTTATTTTCGAAATGATTTTTCCTACACTATGCACTAATAATAATATCAAATGTTTCTTTTTAATGCGTATCAAGCATCTTTGACTAACATAAGAAGAAATCTCCTCCAAGTCTGCGTTTGCTTTATGTGTGTGGTGGGAGGTCTTATGGTAGTCTCATTTTTAGAAACATTGCGAATTGACTTTAAAAATATTCCTCTATTTTGATTTTAAAGAAAAATAAATTGTTTTAGTTCTCACACCAGTCACATGACTGACTCGGAGTTTATTGTTTTCCTTCCTAAACTCTGGGTGCCCACCAATTTCCACACGGGCAGTCAAGAGTAAGGTTTATCAGGATATTCTGGAATTCAGGAGTTGCAGGAGGCAAGCTGGATGGCATGACGTATTACTAGTATGTAGTATTTCTTTTCCGCTTTTTGTGTTGTTTGTTGTTGTTCACTCTGATGATGAAATGTAATGTGATGTAATGTAATAACTGATATAGTTCTTTGTTTAAAGATTATTCATTTATCTATTATATGTTGTTCCGCTGCGAATTGTGAGATTCTGATATTGTTCTGCTGTTTTCTGTTCTGTTCTATCTTTTCTCTCTTCTTCTACCTCTTTCTTCTTCTTTAACCATAACGGTACGGTTTTCCGGCCTTCGATTGCTCGACAGTTGATACAGTGGATGTATTGATGTCGGCGTTCGTGGACGAAAAATCGCTTATCGTTACATCTGGTATCAGAGCATATGGTTAAGCGACAACCATGGCTC
This sequence comes from Allium cepa, assembly GCA_030765085.1. Taxonomy (NCBI): domain Eukaryota; kingdom Viridiplantae; phylum Streptophyta; class Magnoliopsida; order Asparagales; family Amaryllidaceae; genus Allium; species Allium cepa. Next base: position 282,129,272 of record CM060937.1, on the reverse strand, counting down.
TGTTGGGTGTTACTCATTAGAGATAGAGTCAGCAGTACTCTAGAATGAGTTTGAGTGTAATAATAGATATGAGCGCGTATTTGTTAGTGAATATAAAATTGTTTTGTATTGTGTTGACTTATCGGTTGATTGTTTATAGATTCTGGTCGATGTAGTCTAGCTACCTATCGTAGATAGGAGTTTCTAAACTCTTAAACAAGATAAACCAACACGATATTGTTTTTGAATCGGGTAAATAAGATAATTTTGCCCAAAACTATTTTTGTGTAGAAAAGAAATGATTTTCTATGAATTATTGTAGTATATGGTTGCATGGTTGTTAGGAAGTAATAATATTAAATTATTATCATTATTATATGAAATTAAATAAGAAATAAAATGTATAACCAAAGATTGGAGATAAATTCATTTAACAAATGAAATTTATAAATATGAATTAAAAAAATATAAGGAAATGAATTCATATACAATTGGGATTTGTAAAATAAATTGTAAATAAATGAATTGGAATTGAATGATGAAATGAGATTTGATCAAATTGAATAAAAATCAATACTTAGAGAAAATAAAATAAAATGGATTGAATTCAAGTAAACTAACTTGATAAATTCATGGACTAATGAATTGGAATTTGAATTGGTTAAATTAAAGTTTAGTCGTGAGCTAAATTTGAAGATAAATTTGAATTTGTATATAAATTCAAGTAAGTAAAAGAAATAAATTGAAATTCCCTTTGTAAGTAATTAAGTAAATTCGAGATGAATTGAATATGGAAATTGAAATTTAAAATGAATAAGTGAATGTACTAATTGAATTAAATTAGTGAATGGAATAGATTTGAAAAGGTTTGAATGAAATTTGTTTGGTTAATAAAATAAACTGAATGAAAATATGAAATGCAAATTGAACTGGAGTGGAATTAAAATAAATTGAATTGGTATCAATTTAAATTGGTTATAAACCAGAATGGATATTCAATTAAGTAAATATCATTAAATTTGCATAGAAATAATTGTCGTTTGACACAAACAAGATTGTATAAAATTATATGAGTTAATGATAGCAAATAAAATTGATTTTTGAATCAATTAAAATAGCATGAATTCATTTTGCTTAGAAATGAATAGAATGAAGAAAATGAGTTGTAAACGACTTGATTTAATGGAAATGTCATGTGAATTGGTCGTAAGCGACTAAAGATGAATTGAACCATATGTATTGCTAATGGAATTTATCTTGAATATATTGCTAATGAAATCTATATATTTGTTATTGAAAATGAATGGAATGTTAATAGATTTCTTATATTTGTCACTGACGTGTTTAAACTGAGTAAGTGCAGGTTTTGGAAGCCGTTTGGCTGTATTTTGGGTTGCGCAATAAGCTAATAATTAGCCGCTTTGCTTAAAAATGCTAAATAAGGTACGCCTACGCAATAAAAATAGGAAATATGAACTGTTTTTCTGTTTTCCGACCGTGTGGGTCGATGTATACATATTTATACATATTGTAAAATTGCAAAAGCTCCTCCATACAAGGGAGACTCTGCCAAAAAATTTCGTGAATTTTGGGAGTTAGAAATTTTTGAAAATTGTTGAAAATTTTAGTTAACGACAAATCGATTTCGAAATTTGCAAATTGAAATGAATTAGTGAATGAAACTAATTTAAAGTAGTAATATGAATTAGTAAATGAAAGTTAATCGATAAAATTCAATATTCAGAATAGAAGATAGATTGAATTCAAATAGAATTGAAATTGTGAATTGAATTCAAATGAAATTGAAATGTAAAATTGAATGAAAATGAATGTGTAACCTCAATAGTGAAGTAAAAATGTATAAGAAGCATATGTTAAAATTTTTGTAATGGAATTGGTAAAATGGTTTGAATGTTGGAATTGGATATTATGGCTAGCAGGATATACAGGTGTATTAAAAGAAATGGAATTGAGATTTTGATTTCGAAGATAAAATTTAATTGCTCGACAAAAAGGAACGTATTTCAATTTCAGTATGAAATTTGGTGATTTTCTTCTCCAGCCACTTGGCTTTCTCTTTTCTTTTTTGATTCTGAGGGGCCGTAGTGCCATTTTGTAGTCATACCGAGCTAGCCGCGCAAAGGAGACGCTGGCGAAATTTGTCGAAAATTTTGAGTGTTAGAAAATTTTTGAGAAAATTTTGAAAGTTTAAAATTTGAATGGTTAGTAAAACAATGTTGTTTGAAACTTATAATTGATTTTGGAAAATTAATTGAAATGATAATGGATCTTTAATAAAAGATTTAGGTTGGTAAGTTGATAAAACTGTTTAGTTTGGAAAGATAGCGAACAGGATAAGGGCATTCTTCTTAACTTGTAATTTCGGGACGAAATTCTTTTAAGGGGGGAAGATTGTAACAACCCTAAATTTTTAATAATTTAAATTTAAAATATTTAATTAATTTTAAATATTTGAAAGATGGTTTAGGTTGAATTATCAATATAACTATGAATATGGCAATTAAATTATAAAATTTATTCTATTGAGAGTTGAATAATAATTTGAATCTTCAATTTTAAACTGATGAAAAATATTTCAAAGGATTGTAAAATTTATATTGATAATATTGAAGATAATAGAGGCTTCAAAATTGAATTTCAAAGTGAATTGTTTAGTTTTGAAATTAAATCGTTTGAATCGATATTTAAAAATAGCCATCCGAGGCACAGTCTCGGAATTCGACGAAACCAGTTCCATTGGATCCGTAATATTGAATTATTATCGGATTTCAAATTTCGTATTGATCGGAGTTGTTATGCGAGCGTACGACGTATAAACGCGTTGAAATTTTAAAACAAATTCAATTTAAAATTTAAATTTAAATTTAGTCAAACATCAGTACTTTGCCTTCCCATCATTAATACTGTGGCAAAGTAATGCAAAGACATTTTCTCTGCTTAAACACGTTCTCCCTAAATTTATGCCTAATATCACGAAATAAGATCGTGCAAACCATCCTCCTTTCAATTTTAAATTCCCCTCCTTCCCTTTTTTTTGATTCACATCCTCTCGAGCTAAAAAGAAATGGCAGAACGAATAAATCGAACTCCACCTTCCGTGTTTCAAAATCGAAACCTTCAAACTATATGGCCGAGCTTCGTTCTTCTTTAAGAAATCAAAAAATCGATTCCCCTCTTTCAATCAATGGCCGCAGCCTTGTATAAAAAAAAATTAAAAAAAATGGAGGATCGCGGCACGACAAGCGGCGGCCTAGGGGAGCTCGCGCTCGCGAGGTGTTGCAATGGAGGTAAGCGAAGGGTAGATCTGGGGCGGCGCACGCGAGGGAAGCCAAGTCGCGGTAGTCGAACGAAGCTCGAGGCCGAGGGCAGCGATCGCGTGGGTATTGGGCGAAGCCTAGCCGCCTGGTTCCAAGCTCGAGCGCACGCGAATGGCGACGAATGGTGATGGGCTGGTGGTCGACTGCGACAGCTAGGTGATGGCTGAAGTCGAAGTCGCGATTACGGCTCGTTCGATTCGAACTCGGCTGTGAGGTATAATTATATTTATCAAATTTATATATATATGTAGATTTATGTGTAAATAATTTAAATAGGTATAAATCAAGAAAATGCGAGCAGTAAGGTATCTGCTAGTAATTTACTTTTTCTTCAATTTAGAGATTAAGAAAAAAAACTTACTGAGTTATTTTAAAGCAACAGATAATATGATTAACTCATTTAAATAATCCGTTCAATTATTCTTATTACTAGTGATTTTCAAAGAAGGGTTTTTGAGTTCAAAAATATTGACAGTAAACTTTGCATTAATATGATAGCTTACTTATATATATAATTGATTATTTGATATAAGACTTAGAAAGTAGGGATTTTAAATGTTTGAAGAGTTTATATTAAAAATAATGGTTTGGTATAAATCTGTTTTCTTAACCTATTTAATTATTTTAACCACTGAAAATAATTTATTAAGAGAAATTTAGTTTTAAATTAAAATTCTTGTTAAGTAATTCTATTAAATGAAATACAATTTATTAGGTGAAATAATTTTTAAAAGGAAATGTGTATCGAATTAAATTCTTTGATTTAAATTGAATCATTTGTTAAATATTAGTTTAAAATAACAAATGTTAGTTGAACTAAAATTTTTAAAATGGGAAATTAAATGTTCAATTTATTCGGATATTGATGAATTGTATAAATATTTATACAAGGTCAAAACTTCGAAGAAAACGAGCTGAAATGGAAATGGATTGCAAAATAAAATCAAGGCGAGAACTTCTCACCCAAAAATTTAAAATTGGAATTGCAGTTATTGATTTTTTACTTGATTGTGATATTAGATATAGTAGGATATATCTATATATATAGCAATATATATATATATTGGCATATGTATATATTGCAGTTGATTGATTTCCCGCATTATATAGCGGATGAGACCCTATTGCGCCGCCTATTAAGCGGATAATATTTTATAAAACCCATATACCGCGATATTCCGTCTTGAAACGGGATTGGTATTGTGCTAACATCTGTGGATGCAGGGAAACAGGTTGGAGGGATCCAACTGGATTCCTCAACCGTATTTATTTACAGATATTGTGATATTTGTTGATTATCATATCGATATATGATATTTGGATGTCGTGATTGACTATTTAGTGCTGCTGCATTATCGGATCCATTTTTGAAGTTTTAAAATAATGATTTTGGTTTTTAAAGGAATTTTAAAGTGATTTTCGAAAGTATACGTTATATTAAATTTTGAATTGTTAAAATGAATAAACGTTATAATTTTATTTTCATAAAAGTTATGATTTTGGAAAATAATACTTAAGTATGATTTTGAAGTATATAAGCTTTAAATATCGATTTGTAAATTATTAAAAGAATAAGTTTAGTTAAATTGGGATTTTTTGAATTGTTTTAAAAACAATTTATATAAAAGATTTAAAATTTGATATTTTATAAGTTTAAAAATAATGGAATGATAAACGAGCTTTTATAAGTGTTAAATTGAAATAAGATGGATTTCATAAGTGAATGAAATATACAGTTATATAAATTGTGAAGTTATAAAATGAATAAATTGTGTAAAATAAAGGATTTATAAGTAATTAACTTATAATATGGACTTTTGGTATATATTGAAATATACAGATTGAATTGGATTAATAAAGGAGATTTATAAATCGAAGCTTATAAATAGAAATGGAATTTATAGACATGGTTTATAAATTCGAAATCAATGGAGTTTGATAAATTGAATGTTGAAATTGGTTAAGGAATTATATTCACGATTTTGGACAGTGAATATATTATTAAATAAAATGGATATGCTTGGGAAAATGAATATTATAAATTGAAGTTAACCGTTTAACGATGTTGTAAAAGGTGTAAACACCGAAAACATAGATTTCAACATTCATTGTTGAAATAGACGTTTTCGAGAAATAAGGAAATGGTGGACTATAACACTGTTGTTATAGTAAATGATTTCCGAAAGGAAATGTTTTTGTATAGTATTGGGATTTATATATCTATCAAAATTTCGAATCCCTATACTAGTGATTTTGGGTCGTCGTAACGATGTTTTATGCAACATTCGTTTTAGCCCAAACAAATGTGTTTAAGTGAATGTTTTCCTTAAAGAATAAAATATATACTTAATTTCGATATTAAGTATATTGAATATTTTCCAGTTATTGAAAATAAATGGATTTGTAAATTACTTATTATTTAATAAGTAGGGAAATGTTTTCCAATATGAAATGAATGTTTTGAGAATTATCTTTTTAAGATAAATTGAAAGTGAATATTTGAAAATGATTTGAAAATCGTATGTTTACAGATATTTTTGGAAAGGTAAATTCAATATGGGATTTATAAATGAAATTGGGAAAATGGGTTTAAAAATAAATATCGATTTATTTTTAAAGTATGGAAATTATATATATATCTTGTAAAGATATTGTTGGAAAATAAATAATTTGGAAAATTATTTGGAATCTGGTGATGTTGTGCATATCTATTGATAGTTCAATAACCGACTATCAATATTTACCTTTGAATGGGTATTCGTTGTGATTTGTTTGAATTTGAATGCCACACTTATTTTTTTAAATAAGCGCTCATTATTCGGGTTAACCGGGAAAGGACTTTGGGGTCGTATAACCCGTTCCGAATATGTGATACGTCGTTATGAATTGCATTTGAAGACCGGTGGTGAAGACCGGATATTTTTGAAAACGAAAGGATTTCTTGTCGATTGTCTCTGCAATGGCTGATCCCCGGTATAGAGATCTCCATATGTGATGGGAAATCCGGACGTGATTAGAGATTATCCGGATTGCAAGGACTTCTTTGTAAGTGCCTTCGGTTCTGTTCGATCCCGGAACAGACTTGTATGGATTGTATGTCTGACATTACAAATTGAGATATAAAGCTGGTTTCTTTCAAATATATTTCTGTTGGTGGCGGAGAATTTATTCTCTTAGCTTAACACCCTTCTCTGAGACGTACGAGCTCAGAGGTTATGTAGTTGAAGGTTATCAGCGATATATTCCCAATTTGATAATGTGATATGCTGAGTGTTGCTGTGAAATGATCATTGTTTGATCATTTGTGATATGATCGTTTGTTTGATCACTTATCTTTGTGATCATTTCTATGATCATTTGTTGACCCAAAGCACAACTTTTGTATAAAGCGTGGCTTTGTGGTTGAGACTTTGTCGAATCTCACACCCCGGAATGGTCAAAACAGGAAAGATGCAGCAAGGTTATTGGGCGTAGCGCCCCTTAGGGTATGTGCATTTCCTTCTGGAAAAGGGTGGTATCATGGTATGGAGCCCAGATACTTACTCATGTTGAAACACTTTATTTATTATGGTGTGATGTTGGTTACAAGCGCTCGGATAAAGGTCCCAAAGGACCGGGGGATGGCATACTCGTGTCAGTTGTTACCTAGTTTGAAAGGTAACCCGGCCTTGTGTTGGCAGAGATCCGGTTAGGTTCTCGGGACGTCCTTCCAGAGGCGTTTCCATGTGGCAATGGGAAGTTCCTTGGCCTAACCATTTGTTGGAAATCCAAAGAAACAATACGAGACTTGTACGGTTTTAGTTGTATAACCTGCCATGGAATGTGGCGGTAACCTGCTATTGAACATGGTAGTTGTAGTAGGCATACGATAATGGTCGTATGTTGGCTAAGATTTATATCTTTATTTTCGAAATGATTTTTCCTACACTATGCACTAATAATAATATAAAATGTTTCTTTTTAATGCGTATCAAGCATCTTTGACTAACATAAGAAGAAATCTCCTCCAAGTCTGCATTTGCATTGTGTGTGTGGTGGGAGGTCTTATGGTAGTCTCATTTTTAAAAACATTGCGAATTGACTTTAAAAATATTCCTCTATTTTGATTTTAAAGAAAAATAGATTGTTTTAGTTCTCACACTAGTCACATGACTGACTCGGAGTTTATTGTTTTCCTTCCTAAACTCTGGGTGCCCACCAATTTCCACACGGGCAGTGAAGAGTAAGGTTTATCAGGATATTCTGGAATTCAGGAGTTGCAGGAGGCAAGCTGGATGGCATGACGTATTACTAGTATATAGTATTTCTTTTCCGCTGTTTGTTGTTGTTTGTTGTTGTTCACTCTGATGATGAAATGTAATGTGATGTAATGTAATAACTGATATAGTTCTTTGTTTAAAGATTATTCATTTATCTATTATATGTTGTTCCGCTGCGAATTGTGAGATTCTGATATTGTTCTGCTGTTTCTGTTCTGTTCTATCTTTTCTCTCTTCTTCTACCTCTTTTTTCTTCTTTAACCATAACGGTACGGTTTTCCGGCCTTCGATTGCTCGACAGTTGATACAGTGGATGTATTGATGTCGGTGTTCGTGGACGAAAAATCGCTTATCGTTACAACTATGGGTTGAAATGATACATACCCGAGTGATCTAAAGATTAAGGAAAAATCTTTATGAGTTCAAATGATAGACTCGAGCGATTTTATGGATTTTATTTAATTCGAGATTGCGATTTGGAATGATATGTAACCGTAAAAATTTAAATTGCAGATTGAAAAGATAAATATCTGTATCACTTGACCCTAAGGTAGAAAATTATATACGTACACCAGATTGGTTAAAATAAATGATTTTAAAATCCTTAAATTTTTGAATTTCATCAGTTGATGTTTTGTAATAAAATTTTATTTAAATAAATTGAAGTATTATAGAAAATCAAGTTTTGTGTTGAAATGCAAATTGGTTTAAAAAGGAATTTCTTTAAGAAATTAAATCGGAAGTTTAAAGTTAAACCTTGATGTATAAATGAAATTCTATCGAAATTGAGTTATTGAATTTTTTTGAAAATAACTTTGAAATATTTTGAAATTGGAGTAATCTGTATTGATATTTTGAACATGGATTGAAACGATATGAAATTCAATAGTTTATTGAAATTTGGTTGTCGATTTGGAAATTTGAAATGGTCCAAATATGTTGAAATTAAATGAATAGTTTAATTTGATATTAATTTCAAACTCATATTTTAATATATTATTTTAAATTTTCTAATTATTAAGGTTTTCAAATTTATTAAACTACGTAACTGATATTAACTATATGAATTATTTTAATCTATAATTATTTTATTTTAAACTAATTAAAATATTTTAATTTATTTTAAATCTAGTTAATCTATTTTAAAGCTATTTAAACTATTTTAATTATATTAATATATTTTAAATCTATATTAATTATTCATAACTATTTAAATTATTTTCTTCCAAATTCCAAACTAAGTAAAATGGATGGGTTTTATTCAAATTTCTCGATTTTTAAAGTGAATATGGTTAATGATGTCATAACCTAAGTTGGGATTTAAAAATTTTAACTAATTGAATTTGATGATTTTGGAGTAAGGATTTTACTTATTTTGGAAACGATAATGATTCAAAGTGATATAGTTTTGAGAATACAATATTTTGATATAAATTGTGAATTTGACTTTGAAAGAAAATATAATTTCGAACTACGATTTCAAAGGTGAATATGATTTTGAAAGTAAGTGTTGATTTTGAAAGAGATATGATTTGAATTGAATATGATATTTTAATATCAGTTATGAAATGATTTTGGAAATATAAAAGGACCATCCGGTGTGTAATAAGCGATTGGTTGTTAAAGATACCGAGATCAGATATTTTCATACTCTCTTCCAATACCGAAAACCACTTTGACAACCCTGTACGCGGTAGAGATTCCAGAATAAAGTAGGATGGTGGCGACGATCCTATATGAGATATATACATGGATCTGACTCCCATGAGTTGGCTTAAGGCGGCTAAAACAAGAGCAATCGACGTGCTAAGTGGGGTAGCTCCTCCGATCGGGCACACTCCATCGATACTATATTCTGACTTTTGATTTATTTGGTGGCCATCCTTCGATTTTACTCGGGAGTGTGTTTCGAATTGGGAGATAGTTGCGGCAATGCGTTACCAATGGTCCGGAAGTGTAATTGTTATATCTACCCTGGCATTGCCTAGTTGTGTCGTTTCACCTACCCTAGCGCACGTTCTACGAGTTTGTTTTGTACCATACCTATGGGGTGCCCTCTGACGACACCTAATACTGGTGGGATTATGGTACTGTATAGACTATAGGAATATATAAAATGTGTTAAGGTGAAAATGTAAAGCCTTAATGCTATTTTAATACTTTTACTTTACTATAGACATATTATAATAGGGTATTGTACTACATAGTAGATAGTTTAACAAATCCTTAGGAGATGTGAATCCCGAGCATCTTTTAAGTTACTGCACTCATGTTACACACTGGATAGGAGATGCCAAACCCCATAAACTTCTCTAAAGCCGTCCCACTCATATTTATTTACCGATGATTTAACTTACATAAGATCTTTTAGTTTCGACTTGAGTGTTTTGTGTTTTCAATTCACTCGCGTCAGCCTGAGCATTTCAGACTTTGAAGACCTTATTTTTGGAGGATGAAGACGAAGATTGTATTATTATTATTTAACATATTATTCCACTACATCACACTGTTCTGCTGCATTGTTATTTATTTATCTCTTATATGTGTAACTCTGATTCTGTGTTGTATAACTGTAATCAAATATTTTGTAAACATCTTACAAACTGTTATTTGACTATTATATTTTGTCATTCCGCTGTGAGATTCTGTTTTGTTTTTTCGTTCTCTGCTTTTTCTCATTTACCCAATAACAATCTGTCCTTCTGTATGGTTTGAGTTGGCACGTGCGTCTTCTTAAACTATCCAAAAAGTCGGGATGTTACAATATTTCATGACCCAATAATGTGATAACACTTTTAAGTATGAAGTAGAGGGTCGGATAGAGCCTCGGGCATTTTCTAACAAGATCCAATGCAGCAGTAGCTGCAATTGATAAGCCAGACCCATTAATGGTTGTGATGGATGTTGTTTCAGGGAGAGCCGCTAAGACAGATTTCAAGATTGCACTGGAATGGGGACCTCGGAGGGATCTTGTAGAATTTTGTCATAAAGTTGAAAGGTTTCTATGCTAGAAGGATGCTGAAGTAGATGAGGAAGAGATTAATGCATTGGATGGTGGAGGATCGCTCAAAGCAGGATCTAGCAAGGATAAAGGTAAAAGAAAAACGAATGAGAGCTTTGATGGATTAAAGTGAAAGAGGAAGGAATTGAAATTCTCTCATTACATGGACTTAAGTGAAACCCCAGAGTGGATTTATTTGGATACTATGGGGTATATTCCTATGGGAAGCCGGCAAGAACAAAGAGCCCAGGGAGCGCGAAAGGGAATTTGGAAAATGCTGCCTATTCCATAGCTGCATAGGTATAACACAAATGAATGTAGGCACCTATGGGATCAAATCAAGGAACAGGTCAGAGATAATCGATTACAAAAATATGTAAGAAATCGAACTACGGCGGTGGGACAGGAGCATCAATCGACCATAGCAAATGGAAATGGCTATGGATCAAGGTCAAGGATAGTCATCTCTTGATTGAGATGACAGAGAATTAGGCCTGATTCTTACACTCTATTTTCCCTTTTTCAACAAACTATGTGATAATACAGTTTAGACACTTAGTTATGTACGAGATCCCAACTAGTCCCTATGCACGCTCTGGGCTTGATGCTAGAATATAATGCCCATTGAAGTAGTTACCTAGATTTTAAATTTTAGTTGTTTCTTATATTTGAATTTGATTATTGTTGCAACGACCCATATTTTTAACCATTTAGAAATATTAAATTTAATATAATTATTGATTAAGAAGGGTTAGAAATAAAAAATTTACGATTTATTAATGTAAAAATTTATTATAATATAAAACAAGATCTTAGATAAATTCTAAAAAGCAAATTTCAATGAAATAAAAGATGGTAAAGTATATTAGAATAATTTAATAATATTGATTGAATTTAATTGATAATTATTTTAATGTGATTTCAATCAATTGAAATAATAAAGGTTGATAAGGAATAAAATAAATGATGTATCAAAAGGAGAAATCTTATGTATAAATTAAAATTGGTTTTAGCATAGAATAAGAAATCGGTTATTTAGTAAGTAAATTTATTAATCTTTGTTTGCAAATAATAAATTTATAAATATGGTTGAATTACTTAGTTGTAACAATTGCTGTATTCTCATCTCATTATTATATCCATTTGAAATTAATTTAGTAACCAATTAAAATAATTGTAATTGTAATATTGCAAATTAATACGAGTGAAGATGTTAACGGTCAGAGTGATGAGTGAAATAAAATGAAAACTTATGTGAAATATATTACATAAGGGAATTATTGATTTAATATAAAGAACATGTAAGTCAAAATAAAAAAATTAGTTTGAAATTTAAAATATAATGAACTCGACTTTTATTACTGTTGTAATTAAACATTGAAATTAATTTAATATTGAAATCTTGGATTTAACATGGAAAATGAAATTTTAAAAGATTATTAATTCCTGTTTAACCTATAAGGATGATAGAAAACTTTTAATTTATAATTCAAAAATGATTAAACCAGTTTAATAATAATTCGTTTAGTTAACGTGTAAAATATAAATATAATTTGATTTTAAAGCTAATTACTATACATAATAGAATTAGGGTTTGAAATTAGGTTTGTTGAGTTTACAAATGTTGAAACTTATATATCAACATATAGGATCACCTATTTTCATTTAGGGAACAAATCGGGCTTTTCGGGCCTTTGTTATCGCTTTGGCACAATCGATATTTGTCCCATCTATCCTTGTCCATCTTTGTCTATATATATGTTGTTATGAAAACCTAGCAGCCTTCTGTTCTATTTTCTGTACATAGTTTCATATCTAACTTGCTCCTTTCCGATGGTGAATATCCCAAAACCCTAAATTCCAATTTCAAATCTAATTCAAAAAAAATCAACCTTCTCAAACCATATCAAAGTATATATCGTTGCGAAGCTCTCGGTAAATGGAATCAGCATATGCAATTCATTTTTGCAATCGAAGCTTGGTTTGGCTATAAATTGGCGAAACAATCTCGCCCATTCATCCTAGGGTTTTTCATTCAACGGCAAAACGTCGACCACTCGACGATCGGGGAGCCGCATCTGATAAAGAAGGCGAAGCAGTCTTCATCCATCGGTTTCGACCTTGTTATAGGTTCAGAGATTGGCCACGATTGGCAAAGGAAGCAACGACGGCGATGGAGCCACATGGGTGACCAGAGGTGGTCACGTGGCCATGAGGAGGTGCGGTAGGCCATGGCAAGGTGAATGGCGAGGTCTGATCTGGGTTGTGATGTTTGGCAACGGCGGCGTTTGGTCATGGATGGTAGCGGCCGTAGATGGGTTTAGGGATGTGGGTAACGATTTGAGGTAGGTAATAATATTTACCATTCTTCCCTTTGTTAATTTAATTTCATTTTAAAATTTAAATTTCTAACGTTAATAACTTTTGCATACGAACTCGGATTCGCGCGTGGCTTCTTCTATTGGGTTTGTATTGAAATTTCAAATAATATAAAACTAGTTTGGTTGAATTTGGAGACTGTTGAAATTTTGGACTTCTGTTGGATTTTGAATGGGCTATAAATCAAAGGTGAGTGCTTAAACACACTCACGCAATACAAAATTTTCTGATATTAGTTTGATTTAAATCATGAAGTGATAAAAATTTGTTTTTTGTTATTCGATAATTTAAGTTGACATTTAAATTAATTTGAATTTTATATTGAATTAAATTGACATTTAAATTAATATTGAATTTAATTGTTAGTTAAACACTGAAAATTTATAAGTAGTAACTGTTATGATATATTAGTTGATTTGGATGTTGATTGCAATTGGATGCCTAATGATTGACATGTTGAATGTATGGTTGTTTATTCAGTTGACATATTCATATTATTACCCTAGTTATTATTGGACGTCATATATATATATATATATATTTTCATTTAGATTATTTGAAATAAACTATGAAATAGGTTGCAATGATATATACCTATGTCATTTAATTATGGGTTGAAATGATATATATCCATCCATGTAATTAAAATTGAAATAAATTATCACTTAACCATAGGGTAAAAAATTATATACGGACATCGGATTTGGTTAAATTAAATTTTTACAAATCTTAAATCTAAATTGGTTTAAATGAGATTGTTCTAAAGAAAATAAAATTTTGATTTATATGAATTAAATTATTTCTAATTCCAGATCTGAAATGTTGAAATTGAACCTGTTTAAATGAAATTGTTTAAGTATTTAATTTGAAATCTTAAAGTGGAAATTAGGATATGATCTGAATTTATTGGAAGCGAATAATTGTGAAGGTTTATATTTTAATACCTTGAATTTACGTTAATTAAAATATTTTAAATTGATATTTCTTAATTTGGACGTGAAATGGATTTAAACTAAATTGTTTTAAAATGAGAATTTGAATTTAAACTCTCATCCATTTGAATTGAACCGTTTAAACTGAATTTGAAGTAAAGGTTTAAATTGTTTTGAATATAAGCTGATTTAAATTAAAAATTAAACATGAAGTTGACATGAATTGGAAGTTGAAAATTTGATTTCGTTGTGATTTGGAACATTAGTTCAAATTTCTTATGAAAGAAAGGAACAATTTTAATATAAACAATTTTAATATATAAACCTTCTAATAATCAAATTATTTTAATATATAAACTATTTTAATTACCTAAATGATTTTCAATATTAAGACTATTTTATATTCATAACTATTTCAAATCTTTAAAACTATTTTAAGTATTCCAAACTACTTTTCAATATTCAAACTATTTTAATTATTCAAAACCATTTTTCAATAGAGGGAATTAGGGAAAAGGACAAACTTTGATAAAATTTTTGTCTCAAGGACATCAAGATTCATTTTTTGGCTGGAGGACAAACTTTGGGAAAAGTTAGGCTAAAGGACAATGCTAGTTCAAACTAGCATTATATTCAGTTTTTACACTATACAAAATGCTAGTTCTAACTAGCATTTTATTCAGTTTTTTACACTATACAAAATGCTAGTTCTAACTAGCATTGTCCTTCAGCTTAATTACTTTCAAAGTTTGTCCTTCAGCCTAAAAATGAAACTTGTTGTCCTTCAGCCTAATTTTTTTTCAAAGTTTGTCCTTATGCCTATTTTTCACTTCAAACTATTTAGAGGGGAAATATATAGATTTAAATCTTAAAAGAAGTATGACTTGCTCTTAAATTTTAAAAGAACCAACCGGTGTGTAAAATAACGTTTGGTTATTAAAGAGACTAGGGACAGATGAATGGCATATTCTTTGTTATTCTACCAGAAAAACTTTAATAATCGTATACACGGTCGATTTATGTAGAATATAGAGGTTGAATTTGTGACGTTTACTGGAATGAAGAAAGAGAACGATGATGGATGACCCCGACACTTGTGTCAATATAAATGACTAAAACTGGAGCCTATGTATGGCCAAGGGATTAGCTACCTTTATGGGCCATCATCCCTTCATACTATATTCATATTTGACTTGATCGGCGCACATTGGTTTGATTTAGGGGGTGGTGGACTTGGTCGGCAGTCGTTGCTACAATGTGTTACAGCCAGCTAGAAAGGGTTACTGGTAGAATCCTACCTTGGGCATTGCCTCACATGCCTTGTCATACTTTTATCCTTATACGCACTCACTACGATTTTGCTATAGTATGGTACCTATAGGATACTCACTGGCTATCGACGTTACTGGTTGTGTTACAGGACCTACATAGACTACCTGCTTAAAAATGTGTTAAAGGGGATCAATATAAAGCCTTAACGCTATTTCAGTACTTTACTTTACTAATAGACATTACATATATAGCGTATACTATATATAGATAGTTTGATGGATCCTTAGGAGATGGAAAATTCCATAACATCTCTTAAGTTTTCACGCTACGTTGTACATTGGATAGGAGATGGAAAATTTCATAAAAATCTCTGTGGCTATTACACTTATATTTATTTGTTATTGATTTAACTTACATTGGAACTTTTAGTTATGACTCGAGTGTTGTGTCTTTTCATTGCGCTCGGGTCAGCCTGTGTATTTTAGTATTGAAGACATTATTCCTTCAAGATGATGATGGAGTTTGCTAGATCATATTTACTATTATTATTCCGATGCATTATTTTGGCATATGATATTGGCTACTATAAAGTCATGATCGAAAAGTCGGGACCGAACTACAAGAAGTAAGTCCCTTCATCGAAGCATGAGTAGATGGGCTTACTTGTCATTGAGTGCCTTTGTTGGAGAGCAAGTGGATTGGGCTCAACAAGGGTCTAGAGAGACCATGGACTTTCATTGTGTTAAGTCCT
Organism: Allium cepa; assembly: GCA_030765085.1. Taxonomy (NCBI): domain Eukaryota; kingdom Viridiplantae; phylum Streptophyta; class Magnoliopsida; order Asparagales; family Amaryllidaceae; genus Allium; species Allium cepa. The sequence goes on along the minus strand of CM060937.1, from coordinate 282,113,361 downwards.
GACCGGAGAGTCTAGACCGGAGAGCGGGAAGTAAGTCACTTCGCCAGAGAGTGATTGGACGGGCTTGCTTGTCATCGAGTCCCCTCGCTAAAGATCAGTGGATTAGGCTTGGAAAGGGTCCGAAGAGACCATGGATAGGATGATTGGTGTTGAACAGATACGAATTTGATTATCAATCTCGAACAACCATGGATTTCATTATAGGCCTAAACTGCCATGGACTTTATTATCGGCCCCGAACGGTCGTGAACTGATTAACGATTCGAAGAGATTGGATATTTAACAATCGGCTCTGAACGACCACAAATGTAGTAAACGATTCGCAGAGATCTTCCCTTAACTTGAATAATGAAATATCCAGAGAGATCGCATAGTAAATTAACTATAAAACGATCCGAAGAGATCACATGTTAAAAACTAGACATTAAATGATTCGAAGAAATCGTGCATAAAAATGAATCTAAAATGATCTGAGGAGAATAAGCCATAAAGCATATATTGATTTTTATAAAAGGATTTGAATTCCTTGAAATTACAATGAAACAAATAAATCTGGATGAACACGGGACAATTTTGATATGTAACAACTCTGAATGAAATTGAAATGATAATGCTGTGAATCCCGAATGAACATAATATGTGATGTAATAACTCCGAATGAAATTGAAATTTTAATGATGTATAGACAACACTTAAGCAGAGCCAAAGTCTTAGGCTATGGTAGGTCTAGAATGACCCATGATTGATAAGAAAATCCAAAGGAACTGGTTGATTCACCAAGATTAAAGTAGCCAGAGAGCTTAACTATCAAAGATTGACATTGCATTTATTCTTAAGAAAAGCATACCTTCAGCTCGCAAGGCATGCTTTGGGGGCAAGTGTTATCCCGTCTTTTGACAAGGCAGTATACGCACATACCCGACGAGTTATACTTCGAAGTTATCAAGGCAAGATGCCTGGAGAAATGACCACGAAGCCTAAAAACCAAAGTACAACCAAGATCACAACCTAAATACCAAACCACTACAAGAATTCCAAAGGCCCATCTCCCATAAGTATGGGGTTGGTATTAACCCATCCCTAGGGGTCAGCACTGACCCATAAAAATTCCTTCAAATCTTCCCATCTTCTGCCTATCTAAACTACATGATGTTTTAAAATTGTTCACAATGTTGTTTTATCGATTCAATCCAATTCTCTATTGATCTCCACGAACTCCTGAATCAGCAACTTTGTCCTTCTACAACTCCATCATTTGGACTCAGAAACAAGCTATTATTGATGCAAACAACTACGGAATCATGAAGTTAACAATAATACAAGCTGAAGCGAAGAGTTGAAGGCAGCCAATTTGGCTAATTTAGGGGTCCGTACCAACCCCTGCCCATGGAGTCATACCGACCCATAATATTTGATGATGTGGCATCCCTATTTTCATGGAGAACTAGTCTATAGAAAGGAGAATGGCATGGAGATCTTTTGTGTGAGATTTTAGGCTCCCTGTCTTTATAAATAGAGGGGCACGACTCATTTTGAGGATCTTGTGGCTCTAGTTTCACTCTACTTTATGTTCTTCTAATTTTGAAAATCTAATTGCCAGAATTATACCGACCCTTAAGACTTCTACCCCCAAGTCAGAATTTAAGCAATAAAATCATTAAGTAGACGTAGGGCAGAGTTTGTCAAACCACTATAAATCTCCGTATGTTTATTTCTTACTCGTTTTAATTTATTTTCTTCACTTTTATCCTCTTATATTTTTTATTGGGTGTTTGTGCAATTTTTGATTCAAATAATAATTAAGTAACTTTAAACAATGTTAATAATATAATTAAATATCTCTTAGTAACATTAATAGTATAATCAAATAACTTTAAACATCTTTAACAAAAATAAAAATATTCATAATTAGATAAATACTTAACCTCAAATTGTTTTAAAGAAGAAGTTAATTCAAATCCATAACCTTTCAAATTTGAAAAGAAGCTTTGCGACTATAATGGTACTTAAACAAACAACCAATTATTTTTAATTCATTTTCCAAGTCATATCATTGGTATTTACATAAGAAAACAAATATATAAATAAAATCAACAATTTACAATCACCAGCAATCCATCACTTATCTGGTATCAATTAATCCACATATTAATTAACTAGCATATCAATAAATGGCCCAATTAATATAATAGCATAATAAGGATTTATTCTGCTAAACAGACATCAATAATATATTCAATTTAAATTAGCATAGCGGTTTTTTATTTGGCCAAAAAGATATCACCAATGAGTAAAAAATTTAACCACATTATTACTTAAAGGGACGTAATTATGTTCGATCACTATTATATATCATATTTACAATTCATCCAAATTATCAACAAATTATAACAAAACTTCGTACTCATTAATACGAGTCTAAAGCAAAAGCGGGTTAACTGGGTTTTAAATGAGGGAAATATTGGTTTTCTAGGTTTTCAAGTTTAATTTATAAAATTTAAAACAAATAAGTTTATAAGATTCCTCACCCAAAACTTTGAAGCCCAAGCCCACAAGCATCCCCAAACCCGTCACTACTACGAAACAGGTCATTTGCATCGGTTGTTTACCCCCCTTTTGCATCAGTTCAGCAATCAATGCATATGCAACCGATGCAACAGGCTTAACACTTTTGCATTAGTTCTGAAACCGATGCAAAAAGGTCCTTTTTGCATCGGTTGTTACTAACAACTGATGCAAACTAATCCCTCTATTGCATCGGTTTTTTATAACAACCGATGCAAACTAATCCCTCTATTGCATCAGCTATTTATACCTGATGCAAAAAAGCCATTCTCAGAAACCATTATTACAGTACTCAAATAGACTATATATATATTATTGATTATAACAAACAATTATTGCATGCAATATTACAATCATTCAAAATTAAATTTGATGGAAAATACAAGCTGAATAACATAATACCAAAATTAACATATATCATCGATTATAGTGTTAATAATCTATACAAAATAATGGTTCATACATTCATTTTAGCAGCATAATTCAGATCTTTAGTACAATCATTAAGTTGTACATTCATCTATCTCTTGTTGACAACACATAATTATAGTGTTAATAATCTATACATACTAGCGCCATCTCCATTAACCAACCATCAATCATACCTCTTCAACTTGCTGCCATCCTATACCACTGTCTTCCTCTCACTGCCACAAACTGCAACTCAAACCACCACATCACTTCCTAGTTCCAAAACAACTACAGAAAACACATTTGCACATCAATTCAACAAACACCCCACCCCATACTTGCACCGCATACATCTTCCTTCAAAACTTGCATTACCACCAACTGCTGGTACTTGCTCAAACAAACATCCCTCCTTCACCAAACTACACTACTGCAATTCTCCTTCATCACAGTCACAACCACCTAGTGCATACATCATATAGTTCTAGTATCACTGCCTTCCCTATCACCTTTCTAAATCACTGCCTTGCATTCCACCAGTCATACTAACTGAAACTTCAATTAGTAGCTTCACTGTCCACTTATTGCCACTCCCACAACTTTCTGCCAGTCTCCAACAATCCATCAAATAACCAATATATACTCAAATACAAATTTCCTTCACCATTTCTCCTTGCCTTTACCACATACCATAGCAATTTTCCAACCACAACACTGCTCCGTGCCACCATCAGTGTACCACCACTGCAAGCATACCCAGACAACAAACATTCCACTCCAAACATTCATCAAAACAACACCGTCAAAAACAACTCTACAAACTTCTGCATCAACTCTTCTTCCCACTGTCATCTCACAGCATTAACCATATCTCCTCCACTTAATGCTTCAACAAGCCCAACTGCCTCATCTATCAACCAGCAACCTTCCTCCGACATCACGATTTGCCTGCCATCAGACTTCTTCATAACAGTTCCTCCATAACAGTTCCTCCACCACTGCTTCAACTTGCAACAATTTGACATTTGCCAACAAACAACACCATACATTCTCAGTGCACCATCACTCCACTGTCAATGGTTAAGGTGAATCTGGCAGTAGCAGCGGTGTTGGAGCAGCTCGGCAGAGTACAAGTGGTGGCAGCAATGGTTCAGGTGCTCAAGAGAACTCACACAACAGAAATCATGGTTTCCAAGGCAAAGTGGGAGGAAAAAGAAAAAACCATCGCAGAGGCCGAGCTCATCATGTTAGAAGGAACTCACACCGACATGGATAAATTAGGTTGATACCAACGTGGTGTTTTTCTTCAATACCTCAATCTGTATGGGTTGTATGTATAATGTTATATATAATAAGGAATAAAAGAACTGGCTTTTTCGTGTATTAATGGTACTGTAGGGTAAAACATACAAAAGACATGCATACGGTAAAAAGTACAAAAAAATATTATCATGAAATGCATATCGCTTTTTCTAAGAAGTACAAAGAAATATTTTCAAGTCAAATTTATCAAGCATATAACAGCAGAAAGGATAGCAAAAAAAATTGGATTAGAGGCGGTCCACACACAAACGGTAAATCCTGATTAAACACCAAAAAATACCATACTCAAACCAAAAATCTTAACAAATCAGTATACACCATTTTTTAAATTATTTACCCCTGAAAAATTACAACATGACCCTATCTTTCAATAAATTACATTCCTTGCCTTTTTCCATTTTTCTCTTTTCAAACAAAATTCCAAAATTAAAATCCAACTTAGCAAACTGAACTCTATAATCAAAAGATACCCTTTTTGCAAGAAATCGAAGTATAGTTAACAATGCAGTCATGATGAGTCAGGTATAGTAATGTAACAATATCTAAGAGCCTGGATCTTATCGATAAGACAATGGTTTCTTTCAATAGATCACAAAGTGTCATGACAAGGTGTTTCTACTTTCTTTTTTCCTTTTAAATTGGGGTAATTTTTTACAGACACTCAGTTAGACTGACAGTTTGTTTAAAGATAAAATGAATTACAAATTTGGAACATAGTAGCTCTACAGATGAAAAACAGAAAAACAGAGGTAAAAGGAGAAAAGGATAAATACATTGCAGGATCAGGCATTTTCATCATACATCTCTTTCTTCCTGTTATAAGCATCAGAACCTTCATCACTTTACAATATTATTTAACTGTTGATGGCAGTTTTGTACAGTACCGTGTTTTGCTGGGGCAACTACATTACAATATTAAATTTGTTTCATTATCTACGGAAAGTCTGAATTATAATCAAACCGGTTGCTATAACTGTTTGATCCTTTTTAGTTATATGAAAACTGCTGTAACTCTTCATCAAATTGTTTTTATCACTTTATTTGTTAGATTACAATGGATGAAGCCTCTGTAATTGTGCGTGCATGCGTGCATGGCTTGAAAGAGTAAAAAAAGTTTGAAATTATCCACTAGAAAATATATGCTCGAAATATTCATCATTAATAATTGAAGTATTTATGTCAAACAATTAAACCAAGGAAATATACAGAACATGAGAGGCATGATTTGATACATTGTAAGTTTTGTATGAAAAACTGATTACTCTGTCATGAACAAAACACGTCGCATGTACTAATTATTTCAGGATTAAAAAAAAACCAATAAGTTTAGGCCTTAAGTTTGAATCAGATTTGCGTTAAAAATACTTGAAGTCGTTTCCATCATGCTAATGAACAAAATGATTTTCTAAAAACAGGCAGATCATTATCCAAACTGGTTAAGTATCATAGAACTGCTGCAGATTTGTGTATGTGGCAATTTGGATATGCAAAAAGGAATAAAAATAATTAAACTTACTTCATTATCCAGAAGCTGCAGATTAAACGAATAAGGTGCGTTAATGCTCTGGCTGATCAAAATCCATAATTAAGCCACCCTAACTCTGATGGTCAACTATCTAGTAACACAAATAGGTAAATGAATAAAAAAGGAATACATTTACCTTGCAATTTGATAGTATCTCTCAAATCCTGAAACCATCAACATTTGCTTAAATAGCTGTGGGCTTTGAGGTAAAGCATAAAATGATCCTGGGTTCGAATGTCACATTAAAGATTAGTAATTGATATAGCACGTAGCCTTTTTTATGAACATAATAGCATTAAACTAGTAGCCAAACAAGAAAAGTGCAGTTATAGCATGTAGCCTTCTTTGTGAACAAAATAGCATTCAACTTGCCATGCTGATAAATATTTATCTCAGAAGAACTAACTATATCGTTAATATAAATTTGGGAAAGTCTATTGGAACATGAATTGATGACAAATTTAGTGACACGATAGATCTCAGCCATTTGAATTATAACATTAAACTAAGAGCCTGCTTAAAATACCTCAAAATATCAGTAGTTATTGTAATAAGTAAATATATATGTATTTTTGATTTTTGATTTTTTTTAATATCATTACCACTAGAATAATGTTTGCTTACCTGAACACGTGATGGTCTAAATAGTCCCCTGCACCTTCAGGTGTAGATTTAGACAATATTGGTGTCTCAATCTATATTGTAACCAAAAAGTAAACTAAGAATAAGAAAATAAACTTCAAAAACAAGCGTATGTAACAAAGTTATATAAGAAAATGATTAGGTATCTATATTATTAACGGCAGATGTAAGGAATCCAAGGCAGACGAGTAATAAAGCATTGAAAAGATTTTTTCCAAATCCGCAAAGTAAAGCACATTTGCAAATAAAATAAATGTCCAACAGAGTAAATTTACAGGCTGAAATCTCAAGTGTACCTATTGTCGCTTGGCAAGTTGCCATCTCACAACTCGATGTATTATGTGCTTCCTAATGGGCACATCAAAAACATCACTGGCCAAGACAATAAGACCTTTGTCTTCATTTTCAAAATTAGTTACATTTGTTACAAGGTCTTGATATTGCCCTGTAATAACAATTATTTTATAAATCTGGAAAATAAATTTTAGAATTGTCCCAAAAATGATAGTTACAAAACAGCGCATTTTAAACTAGATAGCATAATAATGATTTCCTAATGATAAGATGCTCTAGCATTTGGCGTATAGGGAAGATGTTAGATGTGGAGACACAAGTGGCTTTTATTTGCATAAAAGTTTCTCATTTGATTTCCTTTTTTGATTGTATGGGTTAAAAGTATGCAGCATACAATGTTTTTAGTCAATCAGGCAGTAGAAGTAGAGTTAAACATCAGGCGGCAGCATATTATTTCAAAATTCAATAATCTATATGAAGATTAACTAGTTTACTCGATAACTTGTTAATCGCATATTGATTTGGTCGGCTTTACATTCTACAACATGAAATATGTATTAAATCAAAGGCAAACATTGCAAATGCGGAATTTTACCAGAATAAGACTGCAAAAACACACTCGAAACAAACAGTTTAACTACAAATAAAAATATTATAGCATCAATATATACCTACAATCCGATTAGGTTTTGAGCTTGTTTGTTTTTTCAACAGCTCAGGTGGAATCTGGCTTTCGCTTGGTTGTGGTTCAAAAGTGCAGAACTCCTTATATGCAGAATAAGAATTAGCGAGCTGCAAACAAGATTCATCATTAGTGCTATACATAACTCAAGTATTTGCACTAACACATTCTCGTAAAGTAAACATAACATAACATTATTATGTCAGCCCCTAACAAAATCACCCACAAAGTAAACTGAAATGAGTGCTATTGAAAAAGGAAAAAAAAAACTCGCAACATTTTAAAGGTTAATTCAAACAATTCACGAACCAAGTAAATCTTCAAAATTGTAAGGATTATTGACCATAATTCGCAATATCAGGATAGCGCTGAAGTTGATAAGCGATCAGCTTAATAAAAAAAACTAACGTGTAAGTTAACTGCTATAAGAAAATTACCCTACGGTAATTAGACTTAAGGTTGCTACATCCCTACAACTCGCCAGACATAAAATTGGCAACCAAAACAATCACCGCCTCCCCCAACTTCAAACTCGAACTTCCCCAATCGACCATCAAAATCGCTACATCCCTACAACTCCACCTCGTTGACCTTCAGAGCAACCCTCAATTGAACAATTGCCTTCAACCAAACTCCACAACAACCTCAAAGCACATCGCTACCACCTCCACTCAACCTAAATCGCCACCTAATTCACAGTCGAATTAAAACATTTGTTTTGATTTGGTTTGAATTTCAATTTTTTTTTAGGATTTTGATTTGGAAGGAACGGCTAATTCGGTTTGAAGTTAAAATTCACAGTGGAATTTGATTTGAAGTCGTTCAATTGAACGAATATAAAGTTGCTTTTATTTTCTTCTTAACAGGCTATGGGGGAAGTGGGGGGATAAATGAAAACAAGCCGGGAAATGAAAAGTTAAGGGGAGGGAAAATGAAAGCTGGAGTAGCAAACCGATGGTAAATGAATGCAAACTAATGTAGTTGCATCGGTTGAATTTAAAACCGATGCGACTAAAACTATTTGCACCTACCAATTGCATCGGTTGTTGGTGACAACTGATGCAAATTTGATTTTTTATCACCTATTGCTTTTCACGTACCAATTGCATCAGTTATTAAGATAGAACTGATGCAAATAGTTCTATTTGCATCAGTTTTTACTTCAACTGATGCAAATGAGGCGAAGCAATATGCACTTTTTGTACTAGTGCGTAACCCACTTCTTCTTTACCCTCTAATCAAAATCCCCAAATTCAAATTTGCATCGGAACCAAACGTGCACACGGCCATGCACGTGCACCACTCCGTCGCACCACCATCAGACGATCTAAGGCCACCAACCCACTTCACCTACCAAGCTCTTAACAATGGCATCACTGCCACCCCTTCCATTATCGCCTAGCCAAATCTGATCACCCCAATACAAATGTGCGCATACCAGGATTTGAACACGCAACCGAAAATAGAGCTCCACCCATCACCTCGGCCACTGAATGTTGCCACCGCCGCCTCCATGCACCTCGCCTCCATTCCTCATACCTCTAACAGACCCCATGGCCATATCGACAGTGTCAAATGCCTCCTCGACCCAAAAAGTCAAACCCAAACACAACAATCTGCAAAACCCAAACCCGACCTCCTTCGATAACCACATGCCATATGAATTCCTACGACCACCCCTCGTGACTTAGTCTTGAACCAAGGCGGTATCCAAATACCACTGCTCCTCTCCTGGACCACCACCTCATTGGAATTTCAATGGTAAATAGAAAACCATCAAAAAACATCCACGACCAATTCTGACAACCTTAGACTATGTGAACACCTTTAAAAATCACATCTTTACCTTAGGAACCCATCCATATCCCCCATTCTTCCATTCGTGATCCTCGAATTTGCTCCATTTTCGGGCACCTACTATTTTCGACAAATAACCATCACCACCCTTGAAAAATCATTGAGCTACTATTCATAAAAAACAAAAGGTCTAAATGAACATTTTTCATACTGGATGGTTTAGCTAAAAGTGAATAAATTGGGAGTTAGGGATTTTTGAAGGTGGAAGGATGGTTTGAATTCCATACATAGGGAAAATGAAAATAATAAAGGAGAAGAGGAATTCAATACAGAAGTGAAATGAGGCATGACAATGAAATGAAACGGTGAAAAGGGAGTGAAGTGATGGGATATGCATATATAAGATGATGTAGAAATATAAAAATAAAAATAAAATAAAATGAAATAAGGAAGGTCGATAACCCAAAATACCCCTTAAATAAAAATTTCAACTTTCCCACCTTACCACAAGTCATTCAAGTACTAATCCATATGAAAAAATGGTGGATATTAGCATGGTTTAAGTATTTTAGTTTATTTCAATACTTATAGAATCTTTAGATTTCAAATCCATCACTTCCATTTCAAATTTAATTATATTTAAAAAAAATTAATTATTATTAATTTATTTATCTCAACTTTTCAAAATAAAACATTTAAACATTTAAATGTTGATTAAAATGTATACAAAGGTTTAAATTTTCTACAGCTTGTCGTTCGATAAAAACTTGAAAATCCGAAAAATGGATTTTGATCACATTTTCTGTTTTTCATCGAATAACCTATTTTAGTCAAAAAAATTCAAAAATGAATTTCAATCATTAGTTATAAAATAAAATAGGGTTATTTGATTATTAAATTGTAAATTAAATATTTAAATTAAATTAAATATTCATAAATCAAAACAATAAAATTCTAGGTCGTTGCAACTTAGTCAAATCTTGGTTTGCCTTATTTAATCCTTGATTGATCATTGATGTATTCGAATCCTTGGTTGATTTGTTTTGCTTTAAAATTGGACGATAAATGTGTTTATATCATGTGATACTTTCAATTAAACATTATTTTGCTTGTATTTGAATCGAATTGGAAGGATGTTGCGAGGTTAAAAATTCTTGTTTCAGAAATTGATTAAATCTAGAAATTTATACCATTCAGTCAACTAAACTAGTACAAAATTTCTTTCCGATTGTATATTCTATAACATCAAGTTCTTTTACTCGTTTAGTCGACAGGTTCAGTCGATTGAGGTAACTATTTAGTCAATTAGACATGTGTATTTTGGTTCTAGAATATTTATTTTTGTATATTTTATGCTACTTATTTGTGCTTAATCAATGTTTGTAGATGTTTATTGTATATTATATTATAGTCTTTCTAAGAACTATTATGATGTCCTAAAATTATAAAAATTATATATGTGTGTGTACATGCACGCACGCATGTGTTTCACTGTGTTACTTCCTTAATAAAATCACTATAGTTTTCCATATAAATGTTTATATTTCTTATATGTATACATTTGTGTATTTCTAATATAATTACATTTAGTAGCATGTCTATTTTGATAATTGAGTTTAAAGGTTTAAAAGATAAGAAGAATATTCTAAAGTGATTAAAATATTATATTAATTAATTTCCCTTGAAATTTATATTTTGAGGTTGTACTATCATGATAAAGTTATTTTTGAAAAGATGTTTAGCAAATATTTTTAAATGAATATGTAGTAGTATTGTTTTATATAATAATTCTCTTTGTAAATAATAAATGCATTTTTCGATATATATTACATGATGAGTGCAGCCTTTGAGCCTTAATAGGTTTTAATTAGATTAATATTGTTTAAAAAGTATTTTATAAAAGTAGAATTTGATTAAGTAGTAAATGATTATTTAGAAAATGTTTTGTATTTTAATTGTAAAATCTTTTATAAATCAAAGTTTAAATTTATTAATTATAAATTTAAAGCATAGCTATGTTTTGGTGATTTATGACCTTAGAAAGGTTTTGGAGGACAAGTTATAAAAGTTTTGTTTTAAGTATTTAAATAAAATATTCAATTTACAAATATTCTTAGTTTTCAACCTCTTGTGTATGTAATAGTAAAGTTTCCGAAAAGCTTCACAAAGTAAAGTAAGAATTTTTTTGAAGAAAGCAGAGTTACAAATTGTTTTTTTACCATTGTTTTCGAAAGTAATAAATGGTGAAATGTTCTAATACTCTAAAAATTTTCAATTTATTTGGAAAGATCTTTTGCAAAATAAAGTTTTGAAATTATTTCAAATTGTGCTATGTTAGGATCATTCATGGTTTTAGAAAATCTTGAGAATAAGGTATAAATTATTTTTAAGTGTTATTAAGTTTAGGATTCCTTCGTAAGATTGAAATTTGAAGTAGAACATTTGATTTGTAAAGTTATTGATTTTCTAAGGTTGGAAATTTTATCGTTTATAAATAATTGGATTTTCTATATTATATAATTATACATTGTGTATGTTTATATCTATACACACACAAATGCTTCTCGGAAAAGTTTTGTACAAGCTTTGTATAATGAAAAGAATTTTGAAGAAGACGGTCTTAAAGATGATTTACTATCATTATTTTGAGTGTTGTATATAATAATAAAATGTTTTAATGCTTGGAAATGTATTAAGAGGTTGTATCATGAAATTTATTTGTTGAGGTAATGGAATGGATTTATAAAACTACATATATGTATATATATCAAATACTTGGTCAATGTAGTCAGTTTGAATCCTTTTTAGACTACCCAAATCGTCTGTCTTTGAAATTCGAAATAACTATGTAATGCAAGGATTGTCATTTTGTCTCGCCACTTAACAACTACAAGCATTATCCCTCTAAGTAGTTTTCCAGTTTCTCTTAATTATATACAAAATTGCTCATCGTTTAGCTTCTAGCCATGAGATTCTTGTGCTATTCTTTCTCCTTCAAACCTCAAGGCCATCAGGCTTCGGTTTAAAATTTAGGTTTAGATCGCGAGCCTAAATAATTTAATTTGAAGTCTACTGAATCGGGAGTCATGATGGGAAGTTATTGAGATGAATACTGAAGCATTATCAAGTGGATTATGAATCAGATTGCTATGAGACCGTCATCACTGCTTTCATTGTTTAATGAAAGGTGTGAAATTTTATTTTAAATTCAAATTAAGATTTCCTTCAGAACTAAAATTCTCTTCTCTTGCCATCATTTCTTTTAACAGAATGATATGGTGGAAGACGGTGATGGGTAATTCATCAACAACTTTCAATCCATCAAAACACACATGAACAATTATAGCGCAAGGAAATGTATCTTAAAAGAATTGTATTTTCAAGTTGAAAATATAAAAAATCTACAAAAATGTGTCAAGTTGTAAAATCCCTTTGGTTATTGATATATCTCACAGTAATAAGATAGATAATTTTGTAAGTGGCTTCCAATTCCCTGATGAGTTTGTTCAGTGTATGTTTATGTATTTTATAACATACTAAAATAATAAAATTGTCTAATTAATTAAGAATGTAGTAAGTTTCCTGAAATATCTGTTTAAGAACATTAAACTAAATATATTAGTCATATGCATGATAGTTGTATAAGTATGTGTTTGAAACTTTGTATGATCAGTGCATGTTTAAATATTTGAAGCTGTTTAAACAAGTAGAGACTAAAAAATAGGATTATAGAACGCTTCTTTTGCATTTGATGGATTATATATGTACTAGAACAATAGTGATCAAATATAATTATGTGATGGCTATTTTGCATGTTTTAACATTTTATTATAAACCGATGATATGAGAATAGCTCATTGATGATTGCCATTATGCGTATGCATAAGATATCACTTGATTTACTTCACTATACTATTACATATTATTACTCGCTTTAAGTATGGTATTAAAACCATTCTATATATAAGGTTATATAATCCGATCCAATGTTATACACTTGGATCAATCTATAAGTTGCTTAGTTTGGTTTATGGGTTACTGCACTGTATATCGTATTTCGAATGTAACTCTTTGGATGCCCACTACTTTTCAAAATTGGTTCTTAGTCCACTTTTCTCATGCTAATCTAATCACTAACAAAATATGAAACAAAAATTTCAAAGATAGGAATAGTCTCATTGCTATATTTGGCTTCTGAAGAAAAAAAAACAATTCAAGATTAATTTTTGCTTCTAAAATTTGTCCATACAAGTAAAGTTAGTTACCCTCTAACAGTTTCATGTATCCTAAAAAGGATACCCAGGAATTGTCTACACAACCTCTTTAGATTTGTAGGTATAAAAATGCATGTTAAGACCAATGAATGAAGTGAACTAAGTATTGAAGTGGAAAATTTGAATGAAAGAAACAATAGTCAATTTATATGTATATAAGTAATAGATTAATACCAATATTAAGCATTCAAATAACTTTGACTTCACATAATAGGATGAGTTTGGAGTGCCAATGAGGCGTGACATCAGTTTGGGAGAAAGCATGACGGGGACAACGCATATAGCAGGGGAAGCCTGGGAAGCATTTGCATGCATGGCGTGTGTTTGAACATTGTTTGCAAAATGCATGTGCGGCATACAATGCTATGGAAAAGAATTAAAGTGCATAGGTGCTAGATAATTATTTGCATGGGAGGCATTTGCATGAGCAGGTACCTCACTAAGCACATCGGGAGTATGTGCATGCACTGCACACATCACAATAGTATGAGTGGTAGAAGCATTTGCAGGGACAGAGTGCTGCATTGGAGCGCCCTTAGGAGCAGCATAGGTAGGATCCGGGCAACATTCAGATCAGTAGAGACAAAATGTGGCTATACAGACTCAGGCATTACGACCTCAAAACTAAAATGATTGACCGCATTTTGAAGCTGGGCATTGGAACAGGCAGTGGCAGTAGTATTAGCATTAGAGTTGGAAACCACTTTAGAGCCCAAATAACATTTTTCACACACTACTTGATATGTACCTCATGATTTCAATAAAATATTTAATGCTGTAGTTTATTGTTTTATATTTAGATTTAGAAGTTATTTTATATTTTTGTAGCCTAAAGTGGTTAAGGAACAAATCTATGCTATTGGAATTTAATTTGTTATGCACTTATATTCTATTAAGTTTTGTTGATATCTAATTATTTATGCACTCTTGATCTACTACATTTTGTCAACATTAATTGATTTTAAGAAGATTCAAATAACTGAAATTCCAACTAAACATGGGATCATAGTATGGTGATCATTTACTTTTGAAATTGTAGGTTTGTTTATCACTTATTTTTTCCCATTTGTTTTGACTTTTGGATAATTCTAATATATTATCACTGTTGTTCAGCTTGATTTGAAACATGTTAATGTTATGCAATGGTTAGCTCTAGCATGGTCATCAAGCTTATTTTGTTAAGAAATATGAAATTGCAGAAATGATGAAAAGAAGAATGATTTTGCTGAAATGATCTCATACATATATTGTACATAGTAATGACAGTGCTTATATACAAGGGAGATGTACAAAATTCTCTGTAAAACAAAATAACAGCTTTGGTGATGGGCTTTTGAGCCCATGAACCCACATTGTGAAGGAACGGCTCTGATTATATGCAGTTGAAAGAGTGGCGAGATGTAAAGAGATAGGAATATATATATCTGATGGTGAAAGAGTGTTTCTCAATACTCCCCCACAAACCCTTTGGTAGCTAGGGTTTGATGAATCTTTTTCCCAATTCCTCTCTTCAGTGCGATTCCAGAGAAAAAAATATATTTAAAACTAGTAACAAATCTAAATCTTCCTTTAGTTGTGATTAGACTTAAAGTTTTCGATTTCAGTTGCAACTCGACTTAAAGTTGCCGATTTCAGTTGCAACTCGAATTTGAAGTCGATCTTAACTTAAAGTTGCCAATTTAAATTGCAACTCGACTTTGAAGTCGATCTTAACTTAAAGTTTCCAATTTCAGTTGTAACTCGACTTTGAAGTCGAACTTCTCATCAATTTGTTCGACTGAGAGCTGCAAGCAGAATGTTCTTTCAACTGCTGTTTAGTATTGTTCTCTGAGGTGACTCTTTCGTAGACATTTTGCTGCCTTGTGGGTTATTCACTTTCAGTTTCTCTCTAAGTCGAATGAAGTTTGTCATAGACAGAGGCTTGGTCAATATGTCTGCGACCTGGTAAGTGGAAGGTATGTGGTTTATTTCCAACTCTCCTTTTGCTACTTGTTCGTATACGAAATATAGATCTAATTCCATATGTTTTGTTCTTGAGTGTAATATTGGATTGGAAATAAGATAAACTGTGCTAAGATTGTCACACCATATAACTGATTTCCTATTAAGTTTAATTTGTAATTCACCAAGTAAGGACTAAATCCACATTACTTCTACTGTTGTATTGGCTACACTTCTATATTCGGCCTCTGTACTAGATCTTGATACAGTAGTCTGTGTGAGGAATGCGGATTACGGATCTTAAGGTTAGAATTAACACTAGAGGGGGGTGAATAGTGTTTATAAAAAATTACTAAATCCTTTTGAGTTTATGTTAATTTAAACACAGACGTGTGCAACATACGGACACAGATATGATTATAGAAACAATCACAGATGCAGAAAAAAATAAAAAAGCAGTAAAGGAAAGAACACACCAGATTTTATACTGGTTCTGAGTTACCCTACATCCAGTCCCGCAACACAAGTACGGATTTCCTTTCAAAAGCAATCTTTACAATTACACCCTCGATTTCAAGGCTATGAGGTACACCCTCCAGAATCACAATCCTCTGGGTAGAGATACTTGATTTTCCGGGCTACAAGTTCACCCACTTGATTTTATGGGCAACAAGTTCACCCAATTGATTTCCCAAGGATACAATCACACCTTATTACGCTTGATTGACTACAATCACACCTTTTCTCGCTAAGTTGATTACAAAAGCCCTATAACTCTGAATAGCACTGAGGATCTTGTTGAGATAGTGATAGAGAATCAAACTATGAGTGACTGAGTTCAATTAAATGTAGATTTCGGCAGAGTAATGATAAGAATTTTTATTAAGAAAAGTGGAAGAAGAAGAAGAGGAGTGAAAAACCAGAAAATCCGATCTAAAATTCGTTGAAACTGACCCCTATTTATAGTAGAACAACAGCCATGTCCATTCATGAAGAGTTATGGCGAATAGACACTTCTTTTGAAATTGAAATTTTGAACTCAAATGATACCATGTCGACATGGTCACCATGAGTATGTCGACATCCCAAAGCATTTTTTGATGATTTGATTTTCTTTGAAAATAACCTTTATCTTATATTAAAATTATTTTAAACTTTATAAATATACTTGACTATAGTTAAAATTCATAAGTAAATATAGATAATATATATATAGAATTTAACTCTTATTTTATATTTAAATCTAAGTATAAATATTTTAAAAGTTAAATATATTATATTAAAAGATAGTTTAAAATCAGGAGTAATTTGACTTTGAAATTAAAGATGATTTTGAGGCTAAAATTATTTAAAATCAGGATAGAGATTTTTTATGCTTTTAAAAGGAAGGTTTTGAAATCATTTTAAAAACAAGATATAATTTTGAAAAAATAAATCATTTTGAATAAAAGGTTAGCGGATACAAAACAATGTTCCACTAGATTTTTTGTAGGTTCTATCCTACTTAGGGTTCCATCCCTTTAACAGACTCGAAGTGGATTCCATTCCACGAATAAATTGGATTTTAAGATGCTAGTGATTTTCTAGGAGTTTTAACAAAATTTTCTAATTAAAGAATAAATTACTTGAATTCTTGAACTCTTGATAATCTTGATGCTCATGAGTCTTCAGTCTTGATATCTTGAATCTCTATACTGTAAAGTCTTCATTCTTGGTACCTGCATGGTTAAATCATGCATATACATATATATCTAAACTTATAATGTTAGTATTTATATTTTATAATCTATTCTAAGTTTGTTTTCATCAAAACCATCATCTCATGGACTAACAATCTCCCCCTTTTTGATGATGACAGCCTTTGTTTATAAAATATTACTTCTATCCTAATAACTCCCCCTAAAACTAATAACTCCCCCTTAATCTATGCCTAACTACCCTATTTTATACTTCTCCCCCTTTGTCATCAACAAAAACTAATTCCAAACTTTATAACTCCAAACTATATAACTCCCCCTAAATCTAATACCCTATGATATGTGATTATAATGATAGTGTTATCATAAATAATCAACACTTAGATAATCCTAATCCTAAACTACTAACTATTCTAAGTATATGATAACCATATAGTTATATTTATTAATAAGGAGGAACACATATAAGAACACAATTTATTAATCATATAATTATATTTACATTTTCTTTGTAACATAAGAAGGAATAAACAACAAAGGTAAAGAAAGAGAAGAAACTAATGTGTATTTTTGAACATAGGAGATTTATGAATCGAACAGTTTGGATAATGGAAACAGAAATTTTCACGTTGTTCGACAAGATTCGCATCTTTGTCAAAACACACTTCTCCAATGCATACAACTTTGTCGTCATCCTCCGCTTATGCTTCTTCCATGGATTCTTCTTCTTCTTCGCTGGCCTCTTGTTCTTGATTGAGTGAAGAATCTTCATCAATCAAGATAGGGTTGGCTTGATTATCCATTAGAAATTTTTGCAAATTCTTAATAATCTTGCCTTGTTTCTCTTGTTTCTTTACCATACGGAGTTGAATCACTTGAATTTCAATCATCATCTGATGTGCATCCTTCAGAGACTCCTCCATTTTTGTTACACGAGCAAGAGTAGTACGTTGAAATGGACCAGAAGTAGGAAAGGGGAACGAAAATGTTGATTTTATGTTTGATTTGGAAGATGATGCCATGATTTTATTTGTTTCAGAAGATAGAATAGAAAGAGAACAGAGAGAATAATCAAAAATTCGAAAATAAGAAGAATATATAACCAATTTTTTGAATTTTGGTGGGAAAATTTTATAAAAAAATAAAAACGTTGTATGTCGACATGGGTATATGGGGGATGTCGACATGCTCCTTTATATTTCTACTATTTGATTTATTTTAGTATTAATTATTTATTATAATAAATATTTATATTTTATATTTCAGTTATTGAACAAATACCTACTTCTCTTCTTAATTTAGTAAATATTGATTCATTTAAGGGTTTTGTTAAAATATCAGCAATTTGATTCTCAGAATTGATATAATCGAGAGTAACTACTTCCTTACTTATATTATCTCTGAGAAAATGATGTCTGATATCAATATGTTTAGTTCGAGCATGATGAGTAGTATTTTTGGATAAATTTATTACACTAGTATTATCACAATAAATTGGTGATTTCGAGATATTTAAACCATAATGTTTTAAAGTTTGTTGCATATATTACTTGAGAACAAGCCAAAGCAGCAGAAATATACTCTGCTTCAGTTGTTGATAAAGAAACTGTGTTTTTCTTTTTACTAAATCAGGAAACCAGAGAATGCCCCAAAAAGTGACAAGTCTCACTTGTACTTTTTCAGTCTGATTTACAACTAGCATAATCAGCATCACAGTAAGATATTAAGTCAAAAGAATCATTTTTAGGGTAAAATAAACCATAATCAGATGTGTGTTTAACATATCTTATGATTCGTTTTACGGCTTTTAAGTGGGTCTCTTTAGGTTGGGGTTGATATCTAGCACAGAGACAAACACTATGCATGATATCAAGTCTACTAGTAGTAATATAGAGTAGTGATCCAATCATTCCTCTATATAATTTTTGATCTACATCTTTCGAGAGATCTTCTATACTAAGGTACACATTGTTTGCCATACGAGTGGGTTTTCCACTTGCAGTAGTCAAACCAAATTTACCAATCAGGTTTTTAACATATTTTTCTTGACTAATAAAAACACCATTGTCTAATTGTTTTATTTATAATCCTAAAAAGAAATTTAATTCACCCATATGAGTCATCTCAAACTCTTTTTTCATTATTTCAGAAAATTATTTATTCATTTCAAAATTAGTTGATCCAAAAATGATATCATCTACGTAAACTTGTACTGGTTGAATATCATTTTTATTTCTTTTAATAAAAAGAGTATTATCTACTTTACCAATTTCAAAATTTGATTATAATAAATAAGATCTTAGTCTATCATACCAAGCTCTAGGAGCTTGTTTTAGACCATATAAAGCTTTCTTAAGTTTGTAAACATGATTTGGTAATTTATCATTTTCAAAAAGTGGTGGTTGTTCGACATATACTTCTTCTTTTACAAATCCATTTAAAAAGGCACTTTTAACATCCATTTGAAATTATTTGAAATTATTATGAATTGCGAAAGCAAGTAGAATCCTAATGGCTTCTAATTTTGCTACGGGAACAAAAGTTTCATCAAAATCTATTCCTTCTTCTTAACAATAACCTTGAGCGACTAATCGAGCTTTATTTCTAGCTACCTCTCCTTGTTCATTCATTTTAATTTTATAAACCCATTCAGTTTCAATTATAGGTTTATTTTTAGGTCTAGGAACAAGTTCCCAAACACCATTTCTAGTAAATTGATTTAATTCTTCCTGCATAGCCAAAATCCATGAATCACCAGTTGATGCTTCTTTTGGATTTTTGGGTTCAATGGTTGATATAAAAGCTTCATTACTCATTTGACTTAGTTGATTTCTAGTTTTAACAACAGATTGCATATCTCCCAGTATATTTTCTATAGGATGATCTTTTAAAAGTTTAGTCCTTTTATTAGGATGATTAATTTCAATATTAGTTTCAATTGATTCTTGATTTTGAGTGATTAAATCCTCTTCATCATTTGTATCTTCAAATTTTTTGAAATTTTCATCAAATGAAACATGCATTGTTTCTTCAATGGTGTTAGTTTTTAAATTTATAAACACTCTGTATGCTTTACTTCTATTAGAGTATCCGATAAAGATTCCTTTGTCGGATTTAGGATCAAATTTATCTAAATTATATTTTGTATTTAAAATAAAGAATTTACTTTCAAAAGTTCTGAAATAAGATACCTTAGGTTTCTTTGAATAAAGAAGTTCATAAGATGTCTTATCAGTTAAAGGTCTAATTAAAATTCTATTTAAAATATAACAGGCGGTAGCAACTGCTTCTGCCCAAAATTTCTTTGGTAAATTACTATCTGAAAGCATAGTTCTCGCACACTCTTAAATCGATGTATTTTTACTTTCTACTACTCCGTTTTGTTGTGGAGTTCTTGAAAATGAAAAATTGTAAGTTATTCCCTTTTTATTGTAGAATTCCTCAAACTTTTCATTTTCAAATTCACCACCGTGATCACTTCGAATAGTTATAATTTTTAGAGAAAATTGATTTTGAATTCCTTTTGAAAAGATCTTAAAACATTCAAAAGTATCACTTTTATGTTTCAAAAATATTGTCCATGTAAATCTAGAATAATCATCTACAATTACAAAAACATATTTACTATGATTTATTGACAGAATTAAAGATGGACCAAATAAATCAAGATGAAGTAATTCAAGAGGTTTTGAAGTTGAAATCATATCTTTTAATTTAAAAGAACTTTTTCTAAGTTCCTAATTGAAAACCATCACATAGACTATTTACATTAAAATTCATTTTAGGAAGCCCTCTTACTAGATCACGTTTTGACAATCTAGATAAGAGTTTGAAATTCAAATGCCCAAATCTCTTATGCCAAATCCAAGGGTCACTTGTATTTGCCAATAGACACAGGTTATCATTTGAAACTTTCATACAAAGACTATAAATATTCTTTTCCTGACTCCCTCAAATATAATGGTTGAATTATTATCTTCAATGTGACATTTATATTTTTCAAATTTAATTTTATATCCTTTATCGCATAGTTGACTTATACTTAGCATATTATGTTTCAGATTCTTAGCTAGAAAAGCAATAGTAATAGTAGGAGTTTTAGAATTACCGACTTTGCCAATGCCAATCACATATCCTTTCGAATTGTCTCCAAAATTAACCGGTCCTCCGTCTTTTTGTATAATATCATTCAGTATATCTAGATTGTCAGTCATGTGTCTAGAACATCCACTATCAAGTATCCATTTGCTCTTTCTGATCTGCATAATTTGTCCATTGTGGACTGATTCCTCAACAACCATAAAGCATGATTCCTGCATATCAAATAATTTTGGTAGATAACTTGAATTTGAATATTGATTATATGCAGACTCATGAAACAATGATGATTTGAATATTTCTAAACTAGTATTAACAAATATAGCCATTTTGAAATTTTTTCAAAAATCAGATTATGAAACTTTGAAAACCTTGCTCTGATACCAATTGTGAGAAATGCAGATTACAGATCTTAAGGCTAGAATTAACACTAGAGGGGGGTGAATGGTGTTTATGAAGAATTACTAAATCTTTTTGAGTTTATGTTAATTTAAACACAGATGTGTGCAATATACAGACACGGATATGATTACAGAAATAAATACAGATGACGAAATAAAATAAAAAGTGGAAATGGAAAGAACACACCGGATTTTATACTGGTTCGGAGTTAACCTACATCCAGTCCCGCAACAAAAGCACGGATTTCCTTTCAAAACCAATCTTTACAATTACACCCTCGATTCCAAGGCTACAAGGTACATCCTCCAGATTCACAATCGATTGGGTAGAGATACTTGATTTTTCGGTGTACAAGTTCACCCACTTGATTTTACGGGCAACAAGTTCACCCAATTGATTTCTCAAGGCTACAATCACATCTTATCATACTTGATTGATTTTCAAGGCTACAATCATACCTTTTCTCGCTAAGTTGATTACAAAAGCCTATAACTCTGAATAGCACTGAGGATCTTGTTGAGATAGTGATAGAGAATCAAACTACGAGTGATCGAGTTCAATTCAATGTAGATTCCGGCAGAGTAATGATAAGAATTTTTATTAAGAAAAGTGGAAGAAGAAGAAGAGTGAAAAACCAGAAAATTTGATCTAAAATTCGTTGAAACTGACCCCAATTTATAGTTGAACAACAGCCATGTCCATCCGTAAAGAGTTATGGCGAATAGACACTTCTTTTGAAATTGAAATTTTGAACTCAACTTACACCATGTCGACATGGTCACCATGAGTATGTCGACATCCCAAAGCATTTTTTGATGATTTGATTTTCTTTGAAAATAACCTTTATCTTATATTAAAACTATTTTAAACTTTATAAATATACCTTACTATAGTTAAAATTCATAAGTAAATATAGAAAATAATATATATAGAATTTAACTCTAATTTTATATTAAAATCTAAGTATAAATATTTTAAAAGTTAAATATATTATAGTAAAAGATAGTTTAAAATCAAGAGTAATTTGAGTTTGAAATTAAAGATGATTTTGAGGCTAAAATTATTTAAAATCAGGATAGAGATTATTGATGCTTTTAAAAGGAAAGTTTTGAAATCATTTTGAAAACAAGATATAATTTTGAAAAAAAATCATTTTAAATAAAAGGTTAGCGGATAGAAAACAATGTTCCACCAGATTTTTTGTAGGTTCTATCCTACTTAGGGTTCCATCCCTTTAACAGGCTCGAAGTGTATTCCATTCCACGAATAAATTGGATTTTAAGATGCCTGTGCTTTTCTAGGAGTTTTAACAAAATTTTCTAATTAAAGAATAAATTACTTGAATTCTTGAACTCTTGATAATCTTGATACTCATGAGTCTTCAGTCTTGATATCTTGAATCTCTATACTGTACAGTCTTCATTCTTGGTACCTGCATGGTTAAATCCTACATATACATATATATATATCTAAACTTATAATGTTAGTATTTATATTTTATAATCTATTCTAAGTTTGTTGTCATCAAAACCATCATCTTATGGACTAACAGTCTATTTTTTTAGCACCATGATATAGGGTTATTGCCTAAAAATATGCAATATCCTTTTGTAGATCTCCTGTCATCAGGATCAGAGGCCCAATCAGCATATGCATATTCAGTAATATTGATGTATTTACTTGTTTCCATTGTGAAACCAAAGTCAGTTGTTCCTTTGAGATATCTTAAAATCCTCCTCACCATTTTCCAGTGTTCATCTGTTGGTTGTTGCATGAATTGGCTGACTTTGTTGACACTATAGGCAATTATAGGTCTTGTAATAGTTGCATATTATAGTGCTTCAACAATGCTTCTATATTGTTTATCATTGGTTACTGCTTCACCTTTGTATTTGGAAACATGTAAATTGCTGACCATAGGGGTGGAAATAGGATTTTCTTGATTCATTTTTGCTTTATTTAAAATTTCAGTACTGTACTTTCTCTGGCTTAGCTGAATAGATGAATTTGAATGTCTTTTGATCTCAATTCCAAGAAAGTAGTTTAAGTCACCCAGATGTTTAACAGAGAATTTTTGATTTAAGTAGTTTATTAGACTGTCAATCTCCTCTTCATTATTGCATGTAATGAAACAATCATCAACATATATAAGTACATAGACAGTCATGTTATTACTAAATTTTGTAAACAAAGAGTTGTTAGACTTTGTAGCATTGTATCCCAGTCCAGTGAGAGTCTCTTTAAGCTTTTCAAACCACACCCTTGGGGTCTGTTTCAACCCATAAATAGCTTTGTTTAATCTGCAAACTAGATTTTCTTTTCCTCTCTGTATAAATCCATGCGGCTGCTCCATATATACCTCTTCCTGTAAAACACCATTCAGGAAGGCATTAGTCACATCAATTTGTTTGATGTTCCAAATTCTATAAAAGGCAAATAGTAATAACAGTTCCTATAGTAGTGGATTTCACAATAGGTGAGAAAGTCTCATTGAAGTCAAAACATCTCTGTTGTGAATATCCCTTAGCTACTAGCCTTGCCTTGTACTTAGAAATTATATCATCGGCATTTTTCTTTAATTTAAAGGTCCATTTACACCCCACAATAGTTTTTTTAAAAGAAACAATATCTCATGTCTTGTTCCTCATGAGGGCATTATATTCTTCTGACATGGCTGATTTTCAATTCTTATTCTCCATTGCTTCGTAATGAGTGCTTGGCTCTTCAGTGTCTAAAGTTGTAGTGTAGGTCTTTGGCTTGAATATCCCTTTTGGTTAGTAGCATAACCCAAAAAAGTACAAGGAGATGACCTGAAATTTAACTTATGAGTATTGTATGGTCTGAGATAAGGAAACAATAGACAACCAAAAATTCTCAAATTTTGATAGTCTGGTTTGATATTAAACAGAATTTCTGTTGGACTTTTAAGTTTCAGAATCTTTGATGGTTGCCTATTAATTAAGAAGACAGTTGTAGCAAAAGCATCTGGTCAAAATTTTAATGGCATGGATGCCTATGCAAGCAAAGCGAGACCAGTTTCAACAATTTTTCTGTGTCTCCTTTCAACAAGCCCATTTTGTTTAGAAGTGTAAAGGCAAGTTGTTCTATGAACAATCCCTCTCTTTTGAAAGTACTGCTTTAGAGGCATGTACTCTGTTCCACCATCAGATTGTATTACTTTAACTTGACAGTTGGTTTGTCTTTCTATCTGAGACATAAACAGGAGTACAACATTATATGTTTCATCCTTTGACCTTAAGAAATATATCCAAACATATCTAGAATAAGCATCAACAAAGGATATATAGTATTTATAGCTATAATATTGTGTAGTGGTGTAGGTCCCCATAGATCAGTAGCAATTAGTTCAAGTGGCTTGTTGTAAAGTATTCCAGAATTTAAGAATGGTAATTTATGACCTATTCCCATTTGACAGTATGATATATGCCATTGAAATATCATTGAAATAAATGTTGCTATTATTCAAAATATGATTTACAATTACAGTATTTGGATGTCCCAATTTACAGTGCCATATACCAAAGATCTTACAATTTTCTTCCTTTTTGATTTCAGAATTATTACACCAAATTCTTTTAGATTTTGGTTTTCTTGGATTGGTCACACTGAACTTGTACAAGCTTTTATATTCTTTACCCTACAAGAGAATGTCTCTAGTTAGGATATCCTTAACTAAGCAGTGATGTGGATAAAATTCAAAGTAAACTTTGTTGTCTTTTGCAAACTGTGACACACTCAGCAGATTTTTCTAATTAGTGGCGCCCTATGTAAATTATTTAAATATAGTTTCCTTTTTCCCATAATGTATGAACTACCAATGTGTGTTATTACAATTGATTTTCCATTACCCATGTGTATAGAATTCATACCTTTGCATTCCTTGTTCCCAAGATTTAAATTTCTCAAATTGTTGGTGATGTGATTTGTGGCTCCAGAATCTGGATACCAATCCTCATCTTGAATATGTTCTGGTTTTGCAATCTCAGTTTGCTGGTTTCTATTTTCAGATAGGTTACTTGAATCATGTTGAACTTGTACAATATTTGCACTGAAATTTTTATTTCTTTGATTGTTGTTGCTTTGTCCTGGAATATAGTTCAAATTTATCCTGAAGTAGCATTTTGCTGCAGTGTGACCCATTTTTTCACAAATCTGACACCTAGGCCTGTTATTACCATTCCATCTGCCTCTTCCTCTGGATCTTTTTGAATATCCACCCCTTTGCATTTTCTGTTCTGGTTTATTGCTGGTTTGTCCTTCTCCTTTGTGGTTGGCAACATAATTCATAGAGAAATCTGATTCATGATATTTCTTGTTATCAATTCTTGCCTCATGTCCAAGCAACACAAAATGAACAACATCTATTGATGGCAGAGTTTTTTGAGATGATATAACTTCCACCACTGCTTCATATTCATCATATAATCCATTTAGTATTGTCATTATCTGCTCAGAACTAGAGATCCTGTGACCTGCAGCTTCCAGCAAGGCATAGGTTGTCTTGATTTTTGAGAGGTATTCTCTCTTGTTGAGGTTGTCTTTCTTGATGTTGTGTAACTGTCTTTTATAGAACATCACTTTAGTAGCAGATTGACTATTAAAGATCTTATCAATACTAGTCTAAATTTCATTAGTAGTTTTACACCCAATCACATGTGGTAGAAGATTCACATTTATAGATGATAACAACCATGAGCATATGAGTCTATCTTGTCTATGATATCTCACATGCACCTCATTGTTAATTACTTTGTTTTCTTTGTCAGTGATGCAAATTAGTAGAATTTATATGGTTCCAAGAATGTAGCTCTCAAGCCCATATCCATGAATCGCTGTTTCAAATTGAAGTTTCCATAAAAGATAATTATCTTCATTCAGATGTACTATTACCAATTGGCTCTGTGGGCTTATCACAGTCCTGATTAGTTTTTCTGCTGTGTCAAAGAGTTGAGAAGTATTTGGGTTGGATGATGTGGCTGAATTATCTTCTTCAACCATGATGGATATGATTTATCAATGACAGAGGATGGCAGATAAAAAGAATGGATGAAACAGTCTTGATCAAGAATCAGATTTCAAGAATCTGAAAATTAATGGAGAACTGGTTAGTTGCAACCAAAGAAAATTTTAGATGATGAACTTTCTGATGGATTTTCTTTTTGGATGGCAATTTCTTGCTTATTGTGATGTTTTTTTTCTGTTTTCTTGATTTGAGTTTCTGAGATTTTGATTGCTTTCATTCAAGATTCAGTGTTGATTCTTGCTGCAGCCAGAGATGACAAGCTGGCGAGGTACAGGACTCAAGTGCTGGATCAATCTCTTAAGTGATGAGATTTGGATCTCTGATGAGATATGAAACTCAGATGATGATGATCTATCTGATGAGTTTTATTACTCCTTTCCCTTTTTGTTACTAAACGGTTTCTTTATGGCCCTGATACCATAAAAGAATTTTGAAGAACTATGAAATTGCATAAATGATGAAAAGAAGAATGCTTTTATTGAAATGATCTCATACATATATTGTACATAGTAATTACAGTGCTTATATATAAGAGAGATGTACAAAATTCTCTGTAAAACAAAACAACAGTTTTGGTGATGGGCTTTTGAGCCCATGAACCTACATTGTGAAGGAACGGCTCTGATTAAATGCAGTGGAAAGGATGGCTAAGATGCAAAGAGATGGGGATATATATCTGAATGTGAAAGAGTGTTTCTCAATAAATTTTCAACATCAATGTTAACAAGACTATCGCATTTGATGCATGGGTAGGTTTGGCATCACTTCTATGTCTTTTAATAAATATAAAATGACGTAATATTAAATAAATCAAACTGCATCCCTATGATGCTACAATATTATGTGAATAAATAAAATGAATGAAGTTTGTTTATATTATTTTCAATTCTACGCATACCTATGTTATTTGCAACAAAAACAGGATAAGTAACATTCTTATCTATGCACGTTTATCGGACGTGCCTTAGTACTTGTGTGTGTGTATGCTTATTTGAGTGTTGTGAAATTTTGGGAAATTTTCGTACCATGGAGTTTACTTCAAAATTTTCAATGGATTTAAATATTTGAATTATACTCTGGTTGTAATGCATAGGTGTTATCCTAACTGAGTTGTTCAACTTATAGCCCATAACCTTTAACATTAGGTATGGGATGATAAGCCTTTATCATTTTAAGGCCACTGAGGAATTCATTGATGTTGTTTTAAATATGTTTGTATTATTTTGATGATTGAATGTGAGATTTTAAATTGACAAGATGTAGCAAAGCTAATTATTTTAGCATGTTATAGATTTTCTATATAGGAAATCACAAGGATGCAATTTTCTTAAGGAGGAGTATGTAACAACCCTGTATTGAGAGGCAATGAATTAATGGTAATTATGATGATTAAACTAATTAAAATGAATTTTAAAATTTTAAACAAGAAAATTAGGAATTATTTATATACTTAAATTTAATATGATGTTAAATATGGTAAAAGTGATTGGAATTTTATAAAATCTAGTATTCTTAATAAATGTGATGAGAAATATATTTTAGAGGAAAGTAAGTTTTACTTTAATTAAATAAATGGTTTTGGAAATTTAAGAATTGTGTTCGATAGGTAGTTGTGAAATATTTTAAAATAAAATTGGTTAAAATACGAAAATAACATTTTATAAACTTATATTCATGAATAAGAAATAAGGATTTATGCAGTAATAATTTTACATAAAAGTTTGAATTGATTTTTTTTATAGAAAGGAATTTATAAAGTGGGCCAAAAATAGTAGTTTTACTTTTATTAAATAAAAAAGGAATTTATGGACTATAATTCCTATAAAAAATTATAATGTTGAGCAAACCTTTTTATAATGTGAAAATGATTTTTGTTTGAAGTATTGCATAATATTGAATTGAATATAAAATGGTTTATAAATGAAAAGGAATTCAAACGGGCATGAAATTGTGTATGGCCCATGCTTGTTTTTATATAACCTATATTACTATTTCCATGAGAAGCCTAGACCACTCTTTGTCTACAAAATTTTCTACCTCATTCACAAAATTGTAATTCGCATTCAAGCTTATCCACTACTTCTACATTTCTTGTTTCATAAAACCAAAAGCCTCCTCTTCTTTTAATTAAAACAAAATAAAATCAAACTAATTAATTCCAAATCTAAAGTATATTGCTTACAACATCAAGCTACATCCATTTACATGAACAACTTGAAGACTTTATCAAGTTTTGGAGCATGATGATTTTAAAAATAAAGAAAGGAATGGAAAGAAGGCTAATTTCAGAGCTAAGGCCAAGGTAAGTGTTTTTCACACTAACAACCCTGTTTACATAGTTGATTTCATCTTATATACATATTGTTGTGTATAGATTTCATATATAATCACTCTCCTTGGGCTTATGTGAGTTTATTTTGGTTGAATCTGAATTATCGTGAACTGTGTATAGAATTTGATTTCAAATTCAATTGGTCATTTTATGAGTTTCGGAAATTTAGTCGATTGAATGGATCACTCAGTCGCTGAACTAGTGTAAATCCAAACCCCGAGATATATATCCAAATTCAGTGAACTCCAATATTGCTATACAATTGATAGGTTCAGTCGATTGGTAAAGGTTTTCAGTCGACTGGTGCCACAGCTTTTCTAAAAACATGTGTAGTTAGATGGTAAGGCATGTCTATTTAAGCTATCCCATCTGGGTTTGAGTCCTACGTTGTCTTATTTTTGTAAGTGTATATTTTAATGATAAACAGATTATATTTGCATTGGAAATAAATTTAAATAATTATATAAAGTAAATATACAATTTTATGAAGAAATTTTTTACTTAAAACTTTGTATTTAAATTATTAAATGTGTATGTATTATTTATTTTAAAGAAGTGTTTAACTGTAGAAAATTAGGAAATGACTTTTACATATAGTGATTAATCTATAAAGTGATTTTGAATGTTTTATATGTATATAAATATGGATTTGAAAAAAAATTATAATTTTTAAATCTTTATTTTAATATTATATAAATAAAGTGAAATTATTTAATACATAAATGTTCTATAAGATTTATTCATTTTAGAATATAAAACTAATTGGGAAAGAATTTTATTTAAGATATTTAATTGTCTAAAGTATGATCCACTTTAATTATATCATTACATTTTTGTATTAAATTAAAATTTGTATATAATTCCTATTTTTTTCTAAATTCTCATCTCTTTTGTATTAATCTTTGATGTCGTGAATGATTAACCATTGATATTGATTTGAGTTATATTTTAAGATGATACAATGATGACATATTTCTATTTTATTTATTGGTATTTATTCCATGTGACGAGAAATATGAATAGACAGATTAGTGGTACCGTCTGGTATGAGACTTCATTAACACTTTTTAGGTTATTCTTTGGACTGTTACATAGAATTATGTTTTGGATTGAGTGTAGTTTATGGGCATTAAATAAACAGACTAGTATGACACGGTAGCATAGGATGTCGATGTGATACTTATTCGATTATTCAGTGTAAGTGGGTAACACTCACATTATGGAAATTGTATTATGAGTTTGTACTTATGTAAGATAATGCTTATAGGTGTAAGCAAGGTAGGCACCCTTATACTTATTGTTATTATGTGCCACTATCATGATGTACTCCTATTATTAACGCTGGAGAGAACTACATGTCGAGAATCAACCTTAACTGCTTGATCTAGTAGTCACACCCTAGATCTGCAATACACTTATTGTATTTTATATTTGATGTGCATCATAAGGTTTGGGTTAGGTGACCCAGAGGGTAGGTTCCCTATAGCCCCTTGTGTCGCTTTGGCCAACAACCTGCTACCTATAGCGACAAAGCAGGGTCGTGAACGAGGCTACGCAATGACGAGCCATTGATGGATAAGAGTCATGAATTCTGTTAAGGTAACCAAGGCTGTAGAATAGATCCAGCCACAAGCATACGACAGCAGACATAGGGTTCCTGGAGTTGGCATACGGCCATCAGTTTCCCTTATGGTTCTAACGGAGTGGTAGTTTGGCATGCATTATTAATACCCTCACTTAAGCATAAATAAGGATTAGGCGACCCAGGGTTAGATGGCCTAGGGGATTGGTGACCCATATATATATATATATATATATATATATATATATATATATATATGACTCTACATGGGACTTTATGTCTGTGGTACAGTCATTCCTTTTCTTATTTATTTATATATCAAGAGATGAAATTATATCTGGATAGATGTCCATAGTATAATGGATTGTCATATCTTTATTTATATTGATAGGTAACCTATCTTAATTATATATTGATGGTGTTCTTATTATTGAGATTGAGAGGTATACTTGGACAATGCCACGTGTTAGCCTGGCTATACTCGATGATACCTCATTATTGATGATTTTTAGTCTTTGATGATGACTTTTGTACATGGATGATTCACCCACTGGACATTAATTTTATGATTTTGTATTGACTGATTTATAGGGTGATGACACTTTTCTATATGGTTTGTGATGGTTGTTATTTTGGGGTATATCTACATTATATATATGACCATTATATCACACTTTTATTTTTACATGTTATTATAACCTTTATCATTATAAACATGTCTGACCTATGTGTTATTTATAATACTCATGTCTGTCCAAGAAATTTTAGGTTTAGGGATAAGATGGCCATTTTGTGGATGTTGAGCATATATGGAGAATAAAATGTTATAGTTTAGTCATTGTATATTATTGAGATGTATTTGGATTCATGCATTGAATGCTTTAGTGGTGCTGTAAATTTGTTGTATATTGGATCTATGCATACTTTCCTAATGTATATTATAGCTGCATTTTGACTCTATGTTTTCCTTATTGTTTCTTATATATATATACGTGTATGTATGTATGTATAAGTATATATTGTGTATTGTTTTGTCTTGGAGGCACACGTGTTTATTGCTTTATTGCGGGACCATGTACATATAGGTTGGTTATTTATTTGAACTTTAAATACGTATTGGTTTCAGTCTAAGGGAATATTAACGTATGTAGCCATATAACCTAATTCTCCATATTATCCAACATTTTTATTATATAATACTCTTGGGTAGTATATGTATAGAGGTAGGGGTGCTACACATATACTATTGATATACCTCACTTAAGTATAGTTATGGTTTGATGATCCATATAATGTTCTATATATGGCTCTACTTGGGCTTCGTACATATCATACAGTCATATCATGTCATGATACGTTCAGATGGTTTTATACGAGGAGATGAGATTATCCTTGTGACAGTTGTTTAGAGTATGATGGATTCTCATATCTTTAATCATATCGATGGGCAACCTATGTTATACTACCTTTAATGACGATGTTTTATTTATTGAAATTGAGAGATATATTTAGGCAATGCTATGTCTAACATGATTATATTTGGTGATATCTCACTGTTTGATATTTTTGGATTTGATGACGATTTCTGGATATGTGTGATTCATCCATTTATGTTGCTTCTATGATTTTTGGTTTGATGTATTTCTATATGGATGATGACATCTTTTGATATCAGAGCTGGTTATTTTGTGTGGTTTTGAGTTATTCATGTGACGTGTTTTTATGATTACTTATGATATTATATATTCCATGCATATATTTCTATATCTATACCTGTATTGGCATGTCGGCTAATCTGAGTATCTTTTGTAGTATTATCATATTATTGTTCCTTGTTCATATTGTGTTACCCCTATTATGGACTCTTGATTAGAAATAGTCTGACCCATGTGTTATTTATGTATTGGGTTAGTCCACGATATTTCAGGTACAGGGACCACTTGATCGGCATTTGTATTTGTAGGCTTGGAGGAGACACATTAGGACTGTTGTATGATATTTGAGTGTGACTCTAATTTACTGTATACATATGATATTGAGTTGTATATTGATTGTTTACTGCATTATAGTGGGACAAACATCATTTGAGATAATTTGTTCCCTTATAATATGATATATTATATATTATACGTTATCGATGTGATATTGGCTCCATGTTCCCTATTATTCACTATATATTATGTATTGTTCTATCTTTGAGGCACATATGTTTATGGCTTTGTACCGATAATGTGTACATATATGTGAGTTATTTGTTTGGTGTTTTAATATGTGCTGGTGTTAGTCCAAGGGAATATTCATATGTGTATCCCATATAGCCTCATTCTTTATATTATTTGACAGAATTATTTATAATACTCTTGGATGGTATGGGTATAAAGGTGGGGTATTTCAAGACTAATGGACTACATTAACAAAAGCTTTGAGAATATAGTCGAGAAGGCTTTAAGGCATAAGGGCCTATACCAAAAAAGCCAAGAGTTGTTGTTCCAAAAGACTAGCTAAAGCCGCATGTGAGCAAAGGAAGCAAAAGGAAATGGAACGATAAGAATAAGAAGAAGTTTCATAGCAAAGGTAGCTAGAAGAACTGAAAATGGAATCCCACTTGTTTCATTCGCAAAGAGAAAGGCCATATAAGCAAGAACTATAAGAATGATGGGAAGAAGTGCTACAACTGTGATAAGTTTGGGTATGTCTAGAAAGATTGTGTCGAGCTATTGAAGTAGAAATAGGAGGTGATGTCATATGTTCTCACTGCCATTCCAACTTATTTGAATGCTGCAGTGGCCAACGAGAAAGGGAATGACATCATTATCCAAGCCATGCTTTCTATTTATGATGCACCTGCTTGTGCTTTATTTCACACCCGACTTAACATTCCTATATATCTAGTGACCTGGTAGACAAAATAGATTGGAACCCAATGTACTAATCTGCCCCAAAACATGCCTAATTTTCAACCCATAAAGGGTCCATCATTAGACCCATTCCAAAGCTGGCTGTTAGTTGGTAAAGTTTCACAGAACAAGGAGCTATTTATCTATGCATTTTAGAATTCACAGCGGAAGGATAAAATATAATATCAAAAACCATACCCATTTTATTAAATCTCAAATCTCATAAAAACATAACACAATACAACATAACAACGCCAAGTATCCATAGTGCAATATCTCAAAATGCAACATCATCATGTCTAAATGGGTACATCAACAATATAAGAACAACCCACAAGACTCCATCTTTGCCTTCATCTACTAAAATCTACATCGTCATCTATAATGTGTTATAATGAGGAGGGAGTCAGAACAACAATGTCTGATGAAAAAATCTCGACTCTTTTCATATTAGTACTTGGTAGTATAATTTAGATAAGTATATGTTTTGTGCATCCTAATTATATGTTTATAATTTCTTCATCTGTAAATGTGATGATCTGCCTTTACGACCCTTAAAATTCAACATTAATACATACATGGTATTCATGTGCTTAGCGTCCAAGTGTCAAAAACACAAACTGTTAGGGTGAAAGAAAATAAAGACAGAACAGAATCTTATATCGTGATGAGTAATATAGATTATACATGTGATCTTTACAAAAGAAAACTCTAATATACATACATCAATCAGAGTAAACCAACATATTTTCAATCTGGACAATTATAACAGCATGTCTTCACTAATGCTAATAAATACAAAAACAAGAATTGCAACGGAAATAAAAATATGTGAATACGTGTTGGAGGCATCCAACTCATATCCTGAAGCTCGAAAGCACCATAACTAAATCTTGAAATATGCTCGGACTGATCTGAGCATTATAAGAAAATAATGCCCGGATCAATCTGATAAACACAGTGAGAAACACAAATCATATGGATTTTTATTGCTATAAAACCTTTCAAAATAAAGGTGTCTCATAAGGCCATGCCACACATAAACACGAGCAAGTTTTTACCTTATGATAACCGAACCATTTTTATTAGAAATTCTTGTGATATTATACTAATGAATAGGATTTATGATAAATATTTAACATAGCCAAAATGGTTACATTTATTACATTCCAGCATATTTAGTATACAACTAAGTCCGTAAGGGCACTAATGAAGAATGGATTCCATACAATGACAAAGTTATTAAGGTACAACCTGTCACAGTACATCACTTGTGAACCAAGGGTGTCACATAGACCCTCTGCATGACAAGACCGGCCTACCCTTTCATGGATAGTATCGAATATGATCATCACACCGGCTGCCAACTTGAAAAACCATTTCCATGGCCATAAGCATATATAGTCCATCAATTAATATCAGTTTAGATACAAGTGATAATCATACCCTAATAGTAGTGAACCAAATGGCCTTAAGACATATCCCATGTTTTTGTCATTACTGGGTGTGAGGCTTGAGGCTATGTGTAACGACCTAGAATTTTAGTCATTCGACTTTGGAATATTTAATTGATTTTAAATATTTAAAAGTTATTTTTGTAAGTTAAATAACTTGGATTTCAAATGTAGTGATTTATTTGATATTTTAATTGATGGATTTAAGTTTTTGGAATTGCTTAAGTAGTTAAATCCTGAATTTAATATGAATAAAAAAATGATTTTGAATGTTCATTTAAATTCTATTTAAACAAGAACGAAGATAACAAAAATTTTATTTAGATTAAAAGCAATTTATTTGGTTTTAATAATAATTCGTTCCAACTAACGTGTAAAAATAGCCTTTGAGGGCACTATCTCGAATTTCGATGAAACCAATTTTATTGGATTCATAATAGTAAGATATTGTACATCATCGACTTTCATTGCGATTGAACGTATCGTTTGGCATGTGAGATCGGAACGCATCAAAAATAAATTTCAAAATTTATACAATATAACTGGGTTTGAAAAGCTATCTTCTGCATATGATCGAATTAGGTTTCGGGACTGGTTCCATTATGTTCGGAATAAGGGTATAATATATAGAATTCCAAGTGGCATGCCTCCATAGGAGTTCAGAATTTTTCGAACGTATAATATCAAATTTTATTAAATTAAATTATATATGTTGACTTAGCTCATGCCCAACCTTACCAGACCTTACCTTCCATGTCTTAAACCATACCTTCCTTTCAATGTATATATCGTCGCATTTATATTAGAAGGTTCACCAAAATTTTCGAACATAAACTCCCATAAATCCTGTAGCTCTAATCGTTTTGGACCACTAAGTGCAAATCAAAGGAAGTGGTCAACTAACAAGATGTTGGCGATGTTGAGACGAAGCAAATGGACAGCCGGATCTCGCTAAATTGTAATGAGGTGGTCGTAGTTCGTGGATGATTGTTGAAAGCAAGGTTGGTTGATTACGGCATTTCTGTGGATCTCGAGGCGATGGGATCTAAAGGGGAAATGTGGGGGAGGAGGGGAGCTAGCTTTGGCTGAAGTTTTGTGGCCAACGATGATGCATGGCGGCAGCATTTTGGAGTTGAACGGAAATCATTTGCTTGGATTTGCATGCTAACGTTGGCAAATTAAGTGATCGGACCACTCACATTTTGGAGCATGTGGATGGGGCTAGCGGTGGAAGCAAAGAGGCTGCGACTGGATGGCCGTGGTAGTGGCGGCAAGTGGGAAAATTTGGTGCCTGGGTGGTTCGATTTCGTGAATGAAGTGTTTTGGGGAAGAAGCAATTTGGTTAAGTTAATTATTTATTAATGATGGTATTATGTGTAAATTAGTGAGATTATATACATACTAATATTCCAATACTTTTATACTGAATAATGTCTACGTACGAAGTTAGATTCGGATGTCGTTCATTGCATTGCACTCGTATAGGCATTTGTCTTCGCAATGGAATTGGTTTGGCGACAATTGGAGCATGTTGAAAATTGGGCTAAAATCGAATGTCGTTTGATTTGAGTTCCAATCCGGAATGCCTCGGCAATAATAGAATTTCGATGAGTTAAATTCACCTTTTTGGTTAGCTAGTATGATATATAGTTGATCAAAATTATTGAATGATTTTTTGGATGATTTAATATATTTATTAGTTGGTTTGGATATATTCTCATGCCTAGAGCGGATGAGACCTTATTACGTTCCCGTATAAGAGCGGATGACCCTTTGTATACGAATCCAGCCTCAAAGTGATTAATTTATAATATTTGGTTATATAAAGTAAGTGATACAAGGGGACAGGTTAGAGTGATCCAACAGGATTCCTTATCATTGTTGATTAAATTTCAATAACAATCTTATTATACGATTATTGGATATCAAACACCTGATTAGTTGGCTTAATTAAATTTGATCGTATATGTTCGACAAAAACTCCACGTGGTAAAAAAATCACTAACAATTTTGTTAAGTGATGAGTTAAACTAGGATTGATGTTAATAACAGTAAGTAATAGAGTTAGTTAATTAAAATAATGTAACGACCCATCTTTTTGGATGGTTTAAATCAATGATAAACCACATACATTAGACTCAAACTATTCAAAAGGGTAGATTGTTACGTGGTAAATAAGAAAAGAAGAGAAAAACGAAACAAATATAGAATCTCGCAGCGGAATGACAAAATATAATAATCAAATAAACAGTTCATGAAGCTGTTTACAAATAACATTGATTGCACTTTTATAATACATATTAGAGTTACATGCAGTAAGAATAAATAATAAATAAATGAAGTGGAACAACATGATGCAATGGAATAAATATATTAAATAATAATGGTACAAAATATTCGTCTTCGTCCTTCAGAAAGCAGTCTTCGATAAGCTAAAAAGGCTGACCCGAGTGAATTGAAAAGACAAAGCACTCGAGTCAGAACTAAAAGATCTTATGTGAGTTAAATCAACAGTAAATATATATGAATGTAACGACATCAAAGATGTTTATGGGTTTTGACATCTCCTATCCAATGTCTAACATGAGTGCAATAAATTAAGAAATGTTCGAGGTTCCCATCTCCTAAAGATCAATTAAACTATCTACTATGTATACAATGAGCTATTATGATAGGTTCTACAGTAAAGTAAAGTATTAAAATAGCGTTAAGGCATTACCTATATCCTCCTTAACACATTTTATATAATGTTGTAGTCTATACAGAAACTGCAAACTCCACCCACAGGTGGGCTATCAAGGAGCACTCCATATGTATGACACAAAACAAACTCGTATAAGGTGCGATAGGGCATGTGAACACGACATTCGAGGCAATGCTAGGGTAGATATACCGATTGCAGATCCGGACTGGTGGTAACGCATAGCAGCTACTATTTCCCACCTCGAAACACATTCCCATAATTAAAATTGAGGGATGGCCACCAAATCATCACAAAGTCATAATATGGTATTGAAGAAATATGTCTGATCGGAGGTGCAACCTCACTTGGCCCGTCATGGCTCATGTTTTAGTCACATCTAAGCTGACTCACGAGAGTCAGGGTCATGTAAATACCTCATACAGAATCGTACACCAAACCATCCTACTTCATTTCTGGAATCTCCACTAGTGCACAGTTGTTAATATGGTTTACGATATTGGCAGAGAGTACGATAATATCTGATCCCGGTCTCTTTAACAACCAACCGCTTATTACGCACCGAATGGTTCTTTTACATTTCAAAAGTCAATTCACAATTGATATCAAAATTTCATATTCTCAAAACAATATCACTTTCGAAATCATATTTTCAAAATAGGTTAAACCCTCATTTCAAAATCAACGTATTTACTCAAAATCTGTTATTTCACCAGCAAATATCATTTTAAATCCTAACTTATGTTATAACATTATTAAACCTTATTTGCATTAAAATCAAGGCTTTAATTATAAACATTTCCACTTTACACCATCTGAAATTTAGAAAATAATTTAGATAGTTATAATAGTTTAACTAGTTTAACATAGTTTAAATAGATATAAATTAGGTTAAGTAGGTTTAAAATAGATTAAATAAATTTGAAATAGATTGAAATAGATTGAAATACTTTAAATAGATTTAAATAGTTTAAATGGTTTAAAATAGAATAAATAGGTTTATTGCGGATTAATTAGATTTAAAATAGATTAAAAGAATAGATTAAATAGAATTAAAATAGGTTAAATAGTTTTAAATAGATTAAATTAGATTAAAAATAAATTAAATAGTTTAAATCGATTAAGTTGGTTTATAATAGATTAACTTATTGTAATAGTTGAAAATCTTAAAATCGAAATTTAAAAGAAATATTTACAGTTTATATTGAGATAATAAATTTGAAATTAACATCATATTTAACTGTTTCTTCCATCCCAACAAATTTGGCTCATATCCAGATTTCAATCGAAAACCCAATTTCAAATCTTGAAGTATAAATTTTAAGCTATTCCAACTCCAATAGATTTCAAAATTACAAATTTCAAACATTTCAATGACTTAGTTTCGATAAGTTTCGTTTATACTTCAAATTCCACTTTAGATTTAAATTAAACCAATTTACAATTCCAACATTTAAAGCTTGGATTTTCACAAATAATTTTCATTTTATATAAATTAATTTTTATTACACAATGTCATTTTATTAAATTCAAATTTTAAGGCTTTCAAATCATTTAATTTAACCAATTAGGTGTCCATATATAATTTTCTATCCTATGGTCAAGTGATACGGATATTTATTATTTCAATCCACAATTATTTTATATTTACGGGTATATAGCATTTCGACCCGCAACTCCAAATTTAATTACAAATCCACGAAATCGCTCGAGTCTATCATTTCAATCCATAACGATTTCTCCACAATCTACCAGATCGTTCATGTAATAGCCCGCAAATCCATACCCTTTTGAGCCGACAATATTCTCCGTCGATCAACTCAAAGTGGACATAAATACAAACCATTAGGGTTAAAGAAGAAGAGCTAGAAGAAGAAATAGAAAACAACATCAGAATCTCAAATCATAGTGGAACAACTTATAATATATAACAACAGATTTTTATATAGAAGAATCTATAATTGTATAATACTTACAATCATCAGAGTACACAATCATCACATCAAATCTGGACATATTAGTAACTTGTCCTTACACAGCGAATATACAAATCGACGGAAGCACGCCTCGTCATCCATCTCGTCCCCTGAGCTCCACAACATCCTATCCTGTATCTGTAATACTCGGTCTGATCCGAGCATTATAATAAAATAATACCCGAGTCAGTTTGGAAAACTGGCGTGAGAAAACACACTCAATTGGATTATTAAAGTTTTCAACATCCTTTGAAATCAAAGGTATCTCTTAAGACCATGCCACAAATAAACATGCCGGGTTTTTACCTTACAATAACCTAAAACATTTTTACCAAATTCTTTTGATGTTATAACAGTGTCTATAGAAAGTAAAATAGAATCTAGCTGAAATGCTTGCATCTCACATTCCAGCATAATTGGGCACAATCAAAACCGTACAGGCGCTTATTGGAGATTGGATTCCATACAATGGCAAGGCTTCTGGGGTACCGCCCGTCACAGTACGTGGTTTAGATCAACGTACTGAGGATCACTCCCGATCCCCTGCAACACAAGACCGGAGCTACGCCTTACAGGATAGTCCGAATAAGGTCACCCCACGATTGGGATCAACAACCGCCCACTAAGCCGAGCTCAAAAAGGGACATCTAGACAGGGATGATCTTACCCTAATTG
Source organism: Allium cepa (assembly GCA_030765085.1). Classification (NCBI taxonomy): domain Eukaryota; kingdom Viridiplantae; phylum Streptophyta; class Magnoliopsida; order Asparagales; family Amaryllidaceae; genus Allium; species Allium cepa. The sequence goes on along the minus strand of CM060937.1, from coordinate 282,073,049 downwards.
GTTGCTAACCACTTAGCCTTGCTGCACCTCCCCTGTTTTAGCCATTCCCGGTTGATGAGGCTTGAGGCTATGCTTTACCTTTTTAGAACACATTTCACTTAGAATGCTCATCGTCCTCCTGGGAATGGTCTGATAGCATTCGTCCATACAGGTTGCCCAGGATCTGGACAAACCGAATCACCGTGTTCATCATCTTCACAGTCTTCATTCGCAAACGTTCAAACCAGATCGAAATGGCATTCAGATAATTAAATCTGATCCCGGTCTCTTCGAAACGATCAGTGCATTAGCAAATATTCATAGTCGGTTATTTAACTATCAAATAACATTCATAAGCCAAACATTTTATTTCCACTGAAAAGCACCAAGCCTTATAAATTAAACCACTTTATCAAAAATATATACTTAAACCATTTAGAATAAAACTACTTAAAACACTTTATTTAAAATAATAGTTATGAAATTCTATAATAATTTCCCAAGCAAAGACTTAGGCAAAACTAATTTTTACTATAAAACTATTATATAAGGTATAAATATTTACTAGTTATCCTTTAAAACCATAATACCAATTTAACCTTAATAATTACTACTATAATTACTTAAATAAATATTTACTTTAACAATTTTAAAACAACTAAATAACAATTTTCCTAATCATTCTTTCAAACCACTTTAAAAATTCTAATTTATACTTAAAAATATCCTTTGAAATTGCACTTGGCTTTTCAGGAAAGACACACTTTTCATTCCAATATAATCGTCCAACATTTATAAATCCTTCTCGATTTATTTCCACTTTAATTCAAGTCCCAATCCCGTAAATTTTACTTTTCCATACTTTTAAAAATAAATCACTACTTATTTTTAAAAAAACACCCTTTTCTTATAAATTCCCACCTTGAATTTATACTTTCAAATTTATCCACTGATAAATATTTCACTTTATTTCTAAACCTACTTGATAATTTCCACACCCTCATTTTCCTTTACGTCACAGTTTCCAAAATGCTTAATCGATTCTCTGAATTTATTCCGTTCTAAAAATTATTTTTGATTTATCCAAATTTATTTCAAAATCCATTAATTCTAGTTTTATCCTTTTATTTTGATTTAAAACCTTATTTAAATCTGAAATATCAAATTCATACTCTATTTCAAAATTATTCTTTTATTTTTTTCAAACTCATTTAAATCTTGAATTTTAAAAATATATTCCTTCGTACGTACAAACAATATTGTTTAAGTCCTTATTTTAAAAATTCCTTTTCTCACATTTATTTAAAATCCTTATTTTTCCCAAATCCCGGAATTTATTATATAGGATTTAAAAATCAAGTGTAACTATTTTCTCGATTCTTTCCTTTTTTAAAATTTATCCATCTTTACTATAATTCCTTCTTTAAATTTTCCCTTTTTATTTCCTTTTTAAAAATTCAATATTTATATTTTTAAAATGCCACAATATATCCAGCAATATATGAACATCAAATAAATTGATTTCCAACATAATCTCACAGATTATCCAACATTTCATATAACCGAGTATGAAAATAAATTCAACATTTTTGAGAAATCCAATTGGATCCCTCCAACCTGTTTTCCTGCATCCATAGATGTTAGTCAACAAATAAAATATCAATCCCACTTCGATGGGGATATTGCGGTATAAAGGGTCATTCGCTATTATGCGGGGCGCATAGGGTCTCATCCGCTATATAATGTGGGAATATCAACCACTCCAATATGTATATACTACTATATATATAATATCACATCCAGACTGATAATAGATTATCAATTCAAGCAATCAATCAATAATTTAAATTTAACTATTTAAATTAACTAATAGTCCAGTTTGAGTGAGACTAACTCACCTTTGATTTTTGTTTTGCAATCCGACCCAAACCGGCTATTTCCTTGACAATTTTGGACCTTGTACAAACATTGTATGGTTATTAATATTTGAACTAATCGAAAAATAAATTACCACTTATTTATTTAATTTAAACTATTTTTTCATTAATAAATTATATTTAGTGACTAAAATAATTAAATAAGCTAACTAAATAAGTTAATCACCTTAATTCTCATTTTTTTAAATTTCCTAGTAAGTTCACAATGCATATGTATATTTAATTTTTGAAGCTATATATATATATATAACCTATATAGATTTTAAAGCTTTAATTTTTTTATATAAACTTTTCAACATTTAAAAATTCCTAACCGTCGAATCTTTTTTTAAAACCTTATATATATATATATATATATATTTCTGTTTATCTGAATACGTATTTAAATTCAAAACAGGTATGTGAATATATATATATATACATATGTGAATATATATATATATATATATATTTAAAGTTAGACGGCAAGTTCCAATAGGTGCATATTTTTCCTGTAATAACAAAAACGGGTAATTTCCTTTACTGCCAAAAATTTCTGGTTAATGAATAACGATCAACAGATTTAATTTAAAATTGAATAACATTAGATAAAAATGTTTGAAAGATCAGTTACATAATTACTGTAAAATAAAAATTCCCCTTCTTTAATATATATGTGTCTGTAAAAATAAAAAATCTGGGTTTAAAAATTCCTATATGTCTTTTTTCCCAAAATCTTATCTGTATGTATCTTTTCCAGATTACCTACATATATATATATATATATATATATATATATATTCAAACATGTATGCGTGAATATATTTTATTAAGTAAAAAGGATGGTACCTCACTACCTCGGGTGGAACCGAGATACTTAAGCCTCCACCAAAGCCTGCCGTGCCGCCTTACCCAAAACATAAGCATTGCCGAGGAACTTTGCAGATTTCAACCTCCCTCCCGTCGTGCAAGCGCGCATGCCCCTGCTTCTCACCGATGAATCGAGACAGCCTTGAGTTCGAATTGAATTTGAATGAATCGAATCGAACGTATACTTGCAAATGATTTTGTATAGTAGTGATTGTAACGGCCAAGATTCATGAAATTAAGATTTGTTTTGAGATCTTGAACCGATTTAATTTTGTATAATAATTTTTTTTTGATTCGCTACGTTGATTTTGAAAGATGAGGAGGGGTTCAGCTTTGATTTTTATTTATTTGAATTACTCGGCCATTCAATTTTTGTTAAACAACTGCTTAATAAATTTGTTTTCTCTTCTGAACTGTTGGCTGCTAATATAAAGAAGAGGAAGTGATTGAGAGGAAGGTAGCGTATACAAGAAGGTTACAGTGATTTGAAATGTTGAAAAAGTTTTGAAAAGGTTCTGATGTGAACAATTGACCTGTCAAACCATTTATATATTATATTCAAATTTATTCGTCTCGATAAAAGCAATTTAAAATTTTGACATTTTATCGTGGCGTGCCGCTAGGCATTTATAATGTTATACACCCATTCCGAAAAAAATGAAAAAGGTTTCGAATCCTAATTTGACCGTATGGAGAAGAAAGTTTTTTGGACCCAATAATTATATTGAATTTTCGATATAAATTTCAGCGCGTTATATTCCGTACTATAACACGATAACTCCAAACACTATGGAATTTGAAATATGATAATAATCCAATATTACGGATCCAACGGAACTGGTTTCATCGAATTTCGAGACTATGCCTCGTAAGGCTATTTTTAAATGTCAATTTAAACGGTATATTTTTAAAACTGAACACATCACCTTTAATTTCGATGTTAAAAGTTCTATTATCTTCAGTATTGTTAATACAGATTTTATAAGCCTTCAAATTATTTTTAACAAGCTTGAAACTCCAGATTTCATATTTTACCTAATTTCCAATTGTTTAATTCAATAGTTTAACTACCCAATAATAGTTATATTTGAAATCCAATTTAAAAATCTACACTTGAATATTTAAAATCGATTAAATATTCCAATTTCAAATGTTCAAAATTCCAAGTCGTTACATTCCTCCCTCTTAAAAGAATTTCGTCCTCGAAATTACTAGTTAAGAAGAATGGTCCAACATCCGTTAAATATTTTCCCCAAAACCAAACAGTTTTTAACCACTTCCCAAAACATCTTTTATTTAAGACACACTATCAATTCGACTAACTTTCCAACTCACCCATGGGTTCTAAACAATACTAATTACTCAACCATTCAAATTATAATTGAAAACCAAATTTTAAATTATCAAAATTTTCTCAAAATTTTTCTATCACCTTAAATTTTCGAAAAATTTCGCCAGTGTGTTCATTGCGCGGCTAGATCGAAACAACTACAAAATGCCTCTATGGGCCTCCAAATTTCAAAAGTAAACAAAAGCCATGTGGCTAGATTAGTAATTCATCAAATCTCGTATACAAAATTTAGATACATGCCTCTTTGTCGGGCAATTCAAATTTATCTTCTGAAATCAAAACATCAATTTCCTTTTGCTTTTAAAACACTTGTATATCCTACTTAGCAATATTGTCCAATCACAGAATTTAAAATCATTTTATTCACTTTCCTTTCATAATCTTTAGTATTTGCTTTACTTAAGCCCGTACGATGCACATATATCATCCATACGCAATATCAAATTCGATCGCTCACTCGATCTGTAACAACCCATAAATTTTGATGATTAAATTTGTTAACTTAATAAGGTTTTGGCAATTAAATATTGAAAGAAATAGAAATTGGTAATTTGATAATGGAGTAATAACTAAAATGAATGGTAACAATGATAATTAAAGCTCATATTATTAACAATTTGGATGTAATTTATACTTAGTTATAAAATTGAATATATGGAAACAAATGTGAATATGGGACTTATTTAACGAAATAAAATTTAATGAATGGTAAGTGAGTAAAACCATTGTTATGTAAGTAACTGTAACATTGGTCTGTAAACAATTATTATAAGTTACCTATATATTTAATCCATTAAGTTGAATTGGAATTTATCGTAATAAATCTAAATTATATATTATGTGATGTAAATTTAAATAATATTCGGAAATAATGTTAATTCTATTCATAAAATGATAATTGGTTAAATATAGAAAATGGAAATCAAGATTTATTAATTTACTGGAATTTCAAATTTCAGTAATTGGATAAATTGCAATTAAATAAAATTAAATATTTAAATATTAAGTTAATGGGAAATTAAGATGAAATTGAGAATATTAATGTAATAAATCATGAACCAATGTAAATTTCATCCATTGATAATAGTGGATTGAATAATAGAATGAAAGGCCAATTAATGGAATTATTGGATATTTGATTTATAATTTCTTGGTTTATTGAAATTGGAAGTAAAGATGGAAATTTTTGAAATAATTAACATTGAATTAACCTGAAAATTTGTTTTAAATTGTTATAAATGTCTAAGTTACCAAAAGTGATCAAATTTGTTAATTTTAGAATCAGAGTTGAAAATTTAATTTTATTAATTTAATATTTATTTATTTAATTAATTGAAAAATAGTCATTTTTGGCCATTGACACAGATTTCTATGAAACTAGTTTCATCAGATCCGTAACAGTGAATTATTATAGGATTTCAAGTTTCGTAACGATCAGACTTGTCATTTGATCGTACGGACTCGAAATGCCTAGAAATCAATTTAATTGAAATCGATTGAAATAAATTTGAAATAACTTGATTTTAGCATAACTTCTTCATACGATGGAATTTGGACTTGAAACCTACTTCATTGATTTTAAAATATTTTAAAACATCCATTTTGATGCATGGGTTGATCTAATTTTATTTCGGAGTCAGAATGAGGTTTTCGGGCCATTTGTCGTTCCACTTTAAATCCAAATCAATCTGGTCCATTCAAATTTCAGTTCGCCTACATATACCTAATTATAAACCCTATCAGCTTTTCTATTTCTCATTTTTTTTGTGCATAGAAACTTCTGTTGCTCCTCTTCCTCAACGGCTAAAAACCCTAATCTTCCCAATCCAATTTCAATTCAAAATACAACTTTAGAAATCAAACTCCACAAACTATATCGAATTATATATCGATTTGAAGCTCTTGACGAGCGCATCTTAAATCTGTAATTCGTTCTTCAAGTTGAACCTCCGTCTGTCCAGAAATTGAAGAACTATCTACGGTCGTTCATCACGCGACGATCAACCTCGATGGATCGCCAAATTGAGGTTACCAATGCGTAGAGAGAACCGCGCGTTGCACATCATCCGTGTTTATTTGGGTTGATCACGGCTAGATCGTCGGTAAAAATTCGACTAGGTCTAGCAAAACGGTGTCGGTTGCAGTGATTCGCTTTGTGCGAGCAGGCACGATCATGGTCGAGGAGGGGCTCTGCTCGTGGAGGCGGTGACCGGGTGTAGTCGCGGCGAACTCGCGGCATGACCGGAGGCATGTGATGTCAGTGTTTTGAGGCGGCGGCCTATGTGTGGTCTCGATTAGGATTAGGGTTTCCTGATGTAGAAGATGGGCGACTGGCCGAGGATGATAGGTCGTCTATTTTATTATTTTTGCTTTATTTAAATTTTGTATTCAGATGTTCTAATCGCAATATTTTTCCCATACGAGGTCCGTTTCACGCGTGGTTTTCTCCGCTGTGATCTTATCAAAATTCTGGATATTTTCACTCTAGTTTAGACGGATTCTAAGATTGTTTGAATTTTGGATTTAAATTCAAAAGGTGAGTGTTTTAACCTACTCACAACTTCTAAAATTTCTTATGTTTGTTAAATTGATTTATAGTATGATTAGAAATTTATTTATGACTGTTTAGCATATTTTGAATCATCATCTCAGTTTATTTGAATTTATTTGGATAAAATAGTTATTTAATTTATTATTGAATATAAACTGCCAGTAAACACGTATTATTTATTATCTGTTCTGTATTGATGTTATTGATTGATTGGATGATGATTGTGATAAATGGTTGATGATTGATATTTGATAAATGGACATTGTATTTTATATTGTTATAAACTGCAAGTTGTTGTGGATTTTATTTCATTCGGTATTGCGGTTTGAAATGATATATTACCATATTTATATTTTAAATTACGGATTGAAATGATAAATATCCATATCACTTGACCATAGGATAGAAAATTTTATACATACACTGTGGTCTATATATAAAAATATTTTGAAATGATTTCTATGGTTTTGTAAAGAAATATATGGTTTTAGATAAATATCGATTTTAGATATTATATAAATATTATTCTATCCTTGATCTTTAAGCTATGTATAATTTGTTTTAATATAGATAAGCTTAATAATAAGTTTTATTTTTATTGAAGATAATTTGGTTATGTATTTAAATTATATTTTAATATAGAGTTTAAATGATTTAAATCAAATTAAGGTTGGAAGATAAAATTGAGATTTTTTTGAAATTGAATTTATTTAAGAATTAAACTCAAATAAGTTGATGTGAAATTTATTAAATTGAAGTTTAGAGGGTATGATTTTTATAATTTGATTTTGATTTAAGGTGAATTAAATGAATATTTCAAGTATAAATAAATTGAAGAAAATATTTAGTTGTTTAAAATTTGAGTTTTATTTAAATGATAATGGATTTATTAAGTAAAATATTTCGAAACTAAATAATAGAAAATTGAATTGTTGAATCGTAATTACAAACTTAGTTTTGAAATTGTTGAATACTTAAAGTTTGAAATATGTTGAATTTGAAATGGCTTATTTTGTGGATCAAATCTGTTTTGAAATCGATAAATTTGGAATAGTTTATTTGGAAACTGAATTATATTAAAATTTATGATTTGGGATTTGGTTAAATATAAAATATAGAAATTCGAGTTGTTTTGGAATTGATATGTGAAATTGAAGAAGCTATTGCATTATATAAAGTATTTTAAATTTTAAAACCATTTAAGTGGTGGAAGTTATGTTTCAAAGTTTGAGCTTCAAAGGATTATGATTGAAAGTGTTATATTTCAAGTGTTTTGATTTCGAAGTGTTATAACGTTGAAAGTGCTATGATTTATTGAAAGGATAGATTTGAAATAAAAATGATATTATATTGATTTGGATTTTAATAAAAATGACATCATATTGGTTTGGGTTTTGAAATGGAAATGATATCGTATTTATATGGTTTTGAAATGGGTATTTTATTCTGGTTTTGTAGTATAAATTATTTTGAAATGACCGTGGTGTTATAATAACGTTTGGTTGTTAAAAAGACCGAGATTGAAAGTTGTCGTACTCTCTGACAACTCCAAAAACCACTTTAGCAACCATGTACACGGTGGAGATTACAGAATGAAGTAGGATGGCGGCGGCGTTCCTTTGAGGTATATACGTGGACCTGATTCCCTTGAGTTGGCATAAGGTGGCTTAAACAGGAGCGATCTCGGGCCAAGGAGGTAGCCCCTCTTATCGAACACACTCCTTCGATATTATATTATGATTTTGAGATTGATTTGGTGGCCACTTTTGATTTTTGATTTGGGGGTGTGTCTCGAGGTGGGCGGTAATAGCTGCTACACGTTACAACTAGCCCGTGTGCATAATTGGTTTATCTACCCTGGCATTGCCTTGTGTGCCATGTCACCTACCCTAGCGCGCCTTGTACGAGTTTGGTTTTCTCCCGTAGCCCGTGGAGCATCCTCCGGTGACTTTCTGATCAGGAGGGACTATGATACTGGAAGAACTATTGTGACTATTATTGTGTTAAGGGGGAAATTGGGTAACTCCTTAATGCTATTTAAAAGTAAGTTTATTTTAATATAGACATTATTATAATAGCGAAATATTACTATATAGTAAATATTTTAACGGATCCTTAGGAGATGTGAATCTCAAACATCTCTTAAGTTGCTGCACTCACATTTGACACTGGATAGGAGATGTCAAATCCCGTAAACATCTCTGATGCCATTCCACTCATATTATTTACATTGATTTAACTTACATAAGATCTTTTAGTTCTGACTCGAGTATTTTGTCTTTTCAATTCGCTCGGGTTAGCCTGAGCATTTCAGGATCTGAAGACTTCATTTCTGGAGGACGAAGATGATGATTTTATTACTATTATTTATTATATTATTCCACTACATTCGTACTGTTCCACTGCATTGTTAGTTATTATTCTCTAGTATGTGTAACTCTAATTCTATATTATATTAGCATAATCAATTGTTTTGTAAACAGCTTCATGAACTGTTATTTGATTATTAAATTTTGTCATTCCCCTGCAAGATTCTGTTTTGTTTTCTTTCTTTCTTTTTCTTATTCACCCTAATGACAATCCGCCCTTTTGTATGGTTTGAGTCTGATGTGTGTGGTTTATCGTCGATTTAAAATGTACAAAAAGGCAGGATGTTACACGATCACACCATTTCACTTTCGAACTGGTATCATCCACTCGACTCTCTAGTGTGGACTCAGATCTGGTTCCTTGATCAGAAACCGTCATTCTCTTTACATAGCCATATACTATGATAGAGAATTTCCAGAATCAATCAAAAATCCATTTCCAGGGTTCGCCGTCGACAATCGAGTGAAAAATCCCAACTCGGATCGATATAACAATCTCGAAATTCTATGCTCAAATCTAGATCAAATCACTATGCGAATAAAATAATATACATACATCCTACGTATTTATCTAAATTGATTATTAGCTGTATCAATTCTCTTTTTATTCACATTTACTTTGATTCCCTTTCACTTATCTTCAATTATCCCATTTCACACCTTTACTGGACCCTCATTCAGATATTAACAAGGAATATTTCTCGATTCCATATTTACTTAAGAATTTCACCATCCATTTCTTAAGTTCAATATAAGCATTTTATACACTTCTTATATTTATTTTCACTTCACCACTTAAGCTTTTATATCCATTTTAATTTAACTTAAATCCATTTGAATTCAATTTACCTTCCAATTTTTCAATATTGAATTCTATTAGCTTTATCTCAAACCATATTCAATTAACCATTTCTTTAATTAGTTCCACTTACTAATTTATTCATATCTTAAACCATTTTATTTCCAAAACTTTATTATCTTCTGCCCACTTCGAACTAATTTTTCAACTTCACTTCACTTTACCCAATTTAAATTAAATATCATCTCTATATTCAATTTCCATTCATTTGCTTACCATTTAAATTAATTAGTTTACTTACTAATCTTATTTTCAATCCTTTGTTTTATTTAGTGCACTTGACTAATTTTTTTTCTTTTTCCATTTCACCTCATTCAACACAATTAAAATAAATCCCAATATTCAGTTTAAATTCCATTTACTTACAACTTAAAATAATTTGTTCATTCACAAATTCATTTCCAACTTAATAAATTTTATTTCAATGACTATTCCATTTGGCTTGCTTAGATTCATTTCCTCAAAATTCACTTTTATCTAAGTTAGTTTAGCTGCATTTCAATTTAATTCCATATTTTAACTTCTATATGTTTTCACTTGTTTACACTTCATTCACTAATCTCTTCAATCTTCTTCATTTAAGTGGTTTACTTCTCTATCTTATTTCATTTTCATACTTATTTTAATTTACTCTTTCAAGTTTAATTCTATTCTAGTAAATTAAAATTTTCTCAGTTATCAGACCCATTTACATTTCCATAAACATTTTTAACCAACTCCTAGGGTATAAACAATTTCTTAAACATTCAAAATTAATTACATCCAAAATCCTTTGGTATACCAAATTATTTCTTGCATTTCAAACCAATCCAACTTTTTCAAACACCAACTCAAAACGTTCAGGTAGCAATCCTTCTCTTGGAAACTCAAAAATGAACACCGATGATGTCGCGACCATCGTCGGAATTATTTTCTAGTGACCGAAAAGTTCAGTGCTTTTATTTCTTTAAAAACCATTTTAAATATTTTAATTCCAAATCCCAGCAGATTTCATCTCCAATTCAAAAGGTATTTTCGAATAATATCACTATTATTCTAGTAAAACCTTTGAAAACCATTTCAAAACTCTAAGGAAATTAAATCTCCCAAATTTTCAAACTTCAAAACCTTCCGGTCTTTATTCAAATATTTCTCTGGAATTTCACATTATAAATTCTGTTTACTGATATTTCAAATTTCGTTCTGTTATATGAATTTTTTTCTTAATATTTAGTTAAAATTTCAAATTTATTCAATTTCTACAACACAATGATAATAATTTAATATTATCACTTTCTAACAACCAAGCAACCATACTTAACTTTACTAATTTTCGAAAATTATTCCTTTTATATACAAAAATAATTTGGATAATATTATTTCATTCACCCTATTTAAAACAATAAAGTGTCGAATTGATTTGTACAAGTGTTTGGAGATCCCTTTCAATAACGTTAATTACTCATATTGACCAGAATCCATAAACCACTTAACAAATCAATTAACACAATATAAAACATTTTTATATTCACTAACAAATACGGCCTCACATTTATTACTACACTCACTGTAACGATCCGTATTTTTAGCTATTTTAACTATTAAATTTAAGGTGATTATTGAATAAAAATGGTTATTAATGTAATTTGATGAATAATTTAATTGTCTAGATTTAATATTGGAATTATTTAAATAATGGGATTCTGCGTTTAATGCAAATGAAAATGCATCAGAAATTGATTCAAAATCTTAGTTAAATATGAATGAAGATGGTTAAAATTTAAAGTTGTATTTAAAAGTGAATAATTAAGAATTGGACATTTATATTTTAATTAACGGGTTAAAATAGCCATTTTGGCAACTATCTCGGATTTCGACGAAACCAGTTTTAACAGATCCGTAATAGTGAATAAGATTTCAAGTTTCGTAGTGATCGGACTTATTGTATGGTCGTACGAGCTTGAAACGTGTAGAAATCAATTTTAAGGAATTCGATAAAATAAATTGACTTTGAAAAGCTATCTTCCACATACAATCGAATTAGGCCTCGAAACTAGTTCCATTGCGTTCGGAATGGGGGTAAAACATTATAAACGCATGGCGGCACGTCTCGATTGGAGTTCGGACGATTTTGGACCTAACTATACAACGCACGCAAATCGAGATTGTTTTACTATTATTTTAATTTATGAAACCCTAGCCGTCACTTTCTTTTAATGGCTGAAAATTCACCAACTTTTCTCCTCAATATCTCTCAATCCATTCGACGAAATTAAAAAATTCCAAAAGCAAAGTTGTAGATTTCGGCGAGCTTTTCAAATCCATATAGTTGACCTATGCTATTACGCCACGGATTCGCCATAATCTGGCTTGGAAGCATGGACATATTTTCTTGGATTTTGTGCAAACGGCGGCGAATGATGCGATGAAACTTTGTGCGTAGGTGGCACTCAAGGTGGGCACACACTGGTAGTCGCTGATCGAACTCCGGTGTTTCCTTGTCACGTGCGTATGAAAGCAAAAGTGGTGCTTGACGGGTTGGTCACATACGTGACTTTGGGGAAGAAGGTCACGTTTTCTTTTATTTTATTAATTAAATTTTTAAAAAAATTAAATGTTCGAACGTTCTAACGTATATAACTTTTGCATACGAGCTCGGATTCACGCACGGTTTTCTCCATTGCGATCGTATCAGAATTCCGGACAATATGGGGCTGGTTGGCCGAGTTCTAAGACTGTTCAAATTGGGCTTTTAATTGGAATTTGCCGATAAATCAAGGGTGAGTGTTTATGCTCTCACAATTGACTAAAATAATTTTATGTTAGTTATATTTAACTTTTGAAGTGATATGAAATTTACTGGATGTTGTTTGGTAGGTTTAATTGTTATTTAAATTGGTATATGAATTAATTGATAGAATTTAAATTGACCGTCAAATAAATTTAAATTTAATTGGCAGCATATTACCTGATATGGTAAAAATTGAAATTTGTGAAGGTTATTGGCTTTGGTTGTGATGGATGCTACTGTTCGATATTGGTTGTTTATTTATTTTGATATATCATGCTATCATCTTGTATATTGTTTGTTGCATATAAAAATGTAAACTGAATTGTTTCGAATAAATTAAGAAATAGGTTGAAATGATATATACCTATGACATCTATTTGGATTGAAATAATATATATCCATTCTTGAAATTAAATTGAAATAATTATCCACTTGGCCATAGGGTAGAGATTTATATACGGACACCAGGTTGGTTAAATTAAATGATTTTAAAAGTTGTTTTGAAATTATTTAAATGAATTAATTTTTAGAATAAAATCAAATTTATAGAAATTGAATTATTTTCAATTAGAGCTCAAAATGATGGAATTTAAACTTGATAAACGAGATTATTTAATTAATTGAAGTTTAAAATTTTAAGTTATAGACGAAATATGCCGTAAATTTCAGAAATGGATTTGTTTTAAAAGATTGGACTTTTATTCGAACTTTGAATATTTCAAAGAAAAAGTGACACGAAATGATATTTCAAATTTAGTTTGGAATTGAATTATAATTGAGATTTGGGATCTAAATTTAGTATTGAAGGTACATTTGATATAAGTATTTAATTCGATATTTGAAATTGAAATTTAAATTAATTTGAAATTGGAATTTAAATTAATTTGGAATTGAAATTGGAATTGAAATTAATTTGAAATTGAGATTTAAATATGGAATTTAAATCAATTTGAAATTAGAATTTAAATTAATTTGGAATTGGAATTGGAATTGGAAATTAATTTGGAATTGGAAATGAATTTGAAATTGAGATTTAAATTAATTTAAAAATGGAAATTGGAATTGAAATCGAAATTTATGTGGAATCGAAATTATTCGAGTTGGAATCATAATTGAATCGATTAAATCGAACTGGAATTTGGAATTTATTTTGGTAGGAAATTGGGAATTTAATCGGTTTGACTTTGGAATTTTTTATTTTTTAAATGAATATTTTAGTATAAATGATTTAAAATCCATATTCCTTAAATATTCAAATTATTTTGATTTTTTAAAACTATTTTACTATATAAACAGTTTTTTATATTCAAATTATTTTCGATTAAACTATTTAAACATTTTATATTAAACTATTTTTAACTGTTTAAGCTATTTTCTAAAATTCAAACTGGTTAAAGGGTAAATTGTTTATATTTAAATCTTTGATTTAAATGTGAACTGGGTTAAAGTGAATTATAACCAAAATTGTAATTCGAATCAAGTGTTGAAGTGAAATCGATATATCGAGTTGAGTTGATATTTTTGAGTAAATACGATGATTTCGAAATGAATACGATCTTGGGTAAATATGAAGATCTCGAAATGGATATGATTTTTGAGTAAGTATGAAGATTTCGAAATGGATTTGATTTTAAAATGAATAGATATTTTGATATCAAATACGAATTGTTTTTGAAATGTAAAAGTACCAGCCGGTGTGTAAAATAACAATTTGTTGTTAAAGAGACTGGTGCCTCTTATTGAAATACTCTCTTTCAATATTGGAACCACTTTGAAAACCGTGTACATAGTGGATGATATCCAGAATGTAGTGGTTGAATTGGCGACGTTTACTGGAATGAAGTAAGAGAACGATGATGGATAGCCTTGACATTCGTGTCATAATTAAAATGACTGAACCAGGAGCCAATGTCTGGACATTGAGCTTAGCTACCTCTAGCGACATTGATCCCTCGTATTATTATTGTGATTTCGGATTCGATGGGTACACCTTATTTGTCATTTGGATTGATTGTCGCGGTCGACCACAGATGGGTTACGACCAGCCAGAAAGGGTAAACTGGTAGAGTCCTACCTTGGGCTTTGCCTCACGTGCCTTGTTATATTTATCCCTATACGAGCCCATTACGATTTTGGTTTAAAACTATAAAATGTGTTAAGGTGGATCAATGTAAAGCCTTAACGCTATTTTGATATTTATTTTACTGATAGACATTATCTATTATAGCGTAAACTATTATATATAAATAGTTTAACGGATCCTTAAGAGATGGAAAATCCCGTAATATCTCTTAAGTTATTGCACTCATATTTTGTGATATTGATTTGACTTACATAAGAGTATTTTAGTCCTGACTCGAGTGTTTTGTCTTTTCATTTCGCTCGGATCAGTCCTGAGTTTTTTCAGCGTATTGAAGACTATTCTCTGGAGGACGAAGATGGAGTTTTGGTATATTATTATTATTATCCCCTACATCATGCTATTCTACTGTATTGATTATTTATTCCTGATGTATATATACACATATATATAACTCTGATAATCGTGTATAGATTTTAATCATATTTATAGTAAACAGCTTCATGAATAGTTTATGTGATTATTATACTTCATCGTTCCGTTGTGAGATTCTGTGTTTGTTTCCTTCTTCTCTTCTTATTCTTCTTATTTAACCCTATTGATTATCTACGTTTCGGATTGTTTAAGTCAGATATGTGTGGATTATTGTCGGTTTAACCCTTTCAAAATATGGGTCGTCATAGTTGGAATAAGAGCGAAGGTTTAGCGATAATCTTGGCTTTGTGGGGTTTGACTCACTAGAGATAGGGTAGTGATACCCTAGAATGAGTCAGTTTGAGTGTATATATGTGAGAAAGCATACTTGTTAGTGTTATTTATATTTTTATATTGTGTTTATTTATCCGTTGAGTTGTTTATGAATTTTGGTTGATGTGCGGGACGCCATGTCATCAATAGGGTTTCTAAACACTTAAATGAGGTAAGTCGACATAATATTTTTTTAAATTGGGTAAATGAAATAATTTTACCTAAATTACATTTTATATATAAAAAAGAGAAATTTTTAATGAAATTATTAAGATGATAATATATAGTTATCATCGATTATTGATTAAATTAAAATAAAACAGATACTTTGTAAATTTATTTTATGAAAAAATCGATAATTAAATTGAATTATAATATAATTGCAATAAGAATTGGTAAAAATGTCCATGTTGTAAATTAGTGGAATATTCTAATAATAGGTTAAGGAAATTTGTATAAAGTATATTATAGTATAGCTTATGTATGGAAATGATTTTAAGAAAATGAGAATTTAGAATTTAAAATCCTTTTGTTTTCAAAAATTGGTTTTCAAAGCATTAAAAATTAATAATAGTATTATTTGAAAGAGTTTTGGCTAGAAAAATATTTCGAAAGAATTTTTGAGAAATAAAAGCATTAAACTCGCTTGGTCGGTGGAAAATAATTCTGGGGATGACTGCAGCATCGCCCATATTCGTTTTCGAGTTTTTGAGTGAGAATTTCTATCAAAAGAAATTTATTTTCAATTAAAACAAGTTTTGATTGTGGAAAATATTCTAAGTTTGATTTAATAAATATATGAAAATTGTTTGAACTTATAATTGGAAATAGTATATGAAACGACCTTGACTCGACCTTCGAAAATCGACACCGAATACTTCACTAGTATTCAAATGTCGCAGATTCAAACGCCGAATCTGGTTCGCCGGAGCTTATAACACATTAAGTACAACAATACCGCGGAAGAAAATGAATAATGTCATTGATATACAGCAGATTTGATACAACACATTTGATACAGCCGACTATCAATATATCAAAGATAGATACAAGACAATAACAGAGACAACAGCAGCGGAAAGACAATGACTTCAATGTCAAACTCCAAAAACTCCATCTCTAATCCAAAGCTAGCTGAACCCCCATCAAGTTGTACTAAGCAAGGTCAGTCATCCAAAGATTGAAAAAGATTCCAAAGACTGAAGCCTACCGAATCTACACCTACTATTTGATTATCTGAAAAACCCAACTCTAGACTGCCCGTGTGGAAAATTGTGGGCACCCAGAGTTTAGGAAAAGAACAATAAATTCCGGGTCAGTCATGGGACTGGTATGAGCAAACAAAACAGTTTTTTTCTTTAAAACAAGCAACAAAAGATTTTAAAGTTGAAATCCGCAATGCTTTTTAGAAAATGAAACTGCCATAAGGCCTCCCAACACACACACAATGCAAGCGCAAACTTGGAGGAGATTTCTCCTTACGACAGTCAAAAATGCTTGATACGCAAAAATCCTTTTGATATTATTACTAGTTCATAGTGGAAAACATTTCGAAAGTATAATATTAATCTTAGCCAGCATAGGTACCTTTATACTATGCCTACTATAGCTACAACCTGAGGTGACAGGTTATACAACTGCAATCGTAAAGGGCGCGTACTGGATGATTGGATTTCCAACAAATGGTCAAGAAAAGGAACTTCCCACACAAAATGGAACGCCTATGGAGGGACGTCCCTGAGAACCTAACCAGATTCTGCTACACAAGGTCGGGTTATCCCTGTCCGGAAGTAACTACTGACACGAGTATGCCATCCCTGGTCGTTGCCGACCTTTATCCGAGGCCTCGACACCAACAAACACACAGTAAAGTATATGTGCTCCATACCATGATGCCACTTTCAAAATCAACATAAGTAAATATTTGGGCTTCATACCATGATACTACTTTTTATGCAGAAGGAAATGTTCATACCCTTAGGGGGAGCTACCCGCAAATAACCTTGCTGCCACGATTCATGTTTCGACCATTACCAGATTGTGAGGCTCGACGAAGTCACATCCACAAAGCAACGTTTTTCACAAAGCCATGCTTTGATCAACAAATGATCAGCAGCACTTTGTATGCCATATTACCAAATCTGGAATGTATCACTAGTAACCATCAACTACATAACGTCTGAGCTCATACGCCCTAGAGAAGGATGTTAAGCTAAGAGAATAAATTCTCCGCCACCAGACAGAAATGTATTTGATAGAAACCAGTTTGACATCTCAAAGTGTAATGTCAGACACACATCCATACAAGTCTGTTCCGGGTTTGAATAGAACCGAAGGCACTTTCAAAGAAGCCCTTGCAAATACGAGTATTCACAATCCCGATCAGACTCCCCATTACATATGGAGATCCCTATACCGACGCGACTCAGTGTAGAGACAATCGACGGGTTATCCTCTCGTTCTCGAAAAAACCCGGTCTTCACCACCGGTCTTCAAATGTTATCCATATCGTTGTATCACTTATTAGAATGGATTATATGACACAAGGTCCTCACCCGGCTAAACCGAATAGTGAGCGCAATATTTAAAAACATATGGATATTGGGATTTCAGTTAAGTCACACTTTTAAATTCCCAAACCTTTTCTTCAAATGGTTTAAACAAATTACCATTTTAATCTTTTGAACAAAAGATTCACTTCACAAAGTTCACTAATCTTTCACAAAGATTCATTCATAGCCTTCAAAACCATTTCCTTTTCAAATTGGATTAACTCATCCAATTATTAAATCAAAAGCTCAATTCATGGCTTTCAAAACCATTTCCAATTCAAATCTTTTATATAAAAGATACACCATTTAAAATCCTCTTCGATTTCAAAACAAGATTTAATAATCTTTCACGAAAGTTCATTCATAGCTTTCAAAAACAATCCATATTTCCCTTTCAAACTTGAAATCTTTCGATACAAATTGGAAACACTTTCTTTATATGACAACTATTATTATTTAAAAACAAATAGTTTTCTTTTCGGAAAAAATCCAATTATATTTTCACGAGTTAAAGCCCTTAAAGTATAAAACTGGGGTCAAACTCAAATTCCCAAAACAATACGATTAAAATAATTTAACCCATATATAACTTGTATAACATCTTTAAACCATAATTTCAAATTATAGAATTCAATTTCAAATTTTGAATTCAAATTTAAACCAAATTATTCAAATTTCAAAACTTAATTAAGTTATTCAAAATAACTTTTATCTTTAAAACTCCTTTTCAAAAGCTTTTCACTTTTAACTCAAATCTATTTCCAAAATTTTTGGATTCAAAAATTCAGTTCTTAAAATTATTTTTTTATATATATAATTCAAATATTTATGACTTAACCGATTTTCTCGTGCAATCCATATTTGTGTGTGTATGGTGTAGTCCAGGGGTTTTACACAATAGTGCAACATCATCAATCATCACAGATCCAATCACATTAACTATAGATAAGCGATATATCTCTATAACGCTTATCTTCCATACATAGATTTTACAGATAAATAATATACATTCATCACAGATAAAATAAATTACATTCATCACAGCTTGAATTAAAACAATTCATATCACAAAGCATCACACAGTAGACATATCAAATAATTCACAGCATTCAATAGGATACAGTCATCCATAAGGAAGATTAATTGATCATCTGATTAATTGAAACCAGATTAATCACTACTCCAGGCTAATTAACACTGGTTACAAATTATTTTAATTAATTAACCTTAATTAATAATGAATAAATCTCTAATCATTAAATAATTAACCCTTAATTATTTAATTATTCTTTAATTAATTATCCCTAATTAATTACATTAATTAATTAATTATCCTTTAATTAATTATTTATTTATCCTTAATTATTAATTAATTATATCACCTTTACTAATAAATCATTAATTAATCCTTAATTATAAATTAATTTAATTAATCTTTAATTAAATAATTACTTCTTAAATTAATTGCCTTAATTACATTAATTAATTATCCCTAATTAATTAACCTTTAAACACTTGATTAATCAATCTTTAAATCTTTAATTTATCTTAATTATTTTCATTAAGAAATTAACTTTAAGTAATTAATTTCCTTTAAAAAGTAAATTAACTTAGACTTTAAAAGTTAATTAACAATTAAAACATTTGTAAGTTTATTTAAAATAAACTTTTAAAAATAAGGGTCATGTATATTTTCAAAACATTTTAAAGCTTGGTTAATTTAAAATAGTTTTATTTAAAAACTTTCTTAACTAATATGAAACGGGGTTAACAACTAATATTTACAAAAAAATCCATTTTAACAAAACTATTTCAAAGTAAACTTGATTTTCTTTTAAAATTTGAAACTGTTTTGCCCCAAATCAAATGACCCAAGTTAAAACTTATTTCACCTGAGCCTGTCCCCAGGCCAACCCACAACCCCATCTGCTTCAAGCTATCTCACCATTTTCTTCGAGACGAACCCGATTAATCCACCTTCTTCCCAAATTTCAATAACACAGCCATATACATCACATACCAGTGCAACGTGCACACCACCACGATCAACTTCGATCGGCTTCACTGACGTCAACAGGTCAATGTTAACCTCTTCTCTTTGTTCCAACAACCGAAAACTATAACGAGCTTGAAAATCAAATTTTGAGCATCAACGACTACCACTAGAAACAACGCAACATCCAAAAATCAACTCGCATCGCCAACCATGACCATCAGCAACCATGCCGCCGTATCCTTCGCCACACAACTACGTAGTGATCCCCCGGGGTGCGATCGCTTCCAGTATCACGTCAACGATGTACGAGCCCCTACAAATCCAACAACCAAAACTAGGACATTAAACCCTACTTCGCCATTCCACGACCATTCTGATCATCAGAAAAATGTACGAACATTTTTCCAAGATTTCCCGATACCCCAGCCATCTCCAGTTCCAACCCCAACGACTCCAGATCCCACGATCATCGACAATTGACGAAAAAAACTTTTCCGTTCAATGAGAAAATGCGCACTATATACAGATCTAAAAATCTTGAAACTTGCATTAAAATTCATCGTTTTGTAATTCGAATCTAGTTATGCAATCAAAACCCAATTTTATAGTCATCAAATTTTTGACATATATATGATTTCACTGTATATTTTAAGTTTCCTGATAAACAAAATTTAATAAATTTTTTCCAAAAATAATTTTTTAACCCTAATTATTGATGATACAAACACATTTTATTTAGATCATGAAGCCTACAATGAATCAGAGATGAAGGATTCAAATTTTTTTCTTTAATATGTTTAAAACCTGTAGAATTTTAGAATAGAGACATTTGTGTTTCTGTTCCCAGACATGCACAGCATAAACTATATACATACAAGCATATTTTAACAACTAGACAACAATTTCATAACATGTTCAAGCATCAGCCACATCAATCAAGACATAGGGATAGATAGAAGAAAGATTTCTCACCTGGGTAAAACAGAGAAGCGGAGAGGATTTTGCCTGGAAAGATTTGTTTAGATTGATGCATTTGAGCTGCTGATTTGCATTAGTTGTTGCTCTGTTTCACTTTGATCTGGAATCCCAATTTGGACTGAAACTTGACTCTAGATCAAAATGTTGAAGACAATTTTGTTTTTGCTTGATACTGAATTTTGATTTTTTGGGCTGAAGCTTTGATTTGGTTTTGACTTTTCTCTTGTTTTGATCTGCATCTTTGTTGTTGAAGCTTGATACTGATCTTTGCACTTGGATCAGGTTTTGATTTTGCATTTTGTTTTGGTTTTCTTGATTTAAATTTTTACAGGCCTTTGCTTTCCAGATTTGAAAATCGGAAGAGGAGAAGATTTTGAGAAAAGAAAGTATCGTGGTCTTCATTTTGTTTGAGAAGTTTCAATCTATTTTAAAAAATTCTTTTAATACATTTTAATTATATTTTAGTTTTAAGTAACACATGCATTTGCCACTTGTTAAATTCATACTTTTAAAATTTTACACTTGTTAATTTCCAAATCTCATGGCCTACAAATGTTAAAACACTTAATTCTTTTATGTTTAAACCCTTCTTTTTAATTAACTTTATGCAATTTATTTTAAACCCTTTTCATCTTATATTTACATGTTCATATAAATCATTAAGTATTAGGTTTTACAAATATTCCTTTTTATATTTGCACTCGTACATTATAATTTATACTTTTATAATTTTAAAACAAATGATTTGAAATCAAATTATTCATTACTAATAAATATTTATTTTTAAATTTCAAATTCAAAAATTAACATACAATCAATTTATATTTATAAATGAATAAACAAACAATATCTTTTTATAAATATATATTTCATTCAAATCTTCAAATTAATTCACAATTAAATTTAGAATTAAAATATTATTCAAGCAAATATCTATTTAAAATCACATTTATATATAAACAAGAAAACATCTATTTAAATTTGGAAAATACCAAATTAAATTTACAATTTCAATTCCAAAATTTAAATTGGTTACCAATTAAAATTTGATTTAAAAATAGGAATGTTACATATTCCCCCCATAAGAAAATTTCGTCCTTGAAATTTGCCAAGGAGACAACAAAAGATGGACACACAAAGATAGAGAATCGATTCATTAATCAAGCCGATTATCTATTCTGTATTTGGTTTACCAAATCAGAATATCAACAATATGAGAACAAACTCATACAACACTTTACGAAATACTCGGGTCACCACTTTACGAATATGCAGGGGCACTGGTTAGTTCGAAAGGATAACTAACCGTTCGTAGAATATATCTGGACCCCACAGAAGAGATAGATATATGGTTACACAACTCAGGTCAAAATATCTCGAAATATACACCGGCTTGTCCCTCTTTGGACTACGATCCACATAAGAAATTACAACAGAATTCCAAATTTGGTTTCAATCGAAATCGTTTTATCGATACAAATTTAAATCTTACTTCATATTTGTTAATTAATTTATTTCAAATTTAGAGTTAAAAACGTAAAAATGATAAGAGACCGATGAAGAGAATAAAAAATAGAAACTTATCTATACGATTCGTAGAGCCACCATCACACCGAAGCTTCCCCCTCGAGTTGCCACGAAGCAATCATAGAATTTGAAATCATATCAAAGGAGATTGAGAAGAAAGTTGTTTCCACTGCCGCAGGGTATTGACCATTTATAGTGGTACTCCCCTGCCCCCTATCTCGTCCTCTTCTTACCCTCATACTCACTATAAGTGGATAGTAAGAGAATTTACTAAGGCATACGGACGGATATCTTAGGGATATATTCATTCTAGGGTATACTTCACTCTATATCTAATGAGTTATCTAATGTGTTATAATGCTGAGCTAAAGTTTCAAACTTCAACTTTGATACCAATTGAAACGACCCTGACTCGACCTTCGAAAATCGATACCGAATACTTCACCAGATTCAAATGCCATAGATTCAAACGCTAAATCTGGTTCGTCGGAGCTTATAACACATCAAGTACAACAACATAGCATAAGAAAATGAATAATATCATTGATATACAACAGTATTTGATACAACTGACTGTCAATATATCAAAGATAGATACAAGACAATAATAGAGACAACAACAGCGGAAAGACAATATCTTCAATGTCAAACTCCAAAAACCCCATCTCCGATCCAAAGCTAGCTCGAACCCCCATCAAGTTGTACTAAGCAAGGTCAGTCACCCAAAGATTGAAGAAGATTCCAAAGACTGAAGCCTACTGAATCTACACCTACTATTTGATTATTTGAAAAACCCAACTCTAGACTGCCCGTGTGGAAAATTATGGACATCCAGAGTTTAGGAAAGGAACAATAAACTCCGGGTCACTCATGAGACTGGTATGAGCAAACAAAAATAATTTTTTTCTTTAAAACAAAGAACAAAAGATTTTAAAGTTGAAATCCGCAATGCTATTTAGAAAATGAAACTGCCATAAGGCCTCCTGCCACACACACAATGCAAGCGCAAACTTGGAGAAGATTTCTCCTTATGACAGTCAAAAATGCTTGATAGGTGAAAATCCTTTTGATATTATTACTAGTGCATAGTGGAAAACATTTCGAAAGTATAATATTAATCTTAGCCAGCATAGGTACCATTATACTATGCCTACTGTAGCTACCACCTGAGGTGGCAGGTTATACAACTGCAATCGTAAAGGTCGCGTATTGAATGATTGGATTTCCAACAAATGGTCAGGCAAAGGAACTTCCCACACAAAATGGAACGCCTCTGGAGGGACATCCCTGAGAACCTAACCGGTTCTCTGCTACACAATGTCGGGTTACCCCTGTCCAGAAGTAATTACTGATGTTAGTCCGTGAGATGATGGTTTTGATGGCAACAACCTTAGAATAGATTATAAAATATAAATACTAACATTATAAGTTTAGATATATATGTATATGCAGGATTTAACCATGCAGGTGCTAAGAATGAAGACTGTACAGTATAGAGATTCAAGAAATCAAGATAAAATATCAGGATAGAAGACTCATGAGTATCGAGACTATCAAGAGATCAAGATTTCAAGGATAAGTATTTTTTATTATTAGGAATTTTGTTAAAACTCGCAGAAAAGCACTGGCATCTTAAAATCCAATTTAATCGTGGAATGGAATCCACTTCGAGCCCGTTAAAGGGATGGAACCCTATTACTTTACCTTTTGATTTAAAAACTTACCTTTTGATTTAAAAACTTAGAACTTGTTAAGTAAAA
This sequence comes from Allium cepa, assembly GCA_030765085.1. NCBI lineage: Eukaryota > Viridiplantae > Streptophyta > Magnoliopsida > Asparagales > Amaryllidaceae > Allium > Allium cepa. Next base: position 282,048,744 of record CM060937.1, on the reverse strand, counting down.
AACTGAAGAAGCTAACACTCACTTCACCGAAGACGTACTCGAGAAAACTGTTGAAACCCCCGAGTTTCCTCTCGAACCACTTCCTCTACCCAATCACTGACACCAACCCCCACTGGTGCACCTGCACAGGTGATCGCGGCGATACTGACCACTGTCGACGCCTTCAACCTTTCGACGATCATCACCTCTTACAATACCGATCCCCAATTCTACACCACAAGGCCCTAAACGAAATCGAACTACTCATGTCGAATTCTGGAAACACGGCATTACCTGAAACTTCACCGAACCCTCGACTCCGATCATCAGAGAGTATGCAACCACGGCCACCCACTCACAAGCCTTCCATGCTACTTTCATCCCATTCTCGAGTAACTCGAACCACCCAAGACGCCACAACAGCCTAAACCACAATCATGAGCAAAACTGGGTGTTAAACCCTACATTAATCGATTTCTAATGCCATGGTGATTAATAAAATCACACGCCATTTTTGCCCAACAACCTGATCGACACTCTAGCTTCAGACGAAGACTCGCTCACTCTAATACTTTCGATCACCAGAAAATGATCGAGATTCAATTTCTAGAAAATTCCAAAATTTACATTCAATTCAACATTAAAAATTTGGATTTTTGTTTTAAAAAATATAATTTTCAATGATGATTCGATATATATACATGAGTCAATATAACAAAATATTTGATTTATTCATTATTCAAGTTTCCACTGCATTTTCTTGTTTACAGGAAATTTCTAAACTTAAATTACTTAAACTTTTTCTCATAATCTAGATGGAGTTTAAACTTGACTAATTTTTTTGAAACCCAAAGCTTCAAAGTGTTTAGATGGGAAGTTTTGAATTTTGATTTATTTTTTAAACCTCTGTAATCAGGTATGAACAGAGAAGCACAAATATCAAGCATGCAGATTCAAATGCATTCATATCTACAGATTTTATACTACTATCTACACATGCAGGCATCATTATCATAGCAATTACTTAAGCAACAAATATTAACCAACTTAAGTTTTAAATTTAGAAGTTTACTCACAAGGTTTTGTTGAACAGAGAAGAACAGAGGCAGTGAACAGATTTGTGCCTGGAATTGATTTTTGATTTTTGAACTGGAAATGCTTTTACCTAAATCTGAATTTCATTTGTTGCTTTGCCTCTTGATCTTTGCATTGAATCAGGGATGAATTTTATTTGGTCAGGCATGATGCATGCTTCCAGGTTGAAAGCTTGAAAATTGTTTGATTCTAATTTCTGTTTTTCTAATTTGTTTCAGATGTTGAATTATTACTTTTCCAGGTTTTCTTTTCTATTTTAAATTCTCAATTTTGATTAAATGAAGATGTTGAAGTCTGGTTTGAATCTTTACAGGTTTCTTTTCTTTTATTACATTTTAATTAAATTTTATTTATGCATTTTCCACTTGTTTATTCATTTTACACTTGTTAACCTATATTATTACTTACTAAACATTTGTCCAATACCCTTTTTTTAAGTCCTTTATTCAAATTAATTTAAAATTTATAGTTTAAACCCTTAAAATTATTTAATCTTTACATTTACAAATGTTTATGTAATACATTTTATATTTAAACTTAAATTTAGTTTAGTACATAAATATATTCATATTTATTTTCCATTCATACATTTATATATTATTTTTATTTGCAAATCATGTTTTAACCCTTAACTTAGATTTATTTGGAATGCGTGTTTTTAAATCTTACTTTATTTAAATCGATGAAACAAGTTTTTATTTATTTAAATTTATGAAAAATGTTTTAAACCTTTAAAATTAAATCCAGATAATTTTACAAAAACATTTACTATTAAATTTCCAAATAAACTTGATTTTAAAATCTACTTTTAAATATATTTATTTTCAATTATGAAAGAAAGTGTCTTTAAATCCTTTTATTCATTTCACACTATTATATTTTTAAATAAATATTTATATATATAAATTAATTTCAAAATATAACTTTCATATATAACATATATCCATCTTCCTATATTCGGATCAAATTCAATTTATCTTATCAAAATCCATTTATAAAAATAGATAAACGTACATCTAATTGAATTTGGAAATTCAAACACAATTTAAATATTTTTATCTACAATTTACGTTCAAAAATTAATCCAATCATCAAATTAGACTGAGCTAAAATCTGGGGATGTTACATTCCCCCATTAGAAAATTTCATCCCGAAATTTGAAAGTAGGGAGATAACAAAAGAATATAGAGAGATAGAGAGATGAATCGCCAAATCAAACTGAATATCTATCCTGCATTTGGCTTCCCAAATCATAATATCAATAACGGATACAAGAATGAATCAAGATACTCGGGTCACCAGATCTACGAATATACAGGGGTATTGGTTAGTTTGAAGATATCTAACCACTCGTAGAATATACCGGGACCCAACAGAATAAAAAGATATATGGATGCAATCCAAAATTTAGTTTGGACAACCAAAATATTCCTATAAACCATAGCAATCAAAGCAAACAATTCTGACCCATCTTGAGTTTGTGTCCCATGCAAATATATCAAAGCTTCTTCCTAGGGCTGCCAGGAATCATCAAAGAATTGAAAAGACGAATCAAAGGAGATTGATAGAGAAAGTTGTTTCCGCTATTGCAGGGTACTGACCATTTGTAGTGTTACTCCCCTGTCCCCTATTTCGTCCTCTTCTTGTACTCATACTCATTGTGAGTGGATAGTAAGAGAATTTACTGAGGAATTCAAACGGATATCTTAGGGATATACTCATTCTAGGGTATACTTCACCCTATCTCTAATGAGTTACTTAATGCGTTAAGCTAAAGTTCAACCTTCAGCTCTGATACCAATTGTAACGACCCTAACTCAACCTTTGAAAATCGGCACCGATTACGACACTCATATTCAAATGCCGCAGATCCAAACGTCGAATCTGGCTCGCCGAAGCTTATAACACATTAAGTATAACAACACAATGGAAGAAAATAAATGAATATCATATACAACTCCAATTAATACAATATCCAATGATATACAACAATGATATCAATATGATACAAGAATATCAGAGACAATAAACAACAGCGGAATACGAATAGCAAAAGAGATAACTCCAATATCAAACTGCAACTCCAATCCAATGCTCCAAAGCCAAAACTCCAAACCACTAGCTCGAACCACCATCACGTTGCACCTAGATAAGCAAGTCTCATCCGTGAATCCAAAGACTCCAATATCCAAGATCTCCAAAGAATACCAAAGAGAAAGCTAAAAGCTACCACATCGATATCTACTATCTGACTATCTGAAAAACCAAACTCTAGACTGCCCGTGTGGAAAATTGTGGGCACCCAGAGTTTATGAAGGGAACAATAAACTCTGGGCCAGTCATGGGACTGGTATGAGCAAACAAAAACATTTTATTTTAAAAAAACAAACAAAAGAATTTGAAATTTGAAATCCGCAATGCTTTTTGAAAAATGAAACTACCATAAGGCCTCCCGGCACAAACACCGTGCAATCGCACACTTGGGGGAGATTTCTCCTTATGATAGTCAAACATGCTTGATACGCGAAAACTATTTGATATTATTATTAGTGCATAGTGGAAAACATTTTGAAAGTATAATATTAATCTTAGCCAGCATATGTACCATTATAGTATGCCTACTATAGCTACCATGTTAGATGGCAGGTTATACAACTAAAACCGTGCAAGGCGCGTATTGGTAATTGGATTTCCAACAAATGGTCGGGCTAAGGAACTTCCTGGGCCACATGGGTACACCTCTAGAGAGACGCCCCAAGAACATAACCGGATCTCTACCAACACAAGGCCGGGTTACCTCTGCAAACTGACACGAATATGCCATTCCTCCGTTGTAAACAACCTTTATCTGGGGCCCCAACAAAAACAATCACAAAGCAATATATATTTGCGATATCCACATAAGTTAAGTATCTAGGCTCCATACCATGATACCACTTCTATCCAGAAGGAAATGCACATACCCTAAGGGGCGCTACCCCCTATAACCTTGCTACATCTTTCCTATTTTGGCCATTTCAGGGTGTGAGGCTCGACGAAGTCTCGTCCACAAAGCTACGCTTTTCACAAAAGCCATGCTTTGATCAACAAATGATCAGCAACACTTCGTATGCCATATTACCAAATTGGGAATGTATCACTAGTAAACATCAACTACATAACCTCTAAGCTCATACGTCTCAGAGAAGGGTGTTAAGCTAAGAGAATAAATCTCCGCCACCAAACAGAAATGTATTTGGTAGAAACTAGTTTTATATTTCAAAGTGTAATGTCAGACACACATCCATACAAGTTTGTTCCGGGTTCGAGCAGAACCGAAGGCACTTCCGGAGAGGCCCTTGCAAATCCGAATAATCCCTAATCATGTCTAGACTCCCCATCACAAAGGTGCTCAAATCTATACCGGGGCCATTCGGTGCAGAGACATTCGACGGGTTATCCTTTCGTTTTCGAAAATACCCGGTCTTCACCACCGGTCTTCAAATGCTATCCATAACGTCGTATCATTATTTGGAATGGGTTATATGACACAAGGTCCTCTCCCGGCTAAACCGAATAATGAGCGCAATATTTAAAAACGTATGGATAATGGGATTTTAGTTAGGCCACAACTTTAAAATCCAAAACTTTTCTTTCAAATGGTTTAAACAAATTACCATTTACAAATCTTTTAAACAAAAAGATTCATTTCAAAAACCTTCAATGGTTTAAACAATTTCCACACTTTAATCTTTAAACAAAAGATTCACCTTTAAAAAACCCTGTTCAATTTAAAACAAACTTCACCAATCTTTCACAAAGGTTCGTTCATAGCTTTCAAAACAATTTCATTTCAAAAAAACTATTTGGATTAAAATTCAAACTTTAAAACCATTTCGAAATATTAAATTCAAATATCTGCGACTTAACTGATTTCCTCGTGAAATCCATAATTGTGTGTATATAGTGTGGTCCAGGGGTTTACACACAATAGTGCAACAACATCATCCATTACAGATTCAAATACAACAATATATTTGATAAGCGGTATAAACTATAACACTTATCTTTCATTCACAGATCACAGATATATATCACAAATAATAAAGTACATTACAAATGATTAATTTCATCACAGAATAAATTACACCACAGTTCACAAAACAAAATAATTCATATCACACATTATCACAAATCAGGGACATCAATCAATTCAATGCACTCCATAGAATCCTAACATCCATGAGTAAGATCAATTAGTTATCTGATTTATTTAAATCAGATTAATTACTTATGGATAAATTTCTAATTCTGGTTAATTAATCATTAATTAATTACAAACCATTTTGATTCATTACTCTTTAATCATTAATTAACCTTTTATTAATAATAATCCCTTGATTAATTATCCTTAATTAATTTCAATAATTAATAAATTAATTCTTAATTAATTATCCTTAATTAAAATAAATGATTATTCCTAATCATTTTCATAAATTAATTAACCTTTATTAATTATCTTAATTAACCTTTATTAATCCTTAATTAACTGTTAACCCGTCATTAATTAGCAGTTAATCAATCCTTAATTACCATTTGGTTAATCCTTAATCACCATTGATTAATCAATTAATTACCACTTAACAACTTATTGATTAATACTTAATTACGGATTAATTATCCTTTAATTATCAATTAATAAACCTCAATTATTAATTAATCTCCTTAGTCCTTAATTACTTTCATAATCAATTAATTAACCTTTAATTAACTGATTAATTATTCATCAACTATCGATCAATAAACTTAATTATTAATCAATATCTCTTAATACAAATTAATTAATCCATAATTACTTTTATAATTAATTAATTAACCATTAATTAATTAATTATCTCTTAATTAATTTCTTAATCAATCCTTTATAATTAAATTAATTAATTAAAATTAATTTTCTTTAAATTAACTTAATCAAATTAAGATATTAAAATCTTAACTAAGATAAAACATTATCTTATAAATGCTTTAATTACCCTTAACATATTTACATTATTTACCTTCATAACTATCTTTATTTAATTAAATTATTAATTAAGTTTTTTTTAAATAAAACAATCATTTAACTTGATAAATTAAAGTTATCAAAGCATAACTTTAAATAACTTAAAATATTTATCAATTTATAGTTTTTTAAAACTAGTTTCAATTTGAATTTAAAACTTGTCTTTTCTATAAACTTTTAAAATTACTTTCATAACTCAATTTGAAATATCAATTTAAATTACTTAACAAATTTTAAATTTATCAAACTTCAAAATTTCTTAATCAAAATATTTAAGAAAATATAAAGTAGTTTATATAAAAAGGTTTTAATCCAATTTAAATTTTAAATTTCAAAAAAAAACTTGTTTTCAAAACATTTTAAAAACTGCATAACATATAGCTTCGGGCCATACCCGAATGCCACTCGGGTTTAAACCCGAGTTTTCTTCCTCTTCTCCCCATTACCTTACTTTTTGATTTAAAAACTTAGAATTTGTTAAGTAAAAAACTGAAAAAGCTAACACTCACATCCCCGAAGACGTACTCGAGAAAACTGCTGAAACCCCCGAGTTTCCCCTCGAACCACTTCTCTACCCAATCACTGACAGCAACCCCCACTAGTGCACCTGCACAGGTGATCGCGGCGATATTGACCACCGCCGATGCCTTCAACCTTTCGACGATCATCACCTCTTACAATACCGACCCCCAATTCTACACTACAAGGCCCTAAACGAAATCGAACTACTCATGTCGAATTCTAGAAACGTAGCATCACCTGAAACTTCACCAAACCCTCGACTCCGATCATCAGAGAGTATGCAACCAAGGCCACCCACTCACAAGCATTCCACGCTACTTTCCTTCCATTCTCGAGTATCTCGAACCACCCAAGACGCCACAACAGCCTAAACTACAACCATGAGCAAAACTGGGCGTTAAACCCTACCTTAATCGATTTCTAATGCCATGGTGATTAATAAAATCACATGCCATTTTTGACCAACAACCTGATCGACACTCTAGCATTAGACGAAGACTCGCTCACTCTAATACTTCCGATCACCAGAAAATGATCGAGATTCATTTTCCAGAAAATTCCAAAATTTACATTCAATTCAACTTTAAAAATTTGGATTTTTGTTTTAAAAATTATAATTTTCAATGATGATTCGATATATATACATGAATCAATATAACACAACATTTGATTTATTTCATTATTCAAGTTTCCACTGCATTTTCTTGTTTACAGGAAATTTCTAAACTTAAATTACTTAAACTTTCTCTCATAATATAGATGGAGTTTAAACTTGACTAATTTGTTTGAAACCCAAAGCTTCAAAGTGTTTAGATGAGAAGTTTTGAATTTTGATTTATTTTTTAAACCTCTGTAATCACTTATTAACAGAGAGCACAAATATCAGGCATGCAGATTCAAATGCATTCATATCTACAGATTTTGTACTACTATCTACACATGCAGGCATCATTATCATAGCAATTACTTAAGCGAAAAATACTAACCAACTTAAGTTTTAAATTTAGATGTTTACTCACAAGGTTTTGTTGAATAGAGAAGAACAGAGGCAGTGAACAGATTTGTGCCTGGAATTGATTTTTGATTTTTGAACTGGAAATGCTTTTACCTAAATCTGAATTTCATTTGTTGCTTTGCCTCTTGATCTTTGCATTGAATCAGGGATGAATTTGATTTCGTCAGGCATGATGCATGCTTCCAGGTTGAAAGCTTGAAAATTGTTTGATTCTAATTTCTGTTTTTCTACTTTGTTTCAGATGTTGAAAATTTTTTTCCAGGTTTTTTTTTCCGTTTTAAATTCTCAGTTTTGATTAAATGAAGATGTTGAAGTTTGGTTTGAATCTTTACAGGTTTCTTTTCTTTTATTACATTTTAATTAAATTTTATTTATGCATTTTCCACTTGTTTATTCATTTTACACTTGTTAATCTATATTATTACTTATTAAACATTTGTCCAATACCTATAATTTTTTTTTTGTTTAAGCCCTTTATTCAAATTAATTTAAAATTTATAGTTTAAACCCTTAAAATTATTTAATCTTTATATTTACAAATGTTTATGTAATACATTTTATGTTTAAACTTAAATTTAGTTTAGTACATAAATATATTCATATTTATTTTCCATCATATATTTATATATTATTTTTATTTGCAAATCATGTTTTAACCCTTAACTTAGATTTATTTGGAATGCATGTTTTTAAATCTTTCTTTATTTAAATTGATGAAATAAGTTTTTATTTATTTAAATTTATGAAACATGTTTTAAACCTTTAAAATTAAATCCAAATAATTTTACAAAAATATTTACTATTAAATTTCCAAATAAACTTAATTTTAAAATCTACTTTTAAATATCTTCATTTTCAGTTATGAAAGAAAGTGTCTTTAAATCCTTTTATTCATTTCCACATTATTATATTTTTAAATAAATATTTATATATATACATTAATTTCAAAATATAACTTTCATATATAACATATATTCATCTTCCTATATTCAGGTCAAATTCAAATTATCTTATCAAAATCCATACATATAAATAGATAAACATACATCTAATTGAATTTGGAAATTCAAACATAATTTAAATCTTTTTATCTACAATTTACTTTCAAAATTAATCCAATCATCAAATTAGACCGAGCTAAAATCCATTGATGTTACAAAAAATAAATACAATAAAAATCAATAAGAAATCACTCGAGCCTATCATTTCAGCTCATAGTGATATTCCTTATCCTAAAGTCTGTTTGGGTATGTATCATTTCAACCCATTGTGATAGGAAACTTGCAGTGTGATAAACGGGAAATAAATATAACAATATAGCATATAATATCATAACAGATGATGTAACAATATATAAACAACATTTAACATCATATAATCAATCACAGGCATGTATGAACATAGCATAATAATTTCTACAATTCACTTGTCATTATTTCACAATTATAAAAGTACGTTGTCTAGAATGAAAAATCTCACCTTTTTGAAAGCTAGAATCAAAGTAAAACACACATCCAAACTCCACAAAGCACGAAAAGGCACGACAAAGCACGACTATATTTTTTGAGTGGATGAAGTGTTAGATCCGAACTTGTAAACAACACAATACATAACATATATAAGCAATGATTCGATACAAAAGAATATAGATAAAAACAATGAAAAATAGAAAATAAAATGATATAACCTTGATAAATCAAATCAAGGCGATCAATACATGGTTTGGTTAAGATTTGTTATCAACTTTGGTGATGTATGCTTCCATGGTGGTCACGGCTAGGCTTTGGTGGTGAGGAGGAAGTAGTGTGGTCGGCAATAGGTGGAGACCAAGCCATGCTTGAAGAAGAACAAAAGAAAAGCAAATAGAAAAAGAAGAAGAGGAAGCCATGGAATAACTAGAGCTTGCTATACTTTTTCTTCACGCAAATGATAATGACGAGTTTTGGGAATTGTTTGTGCATGATTTATCAAAAGAAATATACAGCTAAAGATGGAAGAAAAAAAGAAACGGCTAAGTAGGAGTAAATGATAGGAAACAAAAAGGCATATGCTAAGGAGAAATAAACTTGCATATATTTTGTTCTTAAATGCAAATGAATATGAGAAGTGGGAAATAAATTTTTGTACGTGAATTGATAAAGTTTCTCACAGAAGAAGTAACTGCTAGGAAATGGAAAACGCATAATTAAGGAGAAAGGAAGGTATATATTTATTCTTAATTGCAAATGAAAATGAGGAGTTTGAAATGAGAAATAAATCTTCTTGTACGTGATTTGTGGAATGATTTCTCACAGCTAGAAAAAAATATACACGGCTATGGTAAGTAATTAAATAGATAGGTAAATAAAAGGCAAGAAATAAAGAAAATGTAACCTATGCCTAATTAAACAAAGTAACCTATGTCAAATTAATTTGTTTCCAAGCAATTAAATAAAAGAATATACACAAATAAACTCCAATAAATACATTAAAAGCCTAGACAAATAAAAATAGAAAGATAAAATAGAGATGGATATAGGAAAAATATAAAATATGTATATAATAAAAGTACAGAAATTTATTGCGTGTAAAACACTGTAATTTATCCAGTTTAAAAAGTGTAAGTTTTAAATTCCCAGTAAATCCATATTCTTAACTCTATTTAGTTATTCAATCAATTTTGTTATATGGTATAATTATCATGGTTTATACCATACTGCCTTAATATTCCTATTTTATCTTAATTTCAAATAATGTAATATTTAATTCCATTTACTACGATAGATCCAATCATTAGAGATTGAATTTCAATACATAAATGTGATTCAATTCCAAGTCTTTTTATTAAGTCCATTACTACTCTACAAACCTAGTTAACCATTCATTCCTTAATATACTCCAATTTAACAACTTCTAAACATTGTATTACATTTCACATTAATGTAACTTTTATTTATATTTATTAAAAATTGACTTCTCATTTCAATTTAACTGACTAAATAAACATGTAACACGTAATAATTGTCGCAATTTACTTTTAACTACATTTATAAGTTTATTGTCTACAGACCAAAGTTACAATTACTTACAGGACCATGGTCTTACTCAATTTCCATTCATTATATTATACCTCATTCATAAATTCAACATCTACATTATTTCAATTTATTGTAATCTCCTTCAATCTATAAATAATTTAACTTAAATTACATTCTTTACCATTCAAATTAGTTATTACATCCACATTAAATGACCAATTTCTATTTCTTTAATATTTTAATTACAAATTTTTTATTAAATCAACTATTTTTAATTACCAAAATTTACGGATTGTTACATTACCAAATTGGGAATGTATCACTAGTAACCATCAACTACATAACCTCTGAGCTCGTACGTCTTCGAGAAGGGTGTTAAGCTAAGAGAATAAATTCTCCGCCATCAGACAGAAATGTATTTGATAGAAACCAGCTTTACATCTCAAAGTGTAATGTCAGACACACATCCATACAAGTCTGTTTCGGGTTCAACAGAATCGAAGGCACTTCCAAAGAAGCCCTTGCAAATCCGGGTATTCATAATCCCGATCGGACTCCCCATCACATATGGAGATCTCTATACCGACGCGACTCAGTGCATAGACAATCGACGGGTTATCCTTTCATTCTCGAAAGTACCCGGTCTTCACCACTGGTCTTCAAATGCTATCCATATCGTCGTATCACTTATTTGGAATGGGTTATATGACACAAGGTCCTCTCCCGGCTAAACCGAATTGTGAGCGCAATATTTAAAAACATATGGATATTGGGATTTCAGTTAAGTCACACTTTTAAATCCCTAAACCCTTTCTTCAAATGGTTTAAACAAATTACCATTTTAATCTTTTAAACAAAAAGATTCGCTTCACAAAGTTCACTAATCTTTCACAAAGATTCATTCATAGCCTTCAAAACCATTTCCTTTTCAAATTGGATTAACTCATCCAATTATTAAATCAAAAAAATCAATTCACAGCTTTCAAAACCATTTCCAATTCATATCTTTTATATAAAAGATACACCATTTAACATCCTCTTCGATTTCAAAACAATATTTAATAATCTTTCACAAAGGTTCATCATAGCTTTCAAAAACAATCCACAATTCCATTTCAAACTTGAAATCTTTCGATACAAATTGGAAATACTTTCTTCATATGAAAGCTATTATTATTTGAAAACAAATAGTTTCCATTTCGAGAAAAATCCAATTATATTTGCACGAGTTAAATCCCTTAAAGTATAAAACTTGGGTTAGATTCAAATTCCCAAAACAATACCTTTAAAATGGTTTAACCCATATATAACTTGTACAATATCTTTAAACCATAGTTTCCAATTATAGAATTAAATTTAAAATTTTGAATTCAAATTCAAACCAAATTATTCAAATTTCAAAACTGAATTAAATTATTCAAAATAACTTTTATCTTTAAAACTACTTTTCAAAAGCCTTTCACTTCTAACTCAAATCTATTTCCAAAAATATTTGGATTCAAAAATTCATTCCTTAAAATAATTTTTTTATATTTAATTCAAATATTTGTGATTAACCGATTTCCTCGTGCGATCCATATTTGTGTGTGTATGGTGTAGTCCAGGGGTTTTACACAATAGTGCAACATCATCAATCATCACAGATCCAATCACATTAACTATAGATAAGAGGTATATCTCTATAACGCTTATCTTCCATACATATATTCACTGATAAATAATATACATTCATCACAGAAAAAATAAATTACATTCGTCACAGCTCAAATTAAAACAATTCATATTATAAAGCACTACAAAGTAGAGATATCAAACAATTCACAGCATTCAATAGGATACAGACATCCATAAGGAAGATTAATTGACCATCTGATTAATTGAAACCACATAAATCACTAATCCAAGCTAATTGACATTAATTACAAATTATTTTAATTAATTAACCTTAATTAATAATGAATAAATCTCTAATCATTAAATAATTAACCGTTAATTATTTACTTATTCTTTAATTAATTATCCCTAATTAATTACATTAATTAATTACTCCTCAATTAATTATCCTTTAATTAATTATTTATTTACCCTTAATTATTAATTAATTAAATCACCTTTATTAATAAATCATTAATTAAACCTTAATTATAAATTAATTTAACTAACCTTTAATTAATTAATTAATTACTTCTTGAATTAATACCTTAATTACATTAATTAATTATCCCTGATTGATTAACCTTTAAACACTTGATTAATCGATCTTTAAATCCTTAATTTATGTTAATTATTTTCATTAAGAAATTAACTTTAAGTAATTAATTTCCTTTAACAAATAAATTAACTTAGACTTTAAAAGTTAATTAACAATTACAACATTTGTAAGTTTATTTAAAATAAAATTTTAAAAGTAAGGGTCATGTATATTTTCAAAACATTTTAAAGCTTGGTTAATTTAAAACAATTTTACTTAAAACTTTCTTAACTAATTTAAAACTGGGTTAACATCTAATATTTACAAAAAAATCTATTTTAACAAAGTTGTTTCAAAGTAAACTTTATTTTCTTTTAAAATTTGAAACTGTTTTTGCCCCAAATCAAATGACCCAAGTTAAAACTTGTTTCACCCGAGCCTGTCCCTGAGCCAACTTACAACCCCATCTGCTTCGAGCTATCTCACCATTTTCTTTGGGACAAACCCGAGTAATCCACCTTCTTCCCAAATTTCAATAACACAGCCATATACATCACGTACCAGTGCAACATGCACACTACCACGATCGACTTCGATCGACTTCACTGGCATCTACAGGTCAACGTTGACCTCTTCCCTCTGTTCCAACAACCCAAAACTGCAACAGCTTGAAAATCAAATTTTCAGCATCAACGACTACCACTAGAAACAATCCAACATCTAAATATCAACTCGCCAACCACAACCATTAGCGACCACGCCGCCGTATCCTTAACTTCGCTACACAACTACGCAGTGATCCCCTGGGGTGCGATCGCTTCCAGTACCACGTCAACGACGTACGAGCCCCTACAAATCCAACAACCAAAACCAGGCCATTAAACCCTACTTCACCATTCCACGACCATTCTCATCATCAGAAAAATGTACTAACATTTTCCCAAGATTTCTCGATACCCCAGCCTTCTCCAGTTCCAACCCCAATGACTCCGGATCCCACGATCATCGGCAATTGATGAAAAAACTTTTCCGTTCAATTCGAAAAGGCGCACTATATACAGATCTAAAAATCTTGAAACTTGCATTAAAATTCATTGTTTTGTAATTCGAATCTCGTTATGCAATCAAAACCCAATTTTGTAGTCATCAAATTTTTGACATATATATGATTTCAATGTACATTTTAAGTTGTCCTAATAAACTAAATTTGATAATTTTCTTTCCAAAAATATTTTTTAGCCCTAATTCTTGATGATACAAACACATTTTATTTAGATCATGAAGCCTACAATGAATCAGAGATGAAGGATTCAAAAAAATTTCTTTAATATGTTTAAAACCTGTAGAATTTTAGAACAGAGACATCTGTGTTTCTGTTTCCATACATGCACAACATAAACTATATACAAACATGCATATTTTAACAACTAGACAACAATTTCATAACATGTTCAAGCATCAGCCACATCAATCCAAACATAGGAATAGATAGAAGAAAGTTTGCTCACCTGGGTAAAACAGAGAAGCAAAGAGGATTTTGCCTGGAAATGATTTGTTTAATTTGATGCGTTTGAGCTGCTGATTTGCATTAATTGTTGCTCTGTTTCACTTTGATCTAAAATCCCAATTTGGGCTGAAACTTGACTCTAGATAAAAATGTTGAAGACAGTTTTGTTTTTGCTTGATACTGAAGTTTGATTTTTTTTACTGAAGCTTTGATTTGGTTTTGACTTTTCTCTTGTTTTGATCTGCATCTTTGTTGTTGAAGCTTGAATCTGATCTTTGCACTTGGATCAGGTTTTGATTTTGCATTTTGTTTTGGTTTTCTTGATTTAAATTTTTACAGGCCTTTGCTTTTCAGATTTGAAAATTGGAAGAGGAGAAGATTTTGAGAAAAGAAAGTGTCCTAGTCTTCATTTTGTTTGAGAAGTTTTAATCTAGTTTTGCAAAATTCTTTTAATACATTTTAATTATATTTTGTTTAAAGTAACACATGCATTTGCCACTTGTTAAATTCATACTTTTAAAATTTTACACTTGTTAATTTCCAAATCTCATGGCCTATAAATGTTAAAACACTTAATTCTTTTATGCTTAAACCCTTCTTTTTAATTAATTTTATACAATTTATTTTAAACCCTTTTCATCTTATATTTACAAGTTCATATAAATCTTTAATTATTATGTTTTACAAAACATTCCTTTTTATATTTGCACTCGTACATTATAATTTATCCTTTTATAATTTTAAAACAAATGATTTGAAATCAAATTATTTATTACTAATAAATATTTATTTTTAAATTTCAAATTCAAAAATTAACAAACAATCAATTTGTATTTATAAATGAATAAACAAACAATATCTTTTTATAAATATATATTTTATTCAAATCTTTGAATTAATTCATAAGTAAATTTAGAATTAAAATACTATTCAAGCAAATATCTATTTAAAATCACATTTATATATATAAACAAGAAAATATCTATTTAAATTTAGGAAATACCAAATTAAATTTACAATTTTAATTCCAAAATTTAAATTAGTTACGAGTTAAAATTTGATTTAAAAATAGGAATGTTACAGTATATACGAAATAATTATAACTTATAAATTTGAGTTAGTGAGGTGAAATAAATAAAATATAGTTTACCTCATGAAAGCTTAAATAAAAATTGAATTGCATTTGAAATGAAGTTGATAAGTTAACAAAATGAAATTTTGAATGAATAAATTGTATAACTTATAAATTTAAGAATTTCAAGCTAAAACAAATTTTAAATTTATAATGGGAATGGTAAGAAAGTTGGCTTGAATAAAAATTAAATAAAATGAGTAATAGACTAAAATGAAATGAAGTTTAACTTAATATTAAATAAATTGAATTGGATATTAAATAAAACTTGAGGAATCATTAAAGTGGATTAATTCCACTTAACTGTGAAATGAATTGATCAAATGAATATGGGTTATAAAAATTTAGTACCTAAGAAATTGAATAGAAATAAATGAATGTAGGTAAAAGTTTAGTATGAGAAACTGGATTTGATTTAAAATTTGGTTAAAGGAGATTTAAATTGCAAGTGGAGTAGTTTAAAAAAATTAAATGTTAACTAATATAATACGGAATAAGTTATTAAAATAAATTATAAATTGAATTCAACTTAAAAGAGGTTAAACGAATTGATCGCGGATGGAAATTATATATTTCTTAATACGAATTGAGTTATAAAATAAAATTTACTTTAGTAAATTAATAGTATGAATTGGAATAAATGATGTAAAATCGATGAGTTGATAATAATTTAAAATATGAAGTACTAATAATAAACGTGATTTTGTAATATAAAATATTTATAATGAATTTAGATAATTTATAAATGATGTTAGTATAATAAAAGGAGAAAGATATACCATGTGGAAATAAAACAAATTTAACTTAAGCGTGGTTAAGTGGAGTAATTTATATAAATGATTCATAAATGAATTTATATGAAATAGGTTAAACAAAAGTGAAATAGTTGGCATTTCACAAATTAAATTGAATAAATTGGAAGTAAATGAAATAAATTTGAATAAATTGAAGAAAGAAAGAAGAGTCGGAAGTGAATATGATAGCTTAACCAAAGAAGAGCTCACCTCAGGTTGGAAAGAAAATCAAATTAGGAACGTGGTTAAGAATTTGGATAAACAAAAAGGAAATCATGGGAATATAAACAAATAAAATAAATCAAATGTGAATGCAATAAATATTGATTGAAAGAAAATGTATTGAAAACCAAATTAGTTGGATGTAAAGTTAAAAGCGAATGAAATGAATATAAATATATTGTATGATCAACAAAATGAATATTAATAAGTGAATCATAATCAATTTAAAATATATGGAATATGGTATGGAATTAATTTACTTGAGTGTAATTAACTATATGAATCTCTAAAATGAAATGATGTAAGCGAAAAGAAATAAATGTAACAATAAATGAATGTGAATAAGTGGATGTGAGTTTAATAACATTTAAATAAATGAATTTTTTTTTGAAAACAAATGAAAATTGAATATAAGTCAATTCAATGTAAAAAATAAATATGAATAAAAGAAAAATGTACTAATTAGGCATTAATAAGAAATGGAAGTATGTAGACTTAAATGTTGACATTGAATGATAGTATGGTTTTGAATAAAACTTGCATGGATATGGTTGTTTGGATGTTTCTTTTAATGCATAGCTATGTTTACTTATGTGGTTGTTGTATAGTTGTTTTATATATTGATTACTCTTTCCATATACATATTTTCATCTATTATTGAGTGTTTAGTAGGTACGGAAGGACGTATGCTAGTTATGGAGCACGCTTGTGCATTTTGTTGCTTTTGCTTGCTTAATACAAGCGAACTTGCTCGTATTATTAATAAAAAGGTACGTATCTCAGATTACATACCGTGATTTTTTATTTTTGCCCTTCGTGATGCCTCATCATTGAGATGAGATGTATATTTGATATATATTGGGTATACTTGTTTTATATATTGTATATAATTTTTTTTCGATCGAGCCGCGCAAAGGAGATTCTGTCGAAATTTTTCGTAAATCCAAGAGTTTGAAATTTTTTTGAAGTTTTTAAATTTTTGTGACTTGCTTTTATATATAAGTTATATTTTCCGTAAACCGATATCGGAATGGCATAGTGAAAGCTTAGTAATAGTTTCGCAAATAAGATGGTTATGTTTTATAAGTTAATTATGTTGAGAAAATATATCAAGTGTTAAATTCTATAACAACCCGATATTTTCAGCCATTCGTATCCATTGTAAGTGCATAGGTAGACACACACGCCGGACTTGAATTGCTCAAAATACCGCACTGTAAATAAATTTGGAGCAAATGAAATACAATCACAGAATCACAGACATAGAAATATCAGAATAACTCACAGCGGAAATTAAAATACTATAGTAGTTCATGAAGCTACTATAACAAACTCTCAAACACAATACATAATATCAGTCTGAAAACATATACAATAGAATCACAAATACATAGAAGTTATAAATACCAGAGCTAAAATAGAACAACCGAAACTGAAAGGAAATGGATAACTAGACAAGCAGAATCTCCAGCGATTCCTAGCTCCAGAAAAGAAATCCAAAGCTAAGCTGTAAAAACTCAGGCTGAACCGAGCGTAAAGTAAAACACAAAACACTCGAGTCAGGACAATATATACTTATATAATGTAAACCAACTCAAGTGAACTATAGTTGAAATGCACAATAACTTAAAGTATGCTTGGGATCGCCCATCCTTTAAGAATCAGTTAAACTATAAATTAAATACATCCCATGGTTAAAATTTCAAAATGGTATTTTATACTTCGAATCTAATATCATTTCAAAATTCAATATCATTCAAAAATCCATTTCAAAATATCAAAATATAGTATCTTCCAAACCACATTCATTTATTCAAAATACCATTTCAACACACATTTCAAATAGTTTATATTTCAAAACACATTACTTCATTCTAAATCAAAAAAAAGAAGTTATTATACTTAATAATTAGATTATTAAATTTCCAAAATTTTAAACTTTTCAAAGTTCACTCATTCACTTAATTTTATCAAAACAGTGAAAATTCACCTTTCATATCATTTAGAAAATGCTACGGAAAGTCACATTCAAAATAGTTCAATTTAACAAAAGACGGCATTTTAAAATGCTGCAATAGGGTTACATTAGTTTCAAATAACTTAGTTAAATTAAACAATTATAACATTTACAAAATGCTATAATAGCCTTTAATTAAATTTAGCCATTTAGTTCATTATTATCAAGTACAGCATTTACAAATGTAGTATTATCATTTACATTAGAATTAATAGCATTTCAGAAATGCAGTTAATTAACTTCAAATATTCAGTAGAATTTCACAACAATTATATTTTTATTTAAATCATTTTTAACTTATAAAATCATAAAATTTCACTTTTATATTCGTCATTTAAATACCCTTATATTCATGATTTTATAAAGTTAAATTTCCATACAAAAATCAAGATTTAATAATAATCACTTATTAAATTCCAACCTTAAATTTTAAATTCATTAAATTAAATCTAACTTAACACTTAAGTTTAAAATTTTCAAATATAACTTAATTTCATTTTTATTTACTTAACTTAAAATTCACTTTCAAGCCAAATTCACAAATTTCCAATTTTAGTTATTTTTCAAAATTTCAACTTAAATATTCATTCATTTCACACTTTAACTTTATTCAAAATCATTAATATATTATAAAATCATTTTAAATTCATTTAACTTAAAATATCAAAAATTTATCATATTTTAATATTTAATCTAAATTCCATTTATCACTAAATTATAATTTCCAAAATAACTTACATTTCAGATTTTCTAACTTTACCATTTATTTATTTCACTTATAAATTTCCAGAAAATCAATAATGCTTTACAAAAATCAATTTTAATCAAATTTAAATCAAAATATTATAATATTTACATTTCTAAAATATTTTAAAATTTTTAGAAAAACATATTTTAACAACGGGTCTTTATTTCATTTTCTAGCCTAGGTAAAGTGATACGGGTAATATATCATTTCAACCCGTAATTTATAAAGAAAACCCGGGTTTGATCATTTCAAACCCGCAATCCCAAGCAAAATGAAAATAATTGAAAATCATTCAGGCCTATCATTTCAGGCCATAACGATTTTCTCCTATTCTAAAGTCCGTTCGGGTATGTATCATTTCAACCCATAGTGATTGTAATCTAAAGAGAACTTGTAGTGTGATAAACTGATAAAAATAATAGAATAGCATAATATAACAGTAACAGATGTTATAACAGGTGTTTAAGCATGGGTGAACATCCTATAATCATAATATAGCAGGTGTAACATGATAATATATTTTACAGATTCAAAAGGGGTCAATTTACTAGTTATATATCTACATATTGTCTGGTGAGAATAACTCACCTTTTACGCTGGGGATTTCAAAACCAAAGGCACAACAAAAAACAAAGCATGATGACACAGTTACGGACTTGAGTGGAGAGCGAATCCAAGCTACAACTCTTGTGTACAACCCAAAACAAACAATCAAAATAACACAATTCAATACACTTTAAAATTTAATAACTTTGAAATAAAAAGAGATACGAATACACAGTCTTTTGCCTTGCCTTCTCTGCTATTTGGCACGACCTAGGGGTGTTATTTGGTTCTGGTTTTAACAAGTTTGGCTCAGGTTTTGGTCATGTGTATGCATGGCCTAGGTAGTGGAATATGGTGGAGAAGTTTATATATGAAGATGTGAAGAGTTTTAAGGCAAATAGTGAGATTTTTGGTCAAAACAAAGGATCGACCTTGGGGTTATGGCTCGGCCTGGGTGTAACATGACTGGTCAGTGGTGGAAAGGGGTGGTTAGAGGTCAGGTCAGATTAGTGGTGGCGGCTATGGTGATGGTTAGGGTGGTGGTTGATGGATATGAACAAGTAGTGGTCAAATAGCATTGTTTTTAGGCAATAGGTTGCATTTTTGAGGGGTTTGGTCACCATGGATGGCTCGGCCTTGGTCATGGTTTGGAGTATAGGTGGTGATGAAGGCTGGAAGGAAGTGTAGAGAGTGGTGGCCATGGCTATGTAGGGGAGACCTATCAAAAAGCAAGGGAAAGCAAGGCAAAATTCATAGAAAATAAGAAGAAAACGTAGAAAAAAGGAAGTGAAGCCATTACCAAATCTCTCAAGCCATGAAAAATGAGGAGATGGGTTAATTTTCACTTGAAAGATTATGAAAATACACAGCTAAGAAAAATATTGTACGGCCAAAAATGCACATAAATGAGGAGTTGAGAAAATGAAGAGTTTTGAAGGTGAAAAGCCTTAAGTTTTGTAACTTTTTAAACCTTTGGCATTTCCTTTTCTTTAATTCAAGTAAAACCAAATTAAAAATCAGAAATTTACTATATAAACCTAAACTAAGGAAAAGTATAAGAAAATAAATAATTAATTTTAAGGAAAATATAAAAAGAATGAAAGAAATTACTTAAAAATACAAACAGTGTCCAGAAATTACAAATAAATCAATACTAGTTTTGGAAAAATATCCACTTCATTTTAAAAATATTATGAAGTGAAGTTTTGAAATAAAATAATTTATTTATCATTTTCCAAAATAAAATAAGTAATTAAATTGGGGGAAAATAGAAAAAGAAATAAAGAAATTGTTTAAAAATAGCAAACAGGACATAAAAATTTCAAGAAAATTACCATTGGCTTTGGAAAATTATTTACTCCATTTTAAAATATTATAATACAAAATTTGAAATAAAATGATTTTTAAAACATTTTCGAAGTGAAATAGATAATTAAATTTATAGGAAATATCAAAATAATTGAAGAAATTGTTTAAAATAGGAAACAAAACCTAAAAATTTCAAATAAATTACCATTAATTCTTGAAAAATTTCTACCTCGCTATAAAATAAATTTAAAACAAACAAAATAAATTTCAAAAATATTGGGTTGTTACAAATTCTATACTTAATGCATTTTGAAAAGTTTTGAGTGGGAGGGTATGCAATGATCCGTATTTTTAGCTATTTTAATTATTAAATTTAAGGTGATTATTGAATAAAAATGGTTATTAATGTAATTTGTTAAATAATTTAATTGTTTAGATTTAATTTTGGAATTATTTAAATAATGGGATTCTGCGTTTAATACGAATGAAAATGCATCAGAAATTGATTCAAAACTTTATTTAAATATGAATGAAATGGTTAAAATTTAAATTGTATTTAAAAGAGAGTAATTAAGAATTGGAAATTTATATTTTAATTAACGAGTAAAAATAGCCATTTTGGCAGCTATCTCGGAATTCGACGAAACCAGTTTCATCGGATCCGTAATAGTGAATAATTGTAAGATTTCAAGTTTCGTAGTGATTGGACTTATCGTTTGGTCGTACGAGCTTGAAAGGCGTAGAAATCAGTTTAAAGGAATTCGATAAAATAAATTGACTTTAAAAAGCTATCTTCCACATACGATCGAATTAGGCCTCAAAACTAGTTCCATTGCGTTCGGAATGGAGGTAAAACATTATAAACGCATGGTGGCACGTCTCGATTGGAGTTCGGACGATTTTGGACCTAACTACATAAATACGCACACAAATCGAGATAGTTTTATTATTATTTTAGTTTCTGAAACCCAAGCCATCACTTTCTTTTAATGGCTGAAAATTCACCAACTTCCCTCCTCAATATCTCTTAATCCGTTCAACGAAATTGAAAAATTCCAAAAGCAAAGTTGTAGATCTCAGCGAGCTATTCAAATCCATATAGTTGATCTATGCTATTACGCCACGGATTCTCCATAATCTAGCTTGAAAGCATGGACGTATTTTCTTGGATTTTGTGCAAATGGCGGCGAATGACGCGATGAAACTTGGTGCGTAGGTGGCTCTCAAGGTGGCGCACACAATGGTAGTCGTTGATCAAACTCCGGTCTCTCCTTGTTGCGTGCGTATGAAAGCAAGAGTGGTGCGTGATGGGTTGGTTACATACATGACTTTGGGGAAGAAGGTCACGTTCTCTTTTTTTTATTAATTAAATTTAAAAATATTAAATGTTAGATCGTTCTAACGTATATAACTTTTGCATACGAGCTCGGATTCACGCGAGGTTTTCTCCGTTGCGATCGTATCAGAATTCTAGATAATATGAGATTTGTTTGGTCGAGTTCTAAGACTGTTCAAGTTTGGTCCTTTAATTGGAATTTAAATCGCCGATAAATCAAAGGTGAGCGTTTATACACTCACAATTGACTAAACTAATTTTATGTTAGTTATATTTATATTCTAAAGTGATATGAAATTTATTAGCTGTTGTTTGGTAGGTTTAATTGTCATTTAAATTGGTATATGAATTAATTGATAGAATTTAAATTGACCGTTAAATAAATTTAAATTTAATTGGAAGCATATTACCCGATATGGTAAAAATTGAAATTTGTGAAGGTTATTGGCCTACTGGTCGATATTGGTTATTTATTTATTTTGATATATCATGCTATCATCTTGTATATTGTTTATTGCATATAAAACTGCAAACTGAATTATTTCGAATAAATTAAGAAATAGGTTGAAATGATATATACATATGACATCTATTTGGACTGAAACAATATACATCCATCCTTGAAATTAAATTGAAATAATTATCCACTGGCCATAGGGTAGAGATTTGTATATGGACACCGGGTTGGTTAAATTAAATGATTTTAAAAGTTGTTTTGAAATTATCTAAATGAATTGATTTTTAGAATAAAATCAAATTTATGGAAATTGAATTATTTTTAATTGGAGCTCGAAATGTTGAAATTTAAACTTGATAAACGAGATTATTTAATTAATCGAAGTTTAAAATTTTAAGTTATAAACAAAATACGTCGTAAATTTCAAAAATGGATTTGTTTTAAAAGATGTGACTTTTATTCGAACTTTTAATATTTCTAAAAAAACTGATATGAAATGATATTTCAAATTTCAGTTTGGAATTGAATTATAATTGAGATTTTGGATCTATATTTAGTATTGAAGGTAAATTTGATTTAAGTATTTAAGTCGATATTTGAAATTTAATGTTAAATTAATTTGAAACTGGAATTTAAATTAATTTGGAATTGAAGTTGGAATTGAAATTAATTTGAAATTGGGATTTCAATTAATTTGAAACTGGGGTTTAAATTAATTTGAAACTAGAATTTAAATTAATTTGGAATTGGAATTGGAATTGGAAATTAATTTGGAATTGGAAAATAATTTGAAATTGAGATTTAAATTAATTTAAAAATGGAAATTGGAATTGAAATTGAAATTATTCGAGGTGGAATCGGAATCGAATCGATTAAATCGAACTGGAATTTATTTGGGTAGGAAATTGGGAATATTACCTGTTTGACTTTGGAATTATTATTTTGTAAATGAATATTTTAGTATAAATGATTTAAAATCTATATTATTTAAATATTTAAATTATTTTGATTTTTTAAGACTATTTTACTATATAAACCATTTTTTATATTCAAATTATTTTTGATTAAACTATTTAAACATTTTCTATTAAACTATTTTTAAATATTTAAGCTATTTTCTAAAATTCAAACTGGTTGAAGGGTAAATTGTTTATATTTAAATCTTGGATTTAAATGTGAATTGGGTTAAAGCGAGTTATAACCAGAATTGTAATTCGAATCAAGTTTTGAAGCGAAATCGATATATCGAGTTGAGTTGATATTTTTGAGTACGTACGATGATTTCAAAATGGATACGATTTTGAGTTAATATGATGATCTCAAAATGGATATAATTTATGAGTAAATATGATGATTTCGAAATGGATTTGATTTTGAAATGAATACAATATTTTGATATGAAATACTAATTGTTTTTTAAACGTAAAAGTACCAACTGGTGTGTAAAATAATGATTTGTTGTTAAAGAGACCGAGGCCTCTTATTGAAATACACTCTTTCAATATTGAAACTACTTTGACAACCGTGTGCGCGGTCGATGATATCCAGAATGTAGTGGTTGAATTGGCGACGTTTACTGGAATGAAGTAAGAGAACGATGATGGATAGCCTTGACATTCGTGTCATAATTAAAATGACTAAAACAGGAGCCTATGTCTAGACATTGAGGTTAGCCACCTCTAGTGGCGTCGATCCCTCGTATTATTATTGTGATTTCGGATTCGATGGGTGCACCATATTTGTCATTTGGATTGATTGCCGCAGTCGGCAACGGATGGGTTATGACCAGCCAGAAAGGGTAAACTGGTAGAATCCTACCTTGGGCATTGCCTCACGTGCCTTGTCATATTTATCCCTATACGAGCCCCTTACGATTTTGGTTTAAAACTGTAAAATGTGTTAAGGTGGATCAATGTAAAGCCTTAACGCTATTTGATATTTATTTTACTAATAGACATTATCTATTATAGAGTAAACTATTATACATAAATAGTTTAACGGATCCTTAGGAGATGGAAAATCCCATAACATCTCTTAAGTTATTGCATTCATATTCTGTGATATTGATTTGACTTACATAAGAGTATTTAAGTCCTGACTCGAGTGTTTTGTCTTTTCATTTTTCTCGGATCAGTCCTGAGTTTTTTCAGCGTATTGAAGACTATTCTTTGGTGGACGAAGACGGAGTTTTGGTATATTATTAATATCCCCTACATCATGTTATTCTGCTGTATTGATTATTTATTCCCGATGTATACACACACATATATATAACTCTGATAACCGTGTACAGATTTTAATCATATTTATAGTAAACAGCTTCATGAACTGTTTATGTGATTATTATATTTCATCGTTCCGCTGTGAGATTCTGTGTTTGTTTCCTTCTTTTCTTCTTATTCTTCTTATTTAACCCTATTGATTATCTACGTTCCGGATTGTTTATGTTGGACATGTGTGGATTATTATCGGTTTAACCCTTCCGAAATGTGGGTCATCACACTCAAACTCATTCTAGAGAACTGTTTACCCTATCACTAATGAGTAATTCCCACCAGAGCTAAGGTTCTCGCTTAACCTTTAGCTCTGATACCAATTGTAATAGCCCGCAAATCCATACCCCTTTGAGCCGACAATATTCTCCATTGATTCAACTCAAAGTGGATAGAAATACAAAACATTAGGATTAAATAAGAAAGAGGTAGAAGAAGAAATATAAAACAACATCAGAATCTCACAATCGCAACGGAACAACATATAATATATATAACAACAGATTTTTATACAAAAGAATTTGTAGCTATATAATACTTAAAATCATCAAAGACACAATCATCACATCAAATCTTGACAGTTTAGTAACTTGTCCTTACACAGCGGAATATACAAATCTACGGAAATACGCATCATCATCCAGCTCGTCTCCTGAGCTCCACAGCATCCTATCATGTATCTGTAATACTCGATCTGACCCAAGCACTATAATAAAATAACATCCATGTCAGTCTGGAAAACTAGCGTGAAAAAACACATTCAATCAGATTATTAAAGTTTTCAACATCCCTTGAAATCAAAGGTATCTCGTAAGACCACGCCACAAATAAACATGTTGGGGTTTTACCTTACGATAACCTAAATTTTTTATCAAATTCCTCTGATATTATATAGTGTCTATAGAAAGTAAAATAGAATCTAACTGAAATGCTTGCATATCACGTTCCAGCATAGTTGGGCATAATCAAAACCGTATAGGCGCTTATTGGAGATTGGATTCCATACAATGGTAGGGCTACAGAGGTACCGTCCATCACAATATGTGGTCTTGATCAACGTACCGAGGATCGCTCCCGATCCCCTATAACATAAGACCGGAGTTACCCCATACTGGATAGTCCGAATAAGATCACCCTACGGTTGGGATCAGCAACTGTCCACTAAGCCGAAATCAAAAGGGGACATCTAGATAAGGATGACCTTACCCTAATTGGTTGCTAGCCACTTAGCCTTGCTGCACCTTCCCTGTTTTATCCATTCCTGGTTGATGAGGCTTGAGGCTATGCGTTACCTTTTCAGAACTTATTTCAATTAGAATGCTCATCGTCCTCTTGATAATGGTCTGATAGCATTCGTCCATATAAGTTGCCCTAGGTCTGGACAAACCGAATCACCGTCTTCATCATCTTCACGGTCTTCATTCGTAAATGTTCAAACCGGATCGAAGTGGTATTCGGATAATTAAACCGATCCCAGTCTCTTCGAAACGATCAACGCATTGGCAAATATTGGTAGTCGGTTATTTAACTATCAAATAGCATTCATAAGCCAAGCATTTTATTTCCACTGAAAAGCACAAGGCTTATAAATTAAATCACTTTATCAAAAATGTAAACTTAAACCATTTAGAATAAAACTACGTAAAACACTTTATTTAAAATAATAGTTATGAAATTCTATAATAACATCCCAAGTAAAGAATTTAGCCAAAACTACTTTTTGAAATAAAACTATTATATAAGGTATAAATATTTACTAGTTATCCTTTGAAACCATAATACCAATTTAACTTTAATAATTACTACTATAATTACTTAAATAAATATTTACTTTAACAATTTTAAAACAACTAAATAATAATTTCCCTAAACATTCTTTCAAACCACTTTAAAACTTCTAATTTATACTTAAAAGTCTCCTTTGAAATTATACTTGGCTTTTCAGGAAAGACACACCTTTCATTCCAATATAACTGTCCAACATTTATAAATCCTTCTCGATTTATTTCCACTTTAATTCACGTCCCAATCCCGTAAATTTTACTTTTCCATACTTTTAAAAATAAACCGCTATTTGTTTTCAAACAAATCACCCTTTTCTTATAAATTCCTACCTTGAATTTATACTTCTAAATTTATCCACTGATAAATATTTCACTTTATTTATAAACCCATTTATAATCCACATACCCTCATTTTCCTTTACATCACAGTTTCCAAAATACTTAATCGATTTCCCAATCGATTCTCTGAATTAATTCTTAAAACTTATTTTTGATTTATCCAAATTTATTTCAAAATCCATTAATTCCAGTTTTATCCTTTTATTTTGATTTAAAACCTTATTTAAATCTGAAATATCAAATTCATACTCTATTTCAAAATTATTCTTTTATTTTTGTCAAAGTCATTTAAATCTTCAATTTTAAAAGTATATTCCTTTGTACTTAAAAAAATATTGCATAAGTCCTTACTTTAAAAATGTTTTTTTCACATTTATTCAAAATCCTTATTTTTCCCATATCCCGAAATTTATTATATTGGATTTAAAAATCAAGTGTAACTATTTTCCTGATTCTTTCCATTTTTTAAATTTATCCATCTCTACTATAATTCCTTCTTTAAATTTTCCCTTTTTATTTCCCTTTTAAAAACTCAATATTTATATTTTTAAAATGCCACAATATATCCAGCAATATATGAACATCAAATAAATTGATTTCCAACATAATCTCACGGATTATCTAACATTTCATATAACTGAATATGAAAATAAATTCAACATTTTTAAGGAATCCAGTTGGACCCTCCAACCTGTTTCTATGCATCCACATATGTTAGTCAACAAATAAAATATCAATCCCACTTCGAGGGGGATATCGTGGTGTAAAGGTTCATTCTCTATTATGCGGGGCGCATAGGGTCTCATCCGCTATATAATGCGAGAATATCAATCACTCCAATATGTATACACTACTATATATATAATATCACATTCAAACTGATACTAAATTATCAATTCAAGCAATCAATCAATAACTTAAATTTAACTATTTAAATTAATTGATAGTCCAATTTGAGTTTGATTAACTCACCTTTGATTTTTGTTTTGCAATCCGACCAAACCCACTATTTCCTTCACGATTTTGGACCTTGTACAAACATTGTATGGTTTATTAATATTTGAACTAATCCAAAAATAAATTACCATTTATTTATTTAATTTAGACTATTTTTCTTTAATAAATTATTTTTAGTGACTAAAATAATTAAATAAGCTAACTAAATAAGTTAATCACCTTAATTCTTTTTTTTTAATTTCAGTAAGTTCACAATGCATATTTAATTCTAATTTTTAAAGCTATATACATACATACATACATACATACTTATAAAAATAACCTATATAGATTTTAAAGCTTTCATTTTTTTATATAAACTTTTCAACATTTAAAAATTCCTAATTGTCGAATCTTTTTTCTAAAAACCTTATATATATATATATATATATATATATATTTCTGTTTATCTGAATATGTATTTAAATTCAAAAAAGGTATGTGAATATATATATATATATATTTATATTTTTAAAGTTAGACAGCAAGTTCCAATAAGTGCATATTTGTTCTGTAATTACAAAAAATGGTAATTTCTTTTCTGCTAAAAATTTCTGGTTAATGAATAACGATCAACAGATTTAATTAAGGATTTAAACTTTAGATAAAAATGTTTGAAATGATCAGTTACATAATTACTGTAAAATAAAAAATTTCCCTTCTTTGGTATATCTGTCTGTAAAAATAAAAAATCTGGTTTTAAAATTCCTATATATCTTTTTTCCCTAAATCTTATCTGTAAGTATCTTTTCCAGATTACCAATATATGTATATATATATTTTCAAACATGTATGCGTGAATATATCTTATTAAGTAAAAAGGATGGTACCTCACTGCCTCGAGTCGAACCCGAGATACTCAAGCCTCCACCAAAGCCTGCAGCGCCGCCTTACCCAAAACATAAGCATTGCCGAGGAACTTTGCATATTCCGACCTCCCTCCCCTCATGCAAGCGCATGCGCCCATGCTTCTCGCCAATGAATCGAGACAGCCTCGAGTTCGAATTGAATTTGAATGAATCGAATCGAGCGTATACTTGCAAATGATCTTGTATAGTAGAGATTGTAACAGTCGAGATGCATAAAATTAAGATTTGTCTCGAGATTTTGAACCGATTTAATTTCGTATAATAATTTTTTTTCAATTCGCCACTTTGATTTTGAAAGAGGAGGAAGGGTTCGGCTTTGATTTTTATTTATTTGAATTGCTCAACCATTCAATTTGTTTTAAACAACTGCTTATACAATTTTTTTTCTTTTCTTCTGAACTGTTGGCTGCTAATATAAAGAAGAGGGAAGTGATTGAGAGGAAGGTAGCGTATATAAGAAGGCTATAGTGATTTGAAATGTTGAAAAAGTTTTGAAAAGGTTCTAATGTGAACAATTGACCAGTCAAACCATTTATATATTATATTTAAATTTATTTGTCTCAATAAAAGAAACTTAAAATTTTGACATCCTATCGAGGAGTGCCGCTAGACATTTATAATGTTATACCCCCATTCCGAACACAATGGAAAAGGTTTCAAGTCCTAATTCGATCGTATGGAGAAGATAACTTTTTGGACCCAATAATTATATTGAATTTTCGATATAAATTTCAGCACGTTATATACCGTACGATCACACGATAACTCCAAACATTACAAAATTTGAAATACGATAATAATACAATATTACGAATCCAACGGA
Source organism: Allium cepa (assembly GCA_030765085.1). Classification (NCBI taxonomy): domain Eukaryota; kingdom Viridiplantae; phylum Streptophyta; class Magnoliopsida; order Asparagales; family Amaryllidaceae; genus Allium; species Allium cepa. The sequence goes on along the minus strand of CM060937.1, from coordinate 282,018,733 downwards.
ACTGGTTTCTTCGAATTCCAAGACTGTTCCTGGGAAGGCTATTTTTAAATGTCAATTTAAACGGTGTATTTTTAAAACCGAACAAATCATCTTTAAATTCAATTTTAAAAGTTCTATTATCTTCAGTATTGTTAATACAAATTTTATTAGCCTTCAAATTATTTTTAACAAGCTTGAAACTCCAGATTTCATATTTTTTCCAATTTTCAATTTTCTAATTCAATAGATTAACTACCCAATAATAGTTATATTTGAAATCCGATTTAAAAATCTACACCTAAATATTTAAAATCAATTAAATATTTCAATTTCAAATGTCCCAAATTTTGAGTCGTCGCTGTTCGGGTATGTATCATTTCAACCCATAGGGAACTTGCAGTGTAATAACAATATAAAATATAATATCCAGCCATCCAATATCAACAAATCAAACATACATCACAATCATCATTAAAATCAACCAATAAATAACAATAATTTGACTGATCATCAATAACGGGTATTTATAGGCAATTTAAAAATTCAATATTAAATTCAACAGTAATTAAATTCAATAAAGGTCAGGTTTAACTAGAATGACAATTTAAATATACCAAACATCAACAAATAAATTTCTAATTACGTCAAAAATTCAATTTAACTGACATAAGATAATCTAATAGTTGTGAGTGGGTCAAAACACTCACCTTTGATTTCAAATCGATTTTAAATCCAAAATAAAGCCCAAAATTCAACAGTCTCAGAATTTGTGCGAACTAGCATCAAAATGTCCGGAATTTCGGTACGATTAAAACGGAACAAACCGCGCATGGATCAGAGTTTGTATACAAAATATACAATGGTTAGACGGTTTGAAATTGAAATTCAAATAAAACAAAACAAAAAGAGCATTACCCGCTCACAAACGGCCACGTCACCCTAGAACTCAAGTGCATGAACCCAATCATAACCTAGTCGTTCGAATCCTAGGCCACCACCTTTGACTGGAATTTGCCGCCGCCATGCCCTTCTAGCCAACAATCAAGCAACGTCATCGATCTCGTCACCTCAAGCCGAGCTCCTCATGCCCACGCGCAGCCGCCGCCGCCAAAACCACCTCCGTCGTCATTGGTAAAGATGACCGAATTCCAACGAATCTTTGCAACCTAGAAACGAACCAAGCACAGATCCGAGGTCTACTCGACCTCATCTTCCCAACGCCGCCTCCCGATCGTCAAACGGTGGGCCATCCACTGTAGGGTCCTCAAATCCCTAATATGAACGGCTAAGGTTCAACCTCGATTTCTGGACAAACGGTGATTCAATGGCAATGCAGACCTGGGTTACGGATGTTGAAACCTTTGAAACAGTAAATAATATGTCATATTAGGTTTAAATAGATAGTTAAATAGATTTAAAATAAATTAAATATAATTAAAATAGATTAAATAGATTAAATATAATTAAAATAGATTAAAAATAGATTAAATATAATAAAATAGATTGAATAGCATTAAAATAGATTAAAAATAGATTAAATATAATAAAATAGATTGAATAGCATTAAAATAGATTCAAAAGATAGTTAAATAGATTTAAAATAGATAATATATAATTAAAATAGATTTAATAGCTTTAAAATAGATTAATTAGATTTAAAATAAATTAAAATGGTTTAATTATTTTAAAATAAATTAAATTGATTTAAAATAGGTTAAAATAATTTATATAGTTGATATTGATTAAAATAGTTTAATCATTTGAAATCTTAACAATTAGACATTTTAAAATAATATATTTTGAACAGTTTATATAAAAATATAAATTTGGAATTTATATCCATTTAACTATTTATTTTATTTCAACATATCTAGGGCATTTCAAATTTCCAAATCAACAAAGACAAATTTCAAACCTTCCAATTCGAATTCTCAATAAACTATCAAATTCTACATTACTTTTAATCCATGTTTGAGATATCAATTTAAGCTACTCTAAATTCAAAAAAAATTCAAAGTTAACTTACAAACAATTTTGACAACTCAATTTCGAAAATTTCAATTTTACTTCAAAGTGAACTTTAAATTTTCAATTTAATTCCTTTACACAATTCCTTTGAACCAATTCCAATTTTAACATAAAACTTGGATTTTTGATAATAATTCAATTTATATAAATCAAATTTCTAATTTAAAATATCGTTTAACTAGATTCAAATTTAAGAACTTTAAAATCATTTATGTTAACTAATCCGGTGTCCATGTATAATTCTCTACCCTATGGTCACATGATACAGATATTTATCATTTCAATCCGCAATTATTTATATTTGCATATATATATATATATATATATATATCATTTTTCTCCGCAATCCCAAGTTCTATAATAAAATTCATAAAATCGCTCGAGTCTATTATTTCAACCCATAACGATTTTTACCTAATCTATAGATCGTTCGGGTATGCATCGTTTCAACTCATAAGGAACTTGTAGTGTTATGCAATATAAATAATACAACATCCAATCGCCTAATATCAACAGTCAAACATCCATCACAGCCATCATCCAAATCAATCAATAACATTAATAGATAGCTGATCATCAATAACAGATATTAAACTAACAAAATTGAATTATATATTAAATTAAATGATGATTAAATGCAATAAAAGTAAAATTTAAGTACAACGACAATTTAAATATACCAAACATCGATCAATAAATATCTAATCACATCATAAATTTAATTTAACTAACATTAGATAATTTAGTAATTGTGAGTGGGTTAAACACTCATTTTTGATTTCAAATCGATTTGAAATCCAAAATAGGGCCCAAAATTCAACAGTCTCAATCCAAACCAATGTCAGAGTGTCTGAAATTTCAATACAATCCCAATGGAACAAACTGCATGCAAATCCGAGCTCGTATGGAAAAGTTATGATAATTAGAATACTGAAAATACTCTAGTCCTGGGTCGATTTCGTGTTCAACTTCGGTCCGCCGCCTCAAATCCTCGATTCTTGCTTCGAGTTTTTGCCAAAACGACCCGAGACCCGAGTTATTTTTTCCTGGCCCGAAGTTCCTGCAGGGCTTTTGCCTCTAGAACCCGAAGCACGACCCGTAGTCGTTGTAGATCCGTACTTTTTTTTCGAAATTGAAATTAGGTTTTTGTCTCTAGAACCTGAAGCACGACCCGCAGTCGTTGTAGATCCGCACTTTTTTTTGAAATCGAAGTTAGGTTTTGGAATTTGAAAATTAGGTTTGATTGTCTGTCATTTGAGAAGGAGGAAGGAGATGTACGTACAAAAATAATGAAGTGACTAAGGTTTATAACAGCCTATATATATGTAGGGTTGGATCGAAATGATAACAACGACCCGAAAAGTCCTTTTCGTTCCCGAAACGAAAATGGGTCATCTAATATATCGAAATATAGGTTTTCGATATTTTTAAACTCAATTGAACTAGTTTCAAGTCCTAATTCCATTTTATACAGAAATTAGCTTAAAATCAACTTATTTTAAATTGATTTTAATTAAACTGATTTCTATGCGTTTCGAATACATACGATCAAACAACATGTCTGATCGCTAGGAAACTTGAAATCCTATAATAATTCACTCTGCGATGAAACTGGTTTCGTCGAAATTCGAGACAGTGGCCAAATGGCTACTTTCACGTTAATTAAATAAATTAATATTAAATTAATTATATCGCCTTTAAATTTCAAATTTAATGAATACCAATTTCCATCATTTTTGATTACTTGGAGAATTAAAATAATTCAGAACAAATTTACATATCAATTCAGTGTCAACTTATTTTAGTAACTATAGTGTTTAATTTCAACCGCAACTAAATCCAATTAATAAAAATTAACTTCCAATGAATTGTTTTATTTTGATTTCAGTTCTTTTTATTCAATCAATTATTACTCTAATAACATAGTTAACATTTGTTAATATCTTATTTCACTAATATGCTACAATTTCCATTTTTTATTTGTATTAACTACTTTATTTCAATCATATTGAATTTTTGTCAATTTTACACATTAATTATAATTTGTATTCCCAATTAATTTATTTATCTTTATTTCACTCTTTTGTCAAATCAGTTATTCCCTTATGAATATAATTAACATTTCTATACATCTTATTACATTTACAATTTGCAGCTATTGTCTTAACTCACATTAATGTAACATTTAATTTCATTGAATTATAACTGATTTCCAATTTAATTTAATAGACTACATAAATAGGTAACATATAATAATTTGTCATCATTAACTTTTGATCACATTAACAAATTTATTATTTACAATCAAATGTTATAATTACTTACATAACACTGAATTTATTCAGTTTACAATTTATTACATACTATTAAATTAATACAACATTTAACTTATCAATTTACTCTCTTACTCCAATTATCAATTAATACATATTATTACAATAAATTGACAAGTCCAAATCAGTTATAACTTTTTAATCATTTCAGTTAATTGGAATTTCATTTTTAAGCAGTTATCAATTACCGTAAATTAATACTATTACATTGCATTCCAGTTATATTTTCATTATTTAATCACAGATTTTTATTTCTTCCCACATTAAATCACAAAATTTTATTAAATTAACAAATTTTTAATTATCGAAATTTATGGGTCGTTACATTTTACCATATTAATTGCAATATTTCAATTGCATTGAATTTTTGTCAATTTTATTAAAATTTTAAATCCCAATAAATTAACTTAACCTGGTTTTACTCTCTTTTATTTAAATCAATTATTGCCTTATGAATATAAGTGAAATTTCTGTACATTTTATTGCATTCAACTTTTACAGTTATCGTCTTAACTCATTTTACGTAACATTTAAGTTCATTTAATTATTACTGATTAAATAAATTGGTAACAAACAACAATTGTCATCATTTCTATATTTAATCACATTTGTATGTTTGTTATCTATACACAAATGTTATAGTTATTTACACAACACTAATTTTATTCAATCACAATTTATTACTCAGTATTTTATTAATTAACCCAACATTTCAATTGTCAATTACTCTGAAACCCAATTATCAATTGGTACACACATTATTACAATAAATTTAAAATATATCACCAATTATAAATTTTTAATCATTTCAATTAATTGGAATTACATTTAAAGTAGTTATCAATTATCTTACATTAATACTATTACATTTCATTCCATTTATAATCTTGTTATTTAATCGCAAAATTTCTATTTTACAACATTAAATCACAAAACTTTATTAAATTAACAATATTTAATTATCGAAAATTACAAGTCATTATTACACTCTCCCTCACTCAAAACTTTTCATTCTCGAAAAGGAAAAAGAAGGGGTTAAGGAAATAAGAGATTAATATATCATGTTCAAAATATTAAATTTATAACCAATCAGTTTACATAATCAAATAATTTAAAATATATCAATTTATAACAAGTAAATCCTTTTATGCTCAAGTTAATAAAGGTTTGGAAAACTTTTTTATTTCCTAAGTCCAAAATTCACGAAAAATTTCGACAGAGTCTCCTTTGTACGGAGAGGCCTGGGAGAAATGATAATATCAATAATAATAATATATATCATATTTTCCAAACATATAACCCAACTACAGGAAAAACAATAATATCGCTATAAAACCGTAATCCAAAAGCGTACCTATTTATCGGGAAACAATGCTTATTTTATAAACCAAAAGCAGTAGCAATTGCTTCTATAACCTATATTTCACTTAAATAATCCAAAGGAGTTAATAACTATATAAAAGAGAATATTTATGTTATCTCTATTAGTCATAACCAAATCAATACAACACACAATAGTAACAAGCAACAAAACCATACAATCATCACATGCAATCAAAGCAATCAACCATCTATCCCTAGCAATCGAAACAAGGGTTTGTTCGGGTTCAGAAACTTTTAATCATATAAAATGATAAATAAACTACTAAGTATATACACTCAACAGTCTTAGATAAAACTCAATAAATCATTTATACATCCTTACACAATAGAAGTATCCTTTGTCATCCAATCCATAAGCCAAACAAACAATAATTTTAATGTTTTTTAAGTTTGTTTCACATCATTTCTGTTCGTTTCTCATTCATATAATGCTTATTTTCATTAATATACATTCATTCTTACTCACAAAAGTTCATTCCTCATTTATTCAAACAATGCCATTTTTCTTTTATTTTATTACTTTACATTCATTGCTTATATAAATTATTTCTATTTCAATTATTGGATTATTATTGGGTAAGTTTCTTTACAATTCAATTTACCATTAATAGATTGTTTCTTTTTCACATTCGTTCTTCCATATATTTATTCTTGAATATTAAATCCATTTTTAAATCATTTCAATATTTTTTGAAGTTATAATCATTCAATTAATATAGTATCCGCTTTAATTATAAACGGCTTCAACATTAACTTAAGCTTATAATCCATTACTTATAGTATTCACATTTACTATTCAATCTGATCATAGATAGCTTAAATGTTAACTTAAATTTATAACCACTTTTCTTACATTATTCACTTTTCTATTACATTTGATTAGTAACTATTAATCCTAAGTTTATAACAATTTATAATATCAGAATTCTTATTATAAAAGTAATTCCATTGGACACTTTTATATACTAAAGTTTACTTATACAATATTCTATTATATATCCTGTTTAACATTACAACTTTTTACATTTTGGTAAGTTATATATATATATACATATATATCTTTAGAATGCAATAGAAAGTTACACAAGTTATTGTATTTATTTTTATTAACAAAATGTTTAGTGGTTACATTTTCTTATTTCCATTTCTTAATTTATAAACGACAACCTTCAATTTCTTTTTATTTCATTAATCTATTAATATCTAGTTTCTTATTTTACATCTTAGCAGCTTCCAAACATTCAAATAGTTAAGATTTCATTTTATTGCATTAACTGAAAACCACTAATTATCAGAAGGTTTAAGAACTAAATCCGTGTTTTATTTCCAAATCATTTTAAAATAATATATATATATATATATATTCATCATTTATAGATCAAATCATATTTAGGAATTCAACATTAAGATTCATTTATCAAAACATGGTGTAGTAAAACAACTACAACTGTCCACCCACTTTGAAACTCGAAAATGAACGTCGATGATGTGTGCACTCATCACCGAAATTATTTTCCAATGACAGAGAGGGGAGCACAGAACTTATTTCCTTTAAAATTTTCTTTAAACATTTCTTTCAAATCTTATTGAAATATTTATATCTGAAAATACTTCCAAATAATACTAATATTATATTCCAAAATCTTTTAAAAGAAATTTCAAAAATCCCGAAACTTCAGTTCTAAACTTCCAATTTATATTTACTTTATTTGTAAATCCTATATTTTCAATCAATGTTTATAAAATTTATCTACCTAACAAACAACATATTACATCCAACTATATCATTTATAAAATCTATTATTTTATATACAAAAATATATAATGGGAAAAATTATTTTATTTACCTATATTTCAAAACAATATTGTGTTGGTCTGTCCTGTTAAGTGTTTAGAAATTCCTATCAATGCCATGGCGTCCTATGTACCGACTAGAATTTATAAATACAAAGCAGAACAAATTAACACAATACGAAAACCCTTTACAATACTAACAATTACGCTCTCTCATATATACGCTCAATGACTCATTCTTGGGCATCACTACCATATTTATATGAGTCAGACCCCACAAAGCTAAGGTTATTGCTAAACCAAAGCTCTGATACCAATTGTAGAAACCCACTTTTTAAAAAGGTTTAAATCGACGATAAACCACATACGTCAGACTCAAACCATTCAAAATGGAAGGTTGTTATGGGGTAAATAAGAAAAAGCAGAGAAAGAAAGAAAACACATACAAAATCTCATAGCGGAATGACAAAATATAGTATTCAAATAAACAGTTCAAGAAGCTGTTCACAAATAACATTGATTGTACTTTTATAATACAGATCAGAGCTATATGCAGCAAGAATAAATAATAAATAAATGCAGCGAAACAACATGATGCAATGGAATAAATATACTAAATAATAATGGTACAAAATATTCATCTTTCCACCAGAAAGTAGTCTTCGATAAACTGAAAAGCTCAATCTGACCCGAGCGAATTGAAAAGACAAAATACTCGAGCTAGAGCTAAAAGATCTTATGTGAGTTAAATCAACAGTAAATACAAATGAGTGTATCGACATTAGAGATATTTACGGGTTTTGACATCTCCTATCCGATGTCTAACATGAGTGCAATAACTTAAGAGATGTCTGGGATTCCCATCTCCTAAGGATTCGTTAAACTATCTACTATGTAGTACATTACGCTATTATAATAGTGTCTACAGTAAAGTAGAGTATTAAAATAGCATTAAGGCGTTACCCATATCCCCCTAACACATTTTATATAATGTCGTAGTCTAGACAGATACTGTAAACTCCACCCGCAGGTGGGTTATCGAGAGCATTCCTTAGGTACGACACAAAACAAACTTGTATAAGGCGCGATAGGGCATGTGAATACGGCACTCGAGGCAATGCCAGGGTAGATATACCGATTGTGGATTCGGACAAGTGGTAACGCATAGCAGCTACTACCGCCCATCTCGGAACACACCCCCATAATCAAAATCGAGGGGTGGCGTCCAAATCTTCACAAAGTCATAATATGTTATCTAGAAAATGTATCCGATCGAAGGTGCGACCTAACTTGGCCAGGCGTGGCTCCTGTTTTAGTCACATCTAATCTGACTTACAAGAGTCAGGGTCACATAAACACCTCATACAGAATCATACACCAAACCTTCCTACTTCATTTTTGGAATCTCCACCACGTTCCAAGTTGTTAAAGTGGTTTTCGGTATTGGTAGAGAGTATGGAAACATCTGATCTTGGTCTATAACAACCAACCACTTACTACACAGTAGATGGTTCTTTTACATTTCAAAGGTCTACTCACAATTGATATCAAAATATCATATTCTCAAAATCATATCACTTTTGAAATCATAATCATTTTTGAAATCATATTTTCAAAATAGGTTAATCCCTTATTTCAAAATCATTGTATTTACTCAAAATCTGTTATTTTACCAGAAAATATCATTTCAAATCAAAACTTATGTTATAAAATTATTAAAACTTATTCGCTTTAAACTCAAGGCTTTAATTATAAGCATTTCCACTTTACACCATCTGAAATTTAGAAAATAATTTAGATGGTCGTAATAATTTAATTAGTTTAACATAGTTTAAATAGATATAAATTAGGTTAAGTATAAAGTAGATTAAATATATTTAAAATAGATTAAAATACTTTAAATAGATTTAAATAGTTTAAATGGTTTAAAATAGATTAAATAGGTTTATTATGGATTAATTAGATTTAAAATAGATTAAATGAATTTAAAATAGATTATATAGAATTAAAATAGATTAAATAGTTTAAAATAGATTAAATTAGATTAAAAATAAATTAAATAGTGTTAATCAATTAAGTTAGTTTACAATAGATAGACCTATTCTAATAGTTTAAAATCATAAAATCAAAATTTAAAAGAAACATTTACAGTTTATATTGAGATAATAAATTTGAATTAACATCATATTTCACAATTTCTCCCATCCAACAAATCTAGACCATATACAGATTTCAATCAAAAACCCAATTTCAAATCTTGAAATATAAATTTTAAGCTATTCCAATTTCAACAGATGTCAAAATTACAAATTTCAAACATTTCAATGACTCAATTTCGATAAGTTTTGTTTATACTTCAAATTCGACTTTAGATTTACATTAAACCTGTAACAACCCGCATATTTATCGATTTTATATTTAAATTTTTATTTAAATATTTTATCGTTCGTCGGATTTTGGTCCGAAAAGCTACTTTTTGTAAACAGTCGAATTGGGACTCAAGACCACCCCCATTGAGTTCAAAATGACGTTTGCGACCTTTTTGAGTATAAACTTCGATATGTTTGGAGTAAGTTAAATTTTGCTACTTTTTCTTTAGGGCTTTGGGTTGGGTTTCAGCCCATTAACCCCACTTATACTCTAGCTCAGCCCTCTCCTCTCCACTCACTCATTCCCACTCCTCAAACTCAAGCTCCAACTGAAAATGGTGGAAAGGAAAGGGAATTAGAAACTCCAAGCCCTAGTTCCTCTTGCTAGCTCAAGTTCTTGCTCCAAATTCAAAGAGAACCCATTAGTAAGCATCCTCTTCTTCTTCTCTAACTCTATCTCCATTCAATTTCAGAAATTTCCTAAACCTAACTTAGGGAATGTTCTTCTTTTAAGCTTAGATTCAAGCTTCTAGTGTTGAGATTGAAGTGTGGTTGATCTTCCCTTGTCTTCAAGCTTCTCATTCATTGTTTTTGGGTTCAAAGGTGAGATTTTTATCTCACATCTTAGTCTATAATTCTCTTCGATTGTTAGGTATGAATTCCTAACGCTTATTCTTGTGCAATTGCTTTTGGTTTGGATTGATTTGGTGAATATTCCAATTTTTGGTGTTTTGGGTTCAATTCTTTAAAAATCATAGCTTTGATGTATGAATGTGTTTTTGATTGTGCATCGAAGAGCTTATAGGGCCGGGTAGTCGATTGGCATAAACCCTTAGCGTTGTTGCTCGTGCGATTGCAATTTGGTCGGGATTTGCACCTCATTTGAAATAGGGTAGGAAGTGCAAGTATACAGGCTTCGGCCGACCGAGCCCCTGGGCAGGTCGACCGACCTGTAGTCCAGGCACTTCCTGCCTTTGTTTGGAAGTGCTGGTTACAGGCTTCGGCCGACCGAGCCCCTGGGCCGGTCGACCGACCTGGTGCCCCGAGCACTTCCAACCCCTGTTCGGTCAGCCGACTCAGGGAGTCCGGTTGACCGACCTGCTGCTATTTGCCAACTATGCCTATTTTGCCTAGTTGTCTGAATTTCCAACTTTAATCGATTTGTGTTATTTCCCTATTTGTTGTTATCATTTGTTATTGACTTTGATGACTTATTTTCTTCGGGAATTCTTGGAATATCCATTTTGATGGATTCAGTATCGATTTCTTTGGATTCTATTCACGTCTTCAAATGTGAATTTTAGTGATTGATTGTTCCTACAATCTTCTTTGTGATTTGTCACTTTAAAATAATAAAGGTTTTCTATACTAGTAGTAAATAGCAAAACTCTTTCTTCAAATGATTTCAACACTATTTTATAACAAAGATCGTTTTCTCAAACCGATTTCCAATCTATTAGTATATACAAACCTTTACCTCACTCGTATGAGAAATCTAATTAAACGACTTAGTAAAACAAGTGGTATGAAACACTTGCGTTTACTTCGTCGGTTAATTTTTGGACTTGTTCAATTGAATCTCTTGTGACAATTTTCTAGTGGAGATCTACAATTTGTTCATAAATATTTAAGTTAAGCTAGTGGTTATGGGACATGAAGCTAAGCTCATATATTTACTAGCTTACTGTAATCGACACTTCTCTTTGATCATGACGATCACTTTATGTTTTAGACTAGCATGTGCGATGTCTTTTCTTTTGATACATTGGATGTACCGTTTGCACTACATCAATGTCTTTGCTTTTGATACATTGGATGTACCGTTTGCACTACATCAATGTCTTTGCTTTTGATTCATTGGATGTACCGTTTGCACTACATCAATGACATACTTTTGATACATTTGATGTACCGTTTGCACTACATCAATGTCTTTGCTTTTAATTGATTGGATGTACCGTTCGCACTACATCAATGAAATGCTTTTGATACATTGGATGTACCGTTTGCACTACATCAATGTCTTTGCTTTTGATACATTGGATGTACCGTTTGCACTACATTAATGTCTTTGCTTTTGATTCATTGGATGTACCGTTTGCACTACATCAATGATATACTTTTGATACATTGGATGTACCGTTTGCACCACATCAATGTCTTTGCTTTTGATTCATTGGATGTACCGTTCGCACTACATCAATGATATACTTTTGATACATTGGGTGTACCGTTTGCACTACATCAATGTCTTTGCTTTTGATTCATTGGATGTACCTTTTGCACTACATCAATGATATACTTTTGACACATTGGATGTACCGTTTGCACTACATCAATGTCTTTGCTTTTGATACATTGGATGTACCGTTTGCACTACATCAATGTCTTTGCTTTTGATTCATTGGATGTACCGTTTGCACTACATCAATGATATGCTTTTGATACATTGGATGTACCGTTTGCACTACTTCAGTGTCTTTGCTTTGTGATTCATTGGATGTACCGTTTGCACTACATCAATGTCTTGGCCATCCTTTTCTTGTGATTTCTGGATTTCGTGTGTTGAATTCTGGAATTTATGTTTCACCGACTTTTACGATTGGCATTGATATATATGTCATTTATTGTGGCTTGGTGAATGAAATTAGGAGTATGACATTCCTTTTTATCTTTGAGAAGATCTTTGCGATATTGATTAATCTCTTGTTGATTTTCAATTACTTATATTTATCACAGCTTGGCATTGTGATTATTATACGTTTAGTCATATCTCTTATCCTATATCATTTCATCTGATATTTATAGCTAGACTGATCCGTTTATTATTTTCTTCTTAAATAATACTCGGGTCAGACCGAGATGTTACAGGTGCTTCTGCTTGATTTCTCATCTAGGATCATTACTCTGACTTCTGGCTAACTACTTAGATTAGTAGTTTTTGTTGTATACATTTGAGATACAGACTCTATGATGTATACTTATTCTTTTGTCTAGCTCTTGTATCTATTCTTTTTGATATTGTGGTTCTGTTTTGACCACTACTCTGATGAACACTTTTATGTGTTATATATATTCATATCTATTTCCGCCCTTGTGATATGAATTATCTGTGACTGATTTGTGTTTTGTTTATTTCTATATTTGTTTCCGAAGACCTTTATAGCCACTGTGTAGTAGCTTTGAGTTTGTGTCGGTATGTCGGATTTCCTCTTGAGATGAAAAGTTATATTTTTATCTGGCATATCGGTACTCGCACAAAGCAATTATACAGATGGTCGCTCCTCAACAGCCTTATTCTCCATGCTAGTCGACAGCATTACTTCGTAGTGTTCTTGTCTAGCGTGGGTATAGAGGTGGGGCGTCACAACTTGGTATCAGAGCCAAACTTCGAAACAATGTAGAGTAATCTAACAAGGATCATCGTCCTAAGTCTATCTTAGGAGTCGTGCTTTAGGATTTAATTCGAGTCTTCGTACCGATTCATCCTATTTTCTTTATGATTCCTTGTTTTATCTATCAAGATTGCTTGATATTCATTTTGTGAATAACCTTCTTCTTCTTCTTCCTTCTTTCTTTCTTAAGGAAGAGAAATGGTTAGACCAGGCCGCCCCAGTGCCGGTCAATCTAGTGCTACTCCCCAAGATGGAGTTTTTATGTCTGCCCAGCAGCTTCTAGATCTTTTTAAGAACGCTCAAGCTGCCGGACCCAATCCAGAGCCTACTCATCCTAGATCCGGTTTTGCACGCTTGTATAGAGACTACACCGATTTGGGTGCTAGGCCATTCAAGGGATCCGAGAGTGTTATTGAAATTCAAGCTTGGCTCAAATCATGCGATCGTATCTTTACTCGCATGAATCTTATTGACTTACATCGAGTCCATGTGGCTTCTAGCATGCTCCAAGAAAGAGCGTTAGATTGGTATGAGCTCTTGACTTCGGAGATTATCGAAGCGGATCTTACTTGGGAGAAATTCCGGGAACGATTCGAATTAAAGTTTGTGCCGGAGGCTGAAAAAGTAACTTTGGCCCGGCGTTTTATCGACCTTGTTCAAGGTGAATCTTCTGTGACAGATTATGTCGCATCTTTCGAATCTCTTCCTAAATACGAGATTGAGTATATTAATACCCCAATGAAGAAAAATCAGAGATTTGTCTATGGCTTGAATAAGAATCTTAAGAAGCCATTACTCCTGAAACTTGAGGTTTCATTTGATCAGCTTATTGATATCGCTCTTCGTCTTGAAGAGGCCGATATTGAAGGTGATGTTGAAGTTGTGCGTGCCCAACAGAACTTCGACAATAACTTGAAGAGGCATATTAAATCCAAAGGCCCCAATTCTAATAAGAAAGGGAAGCAACAAACTCCGGTAGCAAAGACTCCCACCTTTAGTCCTGGACAATGCTACAACTGTGGTTCCACAGACCACTATGCAAGGGAGTGCCCGAAACCCCTCTTTTGTCGGTATTGCAAAGGTTCGGGCCATCTTTTATCTTTGTGTCCTAAGCTTCCAAGCAAGAGAGAAGGAAAGCTGCAAGCCCCTAGCAACTCTTCTCTTGGTCAAGGTATTTTTCGCTCAATCCTTGATGGCATTGTTTTATTTCGTGATCTTCTTATTCGAGTTCTTTTTGATATGGGTTTCATCTCATTATTTTTATATCAAAAGAACTTGTCGATTCTTTTTCTTTGAATATTTTGGCTTGATGACTTCTTTGAGGATTGTGAATCCGGTTGGTAGATCCGCAACACTCAATTTGTCTTTATTGATGTCAAAATTATTTTATGTGATTTTTCTGTCCGAGCCGATTTTTACTTAGGCTTCGGAATTTACTTTTGTAAGGATTGGCTTAATTATTATGAGGCCATATCCTTTTTCCCATGTGGACTATTCATCTTTAACATTTTCAATCTGTTAAGCAGATTTCTATTTTTCTTTTATGATTTTGATTCCAACTTGATGGCATCATTTTATTCCTTAAGCCCACTTATAAGGAAAGTGTTATTTCTCTCATTCATGTAGCTTGAAAAATTTTCCGGTATTTTTGAGCTTGTCTTAGGATTATCACCTAAGTAATCTTTGGTGTGGTGCTAAGGTCTTTTCAGTTTGACCTTACCACTGGTTTTCATTTGCTACGAGTTGCGGAAGTCCACTTACCGCATTCCGCACTTGTTATGATTCCTATGAATGAATTATTATGTCATTCAGTTTGTCCAGCTTATTTCATCCATTTTATAAATCGAATATTCTATGAATATTTCGATGAGACCATTCTTGTATTTATTGATTTTGGATGAAAATAGTAATTTAAAATTTTGCAAATCTTTTCCATAAGATTTATTTATAAGTATAGTTGTATTTTGTTCTCACACGAGCAAAGAATATTCCTAAAGGTTTTTAAGAAACATGTTTATCACATAGAAGATGATTTTGTGATTGTATTGCCCGTTGAGTGCTTTAAGAATTCTGGTCGATGCGCTTGATCAACGTTATCGATAGGAATTTCCTAAACACTTTGACGAGACAATCAGACACGATATATATATTGACTTATAAAATGTAAATTTTTGTAGAAAGATTATTACATAAAGATAAATGTAATTTTGAAAGTTTTAACTTTTCAAGAAAGGAGATTATTGAAAAGAAATTCTTTCTTTTCGATACTCTTATTCTTGTGATTCCTGAAGGGGAAGCAAGACTTTGCTATTTGTACCGATACTAGTCGTATTGGTTTAGATGTCATTCTCTTGCAAAGGAGAACGTGCTATCACTTGTGCTTCTAAATCATTATAGCTTATCGAGACTAGATATGCTACTCATGATCTAGTGCTCGCGGCTATTGTTTTTACTTTTGGAATTTGGCATCATCATATTTTGATGAGAAATTTATTCTCTACCTCGATCATAAACCTTTGGAGTATTTATTTTATCATAAGGAACTTCATGATGACTCGAGTTCCTGGTATCTTATGATCTTGATATTCTTTTTACTCCCGGAAAGGGAAACCGCGTTGCGGATGCGCTTTGTCGTAGGCAACAAGTGGTTGATTCTTTAATGATGTCTGAATGGAATTATCTCTTTATCAAGTTCATCGAACGTTTTGATATACTTCATTTTATTGAGCTTTATCTCATTTTTTTCATGGACTAGCGTCCGATGTTCTTTTATGGTGTTCGATTCATCGGATGTACTGTTATTATACTACATCGTTGTTCCGTTTTATCGGTTCATTGGACGTACCGTTTTTGTACTACGTCGGTGTTCCGAAATTATTCGGGCTTTGGTTCATTTGGCGTACCGTTTTTGTACTACGCTGATGTCCCAAATTATTTGAGTTTCTAGTTTCTCGGGCGTACCGTTTCTGTACTACGCCGTTGCACTGGCTCAATTTTCTGCTATTCTTGACGTTTTCTGCGTCTTTTAACTATGGAAATTCTTTTAGGTTTCCTATTTTTATTCTTGAGCCCGGTGATATTGTGGAAAGTGAAGTTTCACCAGATTTGATTTATGAGCAACATTCCATTCGCATCATTGCTTCGGAGGTTGAGCGCCTTCGGAATAAAGATGTTCTTCTTGTGAGAGTTCAATGGTTCTCAAATCCTAGGGATTACTCTTGGAAATCTAGAGAATTTATTGAGCGATCCCATTCTTGCCAACTTTTTCGTGCACTTTATGGTGAACTTTTTATTTCAATTTTCTTTTGTGTTGATATGCTTCCATGGTTGTTACTTCTTATTTTCCTCTTAAGTATTGCGAGGACGCAATTTCTATAAGGAGGGGAGTCTGTAACAACCCACATATTTATCGATTTTATATTTAAATATTTTATCGTTCGTCGGATTTTGGTCCGAAAAGCTACTTTTTGCAAACAGTCGAATTGGGACTCGAGACCACCCCCATTGAGTTCAAAATGACGTTTGTGACCTTTTTGAGTATAAACTTTGATATGTTTGGAGTAAGTTGAATTTTGCTACTTTTTCTTTAGGGCTTTGGGTTGGGTTTCAGCCCATTAACCCCACTTATACTCTAGCTCAGCCCTCTCCTCTCCACTCACTCATTCCCACTCCTCAAACTCAAGCTCCAACTGAAAATGGTGCAAATTCAAAGAGAACCCATTAGTAAGCATCCTCTTCTTCTTCTCTAACTCTATCTCCATTCAATTTCAGAAATTTCCTAAACCTAACTTAGGGAATGTTCTTCTTTTAAGCTTAGATTCAAGCTTCTAGTGTTGAGATTGAAGTGTGGTTGATCTTCCCTTGTCTTCAAGCTTCTCATTCATTGTTTTTGGGTTCAAAGGTGAGATTTTTATCTCACGTCTTAGTCTATAATTCTCTTCGATTGTTAGATATGAATTCCTAACGCTTATTCTTGTGCAATTGCTTTTGGTTTGGATTGATTTGGTGAATATTCCAATTTTTGGTGTTTTGGGTTCAATTCTTTAAAAATCATAGCTTTGATGTTTGAATGTGTTTTTGATTGTGCATCAAAGAGCTTATAGGGCCGGGTAGTCGATTGGCATAAACCCTTAGCGCCGTTGCTCGTGCGATTGCAATTTGGTCGGGATTTGCACCTCATTTGAAATAGGGTAGGAAGTGCAAGTATACAGGTTCGGCCGACCGAGCCCCTGGGCCGGTCGACCGACCTGTAGTCCAGGCACTTCCTGCCTCTGTTTGGAAGTGCTGGTTACAGGCTTCGGCCGACCGAGCCCCTGGGCCGGTCGACCGACCTGGTGCCCCGAGCACTTCCAACCCCTGTTCGGTCAGCCGACTCAGGGAGTCTGGTTGACCGACGTGCTGCTATTTGCCAACTATGCCTATTTTGCCTAGTTGTTTGAATTTCCAACTTTAATCGATTTGTGTTATTTCCCTATTTGTTGTTATCATTTGTTATTGACTTTGATGACTTATTTTCTTCGGGAATTCTTGGAATATCCATTTCGATGGATTCGGTATCGATTTCTTTGGATTCTATTCACGTCTTCAAATGTGAATTTTAGTGATTGATTGTTCCTACAATCTTCTTTGTGATTTGTCACTTTAAAAATATAAAGGTTTTCTATACTAGTAGTAAATATCAAAACTCTTTCTTCAAATGATTTCAACACTATTTTATAACAAAGCTCGTTTTCTCAAACCGGTTTCCAATCTATTAGTATATACAAACCTTTACCTCACTCGTATGAGAATTCTAATCAAACGACTTAGTAAAACAAGTGGTATGAAACACTTGCGTTTACTTCGTTGGTTAATTCTTGGACTTGTTCGATTGAATCTCTTGTGACAATTTTCTAGTGGAGATCTACAATTTGTTCGTAAATATTTAAGTTAAGCTAGTGGTTATGGGACATGAAGCTAAGCTCATATATTTACTAGCTTACTGTAATCGAAACTTCTCTTTGATCATGACGATCACTTTATGTTTTAGATAGCATGTGCGATGTCTTTGCTTTTGATACATTGGATGTATCGTTTGCACTACATCAATGTCTTTGCTTTTGATACATTGGATGTACCGTTTGCACTACATCAATGTCTTTGCTTTTGATTCATTGGATGTACCGTTTGCACTACATCAATGTCTTTGCTTTCGATTCATTGGATGTACCGTTCGCACTACATCAATGATATGCTTTTGATACATTGGATGTACCGTTTGCACTACATCAATGTCTTTTCTTTTGATACATTGGATGTACCGTTTGCACTACATCAGTGTCTTTGCTTTTGATTCATTGGATGTACCATTTGCACTACATCAATGATATACTTTTGATACATTGGATGTATCGTTTGCACTACATCAATGTCTTTTCTTTTGATTCATTGGATGTACCGTTCGCACTACATCAATGATATATTTTTGATACATTGGATGTACCGTTTGCACTACATCAATGTCTTTGCTTTTGATTCATTGGATGTACCGTTTGCGCTACATCAATGATATACTTTTGATACATTGTATGTACCGTTTGCACTACATCAATGTCTTTGCTTTTGATACATTGGATGTACCGTTTGCACTACATCAATGTCTTTGCTTTTGATTCATTGGATGTACCGTTTGTACTACATCAATGATATGCTTTTGATACATTGGATGTACCATTTGCACTACATCAATGTCTTTGCTTTGTGATTCATTGGATGTACCGTTTGCACTACATCAATGTCTTGGCCATCCTTTTCTTGTGATTTCTGGATTTCGTGTGTTGAATTCTGGAATTTATGTTTCACCGACTTTTACAATTGGCATTGATATATATGTCATTTATTGTGGCTTGGTGAATGAAATTAGGAGTATGACATTCCTTTTTATCTTTGAGAAGATCTTTGCGATATTGATTAATCTCTTGTTGATTTTCAATTACTTATATTTATCACAGCTTGGCATTGTGATTATTATACGTTTAGTCATATCTCTTATCCTATATCATTTCATCTGATATTTATATCTAGACTGGTCCGTTTATTATTTTCTTCTTAAATAATACTCGGGTCAGACCGAGATGTTACAGGTGCTTCTGCTTGACTTCTCATCTAGGATCATTACTCTGACTTTTGGCTAACTACTTAGATTAGTAATTTTTGTTGTATACATTTGAGATACAGACTCTATGATGTATACTTATTCTTTTGTCTAGCTCTTGTATCTATTCTTTTTGATATTGTGGATCTGGTTTGACCACTACTCTGATGAACACTTTTATATGTTATATATATTCATATCTATTACCGCCCTTGTGATATGAATTATCTGTGACTGATTTGTGTTATGTATATTTCTATATTTGTTTCTGAAGACCTTTATAGCCACTGTGTAGTAGCTTTGAGTTTGTGTCGGTATGTCGGGTTTCCTCTTGAGATGAAAAGTTATATTTTTATCTGGCATATCGGTACTCGCACAAAGCAATTATACAGATGGTCGCTCCTCAACAGCCTTATTCTCCGTGCTAGTCGACAGCATTACTCCGTAGTGTTCTTGTCTAGCGTGGGTATAGAGGTGGGGCGTCACAAAACCAATTTCCAATTCCAACATTTAAAGTTGGATTTTCACAAATAATCCCAATTTATATAAATTAATTTTTGTTATACAATACATTTTATTAAATTCAAATTTTAAGGCTTTCAAATCATTTAATTTAACCAAACCCTATGGTCAAGTGATACAGATATTTATCATTTCAATCCATAATTATTTTATATTTACGGATATATATCATTTCAACACGCAATCCCAAATTTAATTACAAATCCATGAAATTGATCGATTCTATCACTTCAACCCATAACAATTTCTCCCTAATCTATCAAATCGTTCGGGTATGTATCATTTCAACCCATAGGGAACTTGCAGCTTTATAACAATATAAAATATAACATCTAGCCATCTAATATCAACAAATCAAACATACAATCATCATCCAAATCAACCAATAAATAACAATAATTTGACTGATCACCAATAAATGGTATTTACAGGCAATTTAAAATTCAATATTAAATTAAATAGTAATGACAATTTAAATATATTAAACATCAACCAATAAATTTCTAATCACATCAAAAATTCAATTTAACCGACATAAGATAATCTAGTAGTTGTAAGTGAGTCAAAACACTCATCTTTGATTTCAAATCAATTCGAAATCCAAAATAAGGCCCAAAATTTGAATGTCTCAGAATTTGTCCAAACCTGCATCAAAGTGTCCAGAATTTCGATACAATCGTAGGGAACAAACCGCGCGTTAATCCTAATTCGTATGCAAAAGATATAGTAGTTATACGGTTTGAAATTGAAATTTAAATAAAATAAAACAAAAGGATAATTACCCACTCATAAAAGGCCACGTCACCTTGGAACTCATGCGTACGAACTTGATAGCAATCCAATCGTTCGAACCCTAGGCCGCCACCTTTGACTGGAATTTGTCGCCGCTACGCCCTTCTCGTCAACAATTAAGCAACGCCACCGAGCTCATCGCCTCAAGTCAATCTCCCCATGCCCACACGTTGCCGCCACAACGCCAAAACTACCTCCGCCGTTGCTGCCAAAGATGACCAGATTTCGATGAATCTTTACGACCTGGATGTGAACTAACCACAGATCCGAGGCCTGCTCGACCTCATCTTCCCAACGCCGCCTCTCAACCGTCAAATGGTCGGTGATCCACCGTTGGATCATCAAAACCCTAATATGAACGGTTGAGGTTTAACCTCGATTTCTAGAAAAACGCTGATTCGAAGGCAAAAATGAATTACAGACCTGGGTTACGCTTGTCGAAAGCTTTGAAACAGTAAAAAAATATGTCAGGGTTTTGAGGAGTTTAAAATTTGAAATTGATTTGAAATCTTGGAATTAGGGTTTGTAATTTGAAACGTATTTCTGCCATTGAAAATGAGAAGCTACAGAATTGTATGTACAGAGATAATAAATGAAAAGGCTGCTAGGGTTTATAACAGAACTATAAATAGGCAGATTTGAATATAGTAAGAATGGGTCAGATCGATTTGGATTGGAACGATAAATGACCAGAGAAGACCGTTTCGTTTCCGCAACGTTAATGAGTCATTCCATATATCAAAATAGATGTTTTCGATATTTTTAAACTCAGTGGAATAGATTTCAAGTCCTAATTCCATCGTATAAAGAAATTAGGTTAAAAATCATCTTATTTCAATTTGATTCCAATAAAACTGATTTCTAGGCGTTTCGAGTCCGTATGATCAAACGACAAGTCCGATCGTCACAAAACTTGAAATCCTACAATAATTCACCATTACGGATTCAATAAAACTAGTTTCATCGAAATTAGAGACAATGGAAAAAATGGCTATTTTTACACTAATTAAATAAATTAATATTAAATTAATTAATTCATTTTCCCATTCAAATTTGATAATTAACAAATTTCATCATTTTTGATTGCTTTAACATTTACAATGATTTAGTACAAATTTATATATCAATTCTGTGTTAAATATTACACTAACTTCAGTGTTCAATTTCAATTGTAATTAAATCCAATTAATTATAATTTAATTCCAATAAATCGATTTAATTTGATTTTATTTTTTTATTTAATCAATGATTACTCTATAGACATAGTTAAACATACATTTATATCTTATTATACTAACATTCTACAATTATCATCTTTTACCATATTAGTTGCAATATTTCAATTGCACCAAATTTTTGTCAATTTTATTAAAATTTTAAATCCCAATAAATTAATTTACCTTGGCTTTACTCACTTTTATTTAAATCAATTATTTCCTTATGAATACAAATGAAATTTCTGTACATTTTATCCCATAAAAGTTTTACATCTATCGTCTTAAATCATTTTACGTAACATTTTATTTCATTTAATTATGGCCGATTAAATAAATTGGTAATAAATTACAACTGTCATCATTTCTATATTTAATCACATTTGTATGTTTGTTATCTACACAAAAATGTTATAGTTATTTACGTAACACTAATTTTATTCAATTACAATTTATTACTTACTATTTTATTAATTAATCCAACATTTAAATTATCAATTACTCTTAAATTCAATTATCAATTGATACACACATTATTACAATAAATTTAAAATTTATCACTAATTTTAACTTTTTAATCATTTCAATTAATTGGAATTACATTTAAAGTAGCTATCAATTACCTTAAATTAATACTATTACATTTCATTCCATTTATAGTTTTGTTATTAAATCATAAATTTTTATTTCCTCCAAAATTAATTCACAAAACTTTATTAAATTAACTGTTTTTAATTATCGAAAATTATGGGTTGTTACAAATAAAATGGTAGCTTGTTTAAGTACCACAGTGATTGCTAAGCCTCTTTTCAAATCCAAAAAATTTATATTCAATTCAACTTCAATTTATGTTGCTTTAAAAATTTAATTTATTACTGTAATATATTGTTTATAGATTACTTATTTATATTGATATTTTTTTAAAGTTATTTATTCTTATTTAATGTATTTTAAAGATATTAAGCAATATTTTACTATTGTAACACCCCACGTTAAATTATAATTATATATGCAAATAATTTAATTAAGTTATATACCTTTGAAATTTTAAAACAAAGAAATGTTTGTAAATGGGGAAACTAATTAATATTCTTTGGAATACATATATATTTGTGTAACAAATAAATTAGAGAGAGAAATTATATAAAATCAATTAATAGTTAAGATTAATTGATGGTGTTTGTTTAAAAGGGAAACTAATATTCAATTAATTAGTAGAGGTGATTAATTGATAGGAACTGACAAAAAAGGGAATATATATTGTATCAACTAATTGATATGATTTGAAACATATATGTTAAAGCAAGAGAGTAAAATAGAGGAAGAGTAATTTATGCAAGTAATCAATTGTCAATTAATAAACATGGAGACTTATGGTAACATATATAATTACGATTGTGATTCAAAATTCAATTGTAGAATATATGCATACAATATTTATGAGAATAAAATAATTAATATGCATATATGTGACGAACTAATATGGTGTTGATTAGCATATTAATTTGGTAAGAAATCACAGTGCAGGCGGAGATTAATTGGATAGTAAATAAATTCTAGGTATATATGAAATCTATTAATTGGGTGATTAATAGAGGAATCTTATTTAAAAGAAACGTCACATTTAAAAATATATGTTTCCATAGATTGTGAGAGAGAAGGGGAAGATTAATGAAAAGATTGTCGGCGAATCAGTTTAAAATAAAAACAAATGTAGAAGAAAACATATTAATTTAATTTCCATTGACTGAGTGTACGCTTTAGATTTTAGGGTTTTATATCTAATGGTTAGCACTTATTTGAACCACTATAAATATAGGTGCAGAGCGTCATTTCTAATCTCATTATTTTTCTCTTGCCTATGAAGCTCTGCTATTTTTCTATCCCTTCTACGCTTTCTTAATAACAAAATTTTAGATCTCATTCACACAAATTTAGATCTAAATAGGAAGAGAATATAATTAATTAGGGAATTAAGAATTGGTTCAAATCAGAAGGCTATGTCAAAGGTAAAACCCTAGATCTTAGTTTTAATTGCTATTTCTAATCCAAATCTCTTCCTTTTCTCTTTCAAATATTATAGATCTGTAAATATATCATAATTCCAGATACGGATTACAAGGGATGTGAATATAGATGTTGAGGACAGATCTGAAATAAAAATAGGCAGATTTGGAAAGCTAGAAATGTGAGTGGATTTATTTATATATCTTTTAAGTTTAAGAAATATTATCGCTAAATTTCCATTTAGATAATTTTATTATAACGATCCCATTTTTAAACCAAATTTAAATCAGTAATCAGTATAAATTTTAGGATTTAATTGTGAATTAATTTCAATTTTTCAAAACAAATAAGATAAGATTTGATTATATGTACATATGAATATATTGTAATTTGAATTTGAATTTGAAATTCGAAAAATTAATATTTTGAAAATAAAAGGAATTTCAAAACAATATATACGATTTTTATTAGTGTATAATTTAGTTTTAGATTATATTCTCTAAAATTATATAAATATTAATATAAGGAAATATATTTAATAAGGATATAAAATTATATAAAACATGTATATAAAAATAAACTAAATACAATGTGACATATGAATTATATAAAAGACATTATTAACATGCAAATTACAAATGTAGGAAAGATAATTTGAAAATTAACAAGTGTAAAGATTTTAACATATATTTTACAAGTGTTAACATAATTTGATCATGCAAAATACAAGTGTCCAAAATTTTTAATTTTCTTTTATTTTAAAAATGACAAGATCGGGCTATAAATATATCTCTACTTCTTCTTTCTCATTTTTCTTTTATTTATCAAAACCAAAAGCAGGAAAGTAAAACATTAAAAACGGAAAAGAAAAATCAAAACCCAAACTTGTACAAACCAGTAAAACAAATTCAAAAATCATCTCAAGTAAAGATTCAACTCAGTAAATCAAGATCAGTTTCAAATCAAAACAACAAGCAATTCAACTCAAACAAGATTTCAAAGCATTCCAAATCAAAACCAAAGCAATTCACAACTCGAAGTATTTTTCAAGTTTTTAAACTCTAAAGCAAATTTCAGGTTCTCTATCTCAAAACAAAGCTAAGTAAACCTCTTTTGATCTGATATATAAACTTGATGTAGTGATTAATGTTTGAAGTAAAGTTGTGACAAATGTTTGCATGGGTGAAATTATGTTTGTATATATACAAATATGTACATATATATATGCTTGTGCATGTCTGTACACATGAATATTTCCTCTGTTCCAGGTTTACATAGTTTAAACTAAACTCAAAAACAAAAATCCCTTTACCTATTGTCTTATAGGCTTTAATTTTTAAACAAGATATGTTTAGGTTAACATGGTTTAAGTTTAAAAAATGTTTTTAAGTAAAATTAGTTAAAGCAATTTTTTGGATATTGGAAAATACAATAAAACTCAATATATGTTGGAAATTCAAGCATCATGATTTATGGTTTCAATCATATCATCTAAAATGTTTTCGAAAATAATGATTTTTAACGGTGGAATCATGATTTTTAATCGAGTTTCATGGAGAACTTGCGAGTTGAACGGAAATGGGTTCTTTGGAAAATTCTGGTGATCGATGAAGAGATAATCCTTGGGATCGTGGTTGGAGGTAGCAGAGAGGTTGACGAACACGGTAAAAATAGTCTGAGGTTTTCCAAACCACCATGGTGGTCGTACGGGGTCGATTTAGGGTTTTAGACCCAGGTTTGGGTGTTTTTACGGCGTCATCGAGGCATCGAACGCAACCAGACGAGGGGAAATCAATGCATGGGTCTTCGATGCGACTATGGTCAGAGTCTCAAACTTTCTGGTGACCGGAGGTGGCCGTGTGAGGCGATTATTTGATGATTAGTTTGTTCCCATAGGTAGTCTGAATGCTCGATTTTGAGTTCATCGTCGATTCAGGGATCTGGGTGGTCAGAAGTTTAGGCGATGTAGTCGATGACTTGCTGGTAATTGGAATGGTGATCAGAGGTGGTCGGATCACCTGTGCATATGCACAGTGTCAAGATTGTATCAGTGGCTTGAGTTTTGGGAAGAAAGGTTGTTGCCTCGAAGTCGATCTCGGGAAAATCAGGTGGTGGCTCGTGTAAAGGCTCCGGTGAATTCGTATGGGTTTAACACGATTTTTAACAAGTTTTAAAATAAAATAATAATAATGAGAGGTGGCTCGGGGAAGGACTCGGGGGAACTGTGTTTTGACTTGGGGTGACGCTCGAGTCAATCTCGGGTATGTGTAGTTGGGTTTTCAAACTTTAAAACAAATTCAAATTTAAACATTTTTAACTCATTCTTTTAAATAATTGTTTTATTTAAAATGAGATCAGTTTAAAGTTTTAAAGTAAATTATTTTAAAGTAATTAAGTTAATTTATCTAATCATGTGACCATTATTTATAAATTAATTCTTAAATTATTTAAAATAAATTTAATACTGTAATTAAGAAGTTAATTAGGAAGAGATGTTTTAATTATTAATTAACTTTCAAATTTAAGATTAATTTATTTGTTAATGGTAATTAATCCCAAGGTTTATTAAATAAAGATTTTTAATGATAATTGAGTAATTAATTAAGATAAATGGTTTAACTTTTAATTAATTAAAATCTTAAGTAAGTAAAGATTAATTAATTAATGAAAGTGATTAAAAGATAATTACTTAATGTCAATAATTAAAGAATTAATTAATTTATTAATTAATGATTGCAGGTTAATTAAAGAATGATTAAAGGTTGATTAAATAATGATTAAAGATTATTTAATAAATAATTAAGATTAATTAATTAGTAATTAAGGATAACTAATTATTAATTAAGGATAAATAATGAAAGTAATTATGTGATTAATTAATTATAATTAATTAAAATGATTGTAATTACTTAATAATAATTAAGCAGAACTTAAAAGTAATTAAAGCAATTAATTTAATTTATTTGAAATTAAATTGAATTAATTGAGAATTGAACAACTAATTAATCCTGCTTATGAATGATTGGATTATATTAAGTGCCTTGAATTGGATGATATCTTTGGTATGTGATTGTGATACTTTGTGATATGAATTCCTTTTTTTTTGAGCTGTGACATCTGTGATATATTGTTGTGTGATTGTGAACTTCTGAATTGAAGTAAAATTGCTGGCCTTTAAAACGGCATTTGAATATCAATGCAACCGGGGGTCGGATTCCAGATGGTTATCCGAAAACCAAATCGAATCTAAAAGGTGAATCTTTTGTTCAAAAGATTATAAATGGAAATTTTGGTCTGACTTGTGTATCCACATGTTTTTAAAATAAGCGCTCGTTATTCGATTAAGCCGGGAGAGGACATTAAGTCATAAAACCCATTCCGAATAATGATACGATGAAATGGGATTTCATTTGAAGATGGTGGTTGAAGACCGGGTATTTTCGAGAACGAAAGGATTACCTATCGATTGTCTTTGCATTGAGTTGCTCCGTATAGAGATCTCCATATATGATAGGGAGTCCGGTCGGGATTGTGGATATCTGGATTTGCAAGGACTTTTTACGAAGTGCCTTCGATTCCATTCAGACCCGGGATGGACTTGTATGGATGTATGTCCGACGTTACACTTCGAGATGTAAAACTGTTTTCTATCAAATACATTTCTGTTTGGTGGCGGAGAATTTATTCTCTTAGCTTAACACTCTTCTTTGAGATATACGAGCTCAGAGGTTATGTAGTTAATGGTTACTAGTGATATATTCCCAATTTAGTAGTGTGGCATGCTAAGTGCTGATCATTGGTTAATCGAAGCATGACTTTTGTGAAAAGCGTTCTTTGTAGGACGAGACTTCATCGAACCTCACCCCTCAAAAATGGTCGAAACAGGAAGGATGCGGCAAGGTTATGGGGGTCATGCCCCTCAGGGTATATGCGTTTCCTTCTGGATAAAAGTGGTATTCTGGTATGGAGTCTAGATATTTAACTTATGTGGCTGTTGGGGCCCTCGATAAAGGTTGGTGATGACCGGGGGATGGCATACTCATGACAGTTAGTTACCTAGTTACAGAGGTAACCCAACCTTGTATTGGTGCAAGGACCCGTAATTTTCGATGATTTAAATTAGTTGGGTTATTAAGGTTTTGGTAAGTAAATTAAGATGAAACAAAAATTTTGTAACTTAATAATGAAATGAATGCTAAACTGAAATGCAATCATGGAAATTAAAGCTAAGTATTAACAATTGAAATGTAATGTAAATTGTTGTTAGGCTATAAATTGAATATAAGAAAACAAACGTAAATATTGAATTAATTAATGAATTAATAATAATAAATAGTAATAGAATAAAATCAATGTCCGGTAAGTAATTATAATGTTGTTTGGAAATGATAACTTATGATAGTATGATTAGGAGTTAGTGGCAACAATTATTATAAGTTACCGATATGTTTTAATCCATTAAATTGAATTAAAATCAGTTGCAATAAATCTAAATAAATTATTGTGTTAATGTTAACTAGGGTAATATTAGAAAATAATTTTAATATTATCCATAATAGGACAATTTTTTGAACTCAAAAGAATGGAAATGATAACTTATCAATTTAATGGGAGTTGAACTATAATGATTGGATTTAATTGCAAATAAATGAAATTAAATATCTAAGTATTACGTTAATTGAAATTAAGATGGAATGTGAGAATATTAATGTAATAGATTATGAATCCAATGTTAATTTCATCTGTTTGATAATAATGAATTGAATAATAGAATGAAAAGTAAATTAAATAGAATTATTGGAAATTAAATTTATAATTTATGAATTAATGAAATTGAGGTTAGCACTGAAATTGATAAATTTATCAACTCTAATTTGACATTTAAATTTGTTTAAATCATTGTAAATGTGCAAGGAATCAAAAATGATGAAATTTGTCAATTATCGAATTGAAATTGAAATTTTGATTTAATTAATTAATCATTAATTTATTTAATTAATGTAAAAATAGCCATTTTGGCCACTGACTCGGATTTTGACGAAACCAGTTCCATCGGATCTGTATTGGTGAATTTTTGTAGGATTTCAAGTTTCGTAGCGATCGGACTTGTCGTTTGATCGTAAGGACTTGAAACGCCTTAAAATCAATTTCATTAAAATCAATTGAAATCAATTTGAAATAACTTGGTTTTAGCATAACTTCTTCATACGATGGAATTTGGACTTGAAATCTGTGCCATTGATTTTAAAATATTTTAAAACATCTATTTCGATAAATGGGTTGACTTATTTTTGTTCCGGAGGCAGAATGGGCTTTTCGGGACATTTGGCGTTCAGTTTTTAATCCAATCGATCCGGTCCATTCTAATTTCTGACCTACCTATATATACCTTGTTATAAACCCTAGCCTATCTCTTATTCCTCATTTCTATACGTACAATTCAGCTGTCTCTCCTCCTCAATGGCAAACATTCAAATTCCAGATCCAATTGCAATTCAAAATCAAATCAAAATTTCAAATTCCACAAACTATATCATATTTTATATTGTCGGAAAGATCTCGAAGAGCACATCTCAATTCTGCGATTCATTTTTTAGTTCGATGCATTGTTTGTCCAGAAATTGATGAACGATTTGTGGCCGTTCATCACACGACGATCAAGTTTGATGGATCGCCAAATCGTGGATACAGTTGGGTAGAGGGCAGCGAGTGGAGTGCATCCGTATGGATTTTGCATCAGATTGATGGTTGGATAGAGGTGGTTAATTGGATTAGGGTTTGGAAGGTGTGGCGGTTGTAGGGTTTCTCGGCCATTATTGGGGTTTCGCCGGCGTAGAGGGGCATGGAAGGAGGAGCGGCGTCGATGGATGGGCTCTGGCCGTCGTTTCTAGCGTGCGCGGCAAGGCCTCGATGTGGCAGCATTCTGCTGGGTTCGAACACATGAGGCAGGTAGGGTTTTTGGAGTTGATGGTGATGACGTGTTTGTATGGTTTTGTTTGTCTTGTTTATATTATTTATTTTAATTTATATTGTTGATCATTCGAATTCGCATAACTTCTATATACGAGGTCCAATTCACGCGCAATTTTGTTCGCTTGGTTCGTATTGGAATTCCTGACATTTTGACACTAGTTTGGATGAATTCTGAGACTGTTCAAATTTTACGTTTAAATTGGATTTAAATTCAATTTAAATTCAAAAGGTGAGTGTTTTAGCCCACTCACAACTTCTAAAATTTCTTATGTGTGTTAAATTAATGTTTGATGTGATTAGAAATATATTTAAGATTGTTTGTCATATTTTTAATCATCGTCTCAGTTAAATTGAATTTATTGGATTAAATTATTATTTAATTTATTATTGCATATAAACTGCCAGTTAAATTGTTATTTAATTTATTATTGAATATAAACTGCCAGTAAATACCTGTTATTTATTATCTTTTTATATTGATGTTAGTGTTTGAATTGGACAATGATTGTGATAAATGTTTGATGATTGATATTGGATGAATGAATGTTGTATTTTATATTGTTATAAACTGCAAATTGTTATGGATTTTCATTTCATTCGGGATTGTGGTTTGAAATGATATATAACCGTATTTATATTTTAATTTATGGGCTGAAATGATAAATATCTGTATCACTTGACCATAGAATAAAAAGTTATATACAGACACCATGGTCTGTATATAAAATATTTTGAAAATGATTTTTATGGATTTGGAAAGAAATGTATGGTTTAACGAATATTGATTTTGATACTATATAAATATTATTTTTATATATAGTTAAATGCTTGAATTTAAGCTATGTATAAGTTTGTTAAATAAAAATTAAGTTTAATAATAGAGTTTGATTTTATTAAAATAAAATGTGAGTAATTATTTAAATTCTATTTTAATATAGAGTGTATAATGATTTAGATAAATTAAGGTTGGAAGATAAATTGGAGATTTATTTGAAATTTAATTTATTTAAGAATTAAACTCAAAAAGTTGATGTGAAATTTATTAAATTGGAAATTTTAAAAGGTATAATTATTATAACTTGATTTTGGGTCAAGGTGAATTAAATGAGTATTTCAAGTATAAATGAATTGAAGGAAATATTTAGTTATTTGTAATTTGAGTTTTATTTAAGTAATAATGGATTTATTATGTAAAATATTTCAAAACTAAATAATAGAAAATTTAATTGTTGAATCGAAATTATCAAATTTAGTTTTGAAATTTTGGAATATTTAAAGCCTTGAAATATATCGAAATTGAAATGTTTTATCGAAATTGAAGTGTTTCGAAGATATGAATTTCAAATTTATATGTTTTAAAAGTGTTATAATTTCAAATGTTTGGTTTCTAAGTGTATAAATTTGAAAGTGCTATGATTTTGGAAAAGTGATATATTTGAAATAAAAATGATATTATATTGATTTGATCATGCAACATACAAGTGTCCAAAAATTTTAATTTTCTTTTATTTTTAAAAATGACAAGATCAGGCTATAAATATATCTCTACTTCTTCTTTCTCATTTTTCTTTTATTTATCAAAACCAAAAGCAGGAAAGTAAAACCAGAAAAACAGAAAAGAAAAATCAAAACCCAAACCTATACAAACCAGTAAAAAAAATTCAAAAATCATCTCAAGCAAAGATTCAACTCGGTAAATCAAGATCAGTTTCAAATCAAAACAACAAGCAATTCAACTCAAATAAGATTTCAAAGCATTCCAGATCAAAACCAAAGCAGACCGCAAATCAAAGTATTTTCCAGTTTTTAAACTCAAAAGCAAATTCCACGTTCTCTGTCTCAAAAAAAGGCGAGTAAACCTCTTTTGATCTGATCTATAAACTCGATGTAGTGATCAATGTATGAAGTAAAGCTGTGATAAATGCTTGAGTGAAATTATGTTCGTATATATACAAATATGTATATATATGCTTGTGCATGTCTATACACATGAATATTTCCTCCGTTCCAGGTTTAAAGAGTTTAAACTAAACTCAAAAACAAAAATCTCTTTACTCATTCTCTTATAGGCTTTAATTTTTAAACAAGATATGTTTAGGTTAACATGATTTAAGTTTAAAAAATATTTTTAAGTAAAATTAGTTAAAGAATTTTCTGTAAATTGGAAAATACAGGAAAACTCAATATATGTTGGAAATTCAAGCATCATGATTTCTGGTTTCAATCATATCATCTAAAACAATTTCGAAAACGTTCATTTTTAAAGGTGGAATCATGATTTTTAAGTGCATATTCATGGAGAACTTGCGAATTGAACGAAAAGGGGTTCTTTGGAAAATTCTGGTGAGCAATGAAGAGATAATCCTTGAGATCGTGGTTGGAGGTAGCAGAGGGTTTGACGAACACGGTAAATAGGTTTGGGTGATTTTTACGACGTCATCGAGGCATCGGACATAACCGGATGAGGGGGGAATCGATTCGTGGGTCTTCGGTATGACTATGATCGAAGTCTCAAACTTACTGGTGACCGAAGGTAGCTGTACGAGGTGATTATTTAATGATCAGTTTGTTCCCGTGGGTAGTCTGAATGCTCGATTTTGAGTTCATCGTCAATTCCAAGATCTAGATGGTCGGAAGCTTAGGAGAGGTGGTTGGCGACTTGCTGGCAATCGGAATGGTTATCGGAGGTGGTCGGATCACTTGTTCATGTGCATAATGTCAAGATTGTATCAGTGGCTTGAGTTTTCGGAAGAAAGGTTGTTGCCTTTAAGTCGTTCTCGAGAAAATCATGTGGTTTTTGTCAAATACATTTCTGTTTGGTGGCGGATAATTTATTCTCTTAACTTAACACACTTCTCTGAAACATAAGAGCTCATAGGTTATGCACTTGATGGTTACTAGTGATATATTCCCAATTTGGTAGTGTGGCATGCTAAGTGATGATCATTGGTTGATCGAAGCATGACTTTTATGAAAAGCGTAGCATTTTGGGACGAGACTTCATTGAACCTCACACCCCGAAAATGGTCGAAATAGGAAGGATGCGGCAAGGTTATTGGGGTTGCGCCCCTCAAGGTATGTGCATTTCCTTATGGATAAAAAGTGGTATTCTGGTATGGTGTCCAGATATTTAACTTATGTGCTTGTTGGTTGTTTTTGGGGCCTTGGATAAAGGTCGGTTACGACCGAGGGA
Organism: Allium cepa; assembly: GCA_030765085.1. Lineage (NCBI taxonomy): Eukaryota > Viridiplantae > Streptophyta > Magnoliopsida > Asparagales > Amaryllidaceae > Allium > Allium cepa. Next base: position 281,985,618 of record CM060937.1, on the reverse strand, counting down.
TGGCATACTCGTGATAGTTAGTCGCCTAGTTACAGAGGTAACTCGGCCTTGTGTTTGTAGAGATCCTGTTAGGTTCTTGGGGCGTCCCTCCAGAGGCATACCCATTCAGAAAGGAAGTTCCTTAGCCTAGTCATTTATTGGAAATCCAATCACTCAATACGAGCCCTATACGGATTTTATTTGTATAACCTATCATTCTTAAATGGTAGCTATAGTAGGCATAATAATGATACCTATGCTGGCTAAGATTAATATTATATTTTCGAAATGCTTTCCACACTATGCATTAATAATAATATCAAAAAAGATTTTCATGTATCAATCATGTTTGACTATCATAAGGAGAAACCTCTCCCCAGTGTGCGATAACATTGTGTGTGTGGCGGAAGATCTTATGGTAGTTTCATTTTTCAAAAAGCATAACGGATTTCTTTTTGTAATTTGTTTTTGTTCAAACAACTATTTTTGTTTACTCATACCAGTCCCATGACTGACCCGAAGTTTATTATTCCCTTTCCTAAACTCTGGGTGCCCATAAATTTCCACAGGGACAGCCTGGAGTCAGGTTACCCGTGATTTGGAGCTAGTTCAAATTGTAGATTTGGAGCTAGGAATCTTTTGGAGTCTCTGGTTTTAGAATCCTTTGGTCTTTGAAGTTTTTGGAAGCTTTTGGTTTGGAGCTTTAGCATTAAAGTCGAAGTGTGTTGGAATCTTTTGAAGACCCTGTAGTTTTTCCACTATGGTGTTATTGTTTTGTTGTTGTATCATTAACATTGTGCTCTGATGCTGGTGGTCGTTGTTGTAATGAATGTTGTATATATGTTGTATCTATGTGTTGTATATCATTGATATTATCATTTTGTTTCCACTATGTTGTTATTCATCAAATGTGTTATAAGCTCCAACGAACTGGATTCCGACGTTTGAATCTGCAATATTCGAATACGAGTGAGATATTGGATGTCGATTTTTGGACGCTGGATTTAAGGTCGTCACATTTATTCAATAATTAATCCTATTAATTAAGTTATGCTGAACTATAAGGAATTTAAGTTTATTTACAGTATTAGTATTTATTTACATCTATTCCTACGTTTTGGATTCCTATGCAAGCATCATTCTTTTTCTATTTTCTCATCTTTCTTCTTGTATGGATTAGAATAGATTAAACATGAATATGGATTAAATAACTAAGAATACCGAAATGAAGGAAATAAGATGCAATAATAAAAGTTTGAGGAATGGAACTACTATAATAAATTACTTTAAAATGAGAAAAGTTAATTAATCTAATAACTGGATTTGGGAGTAACTAAAAGGTAAATTGGTTGGTTAGAAAATCGGTTACATTTCTATAATTTAATATTTAAAAGACAACGATGAACGTAATTGCTAGAATAAAAGAAAGAAAAGGAGAATTGGTGTATAGTGGAGAAACCACTGTATTTTACACTATTCCAAAATAGTAAAAGAAATATCTACCAGTTACGAATTATTGTTTATAGTATTATATAATATTAAAATACGGAAATAGATTTATAAATATATTTTTCATAATCAACCAAATAAAATAGAATTACTTCCTAGAATAGAGGATAATAAAGCAAAGTATGACATGAATCAAGTAAATTATTGGATACGAACTTGAAGCTGTAAATGATAATGAACCTAGGTCTACATTCACTGCGCAGACTATTTAAGAAGTTAGTTATTATGATTAGTAAATTATATAATATAAGAGAATAAAGGAAAATTCTATTTCATAATAAAAGAAGGCAGATTAGAATAGAAAAGAAATGCTGGAATCATGTATAGACTATAAAAAGAAGAGAAAATGACAATTACAGGTAGAATTATAACATAGGTTATAATTAATTAATGAGATTGGAAAAGCTTATTTTGAGACTTCGAATAAATTAATGAGCAATAATAATGTAGAAGCTTATTAAATAATTTATATTAAGTCAATAAGCAAATAAACCAGGAATGATAAAAGAGGCTTATTTCAATGAACTTAAGATTTATATTAAGTTAAATAAGAAAGATAACGAATGTGGATCATACCAACATTCCCTATTAAATAAATGGAAATCTCACAATAGATAGAGATGAGACGAGGGTAAGAATATGCAAATTAGGGTAAATAAGTGGCCAACAGAATAAGAAAGTGAACTAAATGCAAATTAATAGATTAGAATTAGGGTCTAATAAAAAAATTGAGATGCGCTTGGAGCAGCCCAACTTAGTATTTTTGGACTTCAAGGAAGTACGAAACTTCAACGGGATGTGAGGATACTCTAGGATGGCCCTTTGGGTAGGCCTAATGAAGCTACACTCCCGGAGGAAGGTCTATATGTGTTCCATCAAGAGAGTATGCCTTGACTGCATTTGCATTGTAGGCCTAATGAAGCAGACCTTTGTAGGCAGTTAGAAGGGGTTGGTGTTCGGAGTAGATTATTCGTATGTGTAGTACTTGCAAGTAAGTTTAAGGATAGTCGCATGCGGTATCGGCCAGCATCAAGATCTAGAGCGATTTCGGGAAAGACTAGATTTAAACCAACATGCCAATGATTCTTTTAATATCGATACATTGGATAAGGGGCACCGCCATTTGGATGTTAGATTGTTTGTAGTAGGGCACGGCCACTCAACTCTTTAGAAGTCCTTCGATTAGTTAAGGGGTGCTGCATGGGGCCATAGCCACAATAAAAAAGAGGCAGACCAACTTGAATATCTATATTGTAGGCCTAACGAAGCAGTCCTTTACAGATATAGAAAATCCCCAACTGAATTCTATACAAGGTAGACCTTGTTGGCGGGATTCAGATGGTAGACAGAACAATTATGTAGTCCTCAATATATGCACTGGATGTTAAATTTTGGATATCTGAGCACTGACATAGACTAATGCGGACGCGATTTACGTTTTCATAGTAAGTAGTGGAGCATCTGTATTGTAGGCCTTATGAAGCAGTCCTTTATGGATGTAGCTATGGAACGCTCACGGAGCAATACGATGGAGTATCTGTATTGTAGGACTTACGAAGCAGTCCTTTACAGATATATCTACGGAGCAAATTGATGGAGCATCTGTATTGCAGGCCTTACGAAGCAATCTTTTATAGATGTAGTTATGGAATGATCTCGAAGCAAGACGATGGAGCCTTTTCGAGGAGGATACGGAAGGTACCATGGGTGGTACCTAGGACCAATATGGTCATTGGGCATATAGTAGGTACATATATGTATATATTAGTTATTAGGTTTTAATCTGCTAAGGAGTAGATGGGCATAGCTTACGAAGAGATGCGAGAGTCTTGTAACCTAATGAACTTAATATTAGAGTAAATGGAAATAAGAAATATATGTAGAACTATGCCTAGAAGTATATAATTTATTCATTCACCAGAACTTTTTTCTAACCCCCTCCTCATAACATTCTACAGGTTAGGTAGACGGCAAAGACTTCTTAGATTTATGATACTTCCTTAGAAAGTGTTATTATTTGGGTGGTATTTACATACTATTATATTTTAGTCAATTCCGCTGTGAGATTTTTAATTGAGTATGATATATTTTGCCTTGCCTATTTGTAGGATACAAGATTCCCAACTCGGGTTTTAGTGGGCTTGGGTTTTAGCATTTTTGTGAAAAATCCAGACCCATTGGAATTCGGGTTGTTACATTTGGTATCAGAGCCTAGGTTTAGGTTACCTAGATAGAATTGAGTGAACGTATTTGAATTTTTGAATAAAATATACATACATTATGTACTAAAATCCAAATAGTCTCGAACCATAGATTTTAAGGTATGGAAAGTTTTTAGAAGTATATTTGTGCATAGTTTGCTATTTGGGTTTAGGATGAGCCAAATATGTAGAGCCCTATGTTATTACCAATTTATAGCATACAAATAAGCCATGTTTTGAGAGAAAATTTATATCCATATGTTTTAGAAAGTATGGAAGTTCCTTAGGGATAGTAGGGAGAGCCTTTTTATGTCGGGAAGAATAAGAGGTTTTATTATAAAGAAAATCCACTTTATGTCTAACCCAATAAAAATGTAACTTTTGAATTAAAAAAAATGAAAAATATAATATTTAATATATTTGAGGAAGTAAATATTGGGTATTTGAAAAAATAAGTGGTATGAAATTTAAGTTGATTTTTATATGATGTAAATTTGTTAAAAGTGAAATTCTTTTTGAAGAATTATAGAGCATGTATAGCTCGATAGTTTCTTTGTAGGTAAAAAATGATTTTAAATATAAACACATTAAGTGTGTTAAGTATTGAAAACATAAGTAACAACATTTATTATTGTAATAAATGTTTTCAGTAAAAAAAGAAAGGATATTTCGAAAACATGTGCGGACAATTTTTTTAAAGTCAAGAAAAAATAAAAATGTTTTAAGAACAAGCAAGACATATTTGAAAAAAAATGGTTTGATGGAAAACTAAATAAGTTTTTGAAAGGATATAATTTAGAAGTTTTAATTTTTGAAGAAAAATTGATAAAGACCAGACGAAATCAGACTTTTAGATATGGAGTATATAGGAATCATTTCCTAGGTGTAACGAGAAAAGTATAAGGTTATAGCAGTAATTACTCTTAGTAATAATAAAAGTTCCCGTAAGGTGTATAGGACACCCGTGAAAACCTAGAAATGTTGCTTCATGTGTGCAGACTATGGAAGAATAGTGAAATGATATTAGTAAGATGATAAGACACACATGGTTGGGATAGGTAGACCTTAGTTGGGGAAAATTGAAAGATAAAGAGAAAATTTTCCTAAGCTTAGTTGACTTTTTAAATAGAGACTGCATAGATTGAAACCCTTATCCATTGCAGTAAATGAGACTTAGTTATTCCTTTTTAGCACGGAATAGAAAAGATGAATAGATCTTATTCGTCATTAGTAATACAGCGTAAGTTGGTAACAAGTAAAAACGGTAGGAGGAGCATATGAATTACTTGGATTCCTAGAGTAGGACCTTTCTATGTCAAAGTGCACATGGTCTTATACCTCCTTGCCCTAGATGACAATTGTGTTTAGCTGCTGTATATATAAAAAAGAGTAAAACAAGAATAAGATAACTAAAAGGAAAATAAGAAATTTAAAGAAAACGATAGAAACATCAACAGAAAAATTTAAAAAGAGATATTTTCTTATGTAAACTGTGCTTAGGGAAACAAATAATTTTTATAGAATAGTAGCCTAAATCCCAAGTACGGAAGATGATGTGCGCAAAAGAAAATCGAAGAAATATGAAGTTTTTCCGTTTTCCACCTTCTTTATAACATAAGAAATCAAATTTGGAAAATTAGAATTTTCTAATATTCAAAAATTAAAAGTTGTGTGGTAGGTTTGGACGTAAAAATTTATTGAACTATGCTCTTATTCAATAGGAGTATGGGAAAAATTGAATGAAAAATATTTTAAGTTTTCAAAAGATTACAATCATATAGAAGATGCAAGTATATTTAGGATGTATGCATCATGTTTTAGAGGAATTTCTAAAAGAAAATGCATTCATATAGGAGGTTCAGCATAGAAATTCTTGTACATGCATATATTTTATGATGTATTGCGCTTTGCACTATGAAAGAATTGTTGAAAAATTGGATGTACACAAAATGGATGTGATTTATATGAGAAATTACATAATTGAACCCTTATCAAATTTTGAGAATGAAATTTCCTTTGGGGGAGAGAATGTAACACCCCGCGTTAAATTACAATTATATATGCAAATAATTTAATTAAGTTATATACGTTTGATATTTTAAAACAAAGAAATTTTTGTAAATGGGGCAACTATATTATTTGAAATACATATATATTTGTGTAACAAATAAATTAGAGAGAGAAATTATATAAAATCAATTAATAGGGATTATTAATTAATGGTGTCTATTTAAAAAGGAAATTAATATTCAATTAATTAGTAGAGGTGATTAATTGATAGGAACTGATAAGAAAGGGAACATGCATTGTAGCAACTAATTGATATGATTTGAAATATATATGTTAGTGCAAGAGAATAAAATGGAGGAAGAGTAATTTTTGCAAGTAATCAATTGTAAATTAATATACATGTAGACTTATGATAACATATAATTAAGATTGTGATTCAAAATTCAATCGTAGAATAATAGCATGCAATAATTATGGGAATAAAATAAATTTATATGCATATATGTGGCTAATTAATATGATGTTGATTAGCATATTAATTTGGTAAAAAATCATAATGCAGGCTGGGATTAATTGGATAGTAAATTAATTCTAGGTATATATGAAATCTATTAATTAGGTGATTAATAAGGGAATCTTATTTAAAAGAAACGTCACATTTAAAAATATATGTTTCCGTATATTGTGAGAGAGAAGGGGAAAGTGATTAATGAAAAGATTTTTGGAGAATCAATTTGAAATAAAAACAAATACAAAAGAAAACATATTAATTTAATGTCCATAGACTGATTGTATGCTTTAGATTTTAGGGTTTTATATCTAATGGTTAGCACGGATTTGAACCACTACAAATATAGGTGCAGAGCCTCATTTTTATTCTCATTATTGTTCTTTTTCCTATAGAAGCTTTCTATCTCTTCTACACTTTCTTAGTAACAAAATTTAGATCTAATTCATAAGGATTTAGATTTAAATAGAAAGAGAATAGAATTGATTAGGAAATTAGGAATTGGTTCAAATCAGAATGTTATGTCAAAGGTAAAACCCTAGATCTGAGTTTCATTTGCTATTTCTAATTCAAATCTCTTCCTTTTCTCTTTCAAATATTATAGATCTGTAAATGTATCTTTTGTAATTCCAAATAGAGATTAGAAGGGAGATGAATATGGATGTTAGGGATAGATCTGAAATAAAAACGGGAAGATTTGGAAACTAACAATGTGAGTGGATTTATTTATATATCTTTTAAGTTTAAGATATATTATCGTTAAATTCCCATTTAGATAATTTTGTTCAATAATTAATCCTATAAATTAAGTTATGCCGGACTATAAGGAATTTACAGTTTATTTACAATATTAGTATTTATTTACATCTGTTTCTACATTTTGGATTCCTATGCAAGCATTATTCTTCTTCTATTTTCTCCTCTTTCTTCGCGTATGGATTAGAATAAATTAAACATGAATATGGATTAAACAATTAAGAATACCGAAATGAAGGGAATAAGATGCAAAATAATAAAAGTTTGAGGAATGGAATTACTATAATAAATTACTTTAAAATGAGAAAAGTTAATTAATCTAATAACTAGATTTGGGAGTAACTAAAAGGTTAATTAGTTGGTCTAGAAAATAGGATACATTTCTATAATTTAATATTTAAAAGACAACAATGAATGTAATTTCTAGAATAAAAGAAAGAAAAAAGAGAATTAGTGCATAATGGAGAAACCATTGTATTTTACACTATTCCAAAATAGTAAAAGAAATATCTAGCTGTTATGGATTATTGTTTATAGTATTATATAATATTAAAATATGGAAATAGATTTATAAATATAGTTTTCATAACCAACCAAATAAAATAGAATTACTTCCTAGAATAGAAGACAATAAAGCAAAGTATGACATGAACCATGTAAATTATTAGATAAGAACTTGATGCTGTAAACGATAATGGACCTAGGTATGCACTCACTGCGCAAACTATTCAAGAAGATAGTTATTATGATAAGTGAATTATATAATATAAGAGAGTAAATGAATATTCTATATCCTAATAAAAGAAGACAGATTAGAATAGAAAAGAAATGTTGGAATTATGTAAGGACTATAAAAAAAGTAAAAATAACAATTACAGGTAGAATTATAACATAGGTTGTAATTAAGTAATAAGAATGGAAAAGATTATTTTGAGAGTTTGAATAAATTAATGAGTAATAATTATGGTAGAAGATTATTTAAATAATTTTTATTAATTCAATAAGCAAATAAAGCATGAACTATATAAGAGGCTTATTTTAATGAACTTAAGATTTATATTAAGTCAAATAAGCAAGATAATGAATGTGGCTCATACCAACAGCATTCCCTATTAAATAAATGGAAATCTCATAATAGACAGAGGTAAGATGGGGGCAAGAATATGCTAATTTTAGAATTGGAGAAGCATGTCTAACTTAGTATTTTTGGCTTCAAGGAAGTACAAGACTTCAACAGGACGTGAGGATACTCTAGGATGGCCCTCTGAGTAGGCCTAACGATCTGCACCCCCGGAGGTAGGTCTATAGTTGTTCCATCAAGAGAGTATGCCTTGACTACATTTGCATTGTAGGCCTAATGAAACAGACCTTTGTAGGTAGTCAGAAGGGGTTGGTGTTCAGAGCAGGGTATTCGTATGTCTAGTACCTGCAAGTAAGTTTAAGGATAGTATCATGCGTATATCGGCCAGCATCAAGACCAAAAGCGATTCTAGGAAAGACTAGAGTTATACCAACAGGCCGATGATTCTTTCACTATCGATACATTGGATGAAGGGATTCTCCATTTGGATGTTAGATTGTTTGTAGTAGGGTATGGCTACTTACCTCTTTAGAAGTCTTTCGATTAGTTAAGGGATGGCTCCATGGGGCCATAGCCACGATGAAAAAGAGACAGACCAACTAGAATATCTATATTGTAAGCCTAACAAAGCAGTTCTTTACAGATATAGAAAATCCCAGACTGAATTCCATATAAGGTAGACCTTGTTAGCAGGATTCAGATAGTAGATAGAATGACTACGTAGTCCTCAATGTATGCACTGAGTGGTACAATGTAGTTGTCCAAGCACTGGCATAGACTAATGCGGACGCGATTTATCTTTTAATAGTAAGTAGTGAAGCATTTGTATTGTAGGCCTTACCAAGCTGTCCTTTACAGATGTAGTTACTGAACGCTCATGAAGCAAGACGATGGAGTATCCATATTGTAGTCCTTATGAAGCAGTGCTTTACAGATATAGCTACAGAGCAAGATGATGGAGCATATGTATTGTAGACCTTATGAAGCATTTCCTTTATAGATGTAGTTACGGAACGCTCTCGAAGCAAGAAGATTGAGACCCTTTCGAGGAGGATACGAAAGGTACCATGGTTGGTTCCTAGGACCAATATAGTCATCGGGCATGTAGCTACATATATGCATATAATAGTTATTAGGTTTTAATCTACTATGGAGTAGATATGCACGGTTCATGAACAGAGGCGAGAGTATTATAACCTAATGAACCTAATATAAGAGTAAATGGAAATAAACAATATATGTAGAATTAAGCCTAGAAGTATATAATTTATTTATTCACCAGAACTTTTGTTTTGACCCCCTCCTCATAACGTCCTATAGGTTAGGTAGATGGAAAAGACTTCTCATCTTTATGACACTTACTTAGAAAGTGTTACTATTTGCGTGAGCATTTACTTACTATTATATTTTAGTCAACTCTGTTGTGAGATATTTAATCGAGCTCTGATATATTTGTCTTTGTCTATTTGCAGGATACCAGATTCCCAACTCGAGTTTCAGTTGGCTTGGGTTTTAGCATTTTTGCTAAAAATCCGGACCCACTAGAATTCGGGTTGTTACAACTATTTTGAAAAAAAAAGTTAATTATTCAAAAAATTAAGATGGTATGAAATTAATAATTATTATTATTAGTAAAATTTTGGAAACAAATTCCTTTTATTTATAGTAGTGATAAAGATTAAATATTATTGTTTTATTTATAATGTTCTAAATTGATAATTTTTTTAAGATATTGATTCATTTATCGAGGGGGCGAATTTAGGGTTAGTAATCCCAAAGTTAACAATTATTTATAATGTGTAATGTTACTATTTTTATTATAATAGTGTTTTAAGTAAATGATTAGAATTTTTTATAAATGTTTTCGAGATTTATAAACGAACTAGGATTTTATAAAGAGTGTTTTTAAATGGTAACTTGCTATGTGACAAGTGTTTAGTTAATGGACTTGTTTTGTCAAAGGGTGTTTTGGGATAATAAACTGTTTTATAAGAAGTTTATATATATATATATATATATATATATATATATATATATATATATATAAATGAATTTTAGAAATGAGTTTATAGAATTATAAGAGGAGTTTTACAAAGCGTTTTGGAGACTTAAAAGGAATTATTTACAATGTAATAAGAGGCTTTGTAAATGGTTTTAGATATTTATAAAGAGATTTTTATAAATGGGTTTATAAGTTTATAAAAAGAGCTTACGAATTAGTGCATGGTATTATAAAAGGTTAAAAATGACTTGAGAAATAATTTATACATGGTTTTAGAAATTATAATGGAGTTAATAAATGATTTTAGGATTGGGTAAAAAGGAAATCTTCCTTAGTGCTTGGAGAATATATTTCTACCATTGAGATATGTATATGGATATTTTGTATGTATTGAAAATATAGGAATTTGTGGGTATATCTTTGTAAAGGTATATATATACACACAAGTATGATAAAGTGATTTTAATAAATGAAAAGGTTTATCTAGAAGGCTTCATGATTTCCAAGGGAAATGAAATCTTTGTTTGAATGATTGTTTATTTGATAGTTAAATAACCGACTATCAAAATCTTGGCCCTAAATATATAATCCTTCTTAATTTTATGGTACGGAAATATTCTCCACTTAACACCAAATGATTTTAAGTTTGGAAATATCTAGGAGAAACATGAGAATTATATGTTACTGTTAACGTTGGTGGTGCGATACTGTACATATCAACTCGTTTTGTTATTCTAGGACAAATGATGGGGAGATTCATCCACTTAAACGGTTAAGGGTCGATCCTCGCTTTTGTGGATTGTCTTATTATTTCCTAAAGAACCAGTATTGAACATTTTGAAAAGTCGATGATTATTTTTTGGAGCACCAGGGAAGCGAAAAAGTGTGCCTGTAAGAGATGAATCGAAAATCCTAACCACTCTGAAACCATATACGGTTCTATGGAGGAGTTTCGTGATATATTGAGATATTGGAATTCATGTGTGGTCCCATGACCTGTTGGGGTATGGGAATCCATGTGAGATTCCATGATCTATTTTAATGGTGATGCATGAGCTGGAACGTCGGATATAGCCTCATCAGTGGTAATGGCTAAACCAGAGATAGGAGACATGGCTAGTAGGGTTAGCAAACCCATATTGTGTAGTCGGCTCTACCTAGATATTAATTAATGTTGTTATGCATGCATTGGGCGATGAACTCGATCTTAGCGAGACCAGCTCTGTTTTTCCTATGGTACATCACTAGGAATGTATGTTGCTTTAGAAGGATACCTTTGATCCTTGTGTAGGAGGACCGTTTCTCAAAGTACTAAGGACACCTCAATGAAATCCTACATAATTAGCGAATACATCTTTTCGGTTTTTGATTATATACCTAGTATTGTTGTATTGTACACTCATAAGCATTGATTATTGTTATTTTCACCCTTATACATTATTATAATATCAATGGATTTTCTATAGAAAAGGTTTGGTTATCGTAAGGTAAAAAACCATCCATGTATATGTGCGGTGTGGTCTTATGAGATCCTTTTGATTTCAAAGGGTTTTATGACTTAAAAATCTAGTTGGGTGTGTTTTTCTCACGCTCATTTTCCAAACTGACTCAGGTGTTAATCTATTAAATGCTCGGGTCAGACTGAGCATATTTACATATTTTAGTTAGATGCTTTGGAGCTTCAAGAGACGAGCTAGAGGCCTAGAAACGTATTCACGTGTATGGTTATTTTTCCACTATGTTCATTGTTGTATTTATCAGCAATTGTGAGGATAGGTTGTTATAACTGTCCAGGCCGAAATAGGTTAGCATACTTTGATTGATTTCGGTATATACATATATTACTTTTTTTGTGTAAAGATTTGTACATTATAGATTATTCGTTCTACTATGAGATTCTTTGTTGTTTTTTCTTTCTTTCTTTTTCCCTGACAATCGGGTTTTCCGGCATTCAACTGCTTGGCATGCAATACAGTTGACATATTAGTGTCGATTTTCGAAGGTCGAAAATCCTGGTTCTTACACTTGGCATCAGAGCTGAAGGTTAAGCGAGAACCATGGCTTTAGTGGGGTACTAATTGTAGATACGGTCAACAGCACCCTAGAATGAGTCCAGTGTATATATATGAGAATGTATTATTAGTGATATAAAAATATTTTATATTGTGTTGGCTGATTTGTTGATTGGCTTATGGATTCTGGTACATATGAGTAATTAACGTTATTGATAGCGGTCTTTAAACACTTGAACAAAGCAATTCGACATAGTATTGTTTACAATGAGGTAAATGAAATAATTTTACCTTAATTATATTTTATATTTAAAGGTATAATTTTCAGAAATTATTATAGCATAGATGGTGTGTTTGGTTATTAGTGGATAATAATATTTGATTATTAGCATTTATTGTTGCTGTTGTTTGAGTTCTAATAAAGGTTGTTATTATTACAATATAAACAAAGATAAACAATTAAGAAATGATTTTACATAATTTCACTCTGGTTATATATTATGGAAAGGGAATGAAATTTCATATGTATATTATAAATATGATTTGTAAATAAAAAGGGTTTAAAAGCTGAGAATTTGGGAATCTAAACTCCGTTGATTTTGGAAAATATTTTTCAAAGTTTTAGAAAATAATATTATTATTATTTGGAAAATATTTTAAATAGAAATATTAAAAAAAGGAGTTAAAAGATATAGAAAGAACCGAATTCACTTCGGTCATTGGAAAATAATTTCGATGATGACTACAGCATCATCGATGTTCATTTTAGGGTTTTCAAGAGAGGAATTGCTACCATTGGAATTTTATTTTCGTAAAACTAGTTTTGATTTCCAAATTCAAAAGTATGATTTGGAATACAAAGGAATTAATAACTGTATTGTTCTAAATAATTTGAAATAAGAACGCGGTGTTTAAACTTCGAAAATTTTCATTTGAGCATTTTATGAAAATATGGGATAACTAGTTTTATAACTTATAAATTTTGAGAATTAGTAAGTTAAAGTAAAATTTTAAATTTGTTGGATATGAATGTTAAGAAAAGTAAATTTGAAATTTAACTATGGAATGAGATTTAAGTTAAGTTAAGTAAAATGAGTTTTGAAAAGAAATTTGACTTAAATAAAGTTAAATGAAGTGATTTATGGAAATGGAATTGATTGTGGTTCGAAAAAAATTAATGAACGAACTAATTAACTAATTTAGTGAATTGAATATGGTTTAGAATGTTGTTTGTTAAAATTGAATATTGAAGTTGAACAATTAATTGAGTTAAATGAAATTGAATGTGATTTGACGTGAATATGGACTTAAGTTGTGAAGTGATGGTAAACTTGAGAAGTGTTGTATTAAATGTTTATAAACTAAAGTAAAAGTTGGTGGAATAGTTCTTAAGTGACATTAGTATTGGAGAAATATACTAAGTAATAAATGAATGTGAATAAAGCTAGGTGAATAATGAATATAAATCTGAATAAAAAGCAGCCAATTAAAATAAATACATAAGTTTCATGTATAGTAATTTATTCGCATAATTATTTGATCCATATTTGATACATGATTTCGAGATGATTTACATCAGTCCGAGTTAGAATTTTTTACTCGATTCTCGATGGCAAATACTGGATATGGATTTTTGATTGATTCTGGAATTCTCTATCATTGTATATGGATATGCAAGGAGAATGGCGGTTTTTAATCAAGGAACCGAGTCTAAGTCCACACAAGAGTAGTCGTGTGAACGATACTAGTTCGAAAGTAAAATTGTATGATTGAGCAAGCGATCGAATTTGATATTGCGTATAGATGATATGTACATCGTATGGGCTTCAATAAGGCAAATGTTGACAATTGAAACTGCAAAATAATATGATTATAAATTATGTGATTGGATATCATTGGTAAATTAAGATGCAAGAATATAGAAGCAAAAGCTAGTCTTACGCCTTTGATTTCAGGAGTAAAATTTGATTGCCTGAATGTAACGACCTGCCTTTTTGGACAGTTTAAATCGACGATAAACCATACAAGTCAGGCTCAAACCAACAAAAGGGCAGATTGTTATTGGGGCAAATAATAAAAAAAGGAGAAAGAAAGAAAAAAACAAATACAGAATCTCGCTGCAGAATGACAAAATATGATAATCAAATAAACAGCTCATGAAGCTGTTTACAAATAACATTGATTAAACTTTTATAATACTGATCAGAGTTACATACAACAATAAATAATAATTACATGCAACGGAACAACATGGTGTAGTGGAATACATATAATAAGTAATAATAGTACAAAATCTTCGTATCTATCCTACAGAAAGCAGTCTTCGATAAACTGAAAAGCTCGGACTAACCCAAGCGAATTGAAAAGACAAAACACTCGAGTTAGAACTAAAAGATCTTATGTAAGTTAAATCAACAGTAAATAAATATGAGTGTAACAGCATCAGATATGTTTACGGGGTTTGACATCTTCTATCCAGTGTCTAACGTGATGCAATAACTTAAGAGATGTTCGGGATTTCCATCTCCTAAGGATCCATTAAACTATCTACTATGTAGTACAATATGCTATTATAATATGTTTACAATAAAGTATTAAAATAGCATTACGGCGTTACCCATATCCCCCTTAACACATTTTATATAATGTTGTATTTTATGCAGATACTTTAAACTCTACCCGAGGGTGAGCTATCAGGGAACACTCCATAGGTACAAAACAAAACAAACTCGTAGAAGGCGCGATATGGCATGTGAAACAACACACAAAGCAATGCCAAGATAGATACTAATTGCGGATCCAGAATGGTGGTAAAGCATGGCAGCTACTACCGCCCACTTCGGAACACACTTCCATAATCAAAATCAAGGGGTGGCCACCAAATCATCACAAACTCATAATAAGGTATCGAAGAAATGTGTCCGATTGGAGTTGCGACCTTACTTGGCCCGGTGTACCTCATGTTTTAACCACATCAAGCCAACTCACGAGAGTCAGGGTCACGTAAATACCTCATACAGAATCGTTCGCTAAATCATTCTACTTCATTTCTAGGATTTGCACCACGTACACGGTTGTTAAAGTGGTTTTCGATATCGTTAGAGAGTATGACAACATTTGATCCTGGTCTCTTTAGCAACCAACTGCTTATTTCACACCGGATGGTTCGTTTACATTTCAAAAGTAAATTCACAATTGATATCAAAATATCATATTTTCAAAACCATATCACTTTTGAAATCATACTTACTTCCAAAATCATCATTATTTACTCAAATATGTCATTTCACAAAAAAAGGTATCAATTCAAAATTCCAGCTTTGGTTGTAAATCATCATCAATGGTTTAAATATAAATACTTCAACTTTACACAGTCTGAAATTTTAGAAAATAGTTTAGATACTCATGAATAGTTTTTAATAGTTTAAGAATAGTTTAAAATAGATTAAATTAGTTTAAATAGTAGAAATAGTTTAAAATAGATCTAAATTTGATTTACTTAAATTTAGATGATTTATATAAATTTAAAATAGATTAAATGGATTTAAATTATCTTAAATAGATTTTAAATAGATCAAATAAATTTGAAATAAATTAAATATATTTAAATTATATTAAATAGATTTAAAATAGATTAAATAAATTTAAATGGTTTAACATCGACCAAATAGATTAAATTGGATTTAAATATGTTATGATAGATTAATATAAATTAAAATAGTTTTAAATTGATTAAAATAGTTTTGAATTGATTAAAATAGTTAGTTTAATTAAAATAGTTTAAAATAGATTTCAAAGTTATATCTAAACATTTCAATAACTCAATTACGATAATTTCATTTATACTGCCACTTCAACTTTGAAATTCCAAGTTAAATCCTTTGAACAATTCATTAAATCAATTCTAATTTCAGCATTAACGCTTGGATTATCGATAACAATTCAGTTTATTTAAATACATCTCTATTTCAAAATGCCAGTTAACTGAATTCAAAATTTAAAGAATTAAAAATCATTTAATTTAACCAATCCGATGTCCGTATATAGTTTTCTACGCTAGAGTCAAATGATATGGATATTTATCATTTCAAACCGTAACTTAAAATTTTACTGTTATATATCATTTCAAACCACAATTCCAAATTAAATAAAAATCCATAAAATCGCTTGAGTCTTTCATTTCAGCCCATAACGATTTTTCCCTAATATATAGACCGTTTAGGTATATATCATTTCAACCCATAGGGAACTGGCAGTGCTGTAAAGATATAAAAATACAACATCTAGTCATCCAATATCAACAATCAAACATCTATCACAATCACTATTCAAATCAACCAATAAACATCAATAGATAACTGATTATCATTAATAAGTATTATATCGACAATTAAATTCATTATTAAATTAAACATTGATTAAATGCAATAAAAGTCATATTTAACTAGAGTGACAATTTAAACATACCAAACATCAACCAATAAATTTCTAATCACATCATTAATTTAATTTAACTAACATAAGATAATTTAGTAGTTGTGAGTGGGTCGAAACATTCACCTTTGATTTCAAATCGATTTGAAATCCAAAACGAGGCCAAAATTTCAACAGTCTCAGAATTCGTCCAAACCAGTGTCAAAATGTCCTAAATTTCAATACGATTTCTACGGAACAAACCGGGTGCAAATCCGACCTCGTTGAAAAAGTTATGACAATTAGAGGTTGGGTGATTTATAATTCAATAAAGAAAATAAAGAAAAAAATTTAAATGTTTGCCACGTCACTCGATCCACGCATGCACGAAATCCTAACTGCAAAAATATCGATCGCGCTGAAATGAGGACTAGCCACCACCTTATTTTTGCAAACGCCGGCCATTCCATCAAGCTATGACATGATCGGGCCTCACCTTCACCTCCGTCGCATCAATCCACCCTACCCTTGGCCGCGCGTCTCACGTCGACACGATCTATCACCTCGTGCCACCATCGCTAGAACAAGCCAATTCTGGCGAAATCATTGACCAATGGGACGAATGAACGGCACCCCTAATACCTGCTCAACACCCTCCTGCATTGGCACCACCCGATCGTCGATTGGATGCAGATCCACCGTTCGATTTTAGAAAACCTAGAATGGACGGTTGAAGTTCATCCTCGATTTCTGGACAAACGGTGCTTTGACTGCAAAAACGAATTACACCATTTAATTACGCTCGTCGAGAGCTTTGAATCGATATATAATTTTATATGGTTTGGACGAGTTTGAATTTTGAAATTGATTTGAAATTAGAAGTTGAATTGGGATTTAGATTTTGGTCTGTCTGCCATTGGAGAGAGGATATGAGAAGGAATTGTATATATGGATAGAAATAAGAAGGCTGCTAGGATTTAGAAAAAAAAAATCTATTTATATTGACAAAACCCAAGAAGATAAACACATATCAAATTAGTACAAACAACAAATATCGAACCAAAAAGACCATTTCGCTTCCAAAATTAAAATAAGTCGTGCCATTTATCGAAATAAATGTTTTCGATATTTTTGAACTCAATGGAATAGGTTTCAAGTCCTAATCTCATCATATTAAGAAGTTAGCTTAAAATTTTCTTATTTCAAATTGATTTCAATTAAATTTAATTAGTTTGATTTCTATGCATTTCGAGTCCGTACGATCAAACGACAAGTCCGATCGCTATGAAACTTGAACAATAATTCATTGTTACAGATCCGATAAAACTGATTTCATCGAAATCTAAGACAGTAGCCAAAATGGCTATTTTCACATTAATTTAATAAGTTTATATTAATAATTAAATCACTTTTTCCATTCAAATTTGATAATTAATAAATTTCATCATTTTTGATCGCTTAGTCATTTAAAACGATTTAGTACAAGTTTAATATCACTTCAATGTTAAATATTACACTAATTATGGTGTTCAATTTCAACTGTAAATAAATTACAATTAATTATAATTTTAATTCAAATAAACTGATTAAATTTTGATTTCAATCTTTTTATTGAATCAATTTTACCTTATAGACATAGTTAACATTGGTTTATATTTTGTGATGTTAATATTCTCTAATTATCATCTTCTATCATACTAGTTGCGTTATTTCAATTGCATTGGATTTGTAAATTTTATTATAATTTATAGTCTCAATAAACCAATTTATCTCAATTTCACTCCTTTTTATTACATCAATTATCCCTTGTAAATGTAATTAACATTTCTATATATTTTATTAAATTCACAATTTGTAGTTATTTTTTAACTCATATTAACATAACATTTTAATTTCAATTAATTATAACTTATTAAAAAAATGGGTAACCAATAGCAATTTACCATTAATAACATCTTATAAGTTTATTATCCACAACAAGTGTTATAATTACTACTACAACACTAATTTTTTATTCAATTACAATTTATTACATATTATTTAATAATACCACATTTAAACATTCAATTTCTCTTTCAACCCAACATTAATAAATTCATACATTGCTAAAATTTATTTACAATCTATACCAATTTTTACTTTTTTATCATTTCAATTAATTGGAATTACATTTAAAGCAATTATAAGTTACCGTAAATTAATACTATTACATTGCATTCCAATTATATTCTTATTATAAAATCGCAAATTTTCATTTCTTTCAACATTAAATCACCACACCTTATTAAATTAACTAATTTTATTTATAAAAAATTATGGGTCGTTCACTCTCCCCCAGTCAAAACTTTTCATCCTCGAAAAGGAAAAAGGAGCGAAAAGAAGGAATTAAGAAATCAATAAATATTATCCAAAATATTAAATTTATAAACAATTAATTTGCATAATTAAACAATTTAAATAAAATATATCAATATATAACAATTATATCCTTTATATTTAAGTTAACAAAAGTTTGGAAAACATTTCACAAAATTTTCTTAGTCCAAAATTCATGGAAAATTTCGGCAAAGTCTCCTTTGTACAGAGAGGTCTGGAAGAAATAATAATAACAATAATAACAATATATATCATATTTTCAAAATAAAATATCCCAAACCATGGGAAAAAAAATATAATATCGCTAGAAAACCGTAATCCAAGAACTTACATATTTGTTGGGCAAATAATGCTTATTTTATAAAACAAAAAGCAATAGCTATTGCTTCCATAAACATGTATTTCACTTATGTAATCCAAAAGAGGTTAATAATTATATAAAGATAAATTTAAGTTGTTTCAATAAATAATAAACAAAACATCATCATATAACAAAAATCATCTGTAAATAACAGTACACATCATTTCAACCAAGAAATCAATTAGCCATCCATAGCAACCAAAATAAATGGTTAGTTTGGGTTCAAAACTTCTAATCATATAAAATGATAAACAAACTATAAAGTGAACCATACACTCAACAGTCGCAGATGACTTTATAAATTATATATACATCTCTATACAAAATAGAAGTATCCTTTCCCAACCAATCCATAAGCCCAACAAACAAAAAATTCAACACATTTTTTTAGTTTACTCTATTTATCTTTTTCACATCGTTTATTGTTCATTTATCTCATACAGTGATTTTCTTTAATTCACTTTCATTACTTACAAAATTTTAATTTTCAATCATTCATGTAAGACTTATTTCATTAATTTACATTCTTTTTATAAGTTATATCATTTCAATTATTAGATTATTTATTATTATGTAAGTCTCGTTACAGTCTAATTCATTATTAATAGGTATTTCCTTTTCACATTTATTCTTCCATACATAGTATTTGTAACAACCCGCATATTTTACGATTGAATATTTAAATATTTTATTTAAAATAATTCATCGTTAGTCGGATTAGTGTCCGAAAAGCTACTTTCTGCAAACAGTCGAATTAGGACTCGAGACCACCCCCATTGAGTTCAAAATGACGTTTGTGACCTTTTTTAGTATAAACTTTGATATGTTTGGAGTTAGTGGAATTTTGCTACTTTTTCACTTAGGGCTTTGGCTTTTGTTTCAGTCCATTAGACCCTAGCTTCACCCCTCTTCTCTTCATTACTTCATTTCTATTTCCTAATACTCAAGCTTTAGCAACAATGGAGAGAGGAATGGGAAATTAAAACACCAAGCCCTAGTTTCCATTTGCAAATCAAGTTCTAGCTCCAAATTTATAGAAGAAGCTTTGGTAGGCCTCCTCTTCTTCTTCTCCAACTCATTCTCTTACCAATTTCAGAAATTCCTAAACCTAATTTAGGAAATGTTTCTCTTTTTAGCTTAGATCCAAGCTTGTTGGGTTGGAATTGAAGAGTGATTGTTCTTGCCATTGCTCTATAGCTTCTTCTTCATAGTTTTGGGTTTAAAGGTGAGATTTTTATCTCACATCTTAGTCTATAATTATCTCGATTGTTAGGTATGAATTCCTAACACTTATTTTTGTGCAATTGATTTTGGTTTGGATTGATTTGGTGTATATTCCAATTTTTGTTGTTTTGAAATCAAAATCTATGAAAAATCCTATTATGGATATTTGGACATTGATATTTGAGGCGTATCGAAGAGCCGTTAAGGCTAGGTTGTCGCGTAGCGTAAATCCTTAGTCGTCATTTGCTCGTCTGATCGCTTCCGATATTCATTTGGCCATTTTGGGTCGAGGTTCAGGGAATGCCCTGAACCACAGTTTCAGACGTTTTAATCCTTATTTCAGACGTCTGAATATTATACTGAAATTTTTTATTCCCCAGTATTTAGACGTCTGAATCAAAATTTCAGACGTCTGAATTGACTTGATTTCAAACAGAAAGGAAATAAGCAAAAAAAAAACACCTATTTCAGACGTTTGGAATATAGGGTTCAGACGTCTGAATCTCGTTCTGGAAAACTTCTGATTTTCCAGATTCAGACGTCTGAACCACCAATGTCAGACATCTGAATCTACTGTGTTTTGCCTGCTTGCCTATTATGTTTAAGAATTTCAATTTTTATCGATTCGTGTTGATTCCCTTTTGTTGTTATCGTCTATTATCCACTTTGATGACATTTTCTTTGGGATTTTTGGAAATATCCATTTTGATGGATTTGATATCGTCTCTTTGGAATTAATTCACGTCTTCGTATGTGAATTTTGGTGATTGATTGTTTCTACAATCATTTTTGTGATTTATCACTTTAAAAATATAAAGGTTTTCTATACTAGTAGTAAATATCAAAACTCTTCCATTAAAACGATTTCAACACTATTTTATTCAAAGCTCGTTTCTTAAACCGTTTTCCAATCATTAGTATATACAAACCTTTACCTCACTCGTATGAGAAATCTAATTAAACGGCTTAGTAAAACAAGTGGTATGAAACGCTTGCATTTACTTCGTCGGTTAATTCTTGGACTTGTTCGATTAAATTTCTTGTGACAATTTTCGAGTGGAGACTTACAGTTTGTTCGTAAATATTTAAGTTAAGCTAGTGGTTATGGGACATGAAGCTAAGCTCATATATTTACTAGCTTAGTGTAATTGACACTTCTTGATGATCGATGATGATCATTTTGTGATTTAGACTAGCGATATGCTATGTTTCTTTGTCCACGTAGGGGACGGTACCTCTTTTATTGAGTTTCGACTCATTTATTTTATAGGCTAATGACCTATGTATTATATGGAGTTTCGACTCAATTTTTGTGGGCTAGCGACCCATGTTCTTTTATGGAGTTCGGTCCATCGGACGAACCTTTGTACTACGGTGTTGCACCATCTTATCAGGATCATCGGGCGTACCGTTGTACTACGTCGTTGTTCCGAATTATTCGAGTTTCAGGTTCTTCGGGCATACCGATATTGTACTACATCATTGAACCGGCTCTATGGTTAGCGACCATGAGATAGCGTCCCGTTTGTGATACACGTGTTGATGAGTTTTCATGTTCCCATTTTGTGATAGGCCTTCCCCTTTTTGTGATTTCTGGATTTCTATTGATGATTTCTAGAATTTGTGATCCACCAACTGTGACAACCCAAACTCGATGTTCGGTAAACAACATCAAATTTTGCATCGCCGGAGCTTATAACAACAATTAGATGAATATAAAACAGCGGAACAGAATCAATATCATAAATATCATCACAGTTACAACATCAACTTAATATCTATACTGCAACAGAGTACATAATACATATACTACAACTCCAAATACAACATCATGACAATACAACAGTAATCATAAATCCAAAAGTCCTCAAATGAGAGAGATGATTACGAACTCCCAAAAGCTAAACACCTGTAATCTCCAAAAGCTCCTAAGATAGCTTCAAGATGAGAGCTCCAAAATACTGCTACTCCAAAAATACAGAAACCTGCTACTAGGCTGGCCGTGTGGAAATAATGGGCACCCAGAGTTTAGGAAAGAAAACAATAAACTCCGGATCAGTCATGGGACTGGTATGAGTAAACAAAACAGTTGCATTTAAATAAAACAAGATTTATAAAAGAATTTTCGGTATGCTTTTAAAAATGGAACTACCAAAAGACCTCCCGCCACACACAATGCAAACGCAGAATTGGAGGAGATTTCTTCTTATGATAGTTAAATATGCTTGGTACGAGAAAAGAATTCTTTGATATTATACTAGTGCATAGTGAAGTAAATCATTTCGAAAATAGAATATTAATCTTAGCCAGCATAGACATTTCGAACTATGCCTACTATAGCTACCATTTAAACAGTGGTGACCACCATAAGTAAATGGCAGGTTCTACAACTAAAACCATACAGGTTTTCGTATTGGGAATTGGATTTCCAACAAATGGTCAGGCCAAGGAACTTCCCATTGCCACATGAGAACGCCTCTGGAAGGACGTCCCCGAGAACCAAACCGGATCTCTGCCAACACAAGGCCTAGTTACCCGTAACTGGTAACTACTGACACGAGTATGCCATCTCCCGGTTGTAACCAACCTTTAACCGGGGCCCCAGCAACAAATCACAAAATCATATATATAGCTATATATATATATATCTGCGATATGAACATAAGTTAAGTATCTGGGCTCCATACCATGATACCACTTCTATCCAGAAGGAAATGCACATACCCTAAGGGGTGCTACCCCCAATAACCTTGCCGCATCTTTCCTGTTTCGACCATTTCGAGGTGTGAGGTCTCGACGAAGTCTCGTCCACAAAAACACGCTTTATACAAAAGCTGGGCTTTGGGTCAACAAATGATCATAGAAATGATCACCAAGATAGGCGATCAAATAAATGATCCTATCACAAATGATCAACACAATGATCATTTCACAGCAGCACTCAGCATGTCACATTACCAAATTGGGAATATATTGCTGATAACCTTCAACTATATAACCTCTGAGCTCGTACGTCTCAGAGAAGGGTGTTAAGCTAAGAGAATAAATTCTCCGCCACCAACAGGAATATATTTGAAAGAAATCGGCTTTATATCTCAATTTGTAATGTCAGACATACTATCCATACAAGTCTGTTCCGGGCTCGAACAGAACCGAAGGCACTTCCAAAGAAGTCCTTGCAATCCGGATATCCACAATCCTGATCGGATTCCCCATCACATATGGAGAACTCTATACCGGAGCAACTCGGTGCAGAGTCAATCGACAGATCATCCTATCGTTCTCGCAAATACCCGGTCTTCCACACCGGTCTTCGATTGCTATCCATAACGTCGAATCACATATTCGAAATGGGTTATATGACACAACGGTCCTTTCCCGGCTAATTCGAATAGTGGGTGTCAAATTTTAAAACGTGTGGATGTCATTCACAAATATTCACAGGTTCGATGTGGGTTTCGGATAACTAAATGAAATCCGATTCCCTGTCGCATCGAAGTTTAAATGTCGTTTTACGGGCAACAAGGTTTTCACATCAATACAGAACAAATCATAATCACAGTGCAATAACATGGCAATTTCATCATACAGAATTACAAACAGAACAGAGATATCAATATAAGTTAACAACAATAGTTAATTATTTACTAATCAAAACGAATGAGATAAATTAACCAAATATTATTTTATTGATTATTCAATCAATGATTTATTATTCTTAATGATAATTAAATTAATCTTAATCATCTTGATACATTGATTTTCCTTAATTAGTTATTTTAATTAACTGCCAATTAAATTAATTAACTTGCTTTATCAAATCAATAAATTCTTAATTATAAATTTATTTGAGTACTTAATTGTTTATTAAATCAATTTTTAATCACAATCTTTAAATTATTCTAAATTCCTTTTCAAAACTATTGATAAAATCGTTTACCTTAATTTTCATTTGAAAATCTATTTTATACTTTAAAAATTAATTTATTGTTACATTGGAATTTTAATATAAATTTATTTAAAATTCTTCTTTTAAAATTTAATCATTTAATTAAATTTTGATTTTTTTAACTTTCTTTACCAATTAAAGAATTTACAAATTCTAAAGCATTTGTTAAAAGTTTAACTTAACAAAATCTAAACTGTTTATATTGCAAAACACAAAAATTTTATTAACATTTGATGACTTAAAGATTTGAATGGGCTTAGCCCATATAAAACAACCCGAGTAAAAGCAGCGTTTCACTCGCGTCACCCCCGGTTCCATCAAGTCTTCTCCCCGAGAACCCCATTTCTTTCCTCATCCCAGTTCTTATCTCCTTCCAGTTTCTTCTTCTTTTTTTTTTAACGCTTAAAAATCAAAACTGGAAACAAGCCTCCACCACGCACTCGAGTTCGACCCCGAGTTTGACCCCCTTCTGCTCGATAACGTCACCGAGTACCCAGCCCTTCTTCTCCTTCATTTCCCCTTTGTTTCTTTTTCTTTCTTTTTTTTCCACTAGCACATCACCACCACCGTGCACGTGCACGGTGGTTCGCGACCTCTCCGATGGCCATCGTGACCATCAACAAATTGCGCTTCATTCCCCTATTCGAAAACGATGATCAATTCAATGTCAACGACCCCACAATGAAATCTAGCTTCCAGCTCGAAACTCGAACCCATCCTCACCAACAAATTCGCTTCGCCCTCGTTGCTCCAACCATCGGAGCAGCTCGAACTTCGTCACCATCACGTCCACACCTCATGCCATCATTCCCCTCAAAATCCCCTAACACGATGCGTCAGAGGTGGAGTACACATCGCGTTCCCAGACCATATACATTTCGAGACTAAAACCCTAGTTTGATCTCAAACTCCCAATTCACGCAATAGAAAAATTAATTTGTATTTTTCCCAGCATCATGAATGGTTAGGCTTGCTTCAACTCAAATTTTAGCAATTTAAATTGATTCACTTACAAGAAATTGGTAAAAATTCAATTTTTATTCAAATGCAAATTTCCCTTTAAATACTAAACTAAAATTCTTCACTTTTGTTTTAAAAATCATGATTTGCAGTAAGGATATAGGCTATGAATTTGAATTAGCTTTTCATAATACTTGGGTTCATCACATTTTCTTTTGATTTCCTGTAGACAACTTTAGTGATGATATCTTACAGCTTTGGTTTTAAATCTGTTTTTAATAAACCATATTTGAGTTCTATTATCTTGTTTGATTTTTAAAACTGAAGTTTTACTATGATTCAGATGAAAACTACTGGAGTTTGAATGGAAATCTACCCTGTAACCCATAACAGAGAAGGACAAATTGCAGAGTAACCTGTATATCTATATATATATTTACCAAACTATATTCAAAGATATCATATACAATGCCATGAAACACAGAATCATCTTTACAGTTAACTTAAAGCCCTTAAGTTGATGTTCACTCACCTGACAAAGGTTAGAAATAAAGACTATATGGGTTTCCTTTGAACTGCAGATTTGAATCTCCTCTCTGGTTTGGTTTTTAACTTCTTTTTATTTTCTGTTTTGCTCACTTGAATGCTTTTGAATTTATGAAATATTATGTTTTCTTTTGTTTACTATCTTTGTTTTGAACGAGATGAAATAAATATGAATGTGTGTATGTATATAAGAAGGATGGTGTGCAGGTGAAAAGATAAGCTGAGTCTACCAAACAAGTACAAGTTGAAGTATAAATAAAAACTAACCCATGCTTTTAGATCTGCTATGCAGTAATAACATTAAATGAAGTATGTTGCTTGTATTTAATGCAGTTATGCTTCTTTGCTAAAGGTGATGGCATTTAATGAAAGTATGAAAAGGGAATGTTCAGGTTTTCCTCTTTTTCCTATTTGCAGCATGTTATGTTCTGATTTCCTTTTTATATGTATAGTTTATATACTTTTTTTTTTGTTCACTTCCTATGCAACTTGTTTGTTGACCTTGCTAAAATGAAAGTGTTTTGTTTTTTTTTTCCTTTTACAGTTTTATATTCCTTCATATTCTTTTGTTAGTTATTGTTTGTAGTTACTTACACTTACCTGATTTGATTTAGTAACATGTTTATTTGTTTATTTGTTTAGATGTTACATTATTTGTTTAATTGTTTACTTGTTAGATTATAATTATGTGATTTAAATTTTATAAATTTATCATAACTTACTTTAACAATTTTAAATTCTATTAAAAGTTTTAACTAAAAACACTAAACTTTGTTCATATTTTATTTCTTTATAACTTTTCAATTTAAATTTCAAAAAGTTTCAAATATATTACTAAATTTTAAATTCCAAATTTTCGGGATGTTACAATATCCTCTCCTTAAGAAAATTTCGTCCTCGAAATTGAAAGAGGGAGAAACGAAAACAAGAAATAGACGAATTTATAAATAAGGAAATGACTTACAGTTTTAAGTCGAGATGTCAATTCTGCATTTGGGATATGATTTCTTCATATTATCTTCAGTCTCCCAAGTACAGTCCTTTGGATCGCCACTCCATTTAACTTTGACCAATTTCACAATTTTGTTCCTCAATCGCTTCTCATCACGATCAACAATTTTTATCGGTTCCCTTCTAACTGCCAAGTTGGGAGTGATTTCAAGATCCTGCTGAGCAGCTTCTTCAATAATATCATCTGGATCGTGCACATACTTCCGAAGATTAGAAATATGGAACACATCATGTACGCCAGACAACCAGCTGGGTAACTGCACTCTATATTCTAGAGAACCAATCCTTTCCAGAATAGAAAAAGGACCAATATAACGCGGTGCCAACTTTCCAGTTTTCCCGAATCTCAATACACCCCGCATCAGAGATACTTTCAGAAATACAGAATCTCCAACTTGAAATTCTAAATTTCTTCTTCGACGGTCATAATAGCTCTTCTGACGGCTTTGGGCAGTTAATAACTTCTTTCGAATAAAGTTTACCTTCTCAGTGGCTTCTTTTATCATATCCGGTCCAAGAACAAGTCTGTCACCTGATTCGATCCAGCATGTAGGTGATCGACACGGACGACCATATAAAGCTTCGAAAGGAGCCATTTCAATACTGGCCTGATAACTGTTATTATAAGAGAATTCAACCAGATGCAAATGGTCTTCCCAAGAACCACCAAAATCATGAACACAAGCACGCAGTAGGTCTTCTAGAATTCGGTTAACTCTCTCAGTCTGCCCATCAGATTGCGGATGATAAGCAGTACTGAAATTTAATTTCGTTCCCAAAGCATCTTGGAAAGCCTCCCAAAATCTACTAGTGAAGATCAGATCACGATCACTCACTATACTACTGGGAATACCATGGAGGCGAACAATTTCCTTTATATAAATACCTGCCAAGCTTGCTGCAGTCCGAGTAGATTTAACTGGAATGAAATGAGCATTTTTGGTTAGACGATCCATAATAACCCAAATCGCTTCATTGCCTTTCTTGGTTCGTGGCAATCCGTCGATGAAATCCATCGATACCTGATCCCACTTCCATTTCGGTACTTCTAAAGGTTGAAGTAAACCGGCCACTTTCTTTTGGTCGCTCTTGATTTGCTGACAAGTAGCACAGCGACTCACATAAATAGATATGTCTCTCTTCATCGTCTTCCACCAGAATGTTCTTTTAACATCTCGATACATTTTGTTGACTCCTGGATGGATGCTAAATTTGGACTTGTGGCATTCGTCCAAAACTTCACGTTTCAGATCAGGGAAGTCCGGAACACAAATCCTGCCTTTTAATCTTATTACTCCTCTATTATCCATTTCAAAACTAGTGTCTTCTCCTTGGCAAATTCTTTTATGGATTCCTCGAAGAAATTCATCTTCTTTCTGCCGTCTTGCAATCCTTTTGAGAAGAGTAGGAGTGATAACAAGATAAGCAAGAACAGCATAACTTCTGCTCAAAGCGTCTGCATCTACATTGGCCTTTCCGGGTGTATACAGAATATCTAAGTCATAAGATGCTAGAAATTCCAACCAACGTTGTTGTCGCAGATTCAGATCCTTCTGGGTGAAAAGATATTTCAAAGATTTATGGTCGGTGAATAATTCGAATTTTTCACCTAAAACAAAGAGAGTTTATTAAGTATATTTCTTTAGTCAAATTAGTTTCATAAATCGTTAGGAAAGCTGAAAAGATTCTTACCCAGAAGATAATGTCGCCATATTTTCAAAGCGAAAACAACAGCCAAAAGTTCCAAATCGTGCGTCGGGTAGTTTTTCTCATGCGGACGTAATTGTCTACTTGCGTAGGCAACTACCTTTCCATTTTGCATTAATACTGACCTACCCCTTCACCACATGCATCAGTATAGACAGATAGGCCTCGGTTCCCGTTAACTATAGTGAGAACAGGAGCAGTGGTCAATCTCTTTTTCAACTCTTGAAAAACTTCTTTACATTCTGGAGTCCAAATGAACTTTGCATTTTTCATTGTTAACTTAGTCAGCGGACTAGCCAACTTAGAAAAATCTTGAACGAATTTCCGGTAATAGCCTGCTAAACCCAAAAAGCTTTGAACTTCTCTTGGAGTAGTGGGTTGTTTCCAATCAAGAATAGCGGAAATTTTGCTAGGATCTATCGAAATTCCTTCTTCATTAACAATATGGCCAAGGAATTTTACTTCATTGACCCAGAAGTGGCATTTGGAAAATTTTGCAAATAGAACATTTCTCCTTAATATTTCCAATACGATTTTAAGATGTTCGGCATGCTCTTCTTTAGTCTTAGAATAGATCAAAATATCATCAATGAATACTAGCACAAATTTATTCAGAACTTCCCGAAACACACGAGTCATAAGATCTACGAAGTATGCTGGAGCATTGGTTAGCTCGAAAGGCATAACTAACCATTCATAGAACATATTAGGACCTCTGAAAGCAGTCAAATGGACACAATCTTCGGCGATTCGTAGTTGATGGAATCCTTGGGCTAGATCCATCTTTGAAAAGAAACGAGCGCCATGAAGTTGGTCGAATTGATCATCAATTCTGGACAGTGGAAATTTATTTTTGAGAGTTTGTTTATTTAGATCGCGGTAATCTACACACAATCTCAAAGATCCGTCTGATTTGGCAACAAATACGACGGCTGAGCCCCATTCAGAAACACTGGGTCGAATTAATCCTTTCGCTAGTAGCTCATCGGTTTGATGAACCAATTCAATCTTTTCCCTGGGTGCCATCCTGCGACTTGCATGGACAACAGGACGAGTATTTGGTACAAGATCGATACGGAATTCTATTTCTCGTTGAGGAGGTAAAGATTTCACTTCTTCAAATACGTCGGAAAAATCCCGAACAACAGGTATAGACTGCAAAGTGGGTTCAAGATTTCCCAAAGTATACATCAATCTGTCACTCCTTGGACTTGGATTCCCACAAAAGATTTCAATAAAATTTCCAAAACTTTTTTTGATTAAAACTGTCCGATTACTACACTCCAATATAGCTTCGTATCTCGATAACCAGTTCATACCGAGTAAGATTTCAAATTCATCAAATTCGAGGACATAAAGGTTGATAGGAAATCGATAGCTAGCATATGAAATAGGAACTCTCTTACAATATGAACTAAGATTTGCGGGACCTCCACCGGATTTTTCACGCAAATAAGATCGTTAGCAAATTTAGTTTCAAGTCCCAATTCATTTACGGTTTGTTGGGAGATAAAGCTATGTGAAGCTCCTGTATCAAATAAAACTCTAACAGTTCTATTATTAATAGTAAGGTTACCTTCCAAAACGCTTTTCCCTTTATCAGCTTTTGAAGTCGAGGGGTCCTTCTTAATCGCATAAACTTTTGCCACCTGTGCTGGCTTCATCACTGGGCAATCTTTAACTAAATGTCCCGGTTTATGACAATTGTAGCATTCTTTAGCTGGCTTCTTCGGTTTTGGGCAGTCATTTGAATAGTGGCCTTTCTCTTTGCAGTTGTAACAAGTGACATTTTCTGTTGCGCTTGCTTGAATGCTCCTCTTCTTCTCATTGCCTTGCCAAGGTTTCTTGCCTCCGAATTTTCGCTTTTTATAATTCTGACTACCTGAATTACCTTTCTCCACAGTTGCTTCTTGTATATCAAGAGTAGCGTACCTGTACCCCATATCTACTAAATCTGAAAAAGATTCTTTAACATGACCCGTCATTCTTCCATGATATTTCTGGTTCATTCCCCGGATAAACCTTTCGTTTTTCTTAAGAGGTGTATTTAGCAATTCTGGGCCAAACCGAGATAGTTCGCTGAATTTATTCAAGTATTCTTCAAACGACAAACTTCCTTGCTTCAAATCCAGAAATTCCTGATACATTCTGGAAACTCCCGCCGATGGCATGTAACGTTTCTCAAACACTTCTTTAAAACGATCCCAAGTAAATTCTTCCTCGGGTTCCTCTACAATGATGGCTTCCCACCAAGCTGAAGCTTCTCCTTGGAGTTGCAAAGAAGCTATAAGTCTTTTCTGCTCATCCTGCAATTTTAGCCCTTTAAAAATCTTTTCACACGATCTTACCCAAGCTTGAGCGACAATAATTGACTCTTTGCCAATAAACGGTTTGCCACCAAGCTTTTCGAACTTCTTATATAAATCAGCCAAGTCCGGCTGCTGCTGAATTTCTATTACTGCTTCTGCGGCTGGGGGAATTTGATTTGGTGCTGCAGCATTGCCTTGACCCCTAACTCTTCCTCTGCGTCCACTTATTTTCACTATCTGAGATTAGTAAGAAAATTGATTCAGATATACAGACGAAATATCTTAAGGAATATCAGCAGTAAAAAGAAATAGACTAAGAAAATTTTAAAGTTTCAGTCTTGGTTATACTCATTCTAGGGTATACTTCACCCTATCTCTAATGAGCCATCTAATGTGTTATACTCCGTAGCTAAAGTTCTTACTCAACCAACAGCTCTGATACCACTTGTGACGACCCAAACTCGATGTTCGGTAAACAACATCAAATTTTGCACCGCCGGAGCTTATAACAACAATTAGATGAATATAAAACAGCGGAACAGAATCAATATCATAAATATCATCACAGTTACAACATCAACTTAATATCTATACTGCAACAGAGTACATAATACATATACTACAACTCCAAATACAACATCA
The DNA here is from genome assembly GCA_030765085.1 of Allium cepa. Taxonomy (NCBI): domain Eukaryota; kingdom Viridiplantae; phylum Streptophyta; class Magnoliopsida; order Asparagales; family Amaryllidaceae; genus Allium; species Allium cepa. The sequence continues at coordinate 281,954,062 of CM060937.1, read as the reverse complement.
TGACAATACAACAGTAATCATAAATCCAAAAGTCCTCAAATGAGAGAGATGATTACGAACTCCCAAAAGCTAAACACCTGTAATATCCAAAAGCTCCTAAGATAGCTTCAAGATGAGAGCTCCAAAATACTGCTACTCCAAAAATACAGAAACCTGCTACTAGGCTGCCCGAGTGGAAATAATGGGCAACCAGAGTTTAGGAAAGACAACAATAAACTCTGCATCAGTCATGGGACTGGTATGAGTAAACAAAACAGTTGCATTTAAATAAAACAAGATTTATAAAAGAATTTTCGGTATGCTTTTAAAAATGGAACTACCATAAGACCTCCCGCCACACACACAATGCAAACGCAGAATTGGAGGAGATTTCTTCTTATGATAGTTAAATATGCTTGGTACGAGAAAAGAATTCTTTGATATTATACTAGTGCATAGTGAAGTAAATCATTTCGAAAATAGAATATTAATCTTAGCCAGCATAGACATTTCGAACTATGCCTACTATAGCTACCATCTAAACAGTGGTGACCACCATAAGTAAATGGCAGGTTCTACAACTAAAACCGTACAGGTTTTCGTATTGGGAATTGGATTTCCAACAAATGGTCAGGCCAAGGAACTTCCCATTGCCACATGAGAACGCCTCTGGAAGGACGTCCCCGAGAACCAAACCGGATCTCTGCCAACACAAGGCCGAGTTACCCCTAACTGGGTAACTACTGACACGAGTATGCCATCTCCCGGTTGTAACCAACCTTTAACCGGGGCCCCAACAACAAATCACAAAATCATATATATATATATATCTGCGATATCAACATAAGTTAAGTATCTGGGCTCCATACCATGATACCACTTCTATCCTGAAGGAAATGCACATACCCTAAGGGGTGCTACCCCCAATAACCTTGCCGCATCTTTCCTGTTTCGACCATTTCGGGGTGTGAGGTCTCGACAAAGTCTCGTCCACAAAAACACGCTTTATACAAAAGCTGTGCTTTAGGTCAACAAACGATCATAGAAATGATCACCAAGATAGGCGATCAAATAAATGATCCTATCATAAATGATCAACACAATGATCATTTCACAGCAGCACTCAGCATGTCACATTACCAAATTGGGAATATATTGCTAATAACCTTCAACTATATAACCTCTGAGCTCGTACGTCTCAGAGAAGGGTGTTAAGCTAAGCGAATAAATTCTCCGCCACCAACAGGAATATATTTGGAAGAAATCGGCTTTATATCTCAATTTGTAATGTCAGACATACTATCCATACAAGTCTGTTCCGGGCTCGAACAGAACCGAAGGCACTTCCAAAGAAGTCCTTGCAATCCGGATATCCACAATCTTGATCGGATTCCCCATCACATATGGAGAACTCTATACCGGAGCAACTCGGTGCAGAGTCAATCGACAGATCATCCTATCGCTTTCGCAAATACCCGGTCTTCCACACCGGTCTTCGATTGCTATCTATAACGTCGAATCACATATTCGAAATGGGTTATATGACACAACGGTCCTTTCCCGGCTAATTCGAATAGTGGGTGTCAAATTTTAAAACGTGTGGATGTCATTCACAAATATTCACAGGTTCGATGTGGGTTTCGGATAACTAAATGAAATCTGATTCCCTGTCGCATCGAAGTTTAAATGCCGTTTTACGGGCAACTAGGTTTTCACATCAATACAGAACAAATCATAATCACAGTGCAATAACGTGGCAATTTCATCATACAGAATTACAAACAGAACAGAGATATCAATATAAGTTAACAACAATAGTTAATTATTTACTAATCAAAACGAATGAGATAAATTAACCAAATATTATTTTATTGATTATTCAACCAATGATTTATTATTCTTAATGATAATTAAATTAATCTTAGTCATCTTGATACATTGATTTTCCTTAATTAGTTATTTTAATTAACTGCCAATTAAATTAATTAACTTGCTTTATCAAATCAATAAATTCTTAATTATAAATTTATTTGAGTACTTAATTGTTTATTAAATCAATTTTTAATCACAATCTTTAAATTATTCTAAATTCCTTTTCAAAACTATTGATAAAATCGTTTACCTTAATTTTCATTTGAAAATCTATTTTATACTTTAAAAATTAATTTATTGTTACATTGGAATTTTAATATAAATTTATTTAAAATTCTTCTTTTAAAATTTAATCATTTAATTAAATTTTGATTTTTTTAACTTTCTTTACCAATTAAAGAATTTACAAATTCTAAAGCATTTGTTAAAAATTTAACTTAACAAAATCTAAACTGTTTATATTGCAAAACACAAAATTTTTATTAACATTTGATGACTTAAAGATTTGAATGGGCTTAGCCCATATAAAACAACCCGAGTAAAAGCAGCGTTTCACTCGCGTCACCCCCGGTTCCATCACGTCTTCTCCCCGAGAACCCAATTTCTTTCCTCATCCCAGTTCTTATCTCCTTCCAGTTTCTTCTTCTTTCTTTTTTTTTAACGCTTAAAAATCAAAACTGGAAACAAGCCTCCACCACGCACTCGAGTTCGACCCCGAGTTTGACCCCCTTCTGCTCGATAACGTCACCGAGTACCCAACCCTTCTTCTCCTTCATTTCCCCTTTGTTTCTTTTTCTTTTTTTTTTCCACTGGCACATCACCACCACCGTGCACGTGCACGGTGGTTCACGACCTCTCCGATGGCCATCATGACCATCAACAAATCACGCTTCATTCCCCTATTCGAAAACGATGATCAATTCAATGTCAACAACCCCACAACGAAATCGAGCTTCCAGCTCGAAACTCGAACCCATCCTCACCAACAAATTCGCTTCGCCCTCGTTGCTCCAACCATCGGAGCAGCTCGAACTTCGTCACCATCACGTCCACACCTCATGCCATCATTCCCCTCAAAATCCCCTAACTCGATGCGTCAGAGGTGGCGTACACATCGCGTTCCCAGACCATATACATTTCGAGACTAAAACCCTAGTTTGATCTCAAACTCCCAATTCACGCAATAGAAAAATTAATTTGTATTTTTCCCAACATCATGAATGGTTAGGCTTGCTTCAACTCAAATTTTAGCAATTTAAATTGATTCACTTACATGAAATTGGTAAAAATTCAATTTTTATTAATGCAAATTTCCCTTTAAATACTAAACTAAAATTCTTCACTTTTGTTTCAAAAATCATGATTTAAAGTAAGGACATAGGCTATGAATTTGAATTAGCTTTTCATAATACTTGGGTTCATCACATTTTCTTTTGATTTCCTGTAGACAACTTTAGTGATGATATCTTACAGCTCTGGTTTTAAATTTGTTTTTAATAAACCATATTTGAGTTCTATTATCTTGTTTGATTTTTAAAACTGAAGTTTTACTACGATTCAGATGAAAACTACTGGAGTTTGAATGGAAATCTACCCTGTAACCCATAACAGAGAAGGACAAATTGCAGAGTAACCTGTATATCTATATATATATATTTACCAAACTATATTCAAAGATATCATATACAATGCCATGAAACACAGAATCATCTTTACAGTTAACTTAAAGCCTTTAAGTTGATGTTCACTCACCTGACAAAGGTTAGAAATAAAGACTATATGGGTTTCCTTTGAACCGCAGATTTGAATCTCCTCTCTGGTTTGGTTTTTAACTTCTTTTTATTTTCTGTTTTGCTCACTTGAATGCTTTTGAATTTATGAAATATTATGTTTTCTTTTGTTTACTATCTTTGTTTTGAACGAGATGAAATAAATATGAATGTGTGTATGTATATAAGAAGGATGGTGTGCAGGTAAAAAGATAAGCTGAGTCTACCAAAGCAAGTACAAGTTAAAGTATAAAAAAAACTAACCCATGCTTTTAGATCTGCTATGCAGTAATAACATTAAATGAAGTATGTTTCTTGTATTTAATGCAGTTATGCTTCTTTGCTAAAGGTGATGGCATTTAATGAAAGTATGAAAAGGGAATGTTCAGGTTTTCCTCTTTTTCCTATTTGCAGCATGTTATGTTCTGATTTCCTTTTTATATGTATAGTTTATATACTTTTATTTTTTTTTGTTTGTTCACTTCCTATGCAACTTGTTTGTTGACTTTGCTAAAATGAAAGAGTTTTGTTTTATTATTATTTTTTTCCTTTTACAGTTTTATATTCCTTCATATTCTTTTGTTAGTTGTTGTTTGTAGTTACTTATACTTACCTGATTTGATTTAGTAACATGTTTATTTGTTTATTTGTTTAGATGTTACATTATTTGTTTATTTGTTTAATTGTTTACTTGTTAGATTATAATTATGTGATTTAAATTTTATAAATTTATCATAACTTACTTTAACAATTTTAAATTCTATTAAAAGTTTTAACTAAAAACACTAAACTTTGTTCATATTTTATTTCTTTATAACTTTTCAATTTAAATTTCAAAAAGTTTCAAATATATTACTAAATTTTAAATTCAAAATTTTCGGGATGTTACAATATCCTCTCCTTAAGAAAATTTCGTCCTCGAAATTGAAAGAGGGAGAAACGAAAACAAGAAATAGACGAATTTATAAATAAGGAAATGACTTACAGTTTTAAGTCGAGATGTCAATTCTGCATTTGGGATATGATTTCTTCATATTATCTTCAGTCTCCCAAGTACAGTCCTTTGGATCGCCACTCCATTTAACTTTGACCAATTTCACAATTTTGTTCCTCAATCACTTCTCATCACGATCAACAATTTTTATCGGTTCCCTTCTAACTGCCAAGTTGGGAGTGATTTCAAGATCCTGCTGAGCAGCTTCTTCAATAATATCATCTGGATCGTGCACATACTTCCGAAGATTAGAAATATGGAACAGATCATGTACGCCAGACAACCAGCTGGGTAACTGCACTCTATACTCTAGAGAACCAATCCTTTCCAGAATAGGAAAAGGACCAATATAAAGCGGTGCCAACTTTCCAGTTTTCCCGAATCTCAATACACCCCGCATCGGAGATACTTTCAGAAATACAGAATCTCCAACTTGAAATTCTAAATTTCTTCTTCGACGGTCATAATAGCTCTTCTGACGGCTTTGGGCAGTTAATAACTTCTTTCGAATAAAGTTTACCTTCTCAGTGGCTTCTTTTATCATATCCGGTCCAAGAACAAGTTTGTCACCTGATTCGATCCAGCATGTAGGTGATCGACACGGACGACCATATAAAGCTTCGAAAGGAGCCATTTCAATACTGGCCTGACAACTGTTATTATAAGAGAATTCAACCAGATGCAAATGGTCTTCCCAAGAACCACCAAAATCATGAACACAAGCACGCAGTAGGTCTTCTAGAATTCGGTTAACTCTGCCCATCAGATTGCGGATGATAAGCAGTACTGAAATTTAATTTCGTTCCCAAAGCGTCTTGGAAAGCCTCCCAAAATCTACTAGTGAAGATCGGATCACGATCACTCACTATACTACTGGGAATACCATGGAGGCGAACAATTTCCTTTATATAAATACCTGCCAAGCTTGCTGCAGTCCGAGTAGATTTAACTGGAATGAAATGAGCATTTTTGGTTAGACGATCCATAATAACCCAAATCGCTTCATTGCCTTTCTTGGTTCGTGGCAATCCGTCGATGAAATCCATCGATACCTGATCCCACTTCCATTTCGGTACTTCTAAAGGTTGAAGTAAACCGGCCACTTTCTTTTGGTCGCTCTTGATTTGCTGACAAGTAGCACAGCGACTCACATAAATAGATATGTCTCTCTTCATCGTCTTCCACCAGAATGTTCTTTTAACATCTCAATACATTTTGTTGACTCCTGGATGGATGCTGAATTTGGACTTGTGGCATTCGTCCAAAACTTCACGTTTCAGATCAGGGAAGTCCGGAACACAAATCCTGCCTTTTAATCTTATTACTCCTCTATTATCCATCTCAAAACTAGTGTCTTCTCCTTGGCAAATTCTTTTATGGATTCCTCGAAGAAACTCATCTTCTTTCTGCCGTCTTGCAATCCTTTTGAGAAGAGTAGGAGTGATAACAAGATAAGCAAGAACAGCATAACTTCTGCTCAAAGCGTCTGCATCTACATTGGCCTTTCCGGGTGTATACAGAATATCTAAGTCATAAGATGCTAGAAATTCCAACCAACGTTGTTGTTGCAGATTCAGATCCTTCTGGGTGAAAAGATATTTCAAAGATTTATGGTCGGTGAATAATTCAAATTTTTCACCTAAAACAAAGAGAGTTTATTAAGTATATTTCTTTAGTCAAATTAGTTTCATAAATCGTTAGGAAAGCTGAAAAGATTCTTACCCAGAAGATAATGTCGCCATATTTTCAAAGCGAAAACAACAGCCAAAAGTTCCAAATAGTGCGTCGGGTAGTTTTTCTCATGCGGACGTAATTGTCTACTTGCGCAGGCAACTACCTTTCCATTTTGCATTAATACTGCACCTACCCCTTCACCACATGCATCAGTATAGACAGATAGGCCTCGGTTCCCGTTAACTATAGTGAGAACAGGAGCAGTGGTCAATCTCTTTTTCAACTCTTGAAAAACTTCTTTACATTCTGGAGTCCAAATGAACTTTGCATTTTTCATTGTTAACTTAGTCAGCGGACTAGCCAACTTAGAAAAATCTTGAACGAATTTCCGGTAATAGCCTGCTAAACCCAAAAAGCTTCGAACTTCTCTTGGAGTAGTGGGTTGTTTCCAATCAAGAATAGCGGAAATTTTGCTAGGATCTACCGAAATTCCTTCTTCATTAACAATATGGCCAAGGAATTTTACTTCATTGACCCAGAAGTGGCATTTGGAAAATTTTGCAAATAGAACATTTCTCCTCAATATTTCCAATACGATTTTAAGATGTTCGGCATGCTCTTCTTTAGTCTTAGAATAGATCAAAATATCATCAATGAATACTAGCACAAATTTATTCAGAACTTCCCGAAACACACGAGTCATAAGATCTACGAAGTATGCTGGAGCATTGGTTAGCTCGAAAGGCATAACTAACCATTCATAGAACATATTAGGACCTCTGAAAGCAGTCAAATGGACACAATCTTCGGCGATTCGTAGTTGATGGAATCCTTGGGCTAGATCCATCTTTGAAAAGAAACGAGCGCCATGAAGTTGGTCGAATAGATCATCAATTCTGGGCAGTGGAAATTTATTTTTGAGAGTTTGTTTATTTAGATCACGGTAATCTACACACAATCTCAAAGATCCGTCTGATTTGGCAACAAATACGACGGCTGAGCCCCATTCAGAAACACTGGGTCGAATTAATCCTTTTGCTAGTAGCTCATCGGTTTGATGAACCAATTCAATCTTTTCCCTGGGTTCCATCCTGCGACTTGCGTGGACAACAGGACGAGTATTTGGTACAAGATCAATTCGGAATTCTATTTCTCGATGAGGAGGTAAAGATTTCACTTCTTCAAATACGTCGGAAAAATCCCGAACAACAGGTATAGACTGCAAAGTGGGTTCAAGATTTCCCAAAGTATACATCAATCTGTCACTCCTTGGACTTGGATTCTCACAAGAGATTTCAATAAAATTTCCAAAACTTGTTTTGATTAAAACTGTCCGATTACTACACTCCAGTATAGCTTCGTATCTCGATAACCAGTTCATACCGAGTAAGATTTCAAATTCATCAAATTCGAGGACATAAAGGTTGATAGGAAATCGATAGCTAGCATATGAAATAGGAACTCTCTTACAATATGAACTAAGATTTGCGGGACCTCCAACCGGATTTTTCACGCAAATAAGATCGTTAGCAAATTTAGTTTCAAGTCCCAATTCATTTATGGTTTGTTGGGAGATAAAGCTATGTGAAGCTCCTGTATCAAATAAAACTCTAACAGTTCTATTATTAATAGTAAGGTTACCTTCCAAAATGCTTTTCCCTTTATCAGCTTTTGAAGTCGAGGGGTCCTTCTTAATCGCATAAACTTTTGCCACCTGCGCTGGCTTCATCACTGGGCAATCTTTAACTAAATGCCCCGGTTTATGACAATTGTAGCATTCTTTAGCTGGCTTCAACGGTTTTGGGCAGTCATTTGAATAGTGGCCTTTTTCTTTGCAGTTGTAACAAGTGACATTTTCTGTTGCGCTTGCTTGAATGCTCCTCTTCTTCTCATTGCCTTGCCAAGGTTTCTTGCCTCCAAATTTTCTCTTTTTATAATTCTGACTACCTGAATTACCTTTCTCCACAGTTGCTTCTTGTATATCAAGAGTAGCGTACCTGTACCCCATATCTACTAAATCTGAAAAAGATTCTTTAACATGACCCGTCATTCTTCCATGATATTTCTGGTTCATTCCCCGGATAAACCTTTCGTTTTTCTTAAGAGGTGTATTTAGCAATTCTGGGCCAAACCGAGATAGTTCGCTGAATTTATTCAAGTATTCTTCAAACGACAAACTTCCTTACTTCAAATCCAGAAATTCCTGATACATTCTGGAAACTCCCGCCGATGGCATGTAACGTTTCTCAAACACTTCTTTAAAACGATCCCAAGTAAATTCTTCCTCGGGTTCCTCTACAATGATGGTTTCCCACCAAGCTGAAGCTTCTCCTTGGAGTTGCCAAGAAGCTATAAGTCTTTTCTGCTCATCCTGCAATTTTATCCCTTTAAAAACCTTTTCACACGATCTTACCCAAGCTTGAGCGTCAATAATTGACTCTTTGCCAATAAACGGTTTGCCACCAAGCTTTTCGAACTTCTTATATAAATCAGCCAAGTCCGGCTGCTGCTGAATTTCTATTACTGCTTCTGCGGCTGGGGGAATTTGATTTGGTGCTGCAGCATTGCCTTGACCCCTAACTCTTCCTCTGCGTCCACTCATTTTCACTATCTGAGATTAGTAAGAAAATTGATTCAGATATAAAGACGAAATATCTTAAGGAATATCAGCAGTAAAAAGAAATAGACTAAGAAAATTTTAAAGTTTCAGTCTTGGTTATACTCATTCTAGGGTATACTTCACCCTATCTCTAATGAGCCATCTAATGTGTTATACTCCGTAGCTAAAGTTCTTACTCAACCAACAGCTCTGATACAACTTGTGACGACCCAAACTCGATGTTCGGTAAACAACATCAAATTTTGCACCGCCGGAGCTTATAACAACAATTAGATGAATATAAAACAGCGGAACAGAATCAATATCATAAATATCATCACAGTTACAACATCAACTTAATATCTATACTGCAACAGAGTACATAATACATATACTACAACTCCAAATACAACATCATGACAATACAACAGTAATCATAAATCCAAAAGTCCACAAATGAGAGAGATGATTACGAACTCCCAAAAGCTAAACACCTGTAATCTCCAAAAGCTCCTAAGATAGCTTCAAGATGAGAGCTCCAAAATACTGCTACTCCAAAAATACAGAAACCTGCTACTAGGCTGCCCGTGTGGAAATAATGGGCACCCAGAGTTTAGGAAAGAAAACAATAAACTCCGGATCAGTCATGGGACTGGTATGAGTAAACAAAACAGTTGCATTTAAATAAAACAAGATTTATAAAAGAATTTTCGGTATGCTTTTAAAAATGGAACTACCATAAGACCTCCCACCACACACACAATGCAAACGCAGAATTGGAGGAGATTTCTTCTTATGATAGTTAAATATGCTTGGTACGAGAAAAGAATTCTTTGATATTATACTAGTGCATAGTGAAGTAAATCATTTCGAAAACAGAATATTAATCTTAGCCAGCATAGACATTTCGAACTATGCCTACTATAGCTACCATCTAAACAGTGGTGACCACCATAAGTAAATGGCAGGTTCTACAACTAAAACCGTACAGGTTTTCGTATTGGGAATTGGATTTCCAACAAATGGTCAGGCCAAGGAACTTCCCATTGCCACATGAGAACGCCTCTGGAAGGACGTCCCCGAGAACCAAACCGGATCTCTGCCAACACAAGGCCGAGTTACCCCTAACTGGGTAACTACTGACACGAGTACGCCATCTCCCGGTTGTAACCAACCTTTAACCGGGGCCCCAGCAACAAATCACAAAATCATAAATATATATCTGCGATATCAACATAAGTTAAGTATCTGGGCTCCATACCATGATACCACTTCTATCCAGAAGGAAATGCACATACCCTAAGGGGTGCTACCCCCAATAACCTTGCCGCATCTTTCCTGTTTCGACCATTTCGGGGTGTGAGGTCTCGACGAAGTCTCGTCCACAAAAACACGCTTTATACAAAAGCTGTGCTTTGGGTCAACAAATGATCATAGAAATGATCACCAAGATAGACGATCAAATAAATGATCCTATCACAAATGATCAACACAATGATCATTTCACAGCAACACTCACCATGTCACATTACCAAACTGGGAATATATTGCTGATAACCTTCAACTATATAACCTCTGAGCTCGTACGTCTCAGAGAAGGGTGTTAAGCTAAGAGAATAAATTCTCCGCCACCAACAGGAATATATTTGAAAGAAATCGGCTTTATATCTCAATTTGTAATGTCAGACATACTATCCATACAATTCTGTTCCGGGCTCGAACAGAACCGAAGGCACTTCCAAAGAAGTCCTTGCAATCCGGATATCCACAATCCTGATCGGATTCCCCATCACATATGGAGAACTCTATACCGGAGCAACTCGGTGCAGAGTCAATCAACAGATCATCCTATCGCTCTCGCAAATACCCGGTCTTCCACACCGGTCTTCGATTGCTATCCATAACGTCGAATCACATATTCGAAATGGGTTATATGACACAACGGTCCTTTCCCGGCTAATTCGAATTGTGGGTGTCAAATTTTAAAACGTGTGGATGTCATTCACAAATATTCACAGGTTCGATGTGGGTTTCGGATAACTAAATGAAATCCGATTCCCTGTCGCATCGAAGTTTAAATGTCGTTTTACGGGCAATAAGGTTTTCACATCAATACAGAACAAATCATAATCACAGTGCAATAACATGGCAATTTCATCATACAGAATTACAAACAGAACAGAGATATCAATATAAGTTAACAACAATATTTAATTATTTACTAATCAAAACGAACGAGATAAATTAACCAAATATTATTTTATTGATTATTCAATCAATGATTTATTATTCTTAATGATAATTAAATTAATCTTAATCATTTTGATACATTGATTTTCCTTAATTAGTTATTTTAATTAACTGCCAATTAAATTAATTAACTTGCTTTATCAAATCAATAAATTCTTAATTATAAATTTATTTGAGTACTTAATTGTTTATTAAATCAATTTTTAATCACAATCTTTAAATTATTCTAAATTCCTTTTCAAAACTATTGATAAAATCGTTTACCTTAATTTTCATTTGAAAATCTATTTTATACTTTAAAAATTAATTTATTGTTACATTGGAATTTTAATATAAATTTATTTAAAATTCTTCTTTTAAAATTTAATCATTTAATTAAATTTTGATTTTTTTAACTTTCTTTACCAATTAAAGAATTTACAAATTCTAAAGCATTTGTTAAAAATTTAACTTAACAAAATCTAAACTGTTTATATTGCAAAACACAAAATTTTTATTAACATTTGATGACTTAAAGATTTGAATGGGCTTAGCCCATATAAAACAACCCGAGTAAAAGCAGCGTTTCACTCGCGTCACCCCCGGTTCCATCACGTCTTCTCCCCGAGAACCCAATTTCTTTCCTCATCCCAGTTCTTATCTCCTTCCAGTTTCTTCTTCTTTCTTTTTTTTTAACGCTTAAAAATCAAAACTGGAAACAAGCCTCCACCACGCACTCGAGTTCGACCCCGAGTTTGACCCCCTTCTGCTCGATAACGTCACCGAGTACCCAACCCTTCTTCTCCTTCATTTCCCCTTTGTTTCTTTTTCTTTTTTTTTTCCACTGGCACATCACCACCACCGTGCACGTGCACGGTGGTTCACGACCTCTCCGATGGCCATCATGACCATCAACAAATCACGCTTCATTCCCCTATTCGAAAACGATGATCAATTCAATGTCAACAACCCCACAACGAAATCGAGCTTCCAGCTCGAAACTCGAACCCATCCTCACCAACAAATTCGCTTCGCCCTCGTTGCTCCAACCATCGGAGCAGCTCGAACTTCGTCACCATCACGTCCACACCTCATGCCATCATTCCCCTCAAAATCCCCTAACTCGATGCGTCAGAGGTGGCGTACACATCGCGTTCCCAGACCATATACATTTCGAGACTAAAACCCTAGTTTGATCTCAAACTCCCAATTCACGCAATAGAAAAATTAATTTGTATTTTTCCCAACATCATGAATGGTTAGGCTTGCTTCAACTCAAATTTTAGCAATTTAAATTGATTCACTTACAAGAAATTGGTAAAAATTCAATTTTTATTAATGCAAATTTCCCTTTAAATACTAAACTAAAATTCTTCACTTTTGTTTCAAAAATCATGATTTAAAGTAAGGACATAGGCTATGAATTTGAATTAGCTTTTCATAATACTTGGGTTCATCACATTTTCTTTTGATTTCCTGTAGACAACTTTAGTGATGATATCTTACAGCTCTGGTTTTAAATTTGTTTTTAATAAACCATATTTGAGTTCTATTATCTTGTTTGATTTTTAAAACTGAAGTTTTACTACGATTCAGATGAAAACTACTGGAGTTTGAATGGAAATCTACCCTGTAACCCATAACAGAGAAGGACAAATTGCAGAGTAACCTGTATATCTATATATATATATTTACCAAACTATATTCAAAGATATCATACACAATGCCATGAAACACAGAATCATCTTTACAGTTAACTTAAAGCCTTTAAGTTGATGTTCACTCACCTGACAAAGGTTAGAAATAAAGACTATATGGGTTTCCTTTGAACTGCAGATTTGAATCTCCCCTCTGGTTTGGTTTTTAACTTCTTTTTATTTTCTGTTTTGCTCACTTGAATGCTTTTGAATTTATGAAATATTATGTTTTCTTTTGTTTACTATCTTTGTTTTGAACGAGATGAAATAAATATGAATGTGTGTATGTATATAAGAAGGATGGTGTGCAGGTGAAAAGATAAGCTGAGTCTACCAAAGCAAGTACAAGTTGAAGTATAAAAAAAAACTAACCCATGCTTTTAGATCTGCTATGCAGTAATAACATTAAATGAAGTATGTTGCTTGTTTTTGATGCAGTTATGCTTCTTTGCTAAAGGTGATGGCATTTAATGAAAGTATGAAAAGGGAATGTTCAGGTTTTCCTCTTTTTCCTATTTGCAGCATGTTATGTTCTGATTTCCTTTTTATATGTATAGTTTATATACTTTTATTTTTTTTTGTTTGTTCACTTCCTATGCAACTTGTTTGTTGACTTTGCTAAAATGAAAGTGTTTTGTTTTATTATTATTTTTTTTCCTTTTACAGTTTTATATTCCTTCATGTTCTTTTGTTAGTTGTTGTTTGTAGTTACTTACACTTACTTGATTTGATTTAGTAACATGTTTATTTGTTTATTTGTTTAGATGTTACATTATTTGTTTATTTGTTTAATTGTTTACTTGTTAGATTATAATTATGTGATTTAAATTTTTATAAATTTATCATAACTTACTTTAACAATTTTAAATTCTATTAAAAGTTTTAACTAAAAACACTAAACTTTGTTCATATTTTATTTCTTTATAACTTTTCAATTTAAATTTCAAAAAGTTTCAAATATATTACTAAATTTTAAATTCAAAATTTTCGGGATGTTACACCAACTAATATGATTGGCATCGATATGATGTCGATATTTGTGACTTGGTGAATAAATGTAAAGAGTATGACATTCTTTTGATCTTTGAGAAGATTCTTGTGATATTGATTAATCTCTGGTTGATTTTCAATTGCATACTTATCATAGTATGGCTTTATGGTTATCATACTTTTTGTCATATCTCTTATTCTATATCATTTTATCTGATATTTATAGTTAGACTGATCCGTTTATTATTTTCTTATTAAATAATACTCGGGTCAGACCCAGATGTTACAGGTGCTTCTACTTGACTTTTCATCTGGGATTATTATCCTGACTTTTGGCTAACTACTTAGATTAGTAGTTTTTGGTTGTATACATTTGAGATATAGACTCATTGATGTATATTTATTCTTTTGTGTAGCACTTGTAATTATTCTTTTGTGATATTGTGGATCATGTTTGACCACTACTCTAATATACACTTTCATGTGTAATATTCATATCTGTTTCCACCTTTGAGATATGAACTTCTGTGACTGATTTATGCTATGCTTTATTCTATATTTGTTTCCGAACATATTATAGCCACTGTGTAGTAGCTTTGAGTTTGCATCGGTATGTCGGATTCCCTCTTGAAATGCAAGTTATATTTTTATCTGGCATATTGGTACTCGCACAAAGCAATTACACGGATGGTCGTTCTTCAACAGCCTTATTCTCCAAGCTAGTTGACGGCATTACCTCATATTGTCCTTGGCTAGCGTCGGTATAGAGGTGGGGCGTCACAGTATTGCTGAGTATTAAATCCCTTTCTAAACCATTTCAATGTTTTCTGAAGTTATAATCATTCAATTTACGTAAATCACAGTTTAATTATAAAGCTTCAACAATAAATTAAGTTTATAATTATTTACGTACAGTATTCACTTTTTACTATTTAATCTGATTATAAATAATTTAAATGTTAACTTACGTTAATAATCATTCCTTTCATTATTCACATTTATTACATTTTTTTAGTAACATTTCAAACTATTAACTTTAGTTTATAACAATTTATAACATGAGAATTTTTACTTATAGAAGTAATTCCATTGAACACTTTCATTTTTTCCATGTTTTACTTGTATAATATTTAATTACATATTCTTATTAACATTTTAACTTTTAACATTTTGGTAAGTTATATATCTCTGTTTTTAAGAATGCAATTGAAAGTTACACAAGTTTATCTTATTTATTTTAATTAACTAAATATTCAATAGTTATCATTTCTCATTTTCATATCCTTTTGGTTTACAGTTTACAACATTTCAATTTCTTATATTTTCATTAATCACTTAGCATCTAGTTTCTAATTACACATATTAAAAGTTTCCAATTATTAGTAGTCAAGATTTCATTTCATTATAATAATTAAAATTTCCAATTTGCAGATAAGAATTAAATACCGGGTTCCTATTTAATTATTTGAAAATAATATATATAAACATATCTTATATATATATATATATCAAATCTTATTTAGAAAATTAAATTATGATTTATCAAAACATATGTGTAGTAAATTACTACAATGGTCTTCCCACTTTGAAATATGAAAATGAACGTCGATGACGTGCACTTACTACTGAAATTATTTTCCAATGACAGAGAGGGGAGTACATAACTTATTTCCTTTAAAAGTTCCCTTTAAAAATTTCTTTCAAATCATTGGAAATATTTATATCAGAAAATACTTCTAAATAATAATAATATTATATTCCAAAATCTTTCGAAAGGAATTTTAAAATCCCTGAACTTAAGTTCTAAATTTCCAACTTAAATTTACATTTATTTGTAAATCCTATTTTCTAGTCAACATTTATAAAATTTCACTACTTAACAGACAACATATTACATCTACTATATCACTTATATAATCTACTATTTTATATAAAAAAATATATAATAGGCAAAATTATTTCATTTACCTATATTTCAAAACAAATATTGTGCCGGTCTGCCCTATTTAGTGTTTAGAAATCCCTATCGATGTCATAGCGTCCTATGCACCAACCAGAATTTATAAATATGAAACGGAACAAATTAATACAATACAAAACCCTTTTATAACACCAACAAATACGCTCTCTCATATATATACACTCAGCGACTCATTCTAGGGTATTACTACCCTATTTTAAAGAGTCAGACCCCATAAAGCTAAGGTTATCGATAAACCAAAGCTCTGATACCAATTGTAACAACTGCTTTTTTAGACAGTTTAAATCGACGATAAACCACGTACGTCAAACTCAAACCATACAAAAGGGCAGATTGTTATCGGGGTAAATAGGAAAAAGCAGAGAAAGAAAGAAAAACAAATACAGAATCTCGTAGCGGAATAACAAAATATGATAATCAAACAAACAGTTCATGAAGTTGTTGACAAATAACATTGATTAAACTTTTATAATACAGATCAGAGTTACATACAACAAGAATAAATAGTAAATAAACGCAATGGAACAACATGATGTAGTGGAATACATCTAATAAGTAATAATAGTACAAAATCTTCGTCTCCATCCTCCAGAAAGCAGTCTTTTATAAACTGAAAAGCATAGACTGACCTGAGTGAATTGAAAAGACAAAACACTCGGGTCTGAACTAAAAGATCTTATGTAAGTTAAATCAACAGTAAATAAATATGAGTGTAACAACGTCAGATATGTTTACGGGGTTCGACATCTCCTATCCAGTGTCTAACGTGAGTGCAATAACTTAAGAGATGTTCGGGATTTCCATCTCCTAAAGGTCCATTAAACTATCTAGTATGTAGTGTAATATGATACTATAATATGTCTACAGTAAAGTAAAGTATTAAAATAGCATTAAGGTGTTATCCATATCCCCTCTTAACACATTTTATATAATGTCGTAATCTATGCAGATACTTTAAACTCCACCCGCAGGTGGGCTATCAGGGAGCACTCCATAGGTACGATACAAAACAAACTCGTAGAAGGCGCGGTAGGGCATGTGACACAACACTCAAGGCAATGCCAAGGTAGATATACCAATTGCGGATCTGGACAAGTGGCAGCGCAAAGCAGCTACAATCACCCACCTCGGAACACACTCCCATAATCAAAATCAAGGGATGGCCACCAAATCATCACAAAGTCATAATATGGTATCGAAGAAATGTGTCCGATGGGAGGTGCGACCTCACTTGGCCCGGCGTAGCTCTTGTTTTAGCCACATCAAGCGGACTCACGGGAATCAAGGTCACGTAAATACCTCATATAGAATCGTACACCAAACCATCCTACTTCATTTCTAGAATCTCCACCACGTACACAGTTGTTAAATTGGTTTTCGGTATTAGCAGACAGTATGACAACATCCAATCCTGATCTCTTTAACAACCAAATGCTTATTTCACACCGAATGGTTCTTTTACATTTCAAAAGTCAATTCACAATTGATATCAAAATATCCTATTCTCAAAACCATATCACTTTCGAAATCATATTCACTTTCAAACCCATATTCACTTCCAAAATCATCATTATTTACTTAAATATGTCATTTCACAAAAAAAGGTATCAATTCCAAATTCCAGCTTTGGTTGTAAATCATCATCAAGGATTTAAATATAAATACTTCAACTTTGCACAATTTGAAATTTTAGAAAATAGTTTAGATAGTCATGAATAGTTTTTAATAGTTTAAATATATGAAATTATTCTACAGTAGAAATAGTCTAAAATAGATCCAAATCTGATTTAATTAGATTTAAAATGATTTATCTAAATTTAAAATAGATTAAATGGATTTAAATTATCTTAAATATATTTTAAATAGATTAAATAAATTTAAAATTGATTAAATAGATTTAAATTATATTAGATAGATTAGAATAGATTAAATAAATTTAATTAGTTTAAAATCGGTCAAACAGGTTAAATTGTATTTAAATAGGTTATAATAGATTAATATAAATTAAAATAGTTTTAAATTGATTAAAATAGTTAATTTGATTAAAATAGTTTAAATTAATTTAAAATAAATTTCAAAGTTATATCTAAACATTTCAATAACTCCATTCTAATAAATTCATTTATATTGTCACTTCTACTTTGAAATTCTAATTTAAATGCTTTGAACAATTCATTAAATCAATTCTAATTTCAACGTTAACGCTTGGATTATCGAAAATGCCAGTTAATTGAATTGAAAATTTATATACGTCTCTATTTCAAAATGCCAGTTAATTGAATCGAAAATTTAAGGAATTAAAAATTATTTAATTTAACCAATCCGGTGTTCCTATATAATTTTCTACCCTCGGATCAAATGATATGGATATTTATCATTTCAAACCGCGATTTAAAATTTTACGGTTATATATCATTTCAAATCGCAATTCCGAATTAAATAAAAATGCATAAATTCGCTCGAGTCTATCATTTCAATCCATAACGATTTTTTCCTAATATATAGATCGTTCAGGTATGTATCATTTCAACCCGTAAAGAACATGCAGTGTTGTAACAATGAAAAAATACAACATCCAGTCATCCAATATCAACAATCAAACATCTATTACAATCATCATCCAAATCAACCAATAAACATCAATAGATAACCTATTATCATTAACAGGTATTATATTGACAATTAAATTCATTATTAGAATAAACGATGATTAAATGCAATAAAAGTCAAATTTTACTAGAATGCCAATTTAAACATACCAAACATCAATCAATAAATTGCTAATCACATCATAAATTTAATTTGACTAACATAAGATAATCTAGTAGATGTGAGTATATCGAAACACTCATCTTTGATTTCAAATTGATTTGAAATCTAAAATGAGGTCAAAATTTCAACAGTCTCAGAATTCGTCCAAACTAGTGTCAAAATGTCTAAAATTTCAATATGATTCCAGCGGAACAAACCGCGTGCAAATTCGACCTTGGAAGAAAAAGTTATGAAAATTAGAAGTTGGATGATTTATAATTTAATAAATAGAATAAACAAAAAAATTAGACGTTTACCACGTCACTCGGTCCATGTATGCACAAAACCCTAACTACAGAAATCTCGATTGCGGTGAAATGAGGACCGGCCACCACCTTATTCTTGCAAACGTCGGCCATTCCATCAATCCGCCCTACCCACGGCCGTGCGCCTCACGTCGACGCCATCAATCACCTCGCACATCGCCGCCAAAACAAGCCAATTTTGGCGAAACCATCGACCAATGGGACGAATGAACGACACCCCTAAGACCTACTCGACACCCTCTTCGCAACAGCACCACCCGATCATCGATCGGATGTAGATCCACCATTGGATCATCCAAAACCTAGAATGGGCAGCTGAGGTTCATCCTTGATTTCTGGACAAACGGTGCATTGATTGCAAAAACGAATTACACCAGTGAATTATGCTCGTCGAGAGCTTCGAATCGATATATAATTTGACATGGTTTGGAGGAGGTTGAATTTTGAAATTGATTTGGAATTAGAAATTGAATTGGGATTTAGGTTTTGGTCTGTCTCCCATTAGAGAGAGGATATGAGAAGGAAATGTACATACAGACAGAAATAAGAAGGCTGCTAGTGTTTAGAAAAAAAATCTATTTATACTGACAAAACCCGATAAAAAGATAAACACATATCAAATTAGTACAAACAATAGATATCGACCCAAAAAGCCCATTTTGCTTCCGAAACGAAAGTGGGTCATCCCATATATCGAAATAGATGTTTTCGATATTTTTAAGCTCAATGAAATAGGTTTTAAGTCCTAATTCCATTGTATGAAAAAGTTGGCTTAAGATTAGCTTATTTTAAATTGGTTTCAATTAAATTTAATTAGTTTGATTTCTACGCGTTTCGACTCCGTATGATCAAACGATAAGTCCGATCGCTACAAAATTTGAAACCTTACAATGATTCACCGTTACAGATCCGATGAAATTGGTTTCGTCGAAATCCAATACAGTGGCCAAAATGGCTATTTTCATGTTAATTAATTTAATTAATTAAATCACTTTTTCCGTTCAAATTTGGTAATTAACAAATTTCATTATTTTTGATCACTTAGACATTTAAAATGATTTAATACTAGTTTACATATTACTTCAGTGTTCAATATTACACTAATTATTTCAACTATAAATAAATTCCAATTAATTATAATTTTAATTCAAATAAATTGATTAAATTTTGATTTCAATCTTTTTATTCAGTCAATTATTACCTTATAGACGTAATTAACATTGGTTTATATTTTGTTACATTAATATTATCTAGTTATCATCCTTTATCATATTAGTTGCAATATTCCAATTGCATTTGATTTGTAAATTTTATTATAATTTAAAATCCTAATAAATCAATTTATCTCTATTTCACTCCTTTTTATTACATCAATTATTGCCTTGTAAATATAATTAACATTTCTATACATTTTATTAAATTCACAATTTTCAGTTATGTCTTAACTCACACTAACGTAACGTTTTAATTTCATTTAATTATAATTGATTAAATAAATTGGTAACAAATAACAATTGTCATCATTTCTATATTTAATCACATCTTATAAGTTTATTATCCACAACAAGTGTTATAATTACTACTACAACACTAATTTTTTATTCAGTTACAATTTATTGCATATTATTTAATTAATACAACATTTAAATTTTCAATTTCTCTTTCAACCCAGCATCAATAAATACATACGTTACAAAAATTTATTACAATCTATACCAATTTCTACTCTTTAATAATTTCAACTAATTGGAATTACATTTAAAGAAATTATAAATTACCTTAAATTAATACTATTACATTGCATTCCAATTATATTCTTATTATTAAATCGCAAATTTTCATTTCTTTCAACATTAAATCACCAAACCTTATTAAATTAACTAATTTTAATTATCGAAAATTATGGGTCGTTACACCGACTAAAAGGTACATGTTTATATTATTGATTTAATTTGTTGGTTTTATGATTGAGTCAGTTGGCTTTTATTTTCTTTTACTGGTTTGAGCCCATAGTGTCGAGTGTAGTTGTTTTGATCAAGTCGAGCAAAGAAGACGTTGCGAAATTTTTTGAAAATTTAATATGTTAGAAAATTTTTGAGAAATTTTAAAGAAATTTTTGATAACTAAAAATTTGATGTTTATGTTATAACTTGGAATGATATTATTTAGGATGTGTGAATGAATTGAAAAACTTAAAAAATGTGATAGCAAAGTTTTGACAAACTGATTTTTTAAGGCTTAAATGGATTTGGTAATCTATTTCAACTAATTGATTTAGAAAAGTTAATAAGTTTAGGGCGTTTTCTTGCATGCTAATTTCGAGGATGAAATTCTTTTAAGGGGGAAGAATATAACGACCCAGAATGTTAGTCATTCGAGTTTGTAATATTTAATTGATTTTAAATATTGAAAGTTTATTTTTATAGGTTAAATAACTTGAATTTCAAATATAGTGATTTATTTGATAATTTAACTGATTTAATTTTTGGAATTGCTTAAATAATTAAATCCTATATTTAATATGAATAAAAAAATGATTTCGAAAGTTGATTTCAATTCTATTTAAACAAGAATAAAGATAGTGAACTTTGATTTATATTTAAAAGTGCTTTATTTGGCTTTAATAATAATTCGTTTTAACTAACGTGTAAAAATAGCCTTCCGACAGTGTCTCGGATTTCGATGAAACCGGTTTCATTGGATCCATGATAGTAAGATATTATACACCGTCAAATTTCATGGCGATTGAATATATCGTTTGTGCATGCGAGATCGAAATGCGTCAAAAATAAATTTCAGGAATTTATATAATATAACTGGGTTTGAAAAGTTATCTTCTACAAATGATCGAATTAGATCCGTGGACTGGTTCCATTGCGTTTGGAATAGGGATATAACATATAGAACAGCGGTATGCCTCCATAGGAGTTCAAGATTTTATGAACGTATAATATCGAATTTTATTAAATTAAATAATATGTGTTGACTTAGCCCATACCCTAACCTTACCAGACCATACCTTCCACGTCTCAAACCATGCCTTCCTTTTAATATAAACCATCATGTTTAGATCAGAAGGTCCGTCGAAATTTTTAAACTTAAACTCCCGTAAATCCTATGGCCCTAAATTAAAGAAAGTTATCAAATGTTACCGACATCGAGACAAAGCAAGTGGATGGTCAGATCTTGCTGGATCATGATGAGTTGGCCATAGTTCGTGGATGATCGACGAAAGCAAGATTGGCAGATTGCGGCATTTCTATGGACCTAGGGATAACGGGATCTAAATGAGAAATGTGGGGGAGTAGGAGAGCTAGCTTCGGTCAAAGTTTTATAGCCAACAGCGGTGTGTGGTGGAGGCATTTTAGAGTTGAACGGAAATCTTTTGCTTGGATTTTTGTCCCAACGGCGGCGAATAAGGTGATGGGACCACTCATGTTTGGGAGCATGCGGATGAGGCTAGCGGTGGAAGCGAAGGGGCGACTACTGGATGGTCCTAGTAGTGGCAGTAATGGTGAAAATTTGGTGCTTGGGTGGTTCAATTTTGTGAACGAAGTGACTGAGGGAAGAAGCAATTAAGTTAAGTTAATTATTTATTAATGATGATATTAATTGTAAATTAATGAGATTAATATACATGTTAATATTTCGAAAACCTGTTTGTTGAATAACGTTTGCGTACGAGGTCGGATTTGGACGTCGTTCATTGCATTGCACTCGTATGGACATTGTCTTGGCAATGGAATTGGTTTGGAAAAAACTGGAGCATGTTGAAAATTAGGCTAAAATCAGACATCGTTCGATTTGGTTCCAAACCAGAACGCCTCAGCGAGAACAGAAATTCGATAACTAAAACTCACCTTTTTGGTTAACTAGTATGATATATGATTGATAAAAATTATTGAATGAGTTTTTGGATGATTTACTATATTTATTAGTTGGTTTGGATATATTTCCACCGTTGGAGTGGATGAGACCCAATTACGTTCCCATTAAGAGCAAATGACCCTTTGTAAATGAATCTAGCCTCGCGGTTGATTTATAATATTTGGTTATATACTATATGTGATGCAAGGGGGACATGTTAGAGGGATCCAATCGGATTTCTCATCATTGTTGATTAAGTTTCAATTACAATCTTATTATATAATTATTGCATATCGGTAAATTAATTGGTTGTCCTAATTGAATTTAACATTGTATATATTCGACAAAAACTGCATAGTGGTAGAAAATCAATAAGAATTGTTGTTAAGTGATGAGTTAAACCAGGTTGATGTTAATAACAGCAATCAACTAAGTTAATTAAAATAAAATGGTAGCTTATTTAAGTACTATGGTGATTACTAAACCTCTTTTGAAACCCAAAAAAATTTGCATTTAAATTAACTTCAGTTTATGTTGTTTTTAGAAATTAATTTATTATTATAATATATTGTTAAAGGTTGCTTATTTATATGATATTGTTTTAAAGTTATTTATTCATATTTAATGTGTTTTAAAGATATTTATCAATATTTTACTATTTGAAAAAAAAGTTAATTATTTAAATAATTAAGATGGTATGAATTAGTAATAATGATTATTAGTAATACTTTGCAAGTAAATTACTGTTATTTATAGTAGTGACAATGTTTAAATATTATTGTTTTATTTATAATGTTCTAAATTAATAATCATTTTTTAAGATAATCCGAAAGTTAATAATTATTTATAATGCTTATTATTACCTATTTTTATTATAATAGTATTTAAATTAAATGATTAGAATTTGTTTATAAATATTTTCGAGATTTATAAAGAGTTTTATAAATGAACTTGGATATTATAAAGAGTGTTTTAAAATGGTAACTTGCCATGTGACAAGTGTTTAGTTGATGACTTGTTTTGTTAAAGGGTGTTTTTGGATAATAAATGGATTTATAAGAAGTTTATAAATAGATAGAATTTATAAATGAATTTTGGAAATGAGTTTATATATAATTATAAGAGAAGTTTTACAAAGCTTTTGTAGACTTAAAAGGAATTATTTACAATGTAATAAGAGGACTTTGTAAATGGTTTTAGATATTTATTATGACGATCCGAAATTTTTGATATTTGAATTGGATATTTAATTGATTTTAAATATTAAAAAGTTAGTTTCTAGCTTGAATTTCAAAATATCACTATTTATTGGCAATTAAATTTGCAAATTTAACAATTGGGAATCGTGTAAAATATTGAATCTTCAGCTTTAGGCCTATTAAAAACAATTTAAAGGCTTGTAAAATTTATATTGCTAATACTGGAGATAATAGGACTTTTAAAAGTTGAATTTAAAACTGTTTTGTTCAGTTTGAAATTTTATCGTTTAAATCGATATTTAAAAATAGCTTTTCAGGGCACAGTCTCAGAATTCGACGAAACCAGTTCCATTGGATCTATAATAGTATTTTATTATTGGATTTCAATTTCTATAGCATTCTGAATTGTCGTGTGATCGTACGATAGGAAAACGCGCTAGGTTTGTATCGAAAATTTAATATAATAGCTGGGTCCAAAAAGCTATCTTCTTCATACGATCGAGTTAGGTCTCGAAACTTTTTCCATTGCGTTCGGAATAGGGTTTAATATTATAAACGCCTGGCGACACGCTTCGATTGGAGATCGAGATTTTGAGTTGCGAAATTGATACGATTTAAATTTGAATTTTAAATTGAATATATACATCTATTCACATGTAATGGACAAAGTAAACACGTAGAGAAATGTTTGCACATGTCATTCATAAGTTAACATGCATCTCTTTATACATAAAAAAATTCACTGAAAAGAAAAATGGCTGAATGAACTCTTTTTTTCAAATCTGGCCTTCTTCAGTTCGAAAAGAAAAAAATAAAATCAATGGCGACCAGGGTCGCTGTTCACCAAAATCGTTTCTTCCTCTTCAACACAGTAGCATTTCAAATTAATAAATATTTAAAGAGCAAATCGATTCTCATTCGATTCAAATTCGAACGCAAGGATCGACGATCCAATTCAAGCATGAAGGTGATGTCTCGATTTATGGTTGGCTTGATGGTCGATGGGTTTTTGGCAAGTTCGTGGTCGAGGCGGGATTGACTAGCAGGCTAAGTCTTCGAGTAGACACAGTCGACTTCGACTTCAATTTTTGGATGAGGGTTCTTCGTCGAAGGCAGGTTCGAGCTCGTGAACCGAGATGTTCATTCGCATGGATTTAGACCTTCAGACTCACGGTTGCGAATTTGATGTCAAAGGGCAGTAAGGTATCGGCATTGTTTTGTTTAATTTAATACAAATACATATATATGGATAGGTTTTTAATCTGTAGTGAGGTACGAATTATCAATCTATTTTCGAAAAAATTAAAATATGTATATATATATAGAAATTTTAAATTCAGATTTGTTTTATTTTACAAATATATATCGATTCATATATCTATGGAAACAGTAAAGTAAATTACCGTTATTTGCAGAAGAGATTTGATTTTTGAAAACATAGGAATTTATAGGTAAACAGAAAATTTATTTTAGGAATTTATAGAAATATTTGATTTTTTAATATCAATATGGGTTATTATCATAAATAAGTTTATGTAAGTTTCTAAATGAGAAATAAAATATACATATACATATATATATATATATATATATATATATATATATATATATATATTTTCATTTTTAAATCTACTACTTTAATTTTAAATAACAGATTTGGAGATCAAATTATTTCAATTAACTTATTTAATTATTTTAGTCGCTAAAAAAATGTTTTATTAAAAAAAAATTTGGTTTAGAATAAATTGTTAGTTAATCAAATCTATTAAAGGAAATATTAGTTTAAGTTAAACTATCAGTTTAAAATTAAATCAATAGTTAAATAAAATTTTAAAATGGTAGTAAATTGTTCGATCAATTCAAACGTTAGTAAATCGTGAATTGTATATACCAGATCAAAATGTGTAAAGAAGCAAGCCGGTTTGGAAATGTATTGCATGCAAAAGAAAAGGTGAGATTTTCTCACTTACATGGTTTGCTTGTTTAATTTAAATTGTTAAATTTAAATTATTGGATGTGCTTGGATGAATTTGATAATTTATCTGTTGATTGATATTATATATAGTACTGTGTGTGTATATATATTGGAGTGATTGATTTCCTGCATTATATAGCGGATGAGATCCTATGCGCCGCATAATAGCGGATGAGATGACATAACCCCATATACTGATATTCCACCTCGAAATGGAATTGGTATTTTATATTGTGTTAACATCCGTGGATGCAGGGAAAATAGTTGGAGGGATCCAACTGGATTCGTCAAATGTTTGAATTTATTTCATGTGTTGTGATGTGATTTATTGATATTCTATGAATGATTATATTGGTGGTTGAAATTATTAAAGGCTATGGTTTGGCCGAATATATTTTGGCATTTTAAAATACCAGAAATATATAACTGGATTAATTTGGAAAAAAAATAAAAATTTATTTTTGAAATCCTATTGAATAAATTCCAAGTATGGGAAAAAGATTTTAGTAAATTTTGGAAATCAATTTGGAATTTGATTTGGTGTTTTGAAAGTAAATTTTTGAAATCAATATGGAATTTGATTTGGTGTTTGAAAATAAATTTTTGAAAATTGATTTGGAAGTTTATTTGGTGTTTGAAAGTAAATTTTGGGAAATCGATTTGAAAATTGTATATCAAGGGATATTTGGAAAATATAAATTCACAAGGGGAATTTATAAAGGAAGGGTAATTTGTTTTAAAAAAATATTGGTTTATTTCTAAAAGTGTGGAAAGAAAATTTACGAATTTAGGATGCAAATTTGAGATAAATCAAGAGGGATTTATTAACTGATTAAATGAACTATTTTGGAATGGAGAGTGTATTTTCTCTGGAAAGCCTAGTATGTTTTTAAAGTAGTTTTCAAATATGAATTAAAAGTTCTAGAGTTAGTTTCAAAAAGAATATTTTTGGAGAAATTATTCTCTTAAATTGTTTTAAATCTTTGAAGTAAATATTTATTAAGTTAATTATAGAAGTGATTATCTTAAAGATTTAATTGATATTTGATGTAGAAAATGGTTATTTAAATAGTTACACTTTATCTAATAATTTATGTTTAAAATTTGTTTTGTGCTTAAGTTTTATATGAGATATTAGAATATAAAAAAAGTTCATAACTAATATTTTAAATGAAGTGATTAAAAATAGTTTTCATCTTAAGTGTTTCCAAGTATATTTTTGGATAAGTGATTTAAATCATTTTAAAGTACTCAGACTCGGCAAATTTTCAGCGAAAATAAATAATGTTTGGAAATTTATTCCGCGTGAGGAAAGTGATTTGAAATTTGTTTTCGAAGGGTTGAAGCGTGAAAATATATCTTGCAAAGTTATTTTGAAAATAAATAATTTGGGAAAATTATTTAAATCTAGTGATTTTGTGAATATTAATTGATAGTTAAATGACCGACTATCAGTATTAGCCTTTAAACGACATTTGAATGTCGATGCGACCGCGGATCGGTTTCCAAAAATTTTATCGGAAAACCACATCAAATCTTAGTGATAGATCTTTTTTTAAAAGATCAAAGTGGAAATTTGTTGCGACTTACTTGAAATCTGAATGTAACCACTTATTTTCAAAATAAGCGCTCATTATTCGGATTAGCTGGGAGAGGACATTGAGTCATAAAACCCATTCTGAATAATGATACGACGAAATAGGATTGCATTTGAAGATCTTGTTGAAGACCGTGTATTTTCGAAAATGAAAGGATTACCTGTCGAATGTCTCTGCACCAAGTTGCTCCAGTATGGAGATTTATATCACCTTATGTGATGGGGAGTTCGGACATGATTAGAGGATATCCGGATTTGCAAGGGCTTCTTTTCTTAATTGGAGTAAGTGCCTTTGGTTCCATTCAGACCCAGGATGGACATGTAAAGATGTATTTCCGACGTTACACTTTGAGATGTAAAGATAGTTTCTATCGAATACATTTCTGTTGGTGGCGGAGAATTTATTCTCTTAGCTTAACACCCTTCTCGGAGATGTACGAGCTCAAAGGTTATGTAGTTGATGGTTACTAGTGATATATTCCCAATTTGGTAATGTGGCATGTTAAGTGTTGATCGTTTGTTGATCGAAGCATGACTTTTGTGAAAAGTGTAGCTTTGTGGACGAGACATCGTCAAACCTCACACGTCGGAAATTGTTGAAATAGGAAAAGATGCAGCAAGGTTATGGGCGTCGCACCCCTCAGGGTATGTGCATTTCCTTCTGGATAAAAAGTGGTATTTGGTATGGAGCCAGATATTTAACTTGTGTGGATAAAAAAAGTGGTATTCTGGTATGGAGCCCAGATTATTTACTTATGTGGTTGTTGGTTGTTGAGACGCCTCGGTAAAGGTCGGTCTAGACCGGGGGTGGCATAATCATGACAGTTAGTTACCTGGTTACAGAGGTAACCCGGCCTTATATTGGCAGAGATCTGTTTAAGATCTCGGGGTATCCCTCCAGAGGCGTACCCTTTCGGAAAGGAAGATCCTTAGCCTTGACCATTTGTTTGAAATCCAATCACCCAATACGAGCCCTTTACGGCTTTAGTTTTAGAACCTGTCATCTAATATGGTAGCTATAGTAGGCATATTATAATGGTACGTATGATGGGTAAGATTAGTGTTATACTTTTGAAATTTTTTCCACACTATGCACTACTAATAAAATCAAAAATATTTTGCGTATCAAGCATGTTTGACTATCATAAGGAGAAATCTTCCCCAAGTGTGCGATTGCGTTGTGTATGTGGCAGGAGGTCTTATGGCAGTTTCATTTTCCAAAAAGCGTAATGAATTTCTTTTTATTTCTTTTTGTACAAATAACTATTTTTGGATCTCACACCAGCCTCATGACTGACCTAGAGTTTATTGTTCCCTTTTTAACTCTAGGGGCCCATAATTTCCCACACGGGCAGTCTAGAGTCAGGTTATCAGTTATTCTGAAGCGAAGTCAGGAAAGTATGTTGTTGAGATTAGGAGACAAGCTGGATGACGAGACATATCACTTATATTATGTTATATCTGATGCGTATGGTTTGTTGCAAATTCAGTTATTATAACTGCCAGTGTTGTGTTTTGTTGTTGTAATACTCTGATGATGTAATGTACAAAAAGATATACTTATTTTGTTTAAAGATTATTCATTTATCTATTATATATTTTTCCGCTGCGAATGTGAGATTCTGATATTGTTTATGTCTTCTTCTTCTACCTTCTTCTTCTTTAACCTAACGGTTCGGTTTTTCGGCATTCGATTGTTTGGCATTTGATACAGTGGACGTATTGATGTCGACTTTCGGGCATCAAAAAATCAGGTCGTTACAATTTGGTATCAGAGCAATTGATTAAGCGAGAACCTTGGTTCTGGTGGGTATTACTCATTAGAGATAGAGTCAGTAGTACTCTAGAATGAGTTTGAGCGTAATAATATATACGAGCGTGTATTCGTTAGTGAAAATAAAAAAATTGTTTTTATATTGTATTGACTTATCGGTTGAGTGTTTATGAATTCTGGTCGATATGTGGGACGTCATTTTATCAATAGGGGTTTCTAAACTCTTAAACAAGATAAACCAACACGGTATTGTTTTAAAATAGGGTAAATGAAATAATTTTTACCCATATTATTTTTGGTATAAAAAAGACATAATTTTCTGTAATTTGTTATAGTATATGATGCTTGGTTGTTAGGAAGTGATAATATTAAATTATTATCATTGTTACTGAATAAGAAACTGAAATCATAACTAAAAGCTAAGAAATAAAATTCATATACAAATGGGATTTGAAAATATAAACATTTGAAAATAAATTGAAAGGATATGAAATTTTGAAATTTGGGAAATTAAAATCCCATTTTAGTTTAAAATAATTTTCAATGGTTTTGGAAAAATAATTTCAGAAATATTTTTGAATTGAATTTGGAATATGTTAGGATTTGGAATTTGAAAATATTTGGAAAATGTTTTTGAAGGGATAAAATCACTAAACTCTTTTCGGTCGCTGGAAAATAATTCTGATGATGATCGCGACATCATTGGTGTTCATTTTCGAGTTTCCAGAAGAGGAATGGCTGCCAAATTAATTTCAAAATGATTTTAAAATGTTAAGAAATTATTTAAAAACTCTGGAATCTTATTTAAAATGTTACGGAATATAAATAAGTTTGATAACTTATAAAAAAAATTGAAATTTGTTGGAATAAGATTCAGCTTGAAAGGAATTAAATTAAAATAAGTGTGAAATGTAAATAAATTGGGAAACTTATAGAAATTTAAAATAAAAAAATTATTTAATTGGAAGATAATTGAATTATGTTAAATAAAGGAAATGAAATTCAAGCTGAATATTTGAAATTGAATTTGATTTGTAACAAACAAAGCGAAGTGGAAATTTTGTCAAGTTGGACCAAATGAAGTAAAGTATTAAAATAAAATTAGTAAGTGAAACTAATTGAAGATAAAATTGAATTCAGAATGGGATTGAAGATTGAGTCAAACAAAATGATGACATGGATAAATGAAATTGAAATGCAAGTGAATATAAATGGACATAAAAACCAAGTGGTGAAGTGAAATAGTATAAGAAGTATAGAAAATACTTGTATTGAACTTAAGAAATGAATGGAGAAATTCTTAAAGTAAATTTGAAATTGAAGAAATATTCTAAGTAAGTATTTCAATGAAGTAGAAAATAAAAGTGTGGGAAACGAAAATTAAAATGAATGTGAAAAAAAGAAAAGGGAATTGATATAGCTAATAATCAATTGGAATAAATACGTAGGATGTCGCGTAAAAATTTGATCTAGATTCGAGCATAGAATTTCGAGATGGTTATATCGATCCAAGTTGGGATTTTTCACTCGATTTCTGACGGCGAACTTTGGATATGGATTTTTGGTTGATTCTGGAAATTCTCTATCAAGTTTACGACTATGCAAGGAGAATGACGATTTCTGATCAAGAAACCAGATTTGAGTCCGCACTAGAAAGTCGAGTGGAGATACTAGTTTGAAAGTGAAATTGTGTGATCAAGTGAGCGATCGAACTTAGTATTGCATACGGATGATTTACGGACATCGTACGGGCTTGAATGAATATGGAAACTTTTTAAAGAAATGTGTAAAATGATTTTGAATGTTGTTATTGGTCATTATTGCTAAGTAGTATACAGGTGTTTTAAAAGCAGAAGGAAATTGGGATTTTTTATTTCAGAAGATAAATAAATTTTGCTCGACAAAGGTATGTATTTAAATTTCTATATGAAATTTGATGATTTTCTGGTCTAGCCACTTGGCCTTTTGTTTTCTTTTGAATCTGGAGGCCCGTAGTGGCATTTCATAGTCGTATCGAGCTAGCCGCACAAAGGAGACGCCAGCGAAATTTTTCGAAAATTTAAGGAGTTAGAAAATTTTGGATGATTTAAAATTTAAATTTGAATTTAAATTTAAATTTGAATTATTATGAAAACAATATTGTTTGGAACTTATGATTGAGGTTGGGACGTAAATGAGAATGATAATGGTTTTAATAAAAGGATTTGTTTTGGCAAGTTGATAAAACCGTTTGGTTTTGGAAAAATGATAAACGGGTTGTGGATCATTTTTCTTAACTAGTAAATTCGGGACGAAATTCTTTTAAGGGGGAAGAATGTGACGACCTGAAATTTTTGATATTTGAATTGGATATTTAATTGATTTTAAATATTTAAAAGTTAGTTTCTAACTTGAATTTCAAAAAATCACTATTTATTGGCAATTAAATTTGTGAATTTAACAATTGGGAATCGGGTAAAATATTGAATCTTCAGTTTTAGGCCTGTTAAAAATAATTTGAAGGCTTGTAAAATTTATATTGATAATACTGGAGATATTAGAACTTTTAAAAGTCGAGTTTAAAACTGTTTTGTTCAGTTTGAAATTTTATCGTTTTAATCGATATTTAAAAATAGCTTTCTGAGGCACAGCCTCAGAATTCGACGCAACTAGTTCCATTGGATCCATAATAGTGTTTTATTACCGGATTTTAATTTTCGTAGCATTCGAAATTGTCATATGATCGTACAATAGGTAAACGCTTTGGGTTTATATCGAAAATTTAATATAATAGCTGGGTCCAAAAAGCTATCTTCTCCATACGATAGAGTTAGACATCGAAACCTTTTCCATTGCATTGGAATATCGGTTTAACATTATAAAAGCCTGGCGGCATTCTTCGATTGGAGATCGAGATTTTAGTTGCGAAATTGATACGATTTAAATTTAAATTTTAAATTGAATATATACATCTATTCACATATAATGGACAAAGTAAACACATAGAGAAATGTTTGCACGTGTCATTCATAAGTTAACAAGTGTCTCTTTATACCGAAAAAAATTTGCTAAAATGAAAAATGGCTGAACTAACTCTTTTTTTTTTCAAATCTGGCCTTCTTCAGTTCGAAAAGAAAAAAAATAAAAGAATAAAATCAATGGCGACCAGATTTGCCTTTCGCCTAAATCGTCTCGTTCTCTTCAACACAGTAGCATTTCAAATCGATAAATAATTAAAGAGTGAATCCATTCTCGTTCGATTCAAATTCGAACGTAAGGATCGGCGATCCAACTCAAGCATGAAGGTGATGTCGCGATTAATGGTCGGCTCGATGGTCGATGGGTTTTTGGCAAGTTTGTGGTCGAGGCATGGTCGACTAGTAAGCTAAGGCTTCAAGTGGACAAAGTCGACTTTGACTTTGATTTCTGGGTGAGGGTTCTTCGTCGAAGGCTGGTTCGAGCTCGCGAATCGAGACGTTCGTTCGCATGGATTTAGACCTTCAGACTGGTGGTTGCGAATTCAATGTCAAAGGGCAGTAAGGTATCGGCATTGTTTTGATTTAATTTAATACAAATACATACATACATACATACATACATACATACATACATACATACATATATATATATATATATATAGGTTTTTAGTCTGCAGTGAGGTACGAATTATAATCTATTTTCGAAATAATTAAAAGCGCTATATATATATAGAAATTTTAAATTCAGAGTTGTTTTACTTTACAAATATATAGATTCGTATATCTATGGAAACAGTAAAGTAAATTACTGTTCTTTGCAGAAGAGATTTGATTTTTGAAAATATAGGAATTTATAGGTAAACAGAAAATTTATTTTAGGAATTTATAGAAAGATTTGATTTTTTTAAATCTATATGGGTTATTATCATAAATATATTTATGTAAGTTTCTAAATGAGAAATAAAAAATATACATATACATATATTCATTTTTAAATCTACTAGTTTAATTTTAAATAACATATTTGGAGATTAAATTGTTTCAATTAACTTATTTAATTATTTTAGTTGCTAAAAAAAATATTTTATTAAAAGAAATTTTGGTTTAAAATAAATTGTTAGTTAATTAAATCTATTAAAGGAAATATTAGTTTAAGTTAAACTATCAGTTTAATATTAAATCATTAGTTATAAAATTTTAAAATGGTAGCTAATTGTTCGATCAATTCAAACGTTAATAAATCGTGAATTGTTTATACAAGGTCAAAATCTATATAGAAGCAAGCCGGTTTGGAAATGTATTGCATGCAAAAGCAAAGGTAAGATCTTCTCACTCACTTGGTTTGCTTGTTTAATTTAAACAGTTAAATTTAAATTATTGGATGTACTTAGATGAATTTGATAATTTATCTGTTGGTTGATATTATATATAGTAGTGTGTGTATATATATATTGGAGCGATTGATTTCCCGCATTATATAGCGGCTGAGATCCTATGCGCCGCATAATAGCGGATGAGATGATATAACCCCATTTACCGCGATCTTCCACCTCGAAGTGGAATTGGTATTTTATATTGTGCTAACAGTTGTGGATGCAGAGAAAACAGGTTG
This sequence comes from Allium cepa, assembly GCA_030765085.1. Taxonomy (NCBI): domain Eukaryota; kingdom Viridiplantae; phylum Streptophyta; class Magnoliopsida; order Asparagales; family Amaryllidaceae; genus Allium; species Allium cepa. Next base: position 281,920,220 of record CM060937.1, on the reverse strand, counting down.
GAGAGATCCAACTAGATTCCTCGAATGTTTGAATTTATTTCATACATTGTGATGTGATTTATTGATAATCTGTGAATGATTATATTGATGATTGAAATTATTGAAAGCTATGGTTTGGCCGAATATATTTTGGCATTTTAAAATACCAGAAATATATAACTGGATTTTTCGAAATTAAAGCAGAAGATTTTGAGTAAATTAATTTTAGAGAGTTGGGTAAATTAAAAGAAGGAATTTGGAATAAAAATAAAAATTGATTTTTGAAATCCTATTGAATAAATCCCAAGTATGGGGAAAATATTTTAGTAAATTTTGAAATCAATTTGGAATTTGATTTGGTGTTTTGAAAGTAAATTTTGGAAATCAATTTGGAATTTGATTTGGTGTTTTGAAAATAAATTTTGGAAATCAATTTGGAATTTGATTTGGTGTTTGACAGTAAATTTTTGAAAATCGATTTGGAAGTTTATTTGGTGTTTGAAAGTAAATTTTGGAAAATCGATTTGAAAATTGTATATCAAGGAATATTTGGAAAATATAAATTCATGAGGGAAACTTATAAAGGAAGGCTAATTTGTTTTAAAAATAAATATTGGTCTATTTTTAAAAGTGTGGAAAGAAAATTTACGACGTAAATTTGAGATAAATCAAGAAGGATTTATTAATTGATTTAAATGAATTATTTTGAAATGGAGAGTGTATTTTCTTTGGAAAGCCGAGTATGTTTCCAATGTAGTTTCAAATATAAATTAAAAGTTCTAGAGTTGGTTTTAAAAAGAATGTTTTTGGAGAAATTATTCTCTTAAATTGTTTTTAAATCTTTAAAGTAAATATTTATTAAGTTAATTATAAAAGTGATTATTTTAAAGATTTAATTTATATTTGATGTAGAAAATGGTTATTTAAATAGTTACACTTTATCTAATAATTTATTTTTAAAATTTGTTTTGGGCTTAAGTTTTATATAAGATATTAGAATAAAAAAAGTTCATAACTAATATTTATACAAAGTGTTTAAAAATAGTTTTGATGTTAAGTGTTTCCAAGTATATTTTTGGATAAGTGATTTAAATTATTTTAAAGTATTCGAACTCGGCAAATTTTCAGTGGAAATAAATAATGTTTGTAAATTTATTCCGCGCGAGGAAAGTGATTTGAAATTTGTTTTCAAAGGGTTGAAGTGTGAAAATATATATTGCGAAGATATTTTGAAAATAAATAATTTAGGAAAATTATTCAAACCTGGTGATTGTTGTGAAGATTGATTGATAGTCAAATAGCCGACTATCAATATTGGCCTTTAAACAGCATTTGAATTTCGATGCGACCGGGGGTTGATTCCAAATGGTTATTCGAAAACCACATCGAATCTTAGTGATGGATCTTTTGTTAAAAGATCAAATTGGAAATTTATTATGACTTACTTGAAATCTGAATGTAACCACTTACTATTAAAATAAGCGCTCATTATTCCGATTAGCCAGGAGAGGACATTGAGTCATAAAACTCATTCTGAATAAATGCTACAACGAAATGGGATTGCATTTGAAGATGGTGTTGAAGACCGGGTATTTTCGAAAATGAAAGATTACCTATCAAATGTCTCTGTGCCGAGTTGCTCCGGTTTAGAGATTTATATCACCCTATGTGATGGGGAGTTCGTACGTGATTAGAGGATATCCGGATTTGCAAGGGCTTCTTTCCTTAATTGGGGAAGTGCCTTCGGTTCCATTCAAACCTAGGATGGATATGTATGGATTTATGTCTGACGTTACACTTTGAGATGTAAAGCTGGTTTCTATCGAATACATTTATGTTGGTGGCGGAGAATTTATTCTCTTAGCTTAACACCCTTCTCTGAGACGTACGAGCTCAGAGGTTATGTAGTTGATGGTTACTAGTGATATATTCCCAATTTGGTAATGTGGCATGCTAAGTGTTGATCATTGTTGATCGAAGCATGGCTTTTGTGAAAAGTGTACCTTTGTGGACGAGGCTTCATCGAACCTCACACCCCGGAAATGGTTGAAACAGGAAAAGATGCAGCAAGGTTATGGTGGTCGCTCCCCTCAGTGTATGTGCATATCCTTCTGGACAAAAAGTGGTATCTGGTATGGAGTCCAGATATTTAATTTGTGTAGATAAAAAAAGTGGTATTCTAGTATGGAGCCCAGATTATTTACTTTTGTGGTTGTTGGTTGTTGAGGTGCCTCGGTAAAGGTCGGTTTAGACGGGGGGTGGCATATTCATGACAGTTAGTTACCTAGTTACAGAGGTAACCCGACCTTGTGTTGGCAGAGATCTAGTTAAGATCTCAGGGCGTCCCTCCAGAGGCGTACCCTTTTGGAAAGGAAGTTCCTTAGCCTTGACCATTTGATGGAAATCCAATTACCCAATACAAGCCCTTTACAGTTTTAGTTGTAGAACCTGCCATCTAATGTGGAGCTATAATAGGCATACTAATGGTACGTAAGCTAGCTAAGATTAATATTATACTTTTGAATTCCACACTATGCACTAATAATAATATCAAAAAGATTTTGCGTTTCAAGCATGTTTTACTATCATAAGGAGAAATCTTCCCCAAGTGTGCGATTGCATTGTGTGTATGGCGGGAGGCCTTATGGCAGTTTCATTTTCCAAAAAGCATAAAAAATTTCTTTTTATTTCTTTTTGTACAAATAACTGTTTTTGTATCTCATACCAGTCTCATGACTGATCTAGAGTTTATTGTTCCCTTTCTAAACTTTGGATGCCCATAATTTCCCACATGGGCAGCCTAGAGTCAGGTTATCAGTTGTTCTGGAGTGAAGTCAGGAAAGTATGCTGTGGAGATCAGGAGACAAGCTGGATGACGAGACATATCACTTATATTATGTAATATCTGCAGCGTATGGTTTGCTACAAATTCAGTTATTATAACTGCCAGTGTTGTGTTTTGTTGTTGTAATACTCTAATGATGTAATGTATAAACAGATATAGTTCTGTTGTTTAAAGATTATTCATTTATCTATTATATATTGTTCCGCTGTAAATGTGAGATTCTGTTATTGTTTCTACCTTCTTTTTCTACCTTCTTCTTCTTTAACCTTAACGGTTCGGTTTTTCGACATTCGATTACTTGGCATTTGATACAGTGGATGTATGGATGTCGACATTTGGGTGTCGAAAAATCGGGTCGTTTCATTTATGAAGAGATTTTTATAAATGGGTTTAAAGATTTATAGAAAGAGTTTATTAGTAAGTGCATGGTTTTATAGAAGGTATATAAATGACTTGAGAAATAATTTATAAATTGTTTATAAATGGTTTTAGAAATTATAATGAAGCTTATAAATGACTTAACAATTGGGTAAAAAGGAAATATTCCTCAGTGTTGGGTTAATATACTTCTACCATTGAGATAAGTATATGCATATTTTCTAAGTACTGAAAATATAGGAATTTGTGGGTATATCTTTGTAAAGGTTTATGTATATACACAAGTATGATAAAGTGATGTTAACTAATGAGAAGGTTTATCTAAGAGGCTTAGTGATTCCATGGGAAATGAAAACTTTGTTTGAATGTTTGTTTATTTGATAGATAAATAACTGACTATCAAAATTTTGGCCTAAGTATGTAATCCTTCTTATTTTTGATAGTACAAAAATATTCCCTACTTAACAATGAAGGATTTTAACTTCAAAAATATTTAGGAGAAACATGAGAATTATATGGTACAGTTACCATCGGTGGTGGTATACTATACGTATAAACTTGTTTTGTTATTCCAGGACAAATGATGCGGAGATCCATCCACTTAAACGGTTAGGGGGTGATCCCCGCTCTTATATATTGTCTGATTATTTCCTAAAGAACCGGTGTTGAGCATTCTAGAAAATTGATGATTGTTTTTGGAGCACCAGGAAAGCGGAAAAATGTACTCGTAAGAGATGATTCGAAAACCTTAACCACTCTAAAACCATATACGGTTCTATAAAGGAATTTCGTGATATATTGAGATGTTGGAATTCATGTGTGGTTCCGAGACCCATTGGGATATGGGAATCCATATGTGATTTCGTGATTAATTTTAGTGGTAGTGCATGAGCTGGAACGCCGAACGTAGCCTCATCAGTGATAATGGCTAGAACCAGAGATAGGAGGCGTGGCCGGTAGGGTTGGAAAACCCATAGGGTGTAGTCAGCTCCACCTGGCCATTAATTATGTTATGCGTGCATGGGCTTGATTGAGTTTAACACTATATATGTTTGACAAAAACCTCATAGTGGTAGAAAATCGTTAACAGTGTTTGTTAAGTGATGAGTTAAACTAGGATTGATGTTAATAACAGTAATTAACCGAACTAGTAAAGAAAAATGAAATGGTAGTTTATTTAAGTACCATAGTGATTGCTAAGCCTCTTTTCAAATCCAAAAAGTTTATATTCAAATTAACTTCAGTTTATGTTGTTTTTAAAAGTTAATTTATTATTATAATATATTATTTAAATATTATTTATTTATATTGATATTGTTTTAAAGTTACTTATTTATATCAATATTGCTTTTAAAGTTATTTATTTGTACTTAATGTGTTTTAACGATATTTATAAATATTTTACTATTTTGAAAAAAGTTAATTATTCGAATAATTACGATGGTATGAAAATTATAATAATGATTATTGGTAATATTTTGGAAGTAAATTACAGTTATTTATAGGAGTGATAAAAAATAAATATTATTGTTTTATTCATAATATTCATAATTGATAATTTTTTTAAGATAATCCCAAATTTGGTAATTATTTATAATGTTTACTATTACTTATTTTTATTATAATAGTATTTTAAAATAAATGATTAGAATTTGTTTATAATTTTTTTTGAGATTTTTAAATAGAGTTTTATAAACGAACTCATATTTTATATGGAGTGTTTTTAAATCTTGCTATATGACAAGTGTTTAGTCGATGGACTTGTTCTTTTCAAGCGTGCTTTAGGATAATAAATGGTTTTATAAGAAGTTTATAAATATATAGATATTTATAAACGAATTTTAGAAATGAGTTTGTAGAATTATAACAGAGTTTTATAAAGCGTGTAGCGACCCGCAGTTCCGTATCCCTTCAGTTGATAAAAATTCTTCCTTGCTCAACCCCAAAGGGTATGATAAAGCGAATAACTAGGGTGTAGAAGAAAAATGTAGAAGAAAAAAATAGAACAAACATAGAATCTCACAACCGTAGTGTAACCAAATATAATATATAATAACAGATATTAAATACAAGAACTGTGTTGTTAATGTGTTTACCATTATCCGAGTACAATATACAATAATCAATCTAGATAGTTTAGTAACTTGTCCTCACACGGCGGAATACAAATCAAAGGGAATACATCTTGTCATCTAACTCGTCTCCTGAGCTCCATTGTATCCTATCTTGAATGTGTAATACTCGGTCTGACCCAAGCATTATAATAAAATAACACCCGAGTCAGTCTGGAAAACCAGCATGAGAAAACACACACAATTTGAATTATTAGAGTTATCAAAATCCTTTGAAAATAAATGTATCTTGTAAGTCCATGTCACACACAAACACGATGGGTTTTTACCTTACGATAACCAAAACAATTCTGTAGAAAATCCTCTGATATTATAATAGTGTCTGAACACAAATACTTATTCAAACTGCTGAAATTGGTACATTAATTAAATTCCAGCATACTAGGCTCTACAAACAAAACCGTAAGCTCGTATTGGAGAATGTATTCCATACGAATGACTGTGCCACTGGGGTACCGCTCATCATAGTACACCTCTAGAACAATGTACCGATGACCATCGTCGAGATCTCATGCTACACAAGATCGGCCTACCTCTAACCTGGATAGACCGAATATGTTATCACTCTGGGTGTTTCCACCCTTACTATTGAGCGCTCCTTCTTTCATCCACAACCATATCTATAATATAATGGTTTCCGAGGACATCTAGAAAAGTGATAACATACCCTAATTAGGTGCGACCCGCTTAGCCTTGCTATATCTCCCATGTTTAATCATTCCCGGTTGATGAGGTTTGAGGCTAAATGTTACCTCTCAAGAACAATTTTACTTAAATGCTCATCGTCCTCCAATGGCGATGTTCTGATAGCATTCGTCTATACAAGTTGTCCTGGATTTGAACAAACCGAATCACCATCTTCAACATCTTTACGGTATTCATTCATTACGTTCAAACCGGATCGAAGTGGTTTTTTGAATAATTAAATCTGATCCTGGTCTCTTTGAAACGATCAACGAGTTGGCAATATTGATATTCAGTTATATAATTATCAATAAAACATCCATAAGCAATCATCTGGCCTTATTATAATTTTCCAAAAAATATTCTCAAAATATCTTTATAAGATATATATTCAAACCCTTCCAATATTTCAATAGTGGAAATCAAACTTAAATTCTTATATCCTTAACAGAATATTTTTCAAGTCATTCAATACTTAGAATATATTTTTTCTCGCTTCCAATTATAACACATCCCTTTGAAAATATTTTATATATTTAAAATCTTGAAATTAACTATATTCAAGTCATTTCCGTCCAATACATAGGAATATTTATAAGTATATTTCCTAAGATCTTTTTATCCCAATATTCAGGAAATAGCCCATTTATTTCATTTCTCACAATTCTTTACAAATTTTATTTGTAAACCCCTTAATATTTCCAAAATCGAATGCACTTGTCTATATCTCCAAATACCCATTCCTAACTTCTTCTATGAATTCTAATTAATTTTCCAAATTTCTCTTATTTTTAACACTTTGGAATTTTTCTTTAAGCTCCCAAAATCCCACTATAAGGTTTTTTTTCTAAAATCATATTCGTTTGACAAACTTTGCTTCCAATCTTGAGAGGGTTTATAAAAAAATTCAATACTTTAAAAACTATACATATAAAATAAGTATTTTAAAAGAACAATAGTTTATTTGTAAAATATGTTAGGTAAATTTAAAATATCAAAACATTTTAAATAACATCAATAACTCATTTCCAAATCATCTTAATAACTAATTAATTTACAAAGCTTATTAATAAAAAGTAGAATTTATTTAAATAAATATTAAATATTAGAATATCTAACTTTTCGAAATATTCTAAATCTCAATTTAAGTTACATAGTATAGTAATTTAAAATCCCATTAAAACAATTTTAATTTCTTGACAAAAAATTATTTTTAAAAAATCTAGTGTTGCCGAATTTAGTTTATAAATTCCTCTCGATTCGTATCACATCTATTATATCTCAACTTTACCACTATTATCACATTCTAAAATAGATTGCACTTTTTCTTTACCAAAACGATTCCCATAACTCGATATAAATTCACATGATAAACTTATATTTTCCCACTTATCAACTGACCATCATTTTCCTTATTTATAAACCTAGTTTGTAAATTTATAGACTTCTTTGAGTTTCACTTATTTATAAAACCAATTTTTATTTATAAAAACTCATTTTATAAATCTCTTCCACAATATATCCCATTTTAATTTCAAATCTATTTTTGATATCGATTCGAACTCTTTCCCATACTTTCAAAGTATCATTTCAAATTCCTTCATATAATTTTATTTAAAAATCTCTATTTAAACAAATTTATGAATAGTTAAGTATAACCCAAATCAAATTATATATATTTTGTCATTCCACTTAATTCCCTTTAAAATAATCCAAATTTACCTATAAATATTTTACATTCAATATCTCCTTTTAATTCCTTAAATTTCAAAAATAACTATTTATGGTTTAAAATACTAAATTTAAGGTCCATGCTATTTTTCACATTTAATAATTCAATATCATAACAATAATCTAGATTATTCACACTAATCATATATCACTGTATATGAAAATTAATCTACATTTTTGAGGAATCCAGTTAGATCCTTCCAACTATTTCCTTACGTCGACAAATGTTAGTCAACATTAAAAATACCAATCCCACTTCGAGGGGGATATCGCGGTATATAGGGTCATTCGCTATTACGCGGGGCGCATAGGGTTTCATCCCCTATAATGTGCGGAATATCACTCCAAATACTAGTATATACATACTACTGTATATATATTATATCATTCATCAGATAATAATTATTGAATCAACTAGCCATTTAATAATAATTTTAACTATTTATTTAAAATTAATCTGATAATCCAAATGAGTGAGAATTTTCTCACCTTTAATTTTTATTTTGCAATCCATTCCCACTCGACTTGTTTTCATGATTTTTGGACCTCGTATGCAAATTTTATTAAATCTAATTTGCTATCAAAATTTTCAAATTTCAGTTTAAATAACTCACTGTTAAAATTTAAATTAGCTAGAGATTAATACCACCACCATTGCTCATTTCCAAGAAAAATGAACCGCAATCCAAATCCATGTTCTTTGATCGCGACTGCAGTCTGCATTCCAACCATCTCAACTTCGACCACCAATCACCATCTCCGTCTGAACAACTCCACTCCACCACAGCTGCTGTCAAAGTCTGCTGCTCCTCCCTGTACCTGAACGTGACCACCCATCCTTTATACACTCACACATGTCCTTATTGAATACCACCCTAGCTCGCGCGACCTTCACCAAAACTGTCGCCGTGCTCGACCTGGACCATACGAAAATTGGCGTCTCCAACCTCGTGTGCTGCCATGCCTTGCTACGCGAGAGCCACCCCCAAACCGAGCCTCCACATGAGCGCCTACCCCTCCTCGATGGAGCCTATCCCTAACAGATCGCACAAACGTGAACCATCAAGCTACCGCCTTAATCGATCCATATCCCATCGTGAAGGTCGCGAGTGCCCCACTCCTCCATTTCGCCATGATGTGCGCGAACCACCACCGAACACTGCACGAGCGCGCGCGGTCGCGCATCCCCTCCTTCTGCCAATTCGAACGCGTTCGCTTCTACTTTTTTTAAGCTAGCCTACAGAGATTTAGACTGGAGGAAGCGGGATAGGAGAGGCTCGCGATTTAGATTTGAATTGATTTCATTTGCCATGTCAAATGAAGGAGGGAGGAGAACAAAACAGATTTAAATTTGGAGTTTCATTTTTTATTTACGATTTGATTTTTGAAAAGAAGAAAGGAAAGGAGTAGTTGATCTCTGAATAGAAGGAAAGGAGGGGACATGAATTTCTATTGTGATGTGGCGTGTTTTAGAAGGTAATCCCCGATTTTTGACAAGTTAAACTATTATTTAATTATAAATATGTCATTTAATGCAACTTAAAATTATGATACCTTATCGAGGCATGTCGCTAGACTTTTATAATGTTATACCCTTATTTCGAACGCAATGGAAAGGTTTCTAGCGTTAATTCGATTATATGGAGAAGATAGTTTTTTGGACCCAATTATTATATTGAATTTTCGATATAAATTCCAACGCGTTTCCATCCCCTATGGTCAAATGATTACTCCAAACGCTACGAAACTTGAAATTCGATAATAATACATTATTACGGATCCAATGGAATAGGTTTTGTCGAATTCTGAGACTATGCCCCGGATCGCTATTTTAAATCGATGATTCCGAAAATTCCGAAACCGCTTAAATTTACAGTTTTAAAATCTTACTAAATCAATTCTGATTCAAATAGAATTTATATAAATATTAGAAATAATTTTTGATTTCATATTCAACTCCAATCCTATTATTTAAGCGATTTTTAATTATTAACTCAAAAATTAATTTATTAATTAAATCACTATATTTAGAACTAAAGTTTTTATTACACTATTTTGATCGGTAAACTTCGTATTGAAATCCCACTCACATTCCAAAACTCAACATTTAAAACGAATTACATGTTCAAAATTAACGACCAAAAATTCGGGTCGTTACATTCCTCACCCTTAAAAGAATTTTGTCCCCGAAATTGATAAGGCGGGAAAAATGCTCTAAACCCAATACCTATTCAAAACCCATTTGGTCATTCGATATTTCACTTTTCTAATCTTTTATTTCGACCAAAACAATTTGTCCCTAATTCTATTTCCAAAACCCTTTATTTCAATTACAATTCGAAATCAAATTGTCGTTACAAAAATTTCCATAATTTTTCAAAAATTTTCTAACACCTAAATTTCCGAATTTTTTTGGCAAAGTCTCCCTTGTACGAAGAGCCTTTTGCAATATGACAAGAGGGATAAATATATATACATCCACCCACACAGTCGGAAAACAAAAAATATATATCAATATTTATATTTTGTGATATTTAATTCGAAAATGTACCTTACTTATATTTTTTAAGCATTATTAAGCAAGCAAGTTACTTCATATGCAAATACGTAATCCAAATCTAGCCCGACAGCCTACGGGTACTTGTACTTACTCAGTTTAAACACGTGAGTACCAAAATATGAAATTCACTAATATTTCACTTATCTAAATAGTTAAAACACCTAACTCATAAGCAATACATGTTAAACATTTATTTGTAAGTAATTACAGGGTCTCGGTACTAATTTAATTACTTTCCAACAATCCATATACCCTTTCATTCAATTTAAATAATTTACAACTCACTTTTCATGCATTCATTTTATTTTTATACCAAACAACTCATATCCATTTCGAATTAATTTAAAAATCAATTTTTTTTCACTTTTATTAATTCATAGAATTTTATTTACTTTCATTTACGCCAAATAACAATTCTTTTTACAAATTCGATGCTTTTTATTTAATAAAATGACCAATTAAGCTTACAGCTATTTTAAATTGATCCCAAATCAATTTATATTCAATTCTATTCTATTTAAAATTGATTCTCAATCAATTCGTCTATATTCCATTTATATCCACATTTATTATATTCAAATCCATTTTGTTAAGCTTGGAATCATCCCACGCTATTTGTTAAATAACCATTTCACTATTTATTCGAGTTAACTTCCATTCAACAATATCAACTTAAGTTAATCCGTTATTTTATTTTATTACGCCTTATAACTTAAGTTTATTTTCATTTCAACCAATTTCCATTTCATTTACTAATTAGTTAATTAGATTATTCGTTTTATCCACTTCATTTTCAACTCCATATTCAAATTCATTTTTGAATTCATTTAAATGATATCAAGGCCATATCAATTTATTTATACTCGAATGGAAGTTATTTGTAACTCAAGTCATTACTGTCCCAATCCATTTCTATTTTATTCGATAATATTTCCAATTATAATTAATTCTCTTACCATCTAAGTCGAATTTTATATACAACCCAAGTTTTGTTTTCAATATCCACTTTTTTATCCACAATCCAATTTTAAATTAACAAAGTCAAATTCCATCTTCACATTCATTTAACTAATTAATTATCTAATTAGTTCACCTCCATTTTATAATCCCATATCTTATTTTTATTTCAAAACTCGCTTTTTTTAATTTTTCGAGTTCAAATTCCTTTTTATAATTTAAGCGTTGAATTTAATTTCCCTTATCAAAATATCAATAAATTTTATTTTAGGTTTTCTACCCCACTTTTCAATTTTATAAGTCACACAACTTATTTTTACATTTCCGTCAATTCTATACTCGAATTTATTCACATTTTATCTTTAACTCAAGATTATACATTAATTTATAGCCTAAGTATATTTTTATTCCATTAATTTCAATTTTTATAAGCTACTCCAATTTATTTATTCACAATTCCAATTTTCACTTAAATTTTATCTCATTCAAAATTTATACCTTAAGGCTATATAATTATTTCACAAATCAAAATTTAGATTTACTTCAATTTGATATTATTTCTAATTCAATCCAATTTTATAATTTATGGCTATATAGTCACTTTATATTTCATATTTACATATTTAATTCAATTTAATATAACCAAATCCAACACACCTTTTGATTTAAATTTCAATTCTTCTTTACCAATATTTCAAAACCATACTCAAGTTATTCATACTTAACTAACTTCACTCCAAACAAATCTACTTTTATTTCATTCAATTTCATTATACATTGCAATTTCTTTGTTTAAGTTAACTCCTTTTTCATTAATGCGCTATATTAATATAATTCAAATCCAGTCAATTAAATTTCTAAAATTTAATTTACTCAACTTAACTTAAGTTGTATTTCATTTCAATTTTCTCACTTTAAATTTTATGCCAACTTCAATTCTTCACACTTCCCTCCTTATAAATAACATCTTCCACGAGATTCCAGAATTTTTAAACACCAGGTATTTATTTCAAATCACTTTGAAATAAAATATATATATATATACATATAATCTTTTGGCTCTAACAAACCACTTCTGTTGAATATCAAAATCAACCTGATTTCACCCAAAACAATTCGCTTTTCAGAATTTTTAAATAAACTAGTTTGCCTGACAAATCTGAATCAAATAAATTTTGGCAGCAATCTATCACTTAAAAACTCGAAAATGAATACTAATGATGCATCCGTCATCATCAGAATTATATTCCAGCAACCAAAGTGAGTTCGGTGCTATATCACTTCCAAAATCCATTTAAACCAATTTTATTTTCAAAAATACCTCTAAATAATAATACTATCAATTATTTCAAAATATTTCGGAAAATATTTCCAAAATCTCCGGGATTTTCCAAATTCTGGTTTGAATCATTCTTAATTTTAACTCATTTGTATAATTCACACTTATACAATTTCAATTTTGATTTTTATAACTATTACAAATTTTTAAATCTTATTTTGGTTATATAATAATTACCAAAACATACCTCTATAATAATTTTCAGAAAATTATTATCTTTTATATCAAAATATAATTTGGGTAAAATTATTTCATTTACCCACTTTAAAACCATTTACCGTGTTTAAGTGTTTAGAAACTCTTATCGATTTAAGTGGCGTCCCATTATTCGATTAGAATTTATATACCACCCAACAGATAAATTATCATAATACAAAACCATTTATATTCACTAACAAATACGCAATCATACATATTATTACACCCAACTCATTCTAGAGTACCGCTGACTCCATTTCTAATGAGTAATCCCTACCAGAGCCAAGGTTCTCGCTTAACTTTCAGCTCTGATACCAAATGTAGCGACTCGCGGTTCCATACCCCTTGAGTTGATAAAATCTCTTCCATGATCAACCCCAAAGTATGCGAAAAAGCGAATAACAAGGGTGAAGAAGAAAAAGGTAGAAGAAAAAATAGAACAACAAACACAGAATCTCACAATCGCAGCGGAACAAAATGTAATATATAACAATAGATTTTGAATACAAGAACTATGTTGTTAATGTACACACCATTATCAGAGTATAATATACAACCATCGATCTAGACAGTTCAATAACTTGTTCTCACACAGCGGAAACACAAATCTTCGAGAATACGTATTGTCATCCAGCTCATCTTCTAAGCTCCATAGCATCCTATCCTCAATTTGAAATACTCGGTCTGACCCAAGCATTATAATAAAATAACACCCGAGTCAGTCTAGAAAACTAGTGTGAGAAAACACACTCAGTTTGAATTATTAGAGTTATCAAAATCCTTTGAAATCAAAGGTATCTCGTAAGACCGCGTCCCACATAAACACGATGGGTTTTTACCTTACAATAACCAAAACAATTTTGTAGAAAATCCTCAAATATTATAATAGCGTTTAAACACAAATACTTATTAAAATAGCCAAAATTGTTATATTAATTAAATTCCAGCATACTAGGCTTTAAAAACAAAACTGTAAGCTTGTATTGGAGGATGGATTCCATATGAATGACTGGGCCACTAGGGTACCGCCCATCATAGTACACCTCTAGAACAATGTACCGAGGACCATCACCAGGATCCCCTGCTAGACTAGATCGATCCACCCGTAACCTTGATAAACCAAATATGTTATCACTCTGGGTGTTCCCATCCTTACAATCGAGCGCTTCTTCTTTCATCCACAACCATATCCATAATATAAAGGTTTCCGAGGACGTCTAGAAAAGTTATAACATACCCTAATTGGGTGCGACCCACTTAGCCTTGCTGCATCTCCCATGTTTTAGTCATTCCCGGTTGATGAGGTTCGAGGCTATGCGTTACCTTTCAAGAACAAGTTTACTTAAATGCTCATCGTCCTTTAATGACAATGTTCTGATAGTATTCGTCCATTGTCCTGGGTTCGGAAAAATCCAATCACCTTTTTCAACATCTTCACGGTATTCATTCGTTACGTTCAAACCGGATCGAAGTGGCTTTCTGGATAATTTAGTCTGATCCCGGTCTCTACGAAACGATTAACGAAATTGGCTAATATTGATAGTCGGTTATATAACTATCAATAAACCATCCATAAGCAATCATCTGGCTTTATTATAATTTTCCAAAATATATTCTCAAAATATCTTTATAAGATATATACATTCAAACCCTTCCAATATTTCAATAGTGGAAATCAAACTTAAATTCTTATATCCTTAACAGGGTATTTTCCAAGTCATTTCAATACTTAGAATATTTTTTTACCGCTTCCATTTATAATTCATCCCTTTGAAAATATTTTTTTTATTTAAAATCTCGAAGTTAACTATTTTCAAATCATTTCCATCCAATGCTTAGGAATATTTATAAGTATATTTACTAAGATCTTTTTATCCCAATATACAGGAAATAGCCTATTTATTTCCTATTCTCATAATTCTTTACAAATTTTATTCATAAACCCCTTAATATTTCCAAAGTCGAATGCACTTGGCTATATCGCCAAATACCCATTTCTAAGTTCTTTTATGAATTCTAATTCATTTTTCGAATTTCTCATATTTTTCACACTGTGGAATTTTTCTTTTAGCTCCCAAAATCCCACTATAAGATTTCTCATCTAAAATCATACTCGTTTAACAAACTTCGCTTCCAATCTCGAGAGGATTTATAAATAAATTCAATCCTTTAAAACTATATATATAAAATAAGTATTTTTAAGGATAATAGTTTATTTGTAAAAATGTTTAAGTAAATTTAAAATATGAAAACATTTTAAATAACATCAATAACTCATTTATAAATCATCTTTAATAACTAATTAATTTATAAAGCTAGTTAATAAAAATTAGAATTTATTCCAATAGATATTAAGTATTAGAATAACTAACTTTTCAGAATATTCTAAATCTCAATTTAAGTTACATAGTAGAGTAATTTAAAATCCCATTTAAAACAATTTTAATTTCTTGACAAAAATATTTTTAAACAAATCTAGAATTGCCAAATTCAATTTATAAATTCCTCTTGATTCGTATCACATTGATTATATCTCAACTTTACCATTATCCTCATATTCAAAAATAGATTCCACTATTTCTTTACCAAAACAATTACCATAACTCGATATAAATTCACGTCGTAAAATTATATTTTCCCATTTATCAACTGATCATCATTTTTCTTATTTATAAACCTCGTTTATAAATTTATAAACTCCTTTGAGTTTCACTTATTTACAAAACCAATTTTTATTTATAAAATTTCATTTTATAAATCTCTTCCTTAATAAATCTCATTTTAATTTCTAACTATTTTTTTAATATCAATTCCAACTCCTTCCCATACTTTCAAAGTATCATTTCAAATTCCTATATATAATTTTATTTAAAATTCACTATTTAAACAAAATTCCGAATAGTTAAGTATAACCCAAATCAAATTATATATATTTTCATTCCACTTAATTCCCTTTAAAATAATCTAAGTTTCCTGTAAATATTTTATATTCAATATCTCCTTTTTAATTCCTTAAATTTCAAAAATAACTATTTATGGTATTTAAAATACCAAATTTAAGGTCCGTGCTATTTTTCACATTTAATAATTCAATATTATAGCAATAATCTATAACTGATTGTTCACAGTAATCATATATCACTGTACATGAAAATTAATCTATATTTTTGGGGAATCCAGTTGGATCCCTCCACCATGTTTCCCTGCATCCATAGATGTTAGTCAACATTAAAAATACCAATCCTACTTCGAGGGGGATATAGGTCCATCCGCTATTATGCAGGGCGCATAGGGTCTCATTCACTATAATATGCGAGAATATCTCACCAAATACTAGCAGATATATACTACTACTATATATATTTTTTATCATTCATCAGATAGTAATTATTAAATCAACTAGGCATTCAATAATTAATTTTAACCATTTAATTAAAATTAATTTGATAATCCAAATGAGTGAGAATTTTCTCACCTTTGATTTTTATTTTGCAATCCATTCCCACTCGACTTGTTTTAATAATTTTTGGACCTCGTATGTAAATTTTATTAAATCTAATTAGATACCAATATTTTCAAATTTCAGTTTAAATAACTAACTGTTAAAATTTAAATTAGCTAGAGATTAATACCTCCACCATCGCTCATTTCCAGGCAAGAAAAACGAACCACAACCCAAACCCACGTTCTTCGATCGCAACTGTAGTGTGCATTCCGACAACCTCGACTTCGACCACCAATCACCATCTCCGCCTGAACAACTCCACTCCACCACCGCTGCTGTCGAAGTCTGCTGCTCCTCCATGTACCTGAACGCGACCACCCATCCTCTTTCACACAACCACGTCCTCGCCGAATGCCACTCTAGCTCACGCAACCTTCACCAAAACTGCTGTCGAGCTCGACCACAACCATACTAAAATTCGCATCTCCATCCTTTTGTGCCGCCGTGCCTCGCTACACGAGAGCCACCCTTAAACCGAGCCTCCACACGAGCGCATACTACCCCTCGATGGAGCCTAGCCCTAACAGATCGCACGAACGCAAGCCATCAGGTTGCCGCCTCAATCGACCAACATCCCATCGTGAAAGTCGCGATTGTCCCACTCCTCCATTTTGCCACGATGCACGCGAACCACCACCGAACACTCCTCGAGCGTGCACGGGGCCACGCATCCCCTCCCTCTTCCAATTCGAATGTGTTCGCGTTCGCTTCTACTCTTTTTTTTAAGCTAGCCTATTGAGATTCGAACTGGAGGAAGAGGGATAAAGGAGGCTTGCGATTTACATTTGAATTGATCTCGTTTGTCGTGTAAAATGAAAGAGGGACGAGAACAAAAAAGATTTAAATTTGGAGTTTAGTTTTTTTATTTGTGATTTGATTTGTGAAAAGAAGAAAGGAATGGAGTACGTGATTTTTTAATTAAAGGAAAGGAGGGGACATGAATTTCTATTGTGATGTGGCGTGTTTTAGAAGGCAAGCCTTGATTTTTGACAGGTTAAAATATTATTTAATTATAAATATCTCATTTAATGCAAATTAAAATTCCGATACCTAATCGAGATGTGCTACTAGGCGTTATAATGTTATACCCCTATTTTTAATGCAATGGAAAAGGTTTCGAGTCCTAATTCGATTGTATGGAGAAGATAGCTTTTTGGACCCAATTATTATATTGAATTTTCAATATAAATTCCAACGTGTTTCTATCCCATATGATCAAAGGATAACTCCAAATGCTATGAATTTGAAATCCGATAATAATACATTATTATGGATCCAATGAACTGGTTTCGTCGAATTCCGAGATTGTGTCCCGGATCACTATTTCAAATCCTAGATTAAATCAATGATTTCGAAAATTTTGAAACCGCTTAAATTTTCAGTTTAAAATCTTACTAACTCAATTTTGATTCAAATAGAATTTATATAAATATCAGAATTGTTTTTGATTTCATATTCAACTCCAATTCAATTATTTAAGCGATTTTTAATTATTAACTCCAAAATTAATTTATTAATCAAATCACTATTATTGGAACTTAAATTTCTATTACACTGTTTTTGTTCGATAAACTTCATATTGAAATCCCATTCACATTCCAAAAGTCAACATTTAAAATGAATTAAAATTTTAAAATTAACGACCAAAAATCCTTCTCGTTAAAGCATTTTGGAGACTTAAAGGGAATTATTTACAATGTAATAAGAGGGTTTTGTAAATGGTTTTAGATATTTATAAAGGAATTTTTACAAATGGGTTTATAGATTTATAAAAATAGTTTATAAGTAAGTACATGGTTTTATAAATGGTTTATAAATGACTCGAGAAATAATTTATAAATGGTTCATAAATGGTTTTAGAAATTAAAATGGAGTTTATAAATGATTTCAGAATTAGATAAAAAAGAAATCTTCCTAAGTGTGTGGTAATATACTTCTACTGTTGAGATAATTACATGGATATTTTCTAAGTATTGAAAATATAGGAATTTGCGGGTATATTTTTGTAAAGGTATATATATAAAAGCATGATAAAATGATTTTAATTAATGAGAAGGTTTGTCTAAAAGGCTTAGTCATTTTCCACGGGAAATGAAATCTTTGTTTGAACGTTTTTTATTTGATAGTTAAATAATCGAATATTAAAATCTTGGTCGAAATAATAATCCTTCTTAATTTTGGTGGTACAGAAATATTCTTTACTTAACACCGAAGGATTTTAAGTCTTGAAGTATCTAGGTGAAACGTAGGAATTATACTTTATAGTTACCATCGGTGGTGCTATACTATATGTATAAACTCGTGTGTTCTTTTAAGACAAATGACGAGGAGACCCGTCCACTAAATCGGTTAGGGTGATCCCCGCTCTTGTGTATTATCTGATTATTTCCTAAAGAACCGGTATTGAGTATTCTAGAAAATTGATGATTGCTTTTTGGACCGCTATGGAAATGGAAGAGTGTACTCGTAAGAGATGACTCGAGACCATAGCCACTCTAAAACCATATATAGTTCTATGGAGGAGTTTCGTGACATATAGAGATGTTGGAATTCATGTGTGATTTCGAAACCTGTTGGGGGTATGGGAATCCATGTGGGACTCCATAATCGATTTTAGTGGTGGTGCATGATCTGAACGCCGGAGGTAGCCTCATTTGTGATAAAGGATAAAATCAGAGATAGGAGGCATGGCCAGTAAGGTTGGAAAAACCATAAGGTGTAGTCGCCTCCACCTAGATATTACTTACTGTTATTTTGCGTGCATTGGGCGATGCACTCAGTCTTTGCGAGACTAGCTATGTTTTTTCTATGGTACGTTACTAGGGATGTTTGTTGCTTTGGAAGGATATCTCTGATCCTTGTGCAATTTCTCAAAGTACTAAGGACACCCCCATAGAATTCTACACAATTAGCGAACGTGCTTTATCGATTTTTGATTATACACCTAGTATTGTTGTGATGTACACTCAAGAGCATTACAGCTACTTAATTATTATTATTTTCTTCCTTAGACATTATTAGAATATCGATGGATTTTCTATAGAAAAGGTTTGGTTATCGCAAGGTAAAAACCCATTCGTGTTTATGCGCGGCGTGGTCTTACGAGATACTTTTGATTTCAAAAGGTTTTTTATAACTTTAAAATCCAATTGGGTGTGTTTTTCTCACGCTTGTTTTCCAAACTGACTTGGGTGTTATTTTACTATAATGCTCGAATCAGACCGAGCATGTTTACAGATTTTATTTGGATGTTTTGGAGCTTTAGGAGAAGAGCTGGAGGCCTAGAGATGTCTTCACGTATATGATTATTTTTCCGATGTGTTCATTGTTGTATTTATCAATAATTGTGAAGACATGTTATTATAACTATCCAGGCTAAAATAGTTTAGCGTACTCTAATTTATGTCTGTATATACATATATTACAGTTTGTTTTGTGTAAAGATTTGTTATACATTATAGATTATTCGTTGCTCTGTGAGATTCTTTGTTGTTTGTTTTCTTTCTTTCTTTTTCCCTGACATTTGGGTTTTTTGACATTCGACTGCTCGGCAAGCAATATGGTGGTGGACATATTAGTATCGATTTTCAAGGGTCGAAATTCCCAATTGTTGCACTATGTATTACCATTTTAGAAAAACTCACTTGGAATGCAAACACTACCCTCGAGACAACAATGTAATGCCCACATTCATCCATACAATTTGTTCAAGATATAAACAAATCAAAGGCACTATTTCTACTACATTTATTTTCAGAATCACTCTCCGGATTAGTTGCAAGTAGCCCATGCACTTCAAAGAACGCCATCGACTTCCATCATCTTCAAGTTGTTCCCAAATCCAAATGCTTACGCCTGTTCGAAGTGGTTTTCAAATAATTCATGTTTATCCGATCTCGGTCTCTTCGAACCGATAATCGGTAGTTTCAAAACTAGCCAATGTTTGATAGTCGATCATTTAACTATCAAATAAACAAACAATCCAATCAAAGATTTAATTTCATGTGAGAATCAACCCTACTTAAGTACATAAGCAACCGCTAAGCCTCTTTAGTTAATCCTTTTATTAGTTAAAACTACTTTGTAAATACATGTATCAAAATAATTTTATATAAGATATACATAAGTATACTAATCATTCACTATTCATTTATACTTTTCAATGCTTGTAAAACTTTTCATATTCTAATATCTGTGGTATAAGTATATTCACAAAAACACTGCACTTTCAATAATTAGAAAATGTAACCATATATTTATCTCAACAGCATAAGTATATTCATAAAATTTAAGAAAGATTTAACTTCTAAAGCTGTACTTATTTTGGGTTAAAACAAATGCTATTTTGAAATGTTGGCAACGATTATCCAAAATACATTTGGTGTAAGTAAATGGATCATAGGGAAATTAGACTCGGTATACTTACCACCACTTTTCGATTTTAAACTTGCACCATCCCTCGATTAACAATGTAGTCAGACAAGTCTGAAAAATATTATTTCCTCGACATATATTCTTAATTCTCACATAGAAAGTCAAGTTTCCATTACAAGAATTTGGTGTTAAGTATGAAAAGAATCCTTTCCATACCACCATAAGTTATAAACATCATTTATGGAAATCAAATCTCATTCCTTTTATAAAACTCCTTTTTTATAAATCTCTTTTATATTTAAAAAACTCCTTACAAATTTATTTATAAAACTCCTTTTTATTTATAAAACTCATTTTATAAATCTCCTTTCAATTTATAAAATTTCATTTTATAAATCTTCTTATTTTAAATCTTATATACTTATCTCCAATCTTTCATTTCAAGATAGGACTAGATCTTTCCATTAAATGATCATTTCATATGTCACTATAAATTCACAAACGTGATTTATTATTCCAGTTTATCAGAATGATATATTTCCCTTTTATGAAATATCATTTAAAAAATATGTTCTTTTATTTATAAAATACCATTATAAATCTGTCTTTCTATGCAACATTTTATATAAATCATTTCACAGTTATTATTTCAAAATATTTCTATCTTTTTTAAAAACAGAATCACTAAATTATGAAAGATAAATCCCCATTTTTCCTTACAATAAATGTATGTTATTATAATAACATAGTATAAAATAAATGCTTCCTAAAATACTTTTAAAATATTTCCATATAAATTAGAAGAAACCAACAAAAAGAGAAGTTCAAAAACTATTTTCAAATGAAATGCCATAGAAAATTCCAAAAATCCAATTTAAAATCATTCTCCGAATTAAAACCATTTCAAATCAAAACAGCAATTTATAGTATTTCCAAAATACTATAGTGAGGCCTAGAGCTACCACGGCTCTTAACTAATATTGCTACTACCTTTATCACAAGGTTTAACTTTTAAAACATATCAATATCATATCCTATACTTTTGGCATTCAAAAATTTATACAAGAAATATATAAATGAAATTAAAATCAACAATGGTGTGGAATCTGGATCCCTCTACAAAATTTCCCTTATTTCATTCTATATACTATCCCACTTTCTAAATTTGAAATTCCACCAAACCAAAAAAACAAACCATTCTAGCATGCGAACAATAATTTATATCATCACATACAGCTTGTAATGTTACCCCAAAGGTGAATCAACTTATCAAAATTCCAACAGACGCTTAAGCGTTCCGGCTTCATCTTTTAGCTCAAAATTTCACTTGCTCTAAATTTGATGAAATTTACTCCAGTGTGTAGATAAAGCACCCATGAGTGCAAGGCAAAAGACTGCATCTCGATTGAACCTCGTTGAGTAAGACATTAATTTTATAGGATTTGCGATTAAATAATTAAATAGTTAACGTAATTAATTACAATTCACCTTAATTACTCCAAATAACCTTTCTTCCCCAGATTTGCTAAGCCATTGTGCCCCTATGCACAACCTATACAGCATGTTTGTGCATATCCCCTTCTCTCCTCTAATTCTCCTCCTCTCCTCGATGAAATCAAGTGCAGACGATTCCTATGCGCCACGCATCGCGTCCTCTCCGTAATGACTACCACCTCTTCAAGCTTGGTCCCCTCCTCCCATTTCCAACCTGATGCCTCCATTAGCGATACTACAAACTCGCAATTCAAACTAACGCCCTAGAGCTCAATTTGTTGACATCGACATGTGGGCCTTGCCAAGAGAAATGCAATCGTACTCTTCGTTTCGCCTATCGTCGCCTCATTCTCTACACCCTTCCATCCTAGTTCGGCCATGATAATATCGAGCTTCAACAAGCAATGTCATAATCGCTTTCGGGACTATAGATTTGAAACTCTTAAGCATACGAATCCAACGAACCCAAGATCAAGATCTACCAGCGCTTCTAGCTCCTAGAAGAATTTAATTTATGTTGGTCGCTACATTTGTTAACAAGAAATGAAAAATAAAAAGGAGAGGAGGGAAAAGTGAGAGAGTGAGGAAATAGGCTAAGTTTTTAGGATATTATAATTCTAAAGTTTTGGTACTTCACTACACACTATCACATTTGCATACGAAGTACGAACAACGGAAATATAAATACGATCGCACACAATAATGTGACATGATCATAAAACAATAAAAAAACACGCTGGTTACTTTATTCTATGAAATTTTAAAAATACCAAATTTGCTGTAAAATAAGTCAGACTAGAATTTAATTATTTTACAAATTAAAAATCAAAGAAAAATCCTATAAATCATTGAAAAATATACCATTAATATCAAGCCATTTTATTAACACTTAAGTTTCCTATTATTTACAATACTTGAATCAAATTTGAATATTTAAATAAATTAGATATTCCCATTCGAAGCATTAAAAAATTTCGTCCCTTAAAAGAATCTCGTCCTCGAAATTCCCAAAGGAAGAAAATGTCTTTGCACCCTTAGGCTTTTACACCAATTAATTAAAACGAGTTATTAGATTTTAAAATCCAAAATGGTGCTAAAAAAATTCGACAGCGCCTCCTTTGTGCAGCTAGGTCCATAGAAATCACAATATCAATATAAGCTGATATCTAGGGATAACATAACAAAAATATATACGTATGATATATTTTATAGAGTGTATATCTATAACATTCCCCTACTTAGAGGGCCAAAACTAAAGGCTACGGATGATGCAGTCATCCATAGTTATTAATGCTCGACGATTAAATACGGCGATATTAGACACAATGATTCACAGAAACACAAGAATATGGAACAAAAATTAAATAGCAAACATGTTCCACATTCCATTTCATAATATTCCAAATTGATTACATAATCTCAGTACGCAGACCACGTTCAGATAACATATAATTAATACAAAATACACCAAAAGTGACATATGAAGATGCCCCATTGAATGATCGAAATATATATATAATAAGGCACTTAAACAAATTGCCTTTATAATCAAACACACAACGGAAATAAAAGAACTCTAATAGAAAGCTTGCCTCCTACACGTCCTCGGAAGCTTTATTCATCTAAAAGAACACCTTGAAAACTTAAATCTCAACCTACTCAAAATCAATTAAGTACCCGAGAGATTAAGGGAAAAGCAAAATTATCGAGTCAGACAAATAGCCTGGTATGAATAATAGTCTATCATCTCAATTCATTTAGATATCTAGTGAGACCGTGCCGCTTAGCGGAATGGGTTTTCCCATTACTAGTATACTAAAACATTTATCAAACCATATATCACGCTCCTACATCCACAATGGTTAAAACATGGTACTTTAAAAACATTATGATAATATGCAAAACAAGTAAATCAAATCTGAAATACCCATCCCTATTCATTCTGACTAGCTGTCTCAATTATAGTTTCTAGGGTCACTATTAACTAGTTAAATGTTTATGGACTATCAGTCTGATTTCATAGTTTTCATGGGATTACTAAGATCTTATTGGTAACTCCAATATCTTTATTCTTATCTTAATTTTCATGGGCTGACTAGGAACCTATTGATTATCTGTCAATATCTTAATTCAGAAATAGTTTTCATGGGCTGACTATAAACCTATTGGTCCTTGCCAATACCAATCATTGATTTCATGGACTGACTATGAGCCTATTGGCCCCTGCCAATATATTTTGTTATACACAGTTTTCATGGGCTTACTATGAACCTATTTGCCCCTGCCAATGCCCTTAGTTTTAATGTTCTTAACGTTCCTTAAGATTTATTCACTACTGGGTCAACCTTGTTGGTTATTCTGCCCTTTCCCCAAAGTACCATTATGGGTTAATTACAATATGAATAAATATATGAAGAAAAAGCATAGCAATAAAATAATATCAACCCTTGCGGTTTATTATCCTTGAATCGTCTGTATGTGTGTGTCTTAGTTAAACCCTTTAACCTTTATTATAAATGAAATTTTCTTCATTTCAAAACTCTTTGTTTATTTATGCCATGCTTATTCATTTATATTGAGATTGGATTTATGTTTTGAAATCTTAAAACATCTTTTTTGAAACCTCAAGATGACTTCCCTCGAAAGCAAAAACATCTTTTCAAAACATAATAAACATACCTTTCGAAGCCCTTGATAAATATTCTTTTTTGAAACCAAAAACACCCTTCGATGGTGTCAAAACGTCCATTAAAACATAGCTTCGAAACAAATGAAATATTCCTTTTGAAAGTATTCGGTTTTCTCTTTAAAACATCTTTTGGATCAAAGTGGATATATACAAAAGTATCTCTTTCGAAACACTTACAAAATTATTTGGGGAAAAGTTGATGGTGTCGGAACCATCTATTCAAAAGAACAACCCTTTAAATTAAAAATTTGAAGGATAGATCGAAACCCCTTTCGACTCCATTGCCTTCGAAACCCTTAACCCCTTTCGAAAGCATTTAGGAAGTGGCTTAACTTAGGTAAAAACAAAAATAACCCATCTCCAAAATCATGTTTTACTTAACATAAAAATTTTCCATGGCATTTCAAAATCAAAGACTTGATTTTTACATCAAAACCATGCAAATACATATGTGAATGAATTAAAACAAATCAAATATAATATATAGTTCAAGCATATCATCATTCATATTATCATAATACGAATTTAATCCTAAATAAAAAAAACATAAAATCATGGAATAAAATAGAGATGGCGTGAAATTATTATTCACCTTAGATGCGATAAGGAATTTGAGAATGTAGTTGATAAACCCTTCCTAGCTTTGATCCTTAGCTTTTATATTGAATTATTTCTCTTTGATAATGGTCGATCTAGATTTTTTTCGACGTTTATTTTAGATTTGAAAAAATGAACATAAATGGATAAGGTGAGAAGTGTATAGCCATGTAAAATGATGTGGCTATTTTTTACTAATATGGCCATGTGTAATCTAATTAGTTAATAACCATTAAAAGCCCATTCATCTTATTATTAAGCACAGCCTTCTTATAAATTTATTCAAATCTCAATCCCCTTATCATCGTTATTCTATTTAATTTATCTAATTAAATTTCCTGAATAATGTTATCAAAAATTAGGAATGTTACATGCTCTCCCTTGAAGAATTTTGTCCACGAAATTAAGTAAGGACCAAAGAGAAAACCTAGCAATCATCTGTAACAACCATACTAGCTTATCTGACTATCAATTTTCTATATAAATCTAATATAGACGTACCCTCAAAGCAAACCAGGATAAGTATCTCTAATCCCATCATTTGTCTTCCAAGTACAGTTCTTCTTGTTATCACTCCACTGAACTTTCACTAACATGAATATCTTGTTCCTCAATCTTTTCTCATCTCTGGATACAACCCAACAATAGTCAAATTAGGCTCTACAACCAAGTCTTCCAACCCTGTCAAAGGAATTGTAGTCTCTGGGTCATGCACATACTTACGAATATGAGATGCATGAAAACATTATGGACACTCGCCATATTGCTCGGCAACTCTACTCTGTATGCGAGCTTTCCAATCCTCTCTAAAATCTAGAATGGACCAATGTATCTCGGGGCTAACTTCGCTGACTTTTCAAATCGCCCCCACACCCTTCATAGGTGATACCTTAATGAAAACCTTATCTCCTACTGAGAATTCTAGATCCTTACGCGTCTTATCCACGTAACTCTTTTGTGTGGACCAAACTTTCTTCATCCTTTCTCGGATCAACTCAATCTTCTTCGATGCCTCTCTAACCAAACCCGGACCTAAGACTAATCTGTTTCTAGTTTCCAACGAACATGCGGGTGATTTGCATGGCCTTCCATACAAAGCTTCAAACGGCGTCGTTCCTATACTAGTCTGATAACTATTATTATATGAAAACTCAAATAAATGTAAGTGATCTTCCCAAGATCCACCAAAGTCCAATACTGAATCTCTCAATAGGTCCTCGTTTACCTTATTGGCTCTCTTTATCCTTCCGTCAGTCTGAGAATGATATGTAGTATTCATATGAAGCTTGGTACCAATCACTTCCTGTAGACCCTTTTAGAATTTTCTGGTGAATAAAGCATCTCTATCACTGACTATACTACTAGGAAGTCCATGCAGCCTATCTATGTTCTTCAGGAACAACTTAGCTAAAACAGGTGCTATCCTGGTTGACCTAACCAGAATGAAATAGGCACTCTTGGTCAATATTTCCACTGTAACATATGTACTTTCATTAACCCTTTTTATCCTTAGCAACTCATCTATAAAATCCATGGATATCGAATCCCACTTCCAAACTGGAATCTCTAAAGGCTGAAGCAACAAACTCGGCTTTTGATGTTCAGCTTTCACTTTTTGATGGTTTGCACACTGTCTAACCCACAAGCCAACATCTTTTTTCATACCTTCCTAATAGAAGCTCCTCTTCATATCTTGATACATCTTGGTTCCTCCAGGATGAATCATAAACATGGACCGATGACATTCTCCAAGAACTTCTTTCCTCAAGTCCTCAATATTCGAAACACACAATCGTCCCTACCTTCACATCCATCCTCTCTGGTCAAGGCTAAAATCCTTTAGATCATCGATCTTAGCTCCAACCTCAAGCCTTTTGATCCTCTCAACCAATGCTGGATCCTCATTCTTCTTAGAAGCAATTCTCTAAATCAATACTGGTTGAACTTCTAAACAAGACAACCTGGCGGAACTCTAACTTGAACCAGTAGTTGATCTTAATTGCACATCACAACTGACTAAATCATTCAAATCCTTCCACTCTGACAACGTAGCTAGCACCACATTTTGATGTTTTCTGCTAAGAGCATCTACTGCCTTATTACCTTTTCCTAGTTTATACTCTATACCAAAATCATATGCAGCCACAAACTCCAGCCACCTCTGCTGCATCATATTCAACTCCTTCAAAGAGAATAAATACCGTAAAGGCTTATGATCGGTATAAAGCTCAAACCTCTCCCCTGAGAGATAATATCTCCAAATCTTCAATGTAAAGATCACAACTGCCAATTCCAAATCATAAGTAGGATATCTAAGTTCATGCGGTCTAAGCTATCGCGAGTCATAGGCAATAACTTTACCATTCTACATCAATATCGCTCCCAATTCGGTTCTGCATGCATCAGTATATACCACCAACCCTTGGTTTCCATCTGGAACTAGTAACACGAGTGCATTGGTCAACAAATGCTTTAACTTAAGGAATGCTTCCTCATATTTGCCGGACTAAATAAACTTCACCTCCTTTCCAGTTATCTTAGTTAAGGGTGTTGCTATCCACGAGAAATCCTTAATGAATCTCCGGTAGAGCCAACAAGTCCAAGAAAGCTCCTGATCTCAGTAACCATCTCTGGGATCTTCCAATTATTTACGGCTTCTAACTTATCTGGATCGAATGAAAATCCTATCCCTGAAACCATGTGACCAAGAAATTTAATCTCTTTCTTCCAGAAATGACACTTGGTAAACTTCGCCTTTAGCTGATTCTTCCTCAGCTTCTCAAGTACCACTCTAAGATGAACTTCATGCTCTCTCTCTCATCCTTAAAGTATACTGGAATGTCATCTATAAACACCCGTACAAGTCTATCCAAATATTCTCGGAAAACTCAGTTCATCAAGTCCATGAAGAAAGCAGGTGCATTCGTCAACTCGAATGGCATTACTAACCACTCGTACGAACCATATCTAGTCCAAAATGCTGTGAAGGGAAAGTTGTTCTCTGCCACTCTTATCTGATGGAAGCCTATCGCCAAATCCAACTGGGAAAACACTCTAGCTCTACTCAACTGATCGAACAGATCATCTATTCTTGGCAAAGGATATTTGTTCCTAATCATCCTTTCATTTAACTTACGATAGTCGATACACATCCTCAACGACCCCTGGTTTCTCCACGAACACTGCAGCGGCTCCTCAAGGCGAACTGCTTGGTCTAATAAAATTCCTTCCTTCAAGATCCACTAGTTGCACCTTCAATTCTTTCATCTCAGTGGGTGTCATCCTGCTCGAGAGTCTACTCACATGTTCAGCTTCGGGCACATGATCTATTCTAAATTCAACAGCTCTTTTAGGTGGTAGTCCAGTGACTGGCTCAAAGACATCTTCAAACTCTCTTGCTACCCGAGCCCGACTTAACTCATTTCCTACCTCCATAGCATTAAGTAAAGCACTAACACTCTGATCAGTATTCTCTATTGATAATATCACTTGGTTATGACTATCAGGGTGTCTCAGTGATATTTCCCTATCTTAGCAAAATATTCTAGCCTCATTTCTACCCAACCAATCTATACCCAGGACAATTTTGAAATCTACGTAATCAATAACATATAAACTTCATGCAAACTTATGACCTAATGAATCAAGTTCTAGATGGTCACATCTTAACCTAGAGTTACATACCCTCCTACTAGATTCGCAGCCCTTAAGGAATTAACAAGGTAGGTGGGTTCTAAAAATAAACTATCAACCGATCACTGAGATATAAATGAATATGATGCACCCGTATCAAAAAGTACTCTAATTGGAATACTCTGAATCAAGAGCGTACCTTCCATCACAGTATTTCCCTTATCTACTGTAGTTGGCCTAGCTGGTCCGATAGCAAAGACTTTCCCTTTATTCACCCTGACTGGCTCTGGACATTGATTCTTGCAATGCCCAACTTGATCGCAGTTGAAGCACTTCACATTCTTCTTTGTTGCAGCTTTCTTTCCGTTTCCTGACCGGCACTCATTGACAAAGCGACCCTTCTTGTCACACTTATAACAAACTACCTAGGCCTTTGACTTTTTAGCAGTATTTCCCTTTTGGGCTCCTTTCTTTTTAAAGGACTTTCTCTTTTTCCCTTGAGGACCCCTAAACTTCCATCGATTTCTATTTAATAAAATCAGTAAGTAACTCCTCATGGTGAGTGGTCATCTCCGCCATTATATTACAAGGATCACAGACATGTGTCATGATCATTCTAGAAAGCTCGGGCCTCAATCCTCGAATGAAACTCTCATTCCTTCTTATGTCAGTTCTATGGTAGTATAGCCATATTGAGACTGCTCTTCATACTTAGTAGCATACTCGGATACTGACATCTCTCCCTAAATTAGATCCATAAATTTCCTCATCAGTTCTGACTTAGCAAACTCAAATACAAACTTCTACTCAAATCTCATTTTTAAATTAGCCTAAGTTAGCTGCTCTTTCAAAACTTTGGCAGTAACACTATACCACCAATGTAGTGCTACCACTACATCTGTCTAGAACCAAACCTTCTCTTTTGCCCATCATTTAGACCCAAATCAGTAAATATACGTCCATAATGCAACATCCAATTCTCAACCTCTATGGCACTCTCTATTCCTAAGAATGGGTGTAGTCTCTACTCAATAAAGCATAATTATTCCCAATCCGAGCAACAAGATTAGCTTCTCTTACATTTCCAACAATGCCAGCAGCAACTCCTGCTTGCATCAAACAACCAAAGAACCGATACATCGTCCCCATATCTACTGCAGATTTCCAATGCCCATATTGGCATCGACATTTTGATTTATAGCATTAGCCGGTTGACCCGGGTTCCTCCTTATAGTGGGTCGAGCATTACCATTAGTTATGGTGCTTCCTCCATTGAGAATTCCTCTTCCGTTTCCCGCTTCCATATCTCCCTTCTTGTAAATCTGCATACGAGCCTTAGTAAGATACAGAAGAACGGCCTAAGAGAGTGGGGAATACGCACTTATATATAACTATATATATCAAATACAACTACGATACTATAGCATTAACCCAAAACCCAATCTTATTATCTGATTTATCGGATTATGTTTGGAAAATCTTTTAGGTTTTAAGTTTCTTTTAAATTTTCATAAACCTATACTCTGATACAAATTTGTAACATTCCCTTACTTGGAGGCCCGAAACTAATGGCTATGGATGTTGCCGTCATCCATACATTACTACAAAACAGGCCATTTGCATCGCCTCATTTGAATCGGTTTAAGTAAATACTGATGCAAATAGAACTATTTGCATCAGTTATGTCTTAATAACCGATGCAATTGGTACGTGGAAAGCAATAGGTAATAAAAAATCAAATTTGCATCAGTTGTCATCAACAACTGATGCAAATACGTCGATGCAAATACTTTTAGTCGCATCGATTTTAAAGTCAACCAATGCAACTGGGTCCAAAATAATAATTTACGCATCGGTTCGCTTGTAGAGGCGATGCAATTTCTAATTAGTTAGGTTATTCGCTGCTCACTTTTACATCCCGCCTTTCCAATTTTTTTCCCCGCTCCCATTCTCTTCCCCAAATAATTCGCCAGCTTAAAAAAAGAAACCCTAAAATCACCGTTTGCATCATCTGCCCAAACCTTGAACCCAAGTTTCTCTAAAGAATATTCATCGGCCATGGCATCATCCGCGGTGCTCAGAAATACTAGCAATTCAAGGCGCCTTCTTCAGCTCCCATCTCACTCTTCTAATTTGTACCATTCTTGCTGTAGAAGTCGGAAGGAGTTGCCTCATATCGGTATTGGCGATAGAGAAACCGATTTTGATTTCATGTCCATTTGCAAGGTTCGGTTTTTATGTTCCTTGTGCTTATATCATTGTAGTTTTTATCCTCTTTGGAGATAGTGGTAAACTGTTAATTAATAACATCATAGTAGTTTTTATCCTCTTCTTATTGTCTTATTTTTCTACAGTTGCTCAGCAACCACATTTTTTCAGAGAATGCAATCCTCAACCTTTGGAACATACCATGTGCAAGCTGTTTCAGATTTCACTTAAGGTCAAGCGAGCAAATACAGGTATAAAATATCATTTTCATCCTTGAATTTGTAATACATACGCTGCTCAGAAGGTTCGATCTTAAAAATGTACTGCACATACTTATTGAATTATAAAAGTCAGGATACATAGAATTGTCTTATGACTAACACTTTGGAGGAAAGCACACTTATTCTACTTGAAACCATAAGCTACATTATTTCATCATAAATAATGAATTAGTTT
Organism: Allium cepa; assembly: GCA_030765085.1. Classification (NCBI taxonomy): domain Eukaryota; kingdom Viridiplantae; phylum Streptophyta; class Magnoliopsida; order Asparagales; family Amaryllidaceae; genus Allium; species Allium cepa. The sequence goes on along the minus strand of CM060937.1, from coordinate 281,888,461 downwards.
CTCTTTACATGAGGCATTTTAATACAGTGTCCTTTAGGGATGTTAAACAAGCATTTTGAAAAGCTTGCACATTGTGATCAATGTTTGAAGCGGCTGAGCCAACAAACGATTAAATTAGACTCTCCCTATTTTGATACACGCTTTTTTATTTTTGAAGACCGTGGCAAATATAGCAGATGTCATGGGTTTGATCATTTGAAAGGTGGATTAAGACCAAATTTTTGCAACTTAGTCATCTAATTTATTAACTGAAATATGTGTTAAAACAGTTGCTTTTCATTTCTTGCTTTATAATGTGTTAAAACTATTGTTTGTTGCATCTTTGACCATATCATCTCATGTCTCACGTAGGTTATTTCTTACTTTCATTATAGATCCACAGAAATTGTTCCGATCCACAGATATGTTATTTCTTACTTTCATTTAGCTGCCAAGTTTCCCTCTGCTAATGTCACTATAAGTGCCTTTAGAAATAAAATGGTCTTGACTCTACGACTGCACAAAAGACTGTGTCTACGTTATGGGAACTAACTAAAGGGGGTAGAACAGTAATTATGACTATCCATCATCCTTCCAGCCGACTATTTTACATGTTTCATAAGGTGTTGCTGCTTTCTGATGGCAACCCTGTCTATTTTGGAAAGGGCTTTGATGCTATGGACTACTTTGCGAGCATTGGATGTGCACCCTCCGTCCCCATGAATCCTGCTGATTTTCTTCTTGATCTAGCTAACGGTACGCACTATATATATATATATATATATATAGTTTTAAATATGGCGTGCTTATATTTAGCGTTTTCATATTGGTTTTCTAACGATTGATACTTCCCAATATTACATATTACATGTTCGGTGTATCGATAGTTGCTTATAGTTAAGATAATGGTATATCTAACCATCACCTTTAACCATTCATGATGATAAACGCAAAAAAACTTCAAAAAGTTATATATTTTTTATGTCTGTTCACATCACATAGGTAATCCTAGTTTGCATGTTTGTCGAAGCCCAGACCACTTGTTTGGTATTATACTCATGCTAAAGACTGAGTGAACAACGTACATAAGTGTGTTGAAGAAACTAAACTAAAAATGAGCGATAAGCATTGTATTCCTAGATTCAAGATGCACTTACATCTCCAACTACTGAGTTGAGATGCCATTTGTCTTTCAAATAAGAGAGAAAAGTTTGGCAAAGAATCTATAATCTATCTTCATAGTAGAGATATGATTCTTGGTTACACTTGTATTTTTTAACATCTGCCCGACCATTCATCAGTTGGTTACCCTGAAATAACTTGTACTAATCTAAAGCTGACAAACCAAAAGGTTTTTCCCCCTTTCTTTTCCCTTTTAGGTTTTCTAGCCCCTGGTAACTTGTCGCCGGTTGTATTCCCTGGGAATGAACATTTACGATTTATTTTGAAAGTTTTTGTGCTTCCACATCATATAATTTTAACAAACTGTTCCCGTTTTATTTTCCAAGGCTGTTCTGCCCGTTTTTGATATCTGTTATAACTATTATTGCGGTTGTTGCTGCAATTTTATGGCTAGATGGCCTGATTAAACATATAAGAATATGTAATGTGTCAGGTATGTACCATTTTATTTCTAAAGGCCTTGGGTTCCATCCCCCGAGAAACCAAAATGAGTGCTTTGTCTAAATTAAGTATCACTCTCGTTATCAAAAAAGGTATATACCATTTTAATATCCTGTAATTAGGTATAATAAGAGGAGACTTGGTGCTTATGTGAGGAAGATATACTTAGTAATAACTTGGGGTTTGGGAAACTTGAAAATAAGCTATACTTTTCACAAACTGGGTTATTTCATAAAATTACTAGCATGTTGCTTTTGTAGCACCACTGGTTGAAGCCGACAAGGAAGTTAAGGAAGAACATTATCTGCTTTGGAAACAACCTTCCATTTTCATTTGGTTGGGTAAGCTGGTTCCCCATGTATTGTTTTCTTGTGTTTTTGGTTTACAACTTTGGACTGTCCATTTTAAATGAATTAGGCATCCATCATTAGTACTTAATTTGTGTAAAAGTAGCTTTGATTTTAAACTATTAATCGTGCATTATTAGGGCAAAAAGAACCCAAATACTGACTGTGAGGCAGTGAAAGTTTTCCTTGAAAATGTGAAGCAAGCCACTGAAATGAAGATTGATAGGTAGGTGCATTCATCTCCACTAATTTGAATAAAAAAAGATGATTATATTCAACATATTTTTAATATGATTGAAACATGCTGGAGGCTGACATATGATCTTCATTTCATATTTTCAAAGGACACAAGCATTGCAGTTGGTACAGCAAAACTTAAAAATGGTGCATTTGTTGCAGCTCCTGTGAGTTTCTTTAGTAATTAAGAACATTTTGTGTATATTTGTCAGTTCTTGTTCATTAAACACTTCACGTATGTTCCAGTGTCCTCATGATGTTGCAACAGTTAGGTGAATTGATGATATTAGGGGGTTGCAGGGAAGTAAGTGCACTGTCTATCTGTTGACAGTGGGAAGTAAGTGAACTGCCACCATCAGAGACTTTGAAATATCAAATGGAGGTGCAAAAGAAGCTACAAGAACAACTTGAAGTAAGTCTTTTATAATTTTTATTACAACACTAGCAACGAAAATGATCATTCTACAGGACAAAACTGACTGCATTCATCATTGCCTCTACATATTTCAGTTTAGAAGTAGAAACCCAATGGTAAGAAGAAACCCAATGGTAAAAAACATTTGATGGTATGGAATCAATACCCGATAAAGTTCAGTTTAGAAGTAGAAACCCAATGGTAAGAAGACCTGCACCAAAAATTGTCAAGTCTGTAGTCAGATCAGGTGACTTGAAAAGTATAATTGAATCAAATGTTTTGTAATAATGACTCGTAAATATATAACCATTAACCTGTTTTTATTTATTAGTTAATTTATTTATTTAAAGTTCCAACAAATGCTGAACACCATAATCCATGTGAATTTACACGATTGAAACTCAAGTTCCTAAAGGTTATATATATTTTGTACCACTTCAGTGAAAAGATGTCTAAGCCTTCATTATATGCCTGTGCAACATTTAGTTTATAACTATATACTTGATTATACAAATTTCATGCTTCGGTGACACTTTCATTTTTTATTCACAGTATTGAATACCAGTAGTCTTGGGTCTGTGCACAATGTACACAAAGAATGATGCTATTTATGAAGACTATACACGCAGTACTATCATGAACTTAGTGATGATCAAATGTGGAAGTCTCTTGTCAAGCTCAACAGGTTTGTATTACAGAATAAACATTTTATTCCGGAAGAAAATCTTAATAATTAACTAACCTTGTCATTGTAGAAATCTGATCGAATTTTTTTGTAATCTATTTATTGTATTTTGATCGGTGTGTTTTTGTGTCATGAGGCGGCCAATTCGTCTTTTCATGTTCTTTTAAGCTAATTCATTACTATAGGATATCATCATGGCTTAAAAATTATTATTCAATTTGGTATCTTACATCACACTTCAAACTATATGGGTAAGTAGCCTTAGCAATGATAACTGCTCCCTTGTTACAAAGCTTTTCACGCATGCATTTTAACACACCCAAATTTCTTGCTGAAGTTGATAATATCATTTAAGCACTAATGGTAGACCTCGATAACTGATCTCAAACCGAGCAACGGTATAATCTTGTAGCCCTTGAAACCTACTTCAGTAAATATAATTTTCCATTCTTTTTCAGACCTTTGTTTTCCTGTGGTGTGAACCATCATATGAATATCAAACGTATACTGAGTTTCAGTCGATTCATAATCTTCATTTTCTGTATTCACAACCAAATCTATTATAATCACTTTTCCTCCGTCTTCTTTGCAAGGAATGGCCTGCTTGCATGTTCTCAGTATCTTCACACACTCCTGGTCACTTCAGTCATGAAATATCCACTGCATGAAAAAAGATTAACAAACTGATCTATCAAACAAATTGAAAAAGCACTGTAGAGTTAACCAAATATACATATATCTTACTTTAAATAAAGCTGCATCTGCACTAGGAATATGATCAAAGATATCTCCTTTAACAAATTGAACAGTCTCATTATTCTCCAAACCATCAATCACATGAGGCAGTTCAAGCACACTGCACCTTATTTGAGGAAACACCCCTGCAATGGCCAGTGCCAAAGTTCCTGATCCACCTCCAACATCGACCAATGAGTTAAGTCCTGTAAAAACTTCCCTGTAGTCCCTAACAAGTATTTCATTAGTAAACCTAGCATCGCTAGACATGCCTTCATTCATCATTTGGTTAAAGTCCTTCATTTTACTAAAAGCGTCCCATATATTCCTTCCATTTGCTAGTTCATATGTTGCAGAGTGGTCTTTTCCAGGAACCATTTACTAAGGAAATGCCAAGGACTTAGGAAATTTTGGTCGAGCATTAGGATTACAAAGGGCGAAATATCGGTAGTCTTTCCGGTTACAAGAATTTTAGAATGTTTTGAAAAGTATAACAATACATCAGTTTTAATCTTCATCACTATTTTGCAAATTCACTTGCATATGTATCAATGTTAAATGATATTAGTGAGTTTTTATAACAAATTAAATTTCAAATAACAAGATATCAAAGCTTAAAATGAAAGTTGCTGACAAATTCTAGAATGAGGGTGTAATCCTAGCACAAGGGTCATACCGATGAATAAATGTCTCGAAAACACCTCTATACAAATTCTAGAGTCGCCCAGAGAGCCGATAGCAAGAGGAAAATGTACATAAGATTATGTCTCTTTCTCACATCCGCTTTCTGGGCTGCTTCCCCAAATACACAGTAGATTGATTGGCAATGGACAACACTTAACATTCAGAATTTTATGTGCTTTTCCTCATGTTAACTGCATACAAACATATGTATGTTCATATACTGTAATATTATATAAAATGGTATTTGCATATTTGTAGAAGAAAGCGAAGAAGCAAAAGAAGAAATCTGGCACATCAGACACGTCCAGTGTATCCTCAGAGAAAAGCGCTACTAGCCTAGAAAAGAATTCTCCAGATGCTTCTTCTTATGATCCGGAGAGTTCCAGAAGTGCAGTTTTGAAGAGGCCTGTGGTGTTGGCATCATCAAAGAAGAAGGTATGTGTGTTCGATTGCAATTGCAGTGGAGGGGTTCGATGATTTGATGGGATGGTTTGTGGGTAGTATAGGATGAAGACAGTTTGTTAAAGTGAATGGAAGAATTGTAGTGGTTGTTATTGGGGTTCGAGGAGAAGTAGGCTGGTGGTATCAGGAGATATGGCAGAGAAGGGTAGAACTGAGGTGAAGTGTAGTTGCTGTGAAATTAGAAGATGGTATTGCAAAAGTATTGATGCGTAAGTAGCAGGTAGCACAGTGGTGGATTGGAGGTTGAACTGATGGCGATGTTCTAGTTTGTACTGGTTTGTGAATGTGCATGTGAAGTTGTAAGTTTGGAATGGTGATGATGGAACTGTAGGTTATAGATGAATGGGGTGAAGTGGGCAATGATGAGGAAGTAAGGAGCTGTGGCAGTGGTGATTGTTATTTGATGTAACTAGATGGTTGCACAGTTTGATGTATCCACGCTTATTTTGTATAGATTATTAACACTGTAATTGATATATGTTTATTTTGGTATTATGTTATTCAGTTTGTATTTGCCATCAAATTTAATTTTGAATGATTGTAATATTGCATGCAATAATTATTTGTTATAATTAATAATATATGTATATATATATTGTCTATTTGAGTACTGTAATAATGATTTCTGAGAATGGCTTTTTTGCATCAGGTATAAATAGCTGATGCAATAGAGGGATTAGTTTGCATCGGTTGTTATAAAAAACCGATGCAACATGGGGCTGTGTCCAAGCAACCAACCATGATATTTTGCATCGGTTGTTAGTAACAACCGATGCAAAAAGGACCTTTTTGCATCGGTTTCAGAACTGATGCAAAAGTGTTAAGCCTGTTGCATCGGTTGCATATGCATCGGTTGTTGAACTGATGCAAAAGAGGGGTAAACAACCGATGCAAATGGTCTGTTTTGTAGTAGTGATAGTTATTAATCCTCGGTGACCAAATATGGCGATATAAGATATAATAATAAACAGAAACACAAGAATATGGAAAAAAATTAAACAGCAAACACGTTCCACTTCCATTTCAAAATATTCCAAATTGATTACAATCTCAGTACATAGACCACGTTCATATAACATATAATTAATACAAAATATGCCAAGAGAGACATATGAAGATGCCCCATTACATAATCAGAGTATAATATAATAAGATACTATAACAATTTTCCTTTACAATCAAACACATAGAGGAGATAAAAGAACTCTAATAACAAGCTTGCTTCCTGCACGTCCTCAGAAGCTTTATTCGTCTAAAAGAACATCTGGAAACCTTAACTTTCAGCTTACTCAAAATCAATTGAGTACTCTAGAGTTTAAGGGAAAAAAAACTTGGAGTCTCACAAAAATCTTGGTACGAATAATAGTCTACCATCTTAAGCCATTTAGATATCTAGTGAGACCATGCCACTTTGCGAAATGGGGTTTCCCCTCACCAGTATCCTAAAATATTTATTAACCATATACTGTGCTCCTGCATCTACAATGGTTAAAACATAGTATTTCAAAAACATTATGATGGTATGCAAAACAAGTAAACCAAATCTGGATTACCCTTCCCCAATCATTTTGACTATCTATCTCAATTATAGTTTCTAAGGTTACTATTAACTAGTTATATGTTTATGGACTATTTGTCCGATTTCATAGTTTTCATTGGATTACTAAGAACCTATTGGTAACTCCAATATCTTTTCTCTTATCCTAATTTTCATGGGCTGACTAGGAACCTATCGACTATGTGTCAATATCTTAATTCGGGGCTGACTATGAACCTATTAGCCCTTGCTCATATCTTTTATTATACATAGTTTTCATGGGTTTACTGTGAACCTATTGGCCCCTGCCAATACCTTTGGTTTTAAGGTTCTTACATTTCTTAAGATTTATTCACTAGTGGATCAACCTAGCTGGTTATTATGCCCTTTCTCCAAAGTACCATTATGGTTTAATTATAATGTGAATAAATATATGAAGAAGTAAGCATAACAGCAAAATAATACCAACACCTATGGTTTATTATCCTTGAATCATATATATATATATATATATATATATATATATCCTGGTTAAACCCTTTAACCTTTATTATAAATGAAAACTTCTTCATTTCTAAACTCTTTGTTTGTTTATGCCATGGTTATTCCTTTAAATTGAGACAGGGTTTATGTTTTGAAATCTTAAGAAAACTCTTTCAAAACCTCTAGATGACTTATGTCGAAAGCAAAAACATCTTTTCAAAATATAATAAACATACCTTTCAAAGCCCTTGACAAATATTCTTTTCCAAAATCGAACACACCTTTCGATGGTGTCAAAACTACTCGTTTTGAAAGTACTTATTTTAAAAAAGGTATCCCTTTGAAAGTTAGTACTTAACATTATATGGAAACCTTCTTCGAAAGCTAGTCACCAAAACTCTTTCAAAAACTTACGTTTTGACTATGTCAAAGACTATAAGTAAAACAGGACAAGAACTTTAACTTTTATAAACAAAACATGGTTCTGACCACATCGGAAGCATTCCTTTCGACACCATGGCTTCCGCCTCTCTTCCAATCCATTACGTACCATCTAAGTGATACCTTATGTATTAATTTCGGCTAAGTGGGTTTCAACTGGGATGGTTTTGACTGAGATGGGGTGGAGTCAAAAGGTACTTCTATTTGAGGCAGAACTAATTTTTCTGAATTAAAGACTGAAATTTAGCTACTTTTAGTAATTGCTTTATAACTACTTGCCTATTTGTAATCCTTTGATTGGTTGACTTAAAAATTTTCAAATACTTTACAAATAAAACTGCCGCATTTAATCATATCTAAATTAATAAAATTATAATGTTTAAACCCTTCCATTTACAAAACCAGTGTTTGTAGATAAATCCTTCTTTTGAAATAATTTATTTTCCCTAGTAAATCAATTAGAAAAATCCCCAAAAATCATAGAAATTAAAATTTATCATGTAATCAAACATACTAAAATTTCAGACCCAATTTTTTCTTAAAATACTCAAAATAAATTTAAACCCAATTATATCATATTTTCCTTTAGAAATTCATAATAAATTTTCTATAGCTCAAAAAAATTTAATAATTAAAATCCATCTCCAAAATCATGTTTTACTTAACATAAATTTTTTTCCATGGCATTCTAAAATAAAAGACTCTCGGTTTATACCTCAAAACTATGCAAATTCATATGCGAATGAATTAAAATAAATCAAACATAATATATAGTTCAAGCATATCATCAAGTATATCATCATAAAATTGAAATTATTCATAAATCTAAAAACACATAGTCATAAAATAAAATAGAAATGATATGAAGTTATTATTCACCTTAGATATGATAAGGAATTTGAGATTTGTTGCTGATTAACCCTTTCTAGCTTCGGTACTTAGCTTTTAGCTTGAATTCTTCCTCTTTGATAAAAGCCAGCTCCTTAAGGTTTTTTTTGCGTTTATTTTAGATTTGAGAAAATGAACGTGAATGAACAAGGTGAGAAGTGTATAACCCTGTATAATGATGTAGCTATTTTTACTAATATGCCCATGTGTAATCTAATTTGTTAATAACCATTAAAAGCCCATTCATTTTATTATTATGCATGGCCTTCTTATTAGTTTTATTCAAATCTCAATCCTTATCATCATTATTCTATTTAATTTATCTAATTAAATTTTTTGAATAATTTATCAAAACATAGGGATGTTACAATATGTCATATAGAAAATACACCCCTTAAGCATAAACACATACCAATTATTGAGCAATCAAATTCTACTCATGAAACCAAAACAACAAATTAGCCTTTGCTTCCATATAACTAAATTTCACTTACGTAACCCAAAAGAGTTTTAAACATGACAAATGAAACAATACAATAACTCATCCATCATGTATTATAAATCTAAGCATGCTAAACCATATATAGTAATCATCTTACATCAACATGCTATCTCAAAACATATAAACTACATTTCTAATGTAAGAAGTATACAGTTATATTAAAGCCCATACAATGTACATATTTCATCCGTACATAATATCAAATCCAATCACTTGCACGACCATATAAACTTCTCTTTTGGACTTGTATTGCTCACTCTACTTCCCCAGTGCAGGCTTCAATTAGGTTCCTTGATTAGAAACCTTTGTTTTCCTTACATGGCCATATATTATGATAGAAAACTTTAGAATCATACCAAGAATCCATATCAAGTGTTCGCCATGAAAAATCAAGCAAACAATCCATGTTTCGATCGGTGTAAATCACCTCAAGGCCATGTACTCAAACCTAGATCAAGAACAATTATGCGAATAAAATAAGCTATGTATAACTTACATATTTATTCTATTAGGATTCTTAACTACACTAATTTCTTTTCATAAAACATTACTTAATTTTTTTATAAACATTCAAGATATAAGTTCATATTCATATAACACTCCATTACATCCTAAAAGTACATATACAATATCAGATTTGATTTACTTAACCAGGAAGTTCAACAAATTTAAAACTCGCCTTAACTTGCTATCTTTCCATTCTAGAGTTACAAAACTCTACTTTTATATTTTTCATAAACACTTAGTTTCAAATTCTCAACTAATTCAGAAACTTTCGACCGTTCAAAATCAACGAAAATTCCATTTCATTTCAATAAATAAAAACTACCAAACAACATGTTATAATAAAATGCACAAACAAACTACTCTAATTTATATGATACATGCATCCATAAAATAACTTAGTAGAAAACTTAAGAACTAAACACTGTTTGTTTCAAATCATTTTGAAATAATACTATACATATCTTCTTTTCTATGTCAAATCATACCTTCAGAATTAAAACAAAATCTGTTTTACCAAAATAACCCCATAGCAAACTACTGTAGTACCATCCCTTACTTAGAAACTCAAAAATGAATGCCAGTGATGCTACGGTCATTACCAGAATTATTTTCCAGTGACAGAATTGAGTTCAGTACTTTATATTTTCCTTAAAATCGATTTAAAATATTTCTATACATAAATACTTTCAAATAACACTATTATCATTTTCCATCATATTTTGAAAAACAATTTTCAAAAACATCGGGATTTAAGTTCTCAAATTATCAACTTTAAGTCATTTTTATGTATAAACCATACATATATAATTTCACTTCCTTATATAAAATCATTTCATAAATGTATATCTTTGTTTAGATTATAATAAACAACTTTTATTAAAATTAAATTTTAACCCAATATTATCTACGAACGCCTTATATTTAAATTGTGAAACTTAATTCACAAGATATTCGAACTTAATTTAATCAAAAATAAATGTGCATAAACTGGCCGAGCATAAATAATCAATTAACAAACAATAATCAATGCTCCTAAACTGGACGTGCATGACTAATCAAATAATAACCGATGATAGTTGAATATTATCGTTTCCTAATAAACAAACGCATCGTAAATAATTACATCAGTTTCTTAAAAACTATTTCTTGCGTATAAAATATAAAATCTAGTAAAATTATTTCATTTACCAATTTCAAAAACAATACGATGTTGGTTTACCTTATCCAAGTGTTTAAGAACCACTACGATACCATATCGTCCAATGTCTCGACCAGAGTTCATAAACACTAAACAGATCAATCAACACAATGAACATTTTGATAGCACTAACGAATACGTGCTCTAATACACACATACATGCGCGCATGCACACTTAAACTCATTCTAGGGTATTACTAACCCTATCTCTAATGGGTTTACCCCACCAAAGCCTAGGTGTTCACTCAACCTAAGCTCTGATACCACAATGACGACTTGCTTTTTGGACCCTTAAAAGTTAACACTAATATATGCACCATATTTACGTTCAAGCATCAAAATGCCAAAAGACATATTGTTGGGGTGGAAGAAAAGAAAAGATAGAACATAATCTCACATTGTGATGAGTAATATACAACAAAGACATGATCTTTACAAAAGAAAACTGTAATATACATACATCAGCCAGAGTGAACTAACCTATCATCAACCTAGACAGTTATAAAGCCTATCCTCACAAATGCTAATAAATACAAAACAAGAAATGAAATGGAAATGAAGATATGTGAATATGTCTTTGAGGCATCCAGCTCATCTCCTAAAGTGCAAAAGCAACCATAACTAAATCTTAAAATATGCTCACACTGACTTAAGCATTATAAGAAAATAATGCCCAGATCAATCTGGTAAACTAGTGGGAGAAACAAAAGTCATATGGATTTTTAATGTTATAAAACCTTAGTAAAGGTATCACATAAACATGGACGGATTTTTACCTTACGATAATCAAACCATTTTTATTAGAAAATCTTGTGATATTATAATAATGTCTAGGTTTAAAGTAAATGTTTGACATGGCCAAAATTATTACATTAATTGCACTTTAGCATATTTAGTATTCAACTAAGTCCATAAGGGCATATAGTGGAGAATGGATTCCGCACAATAATAAGCAACTGGGTTACCGCCTATCACCGTACACCTCTAGAAAAATAAATCAAGAGACTCATATGGACCCGTAGAATGGTAAGACCGGCCTACCCATTCATGGATAGTACCGAATATGATTATCATCCCGGCTGCAAACTTGATAAACAGTTTCCATGGCCACAAGCATACAAAATCCATCAATAAAAATCTATCTAGATACAAGTAATGATCATACCCTATTGGTAGTGAACCACATAGCCTTGTGGTATATCCTCTGTTTTAGTTATTACATAGTATGAGACTTAAGGCTATGATGTAGTTTTTAGCAAATCCCACTTAGAACGCCAACAATGCTCTTTAGGCAACAATGTAGTGCTAACATTCATCCATATAAGTTACTCAAGTTATGAACAAACTGAAGGAACTACATTAACTACATCCATTTTTGGAATCACCCTTAGCACTTACACTTTAAAGAACATTGTCTTTGATTTCCATCATCTTTAAGATATCCCCAAATTCGAAAGATTATGACGGTTCGAAGTGGTTTTTGGATAACTCATATTTATTCGATCTTTGTCTCTCCGAACCGATAATTGATAGATTCAACACTGGCTAATATTTGATAGTCAGTTATTTAACTATCAAATTAAAAAATAAGACATTCAAGCATGCTAATAAAATTTATATAACCACATATATCATATAGTGTTACCTTAGAGGGGAGTTGACATAGCATAATTCTAGCTGACGCTTAAGCGTTCTGGCTTGATCTAAAATCGAACGGTGTTTTGTTTTAGCCCAAAACTTTACTTGCTTCAACTTGACGAAATTGACTCTAGTGTGTAGATAAAGTTCTTACGAGCATATTGCCAAAGACCACATTTCAATTGGACCTCATATGAGTGAGATATGAATCTTATAAGATTTATGATTAAATAATTAATTAACCAACTTAATTAATTACAAATCACCTTAATTGCTCTAAATAACCTTTCTTCGCCAATTTCGCTAATCCATGTTCCTTTGTGCATGACCTATACATGCATGTTTATGTAATCCCCTTCTCTCCTCTGATTCTCCTTCTTTGCTCGATGAAATCAAGTGTCGTCAATTCCTATGCATTATGCATCACGTCCTCTCTGCAATGACCACCATCTACTTAAGCTCAGTTCCTTCCTTCCATTCCCCTCTGATGCCTCCATTATCCACAGTTCCAAGTCATGATTCAACTTATAGCCTCGAAGCTTGATTCGTCGACGTGGACATGTGCGCCTTGCCAAGAGAAATGCAACCAATACTCCTTATTTCGCCTATCATCCCCTTATTATCCACCACCCTTTAACCTCAGTTCGGCCATGATAATGTCAAGCTCCACTAAGAAATGCTGCAACCACTTCCAAGACCATAGATTTGAAGCCCTCGAGCACACAAATCCAACGAACCCAAAATCAAGATCTATCGATGCTTCTGACTACGGGAAGAGTTTAATTTAGGTTGGCGGCTACCGTTTTTTTAATAGGAGTAAAAAATAAAAGGAAGAGGAAGGAAAGTGAGAGAGTGAGGAAATAGGTTAAGTTTTTAGGTTACTACATTTTTAAAATTCCAATACTTCGCTTCACACTATCATGTTCGCGTACGAGCTGCGAATGACTGAAATAAAAATACGATCACACATAAAAATGCAACACGATCACAGTACAATAATAAAATACGTCTGTTATTTTATTCTATGAAATTCCAAATATACCTACGTTTGCCATAAAATACATCAAACGATAATTTAAATATTTTTCAAATTAAAAAATTTAGGAAAATCCTATGAATTCTTTTAAAATTACATCACTAAAAATCAAGTCATTTTCTTAACAATTGATTTTTTATTATTTATAATATTTGAACTAAATTTGAATAGTTAAATAAATCAAATACTCTTATTCGAAACGTTAAAAATTTGCAGGTCATTACAGTAAGCTCTAAAGCTTTTCCAGTCCAATACTATAACCTATATTGTTCCTATCGAACTCTATAACATACCCTAAACTGTCGGCCAAAGGCCTTTCCCAATCGTACGCATCTACCATCAATCGTGTCTTAAACAATATAGGAGAAATTTCCCAAGCCACTTAAAACATTTTTCAATGGAATTAGGTAGACTCTGGCCATTTAACTATATCTTAGGCCAGTCCCTGTCATTTAATACTTTACCCAAGGCTGACACCTCTCTGGTGCATGGAATCTCATCAGATCACTTAATACTTCTTTTTAAAAGAGGCAGATCCTACAATAGCCACTTAATACCTCAAACTCGAAGCGAACCCTTCCTAAGATTTCCAACTACCATGCCTAAATGTTATGCTTGACTATTTAATACTTCATGATTAGGGAGAAGGCAGAACCTACAACAGCCACTTACTACCCTCGATCCCCAAAGAAGATCCTATGAATTATGACTCATAAACTAACTATGACTTCTCATATTAGTCTGACTATACTAGGCACTGGTAGCCGGATTAACTGGGCATACTTACCCTGTAGAATTAGGACTATCCTTGCATCCTTCTATGGTTACTTAACATCAGCCCTAAAGTTACAATGATTCTAGCCAGATTAGCTATGCAAACTTCCATGTGCTTATGACTGACCTAACATCCCTATAACTTAGTCATAATTTACACTCTCCTAACCATATTACCATATAGGTCACTGCATTCTACTAAGGATATGATGAAATATTCTTTATTCTACTACTAATCATATTCATTCTTAACTTTCATCCTAAGGGTTTTAATGCTAATAACTAACATATTTATTACGTTACTTATATGTTATTTATAAGCTAATATATATAATATTCCTAGGTATGCGAAGATTTTGCCCTATACTAACCGTTAAATGTCAAACTTCCAATTTATACAAGTTTAACTCCATGCCATAACATACAATTTAGCCAATGTTCTTATCCAAAAAAACTTGTATAAAAAATGGAATCAATTACCTTGCTTGTTTTATATCAGAATAGTATAACCAACATTAATAGAATTTACAATTCAATATTTTACACTGTATTCAACTTTCACATATAAAATGGAAAGAGGATTCATATTTAAAAACCCTCTATTGTATCAAAGAGAAGATGAGAAGTGGAATAGAATGTAAAATATTAAAACTGCAATACCGACATAAACTCTACCATTTTAATATAGAAAGAAAAATCCCAATAACATAAGAATTGAATTTCACTTTGGGGGACTTTAGAGGTTTAAATTTGAAGTTTCCATGAACCAAAATTCCGTAAGGAATATATCAAATCCATCATACACTATACAATTGCTAAAATGAGAAAAACAAATATTTTCACTCATAGATAATTCCTACTGTAATACCCCACTTCTATACTCATACCATCCAAGAGTATTACTAAGTAAAGCTACCAGATAATATAAAGAATGAGGCTATATGGGGCACACACGTGAATATTCCCTTGGGTTAACACTGGTATGTATTTAAACATCAATAAATAACTCACATATACATACACAGTATCGACATAAAGCAAAAAACATGCGTGCCTCTATGATAAAAAAATAGGTAATATACAGCAAGTAACAGAGAACATAGAGTCAGAATCACAGTGATAGTATATAATACAAAATATACGAAGTATATCTTATATAAATCAGATGGATATACATATATGAAACAATATAATACAAGATGATGAAATCTATACTAAAATTCAATGTCTCAATGAAACTCCAATTGCTTCCTTATGCAGGTATATATCGGTGTCGAGAAACGCATAATTAGGTTAGGGAATTTATAGATTTATATTTGAATATAAATTGGTTTTATTAGATAGGTAGGGTTTAGGGATGAAATCAATTTTATAAAGCTAGTATACGTATATGATGGAGTTGTACTTATAAAAGAAGAGGAAACATCGGGAGATAGAAAAATCTAGAGAAGGAGATGTATGGAAATGTTATTTTTAGGGTTTGTATTATTAGGCTTTGGTCTTTGCTTCTTTCTCTTTTCTTTACCTTTGGTTATAAAATAATTTTATACAAGCCCAATTCTAAAATAATTTCTTTCATAAATTAATTTCTAATCAGTTACAACTTTATTTATTTTACAAAATTATTTTATATAATTTTATTTATTTAATTAACTATTTTGTTTAAATCATTTACTAATTGATTTCAAAACTATATTGATAACTTTACTTCCCTTATCAAATAAACATTGTATTTTACAAAATTTCAGTTTTTTATTATTTCCAAAATAATTCATTCATAATTTCATATTTCAAAATAATTATTCAATCACCATTCTTTTTATATAAAGTTCGTGCTATTTTATTAAAATATTTCCTATTGTACTCTAAATTATCACTATGATTCCAAACAAAAATCATATTAACCATACTTAATTATTTATATAACATTATAATTTTCTAGAATTTATTAATTTAAATACTCCAAATTCATATTTTAACCCAGATATTGAATAACTTTCAAATTAATTAAATTTTAAATTCTTAAAATACCAATTTATTCCCAAAACTATTTAATTCCACTACTAATCATCTTATTACAAAATTTCGATATTCTAAAATAATTTCAAATTATTTATTTTAGATTTCAAAAACCCATTTTTAATTAATTAAATATTATTATTAATTTCCTTAAAAAACCGGGTTGCTATAGACTCTCTCCCCTTAACAAAGTTGCATCCTCGCAATTTCCTTAGGAGGAATCTATAACATAACTAATAATTCCATAATTATAAAATACTCTCTTTTAATAAACTTATTATCAATAAAAACTCATCTTATACACAAATACTATTCAAAATCCAAGTAAACTTCAAAATCTAAAGTTTTATTAATAAATTGTTTCACTAATGTTTCAAATAATGATTTAATATATAAAATTTCAGTATATTTCTTTATTTCAGAACATTTTAAAAAAAAAATCTTTTTTATTTCCATTTCGTTCTAAAAATCTCATTATGATATAAATTTTTTAATCAAATTATAAAATTTTGTTATTTCCAAAAGTAGAAAAAATATTTCTTTTTAGAATAACCCTATGATAAATATTTTTACTTTTTTTTCTCCATAACCACATAAACTTTGCAATCTTTTAAAAGATTTTAAATAGAAAATTTGTTTCAAACTATTATATTTATAAAACTAAATGTAATTCATATATATAATTTTTCAAACAACCAAATTACAACACTTCAACTTGCAAATATATTTACTATATGTATTTATATAACAATCATATATAAGATGGCAAGCTATAATCACATCCTCGCTTAACCTACAATTCCAAATTTAAAATACACACACACAAATATACCGACGATGCCTCGCCATGAACTTCTAGTGGCTCAGATCGCCAACTGGCCCTAGTGTTGACCATGTGATCAACATTACCTTGAAACAACTTCGGTCTTCCACTCCTACTCAATGGCTATAATCACTATAAATATAACTTTATTATCTTCAAAACAATAAATATAATTATCTTTATAATACCATTTCAAACATATATTCTGCATTTTAAAATGTTATAACACTCTTCAAATTTCACAAAACATAAGAGATCTTACTAAATATACAATTTGACAAAACATTTCAAAACTTTGTGTCTATATGTCTCGTTCAAGTGTTCAAGAATCCCTATCAATAACGTTGATCAGGCCCATCGACCTGAATTCTTAAAGCACTCAACGAATAAACTAACATAAACAATTTTAAAAAAAATCAAATAAATGCATGTATATATAATTTAAAATACCCTTCATATGAAACAATTTTTAAAAAAATTCAAATACCATGCTAATACCATACAAGATTACATATCTTTTACCAAAAGGTTCCAATTACAAAATATACTTGTTTGCTTTAAAAAACATTATAAATAAAAAATTTAAAGTATTTATCAGGTATACTTTACTCATAAAATTCCAAACATCACTAATCATCCATCATATAAACAAACAATCAAGTTTTTATCTTTATTTTAATTTACACTTGCAGTAACTTCATAATCAAAGGCACAGCCTGATACAAAATATTAGAAATTTAAGCAAATAACCGTCTTGAGTAATGCTCTTCATCTAACGCCATACTCACGATGAATCCACTAAACAAAACATCAACCGTCAATGTAAAAACACAAGAAAAACATCCATCGAACCAGTCAATAAAACCAAATAATTAATTGCTCAGCGAAAAGTGATCCATTAGTTTTCGCTGCGCACTCTGATCAAAATCAATCAAAACTCAACAACTCAATATTAAGCCACCCAAGGTCAATCTTTTTTATTTATATTCGTACATAAAATATCAAAATCCAAATATATTGGTGTGATATCCCGGAATTTTTGACAATACCAATTTAATAATCTTTATATAAAATTAAATTGATTTGATGATAATTGATCAATAAAATATGAATTGGTTTAATAATCTGATTAAATAAATATTTAATTTGTGATATTATCTTTTAAAAGCTAAATAAATGTTTTTAATTATAATGTATATATATATATATATATTTGTATATATAGATTAGATAATCTTTATTTTGGAATTTAATAAATAAATAAAGTTTTGTTTTTGTAAATTCTAATAATATATTGAGTAATTGGGAAATTATGCTTTAAATAAATTTTAAGTTTCTCAATGTTATTTAATTTAATAACTATATGTTTTGTAAATATTCAAATAAATGTTAAATTGTTTAAAATTTACCTTAGCTTGATTTTTTTAGTTTTAAATTTAAATAAAAGGTTGTTTTATTTGTTTTTAAATATTATTTGATAAATATGATTTGGAAATATTATATATAAGTTTAAATTACAAAATAGCACATGGTTTAAATTTATTTATTAATAAAAGTGATTTATAATCTCTTTATAAATCATTTAAAATTTGTTAAATTGGTTATTTTCAAGCCATATTAATAAATGTATTATTTTTCCATAAATATAAAAAGAATTAAAATAAAAAAATAAAATTACCATTGTTAACTTGAGTAAATTGATATTAATTTGGAATTTTATTTGAAATTCAAATTAATAGATTCTTTAAAATATTTGAATAAGTTTTAATTTATAATTTGTTTTGTTTACATTTTCTTTAAATAAGAAACTCATATATATTTGTATAAGTATAAAATAAATTAATAAAAATTCTTCATTAACATTTAAAAATATAACTAATTAAATTTAGGGACATGTGTTAATGTATGAACTATATTACATGACAAGTGTCATGGTTTTTATCTTTTTCTTTATTTTGAATTAAAATGAAATTCAGCCTTTATATAAACACATTTTTACTTCTCTTCGTTCTTTTCGATTCTTCTTCAAAATTGAGAAAAACTAAAACCCTTCTCTGGAAACAAATCTGAAAATAAATCATTTCCTCAAAACCAGAGGACTTGTTTCAACCCAAAACCTTTAACAAGAAATCAAACCTGCATTTCATTTCTGGAAAATCAAGCCTGCATGCAACTAAATTTTCTCTAGAAATCATCAGCTTAGCAACCTATAGATTTAAGGCCTGCATGCATGTAGATTGGGATAGGGAGCAGTAGCACTTCAGTTCCATTAGCATAACACTGCAACATTAAATCAAAGATAGGATTTAAAGGCTTTTCTTAATCAATGATGGCTCTGTTTTTCTGAAGATAAACATGTGAGTAACCTTTTTATTAAAAATAACATAAGCACTTCAGTAGAAATTGTTTTTATGTGATTGTATAAAATAGGCTTGGTAAATCTTTATGCATGTATGTGATAGTGTGTATATGTGAATATGTTATTGCCTGTAACATCTCTGTCACTAAATCTTTAAGCTAAAGACTTTCAAAAATCACCATCACTGGATCCAATCAATATTTGGATTCATGTATTAAACAAAATATGTTTTCAGATCATAGAGTAAACTTTTAAATTTTAAATAAGTTAATATAAGTTCAAATTTTCTCTGGAAACCAAAATGCTCTGGAAACATGAATTTGTTTGAAACTTAAATTTCTTTAATTCATTAATTTAAGATTAAGATCTGAAAACCTATTCGGAAACAAGATTTTTAAATCAGAAATCATAATATTTAGTTTGGGATTTGGGAGGTAGTTCTGTGATGAACTAAAAAGTTGATTTTGGGAAATTCTGATGATTTTGGGATTCTGGGGGTTTGATGTTTCTTCTGTATGTAGTAGAGTGATCAGGCTCATCAGAAAAATTATCAAATTGATGAATAGATCTTTGGGTTAGCAGCGGTGAGGGATTTTGTCCTGTAACCCTAGTTTTATGATCAAGTTTTGAATTCTATCATCACTGCCTCTATGGTTGTTCGAGTGTGAAGCGGTTTTGAAGGAGGGTAGTTGGGTCCATGAGGAGGAGGTGGCCGGAGTTGTAGCTCTAATGGTGGTCTGAGGACGAGGTTCTGGCCGTTGACAGGTTTTGGGCTTTGATGTAGCACTATGTTTACAGGTTTTGGTTGAGACTGGTTTTGATTTCAGGTGAGTGATGAAGTTCTGGTGGTCGTAGGTTGGAGCATGGGTGGTTGTCGATGAGTTGAGGCCATGGTGAGGGGCCGGAGGTGATCAACGTCACGGTGCACGTGCACCGTGCATTTCTTTTGGCTTATGAAGGTTGTTTTGTTTCTGGAAATTTTTTTTGGGGTGAAGTGTTCTCGGGGGATGCTCGTAACACTGGAGATTTTACCTGAAGTTGAGAGGAGTAAGACTCGAAGCAAACTAGATACTGGCTCGAGTTTTAGCTTGCAGGTTTTGTTTCAGGAAAACCTGACAGTTTCAGGTTTTGAAGTTTAAAACAAAATTTAAAATAAAACGAAAAGCAAAGTAAGCTTTTAAACAAGACTTGAAGTAAGTTTAAATTATGAATTCAAATGAATTTGAATTGCAGACTTCAAATAAATAAATTTGCAGAAATGAAAATGTTTAACAACTGAAAACTTGTTTACAGTATTTTATAATGAGGTTTTATAAATCTGGAAAAAAATGAGATTTTAAAACTAGATTTTAAATTGAAGTTAAAATCTGGATTGAATACCTGAATTCAAATTAGAATTTGAATCTTAGGTTTTCAAAAGAAAATAGGTTTATAAATTCAAATGTTTGTAATTAAGTTTGAATCATAAAGTGATTTATGATGAAGTTTTAAAAATAACTGAAATATAAGATTTGAACAAAGTGATCAAATCTAAGTTTGGAATCTGAAATTCAAAAATGAATTTGAATACTAGATTGTAATAAAATTAGCTTTAGAACTCAAATGTTTTTTTTAAAACAACTTTGAATGTTTTTAAGTATGGTTTGAGTTTAAATTTGATTTTTGGTTTAAATTACTTTAAATTTCTTTATAAAACAAATAGATTCTTTATCATATAATTAAAAAGGTTTTGAATTGTTTTAAAGGTTTTGTTAAAGTTAAGAATTGTTTCATTTTAAATCTTGAATTTTAAAATGCAATTTAGAAGTAATTTAAAAGCAAATTATTTTTAAATTACTTTGAAAATGATAATTAAATCATGAATAGGATTAATGATTATCATTAAGTTAATAAGAACTTTATAATTTATAATTCATTAATTGATTAAGGTAATTAAGTTTGTAATTAATTAATTTAATTAATAATTTGGTTAATTAATTAAATAATTAAGGATTTTATTTAATTAATTAAAGGATTAGTAAGTTAATTAAGATTGATTTAAATAGTAATTAAGAAATCAATTAATTAAATCAGATTTGATTTAATTTAATAAATGATTTGAATTTATTAATCAAGTAATTAAAAATTAATTAAGTTTTTGATTATCACTTGATTAATTAAATAATTAGAGATTAATTAATGGATTTTATAGATAAATTAAATTGTAATTAATATTGATTAATTCAGTTAATTACTTTAGAAAAGTAATTAAAGATTTGTTATTGGTTAATAAAGGTCATTAACTTAGGATTATTTAATAATTAATTAATGTGATTAATTTTAATGATTAATTCTATTAATTAATTTAAAGACAATCAATAGAATCGTTTAAGTGAATTACTTAATGAAAGTAATTGAGAAAATTAATTACTAATTGTAATTAATTGAGTTTATTTTGATTAGTTAAGTCAATTATTTAAGTTTAATTAATTTATATTAATCACTGGTAAATTTGAGAAGTAATTACCCAATGTGATTAAAAATGAATAATTACTTAGTGAAGTAATTAATAAGATAAATTGTTAGATGTAATTAAATTGAAGAATAATTGGGTAATGGAGGAGCTTTTGGAAATTAATTACTTTGTGTAATTAATATGAATTTAGTATGCAGAATAATTACTTAAAGGAAGTAATTAATAATTAATTACTTACTGTAATTAATTTAGGTTTTGATAATTGAGTTATTTGAAGATAATAAAAAGGTGTAATTAATTTAATATGATTAATTACTTAATGTGATTAATCAAGAGTGATTAATCAATATGGATAATTGATAATTAATTTAATAGGGTAATTATAAATAAAATAATTTGGGATCATTAATTTATATAATTAATGATGTAATTAAGGATTGATTAATAAGAACAATTAATCAATGAAGGAATTAATTAATGTAATTAATTAAGGATTAATGTAATTAATTATAATTAATTAATTTATGAAGTAATTACAGGCTAATTACTGAATTTGGTTTGGAATAATTAATTTGTGAAATTAATTGGAGGTTAATTACTTGAATGTAATTAAAGGATAACTAATCAAGAGAGGTTAATTAAGATGATTTATTTGAGGGTTATCAATTGATTAGTTTGTAATTAATTAATGGATATAAAAGCAAGATTTATATGGATGAAGTGATTAATTTAATTTATATTAAATTAATTAGAGAAGTAATTAATTTAATTCATTTTAAATTAATTATAGAATGGTGATTTATAAGTCATTGCTTGTGAATGATGTTTAATAGTGATTACCCTGAATGCTTGAGATCTCAGATATGAGATAAGTGATGTTGTGTGATTTGGATGCTATGGTTGCATTTGAGTTGATAATATGAATTATCTATTTGGGATGATAATATGGATTATCTGTTGTGATGATAATGTTGGTTATCTATTATGATGTTGTGTATTATCTATCTATGTGTATATAGAAAATATTGAATTGAATTGTTTTAAACATTTAAAACAACTTAAACCTAAAAGACATGTTTTGGATTTTGATGAGACCGGGATCGGGTTTCCATATTTGGATATCCGAAAACCACATCGATCCAAATTAACGATAGGTCGTGGATCTCGAGTGAAGATGAAGATTCATAGTGCAAGGGTTATCGTCGTTAACTCTGAGGGTGATTCCAAAATGAGTGTAACGAGATAATGCCTTCGGTTTCATTCGAACCCGGAACGAACTTGTATGGATTGAATGCTTTCAAAACATCGTTAGGTGGACGATGAGCATTCTAAGAGATGTGTTCTCTAAAGGTAATCGTAGCCTGAAGCCTCATCAACCGGGAATGGCTAAAACAGGGGAGGTGCAGCAAGGTTAAGTGGGTCATGCCCAAGTAGGACGAGATTTTCCCCTGTCTAGAAGTCCCTTTATTTTCGGCTGTGTGGGAAGTTGGTTGCAAACAACTGCCGGGTTGTCTTTGTTCGGGACTGTTCAGTAAGGAATGGTCCCGGCCTTGTGTTGCAGAGGAGCGGGCGTACTCCTCGGTACGGTGATCTAGGCCACGTACTGTGACGGGCGGTACCTCGGTAGCCCTGCCATTATATGGAATCCAAAATCCAATAAGTGCCAACGGTTTTCATTGTATTACCCACTTTTGTGGCTAGTAGCTGGAATTTAATGAATGTAACAATTTCGGCTATTTCATATTTATTTGAAAACCCTAGACCTATTATAATATCACTGAATTTCCTATCAAATGTTTTGGTTAGCGTAAGGTAAAAACTTTTCCATGTTTATGTGTGGGAAGTCCTACGTGATACCTTTCTTTCAAAAGGTTTTTAAAGTTAAGCAACCTTAACCTGTTACTCACACCAGACCCATGTCTAACCCGGAGTTTATCTTTTGTTTTTTTAAACTCTTGGGTACTCAAATTTTTACGAGTATCCAAGGGATTCAGGTTTGCTTTGACGAATATTGGAGGAGCAATGGAGCAGGAGGCTTCTGCATAGTAGATATATAGTTTCCGATGTGTATTCTCTTTGTTGTGTTTGTATTAAGTTGTAAATACTTGACAGGTGTTTATAACTGTCTAGTATGTGATGTATATGATGTGTATCTCTGATTGATGTTGTATATAATGTAAATACTTATGTTATTAATATAATTTAATCGTTCCGCTGTTGAGATTCTAGTGCTGTTTTCTTCTTTCTCTTCTTTCTTTCCTCTTTCTATCCCTTTCTTTCTTAATTCATGATACGTCTTTCTGGTTAGTGGAAGACGGGTCGTGCCAGTTGGTATCAGAGCATTAGGTTGAGTGAATACCTAGGCTCTGGAGTGGTGTCTATCTTGAGAGAGCGTATTTGTAATTTTTAATATACTTATATATATTTATTTATTTCTATCTATCTATTGGGTTACCTGTTCGGGTTTTCCAATATAGGTTATAAAGGTAGATGAGGTAGTGGTGTATGTGACGCGACTACCATTAGTTGGAGTTTGTATGTTTGAGGTTGGAAGTGTATCTGTCGAGACTGTAGATCAAATACGGTCTCGAGTAAGCTCTGCAGTGGTGTAAGGACTTCATCGTTCTCTGAAGGTAACCTGTTAAGGTTCGGAGTTCATGTTTGAAGTTGGATAAGTAGAGTTTGGATCTGTTGGCTGAGCAGAAGCGAGTGATGGTATCTTGATACCTCAGGAAGTAGTAGCTACATGATGAGATGCAGTGACTATGGATATTTCCGAAGATGATTTCTTTGGAACAAGTTTAGGGGTGTAGGTTGCTTCGGTGTTGTGGCTGAGTTCAGCAGGGTGTTTCTGTTTGGTTTGAAGTCCGAGTTTCTCGAAGAGCTTTGGATTGGGAATTCTTTGGCATTGGTGTCAGTAGTGCAGCTTGGTGTGTTCTGTGTGTCGGCAGAGTTTTCTGACTTAGCAGTTTTCTGGAGATGGAGTTCAGAAGCAGTAGAGTGAATCCATTTCTTCGATGGATTGGCAAGACCAGCATAAGCTGTTCTGATTGGTAAATGGAGAACAGTTTTCTTTGGATTTTAGTTTGGATTGATCACAAAAGTGACTTGCGATAATAGACAATTCTCTTCGATTGTTGGAGATTTTTCTGGATGTTTTCAGAGAAGTCAGGGGTTGTCCTCATCTAGAGATTTAGTTTTCTTATCAACCAGGATTCCAAGAGTGGTACCGGTGGTTCAACCAGTTGAAGGTTGGTTCCTTGAGATGGAGTTTGATGAAGCAGCTCAGGATTGGAGGAACTTCTGAGTAGCTAGTAGCTGGAATTTAATGAATGTAACAATTTCAACTATTTCATATTTATTTGAAAACCCTAGACCTATTATAATATCACTGAATTTCCTATTATATGCTTTGGTTAGTGTAAGGGTAAAAACTTTTCCATGTTTATGTGTAGGAAGTCTTACATGATACCTTTCTTTCAAAAGGTTTTTAAAGTTAAGCAACATTAACCTGTTACTCACACCAGATCCATGTCTGACCCGGAGTTTAACTTTTGTTTTCTTAAACTCTTGGGTACTCAAATTTTTACGAGTAGCCAAGGGATTCAGGTTTGCTTTGATGAATATTGGAGGAGCAATGGAGCAGGAGGCTTCTACGTGGTAGATATATAGTTTCCGCTGTGTATTCTCTGTGTTGTGTTTGTATTAAGTTTTAAATACTAGACAGGTGTTTATAACTGTCTAGTATGTGATGTATATGCTGTGTATCTCTGATTGATGTTGTATATTATGTAAATACTTATGTTATTAATATAATTTATTCGTTCCGCTATTGAGATTCTAGTGTTGTTTTCTTCTTTCTCTTCTTTCTTTCCTCTTTCTATCCCTTTCTTTCTTAATTCATGATACGTCTTTCTGGTTAGTGGAAGACGGGTCTTGCCAATTGGATATCAAAAACATAACAAATACGTCCCTAGATGATTATCCCAATGTTCTATATATATCTTCTTATTATCCCTAATTATAGGGTAACTACCCTACTCACCAAAAGAGACAGGGATACTAAGTCCCACTAAGGTCGTGACTCGTGTCTTTTATACATAATGTATTATTTTGAACCTGCTCCATTACCATTTTGTAACACCTCACCTCTATATCCATATTATCCGAGAGTATTACTAAGTAAAACTATCAGATAATATGGAGAATGAGGCTATATATGGTACACATTTGAATATTCCTCTGGGCGTACATCGACACATATTTAAACATCAAATAAATAACTCACATGTATGTACACAGTATTTACACCAAATAACAAACATATGTGCCTTTAGGATAGAACAATACATAATATACAGTAAGTAAGAAAGAACTCAGAGTCGGAATCGTAGCGATAATATATAATACAAAATATACAGTATAACTTATATACATCACATTGATATACATACATGAAGTAATATTATATAGGATGATGAAATCTATACTGAATTCCTTAAGTCCTCTATGCCTAATAAACACAATCTGGTATCACTATCCTTGTATTTAGAATGTCTCGGATGACCCGAGCATTATATAAATAACACATGAGTAAGACTATATCAAAATCTAAAATGAAATAAAAATACGAAACTCGATATAAATTTGGTGAAAGAACAATATAACCACACCCACAAAATAACTCAATCGATAATCATAACGTCTATATGTCTAATGAGTGTATCTTAAACTACTCCCAAATATCACATGACATTGAATACTACAAAAATAATAAGTAAAAGATGTCACTACCCATATAAAAGCTCATTAAAACCAAAATCATGAAAAAACTATGACGACCCGGAATTGGATGCTCGAAAGTCGACATCTAATACGTCACCCGTATTCGAATGTTGGAGATTCAAACGTTGGAGTCCGGTTCGCTGGAGCTTATAACACATTAGATGAATAACAACACAGCAGAAACAAAATGATTATCATTGATACACAAAATGGATACAACATTTGATTACAACAAATGACCACCAACATCAGAGATCAATATATACAACAGAATACAGCAAAAACAACACGACAGCGGAAAAATATCTTCAACGGAAAAATATCATCAACAGGGGTCTTTTAAGAATCCATCATACTCATCTTCATCCCAAAGCTCCAAAGCTCCAAACCAAAAAGCTCAAAATCCAAAAGCTTCAAAAGACTTCCAAATCCATATCTATTATCCAAGCTAGCTCTAGAACCTACTGATATCCTGACTCTCGGTTGCCCGTGTGGAAATTGAGGGGCACCAAAAGTTTAGGAAAGGGAAAAACAAACTCCGGGTTAGTCATGGGACTGGTGTGAGCAAACATAAAATAGGTGTTTGTATAGAAGAAAAACACAAAAAGAAATTCGTTCATGCTTTTGGAAAATGAAACTACCATAAGGTCTCCCAGCACACACTCAATGCAATCGCACACATGGGGAAGGTTTCTCATTATAGTATTCAAACATTCTTGATACGCGAAAATCTTTTTGATACTATTATTAGTGCATAGTGTAGAAAACATTTCGAAAGTATAATATAAATCTTAACCAGCATACGTACCATTATAGTATGCCTACTATAGCTATCATGTTAAATGGCAGGTTCTACAACTAAAACCATACCGGGCTCGTATTTGATTGATTGGATTTCCAGCAAATGACCAAGGCAAAGAAACTTCCTTTATCCGAAAGGGTACGCCTATGGAGGGATGCCCCGAGAACCTAACCGAATCTCTGCCAACACAAGGATGGGTTACCTCTGTAACTAGGTAACTAACTGTCACGAGTATGCTATCTCCTGGTCATAACCAACCTTTATCCGGGATCCCACAACAACCAAAAACCACATAAGTAAAATATCTGGGCTCCATATCAGAATACCACGTTTTATCCAAAAGCAAATGCACATACCCTAAGGGGTGCGACCCCTATAACCTTGACGCATCCTTCCTATTTGAACCATTTTCGGGGTGTGAGGTTCGATGAAGTCTCGTCCCACAAAGCTACGCTTTTCACAAAAGCCATGCTTGATCAACCAATGACCAGCACTTAGCATGCCACATTACCAAATTGGGAATATATCGCTAATAACCATCAACTACATATTCTCTGAGCTCGTACGTCTCAGAGAAGTGTGTTAAGTTAAGAGAATAAATTCTCCGCCACTAAACAGAAATGTATTTGATAGAAACCAGCTTTATATCTCAATGTGTAATGTCAGACATACATCCATACAAGTCCGTCCTGGGTCTGAATGGAACCGAAGTCACTTCGTCCAATTAAGGAAAAAGTCCTTGCAAATCTGCATATTCACAATCCCGACCAATCTACTCATCACATAGGGAAATCTCTATACCGAAGCAACTCGGTGCAGAGACAATCAACAGGCAATCCTTTCGTTCTTGAAAATACCCAGACTTCAACCACCATCTTCAAATGCAATCCCATTTCGTCGTATCATTATTCCAAATGGGTTTTATGACTTAATGTCCTCCCTTGGCTTATCATAATAATAAGCGATTATTTTAAAAACACGTGGATACAAATTTCCATTTTTAATCTTTTAAACAAAAGATCCACCTTTAAGATTCGATGTGGCTTTTGGATAACCATTTGGAATCTGACCCCCGGTCGCATCGAAATTCAAATGCCGTTTTTAAAGGCAAAGTTGTTTAAGTAAACAATTTTAATTCAATTCAGAAGTTCACATTCACACAGCAATATATCACAAATAACTTACATTCATCACAGCTCAATCCAAAGCAATTCATATCACAGAGCATCACAAATCACAGATCAGAGATATCAAGTAATCCAAGGCATTCAATTCAGGTTTATCATTCATAAGCAAGGTTAATTAGTTCTTCAATTCCTAGTTCATCCAATTTAATTTCCAAATAAATTAAATTTGTCACTTTAATTACTGTTAAATCCTGCTTAATTAACATTAATTAATTACAAATCATTTTAATTAATTATTGAATTAATTAATCATATAATTACTTTAATTAATTATCCTTTAATTACTGATTAATTATATTTAATTATTAATTAATTAATCCTTAATTATTAATTAATTTTACTTTAATCGTCAATTAATTAACCCTTAATTATTAATTAATTAACCTTATTTATTAATTAATTAACCTTAACTATTAATTAATTAACCTTAATTAATCTTTAATTACTTGTATTAAGTAATCATTCTTTAAGTAATTATCCTTTAATTACTTTCATTAATTAATTAATCTTTTATTACTTAGATCTTAATTAATTAAAGATAAACTACTAATTAAATTATCACTTAAATCTTATTTAATAACCTTTGGAATTAGTTATCTTTAACCAATTAAATTACACCTTTAAGTTAATTAACCTTTAAAAACATTTAATTTTCTTAATTATATCCTTAATTACATTATTAAGTTTATTTAAAATAAACTTTCAAAAATAAAGGTTATATATATTAAAACACTTAAACTTAATAAGTTTAAAATAATTTATTTTAAATTAAATTTTTTTCACTAACCCCACATTTAAATAAAACAATTATTATTTAGAGGTTAAAGAAAACTGTTTAAATAAAACTTGATTGTTTTAAAAACTTGAAACTTGTAATTTTACAAAATCACTCAAACTCGAGACTTACCCGAGTGCCAACCGGAGCTGAGTACAAGTTTCCCCGAGTTCTTTCCCGAGCTACCCTATTTTTTTTATTTTTTTTATTTGAGTTTTTAAAACCTGTTAAACATATTATCTCATGCGAACACACTCGAGCCTTTACTCGAGCCAACGGTTCGACTCCCCGAGACAATCCTCTTCTTCCATCCTAACACAGCAATCACCAAGATCTGACACCACGTGCACGTGCACAGGTGATCAGGGCAGTTCCGACCATCGAGACCACCTTCAGCACGTCGACGACCATCTCCCTTAAGTTTCCGACCACCTAGATCCTTGAAATGACGACGAACTCGAAATCGAGCAACATGGGTTCAACTGGAACAAAACTGGGTCATCTAAATCATCCTTGTCCTGCCGCCTCAGATCACTAGAGACCTCGCAACTCCGACCATAGCTTCGTCGATCATCCATGCATCGATTCCCCCTCGTCTGGTTGTTTTCGATACAACATCGACGCCGCAATTTCCACTTAAACCTAGTCGACTAAAACTGGGTCTAAAACCCTAAATCGACACCATGCCGCCACCTTGATGATCGAAAAATCCTCCGATCATTTTTCTTGAGGTCCTCGACCTCCGATCATACTCCAGCAACGATTCCGAGACCTATCACCTTACCGATCACTAGAAAATGCCCAAAATCCTTTTCTCGTTCAACTCACAAACTCTCACCATTTACTAAACAAAAAATCATGATTTTTCTTTTAAAAATCATCGTTTCCGAAAGCCAATCATATTATATAAATGAATCCAGAAATTAAGACACTTAAAATTTTGACACGCATTTGAGTTTACTGTATATTCTTATTCTAGGTCAAAACTAGCTTCAAATTTTCCTAAAAAATATTTCTAAAACTTAGATCTTGATTTTATAAACATGTTTTGTTTAGATCTTAAAGCATAAAAAGAATCGGAGGAAGATATTTTGGTTTTTGAAACAGGTTTTGACCTGTAACCAAAACGGAGGCAAATATGTCTGTTCCCAAACATACACAGACATTTACATACATATTTGTATACATACAGATATATTTTCATTCAAGAAAACATTTTTCACAGCTTTACTTCAAAGATTAATCACCACATCAAGTCATAGATCAGATTAAAAATAGTTTACTCACCTGTAGTTTTAAAAACAGAGAGCCTGGAAGTTGTTTTTGAATTTGAAAACTTTGAAACCGGAAAACTTCGATCTGGAAATTGTTTTGCTTTGATCTTCAACCTGACTTTGATTTACTTAATTATCTGAGTTGAATCTTCTTTATGTTGAGATGATCTTTCTGTAAGCTTTGATTCAGGTTTGAAAATTGGAAGGATTTGCTTTGCTTTTTGATTTTTGTTTTCTGGTTTGAGTTATCAGGTTTGAGTTTTGATTTTCTTTTAGTTTGTAGTTTTTTTGAAATGAAACGAAAAAAGGAAAGAGTGGAAGTATAGATGCATATATAACTTGAATTTATTATTTTTTTAAAATAAAAAAAAATGTGACACTTGTTCAATTTCATGATAAAATTATTACACTTGTTTAATATATGTTTAAATGTTAACACTTATTAAATACATGCATTAATGTTTTACATTTGTAATTTCTCATGTTAATACTATTTTCATATAATTTATATATTATATTATATTTAGTGTTATTAATTTATATATATATATATATGTTTTAACATAATTTTATATCTTTATTACATACATTTCCTTATATTAATATATGTTTTAATATTATATTTTCAATTTCCCTTTTATTTGTATTTATATAACTCTTAAATAAAATAATTTAAAAATCTAATTATAAATTAACAAATAACATATTTTTTTAAAGTTATTTATATTTGAATTTCAAATTCAAATTCTATTTTATAATCTATATATATAAACAAACCCATATCTTATTTGTTTTGAAAAATTCAAATTAATTCATAATTTAATTCTTAAAAATTATATTAATTACTAAATTAAATTTGATTTAAAAATGGTATCGTTATAGATTCCCCCTTAAGAAAATTTCGCCCTTGAAGTTTGAAAGACAGGGTGACAAACAAAGAACATATGAACGCATGAAAAGATAGAGAAATGGCTTACCAGATCAAGCCGAAATGTCTACTCTACACTTTGGATAGGATTTCTGCATGCTCTTCTCTATATTCGAAGTACAATCATTTGGATCTCCACTCCATTGTACTTTTGAAATAACCCACTTTCTTCACCTTAAATTTTTTTTTTTGCATATGTAAAGTGGTCAT
Organism: Allium cepa; assembly: GCA_030765085.1. Classification (NCBI taxonomy): domain Eukaryota; kingdom Viridiplantae; phylum Streptophyta; class Magnoliopsida; order Asparagales; family Amaryllidaceae; genus Allium; species Allium cepa. The sequence goes on along the minus strand of CM060937.1, from coordinate 281,856,673 downwards.
CTAAATTGAGAAAATCATCTCTCTTATTTTTCTCCTTTCCAGGATCTTTCTGCCAATAAATATTGGTTTGTTTTAATCCATCTTAAACTTACATATGTGAAGATATATAAGTTAATTTCTACTTGAATCAGAGTACAAAAATTTATAAGTAGAAATCTGTCTGAAAGTTGTTAACAATAACTTCCCACATAGCAATATAATTTCTAGAAAACAGATTTTTTTTCTAGGCATACTTAAATCATTGCTTGATTTTTGGTTTCAGGTTTCTAGGCTTAGCATTTTGAATTTATTTCCATAATCTTATTATTGTATAAACTATGCCCTTGCTTGAGCATGTGTGTGTCTCTAGAAAATTTCAGGTGCTCATTCATTTTTTTTCAAAATAACCGAGTCTCCCCTATATTTTTGAGTTGTATAGCTTTGTTGCAAAATTGAATTTAAATCTCTTTTTTTTTCTTCAGTGCTGGCTCAATCCAGACTCAATAATGTGGTCAGGTTAGCCATATTTATTTTGCATTTATTCTGCAACAAAGAACATGTCATTTTTTTAGACCATTTTTAAAGCAACTCAAAACCCTTTCTTCTGCCAGATTTTTATATCAATTTAAACATAGGTTTTCTAAAGTTAAATACTTAGTTATTCCTTCGATCCACACATCTTTATGAACTCAGATCATCTATCATCATAAATTGATCAGTTTAAAAATTTAGAGACTTCATTACTTGACAACACATTGGTAAGTCAAGACACAAGAGTTTCAACTGATACATATAAGTTTAATATTTGCAAAACAGTATAACAAAACATTGGTTTCTCAAGCAAACTTAAACAAAGCAGATTGGCAAAATTCAACATAAACATCAAATTTAACTTCAGCAATTCTTTAAATATAACATCCAAAATCTCTAAGCAGTTAAACATCCAAGCTTGATCCATGAAATACCTATTTACCTGCACAATCACTATGGACTGCCCCATAAAATATGAGACACCCAATAGTGCATCAATACACACATGGGTCAGACTAATGCCTGGTATGAGTAATCTGAAAACATAAATTTATATAACTTTTCTCATATTCAAATAACTACAAAATAGATAGAAGAATGCAATATTGCTCTTGTGCATATTTCTGGGTAACCTACGCATGTTCATTAGTGTACACAGAATGATACATAATTCAATGATTTGTTACAGAGAAAACCAACATAGAATTCATCCATAGAACACCCTCAGATAGTCAACACAATTATCAACTAAATCATCATTCCTCATCTACAGATTTTCTGGCCATTAGGGATTTTACCCAAGCCTTCACATGAACCTGTTACTAATGTTCAATATCAAGTATTTTGTTTTTATGGTCTTTAGCTACTTTCCCTTTATTAAATCACACACTGTCTGGGGCATATTCACTGTTAACCCAGCACACTCAGTCCCCTGGGTATAATCATACCATGTGTGAGCTTGCAATGTTCACCTTGCCAAGCTATATTTTGTAGCCCTAAGATCCCAAGTCCTTAGTTAAGTTACTAAGTGTCACTCCCCCTTTTCTTTTAATACTGTGTTAATTCCTCTCTGCAGCTCATGTTCAAGCAGTGAAGAAAACATTCAGTCCCATATATACATCCAGAGATTAACAAATCATGTTTTCACTAGCAAGCACTTTTCCATAGCAACAGAGGTGATTTCTTAAACATGTTATTTTTCCTATGAATTTCAATAGATCCTAATACAAACATATGGCCATAGATAAATTTTTCTGTTGGTTTCTTTCTACCTCTGATTCAATCAGAGCTATGTAGGTCCTCAAATCTGACTAAATCACAAGTATGAGATTTTTTTGGATAGTTCATAGAATGTAGAGGCTCAGCACATGTATACATTGCACCCCTATATTTTCATTTTCTGTTGGTATGAGACATAAGCAACAATACAATGTTGCAGCCCCGTATCCACCTTCATTTTTAGACCATATATCCATATTAAGTATCCTGGGTTTTAAACTAATAAATGTATAAGGAAAACCCATACTCACTACTTCATCTCACAGTTAAATCATAACACAGAAAGACATATTTAAACATTAAATCCATGGCTATTTCACTCTGGGTAAATCAATATAAAAAGGGTTTTCATTTAAACAGATCATAAAGCAAGTCAAAGTTACCAAATCATAAAAACAACATAGCTTGCAAACAAATAAAAATATAAATTTAGTCAAGCTGCCTCAATATTCAGGACTTATTGCTTATTGCCAATGTTTCCAGTGAGGTTACTCACCTTAATTCCTTTTCCTAAGCCTTCCTTTTCCCTTTGATCTTCCACTTCCTCTTAACTCTAATGGTCAATGCTCTCTGGTTTATATTTCTATTGCTATATATTTTTTTCTCTGTTTTAAAAATAGTGACAGATCTCACTACCCTTAAGCCTTCTTATACTAGACCCTGGCTGCCACTAGGGTTTTGGAAAATTACCCAATGTCAGTTTTGCCCCATCAACTATGATCTGCTTCTCATTTTATTTTCAGAGAAAATGGGTAAGTGGTCCTTGCTTTTATTTTCAGAAAATATGCCTTATTACCCCGGTCATATTATGTGCATGATTTCTGTTTTCTAAAGAAAAAGGGAATTGCTAAAAATGGATAAATTGTTTGTTCAAAAGTTCATACTATTTCCATGCAATTTTAATTTTATTTCAGCAAGCATTTGTTTGGTGTACATGTATAATACATGTGTACCTATTCTTGCCTAAGTCTTTGTTGTTTTTTTATTTTTTAAGTATTTACTATCTTCTGCATATTTTTATTCCAACCTACCTATATTTATCTTCTTTATGCTAAACTTGCTTTAAAGACATTATCCTATCTGCAATAATCATGTCTGCATGCTTATGTGTTTGTAACTTATTTATTCTAACTTACAAATTAATTTCTGCCTATTTTATGTTGCAGGAAAAATGTGTGCCTGTATGTGCACCATCTTGTGTGCACATTTAGGCTACAACTATATACTTATAAAATAGTTTCTATGCCTATCTAAATTTTTTTTTTAACAAGCATAAGCTAAATTAAATCACAAAGCTTGCTTATAAAACCAGGGCTATCACAACTTTCATTAATTTCACCACTTTATTCCTCAACCGTTCTTCATCTCGATCAATAATCTTCAATGGTTCTCTTTTCACTGCCAAATTAGGTGTGATTTCCAAATCCTGTTAAGCGGCCTCCTCAATGATATGATCTAGGTCGTGTACATACTTTCGAAGGTGTGAAACATGGAACACATTATGCACGCCGGCTAACCAATTAGGTAACTGCACCCGATAAGCCAAAGGACCAATCCTCTCAAGTATAGGAAAAGGACCTAAATATCGCAATGCCAGCTTACTCGTTTTTCCAAATCTCAAAACTCCACGCATTGGAGAAACCTTTAAGAAAACTGAATCTCCAACCCGGAACTCTAAAGTTCTTCTCCTGAGATCAGCATAACTTTTCAGCCGACTCTGGGCAGTTTTCAACTTCTTTCGAATGAAATCAACCTTCTCAGTAGCTTCCCTTATCATGTCTGAACCACGAACAAGCCTATCACCTGACTCAATCCAACACGTAGATGATCTACAAGGACGACCATACAATGCTTCAAAAGGAGCCATTCTAATACTGGCATGATAACTATTATTGTATGATATTCAACCAAATGCAAATGGTCGTCCCATGAACCTCCAAAATCAAGAATACAAGCACGCAAAAATCTTCTAAGATTCGATTTATTCTCTCAGTTTGCCCATCAGACTACGGGTGGTAAGCAGCACTGAAGTTCAACTTGGTTTCAAGTGCAGCTTGAGATGCCTCCCAAAATCTGCTAGTGAAGATCGGGTCGCGATCACTCACTATACTATTTGGTATCCCATGGAGTCGAACAATCTCCTTTACATATAACTCTGCCAAACTCGCTGCTATTCGGGTGGATTTAACTGGGATAAAATGGGCAATCTTGGTTAGACGATCCACAATAACCCAAATCGCCTCATACCCTTTCGAATTTGTGGAAAAACATCTATGAAATCCATAGACATTTGGTCCCATTTCCATTTAGAAACTACCAGTGGTTGGAATAAACCTACCATCTTCATTTGATCACTCTTTATTTATTGGCACGTTCTGCATCGACTAACATAAATGGATATATCCCTCTTCATCGTTTTCCACCAGAAAGTCCTCTTAATCTCTCGATACATTTTGTTAACCCCTAGATGGATAGTAAATTTAGTCTTATGACATTCGTCCAATACTTCTCGTTTGAGATCTGGGATGTCTGGAGCACAATCCTCCCTTTCAACCTTAAAATTCCACTATTATCAACTTCAAAGCTAGAATCTTAACCTCGATGTATTCTCCCATAAATTTCTTGGAGAAACTTGTCTTCTTTCTGATTACTATCAACCTTCTCAAGAAGAGTAGGAGTGACAACAAGATAAGCAAAAACAACATGTCTTCTACTCAAAGCATCAGCTACCACGTTGGCCTTACCAAGTGTATACTGAATATCTAGGTCGTATGACGCTAGGAATTCCAACCAACATTGCTACCTTAGATTCAAATACTTCTAGGAAAAGAGGTATTTCAAAGATTTATGGTCGGTGAACAATTCAAATTTTTCACCCAGAAGATAATGACGCCAGATTTTCAAAGCAAAGATAATTGCCAAAAGCTCAAGATCGTGGGTCGGGTAATTCTTCTCATGCGGTCGCAATTGTATACTCGCGTAGGCAATCACTCTACCCTCCTGCATTAGAACAACACCCACACCTTCATCACACGCATCTGTGTAGATAGATAAACCTTTATTCTCGTTAATAATAGCAAGAACAGGAGCAGTGGTCAACCTTTTCTTAAATTCCTGGAACGCTTCCTCGTATTTTGGACTCCAAATAAATTTAGCATTCTTCATAGTCATCTTAGTTAACGGACTGGCTAACTTAGAGAAATCCTGGACAAACTTTCGGTAGTATCCGGCTAATCCCAGAAAACTTCTGAATTCCTTTAGAGTTGTGGGTTGCTTCCAATCTAGAATAGCGGAAACCTTACCAGGTTCTATAGAAATTCCTTCTTCTGTAACAATATGTCCCAAAAATCTAACTTCTTTTATCCAAAAATGACATTTATAAAACATGGCAAAAAGAATATTCCTCCTCAATATTCCCAAAACTATTTTGAAGTCTTCGGCATGCTCTTCTTTAGTTTTGGAATAGATTAGAATATCATTGATAAATGCAAGAACAAATTTATTCAGTACTTCTCGAAACACTCAGGTCATCAAGTCTACGAAATATGTAGGGGTATTGGTTAGTCCGATGGGCATAACTAACTATTCGTAGAATATATCGAGACCCCTAAAAGCAGTAAAATGAATATAATCTTCCATGATTCTCAGTTGATGGAATCCTTTGGCTAGATCCATCTTGGAAAAGAATCGAGCAACCATGCAATTGATCGAACAGGTCGTCGATTCGGGGCAAAGGAATTTTATTATTAAGGGTTAATTTATTAAGATCACAATAACCTACGCACAATCTCAAAGATCCATTGGACTTGGCTACAAATACCACAGCTGAACCCCAACTGGAACGACTAGGTCATATAAATCCTTTTTCCAGTAAGTCTTGGGTTTGCTTAACTAACTCCACTCTTTCCCTTGGTGCCATCCTACGACTTGCACGCACAACTAGACGGGCATTAGAAACCAAGTTGATTCTAAATTCGATTTCCCTATGCGGAGGTAAAGACTTAACATCTTAAAATACATTAGGAAATTCTCAAACAATAGGTATGGATTCCAAACTTAGGTCGGGATACTCTAAAGTATACATTAGCTTATCCCTTTTTAGACTTGGATCCTCACAAGAAATCACAACAAAATTCCCAAATTTGGTTTTGACCGAAATCATTCGATTGGTACAATCTAATTTAGCTTTACATTTTGTTAACCAATTCATTCCAAGTAAAATTTCAAATTCATTAAAGTCAAGAACAAAAAGGCTGATAGGAAACTGATGAAGAGAATACGAGATAAGAACTTTTCTACAACGTAAATAAAGATTCGCAAGGCCTCCTACCTGGTTCTTCACACAAATAGGTTCGTCTACGAATTCGGGTTCAAGATTTAACTCTTCAACGGCTTGCTGGGAAATAAAACTATGTGTGGCTCCAGTATCGAATAGAACTCTAACAATTTTATCATAAATAAGAAGGTTACCTTCCAAAACTCCTTTCCCTTTATCAGCTCCTGGGGTTGAAGGTTGATCCTTGATTGCATACACCTTTGCTACTTGGGCCTGCTTCATTGCTGGGCATTCTTTAATTATATGTCCTGTCTTATGGAAATAGTTGCACTCCCTAGCTTCTTGTCCTGACTTCTTAGGTTGATACTTCTTTCCTTGCTTCCTGGGCTTCTTGCAACTACTTGAGTAATGGCCTTTCTCCAAATAGTTGAAACATGTAACATCCTTCACCTTGTTCTCCTGAGTATTCTTCTTTTCTTGACCTTGCCAAGGCTTCTTTCCTCCAAACTTCCTCTTCTTCCAATTTGAATTAGTTTCGCTTCCTTTTTCTTCAGGAATCTCTTGTTTATCTAAGGTGGCATATCTATATCCCATATCTACCAAATCAGCAAAAGACTCCTTCACATGGCCTGTCGTCCTTTCGTGAAACTTTTTGTTCATCCCTCTAATAAATTTATCATTCTTCTTTAGATGGGTATTCACCAATTCAGGACCAAATCGGGATAACTCATTAAACTGGTTCAAGTATTCTTCAAAAGATAGACTTCCTTGCTTCAAATCGGTAAATTCTTGGTACATCCTGGAGATACCAGCAGAAGGGATATAACGCTTCTCAAATACTTTCTTGAATCTATCTCAAGTAAACTCATCCTTCGACTCAGCCAATGTAATGGTCTCCCACCATGCCAAAGCTTCTTCCTAGAGCTGCCAGGAAGCCATCAACCTCTTTTGATCATCATCCAACTTCAATCCTTTAAAAATCCTCTCACAAGATCGAATCCAAGCTTGCGCTTCTATAATAGTCTCCTTGCCTCTAATGGTTTTCCTCCAAGTTTTGAGAAATTCCCATATAATTTTGCTAGATTTGGCTGGGGTAGGATGGGAAGAGCTGCACCTTCCTTTGCTGTTGTTGCGAGGTCTCGACCATTTGTAGTGGTACTCTCCCATCCCCTACCTCATCCTCTTCTTGCACTCATTCTCACTATCTATAAATAGTAAGAAAATGATTTAGGCATACAGATGAGATATCTTAGGGAATATATTCATTCTAGGGTGTTTCTAGCCCTATCTCTAATGAGTCACCTAATGAGTTATACTTCAAAGCTAAAGTTCTTACTCAACCTTTAGCTCTGATACCAAATGTGACGACCCGGAATCGGACGCTCGAAAATCGACATCTAATACATCACCCGTATTCGAATGCCGGAGATTCAAACATTGGAGTCCGATTCGTTGGAGCTTATAACACATTAGATGAAAAACAACACAGTGGGAACAAAATGATTGCCATTGATACACAACATGGATACAACAATGATTACAATAAATGACACCAACATCAGAGATCAATATATACAATAGATACAGCGGAAATAACACAACGGCGGAAAAATATCTTCAACTGAAAAATATCATCAACAGGGGTCTTCTAAGAATCCAACATACTGCGACTTCATTCCAAAGCTCCAAACCAAAAGGCTCAAAATCCAAAAGCTTCAAAACACTTCCAGATCCATATCTATTATCCAAGCTAGCTCTAGAACCTACTGATATCCTGACTCTAGGCTGCCCGTGTGGAAAATTAGGGGCACCTAGAGTTTAGGAAAGGGAACGATAAACTCTGGGTCAGTCATGGGATGGCGTGAGCAAACATAAAACAGTTGTTTGTATAGAAAGAAAACACAAAAAGAAATCCGTTCAGGCTTTTGGAAAATGAAACTACCATAAGGTCTCCCGGCACACACTTAATGCAATTGCACACATGGGGAAGGTTTCTCCTTATAGTAGTAAAAAATGCTTGATACGCGAAAATCCTTTTGACATTATTATTAGTGTATAGTGTAGAAAACATATCGAAAGTATAATATAAAACTTAGCCAGCATATGTACCATTATAGTATGCCTACTATAGCTACCATGTTAAATGGTAGGTTCTACAACCAAAACCGTACATGGCACATATTTGATTGATTGGACTTCCAACAAATGGCCAAGGCTAAGAAATTTCCTTTATCTGAAAGGGTACGCCTCTAGAGGGACGGCCTGAGAACCTAACCGAATCTCTGCCAACACAAGGTCGGGTTACCTCTGTAACTAACAGTTACGAGTATGCTATCCATCGGTCGTAACTGACCTTTATCGAGGGCCCCACAACAACCAACAACCACATAAGTAAAATATACGGGCTTCATACCAAAATACCACTTTTTATCCATAAGGAAATGCATATACCCTGAGGGGCGCGACCCTCATATCCTTTCCGCATCCTTCCTGTTTCGACCATTTCCGGGGTGTGAGGTTCGATGAAGTCTCATCCCACAAAGCTACGCTTTTCACAAAAGCCATGCTTCGATCGACCAATGATCAGCACTTAGCATGCCACGTTACCAAATTGGGAATATATCACTAGTAACCATCAACTACATAACCTCTGAGCTCATACGTCTCAGAGAAGGGTGTTAAGCTAAGAGAACAAATTCTCTACCACCAAACATAAATGTATTTGATAGAAACCAGCTTTACATCTCAAAGTGTTATGTCATACATACATCCATCAAGCCCATCCTGGGTTTGAATGGAACCGAAGGCACTTCGTCCAGTTAAGGAAAAAGTCCTTGCAAATCCGCATATTCACGATCCCGACTGAACTCCCCATCACGTAGGGAAATCTCTATATCGGAGCAACTTGGTGCAGAGACAATCAACAGGAAATCCTTTCGTTCTCGAAAATACCCGGTCTTCAACCACCTTCTTCAAATGCAATCCCATTTCGCCGACTCATTATTCAAAATGGGTTTTAGGACTTAATGTCCTCCCTTGGCTTACCTCAATAATGAGCGCTTATTTTAAAAACATGTGGATACAAATTTCCATTTTTAATCTTTCAAACAAAATATCCACCTTTAAGATTCGATGTGGTTTTCAGATAACCATTTGGAATCCGACCCCCAGTCGCATCGAAATTCAAATGTCGTTTTTAAAGGCAAAGTTGTTTAAGTAATTTTAATTCAATTCAGAAGTTCACATTCACTCAGCAATATATCACAAATAACTTACATTCATCACAGCTCAATCCAAAGCAATTCATATCATAGAGCATCACAAATCATATATCAAAGATATCAAGTAATCTAAGGCATTCAATTCAGGTTTATCATTCATAAGCAAGATTAATTAGTTGTTCAATTCCTAGTTAATTCAATTTAATTTCCAAATAAATTAAACTAATTTCTTTAATTACTTTTAAAACCTGCTTAATTAACATTAATTAATTACAAATCATTTTAATTAATTTTTGAATTAACTAATCACATAATTACTTTCATTAATTATCCTTTAATTACTGATTAATTATCTTTAATTATTAATTAATTAATCCTTAATTATTAATTAATTATACTTTAATCATTAATTAATTAACCCTTAATTATTAATTAATTAACCTTATTTATCAATTAAATAACCTAAATTATTAATTAATTAACCTTACTTAATCTTTAATTACTTATATTAAGTAATTATTCTTTAAGTAATTATCCTTTAATTGCTTTCATTAATTAATTAACCTTTTATTACTTAATATCTTAATTAATTAAAAGATAAACCATTATTTTAATTATCATTTAAATCTTATTTAATAACTTTTGGAATCAATTATTATTAACCAATTAACTTACACCTTTAAGTTAATTAACCTTTAAAAACATTTTATCTTCTTAATTAACTCCTTAATTACATTATTAAGTTTATTTAAAATAAACTTTTAAAAATAACGGTTATATATATTAAAACATTTTAACTTAATAAGCTTAAAATAATTTATTTTAAATTAAATTTTTTCCACTAACCCCACATTTAAATAAAACACCTATTAATTAGAAAAGAAGTGGTTTAAGAAAACTATTTAAATAAAACTTGGTTTGTATTAAAAATTTAAGACTTCTTATTTTACAAAATCAATCAGGCTCGAGACTTACCCGAGTGCCAACCCGAGTCGAGTACAAGTTTCCCCGAGTTCTTCGCCAAGCCACCCTTTTTTCTTCTTTGTTTTGATTTAAGTTTTTAAAACCTGTTAAACATATTATCTCACGCGAACACACTCGAGCCTTTACTCGAGCCAACAGCCCAACTCCCCGAGGCAATCCCCGAGACATTCCTCTTCTTCCATCCTAACGTAGCAATCTTGGTGACCTGACACCACATGCACGTGCACAGGTGATCGGCGTAGCTCTAACCATCGAGACCATCGTTAGCATGTCGACGACCATCTCTCTTAAGTTTCCGACCACCCAGATCCTTGAAACTACGACAAACTCGAAATCGAGCAACATGGGTTCAACTGGATCAAAACTAGTTCATCCAAATCCTCCTCGTCCCGCCGCCTCAGGTCACTAGAGACCTTGCAACTCCGACATAGCTTCGTCGATCATCCATGCATCGACTCCCCCTCGTCCAGTTTGTAGGATCGATTTCACCCTAGAGGGGGAGTGAATAGGTTGATGCTGTTAATTATAAAAATTATTGCGGAAGCTTATAAAATTATTTTAACAAAGATATATCAAAATAATAGAAGCACAGATAATAGCAGAATAATAAATGCAGAAATAGAACGACACAGAGTATACCCAGCTTCAGCAAAACCCTGCCTACGTTCTGCCCCCAAGGTTTCTACTAGAAATTAAGTAGTCACACGCTTACACACGTAAACTCGCGACACCCACTACTGACTGACCTAACTCTACGCTCAAAACCCTGCCACAACTCAGCCACTGAGTTGCGAATTCTCAAACTACGCCACGTAGTTTGTCCCTTACTCACACGACTAGTAATTACAATGGTTTAAAGGAAAAATATGAAAAACAACAATTAAAAAAACAATTAAACCCTAATACTAAAGCCCTATTAAAAAACGTTGGCCTAAAATAATTTATCACAAAAAGAATGCAGCCTCCTTTATCTCTATGTCGGCCCGTTATTTCCTTTATCTATTTTGCTCTGTTGAAACAATGTCGGCCTGGTTTCTTCTTTCGTTCCTCTTAGCTCTTGAAATTAGGGCTTTGTGAAGTCGCCGCTTAATTGATGGTTGATGCTTCGATTGCTTACTTCAACTGAATCGTTGCAGCTTCTCCTCCTTGATCGAGTTTGACTTTGATTTGGTATGTAAATTTTTCTTTTGCTTCTACTGATTTGCTTGCTTGAACTCGATATCGAATTGTCGATGATGTTACCTGTTTATATAAGATTCGAGATCCTTGATTTTCGTTTGTATACAATTGTTTGACTTCGTCACTTGATTTATCTCGGCTATTCGATTTTGTTTTAATGCTTGTGATAATTTCTGAATTGTTCATATCGAATAATTTTGTTTACATGATTCACACGGTTTTGGTTTCGAACTCGCTTGTTTCCTTGATTGATACGGCTTTGATTCAGAACCGTTCCATCTTTACTTGGTCGTTACAATAGTGAATTTCCTACTTGACTTTGGCTTTGATTTTTGACCCATGGTTTTGACTTGATTTTGACGATGTTGATTTCGGTCATTTGAATTTGTTTATGTGATTCCATGACTCTGGCATGATTATTCCGTTTCATACTCGACTTTGGCCATTTTTGTTTATTGCCTCTGGTCATTTGCAATCTGTAGCATACTTGACTTGTTTGTGAATTTTCATTGTGCATTCTATGCACTTCGTTCACTTGATGGTTACTGGATGGATGTTGTGCTCATTTTTAACTTGTACCTGCTGTTGTAGTTCCATCTGATTTGGTATTGTTGTCTGAATGGGGTTGTTGTGCACTGACTTTAGTTCGATCCTTGTTCATGTCGATGTTTACACTGCTGGTTCATTGTAGTATTTGTTGCCAGTTGCCTTTGGTTTCATTTGTTTCAGACCTTCATGTAGAGGCTGCACTTGTTCTTTTGAAATTCTGGTTTTGCTTTGACTGCTGCATATATGTATTCTTGTCCTCTGTTTCTATTTGATATAAATATGTGTGTGTGTATGCAAACATGTATATTTGTATTTGCTTGGCTTTAGATTTGTTCGAACTTGCCACCATGGTTTGTTCATCTCTACTTGATTTTCTATTGTACTTTCTTGAGCTCGAGTTGCTTCAATGTGATGTTTACTGCTGCACTATTTATGTACATTGTTTCTTGTTCCACTCGAGTCTGTGTCATTTGATTCACTGTGTATTAGTTCATTTGAAGCAGTAACCTTGTTTGCTGGTGCATATGCTTGCTTCTCCGACCTGTTGTAGTGCAACCTTCATGTGTACATCTGGTTTCATTGTATTGTTGAAGTTAGTCTGCATTTGGTAGTTGCATTCCTTTGTGCTCGAGTCTGATACTTTTTGAAGCTTGCATTGTCCAGTTTCACTGTTGCATACATGATGTATCTTTTGGAGCTCAAGTTGCCTGACCATTTCCTTTGTGTACTGTTTGGTTCCATTGATGATTCTATGCACTTGCATATATTTGCATATTTGTCTAGTCATTCATTTTCTCTGGTTTGGACCATGCTTCATCACTGTTTTCATCTGTGTCATTTATTGGTTCTCTTGAACTTCATGTAGAGGTTTATCATATTGTATTTTTGGTTTATGTCTACCAGTTAGGTCTAGTTGCTTCATGTGCATTGATCTTGAGTGGATTTCATGACTGGTTTCGTGTGTACATGCTGTAACATACTCGACCTGACGCTTGATAACATTCATGTGTACATTGGAGTTTAATCGAGGCTGCATATATGTATTAAGCTGGTATATGTTTGTATACATGTGTATCTACATATGTATATATATTTGTGCATTCTCGGTGATGCATCGCTTGGCCATATGTATTTGTTTGCAGTTTTGCCCCTACTTAGTTTGTGTTGTACTGATTTGGTATTTGCTTCAATTTAGTTTGATTCTCTTTGAACTTCATGTTGATTTTTGAAATCACACCTGAGTTGAATCCAGCTTAAAGCTCGGGTTTGACCTTGTGCTGATATCGTGACATTATTTTTATTGCACTTGAGTTGAACCCGACGTTTTGGGTTTGACCTGTGCTCCCATGTCCCTGCAATTTTATCAAGTGTATATATCGGTGTGCACGGCCTTTTGGCATGTACAATGATACACTGTGCATATCACAAGCTTTTCGTGTATGATGAATTCGAATTTAAATGATGATGAACAGCCCAAATAACTGAGGCAAATAATATTTTCAAAATCCACATTTTATTTTATACTGGAAAAATATTTTATTTTCAATTTTACTGCGTCATTGTATATTTTTGCAGATTGCTCAGATGCTGGATTCACATTGGAATGAAGTTGAAGATAAGTACGAGTTGAGTTAATGAGTGATATGTAGTGAGGTCAAATGTAAATTAGAAATTGTAATGTAATCAAAATTGTATTTGTAATTGAAGTTGTGTATATATATAGTGAGAGCTTGAAATTTGTACTATTCAAAAATTGTATAAATATTTGTTTGAATAAAATTTCTGTTTGAATTCAAATTCCGTGTTATTTATTTTATTCAGCAAATATTTATTTAATCTATGAAAAAATAAAATAGTACATTAACAAATACATTTAAATGAATATATATATGTTTATTATCATCAAAAAAAATCATATAGTCGCATATTCAACAATCTCCCCCTTTTGATGATAACAAACATATATTTAAGATTTTGAATATGTTAAATGCATTTGATCATTAATATACTCTAACGCTCCCCCTATTTAAATGCTTCCTCTCTACACAAAGCTCCCCCTTCATATATGCATACAATTAAAAATATGCAAATTATCCTAGATGCAAATAGAAAATATTTGACCTTTGCTTGATTTTATTTGACAAAATCTTAACTTTTCTCCCCCCTTTTGTTATCAGCAAAAGAGTAATAGTATTAGAAAAATGGAGATAAAGTGATAGATATTAATCCAACATTAAAACATAATTGAATATAAATATTAATCAAAAATCAAACAAAAATCATAAATACTTTGTTAGGCGCATATTCCACTTTTAAAATGATGGGAATGATGCCATCATATAAAACTATACAGTTGTGTCTATTTGTGGTATATTTATATCAGAAATTTGAATATCTACCAACCATGCATAACCGTTAGGACTTTTAAATGAGATTAGTAGTATTCCAATTTTATTTAAAAAAATGAATTCAAGTATCTTCTAACCACGCATAACCGTGAGGACTTAGAATTAAATTGTTTATTTAAAAAAAAAATCAATTTTGATATGTGTTCCATACATGCATAACCGTGAGGACTTTTAAATGAGCATGGAAGCACATAAAAAATTCCAAGTAATTCACCCATGCATAACCGTGAGGACTTTTAAATAAGAGTGAATACTATGGATTTTATTTTATTATTATTATTATTATTATTATTATTATTATTATTTTATTAAAAAAATGTAAAATGAAAAACGAATGATTCCTGTTTAAAGTACCACATATTGACAAACTATATTGAATTTTGATGAGTGATGGTCATCAGAAATATGATAGAAATAGAGATGGTCATGGAATTTTTACCAACAAAAAGTTTTATATCTCTTGTTTAAATTTCTAAAGAAATTTACTAATTATACCGTCTCGAGTCATAATATATGATAAATATCAACACTCGTCACTTTTTTTCAATCACTATTTATCTTTTTGATGATTAGTAGGGAGTCAGATTAGTCAATGTTATAATTTAAAAATTAAATTCAAAAATAATTATAAAATCAATTTTTCTAAAAATGACCAATCTGAAAACAAGGTCAAAGATGATTTTCTAGAAGGGGTTTTAGGAGAAAAATTTCTGCTATTTGAAAAATTATGAAATGAAAAATATGCAGATATTTTCTTTGAAAAACAGTGCAGTTACTAAATGTCTCAACAAAAATCACGTTCAACTAGTAATTTTTCTATCAACTAAATTACCAGTGTAATTTGCATCTGAATTTCTCTTTCACTCAAAATTATCATTAATTGAATTTGATAGACCAGTCCATAAATGTGCAACAAAATATCTCAAAATCAATTTTAACGGCTTTTTAAATGACATTCTCTTGAATTTGAATTAAAGCCGTGTAAATAATCAAAAACTGTGAATATAGAGTTAGACGTAAAATAACCAAATGTATTATCATCCAATAAAACACTATTATTAATCCAAACTAATATATATGAAGTAATTCAAAGACTCTACAGATTTTTATGGTGTTCTTGGCATAAGAATATAATTGGCTAACAATTTTGAAAAATTCAGAATCAAAATCATCATTTATTTTACCATCATATTATTGGCTGATTTAATTCAGACTACAGTGCAGATTATCACGTTTAATATATCGTTTAAAATATACCATTACCCGTTTTACCTTTACGATAATTTTTCGTTGTTGCCCATTATGATTTTGTCACCTTTGTACTAGGCTAAGGAACTTTGCTTTGTCGTCCGTTGTGTTTCTGGAACAGCCAGAATCCAGATAACACTGTTGTTGTTCCTTAAACAGCCACCACACCTACATGATGGAAGATTTTTGTGACCTATTTGTTTTTATAGGTACATGATTGTTAGTGGTAGAATATTTTGAAAAATAATTTTGTGGAGACCCAAAACTATTTATATATGTTCCTTTTGGCACCCAGATATGTTTAACTTTGAGAGATCTTATATTTGTGCCTTTTGGAACCCAAATTGGAATGGTTTTTACGTGTTTGGGTCTATACCAACAACTATTTTGATTGCGTCCAAAATTTTTACAAATTGTGCACATTGAATTTACTTGATTAATCTTATTTCTAACATTTTTAGATTGATTTTACCCAAGTCCTTGTCTAACTGTATTAACAGTTCGTTTCCCTAAGAGCATATTCAACGATTTTTCACTTTTGGAAAATTTATCTAAAGTTGTTGATAGTTGTTTGACTTATGTTTTGAGAGGTTCATTTTCGTTTAACAATTATGTGCACTTTTTAATAGAGTTTTCTTTTTTAGTATTTTCACTCTCTTTCAAAATCAGAATTTCATTTTCAAGTGATTTTATATTAATTTCTGATTTTTTAATTTCTTCTTCGAATGTTGGACACTTATCACACTTAGGGATCCTACTTTGATAAGTTTTAACTAATTAGTCAAGTTGTTTATTTAAATCTATCAAAGTATCTTTTTGTGATTCAAGTTTGGCATACTTCTCCCTAAGTCGTTCAAAACAGCCATTTACTTCGTGGAAATATATAAGTAATTTTGAATGAGTAAGTTTTGATACCTCACTTGGCTCGTCATCGTCACTATCAGGTATATTACCTTGAAGGCACATATCTGCTTTCTCACTCTCACTGCTAGTACTTTGATTATCTTCATTACTTGTATTCCACGTGGCTGTAAAACTTCTCCGTTTTGATTTCTTTTCAAAGTCGCATCGATTTTGAGCACAATTAGGCTCGATGTGTCCGGGTTGGTTGCACTTGTGACAGATGATCTTCTATTCTTCTGAGTGGTCTAGTGCTTTGGCTATTCTACTTTTCAATTTTTGATTTCAAGCTGAATTTCTGTATCTGTGATTCCACTTTTTGAATTTCTTAATTAGCAGTGCCAGCTCTACTACTCCATCATCATCATCACTTTCGGTTGTTCCTTTGAGAGTTATTGATTTCTTTCGAGTATCTCCTCCTTCACGCTCTTCCTTCAATTTCATTTCTATCTCATAAGTGGTGAGATTTCCGATAAGTTCTTCAACTTTGATTTGTTTTAAGTCTTTTGATTCTTGAATGGCACTCACTTTGGGTTCAAAACTTCGTGGAAGGACTCTGAGGATTTTTCGAACTATCTTCAATTTTGTGTATGATTTTCCAAGAGCCTTTGATTTGTATATGATATTGGAAAGTCGTCCGTACATTTCTTTGACATTTTCTTCCTTGGCCATTGTGATATTCACATTTTTGATGCTTAGCATGGCAAGGCGAGATTCTTTGACTTGAGACGTTCCTTCGTGAGTCACTTCGAGTGTGTGCCATATTTCCTGTGTAGTTAGACAATGTGAGACACGATTAAATTCAAATTAATCCAATGAACAGATGATAGAATTTATAGCTTTAGCATTAGCATTTTGTAATTATTTTTCTAGTTCTATCCATTGATCCATTGGTTTATTTCCTGATTATCTACAATTATTGTTGGTGCTCTATAACCTGTCTCAACAATATTCCAAGCGTCAATGGTTTTCAGAAAAACTTTCATTCTATTTTTCGAGTAGGCATGTTCACCATTGAACATTGGTGGTCTAACTATGGACTGACCCTCAGCAAAAGCAGTATTAAAAGATGCCATTTTAAAAACAACCTTTTAAAACAAAAATCAAATTTTATAAAAACAAAAGCTGACTTCTAAACCTAGCTCTGATACCACTGTAGGATTGATTTCACCCTAGAGGGGGGTGAATAGAGTGATGCTGTTAATTATAAAAATTATTGCGAAAGCTTATAAAATTATTTCAACATAGATATATCAAAATAATAGCAGCACGGATAATAGCAGAATAATAAATGCAGAAATAGAACGACACAGAATATACTCAGCTTCGGCAAAACCCTGCCTACGTGCTGCCCTAAGGTTTCTACTAGAAATTAAGTAGTCACATGCTTACACACATAAACTCACGACACTCGCTACTGACTGACCTAACTCTAAGCTCAAAACCCTGCCACAACGCAGCCACTGAGTTGCGAATTCTAAAACTAAGCCACGTAGTTTGTCCCCTGGTCACACAACTAGTAATTACAATGGTTTAAAGGAATAGTACAAAAAACAACAATTAAAAAGACAATCAAACCCTAATACTAAATCTCTATTAAAAAACGTTAGCCCAAAATAATTTATCACAAAAAGAATGCGGCCTCCTTTATCTCTATGTCGGCCCATTATTTCCTTTATTTATTTTGCTCTGTAAAAACAATGTCAGCCTGGTTCCTTCTTTCGTTCGTTCCACTTAGCTCTTGAAATTAGGGCTTTGTGAAGTCGCCGCTTAATTGATTATTGATGCTTCGATTGCTTACTTCAATTGAATCGTTCGCGGCTTCTCCTCGTTGATCGAGTTCGACTTTGATTTGGTATGTAAATTTTTATTTTGCTTCTACTGATTTGCTTGCTTGAACTCGATATCGAATTGCCAATGATGTTACTTGTTTATATAGGATTCGAGATCCCTGTTTTCGTTTGTATAAAGATGTTTGAATTTGTCACTTGATTTATCTCGGCCATTCGATTTTGTTTTAATGCTTGTGATAATTTATGACTTGTTCACATCGAATAATTTCGTTTACTTGATTCACACGGTTTTGATTTCAAACTTGCTTGTTTCCTTGATTGATACGGCTTTGATTCAGAGCCGTTCGATCTTTCCCTGATCGTTACGGTAGTGAATTTCCTACTTGACATTAGCTTTGATTTTTGACCCACGGTTTTGACTTGATTTTGACGGTGTTGATTTCGGTCACTTGAATTTGTTTATGCGATTCCATGACTCTGGCATGATTATTCTGTTTCATAATCGATTTTGGTCATTTGTGTTTATTGCCTCCGGTCATTTGCATCCTGTAGCATACTTGACTTGTTTGTGAATTTTCATTGTGCATTCATGTGCACTTCGTTCACTTGATGGTTACTGGATTGATGCTGTGCTCATTTTTAACTTGTACCTGTTGTTGCAGTTCCATCTGGTTTGATATTGTTGTTTGAGTTTGTCAGGACCCGATTCTTCGTCTTCCGAAAATTCAACATCGATACTCACTTTATCGACTGCCGAGAAATCGAACGACGGAAAACCGAACACTGAGGGTTTTAAAGAAAAGAAGATAGTAGAAAATAGAGAGAAAAGAAAATAAGAAAATAGAAAAATAGAATGGAACAGAAAGAAAATAACTAAACAACATCAGAATCTCACAATTCGCGGCGGAACAACATATAATAATAAATGAATAATCTTTAAACAAAGAACTATATCAGTTATTACATTACATCACATTACATTACATAATATCATCAGAGTGTACAACAACATACAACAACAAACAGTGCAGCGGAAAAAGAAATATTATATATTAATAATACGCCATGCCATCCAGCTTGCCTCCAGCAACTCCAGAATATCCAGAATATCCTGATAAACCTAACTCTTGACTGCCCGTGTGGAAATTGGTGGGCACCCAGAGTTTAGGAAGGAAAACAATAAACTCCGAGTCAGTCATGTGACTGGTGTGAGAACTCAAAACAGTTTATTTATCTTTAAAATCAAAATAGAGGAATATTTTTAAATCAATTCGCAATGCTTTTAAAAATGAGACTACCATAAGGCCTCCCGCACACACACACAATGCAAACGCAGAATCGAAGGAGATTTCTCCTTATGATAGTCAAAGATGCTTGATACGCATTCAAAAGAACATTTTATATTATTACTAGTGCATAGTGTAGGAAAAATTTATTTCGAAAGTAGAATATAAATCTTAGCCAACATACGACCATTATCGTATGCCTACTATAGCTAACTATGTTCAATAGCAGGTTACCGCCACATTCCATAGCAGGTTATACAACTAAAACCGTACAAGTCTCGTATTGTTTCTTTGGATTTCCAACGAATGATCAGGCCAAGGAACTTCCCATTGCCACATGAGAATGCCTCTGGATGGACATCCCCGAGAACCAAACCGGATCTCTACCAACACAAGGCCGGGTTACCTAACTGAGTAACAATTGACCGAATATGCCATCCCCCGGTCCTTTGGGACCTTTAACCGAGCGCTCGTAATCAATTCACACAATCATAACAAAGTGTTTTCAACATGAGTAAGTATCTGGGCTCCATACCATGATACCACCCTTTTCCAGAAGGAAATGCACACATCCTAAAGGGCGCTACCTCTCATAACCTTGCCGCATCTTTCCTGTTTTGACCATTCACGGGGTGTGAGGCTCGACGAAGTCACGTCCACAAAAACATACTTTATACAAAAGCCATGCTTTGGGTCAACAAATGATCATAGAAATGATCACCAAGATAGACGATCAAATAAATGATCCTATCACAATTAATCAACACAATGATCATTTCACAGTAACACTCAGCATGTCACATTACCAAATTGGGAATATATCGCTGATAACCTTCAACTATATAACCTCTGAGCTCGCACGTCTCAGAGAAGGGTGTTAAGCTAAGAGAATAAATTCTCCGCCACCAACAGAAATATATTTGAAAGAAATCGGCTTTATATCTCAATTTGTAATGTCAGACATACAATCCATACAAGTCTGTTCTGGGTTCGAACAGAACCGAAGGCACTTCTCACGAAGCCCTTGCAATCCGGGTATTCACAATCCCGATCGAATTTCCCATCACTTAAGGAAATCTCTATACCAGGAGCGACCCAGTGCAGAGACAATCGATAGGCCATCCTATCGCTTTCACAAATACTCGGTCTTCAACACCGATCTTCAATGCAATTCACAACGACGTATCACATATTCGGAATGGGTTATACGACCCCATGGTCTTTTCCCGGTTAACCCGAATAGTGAGCGCTTATTCAAAAATAAGGGTGGCGTTCAAATTCAAACAAATCACATCAATTACCCATTCAAAGGGAAATATTGATAGTCGGTTATTGAACTATCAAATGGATATGCACACATCACCAGTTTCCAAATAATTTTCCAATTATTTATTTTCCAAAATATCTTTACAAGATATATTATTTTCACACTTCAAAAATAAATCAATATTTATTTTTTTAAACAAATTCTCCTTTCCTTTTATAAATTCCATAGTGAATTTATATTCCAAAATATCCATGCATATACGATTTCAATTATTCATTTCAATTTATCTTCAAAAAGATAAATTCTCAAAACATTTCATTTCACATTGGAAAAACATTTCCATACTTATTTATTCATAAGTAATTCACAAATTTCTTTTATTTTCAATACTTGGAAAATATTCAATATACTTAAATCGAGATTTAATATATATTTCATTCTTTAAGGAAATCATTCTTTTAAACATATTTATTTGGGCCAAAACGAATGTTGCGTAAAACATCGTTACGACGTCCCAAAATCACTAGTATAGGGATTTGAAATTAAAATAGATATATAAATCCCAATACTATACAAAACATTTCCTTTCGGAAATCATTTACTATAACAACAGTGTTATAGTCTACCATTTCCTTTTATTTCTCGAAAACGTCTATTTCAACAATGAATGTTGAAATCTATGGTTTCGAATCTTAACATATTTAAAACATCGTTAGATCGTTTTAATTCAATTTAAACATCTCATTCAAAACAAATTCTTTAACATATTATTCACTATTCAAAAACGTGAATAAATTACGTTAACAATTTTCATCCTTTTATACATTTTATTTTAAAGGATTATTCACAGTCAAAAATGTGAATATAACTCCATAAATAAGTTATAACAATTTTCTTATCAAAATAAGTCATTTGCGAATTTATAAAACAACGTTTATAAACTCCATTTCTATTTATTTATAACAACTTCCTTTTATAAATTCCTTTATTAACCTATTCGATTTATAACTCAATTATAAAAAGGATTCATGTTATACGTTAAATGCTTATAAAACGATTTTTTTACCAAAATCGTTTCTTTGAACTTCATAATTATAAATCTTATAACTTATAAGATTCAATTATTCATCCAAATATATTCTTTAATAATTTCACAAAATTTATAAATCTTACTATTTATAAATTTCATTTATAACTTCTCCATTTATAATTTTATAAATTTCATTCATTTACAAAATTCATTTTCACTTCATTCAAACACTTATAAAAACTCATTTTATAACGTCAATATTTCAATTTATAAATATCCATTTATAAATCTCTTAATATAAATCAATTTATATTATCCTTTAAAACGTCTTTAATCTCCTTTATTATTTCACCATTCTCTTGATTTATAAAATAATCAAATTTTATAAATCCTATTTTTTTAAACTTTTTATAATAAATTCAAAAATCCAATTTAAACTATTTTATAAAATCATTAACCCTTATTTCTCAAAAATCAGCTTTTAACTATATTTCACAAAAACCATAATTTTATAACTTTGAAAATTATAACGTTTATTTATTTAAAATAGATCAAATTCCAAACATATAGTATATTTTAAAAAATCAATTTATAAATCATTTTAAAATTCCAAAACTTGGTCCAATGATGCTACATACCAAATAGTCAATCACGACTACAACGATATCATATATCGATATGATAATCCATCAAATATCAAAATATCTGAATTCAAATAAAAACTGTTGAGGAATCCAGTTGGATCCCTCCAACCTGTTTCCTGCATCACAAACATTAGCACAATACCAATTTCGCTCCAGTACGAAATTATCGCGGTATATGGGATTTAAATTATTATCCGCTTAATAACGGCGCAATAGGGTCTCATCCGCTAAACAAAAAATGCGGGAAATCAATAACTCCAATATATACATATGCCAATATATATATATTGCTATTATATATAATACCAATTTCACTGTTTATGAAATATTCGCGGTATATGTTTTTAATAAATAACATCCGCTTACTAACGGCGTATAATGTCTATTTTAACAATCAATAGATAACAATCATCATTCAAACATGCATTCAAATATTTTAAATCTAACTATTTAAAATAAAATCGAAACTGATTCGATTGAGTGAGAAGTTCTCACCTTGGTTTTAAATTCCGTTTTAGCGATTTATTTCGAATAAAATTAAACGGACGTTTAATTTCACCCAAAATTCTCACTAATTCCAAACGACTCCAATCCAACTCCATCGCGTAGTGCTCATCCATACGATTCCAACACAACTGGTTTCGCGCGTTTTCGACCTCGTATGAAAAAGTTACAAATATTTGAAGTTACACGAGTTTTTATATAAAAATTTACAACTTAAATTAAATTTTATAAACCCACTTTCTCTCATCATCCTTGGATCCTTCAACCTGCTCATCCTAGCCGTAGGACGCAACCCCCCCCCCCTCCATCTTCTTCGTGCGCACGGCTACAGGCTATAGCCGAACCCACCATTTCAATTTAGGGTTTAAATTCGCACCCCTCAAACGACGACTAAACTCGATCACACCACCGCCATTTGAACCGCCTCGCTCCACTCTACCAGCGCCCCAAGTGCCTTGAAGTCCGGTCCTACCTCTAGCACGAAAATCGAGGCCGACCGTATGGCCTTTGACTGCAAATTGCCGTCTATCCATAACTCCATTCCCAATCTCCACCGTTGGATATGTAGAGCACACTAGCCTCTACGTTTTCCTAGTTGACAACATCTCGAATTGATGAGTGGATTGAAAGATATATGGGGAGGAAGGGGAGACAATTTCGGCCCTTCATATTGAAGGTGGCGGCTGTGCATTGCAACTAGGGTTTTATTTTATTTTTTCTATTTTCTTGTGAATTTTGAGCTATTTATAGAGAATTTTCGAACACTATTCATCCCGGAAATTCCGAACTCCGATTCACGCGCCGTAACCAGCATTTCTAGGGTTTACCCCGCGTTCCGGACACAATGGAATAGGTTTCGAAAGCTAATTCGGATATCTGTGCGAGTTATGGCAATAAACGTTCAATTTGAATTAAACCGATTTAAACGATTTTCTAGGCGTTTTAATTTGTACCGGACAAACGGTAAATCCAATTGATTTGAAATTTGAAACCATACAATAATATCACATTACGGATCCGATGAAACTGGTTTCGTCGAAATCCGAGACTTTTTGAAAAATGGCTATTTTAACTCGCCAAATTAATATTAAAAATAATTCGATGCGTTTCGAGCTGCCACGATCAAACGACAACTCCGATTGACACGAAAATTGAAATCCGGTAATAACTAACTATTATGGATCCAATGGAACTGGTTTCGTTCAATTCTGAGACTGTTCAAAAATTGACTATTTTCACTAGTCGATTTAAATATTAAAATATTCAATTTTCACAAATTAACTTTTAATTCGATTTTAAAAGTCCTAAAATATCGTTCTAACTCCCATATGATAAAATAAAATTTTACAAATCATTTTCAATCGTATTTAACCCAATTTTCAATTATTTCCATAATTTAACACATTAAATTATCGATTTAATTATTCAATTAGATCCAATAATTCAAATTAAATTTATTCGACTTATAAATTCACTTATTAATATTTAAAATAAATTAAATATTCATATTTTAAATTAATAAAATTCTGGGTCGTTACAATCTTCCCCCCTTAAAAGAATTTCGTCCTCGAAATTATTAAGTAAGAAAAGTTACAAAATCTATTAACTTTCCAAAATCCATAGTTAAACTTCTTATAATAACTTTACTAAGTTTCAAATCATACTTAGTTATCTTTTCAAAAACAACTTCTATTGTTTAACTTTCAATTCTAAAATCAAAGTTAAGTTTTCAAAATTTTCCAAATTATTTCCAAATTTTTCTAACGCCTTAAATTTTCGGAAAAATTCGCCATAGTCTCCTTTGCGCGGCTCGATCCGGAAAAAAAATGACAGTATATATATCACAAATATACATCTCATCAAGTAATGAGGCATTCCGAAGGGAAAAAGTATAAAAGTACGGTATGTAATCCGAGATATGTACCTTATATTTTATTAGTGAGCATATACGGCTAATATAGCGCGAAAGCGAGCTCCAAATGCGAAGCAAACGCGATCCGCACCTACTAATCACTCAACAAACAACATGAGAACATGCATATAGACAATAGTATCGATATACATCATATAGCAACATAATAACTATATATGTTAACATAGCCAATGAAGTAAAAGCAATTATATTCAACCATCAATCAACTATTATCCAACTAACATCCATAACCAATAAATATTCATTCATATTCTCATTAATATTTAATGAATTGGTTTTCAATTTAATCATATTTGATTCATAAACAGTGGATGTTTCTAACATTTATTTTCAATTAGTTTATATTTACTAATTCATAATCAAGTTGGTTCACTTCCAAATCAAATTCAATTTTATTTAAGATTCACTTAACTTCCAATTGGATTTTAATTGATTTAGCTTTCAATTTCATTAACACTTAATGAATTATATACAATCAACTAACAATCAAATAACAACCAATGTATATCAATTACAACCAAATTCTTTTGCTTTCAATTGGTTTAATTAAATTGATTTTCATTCAATCTTTCAACTTCTAATAACATTAGAATTTAATGAATTAACATTTATATTCATTATTTTTCATATCAACTAGATTCACATTCAATTGATTTACATTCAAATCATTAATTCAATTCAATTTCTAAAGTTGAATTTCATTTATATAACTTAAGTTATATTTCATTTTTAAAGTAAATTTCCATTTAACTTTAAATTCATTTTTTTATTTACAACTCATATTCATAAATATATTCATATAGTTTCACTTCTCATATATATAAGTTTATTTCACAATTGTAAATCACATTAGTTATAATTCAATTCTTATAATTCTTTTTACTTATACAAGTATTCTTTAATTTAGATTACTCAAACAACTTAACAATCAACTTATATATACTTTAATAATTCTGAAAAATTATTCCTTTATACATAAAAATATAATTAAGGTAAAATTATTTCATTTACCCAATTTTAAAACAATATTGTGTCGAATTGTTCTATTCAAGTGTTTATAAACCCCTTCGGCATAGTTGTCGAGACCACGCTGACGAAGGTTCATATACCACTCAACAAACCAATCATCACAATATAAAACAATTTTATATTCACTAACAAATACGCTCTCATAGCTATTATTACACTCAAATTCATTCTAGAGTACTGCTGACTCTATCTCTAATGAGTAATACCGAACAGAACCATGGTTGTCGCTTAACCATAAGCTCCGATACCACATTGTCAGGACCCGATTCTTCGTCTTCCGAAAATTCAACATCGATACTCACTTTATCGACTGCCAGGAAATCGAACGACGGAAAACCGAACACTGAGGGTTTTAAAGAAAAGAAAAGAAGAAGAAAGAAAAGAAGATAGTAGAAAATAGAGAGAAAAGAAAATAAGAAAATAGAAAAATAGAACGGAACAGAAAGAAAATAACTAAACAACATCAGAATCTCACAATTCGCAGCGGAACAACATATAATAATAAATGAATAATCTTTAAACAAAGAACTATATCAGTTATTACATTACATCACATTACATTACATCATATCATCAGAGTGTACAACAACATACAACAACAAACAGTGCAGCGGAAAAAGAAATATTATATACTAATAATACGCCATGTCATCCAGCTTGCCTCCATCAACTCCAGAATATCCAGAATATCCTGATAAACCTAACTCTTGACTGCCCGTGTGGAAATTGGTGGGCACCCAGAGTTTAGGAAGGAAAACAATAAACTCCGAGTCAGTCATGTGACTGGTGTGAGAACTCAAAACAGTTTATTTATCTTTAAAATCAAAATAGAGGAATATTTTTAAATCAATTCGTAATGCTTTTAAAAATGAGACTACCATAAGGCCTCCCGCACATACACACAATGCAAATGCAGAATCGGAGGAGATTTCTCCTTATGATAGTCAAAGATGCTTGATACGCATTTAAAAGAACATTTTATATTATTACTAGTGCATAGTGTAGGAAAAATTTATTTCGAAAGTAGAATATAAATCTTAGCCAACATACGACCATTATCGTATGCCTACTATAGCTAACTATGTTCAATAGCAGGTTACCGCCACATTCCATAGCAGGTTATACAACTAAAACCGTACAAGTCTCGTATTGTTTCTTTGGATTTCCAACGAATGATCAGGCCAAGGAACTTCCCATTGCCACATGAGAATGCCTCTGGATGGACATCCCCGAGAACCAAACCGGATCTCTACCAACACAAGGCCGGGTTACCCCTAACTGAGTAACAACTGACCGAATATGCCATCCCCCGGTCCTTTGGGACCTTTAACCGAGCGCTCGTAATCAATTCACACAATCATAACAAAGTGTTTTCAACATGAGTAAGTATCTGGGCTCCATACCATGATACCACCCTTTTCCAGAAGGAAATGCACACATCCTAAAGGGCGCTACCCCTCATAACCTTGCCGCATCTTTCCCGTTTTGACCATTCACGGGGTGTGAGGCTCGACGAAGTCACGTCCACAAAAACATACTTTATACAAAAGCCATGCTTTGGGTCAACAAATGATCATAGAAATGATCACCAAGATAGACGATCAAATAAATGATCCTATCACAATTAATCAACACAATGATCATTTCACAGCAACACTCAGCATGTCACATTACCAAATTGGGAATATATCGCTGATAACCTTCAACTATATAACCTCTGAGCTCGCACGTCTCAGAGAAGGGTGTTAAGCTAAGAGAATAAATTCTCCGCCACCAACAGAAATATATTTGAAAGAAATCGGCTTTATATCTCAATTTGTAATGTCAGACATACAATCCATACAAGTCTGTTCTGGGTTCGAATAGAACCGAAGGCACTTCTCACGAAGCCCTTGCAATCCGGGTATTCACAATCCCGATCGAATTTCCCATCACTTAAGGAAATCTCTATACCAGGAGCGACCCAGTGCAGAGACAATCGATAGGTCATCCTATCGCTTTCACAAATACTCGGTCTTCAACACCGATCTTCAATGCAATTCACAACGACGTATCACATATTCGGAATGGGTTATACGACCCCATGGTCTTTTCCCGGTTAACCCGAATAGTGAGAGCTTATTCAAAAATAAGCGTGGCATTCAAATTCAAACAAATCACATCAATTACCCATTCAAAGGAAAATATTGATAGTCGGTTATTGAACTATCAAATGGATATGCACACATCACCAGTTTCCAAATAATTTTCCAATTATTTATTTTCCAAAATATCTTTACAAGATATATTATTTTCACACTTCAAAAATAAATCAATATTTATTTTTTTAAAACAAATTCTCCTTTCCTTTTATAAATTCCATAGTGAATTTATATTCCAAAATATCCATGCATATACGATTTCAATTATTCATTTCAATTTATCTTCAAAAAGATAAATTCTCAAAACGTTTCATTTCACATTGGAAAAACATTTCCATACTTATTTATTCATAAGTAATTCACAAATTTCTTTTATTTTCAATACTTGGAAAATATTCAATATACTTAAATCGAGATTTAGTATGTATTTCATTCTTTAAGGAAATCATTCTTTTAAACATATTTATTTGGGCCAAAACGAATGTTGCGTAAAACATCGTTACGACGTCCCAAAATCACTAGTATAGGGATTTGAAATTAAAATAGATATATAAATCCCAATACTATACAAAACATTTCCTTTCGGAAATCATTTACTATAACAACAGTGTTATAGTCTACCATTTCCTTTTATTTCTCGAAAACGTCTATTTCAACAATGAATGTTGAAATCTATGGTTTCGAATCTTAACATATTTAAAACATCGTTAGATCGTTTTAATTCAATTTAAACATCTCATTCAAAACAAATTCTTTAACATATTATTCACTATTCAAAAACGTGAATAAATTACGTTAACAATTTTCATCCTTTTATACATTTTATTTTAAAGGATTATTTACAGTCAAAAATGTGAATATAACTCCATAAATAAGTTATAACAATTT
Organism: Allium cepa; assembly: GCA_030765085.1. Taxonomy (NCBI): domain Eukaryota; kingdom Viridiplantae; phylum Streptophyta; class Magnoliopsida; order Asparagales; family Amaryllidaceae; genus Allium; species Allium cepa. Next base: position 281,827,605 of record CM060937.1, on the reverse strand, counting down.
TCTTATCAAAATAAGTCATTTGCGAATTTATAAAACAACGTTTATAAACTCCATTTCTATTTATTTATAACAACTTCCTTTTATAAATTCCTTTATTAACCTATTCGATTTATAACTCAATTATAAAACAAAGGATTCATGTTATACGTTAAATGCTTATAAAACGATTTTTTTCCCAAAATCGTTTCTTTGAACTTCATAATTATAAATCTTATAACTTATAAGATTCAATTATTCATCCAAATATATTCTTTAATAATTTCACAAAATTTATAAATCTTACTATTTATAAATTTCATTTATAACTTCACCATTTATAATTTTATAAATTTCATTCATTTACAAAATTCATTTTCACTTCATTCAAACACTTATAAAAACTCGTTTTATAACGTCAATATTTCAATTTATAAATATCCATTTATAAATCTCTTAATATAAATCAATTTATATTATCCTTTAAAACGTCTTTAATCTCCTTTATTATTTCACCATTCTCTTGATTTATAAAATAATCAAATTTTATAAATCCTATTTTTTTAAACTTTTTATAATAAATTCAAAAATCCAATTTAAACTATTTTATAAAATCATTAACCCTTATTTCTCAAAAATCAGCTTTTAACTATATTTCACAAAAACCATAATTTTATAACTTTGAAAATTATAACGTTTACTTATTTAAAATAGATCAAATTCCAAACATATAGTATATTTTAAAAAATCACTTTATAAATCATTTTAAAATTCCAAAACTTGGTCCAATAATGCTACATACCAAATAGTCAATCACGACTACAACGATATCATATATCGATATGATAATCCATCAAATATCAAAATATCTGAATTCAAATAAAAACTGTTGAGGAATCCAGTTGGATCCCTCCAACCTGTTTCCTGCATCACAAACATTAGCACAATACCAATTTCGCTCCATTACGAAACTATCGCGGTATATGGGATTTAAAATATTATCCGCTTAATAATGGCGAAATAGGGTCTCATCCGCTAAACAAAAAATGCGGGAAATCAATAACTCCAATATATACATATGCCAATATATATATATTGCTATTATATATAATACCAATTTCACTGTTTATGAAATATTCGCGGTATATTTTTTTAATAAATAACATCCGCTTACTAACGGCGTATAATGTCTATTTTAACAATCAATAGATAACAATCATCATTCAAACATGCATTCAAATATTTTAAATCTAACTATTTAAAATAAAATCGAAACTGATTCGATTGAGTGAGAAGTTCTCACATTGGTTTTAAATTCCGTTTTAGCGATTTATTTCGAATAAAATTAAACGGACGTTTAATTTTAGCCAAAATTCTCACTAACTCCAAACGACTCCAATCCAACTCCATCGCGTAGTGTTCGTCCATACGATTCCAACGCAACTGGTTTCGCGCGTTTTCGACCTCGTATGAAAAAGTTACAAATATTTGAAGTTACACGAGTTTTTATATAAAAATTTACAACTTAAATTAAATTTTATAAACCCACTTTCTCTCATCACCCTTGGATCCTTCAACCTGCTCATCCTAGCCGTAGGACGCAACCCCCCCCCCCCCCCCCCCTCCTCCATCTTCTTCGTGCGCACGGCTACAGGCTATAGCCGAACCCACCATTTCAATTTAGGGTTTAAATTCGCACCTCTCAAACGACGACTAAACTCGATCACACCACCGCCATTTGAACCGCCTCGCTCCACTCTACCAGCGCCCCAAGTGCCTTGAAGTCCGGTCCTACCTCTAGCACGAAAATCGAGGTCGACCGTATGGCCTTTGACTGCAAATTGCCGTCTATCCACAACTTCATTCCCAATCTCCACCGTTGGATATGTAGAGCACACTAGCCTCTACGTTTTCCTAGTTGACAACATCTCGAATTGATGAGTGGATTGAAAGATATTTGGGGAGGAAGGGGAGACAATTTCGGCCCTTCATATTGATGGTGGCGGCTGTGCATTGCAACTAGGGTTTTTTTTTTCTATTTTCTTGTGAATTTTGAGCTATTTATAGAGAATTTTCGAACACTATTCATCCCGAAAATTCCGAACTCCGATTCACGCGCCGTAACCAGCGTTTCTAGGGTTTACCCCGCGTTCCGGACACAATGGAATAGGTTTCGAAAGCTAATTCGGATATCTGTGCGAGTTATGGCAATAAACGTTCAATTTGAATTAAACCGATTTAAACGATTTTCTAGGCGTTTTAATTTGTACCGGACAAACGGTAAATCCAATTGATTTGAAATTTGAAACCATACAATAATATCACATTACGGATCCGATGAAACTGGTTTCGTCGAAATCCGAGACTTTTTGAAAAATGGCTATTTTAACTCGCCAAATTAATATTAAAAATAATTCGATGCGTTTCGAGCTGCCACGATCAAACGACAACTCCGATTGACACGAAAATTGAAATCCGGTAATAACTAACCATTACGGATCCAATGGAACTAGTTTCGTTTAATTCTGAGACTGTTCAAAAATTGACTATTTTCACTAGTCGATTTAAATATTAAAATATTCAATTTTCACAAATTAACTTTTAATTCGATTTTAAAAGTCCTAAAATATCGTTCTAACTCCCATATGATAAAATAAAATTTTACAAATCATTTTCAATCATATTTAACCCAATTTTCAATTATTTCCACAATTTAACACATTAAATTATCGATTTAATTATTCAATTAGATCCAATAATTCAAATTAAATTTATTCGACTTATAAATTCACTTATTAATATTTAAAATAAATTAAATATTCATATTTTAAATTAATAAAATTCTGGGTCGTTACAGAGTTGGGTTTTTTCACACTGACTTGAGTTCGAGCCTTGTTCATGTCGATGTTTACACTGCTGGCTCATTGTAGTATTTGTTGCCAGTTGCCTTTGTTTCATTTGTTTCAGACCTTCATGTAGAGTCTGCACTTGTTCTTTTGAAGTTCTGGTTTTGCTTTGACTGCTGCATATATGTATTCTTGTCCACTGTTTCTGTTTGATATAGATATGTATGTGTATACATACATATATATATATATATATATATATATATATATGCATACATGTATATTTGTATTTGCTCAGCTTTGGATTTGTTCGAACTTGCCACCATGGTTTGTTCATCTCTGCTTGATTTTCTGTTGTACTGTCTTGAGCTCGAGTTGCTTCAATGTGATGTTTACTGCTGCACTCTTTATGTACATTGTTTCTTGTTCCACTCGAGTTTGTGTCATTTGATTCATTGTGTATTAGTTCATTTAAAGTTGTAGCCTTGTTTGCTGGTGCATATGCTTGCTTCCCCGACCTGTTGCAGTGCAACCTTCATGTGTACTTCTGGTTTTATTGTATTGTTTAAGTTAGTCTGCATTTAGTAGTTGCATTCCTTTGTGTTCGAGTCTGATACTTTTTGAAGCTTACACTGTCCAGTTTCACTATTACATACATGTTGTATCTTTTGGAGCTCAAGTTGCCTAACCGTTTCCTTTGTGTACTGTTTGGTTCCATTGATGATGCTATGCACCTGCATATATTTGCATATTTGTCTGGTCATTCATTTTCTTTGGTTGGACCATGCTTCATCACTGTTTTCATCTGTGTCATTTACTGGTTCTCTTGAACTTCATGTAGAGGCTTATCATATTGTATTTTTGGTTTAAGTCTACCAATTAGGTCTGGTTGCTTCACGTGCATTGATCTTGAGTTGATTTCATGACTGGTTTCATGTGTGCATGCTGTAACATACTCGATCTGACGCTTGATAACATTCATGTGCACATTGGAGTTTAGTCGAGGCTGCATATATGTATTGAGCTGGTACATGTTTATATACATGTGTATCTACATATGTATATATATTTATGAATTCTCAGTGACGCCTCCCTTGGCCATATGTATTTGTTTGCAGTTTTGCCCCTATTTAGTTTATGTTGTACTGATTTGGTATTTGCTTCAATTTAGTTTGATTCACTTTGAACTTCATGTTGATTTTTGAAATTGCACCTGAGTTGAATCCAACTTAAAGCTCGGGTTTGACCTTGTGCTGATATTGTGACATTATTTTTATTGCACTTGAGTTGAACCCGGCATTTTAGGTTTGACCTGTGCTCACCCTGTCCCCGTAATTTTATCAAGTGTATATATCGATGCGCACGGCCTTGTGGCATGTACAGTGATACACTGTGCATGTCTCAAGCTGTTCGTGTATGATGAATTCGAATTTAAATGATGACGAACCACCCAATTAACTGAGGCAAATATTATTTTCAAAATCCACATTTTATTTTATACTGCAAAAATATTTTATTTTCAATCTTACTACGTCAATGTTATATTTTTATAGATTGCTCAGATGCTGGATTCACACTGGAATGAAGTTCAAGATAAATACGAGTTAATTGAATGAGTGATATGTAGTGAGGTCAAATGTAAATTAGAAATTGTAATGTAATAAAAAATTTATTTGTAATTGAAATTGTGTATATATATAGTGAGAGCTTGAAAGTTGTATTATTCAAAAATTGTAATAAATATTTGTTTGAATAAAATTTCTATTTGAATTCAAATTCTGTGTTATTTATTTTATTCAGCAAATATTTATTTAATCTATGAAAAAATAAAATAGTACATTAACCAATACATTTAAATGAATATATATATATATATATATATGTTTATTATCATCAAACAAAAATCATATAGTCGCATATTCAACACAGTTGTGTCCGAAACATCGTCGACGCCGCAATTTCCTCTTAAACCCGGTCCACCAAAACTGGGTCTAAAACCCTAAATCGACACCGTGCCACCACCTTGATGATCAAAAAAATCCTCCGCTCATTTTTCCTAAGGTCTCTGGCCTTCGATCATACTCGAACAACGATCCCGAGACTTATAACCTCACCGATCACCAGAAAATTCCCAAAATCCTCTTCTCGTTCAACTCACAAACTCTCACGATTTACTAAACTGAAAATCTTGATTTTTCTTTTAGAAATCATCGTTTCCGAAAGCAAATTATATTATATAAATGAATCAAGAAATTAAGACACTTAAATTTTTGACATGCATTTGAGTTTACTGTATATTCTTGTTCCAGGTCAAAACTAGCTTCAAATTTTGCTAAAAATTATTTTTAGAATTTAGATCTTGATTTTACAAACATGTTTTGTTTAGATCTTAAAGCCTAAAAAGAATCAGAGGAAGAGATTTTGGTTTTTGAAATAGGTTTTGAAACCTGTAACCAAAACAGAGGCAAATATGCCTATTCCCAGACATGCACAGACATAAATATACATATTTGTATACATACAAACATATTTTCATCCAAGCAAACATTTTTTACAGCTTTACTTCAAACATTAATCACCACATCAAGTCATAGATCAGATCAAAAGTAGTTAACTCACCTGTAGTTTTAAAAATAGAGAGCCTGGAAGTTGTTTTTGAATTTGAAAACTTTGAAACAGGAAAACTTTGATCTGGAAATTGTTTTGGTTTTGATCTTCAACCTGATTTTGATTCACTTAATTAACTGAGTTGAATCTTCTTTATGTTGAGATGATCTTTCTTTAAGCTTTGATTTAGGTTTGAAAATTGAAAGGATTTGTTTTGCTTTTTGACTTTTTTTTTCTGGTTTGAGTTACCAGGTTTGAGTTTTGATTTTCTTTTAGTTTGTAATTTTTTTGAAATGAAAAGAAAAATGGGAAGAGTGGAAGTATAGATGTATATACAACTTGAATTTATTATTTATTTTCAAAATAAAAAAAAATGTGACACTTGTTCAATTTCGTGATAAAATTTTAACACTTGTTATATACATACCTTAATATTTTACATTTGTAATTTCTCATGTTAATAATATTTTTATATAATTTATATATTATATTATATTTAGTGTTATTAATTTATATATATATATATTTTTATATATTTTTATATCTTTATTACATACATTTCCTTATATTAATATACATTTTAATATATATTTTCAATTTTCCTTTTACTTATATTTATATAACTCTTAAAAAAATTAAAATTTTAATTATACATTAATAAAAAATTAAAATTTTAATTATACATTAATAAATAATATATATTTTTTTAAAGATATTTATATTTGAATTTCAAATTCAAATTCTATTTTACAATATATATATATATATATATATATATATATATATAAACAAACCCATATCTTATTTGTTTTGAAAAATTCAAATTAATTCACAATTTATTTCTTAAAAATTATATTAATTACTAAATTGTTGGTTTAAAAACGGGATCGTTACAATAATGCTAAAAGGATGAGTCATCCATATTCAAAAAATATCTATGAAGGAGATATCACCATGTATACTCAGGCTACGACGCAACCATGCCCAAACATATCACTTAATCTCAAATAATAAAACATCCATGATATCGATATAACTAGACATCCTTAATCAAAACATGGTAATAATGAAACACGCCAAAGTAAGATATAATTTGTGACACACACCTATCAAAATATAGTTGGCGACTATAAAGTATAATCAACAACACACATCTAAGAAGATAATTGAAAACACATTCTAATAAATGGTGGTTGGCGACACACACCAACGAGAAAGATATTCGACGACACATGCCTAAAAAGGATACGGAGATTGATCATACTCATGACATAGTTTTTGGTATAATCACAACTCATTATCAAAAGTAGAAGACTAAGTATATGTTTGTGTCACACCACCAGAACTACATAGGGGACTGACAGTGCTTATACACCTGCTCTAAGAGACCCACACATGTCCATTTGACATGGCTCCTACACTCACCGGTTACCCCGTTAATATAGTTACAAATCCAAAGCATGTCATAAACATGCTGCAAGACTACGCTATGCATTAATCATAACCCGATACATTGCCTCAATAGGTAACTAACTCTGACTTAGACTACATAAAGGAGCTAACATTGCTGACACATGGCTCTATACATTGTCGATACATAGCTATAGACATTACCGACACGCGACAAGAAAATGGTGTCACGTATCCAGGACAAGACAACCACAATCCGGCCGCATGGGTAGAAACTGGGCAATCTGGTTTAACTGCTACACCATAAAGGAAGTCGGATAGTGATAGACTAATAGTAAATATATGCATACATATATATATATATATATATATAACAGTTGACACATAGCTACATACTCATGTCAACACAAAGCATGACACATATGCCGACATATTGCTACATACGTAACTCACTAAGTAAGCCCTATCATACATAATATATCCCTGTATGAGTGTCATTAATAAGAAATGAATAATCGAATTAATGACACAATAGTGTCTCATACCACAATGTGTTTTTAGTCCATTTATATAATGCTTACACATAACACTTGCTCCTTCAATATTCTATACAACGAGTCCAAACAATAGCCAGAGAAATATTATTGAAAGTCCCATACCAGACGGTATTAAACTCCACTTATTCAAATTTCTCACTAAATAGAATTAAAATCATCGAAAAAAATATTACAAAATAATAATTACATAGATCCATATTAAAGACTGCATCATCTCAAAACACCAACCAAATCAATATTAGCGATGAATCATTCATATAATTCAATTCATTATAAAAGAAAGTAGAAATCAGTAAAGTAAGATGAAATGAATTTACCAAAAAAACACACACATTTGTAAACAGTAAAACAAATCTATATTTGATAATAAATCATTCACAGTATATGATTTATATAACAAAATAAATACTTAGACTTAGATAATAAATATATAACAATTCCTTATAGTTAAAACCACAATATTAATAAATTACTATTAAAATCCTAATTCCATAATTAAATCTCTTTAAATTAACTTATAAAGCCAAATATTGCTCATAATTATTATTTTATAATTTTTTAGAATTAAATATGATTTTTATATAATTTACTTAACATCCAACTCAATTTCATTTCAATTTCACAATATATATTTTTATAACTTTATAGTGTATTCAAGATGTATAAAATATACTTTTAAAACTATGAAATATCAATTAGGTACCATTTCATATTTTCTAGAAATTTATAGGATTTTTCTTATACATTTATTATAAATCAAAAACATAAATTTTATTAAAAAGTATCTCTAAGTTAAATATATAATACTTAATATTAAATAAAATTTACACCGATTATATAAATATAGACATACAAAAACATATTTTATTCTTTTTAATTATAGAAATTATATATATTTTATTTAAATAAAAATATAAACACATACGAATATACATAGACATACACAATAAAATATGCATGATCGGTCCACCGAGTAACCTAGACAGTCAACCCATCGGAGGTAAAAACTGTGAGTAATCACTGATTGAAGCAATGATCTCCTCCACTATAAATCCTTGCTTCTTCAATTCGATGCACAACAACATTTTCAGTTAATAATATGTAAAGAATTAAATGAAGGAGACATAGATTGATGAGTGTATATACTCACTTGTGCACTGCATTCATCTTCTTTCCCTTCTTCCCTGATCGAATGCATCAAAAAATTCAACGTCTTAATGAAGCTCTAATTGATACCTTAAGTGAGTATATATCGGCATTGAGAAACACATAATTAGATCTAGCAATTTTTAGATTTATACTTAAATTTTAATTTCATTTATTAGATGGGTAGGGTTTAAGGATGAAATCAATTTTCTAAAGTCGCTATTCATATACGATGGAGTTATATTTATAGAACATCAAGAGATAGAAAAATCTGGAGAAGCAAATGTTTGGAAACATGATTTTAGGGTTCGTACTATTGGGCTTTGCTTCTTTCTCCTTTCCTTATCTATTGGTTCATAAAACAATTTTATACAAGCCTAATTTTAAATTCATTTCTTCAGCAAAACTATTTTCTAATAAATTACAGATTTATTTATTTTACAAAATTATTTTATATAATTGTATTTATTTAAGTAACTATTTTATTTAAATAATTTAATAATTGATTTCAAAACTATATCAATAACTTTACTTTTCTTATCAAATAAACTTTTTGTTTAATAAAATTTCAATTTTCATTATTTCCAAAATAATCCATTCATAATTTCATACTCCAAAGCAATTAAATTATTCAATCACTATTCTTTTTATATAAAGTTCTTACTATTTAATCAAAATATTTCTTATAATACCCTAAATTATCGCTATAACTCCAAATAAAAATCTTATTAACCATACTTAATTATTTATACAACATAAAAAAAATTCCTAGAATTTATTAAAACTAAATACTCAAAATCCTTATTTTAACGCCAATATTAAACAACTTTCAAATTAATTTATTTTAAAATTCTTAAAACACCCATTTATTCCTAAAACTATTAAATTCCATTATTTATTATCTTGTTATTAAATTACGATATTTTGAAATAAATTAAAATTATTTATTTTAGATTTCAAAAACCCATTTTCAATTAATTAGTATTTATATTAATTTCCTCTTAAAAATGGTTTGTTTCACCTAGGTTTCTCATTTGGATTTAAATACGCCTTCTTTTCAGTCTCTTAATAAATTTGTAGTCAATGTCCGTATATTAAGGGATTTCTATTTCCATACCTTGTAGATAGTGAAACAAAACTTATGCTTAGGATAATTACATTTTAACATCCAAAAATAAACCTCCCTGTGCAAATTATACTTGGGAAAGTCGAAAAAAAAATTAAGAGCAAAAGAGATGGTTTTAAAGTGCAACATAATAGGTATCCAAGAGAAGAAATGGAAATTCAAAAATTTATGGACATTAACTATGCGATTCGAATCTCATGGTCATCACATTTAGTATAGAAGCCTATACCCAGTCGGGATTAGTTTGTAATGCTACGGATGTCAGTCTGTGTAGTACTTATGCAGTTACGAGCACAATGCTCGAGTTATGCGTAATGATGAGCGATCGAGGACATTGGGCTCTTTAAGAAGGATGGTCTGCAACATCCCTTTGGGAAAGTTAACAAAAAGATCTTTTAGCAAAGTGGTTAGTAGGTGTTGTTGCTTTCCCAAATGACGGGGGTTAAAATCCCACGGTCGTCACCTTTGCCCACTAATTCACGCTCCTTCTAAGCATATAATTGAAGCTATATAATTTCCTGATATGAAAAGTATATCGCCTTCTACATGTATTTAGTAGTATTATTACATACTTGTTAGCTACGTAATTATTCCTATTTTATATTCTTAGGATTTGCTTGATAGTTTAGGTCTAGTGGGTTGGGGTGCGAGGTCAACAGTGTTACACAATAGAGTCCATCCTTCACCCAGAGGTAACTGGCAGTTATGGATACTTACTATTGACATGAGACACCTCTAACTATAGGAACCATGGGGAAGGAGTATGCATTGCGGATACGTGGAGGAAAATATAATGAGGGTTCTCCTTGCATTTGAAGTACTAAGTGGCTTAGTACTTTAAAAGAAATGGAGTCTTCTTCATTTCTAATAAAAGGTATTAAGTAACCAAAAAGGTCATTTTCTTGACTTACTTAGATTAGTCTAAATGGGATGTCAACCGTAGAAGATTGGTTGGCTATGTTAGTAGTTTGTACCGGTATTTACTAATAGGTCTAGTGTATAGGTTATGACCACCAATGGTCCCGAGTGCAAAGACTTGGGTTATGCCCTAACGGATTTCACTTTTTACTAGCGTAGAATCCATATGGCATGTGAACAGACCTCAAAGTAGATGGTTAAAGGAAAATTTGTTTATTGAAGGTAGGCTAGTTAACCCTTAGATGAGTCTTTAAGATGTGTTAGTAATACGACAATTAAATTATAGATTATAAAGTCGTCTATCTAAGTCATTGGTCTCTGTAGTTAAAATAGATTAACTAGCATTTACATTGCATAGGGCCTGCTTCAGGGATTGAGGTAATAAATAGTCATTGAATCTGTCTCCTTCCTATTTAAGAAGTATTAAGTGTCCAGGGTTTTTGGGTAGTGAATCGATTAGACATATATGCTGATAGGCATATACTATACCTTGGAGATGGTTAGTTTAGGCATATCATATGCGTATATAGGACTTAATGGATAAGTCGTAAGTAAAGAAATAACACTTAAATGGAAATCAATCAATATAAATTAATGGATGGATAAAGTATGTAATTTTCCAATCATCATGATGTTGTTCTGACCCCCTCCTCATAACAACCCATATGATGGATTTGGAAAGATAGGATACTGAAGCAAGATGGGATGGTGAATGGAGAAGTCTTTTTGTTCATGGTCGACGCTGATAAGGCTATTAAATATCCAAGGAATGATATTCCGAGGTAGTAGCCTTAGCCAATATGAAAGTTATGTTATATTTGTCAATTCCACTATGAGTTTATATTGATCACACTCTGATATACTTGTGTTTATTACTAGTTACCAATGATCCATATACCTCAAAACTCAGTCAAGTTAAGCTATTTATATTCGATGAGCCTATCACAAGTGAGCTCTCATCCATACCTGTAGTTTGAGAATTTCTCGATGTTTTAAGTAAGTCTCAGCTCTCCCTTTCCAAAGGAGATTTAGTTTAGGATTGATTTGGAGAAGGAAGCTGGACCTATCGCTCTGTCATTAAGGCACATATCCTCCAAAGAAAGACAAGATTTGGATAAGCAGATTGCAGAGTTATTGCAAAAAGGATTCATGCATCGAAGTATTTGTGAATGGGAAGCATCCGTTATCTTTTACGTTAAGGAAAACGACCCACTAAGGCTATGCGTTGATTATAACGAAATCAAGTTGACTATAAAGAATAGGTACCCGTTATCTAGAATAGACGACTTATTTAATCAGCTTGTTAGAACTAAACTCTTTTCCTGGTTGGACTTAGCCACTGAATTTCATCAATTTAGGATAGCAAATAGAAGACCGCATTTCATACTCCGAATGGACTGTTTAAATGAGAAGTGATGACTCTTGGAATGACGAATGCCTCTGCATACTTTATAGATTTGATGAATAGAGTATTTAGGGGACAACTAAATAAATTTGTCGTGTGTTTGTGGATGACATCTTAGTATTCTCCAAGAGTGAAGGAGAGCATGAAAATCACATAACGGAGGTACTAGGGACTTTAAGAAGGCACAAACTTAAAGACAAATTCTCAAAATTTCACTTTTGGAAGAAGGAGGTGAGGTTACTTGGACATATTTTTTTAGAAAGGCTAACGAGGTTGACAGGACCCCTACCTGTTTTATTGCAAGGACAATAAAAGAAAAAGAAGCTCAGAACATACTCCAAGCCCCAAAAAGAAAACCACACAATGAAGAACAGAAGATTACAACACAAGCACACATGAAAAAAAAAGAGGAGACACAAAAGCAACCAAAAAAGGCTCATCTATCTCCAATTCAGACTCAATGATGGAGGAAAATAGGGATGCCTCAAAAGTGCAGCATGAATATCCCTTTTCAAATCAGCCCATAGACTTTCACCAGCTCTTCTCTTCCTATCAAAACAAATTGCATTACGTTCTTTCCAAAGCACATTGAAGAATTTCTTTATGCATAGAGATAACAATCGGAATTTCTGGGTTCTCCACCCATTAGCTTTGTAGATAATACTCAAATCAATTGTTGAAGAGGTAGCCAAGGCCCTGCATCCCACCACCATCATCATTCTTCTCCACATGGAAAGGTTAGCAGCACATTCAAAGAATATGTACACAACAGTTTCAGGCATGTCAGAGCAGAAAAAATACATGATCCCATGATTCAAGCCCATATTCAGCATGACAGTTCTCGTAAGCAGTGCATTATGAACCACCTTCCATAACATAAAGTTTTCCTTAGGGATGGAGTCATCGTTCCATATTATCCTCAGCCACCTACCTTTTGGCACACTACTCAACCCAATAAGAATACTATAAGCATGAGATATAGAATGGAGGCTGCCATTCCAAAGAACATGGTCATCATCCATTGTTTCAATAGCTACACCCTAAATTTGGTTCCATACACCCTTGAGCTGCTGAATAGAAGTGTAAGGAAGCTGAAGATTGCCATGAAATAGAAAGTCAGTAGCCCTAGCATTGACAGATATTCCAGATTGATGGACATGCTGATGAGTTAGTAAATTGATAAGGATCAATCCAAGGGACACCCATGGTTTATGCCAGAACCTAACATCAGAGGAGGAAGCCAACTTCATACAAATGAATGGAAGAAAAGTTGTCCTTAAAGCAAGAAGCTTCCTCCATGTCCAACTACATAATTGTGGAACCATAACACTCTAAAAGTTTTTGGAAGCAATTTTATGAGTCCACACCCATCTCACCCAAACACTATCATTCCTAGACAGAACTGCATTGAAGTGGGAACTAAAGGCAGCCAAATTCCACTTTAGAATGTTAATAACTCCCAAACCCCCTTTGTCCCTGGGCTATTCAATGATATTAAAGGAGCAGGGGATAGGCTTCTTACTGTGAATATAACCACACCATAGAAAGCGCAACATAGCACTTCTAATCATTCTCAAAAGCTTTGAAGGTAGAATGAAGGCCTTGGCCCAGTAAACAAGCATTGAAAAGGAAACTGGTTTAATGAGAATGAGTTTTCCAGCCTGAGGTAAATAACGATTAGACCACATATCCATGACAGAAGTAATTCTGGAATAAAGAGGGAGGTAGGCTGAAGTGGTTAGTCTGGAAGTTAAGAGTGGGAGACTTAAATAAGACATATTTGCATCCATTGGTTGAAGACCATAAGCTTGTAGAAGAGAGGATGAAAGGCTAGAATCAATACCAGAGAAGATGATTCTGGATTTAAACAAGTTGATCTTAAGACCAGACATCAGATGGAAGGAAGAAAAAGTGGACATGACACAGAGGATGGATGATAGCTGAGGTTTAGTGAATATCATGATATCATCAACAAACATCAAAGATGTGACATTATGGAATTTGCACTTCGGGTGGAAGGAGATCAGATTAGCAGAAAACTTACTATTGAGAAGAGAAGTTAATGCCTCCATGACCAGAATGAAAATATAAGAGGAGATAGGATCTCCTTATCGAATCCCCTGCCTTTCTTTGAAATATCCCATAGAATGACCATTAAGAATAAGCGAGAAGCTTGGAGTTGAAATGCATTCAAAGATCCACCCCACAAAAGGTTTAAGGAAACCCATTAATGCCATAATCCTAACAATGGAAGACCATTGCACAGAATCATAAGCCTTTAAAATATCCAGCTTCATCATAGCTGCAGGAAGAGCATTCGATCCACCCCACGTACCGTTTCCGAAAAAGGATTGTATTGTAACGACCCTAATTTTTAGTAACATTATTTAGGACATTTAATTAGTTAAATTAAGTAAAATAATGTAATGCTTAGGGGTTGAGATTAGTCGTGCCATGTATACAAATGAACTAAAGAATTAAAATGAAATAAGATGTTAAGGTAAGTAGACAAGGGCAATATACGAATAAGGCATATCCTTATACTCTAAACCCATAAGCCTAATCATTCTCACATTCATTTTATACATTCACAAAACAAAAACAAAAGCTAGAGGTCGGCCACCATTAAACAAAAGCAAGAGGAAGATAAGCGAAAGGAAGAAGTTAGATCAACTTAATCCATTTTCAAATCTCAAACTCCTTAATCACAAAGCTAAGGTGAATAATGACATCTCATGCTTTCGACTTAATTGGCCTTCGGTTGGTTAGCTTTCATCTAGGTTAAATTGTTTTAAAGGAATGGTTGCGCCTTTTTGTTTTAAGTAATAGCTTTCGACTAAGTTGAAACCCCTTGTTGCCGCTTTTTCTCCTGTCGATTCAGTGCGTTCAAAAGGTCCCTTTGTTTTAAAATCCAAACCGCTTCTCCATTGCATTCGAAGGGATTGTACCGACACCATCACTTCTTTCACTTAGGAAATAGCTTTCAAAAGTGTTGCTTTCGACCCTGTTCTTTTATGTCCCTTTTGAGGTTTTTAAAGATAAACCCAAATATTTCTGAAGAACATAGTTTTAAATGGTTTTGAAATGTTTCCACATGTTTTACTTGAACCCAAATGCTTTCGAAAGGTTTGATGTTTACAAATGATTTTAATGATTTTGAAAGTTCTAAATGAAGGTTTCAAAAGGGTTGAATTCCCCAATGATTTTGAAAGGTTTTAAGTGAGGGGTTTCCAATATTTTTGGAAGGTAATGGTTCAGTATTTTAAAGGTAGGATGTCTAAGGTTTTAAATGCTTTCGAAAGGGGATGATTTCACTATTTTCGAAAGGTGGCTATGAATGGTTTCGAAAGGATATGTTTTGGCCTTCGGCTTAAGGTTTTACTTTCAGTGGACACAAAAGGGGTATTCAAAGGTTAAATTTTTTCATCAAAAAAGTTTTATGTAAAGTATATAAAACATGGCAAGGTGATTTGAGTAAAGCATAGAGTATATTTTCCTTGTTTAAAATATGATTTAATGGATTAAATCATTTTGAGAGAAAAGGTTTTCAAGAAAAATTAATGAGTAGATAAACTTAAGTAAAATGATTCATATATTAGAATAACAGATGGGACTGGTATAAGATCACGCCCTAAACATTAGTTGTTATCCCCTTGCTAATTTAGTCCAAAAATCTAACGTGCGGGGCTTTGTCACAAGTAAGACTGAAATGATGTTACATATAGAAAGGAATATACATGCACAGGGATAGGTTATTGGTGAGTCCGCAAAACCATTAAGACTAGTTGGCCTTGGAGAAGTAAGTTAGGAACAGACCGTTCAGAAGAGGAGTATCTAACAGAAGTTAGCCAAACAAAACTATATCATTCGGACAGACAGTCTATTTATTACCTCCTTTATATGCTTTCATGATATTGATATTATTATTTTAACCAGTTTTGGTTGCAAGATTAAGATTTGCAAAAGATATATTTTAAAAGGGATATTAGTGAGGGGAAACCCGTTCCGCTAAGCGGCGTGGTCCCATTTAATATCAAATCACCAAGATGTATAGTATTATTCACACCAGGCTTTATGCCTAACTCGAAGTTTATTTTTTTCCCTTAAACTCTCGGGTGCTCAAAATAAATTTGAGTAGGCTAAGGGTTGAGGATTTTCAGGTTTTAGTGGGTAGATGAATAAAGCTTCCAGAAACGAGCAAGAGGTTGATTGCTAGTTATTTAGGAGTTGTTATATTTTATTTCCGCTATGTTGTACTAAGTCTGTCATGACTATTTAGTACTCTGGTCATCCAAGGGGGCATCTTCATATGTTGCGCTTGGCGTATTTTGTAATAATTATTTTTGATCTGAACTTGGGAAACGATTGGGATTATGTAACTTGGAATATGAAACACGTTTTGTGAAATGTAATAAGAAAAGTTTTTTTGGAATCTGTAATTTTATTTCATATTCATGTGCTTCTGATATTATGGATAACATTAAAATTACCGTATTTGGTCACTAGAAGTTAATACCATGGATGACTATAATGTCTATAGCGCTTAGCTTTGGACCTCCAAATAGGGGATGCTACAGCTTGTTATCAGAGCATAGGTTTATGAGAATTTTTAAACTAAAAATGATTTTTGAAAACATAATCCTAAGATTAGGGTATGGGATAACGCTATAGTAACTTACTTGTATTTTCTATACATAAGTATATGTTATATCTCTATTCTCCTATCTCTCTTAGGCTATTCTTCTGTATCACACAAGGCTTGAATACAGATATGGATGCTAGAAGTGGAAGAGTTAACCTTGAAGGGCGAAGCGCCACTACTAATGGAAATGCCAGACCAAATACGAGGAGAAGTCAAGGTCGGGCACAAGTTGGAAATGTGGGTGCTGGAGTCCCATAAGTTGACAAAGAAGCTATGTATCAGTCCTTTGCCAACATGATGCAGGCGGGTGTTTGTGACGACCCACAAATCCGTACCCTTTGAATCGACAATAATCCACACATGTACGACCAAAAAAGCACAAACTGACGGAAAGTCAAGAGAAAGAAAAGAAGAGAGAAGAAGAGAAGAGAAGAAAGAGAGAAGATAGAACCAAACAGAACAATACAGAATCTCAGATTGCAGTGGAAAATATATAATATCATATCAAAGATCTTTATAAAACAGAAACTGTATATATATACACATCAATCAGAGTTCAACAATCAATCAGGGTTATCAGCTTGAACAATTATAATAACCAGTCACTACAATTGCTGATAATATACAACAACAAAAAAAGCACAGCGGATAATCAAAACAAGTACGTATATACGAAAATGAAGATCTCCAGCCCTCCTGCTGAAGCTCCAAAAGCACCAAAAATGAACCTGTAAATATACTCGGTCTGACCCGAGCATTGAAAGGAAAGAACGCCCGGATCAGTCTGGTAAACCAGCATGAGAAACACACTCAACTGAATTTATTAAATTACCAAACTTTTCCTTAGTTTTCAAAACAAAAGTATCTCGTAAGACAAGTCCACACATAAGCACGGACATGTTTTTACCTTACGATAACTAAAACATATCATATCAAATCCTCTTATATTATAGTATTGTCTACTATATACAAATAATATTAATCATAGCCGAAATTGTTACATTGATAAATTCCAGCATATAACCCAATTGGGTAATACAATCAAAATGGCAAGCAGGTAGTGGAGTTTGGATTTCTATACAAATGACCAGGAGAAGGGACTACCTTTCGAAGGGGTACACCTCTAGATGGATGTACCAAGGTACAGAACATCTGCCCTCTACCAACACAAGACCGGCCCACCTCAATAACTAGATGGTACCGAATATGTCATCCTCCGGTCGTTACCGACCTTTACTGAGGTCCCTCATAGCACACAAACCACAATAATCAGATACACGACGTCATAGCGTGTAAAGGTATATCTAGAAGAGGATGATCATATCCTACTTGGGAATGACCCACTTAGCCTTGCCGCATCTAACCATGTTTTGGTCATTTCGGTTGATAAGGCTAAAGGTGACGATTACCTTTTACAAAGCACAATCACATCACTTAGAATGCCACACGGCCATTTCCGTTGACTACTAATTGCCTTCCACAAAAATACAACCCTTAAGCTCATACGTCTCAAGGAGGGTGTTAAGCTAAGAGAAGTTGCCTTTTCCGCCACCACTGATGTATGTTTGTAAAAACCAACATACGTAATCTATAGAATGCAATGTTAGATAAACATCCATACAAGTTGTTCAGGAACAGGACAAACCGAATGTACTTTCCTACCATATCCTGTCGGGAAATCCCTAGGATTAGTAGCGAATAGTCCTCGCATTGGATATTTCAAAATGAAGAGACCACTGCTACTGGACGTATATTGGGATTTTAACCCAAAACGATCAACAAGCAGTCGCCCACTATGAAACTCTGGAATATCAATATCATCACAAGCAACCTGCACAATCGTCGCATATACGTTGGTCCGAAGTGGTTTTCAGATAAATCTGATCTCGTCTCTTCGCACCAACAACGCAAAAGCGTTTCTCAACCTCACACAGAAACTAAGTCTCATAGACTTATCACGTCTCCAACTTTCAACTTGCTATCCTTCGATCCAAGAAGGAAGCTTGATAGATTGGAGTAATACTCCGCACTATACGAATCAACATCCTCAACACAAATGATAATCAATCCTACACAGAAGGCTACATACTAAGTGTACGACTAAATAGTTCCCACATCAAGTCGAGGAACTAAAATTTGGCCAAGTCTGATAGTCGGTTATTTAACTATCAAAGCAAACAAACAAATATTTAGCACCATAACAATCACTAAGCCCTTTTAATTAATCTTTTATTAATAAAACCATTTGCTAAATATTCACTTCAAATTATCTTTTAAAAAGATATATTCTCAAAATCATTTCAACGTTGGAAAACATTTCCAAATACTTATTTAGAAATAAGTAATTCACAAATCAATTATTTTCAACACTTAGAAAATTATTCCATATACTTAAATCATGATTAAGTATATATTTTATTCTTTAAGGAAAACCTTCTCTTTAAACATCTTTATTTTGGGTCAAAACAAATGTTGCGTAAAACATCGTTACGACAACCCAAAATCTCTAGTATAGGGATTCGAAATTAAGATAGATATATAAACCCCAATACTATACAAAAACATTTCCTTTCGAAAATCATTTACTATAACAATAGTGTTATAGTCCATCGTTTCCTTACTTCTCGAAAACGTCTATTTCAACAATGAATGTTGAAATCTATGGTTTCGATACCTAACACATTTTTAAAACGTCTTTAAATCGTTTTAATTCCATTTAAAATATCACTTCCCAAAACATTTCTTTAGTATATAATTCACGGTCCAAAATCGTGAATATAAATCGTTTACCAAATTCAACACTACTACATATTTAATTAAAGGATTATCCACTGTCCAAAATCGTGAACATATCTCCTTTAATAAGCCTTTATATTTTCTTATCAAATTCAATTGATTTTGGATTTATAAAACAATGTTTATAATTTCCATTTCTATTTTGTAAAAACTTCAATTTATAGATCTCTTTTATTAACCAATTCCATTCATCTCATTCATATGCCAAATCCTATTTATAAGTTAATTACTTATAAATCATTTATTTTACAAAATCTATTCATCTTATAACTTCACTTTAACACTTATAAAACTCGTTTTACAATTCAATATTTTAATTTATAAAATATCAATTTTATAAATCTTTTACATAAACCGTTTATAATAAATCAAAAATCTCAATTTTAACCATTTCACAAAATCATTAACTCCATATTTCACAAAAATCACATTTCAATTATATTTCCCAAAACATCATAATTTTTATAACATCAAAATTATAACTTTTATTTATTTAAAATAAATAAATTCATAATGACTCAAAAATTCAATAAAACATTTATTTCCAAAATCACTCTAAAATCCTTTTAAATTTGGAAATCATCACTTCAACATTTTAAAATTTCAAAAACAGGCCCAATGCTGCAACAGCACTAAATACAACAATCACGGCATCCAAACATCATATATCATATGATAACAGCAAATATCACAATATCTGTAAATAAATCAATACTGTTGAGGAATCCAGTTGGATCCCTCTAACCTGTCACCTGCAACAAATATACATACTAGAATATGTGTACAATGTCCGCTTCAAGGCAGACGCGCGTACAAAGGGTCATCGCTCAAACACGGGAACGTATAGGGTCTCATTTGCTCCAATAGGCAAGACTATATCCAAATATCAATCAATATATCATCCAAACAATCATCAATCATCATAAAATAAATTATTTCTCGCTTTTATAAAAATATCAGTGAGTCAGAAAGAGTGAGTTGTACTCACAATGGTTCCAATAGCAGTTTCAGTGTTTTATTCTGAATAAAATTAGACGCGCTTTTAATTTTACCCAAAATTCACACTAGCTCCAATCAACTCCAACCCAGCTCCATCGCGTATGTTCGCGAATACACGCAATTTGTTTCGTGCAAAATAGACCTCGTACCAAAAAGTTATAGTATTACAAAGTTTATACGAATTAATATATATAAATTTACATTTTCTTTTTAATTTAAACCCTTACTTTGATCGTGGCCGTTGATTTCACCACCCCTAGATCAGAGCCGCGCGTTTCTTCTTTCTTCCTCTCCCAGTTTCTTTGTTCAACTGTGAAACCCAATTGCCGCCCAAATTCGTGAATTAACGCACGCACTTCAGTCGATTTAAGGTCGGTTAACCACCACCACATCGATGCCCAACGTTTACTCCACCTACGGCCGTGAGCGAGTGAAGCTCGGTCCCCCATGTTGTGTGAAAGACGTGTGCAACCGAGGACGAACGCGAGCAGTTTTCTGATGATCCACCGCGTAATACCCCATCATGACCGTTGGATGCGAAGGTCTCGTCGCCCTCTTCAACTTTGTAGTTGGAGATTTCTTGAAATAATGTGTGGATTTGAAGAAAAATGAGGAAGAAGAGGATGCATTTCTGGCCATTGGAGTTTTAGGTGGCGGCTAGCCCTAATTGCTTTAGGGTTTGTGAAAAATAATGAAAATTATGGCCTTATATAGAAAATTACACGACACTATTCACCCGAAAATATTTCAAACTCGAAACGAAGCGTGCCGCCTGGCGTTTATATTATATTACCCCTATTCCGAACGCAATGGAATATATATCAGGAGCCAATTCAATCATATTTGAACGATGGGTTTTCGAATCGACTATTTAAATTTAATATTCACTAAAACCAATTTCTACGCGTTTTAGCTTGCCCCAGACAAACCGTAAATCAGATTGACACGAAATTTGAAATCTTACAATAATATAACATTACGGATCCAATGAAACTGATTTCGTCGAAATCCAAGACTATATGAAAAATGGCTATTTTTACACGTCAATTAAATATTAAAATATTCAATTTCTATAAATTAACTTTTAATTTGATTTTAAAAGTTCTCTAACATCATTCTAATTCAAATAGAATTTAATTCAATTTTATAAATTATTTATATTCATTTTAAATCCAATTTTCAATTATTTCGGTAATTTCAAATATTAAATTAACAATTTAATTATCCAATTAAACTACTATATTAGAAATAAAATTTATTCAGCTTATAAAATTTACTTGTGAATATTTAAAATAAATTAAATATACGAATTTAAAATGGTAGAAATTTTGGGTCTTACATTCTTCCCTACTTAAAAGAATTTCGTCCTCGAAATTACAAAGTAAGAAAAAGTCACAAAATCAATTAACTTTTCAAAAAAAATCGTTAAAACTTGGTTTACCAAATCTCTAAGTGTTTAACTTTTCTCAAAATCCATTAGTTAAATTTCTTAAAAAAAAACTTTTCTAAGTTTTCAAATACATTTATAGTTATCTTTTCAAAAACCAACTAATATCGTTTAACTTTTAACTTCATATCAAAAATTTAGTTTTCACAAATTTTTCAATTTTTCCAAAAAAAAATTTAACGCCTTAAATTTTCAAAAAATTTCGCCAGCATCTCCTTTACGCGGTTCGATATGGAAAAAATAATAATATATATCACAAATATACATCTCATCATCGAGGATGACGCATCCCGAAGGGAAAAAAGTGTAAAAGTACGATATATAATCCGAGATATGTACCTTATATATTATTAGCGAGCATATACGGCTCACATAGCGCGAAAACGAGCTCCAAATGCGAAGCAAGCGCCATCCGCACCTACTAAATACTCAAAAACAAATGAGAACATGTATATATGAAAGTAACATCAATATACAACATATGCCACTACAACAACTATATTGCCAATATAGCTAATGCAACAAAAGCAATAAATCCAACCATCAAACAACTATCATCCAACTAACATCCAACGACTATCCAATCAATCCATAAACAAATCAATATTCATTCACTTCTCATTAACATTCACTGAATTGATTTTCAATTTAAATCACATTTGATTCATTTACATTGGATTTTACTAACATTCATTCATTCATATTCAATTAGTTTACATTCACTAATTCATATTCAAGTTTGTTTACTTCCAAATTAAATCAAATCAATTCTATTTAAATTCACTTAACTTCCCATTTGAATTCAATTATTTAGCTTTCAATTTGATTAATTCAATTTCATATGAATTTTCTATACAAACAATTAACAATCATCTAACAAACAATGCATATCCAACACAACCAAATTTATTTAATTCGCTTACATTCAATTTGGTTTAACACTTTTAATTTCAATTGGTTTAACATTCAATTGACTTTATTCTATTATTCAATTTCTAATTCATTTAACTACTACATTTTCATTCGATTGATTAACATTCAATCCATATTTTATTTACTAATTCACTTTTACAATTAAAGTTGAATTTCTTTATATAACTCAAATCCAATTAAAATCCAATTTGTTTAACTTTCCTTAGTTAAATTTCAAATCATATAATTCACTTACTAACTCAAATTTCTTTCAACTTTAAGAAAGTAAATTCTTACTTCATATTATAAGTCCAAAAATTATTTTACTCATATTTATTAATTTCAGCTTGGATTTCAAATTAAATTTGTTTATCAAAACAAAACTTCAATTTCAATTTACTATTGGTAGCAAATCCATCACACAGAAACTCGAAAATGATACTGATGATGCTGCAGTCATCACCCTTATTATTTCCCAGCAACAGTAGTGAATTCAGTGCTTTATATTCTTTAAAAAAATCTTTTTATTCATAAATCACATTTATAAACCTTCTTACTTTTATAATTTCACTATTTCACTTTACATATATAAGATCATTTCAAATTCTTTCATCTTATCAAGATTTATAATAATATAACATCTTTAACTTCGAAAAACAACTTCC
This sequence comes from Allium cepa, assembly GCA_030765085.1. Classification (NCBI taxonomy): domain Eukaryota; kingdom Viridiplantae; phylum Streptophyta; class Magnoliopsida; order Asparagales; family Amaryllidaceae; genus Allium; species Allium cepa. Next base: position 281,804,153 of record CM060937.1, on the reverse strand, counting down.
AAAATAAACGAAATTCAACATTCCAAATTCTTAGTTTAAATTCATTTTTATTTACAACTCGTATTTAAAAATATGCTCGTTTAGTTTCATTTCTTATATATAAGATTATTTCACAATTGTAAATCATAATAACCATAATTCCATACTTATATAATTCATTTTCTTATACAATTTCATTCTTTTACAATTGTTATTTTTATTTAGATTATACAAACAACTTTTATTAACTTATATATATTTACATTTTCAAACAACCAAATAATCAGTTTATATACACTTTAATAATTTTGAAAAATCATTTCTTTACATATAAAATATAATTAAGGTAAAATTATTTCATTTACCCAATTTAAAATAATACTATGTCGACTTTGCCTCGTTTAAGTGTTCGGAAATCCCTATCGATAATATGGCGTCCCATATACCGACCAAAATTCACAAACAGCTCAACGGACAAGCAAACACAATATAAAACATTTTATATTCACTAACAAATATACGCTCATATATATGATATACTCAAACTCAATCTAGGGTGCTACTGTCCCTATCTATAATGAGTACACATCAAAGCTTAGGAATATACAAAATCTAAGCTCTGATACCAAATGTAAAGATCTAGGCTTTTCAACCATCGACAACGGCCACTTTACGTCGTAGCTTACTCTGGTACCTCACGCTTTGCTTTTACAGCCAGCCTCTCAACTGAAACCAACCCTTTGATACTCAATCTCAGGGACATGTAGGAGTAAGAGTCATCAGTTCGCTACCTAACAAGAAGCGAGAACCCCTATCAGGCTGAACATAATCAAGCAAAACCGATGTACGTAATCTATAGAAATGCAATGTCAGACAAACATCCATACAAGTTGTCCAGGCAAAGGGCAAACCGAAAGTACTTTCCTACCACATCCTGTTGGGAAATCCCTAGGATTAGTAGCGAATAGTCCTCGCATTAGATATTTCAAAATGAAGAGACCACTGCTACTGGACGTATATTGGGATTTTAACCCCAAACGATCAACAAGCAGTCGCCCACTATGAAACTCTGGAATATCAATATCATCGCAAGCAACCTGCACAATCGTCGCATATACGTTGGTCCGAAGTGGTTTTCAGATAAATCTGATCCCGTCTCTTCGCACCAACAACGCAAAAGCGTTTCTCAACCTCACACAGAAACTATGTCTCATAGACTTATCACGTCTCCAACTTTCAACTTGCTATCCTTCAGGCCAAGAAGGAAGCTCGATAGATTGGAGTAATACTCCGCACTATACGAATCAACATCCTCAACACAAATGATAATCAAGCCTACACAGAAAGCTACGTACTAAGTGTACGACTAAATAGTTCCCACATCAAGTCGAGGAACTAAAATTTGGCCAAGTCTGATAGTCGGTTATTTAACTATCAAAGCAAACAAACAAATATTTAGCACCATAACAATCACTAAGGCCTTTTAATTAATCTTTTATTAATTAAACCATTTGCTAAATATTCACTTCAAATTATCTTTTAAAAAGATATATTCTCAAAATCATTTCAACGTTGGAAAACATTTCCAAATACTTATTTAAAAATAAGTAATTCACAAATCAATTATTTTCAACACTTAGAAAATTATTCCATATACTTAAATCATGATTAAGTATATATTTTATTCTTTAAGGAAAACGTTCTCTTTAAACATCTTTATTTTGGGTCAAAAAGAATGTTGCGTAAAACATTGTTACGACAAGCCAAAATCTCTAGTATAGGGATTCGAAATTAAGATAGATATATAAACCCCAATACTGTACAAAAACATTTCCTTTCGAAAATCATTTACTATAACAACAGTGTTATAGTCCAACATTTCCTTACTTCTCGAAAATGTCTATTTCAACAATTAATGTTGAAATCTATGGCTTCGATACCTAACACATTTTTAAAACGTCTTTAAATCGTTTTAATTCCATTTAAAATATCACTTCCCAAAACATATCTTTAATATATTATTCACTGTCCAAAATCGTGAATATAAATTATTTACCAAATTCAATACTTCTACATGTTTAATTAAAGGATTATCCACGGTCCAAAATCATGAATATATCTCCTTTAATAAGCTTTCATATTTTCTAATCAAATTCAATTGATTATGGATTTATAAAATAATGTTTATAATTTCCATTTCTATTTTATAAAAACTTCAATTTATAAATCTCTTTTATTAACCAATTCCATTTATCCCATTCATATGCCAAATCCAATTTATAAGTTAATTACTTATAAATCATTTATTTTACAAAATCTATTCATTTTATAACTTCACTTTAACACTTATAAAACTCATTTTAAATTTTAATATTTTAATTTATAAAATATCAATGTTATAAATCTTTTATATAAACCGTTTATAATAAATCAAAAATCTCAATTTAAACCATTTCACAAAATCATTAGCTCCATATTTCACAAAAATCGCATTTCAATTATATTTCTCAAAACATCATAATTTTTATAACATAAAAATTATAACTTTTATTTATTTAAAATAAATCAATTCTTAACGATTCAAAAATTCAATAAAACATTTATTTCCAAAATCACTTTAAAATCCTTTTAAATTTGAAAATCATCACTTCAACATTTTAAAATTCCAAAAACAGGCCCAATGCTGCAACAGCACTAAATACAACAATCACGGCATCTAAACATCATATATCATATGATAACAACATATATCACAATATCCGTAAATAAATCAATACTATTGAGGAATCCAGTTGGATCCCTCCAACCTGTCACCTGCAACAACTATACGTATTAGAATATGTGTACAATGTCCGCTTCAAGGCAGACGCGCGTACAAAGGGTCATCCGCTCATACACGGGAACGTATAGGGTCTCATCTGCTCCAATAGGCAGGAATATATCCAAATATCAATCAATATATCATATATCATCCAAACAATCATCAATCATTATAAAATAAACTATTTCTCACTTACATAAAAATATCAATGAGTCAGAAAGAGTGAGTTGTACTCACAATGGTTCAAATAGTAGTTTCATTGTTTTATTCCAAATAAAATTAAACGCGCGTTTAATTTTACCCAAAACTCACACTAGTTCCAATCAACTCCAACCCAGCTTCATCACGTAGTGTTCGTGAATATGGTTCCAACGCAATGTGTTTCGTGCAAAACGAACAACGTATCAAAAAGTTATAGTATTACAAAGTTTATACGAATAATTATATATAAATTTACGTTTTCTTTTTAATTTAAACGCTCACTTTGATCGTGGCCATTGATTTCACCACCCCTAGATCAGATCCCCACGTTTCTTCTTTCTTCCTCTCTCAGTTTCTTTGTTCAACCGTGAAACCCAATTGCCGCAAATATTCGTGAATTAACGCACGCACTTCAGTCGATTTAAGGTCGATCAACCACCACCACATGGATGCCCAACGTTTAATCCACCTACGGTCGCGAGCGAGTGAAGCTCTGTCCCCCATGTTGCGTGAAAAGACGTGCGCAACCGAGGACGAACGAGAGTAGTTTTCTGATGATCCACCGCGTAATACCCCATTATGACCGTTGGATGCGAAGGTCTCGTCACCCTCTTCAACTTTGTAGTTGGAGATTTCTTGAAATAATGTGTGGATTTGAAGAAAAATGAGGAATAAGAGGATGCATTTCTGGCCATTGGAGTTTTAGGTGGCGGCTAGCCCTAATTGGTTTAGGGTTTGTGAAAAAATAATGAAAATTATGGCCTTATATAGAAAATTACGCGACACTATTCACCCGAAAATTTTCCGAACTCGAAACAAAGCATGCTGCCTAGCGTTTATAATATATTACCCCTATTCCGAACGCAATGGAATATATATCGAGAGCCAATTTGATCATATTTGAAAGATAGTTTTTTGAATCGACTATTTAAATTTAAAGTTCACTTAAACCGATTTCTACGCGTTTTAGCTTGCCCCGGACAAACCATAAGTCTGATTGACATGAAATTTGAAATCTTACAATAATATAACATAACGGATCCAATGAAACTAGTTTCGTCGAAATCCAAGACTATTTGAAAAATGGCTATTTTTACACGTCAATTAAATATTAAAGTATTCAATTTCTACAAATTAACTTTTAATTCGATTTTAAAAGTTCTTTAACATCGTTCTAATTCAAATAGAATTTAATTCAACTTTATAAATTATTTATATTCATTTTAAATCCAATTTCCAATTATTTCTGTAATTTCAAATATTAATTTAACAACTTAATTATCCAATTAAACTACTATATTCGAAATAAATTTTATTCAGCTTATAAAATTTACTTGTGAATATTTAAAATCAATTAAATATACGAATTTCAAATGGTAGAAATTCTGGGTCTTTACAGTGTTGTTGCTGGAGTGGTTGGAAGAAATTCTAGAATAAGGAATCAGGAAGCTCCGGTGGTCAACAATTGTGCAATTTCGAGTAGAGACTATGCTAGGCTGGGAAGAAAGCCATTCATCGGAACTGAAAATGCTATTGAAGTAGAAAACTGGTTGCTGCATTGTGAAAGAGTCTTTGCAGATTTGGGGCTCAATGATGAGCAGAAGAGAAGGCTTGCTTCGAGATAGCTTCAAGGAGCAGCTTTATACTGGTGGAATAGTGTGATGGATGGAGTGAGTAAAGAGGCGATGACATGGACTGAGTTTAAGAGGAGGTTCGAGGAGAGGTTCATGTATGCAATGGTGCAGTCTACCTTGCTCAGAAAGTTTGCTGAGTTGGAGCACGGAGAGATGACTTTATTGGAGTATGCTACAAGGTTTGAGGAACTGGCAAGATATGGTTATGCCACTGTAGACATTGTGATTGATAGGAACAGGAATTTCATTAGAGGGTTGAAGCCTGAGCTGGAAAAGGCTACATTACCTCATATCAAAGATTCCTATGATGTTGAAGTAGAGATGGCTTTAATGCATGAGGAGATGCTTGCTTTTTTGGAGAGGAATAAGGCGAAGTAAGTCCAGATAGGGCAGAGTCAGAAAAGGAAGTTCTTTCATAAGAAGGGAGCCCAAAAAGGTGGAGCCATGAAGAAGGGAAAGTAAGAAGTTGTTTGCTTTAAGTGCGATAAGAAAGGACATTTTGCAAATGAATGTCGCTCGGGTGATGGAAAGAAGGTGATCGAGAAGAATAATATCAGGTGCTTCAACGGGGATCAAATTAGACATTACAAGAACCGATGCAAGAAGCCAGCTAAGGATGGGAAGGGGAAAGTAAATTCATTGGAGCCAGCTACCTCGAAGCCAACAGTAGAGGAAAAATGAAAAGCTATGTTAGGAGGTAAGCTTCAAATTCATGATATGTCAGTTAACGTCCTGTATGATACTGGTGCATCGCATTCTTTTATATCTTGTTGTTTGGTAGATAAGCTTAACCTAGAACCCTCATACTTAGTTACTTTCTTAAGGGTTGCAAATCCGATAGGAGGTATGCGACACATAGGATGAAGTGTGACCATGTAGTGTTTAATTTGTTACGTCATACTTTTGTTTGCAGTTTGCATGTGTTTGACTTCGTAGGGTTTGGAATTATTTTGGGTATGGATTGGTTAAGTATGATGCTAGGTTATTTTGCCATAATAGGAAAATATCACTTAGATACCCTTACTGTAGTGGTCGGATTGTATATACCGTAGAAAACCCTAGTTGTGAGGTGAATGCTTTATTGGGTGTTGTAGAGGTAGAAGACGAGTTGAATCGAGTTTTTGTGGTTAGAGAATTCGCATATGTTTTTGAACCTATAGTAGGATTTCTGCCAAAATGAGGTAATGAGTTTCGAGTGGATTTGGTCCGTGGAGCAAAACCAGTAAGTAGACCACCAAGCAGGATGACACCTACCGAGAAGAGGGAGTTAAAGGAGCAGTGGGTGGATCTGGAAGGCAAGAAGTTTATTAGACTAAGTAGTTCACCTTGAGGAGCGGCCACAGTGTTTGCTAAGAAGTTGGACGAATTGTTAAGGTTATGTATCGATTATCGTAAGTTGAATGAGAAGACGATAAAGCCTTGGTATCAGTTTCCTAGAATCGACGATTTGTTTGATCAGTTAAATGGAGCCAAGGCATTTTCTCAGTTGGATTTAGGAACAAGTTTCCATCAGCTTAGAGTAGCAAAGGATAGTATTACTTTGACGGCATTTAGAACCAAATATGGATCGTACAAATAGTTAGTGATGCTACTCGGACTAACTAATGCACCGGCATTCTTTGTAGATTTGATGAACCAAATTTTCAAATAACACTTGGATAGGTTTGTTTTGGTGTTTATAGATGATATTCCGATGTACTCTAAGGATGAAATGGAGCATGAAGTTCATCTTAGAGTGGTACCTGAGACGTTGAGGCAACATCGGCTGAAAACGAAGTTTTCAAAGTGTCATTTCTGGAAGAAGGAAGTAAAGTTTCTTGGTCATGTAGTCTCAAAGAAAGGGTTGTCTTTAGATACAACTAAGATTGAAGCGGTGAATAATTAGAAGAGAACCAACGCAGTGACTGAGATAAAGAGTTTTCTTGTATTAACTGGGTATTATCGGAGGTTTATTAAGGATTTCTTGTGGATAGCAGCACCGATGACCAAGCTAACGCGAAAAGATGTGAAGTAACGATCCTAATTTTTAGAACCATTATTTAAGACGTCTAAGTTAGTTAAATAAAATAAAATAATATAATGGTTATGGGATTGAGATTTGTGATTAACAATGGGTAGCCATGCCATGTATACAAATGAACAAAAGAATTAAAAATGAATAAGATGTTAAGGTAAGAAAACAAGGGCAATATAGGAATAAGGCATATCCTTATACCCTAAACACTTAACCCCAATCATTCTCATATTCATTTTATACATTCACAAAACAAAAACATAAGCTAGAGGCCGACCACCATTAACAAGAGCAAGAGGAAGATAAGAAAAAGGAAAAAGCCAAATCAACTTAATCCATTCTCAAATCTCAAATTTGTTAATCACAAAGCTAAGGTAAATAATGACTACATCTCATGTTTTCAGTTTTACGGTGAAATTTGAATTATTTTGCAAAGTTATTCGCCATGTTTTAATTCTTAAAATGGATATATATGCTTGTTGATGATCTATGATATTTCATATGGACTTTATGATATATTTCAATGTGGGAACCCTATTAAATGACATCCAAATGCCTTTCAATTCTATATTTAGATTAGAAATAATATTTTAGAGAGGGGATTCAATTTTCATAATTTTCTGAATTAATGTGGATTATATGTTAATTTTCTAGTGAGGAAAATGGATATTTGGATTTAAAATAATTTACGGCTAAATTATATATGTTTTGGATCTGAAATTTATATATGTTATTGAAAGCGACTACTATGCTATGGGATCGAAATGGCCAGTAGTTGTAAATAATGTAAATGTAGTGGTAGTGCAAAATAAACTAAGTTATCTATTGATGCGAAATATAAGTATAAAATAAATAGTAAAGTAAATGACATCAGAGATTTTTATACTGGTTCAAACTCCCGTTCTACGTCCAGTCCTAGATTCCTTCTGGAATTATAGCTAGCAACCCTCACTTAACCTAAAGGAACGGGTATTACACCGCACGAGCAATCGAACTTTAACCGCCTGAGCAATAGAATAGCACTTGACCACCTGAGCAACAGAACAGGACTTGATCGTCTAAGTAGCCGAACATGACTTCGACCGCTTGACAATTGAACAAGACTTAACCGCCTGAGCAACAGAACAGGACTTTGATTACAAAGTACATTGTCTTGACCTTGTGCATTCTAATAACACGGATTTATCACTAGTAGTACACCCTTCCTATAATCTTTTCCTCAAGTATGTTGTGTGTAGTTGTGGGTATATGAAGATTAGGAAGTTTCAAATTGCTTCTAGAAATATAGAATTGTGATTGTAGGCAATGAATGTATGAACTCAAGAGAGTAGTTATTCAAAAAATATGATTCAAGTATAAGCAAGTAAGTGAAGTAATTTGACCTTGAAATTCTTGCATATATATAGTAGATAGAAAGTTACAAGACTTTAACGAATAGCAATGGTCATAACCTTCAGCGAAGAAGAAAGCTATTCTTGAAAGGAAGCGTCTATTCAGAAAATGGCAGTTGGAACCAGGTCAGTCGACTGGTCTATGAACTTCAGTTGACTGAATTTGAGAATATAAATGTGCACACATATGTGCACAAGTTCAATAGGCTTCCTAAAGATATTCAGTCGACTGAATGACCTTGTTCAGTCGACTGTATTCTATTGATAAACAAAAATTACCATAGCTCATTCGGTTGGAGCACTTATCTTCTAAACTAATGACCCGGGTTCAAGCCCTGCTCCATGCATTTTTTGAAAACTTGATTTTGAATAAAATATGCATGCAAGTTTATTTGAATGTGAATGATGATTCTTGATGAAAGATTTTAACAAAGCACTAAACTAGACTCGATATACACATTTGACGACTCTTGTTAAAATAGATAACTATACGAATCATACTTTGAGTCTTTGAATACAGATGTTGTCGTAGTCATAGATTCGTGAATTGTTGTTTCATGTCAGCAATCAAAACCTATGATCCAATTCTCCCCCTTTTTGATGATGACAAATCCATTTGCTACGGATGAATCTTTGACAAGCTTTGTTGGCTTATCTCTCGCCCTAAATATATTTCTGTAATTGTGCTATAGATTTCTCCCCCTAAATCTATGCTATATATTCCTATAAATAATTAATCGTTTCTCCCTTTTAATCTGTGCTTGCATCGTTTATTCCTGCAAATAGCATTAGAGCGATACCTTTCTCCCCCTTTGTCAACGACAAAAAGGAGATTTTATATGATGACATATATTATACTCAACATAAATGTTAACATTGAACTATATTAAAAAAAAAACTACTATTTATAATGTAAGGTATCAGAAAAAATTAACATTTAAACCATGCGATACCCAAGTATCTTTTAATTTCCTAATTTTGAGGAAACCATATCCATTTGGGTGTGGTTAAATCTTTATAGATATAGTTTTCATTACAAATCACATTCTTATAATAGTTGCTAATATGAAGTTGTTTATTATGATCAATCATATTATCTGGAATCCATATGTTAATACTATTAGTCATTGGCTTAGTACTTGAAAAATAATTTTTACCATTTCTAAACAAAGTACTATTACGACTGTAAGTGGTTTTAGAACTATCTTTGTTACTAGTACTAGCATTAAAAAATTTATACAAGAATGCATATCTAGCACCATTTTTACTTTTAGCTTGTTTATAGCCTAAACCGCTTTTATCATTGTGAGCCTTAGAATTTGTAACTAAGGAAGATAAGATATCTTTACCTATGTTAAAATTTATAAATTTTTTATTTAATTTTTCAAAATTTGCCTTAGAATCACAAACTTCTTTTTGAAAAATACTATTGTTAACTTTTAAAATCTCACATTCTTTAGATAATTCTAAATTCTTTTTAATTAAAGCTTCATTCTCTTTTTCAACAGACAAAATTAAAGGAATACAATTGTTTAAAGAATTATTCAATAATGTATTTTTATTTTGGAAAACATTGGTTTCCTCCAAAATATTATTTTTTTCCTCTTCTAACTGCTCATTTTCTTTTTGTAGGAAATCTTTTTTTAAAACAAGTTCTTCTATGATATTTTCAAAACATTTAGTTTGCTTTATCAAAAATTTATTTTCTTCTTTTAAATTGGAAATTTCTTGCTCATAATCTTTTAACTTAGATAAAGCAACTCCATTAACTTTATTTAAAGTTTTAAAATCTTTTAATAATGCATCACGTGCTAACAAAAGATCTTTATATAAAGAATCTAAGCATACCGATTGTGATCTGAGTTTAGCCATGAAACATTTGCTTGTTTGTTCCTTTGATTCTTCTTTATTGCTCTTCCTCCTCTTGTTGCCATGACTAGGTCTTTTTTGGCCATTTATTCTAAGATGTTGTAACGATCTCTAGAATCTCAGGCTCTGATACCAAATGAAAGTGACTGCTATGCTATAGGATCGAAATGGCCAATAGTTGTAAACAATGTAAATGTAGTGGCAGTGCGACATAAACTAAGTTATCTACTGATGCGGAATATGAGTATAAAAATAAATAGTAAAGTAAATGACGCCAGAGATTTTTATACTGGTTGGAACTCCCGTTCTACGTCCAGTCCCAGACTCCTTCTAGAATTAAAGCTAGCAACCCTCACTTAACCCGGAGGTACAGGTATTACACTGCCTAAGCAATCGAACAGGACTTTGATTGCCTGAGAAATAGAATAGGACCACACCGCCTAAGCAACAAAATAGGACATGACCACCTGAGCAACAAAATAGGACTTGATCGCCTGAGCAACCGAACAGGACTGTTACCGCCTGAGCAACAGAATAGGACTTGACCGCCAGAGCAATAGAACAGGACCTTGATTACAAAGTAGATTAACTTGACCTTGTGTGTTCTAATTACATGGATTTATCACTTGTAGTACATCCCCTATAATCTTTTCCTCGAGCATGATGTGTGTAGTTGTGTATATATGAAGATTAGGAAATTTCAAATTGCTTTCAGAAATATAGAATTGTGATTTTTAGCAAGAAATGTATGAATTCAAGAGAGTAGTTAATTCAGAAAATATGATTCAAGTATAAGCAAGTAAGTGAAGTAATTTGATCTTGAATTTCATGCATATATATAGTAGATAGAAAGTTAAAACTTTTGGTGAAAAGACTTCAACGAATAGCAATGGTCATAACCTTACGAAAAGAAGAAAGCTATTCATGAAAGGAAGTGTTTATTCATAAAATGGCAGTTGGAACCAGGTCAGTCGACCGGTCTATGAACTTCAGTCGACTGAATTTGAAAATATAAACGTGCATACATATGTGTACAAGTTCAATAGGCTTCCTACAGATATTCATTCAAATGAATGACCTTGTTCAGTTGACTGAATTCTATTGATAAACAAAAGTTACCAAAGCTCATTCGGTTGGAGCACTTGTCTTCTAAGCTAGTTACCCAGGTTCGAGCACTGCTCCATGCATTTTTTGAAAACTTGATTTTGATTAAAATATGCATGCAAGTTTATTTGAATGTGAACGATGATTCTTGAGGAAAGATTTTAACAAAGCACTAAACTAGACTCTATATACACATTTGATGATTCTTGTTAAAGTATATAACTATACGAATCATATTTTGAGTCGTTGAGTCCGTATGTTGTCTTAGTCGTAGATTCCTGAATTGTTATTTAATGTCAGCAATCAAAAACTATGATCCAACATTCTCCTCTGTTTTGATGATGACAACTACATTTGCTTCGGACGAATCTTCGACAAGCTTTGTTGGCTAATCTCTCCCCCTGAATATATTCCTGTAATTGTGCTACAGATTTCTCCCCCTAAATCTATGCTATATATTCCTGTAAATAATTAATCTTTGTTGAATATGCGCTTTGCGCTATATGATTTTTGTTTGATGATAATAAACATATATACATTCATATAAATGTATTTGGTAATGTACTATTTTGTTTTTTCATAGTTTAAATAAATATTTGTTGAATAAAATTAAATTACACAGAATTCGAATTTGAATTCAAACAGAACAAGTTAAACAGATTTTGAATTCAAACAGAAATTTTTATTCAAACAAATATTTATTACAATTGTAAATAGTACAATTTCATGCTCTCACTATACATATACATTTTTGATTACAATCACATCACATTTACATCACAACCTTACTACATATCACTCACACTCATATTTTTGTCTTCAACTATAATCCGGTTTGAATCCAGCATCTGAGTAATCTGCAAAAATATTTTCAAACGCAGTAAAATTGAAAGAGAAATATTTTTGAAATTTGAAAGAAACGATGATTTTGAAAACATTGTTTGCCTCAGTTATTTGGGTTGTTCGTCATCATTTTTGACTGTGCAATATCTGTGCATATCGGTATTTTTTATCAGGGACAGGTAATTACAAGTGGCTGCAGTACACACGTGTACATTCGTATACGTGTGCACTGCCTCGCCAACTCGTGTGCAAAAATCAAACAAAAGCACAGAAATCAAAAACAAGGTCAAACCCAAGATAGGTTCAACTCAAAGCACTACTGACCAGACAATGCAAGCACAGTCTCAAGCATGAAACAAGGTGCACCAGACCAGGTTGCAAAAATGATCAAATATACACAAATGCAGCCCAATAGACCAAAGTACAACATCAAAGACAGCACTGCAACTCAAATGTACAGGCCAGTGAACATAAAAGAGAATGACTTGAAGCAGTTGTGAACAAATGTGCAAATACTCAAGACCATCAGTACACAGTGATGACAATACAAGGAAATGAAGAATACAGCAATATACAGATGAAAAAATTGACCAACTGCAACAATGCAAACAAGTGATCAACAGAACATGGACTGCAACATGAATGTCACAAGCCAATATTACAGCAAACAGTATAGCAAATGCATGTACAAACTATGGTGAACAAGAGACCAGAGTGCAGCAGGTGGACAGTGAAGGCTGCAGTGAAGCATGTACATGAGTGGACTGGACTACAACATGACCAAGATCATATGCACAGTACAGACCACAAAATGCCACCAAGCAAACAAAGATCAGACAGTACAGGTAACAGTGTGGAACAATGCCCAAGTATACAATACAACAAGGTTCAAACCAAAGTATAATGAAGCAACTCGACTACAAGTCAGTAACTTTAAACTGCTCATATACACAAGTGAGTGCACCAAAGATATGACATCAAACATGACAGCAGACCACTATGCAGTAGACAGAGTGCAACTATCAAAGAAACAACAGAGACCAAGCAATGAACAGCAGATACATGAATAATGCAACAATATCAAGTACAGTATGCACAAGCGAAGAAACAGATGAACAATGCAATTTAACATGAGCAAGTGCAACAATGTGCACAGTTCAGACAGATAGTAGTGAAGTGCAGATTGGATGCATCAGTGGACATAAGCAACAGTGAAGTTCAACTTTATCAGAGAGCATATGGAAGGGTCAGATGTACACAAGTGAAAGCAGCAAAATCAAGACAGCATCAAACAGCAACAGTGAAGACTGCATAAGTGCTACAAGCCAAATCATCACAATGAACACCACTGACCAGTGAATACAACATCAAGTTGCAGACTCCAAGTTACAAACTCAAATGAAAACAGGAATAAAATATGACAATGCAATATGGTGGAACAAACAAGATCAGGGCAATGGACAGTACAAGCCAGCAAATGCAACAAACTCAAAATGCCCAGTTATAGCCACAAGACTATCAAGCAGTGAGCAAGTGCAAATCGAGTTCCAGAAATAAAAAAAATGCAGACACAAAATTTCAACAGTGCAGTGAAATGCAGTAGTATGCAGCAGAGAAAAATTTAAAAGCAATGGTGATGATCGAAGCTAATACAGAGTAGTGAATTCACATACCCAAAATAAACAGTCGAAAATATACGAAATTGACAAAGTCAAATATCTCAAATCACGAAATCAATTCAAAGCCGTGAGAATCAAGTTACTACAAATACGAAATTGACAAAGTCAGATTAATCCTCAGCATCAAAGCGTAATCGAACGACAAAACAAGAATTTTTGCAGCAATCAGTCGAACGCAAAAATAGGAAATCAAATCCTATTAAAACCCTAATCATCATCGGCATTTAAATTCGATCGAGTTCAAGTATCAATTTAAGAAAAGCAAAAGGAGACAGCACATACCGAATTCACAAGCATCAAAACTCGATCGAGCAACTGCAAGCAAGCTAGGGCAACCAATCACAGATCAATTGAAGAAACCGAAGCCCTAATTGCAACAAAGAGCCGAAGCCCTAACTGGATCAAAAGGGAACGAAGCCCTAATCAGAACGAAGCCGCCATTATTTCTCACGAACGAAGACAAAAAGAGGATCGGGTGAAATAAGGAAGTGGGCCGGTGTTAAAAAAACAAAAGGGGGTTTTGTTTAATTATAAACTTATATTAATATTGTTAATTAGTTTAGGGCTATTTTATTTTGTTCTTAATTATTGTTTTTATTCTACGAATCAAAGAGTTTAGGTAAATCACCACCTAGGTTTTAGGTTGTGTCTGATTGTCTATTTAGAGTTAGTTCAGTAAGCAGGGGTTGCGAGTTTGCAAAACTCTATAGGCGGTAGCAGGGTTTGCAAGTCTGTTAGAGTGTTTGTAAGCGTGATACTGTTTAATTCTAATAGAAATCTGGGAATGCAGCAGTAGGCAGGGGTTGCCGAAGCTGGGTAAATCTTGTGTGTGATTTACTTTTCAGTATATTTATTTCTGCAGTTTATTTTTGTGTTTAAATCAAGAAAATTTGCTATAACCCTATTCACCCCCCCCCCCTCTAGGGTTAATTTAGATCCTACAATCTTTTCTTCCCTTTAATCTGTTCTTGCATCGTTTATTCCTGCAAATAGCAATAGACCAATACCTTTCTCCCCTTTTGTCTTTGACAAAAAGGAGATTTTATATGATGATATAAATTATATTCCACATAAGTGTTAACATAGAACAATATAAAACAAAATAACTATTATTTATAATGTAAGGTATCAGAAAAAAATTAACATTTAAAGCATGCGATATCTAAGTTTTTGTTTAATTTCCTAATTTTTAGGAAACCATACCCAATTGGGTGTGGTTGAATCTTTATAGATATAGTTTTCATTACAAATCACATTCTTACAATAGTTGCTAATATAAAGTTATTTATCATGTTTTAGCTGGAATCCATATCTTAATACTATTAGCCATTAGCTTAGTACTTGAAAAATAATTTCTACCATTTCTAAACAAAGTATTATTATGACTGTAAATGGTTTTAGAACTATCTTTGTTACTAGTACTAGCATTAAAAAATATATACAAGAATGCATATCTAGTACTAGTTTTACTTTTAGCTTGTTTATATCCTAAACCCTTTTATCATTGTGAGCTTTAGAATATGTAAATAGGGAAGACAAGATATCCTTACCTTTGTTAAAATTTATGATTTTTGTATTTAATTTTCAAAATTTGCCTTAGAATCACAAACTTCTTTTTGCAAAATATTATTATTAACTTTTAAAATCTCACATTCTTTAGAGAATTCTAAATTATTTTTAATTAAAGCTTCATTCACTTTTTCAAGAAACAAAATTAAAGAACTAGAATTGTTTTAAGAATTTTCCAATAATGTATTTTTGTTTTGGAAAACATTGATTTTATCCAAAAGATTATTGTTTTTCTCTTTTAACTACTTGTTTTCTTTTTATAGAAAATCTTTTTGTAAAACAAATTCTTCTACGGTATTTTTAAAACATTTAGCTTGTTTTATCAAAAATTTATTTTCTTCTTTTAAATTGGAAATTCTTTCTCACAATCTTTTAACTTAGCTAATGTAATTCCATTAACTTTATTTAAAGTTTTACAATCTTTTAATAATTCATCATGTGCTAACAAAAGATCTTTATATAAAGAATCTAAGCAAACCGATTGTGATCTAAGTTTAGCTATGAAGCATTCGCTTGTTTGCTCCTTTGATTCTTCTTTGTTGCTCTTCCTCTTCCTAGTTCCTTGACTAAAGTCTCTTTTTGGCCATTTATTCTAGGATGTTGTAGCGATCTCTAGAATCCCAGGCTCTGATACCAAAGGCCAATGTTGTAAACAATGTGAATGTAGCGGCAGTGCAATATAAACTAAGTTATCTACTGATGCGGAATATGAGTATAAAAATAAATAGTAAAGTAAATGATGCCAGAATTTTTATACAGGTTCGAGCTCCCTTTCTACGTCCAGTCCCAGACTCCATCTAGAATTATAGCTAGCAACCCTCGCCTAACCCAGAGGAACAGGTATTACACCGCATGAGCAACCGAACAAGACTTTGACTTCCTGAGCAATAGATCAGGACTTGACCACCTGAGCAACAGAACAGGACTTGATCGCCTGAGCAGCCAAACAGGACTTTGACCGCCTGAGCAACAGAACAGGACTTGACCGCCTGAGCAACAGAATAGGACTTTGATTACATAGTAGATTGTCTTGACCTTTTGTGTTCTAATAACATGGATTTATCACTTGTAGTACACCATTCCTATAATCTTTTCCTCAAGTATGATGTGTGTAGTTATGTATATATGAAGATTAGGAAGTTTCAAATTGCTTTAGAAATATAGAATTGTGATTGTAAGCAATGAATGTATGAATTCAAGAGAGTGGTTAATTCAGAAATATGATTCAAGTATAAGCAAGTAAGTGAAGTAATTTGATCTTGAATTTCATGCATATATATAGTATATAGAAAGTTACAACTTTTAGTGAAAAGACTTTAACGAATAGCAATGGTCATAACCTTCTACGAAGAAAAAGCTATTCATGAAAGCAAGTGTCTAGGCAGTTGGGACCAGGTCAGTCGACTGGTCTATAAACTTCAATCGTTTGAATTTGAAAATATAAACGTGCATCCATATGTGCACAAGTTCAATAGGCTGCCTATCGATATTCAGTCGACTGAATGACCTTGTTCAGTCGACTGAATCTATTAATAAACAAAAAATTACCATAGCTCATTCGGTAGGATCACTTGTCTTCTAAACTAGTGACCCAAGTTCGAGCCCCACTCCATGCATTTTTTGAAAACTTGATTTTGATTAAATATGCATGCAAGCTTATTTGAACGTGAAAGATGATTCTTGAGGAATGATTTTAACAAAGCATTAAACTAGACTCCATATGCACATTTGATGACTCTGGTTAAAATATATAACTATACGAACCATACTTTGAGTTGTTGATTTCGGATGTTGTCGTAGTCGTAGATTCATGAATTGTTGTTTCATGTCAGGAATCATAACCTATGATCCAACATTCTCCCCTTTTTGATGATGACAATTCCATTTGCTATGGATGAACCTTCAACAAGCTTTGTTGGCTTATCTCTCACCCTGAATATATTCCTATAATTGTGCTATAGATTTATCCTCATGAATATATGCTATATATTCCAGTAAATAATTGATTTTTTCTCCCCTTTAATCTATGCTTTCATCGTTTGTTCCTGCAAATAGAGTTAGACCAATACCATCCTCCCTTTGTCATCGACAAAAAGGAGATTTTATATGATGACATAAATTATATTCCACATAAGTGCTAAAATAGAACAATATAAAACAAAATAACTACCATTTATAATGTAAGGTATCAGAAAAAAATTAACATTTAAAGCATGTGATAACCAAGTTTATTTTAATTTCCTAATTTTTAGGAAGCCATACCCATGTGGTTGAATCTTTATAGACATAGTTTTCTTTACAAATCACATTATTATAATAGTTGCTAATATAAAGTTATTTATCATGATCAATCATATTCGCTTGAATCCATATCTAAATACTATTAGTCATTAGCTTAATACTTGAAAAATAATTTCTACCATTTCTAAACAAAGTATTATTATGACTGTAAGTGGCTTTAGAACTATCTTCCTTACTAATACTAGCATTAAAAAAATTATACAAGAATGCATATCTAGTACTATTTTTACTTTTAGCTTGTTTATAGCCTATACCATTTTTATCATTGTGAGCTTTAGAATTTGTAACTAAGGAAGATAAAATATCTTTACTTTTGTTAAAATTAATTATTTTTGTATTTAATTTTTCAAAATTTGCCTTAGAATCATAAACTTCGTTTTGCAAAATATTATTATTAACTTTTAAAATTCACATTCTTTAGATAATTCTAAATTCTTTTTAATTAAAGCATCATTCACTTTTTCAAGAAACAAAATTAAAGAACTAGAATTGTTTAAAGAATTTTCTAATTATGTGTTTTTATTTTGGAAAACATTGATTTTCTTGAAAAGATTATTTTTTTTCTCTTCTAACTGCTCGTTTTCTTTAATTTGTAGGAAATCTTTTTGTGAAACAAGTTCTTCTACAGTATTTTCAAAACATCTAGTTTGTTTTATCAAAAATTTATTTTCTTCTTTTAAATTGGAAATTTCTTGCTCACAATCTTTTAACTTAGCTAAAGCAATTCCATTAACTTTATTCGAAGTTTTACAATCTTTTACTAATTCATCATGTGCTAACAAAAGATCTTTATATAAAGAATATAAGCATACTATGATCTGAGTTTAGTCATGAAGAATTTTCTTATTTGCTCCTTTGATTTTTCTTTATTTCTCTTCCTCTTCCTATTGCCTTGACTAGTTCTCTTTTTGGCCATTTAATCTAGGATGTTGTAATGATCTTTAGAATCCTAAGCTCTGATACCAAATGAAAGTGACTGCTATGCTATAGGATCGAAATGGCCAACAGTTGTAAACAACGTAAATGCAGTGGTAGTGCGATATAAACTAAGTTATCTACTGATGCAGAATATGAGTATAAAAAATAATAGTAAAGTAAATGATGCCAGAGATTTTTATACTAGTTCGAACTCCCGTTCTATGTCCTAACCCAGACTTCTTCCGGATTTATAGCTAGCAACCCTCACTTGACTCGGAGAAACAGGCATTACACCGCCTTAGCAACCGAACAGGAGTATGACCGCCTGAGCAACAGAACATGACTTGACCATCTAAGCAACAGAATAGGATGTGATCTCCTAAGCAACCGAACAGGACTTTGACCGCTTGAGCAACAGAACAGGTCTTGGCCGCGTGAGCAACAGAACATGACTTTGATTGCTAAGTAGATTGTCTTGACCTTGTGTGTTCTAATAATATGGATTTATCACTTGTAGTACACCCTTTCTATAATCTTTTCCTCAAGTATGATGTGTATTGTTGTGTGTATATGAAGATTAGGAAGTTTTAAATTGCTTTTCGAAATATAGAATTGTGACTGTAAGCAAAGAATGTATGAATTCAAGAGAGTAGTTAATTCAGAAAATATGATTCAAGTATAAGAAAGTAAGTGTAGTAATTTGATATTGAATTTCGTGCATATATAGTAGAAAGTTACAAATTTTGGTGAAAAGACTAACGAATAGCAATGGTCATAACCTTCTACGAAGAAGAAAGCTATTCATGAAAGGAAGTGTCTATTCAGAAAATGGCAGTTGGAACCAGGTCATTCGACTGGTCTTTGAACTTCATTTGACTGAATTTGAAATGTGCATACATCTGTGCACAAGTTCAATAGGATGCCTACAAATATTCAACTGACTGAATGACCTTGTTCTGTCGACAGTATTCTATTGATAACCAAAAATTACCATAGCTCATTCGGTTGGAGCACTTGTCTTCTAAACTAGTTACCCGTGTTCGAGCCCTTCTCCATGCATTTTTTGAAAACTTAATTTTGATTAGAATATGCATGCAAGTTTATTTGAATGTGAATGATGATCCTTGAGGAAATATTTTAAGCACTATACTAGACTCTTATACACATTTGATGACTCTTGTTAAAGTATAAAACTGTACGAACCATACTTTGAGTCGTTGAGTCCGGATGTTGTCGTAGTCGTAGATTTGTGAATTGTTGTTTCATGTCAGCAATCAAAGCCTACGATCCAACAATTATAAAACATATTAAAAATGATTTATTGGAATTTTGTAGAATTTTTCTAAGTGTTTTAATGGATATATAAAATTATTTAAGGTATGGGACTTAAATGTTTTATATGTTTATAAAAGGAGAAGGGGTATTTGGTAAATTACTTAAATTAAATATATGTGAAATTTTGGCAGCAATTTTCGAAAATAAAATTTGCAATCAATCATATCTTGACAGATATGGCAGGCTAGTTGAAAAGATTACTTTAAAATGGTAAAAGTCAAGTCTTACAAGCTTGGCCACTTTCGGCACCTAAATTTCAACTTGGTACTTCCGCATCCACTACCATCGAAACCAATGCGCTTAGCGTCAAAGATTTGATATGTTGTGAATTGGACTAAGGCGGAATGTATGTAGTCTAGGAGTTCCAAAAGGGTCGAAGTATGTATTTGTTTTTAAAAAAGAATGCTCCTACTTTGCTTTCGACTTAATTAGACTTCGACTTGGTTAGCTTTCATCTGGGTTATATTATTTCAAAGGAATGGTTTCACCTTTTTGTTTTAAGTAATGGCTTTCGACTAGGTCAAAACCCTTTGTTGCCACATTTTTTTCCTTTCGATGCAATGCGTTTGAAAGGTCCCTTTGTTCTAAAATCCAAGCCACTTCTTCATTGCTTTTGAAGAGATTGGTTTCAACACAATCACTTCTTTCACTTTGGAAATAGCTTTCGAAAGTGTTGATTTAGAACCTATTCTTTTATGAAACTTTTGAGATTTTTAAAGATAAAACCAAAGATATGGAATAACATAGTTTTAAAAAATTTCAAAAGGTTCCCATGTGTTTTACTTGAATTCAAATGCTTTCGAAAGGTTTGATGTTTACAAATGACTTTAATGCTTTCGAAAGGTCTAAATGAAGGTTCCAAAAGGGTGGTTCCCCAATGATTTTGTAAGGTTTTAAATGGATGGTTTTCCAATGTTTTTGGAAGGCAACGGTTAAGTATTTTAAAGGTAGGATGGTTGTGGTTTTAAAAGCTTTCGAAAGAGGATGATTTCAATGTTTTCGAAAGGTGGTTATGAACGGTTTCAAAAGAATATGTTTTGGCCTTCGGCCTAAGGTTTTACTTGTATTGAAAGGGGTGCTTTTTATGGACTCAAAAGGGGTACTTATAAAGGTTAAGTGTTTTCATCAACAAAGTTTTGTGTCAAGTATATATAACGTGGCAAAGTGATCTGAGTAAAGCATAGAGTATATTTTCCTTGTTTAAAGTATGATTTAAAGGATTAAATCATTTTGAGCGAAAAGGTTTTCAAGGAAAATTTATGGGTAGTTAATCCTAAGTAAAATGACTAAGATTAGAATATCAGATGGACTGGTATAGGGTCGCGCTCTATGCATTAGTTGTTAGCCCGTAGCTAATTTAGTCCAAAATTCCAATATGTAGGGATTTTTCACAGGTAAGACTAAAATAATGTTACACATAGAAAGGAATATATATGTGTATGTGTTATTGGTGAGCCCGCAAAACCATTAGGACCAGTTGATCCTGGGGAAGTAAGTTAAGGATAGACCGTCTAGGAGAGAAGTATCTAATAGAAGTTAGATTATTTGTTTATTTTGTCTGGTAGGCTCGAGTCAGCCAAACCCAAACATTACTATAGTGTTTGGACAAATAGTCCATTTATTACCTATTTATATGATTTCATGATATTGATGTTATTATTTTAACCAGTTTTGATTGCAGGATTAAGATTCGCAAAAGATATGTTTTAAAAGGGATATTAGTGAGGGTAAACCCATTCTGCTAAGCAGCGTGGTCTCGCTTGATATTAAATAACCAAGATGTATAGTATTATTCACACCAAACTTTAGGTCTGACTCAAAGCTTATGTTTTTCCCCTTAAAGTCTCGGGTGCTCAAAATTGATTTGAGTAGGCTGAGGGTTGAGGGTTTTTAGGTTTTAGTAGGTGGACAAATAAATCTTTCGTAGATAAGAAGGAAGGTAATGGCTAGCTATTTCGGAGTTGTTATGTTTTGTTTCCGTTGTGTTGTACTAAGTCTGTTATGACTATTTAGTGCTCTGGTCATCCAAGGGGGCATCTTCATATGTCGCCCTTGGTGTATTTTGTAATAATTATTTTTGATATGTACTTGGGAAACTATTAAGATTATGTAACTTGGAATATGAAACATGTTTTGTGAAACGTAATCAGAAAAGTTATTTTTTGAAATCTGTGATTTTGTTTCATATTCATGTGCCTCTAATATTATGGATATTGTTAACATTACCGTATTTGGTCATCGAAAGTTGATACTATGGATGACTGCAGCAACTGTAGCGCTTAGCTCCGAGTCTCTAAATAAGGGATGTTACATGTATGTAGGTTCCGCAAAGGGGAAGCTATTCAAGATTGGAAGATTTCGAAGAATGTCATAGGTGTAAGGAATTTTCTTGGGTTGGTCGATTACTATACGAAATTCATCAAGGACTTCACAAAGATTGCAGTCCCATTAACTTGTTTAACCAAGAAGAATCTATTTTTCTCATGGAATGAGAAGTGCACAAAAGCATTTGAGAAGCTGTAGGAACTACTAACTGGTGAGCTACTATTAATTATTCCCAATGGGACTAGCCTTTACAGTTTATACAGATGCATGTGGTACAAGATTAGGAGTAATCTTGTTGCAAGAAGAATTGGCAATAGCATATGCTAGTAAACAGCTGAAGGACCATGAAAGGAGATACCCAACTCATGACTTGGAGTTAGGTTATTGCTTTTGTCTTAAATATGTGTAGGCACTATCTTTTGGGAGAAAGGTTTGAGTTTCTCACCAACCATAAATCACTAATACCTTTTTTCCAAAAGGATTTAAATCTTAGGAAGCAGAGGTGGATCGAGTTTATAGCCTCATTCGATTTTGGGATATAATATACCCTTGGAAAAGGAAGTATCATTGCCAATGCCATTAGCTGGAGGCACGATAGCCTAGGTGCTATATATGCGTGGGCAGTTAGGGTTCCTTTTTAATCTCAATTTCTAACCGTCAACAAAACCCACTCTAGGCAATTTGGAAGCAATGAGATTAGGTCAGCATTAATAGATCATATTGGACTAGAGTTAAAGAAGGATGAGATGAAAATGGATATTTTGGACAAATTGAGGAGAGGGGTACACTTTCCCTATGGCGGTAGGTATGTGATTGACGAAAGAGAATAACTAAGTGGAGATGGATGCCTTTATGTTCTTTTGGTTGATGATATTTTGAAGAAAGTGCTTACAGAGTGCCACCATTCTAGGATTACCATTCATCCTGGAGGAGATAAGATGAAAAGGAGTATGAAGCGAATTTTCTATCGGCCAGGGATGAAGAAGAAAGTCGAGGAGATTTTTTTCTAGATGTTTGACTTGCTAGGGGTAAAGGCAGAACAAGGGAAGCACGGAGGATTATTATTGCCGTTGGAGATTCCAACTTAAAAATGGGAGCTTATATCAATGGACCTTGTAGATGGTTTCCTTGGAGTCAAAGAGACAATGAAACTATTTGGGTTATAATGGATAGACTCACTAAAAGAGCCTATTTTATTCCCGTTAAGAATAATAGGACCGAAGCATCTTTAGTGTAAGTTTATTTTAAGGATGTGGTTCAACTTTATGAAATCCCAGTTTGCATGTTAGTGATAGGGACCCCTTAATCAGTAGTGAATTTTGGAGGAGTTTTAGCTAGCTTTAGGAACCTCATTAAATCTTAGCACTTCTTATCACCACTAGACTGATGGTCTGACTATAAGGGTGTATAGGATCTTGGAGGACTTATTAGGGGCTTGCATCATGGATTTTAGAGTGCATTAGGAGCAGCACTTACCTTTGGTAGAACTCACATATAATAATAGTCACCAAGCGACGATTGGCATGGCGCCCTTTGAAGCGTCATATGAAAGACTGTGCAAATTGCCTAGTTATTAGTGGGAAACCATCACAAAATCCTACTTAAACCAGACTTGATTTGCGAGACCTCGAAAAAGATAGAGTTGAGTAGGCCATGAATGAAGCCCGTACGAGATCGTCAGAAGTCCTATGCTGATAGGCAAAGGAAGGAATTGGAGTTTGAGCTTGGAGACATGGTGTTTGTTAAAGTTTTCCCTCTTAGGAATGTTATAAGATTAGGTAAATCATGCAATTTAACACTAAGGTTTTTTGGGCCTTTCTCGATCTTAGAAAGAATAGAGGAACTTGCATATTGAGTAGAGCTACTTCGTAAGTTTGCAGGAGTCCATAACGTATTTCATGTTTTGCACTTGAGCAAATATCTTAAGTTTGCAGGAGTCCATAACGTATTTCTTGTTTTGCACTTGAGCAAATATCTTTATAACATAGCCATCATGGTAGCGCTTGATTAGTTAGTAGACATTGAGATGGAGTCAATAACACCCTGTGCTACTGCACGCATTATGGAGTACATGATTAGAAAGCTCCACAATGAAGAAATTAGATTGGTTCAAGTATAATGGGGATAAAATCCGATGGAAAGCATATGAAAAATAGAAGAAAAGATGAGGACTTCTCATCCCAAGCTTTTCTCTAGTAAACTTTTTTTCTCCAAAATTAGGTTTTGATTACATCATGGTTGCTAGATTAGAGGGTATGGGATGGTTTCCATACCTTCTACTATCATTTTTGCATTCATGTAGAACTTTGTGCATGTTTGCGTTTCTCACATACATGCCTATATGTCATGATCTTGCATTCACACTAGGATTGAGCTCACCTCTAGTACGTTTACATATATAATTACGTTGCACTATTGGTTGAGTAGATGGTTGTGTATATAATTTTGTTGAATAATATGGATGCTTAGTTTGCATTATGCTGTCTGTCGCTTAGATTTTAGGAACGAAATTGTTTTTAAGGGGGAGAATGTAACGTTCCATAAAAATCAATAAGAGATTAATTAAGTAATAAATTAATAATAAGGCTAAAAGTGGAAATTTTGTAAAAGTTTGAATTTGGCCACGGAAGTTAAAACAATGCATCTGTGGTGATTTTCTGATCAATTTCCATGTATAAAATTTTGTAGTGGAGCTCAAATGGAAAAGTTATTGACATTTGAAGTTTTTGAGTTCAAAATAATTAAAGCATAATTTAAATTTAAATTTGCAATTAATGTAAATAATTTGAAGAACCTTAATATTGATTAGAAATGGATTTAAAGAAAATATTAAAATAAATGGTAACATTAAAATCAATTAAGGAATAAATTAAAACTGTAAACAAATAATAATTTGTTCCATTTATAGGCTATCGTTTGACCACCTTCTTTGGGTCTGTCGACTGCCTTCTTCGGATCGGTCAATGGCTAGCGGTTAACCGCTTGGGGAAGGGTGATTGACAGGTATAGTGCTGGTGGCTAGGGTAATTTAAAGCCAAGAACGGACCGGATTATATTTTTTTAAATTGAAATATGATGGTTATGGTGACTTATAACCACTATATATAAAAGACTAAACCCCTTACTTTTATTCACAAATTAATAAGGAACCTAAGTGGAGCACTGTTAGTTTCTTCTGCATGATTCAGAATTTTTCTAAGGCCTTCAGGTAAGGGATTCTAGATGTTAATATTCAATTTCAAATTCTATTCTACTCCAATCTCTGAAATTCTGAATCTAATTAATATAAAATCCATTTATTGTATATTTCAAAAGAAAGGGAAGAGATTAAAAAGAAGGCATGTCCAAATCCAAAGGAGAAAGCCAGAAATTATCTATGAGTGGAAATCTTAATTTTTCTGATTTTAGTAGTTGTATAGTATAAGTTGGATTTGATATGTGCATTAGGAATTTGATTCATGAAAACTTCAAATCTAAACCCTCAAAATTCTTCCAAAGCGAAATGTCAATCCTTAGGTTATTAGGATCTCAATTATTCTATATTAAAGTAGTATAATTTATGTAGTTACTGCAATTTTAATATTTTACACTCTATTCCACTTCTCATATTCTCTTTCAGATGCTTAAGGGTTTTTAAATATGAATCCCTTCTCCATTTTATATGTGAAAGTTAAGTAGAGTGTAAAAGATTAAATTATAAATTCTATTAATGTTGTCTGTACTATTTTGATATAAAATAAGTTTACTAATTGATTCCATTTTCTTGTACAAGTTTATTTTGGGATACGAATATTAGCTAAATTGTATGTTATGGTATGGAGTTAAACTTGAATAAATTGGAATTTTTGACATTTAACGATTAGTATAGTGCAGAATTTTCACATGCATAGGAATATATATATATATATATATATATATATATATATATATTTGTATGTATGTATGTGTGTGTGTTTGTTTATATAAATATTAGCGAATAAATAACGACGTATTAATAATGTAATAAATATGTTCGTTATTAGCGTTAAAACCTCCAAGGATGAATGTTAAGAACGTATACAATTAGTGGCGGAATAAAGAATCTTTCTTTACAGCCTTAGTAGAATATTGTGAGGTTTTTAGTAGTATGGTTAGGAGAGTGTAAATAATGACTAAGTTGTAGGGATGCGAAGTCAGTCAAAAACACATGAAAGTATGCCCAGCTAATCTGGCTGCCAACAATGTGGCTTTAGGACTGATGTAAGACATCGCATACAGTAATTACCCAAGGAGATTTTGTAGGATAAGTCTATCTAGTTAATCTGGCTACCAGTGCTTATGAATAGCCAGGCTAATGTGAGATGTCACAGTTCGGTTATGGATCAAAATACATATGACCCGCTTTGGGGGTTAGGATAGTAAGTTGTTGTTGGGGGGTGTACCTCCTCCTTAATTTGGAAGTATTAAATGATCAGGGATAGCATTTAGGCATGGTAGTTAGATATCTTGAAAAGGGTCCGCTTTGGGTTTAAGGTATTAAGTGGCTATTGTAGGGTCCGACTATTCCAAAAAGAAGTATTAAGTGGCATGATGAGATTATGCAGGATGTCAGCTAGATCGTACCAGAGAGGAATCCTCCTTGGGTTAGGTATTAAACGATAGGGACATGCCTAAGATATAGGTATTAAATGGTCAGAGTCTGCTTAATTCTCATTGAAAAAGGTATTAAGCGGCTCGGTTACTTTCTCTCATATTGTTTAAGACATGATTAACGATAGATGCGTGGGACTAGAAAATGCCTTTGGCCGATAGTTAAGGGTAAGTTATAGAGTTGGATTGGAACAGTATAGGTCATATTATCGGACTCGAAAATCTTTAGAGCTTACAGTTGAAGAAATTATAAATATAAGTTAGAACGCATAAGACATATACTTATCCAAATTATACTACCTAATTACTAGTATGGAAGGACTCGAGATTATTAATCACCAAACATTATTGTTCTGACTCCCTCCTCATTATGACACAGATTAGATAAGATGATTCAGATTTTAGAGATGAAGGCGAAGACGGAGTCTTGTGGCGGTTATTTACCTATCTACATGTGTTGTTCTTATATTTTTGATGTGCTCATTTACACACGATGATATTGTATTTTAAGATATTTCACTATGGATATTTAGGGTTGTTATGTTGCATTATGTTGTGTTATTCTGAGACTTATGTTATCTGGTATTTTGACTCGGCTATATCCAAACTGATTGGACAAGTTATACTCGACTATCATCAAGGTCAGTGAGTCCAAAGCGATGATTGTGGGATCCAAAAGTCAAGTACAGATTATAGTATGAAGCATGATCGAACGGAATTGAGAGATATGCAATGCAGAACATTCAAAGTATAGAATATTATTTAACATAGAAAAGGGATTGGCTATAATCATTCTCCAACATAGGGATCGGCATATTTCAGCCAAACAAATGAAAATCAATGGGTAACAATCAATATCTCAAGAACCATGAGTCCAATGCATATGAAATTTTGGGAACAAGATGCGGGGACCCTAGAGAGCCTAACCTAGGGATCGCACCTCAATAGGATTAACAAAGAGGAATTGACCCTCTTCCCTCAATAAGGATCAGCTAGAATCAGGAAAAAACTCACATTGCAACAAAGATCGAGTAATAACTCAAGTTCTACTAATCCAATTGACATGAATCTAGAGGCTAAGCATATTACAACATGGAAAAGCTCCCATAGGGACCGCAACACCAAATTTCTCCAAAAGAAGATTCGACGCCAATCCTCATTTCTTAGGATTTGGACCATGCGATCTATCTCATGGGTCCATCTGGTTTTGGAGATCCTTCTGCCAAATTTTTAGGGAGATATTTCATGATCTACCTTTATAAATACAGGCTTGACTATTCATTTTTGGGACTTTTACACTGCTGGTTGCTTTGTACTCTATTGTAACTAAGGATTTTCATCTAATCTCTATTGTACTCAGTTTAAAAAAGTAATTAATAAAGCTATCAATTCAAAATTGACATAAGTAAACAATGCCGAATCATTATAAATCGATGTGTCTCTAATACTTGCTAATTTCTTATTGTTTTAATTGCTTGTTTCCTTTATTCTTCACTTTAAATTCTTTATTTTTTAAACTATCTATTAGGTGTTCGTGTCAATTTTTAGTATAAACATTTTCGTGCTTTCACCAAGAAGGAGATTCTCAGCCCTGTTTGTCGCTACTAGATTGCATAAATCCCCCGAAGAGACCTGAAATTATCTTCAATAGGCTTATTCGTTCTATTCAAATTAGCAAAAGTATAAGGAAAACTATTAACAATGGTTAGAAACACCAGATCTACTCTCAAAACGCAAAAGGAAATGAGAATGCTAGCATCCAACAAGGAGGCCCAAGCAATTTACCAGTAGATGTGAGTGATGTCAATCTAGTTGATGTCTAGTATCTACTAATTCCATCACAAGAGCTGATTTCTAGAATTTCATAAGAAAGCTAGTGGATAGTTGCCAATAGTTGAACTAGCAGTTTCAAGCTAATATCGATTTAATGAATCAACTCAGAGATCAACAATGCGGGAAATCTAGGAAGGAGCCAACCACTTATTCTACATCGGAGAGTTCTTGTTCATCATTTGATTATCACGGATGAAGACGTCGCAGAATTGGTGGATTTCATGCAGAAGATTTAGGACATCAGTAAGCAGGCCAATATGGCTTACCAAGACCAATTATTGTCGATCCCTTTATAAGGATTGGAGCCAATCCTTCCTCCAAAGGAGAAATCTTACCTCTTTGTGATGGAACATAAGTAGGTGTTGTTGAGATTGATTGGATGCCGAAGTTCAGGTGGATGCAGACAAGTTACTACCCCAAAATGATGATGAAGTGAACGTACGTGATACACACCGTGAGGATGTTGAGCCAAGAAGGCATGGAATGGCCTATAGACATTACGGGACGATTCACGTGAGGTGGAGCGCGTATACCGCTTGGGTCCAACTATCCAATTGTTGGACTTGTCGGCTATGGTTAGACAGCTAGTGAGGGAGACCCAAGGATTAACCATCATGATTGGGGGATCTTGAGAAACTATACCCCATTCATTGATAATGTATTACTTTCTAAGTATCTAAGAAGGTTCGGCATGCCGTCGATGGCTGCCTACGAGGGAAAAACCGACCTCAAGCAGCACATCATGAGATATGAATGGCTGATGGAATTTGCATGAGTTGATGATGCAAAAAAATGTAGATGTTTTCCTTTCACTCTCTTTTTCATAGCAACGATGTGATTTACGAGACTACCCCCGTGGTCAATCTCTAGATTTGATGATTTAGCAATAAAGTTTGTAGAGCAAGTTCGTATGCACGCAGCTCGCCCCAAAGATGTAATGTCCCTATCAAGCGTGATCCGAGCTCAAGAAAAAACGTTGAAAGATTATTTGGAGAGATCTCATACAACTATCACAGAATTCAATGACTCGAATGACCATTCAATATTGCTAGCGGTAATGAGAGGAATTAATGTAAAATGTGACTTCGGCGATTGGTTAGCTGGTAAACCACCCACAATATTGGAGCGTTTCTATGCAAAGGAAGCTCATTATTTGAGGAAAAAGGATGCTAGATGCTCTAGAAAGAAGAATGTTATGGGGCCAAGTGGAGAGGGAGTGCAAAGTAACATTGCAGTGAAACAATCTAGGAAGAGCTTCGGGAAAGTGCAAATGTCCAAAATAAACTGAATCAGCAAAAAAAAGGCGGTGATAGGAACTATGAACGAAATAGGGATTATAGAAGAGGAAAGCCTAGGATTCAGATGTATGGTAGCTACACACCACTAAATACATATCTAGAGAACGTTTACTTGTCTACATGCAATACCACACAATATAGGAAGCAACCTCTAAAAGAATCGATGGAGAAACAGAAACAAACTGGAAAATATTGTCGGTTCCATAAATGCTATGGTCATAAGATGAATGATTGTTGGCATCTTAATGATGTTATAGAGAAACTAATTTGGGAAAGAAAGTTATGCCAGTTTGTTAAAGCCTCCTAGGATGGTGGGCAAGGGACATCCAACCCCAACCGAGGTCAAGCTTCGCATAGGGTTGAGGAGCCTACGCAGTCTGGTGGAAAATTAATGATCAACACAATAGTTGGAGGATCGAATCCAGCTAATAAGAGCTGACACGGGATGGAGTGCTATGCTAGCGCAATCAATAATATGATTTTGAATGTTGTTCGGGTACAAAAGATGGAGCTCTGGCAAAAGAGCAGCAAACAATGACAGATGACATTGTGTTTAGGAACAAAGATGCAAAGAAGGTGGAGGCATCAGCGATCGACCCAATGGTCATTCGGCCAAACCTTAGTAAGTAGGTTTTGGTTGATTATGGAAGTTCCATAAATATAATTTCTAAAAAGTCTTACAATCAGATGAGGATAGAAGCCAAGGACCTGAAACCCTTTAAAGCCTACATTTATGGATTTAATGGTGCTGCAACCGAAGCTGATGGATATGTCGAATACCAGCAGATTTAGGAGAAGCTAACCGCAGGAGAGTGAAGATTTTTCCATTTATTATCTTGGATGTTGATTCTCCATACAATGTTTTTTTGGACCGAACAATCCTAGCTGAATTCTGGGCAGCTCTTGCCCCTTGATGTTTGATTTAAAGTTCCCAACTGACAACGGTTTTAGAGTTGTGTATAGCAATCAAGCGACCAGGCATGCCTACTATGTAGTTGAATTGTGAGATGCTCAGTGGAAGTAGAAAGGTAAGGGTTTGGACAAGCCTCTCCACATCCAAACCATTAAATATTGACAAGTAGCGCCTAGGCCTTGGCTTAGGCACCACGGTCGGTTATATACAGACATAGATCTGAGGGATGATGAGGAGGAGCACAAAGAGACTAAGATCGCACTAGCTGAGTTGATGATTGACATCACGATGAACCATGATGCCCCGTTAGGGGTCGTAAAGATCGGATCATAGCTCAACCCCCGGTGATGAAAAAAATTGCAGGTTTTCTTTGAGTGAATCTTAATTTGTTCGCTTGGACTCATTCTAACATGTGTGGGATCTCACCTGCCATTGCGAGCCATGCATTAAATATCTACCCAAGGCATGACCCGATGAAACAGAAAAGGTGTGGCATGGATTCGGGGAGATCTGCTGCCATTAAAATGGAGGTGGATAGGCTCAAAGGTAATGGCTTATTCACAATGCCCTCTACACTAAATGCATATCTAATCATGTACTTGTGAGAAAGGCAAATGGAAAATGGCGGACATGCATTGATTACTCGGACTTGAAGAAAGCATGCCCGAAAGAAAGTTTTCCCCTTCCAAGGATCGACCGGCTGGTAGACTCAACCATAGGACACGAATTGCTATCTTTCATGGATGCGTACTTTGGATATAACCAAATCCGGATGCACATTCTTGACTAGGAGCACACCAATTTCATTACTGATGTTAGATTGTATTGCTGTGTGGTAATGACATTTGGATTGAAGAATGCTAGAGTGACCTATCAACGCCTAGTCAATAGAATGTTTAAAGATCGGACTAAAAAAACAATGTACGTATACATAGATTATATGCTCGTGAAGTCACGACAATCAAGCAACCACATTAGAGACTTAGATGAAATATTCAATATCTTCTGATATTACAAAATAAAGATCAATGCTCTGAAATGTTCTTTCCTTGTTGCGTCAGGAAAGTTCATGGGTTTTATCGTCAATGCTCATGTAATCGATGCTGAACCTAAGAAGAATCGAGAAATTCGCAACATCCAAGCTCCAAAGACCATCAAACAAGTACAGAGCCTAAATGGGAAGGTTGTCACCCTAAGTTAATTTATTTCCAGAGCTACCATAAATGCATTCCTTTCTTCGACTTGATTAGAAGAGGAAAAAGGAACTTTGATTGGATGTAGGATTGTAAAGACACGTTCTAAGCTTTGTTGAACCATTTAGAGATGCCTCAAATCTTGTCAAAGCCGATAGATCATGAAGACTTGTATATCTACTTGGCCATATCGGTACCAGCAATAAGTACCACACTGCTCCATAAGGAGAATCGGATCTAGAGACCGGTCTAATATGTTAGCGAGCAATTAACAAGAGCAGAAAAGAATCATAACAAAGATAGAGAAATTGGCGTACTTCCTGTTGATTGCTTCACAAAGTCTTTGCCCCTATTTTCAGGCTTGTCCTATCAATGTTTACGCCGGCCAGCCATTACGACAGGTCCTACAGCGACTCGAGGCTTTTGCGAGGTTGCTCAAGTGGAACATTGAACTGAGTTAATTCGACATCACTTATCTCTCTTGGAGAGCCATCTAAGGACAGGCACTGGTGGAATTTATAGCATTTTACTGCACAAGATGGTCTCCCAAAGAGTAGTGTATCTCCTACCATTCAGTGGAAAATGTATACGAAGCATCCAATGATCGTTGTTCTAGAGCCGGATTCATGCTAGTAACTCGAAGGATCGATCAATTTGCTATGCTTTGAAGCCTAGTTTCCCTGTAACAAACAACGAGGCTGAGTATGAAGCTTTGATCGCTGGACTCAAACTTTCTGAACTGGGGATAAAATCTCTTGAAATTTTTTTCAATTCCAAGTTAGTAGTATACCAAGTCAAGGGAAATTACTAGGCTAAAGGACAACTACTTGCTCAATATCTTATCCAAGTCTAAGAGCTATTAACTAGCTTTAAGTATTATGACATCATGAACATTCCTCGGGATCAAAATAAAGAGGCTGACTCATTGTCGAAGTTTTTTAGCACTAGGGATACGCAGCAAAAGAGCTTAGTTCCAGTTGAAGTACAAGACGGTTCGAGCACAAACCAGATGGAAATCAAATAGGTACTAGAGATGGAGCCTGAAAAGGATTCGTGGATGACTTCAATTAAAGACTATTTGCTAAAGGAGTCATAACCGAACACGGGAATGAAAGGCGACAAGTCCTCCGCAAAGTTCGCTATATACCAATTAGGAAGGAGTCATGTATAGAAAGGGTTTTTTACTCCCCTGCTCCGGTGTATCGCCCATGGTGAAGAAAAACAAGTCTTAAAGGATGTTCATGAAAGGGAATGTGGCGATTATAATGTGGGGAAAACCCTAGCAAATAATTTACTCCATTATAGGTATTATTGGCCGACTGTCAACTGAGATGCTGCTGATTATGCTAAGCGATATGACAAGTGCTAGATGCATGCAAAGGTTCCAAGACCCCCGTTAAAGGAAATCACACAAATGGTCAGTCCATGGCCATTTGCCATATGGAGCATAGATATTATTGATTCCTTACCAATCTTTAAAGGTTGTGAGAAGTACGTTATCCTCACAGTTGATTACTTCACCAAATAGACCGAAGCGAAACCTTTAGCCACGATCATGATAATGAAAGTAATCGGCTTCATCATTCGAAACATCATATGTCGTTTTAGCCTTCCATGAACCATTGTAATTAATAATAGGACTCGATTTGACAATGTTGAATTCAAAGACTTCTACCGTTAGCATCTATTGAAAAGAGATTTGCGGCAGTTGCTCACCCTGAAGCAAAAGGGCAAGTTAAAGCTGTAAATAAAATCATAAAGTCCATTTTGAAGAAGTGTTTGGAAAATGCTAGAGGCAAGTAGGTGGCTGAACTCCTGATAGCATTATGGGCTTATAGAACCACCCACAAGTCCGCGACTAGCCATCCTTCATTCGCCCTTGCTTACGACTATTATGTCGTTATTCCTATTGAACTCAAAGTCCCTTCTCATTGAATGGCCTACTAAAATTGCAGAACGGATAAAGATCTCCTCTTAGAATCTATATACTTTGTAGGCGAGAAGTGTAAAGAAGCTGATTTGAGGGCAGCTGCACATCAACACCGAGTCGCCTGATACTACAACACTAAAGTCCGACCTAGAACCTTTTCAATCGACGATCTCATTTTGAAATGAGTTTTTCCCACCCTATCTAACATGAATCCTACTAGAGAAGGATCATATGTCATTTAACAAAGGCTTAGAGAGGAAACTTTCAAGCTAGCGACTGTTGATGGCGTCACATTCCCAAGGGCGTGGAATAGCGAGCATTTGCGATGCTATTTCACTTAGTTTATTATTTTTCATTTAGTTGTTTTCAATGTTTGAATTTTCTTTAGCATTTAATTTTCCAGATATGTAATGAGAAAAATTACCTCATTTCCTCCCATTTGGAAAATAAATTTTAAAATTTCATACATATCTATGTTGTGTTAGCATTACATATTAGTTGCGATACCCGACTTACTAATATAGACATGTCCTAGTAGCTTCCCAGAGTTTGGAGCTAGCTAATTGCATAAGTTCATGATTGAACTAAACAAAATATGAATGGTCCGACCATTCATTTGACGATTCTCGCTCACTACGCGATGGATGAAATACTTAACGAGACTCAACCATCTGATAACCATGTAAATTTTACCAAGTGATGAGACAAACATGAGTCAAAAGCAATCGAGATAGGATTGATCGCTCGTCAAGTTAAACCCTGGGCTTGGGGGTAAATCAATCAACTAAGGAAAGTATGGTCCGACTATTTTATGAAATAACTCTAAATTCCAAGAGTATGGACTAGAGTATAAACATAAATTGGGTGCAAACCAATCGCCCGCCAAATAAATCTTATCCTTAGAGTGTGGATATGAGTATAAACAAATAGGTGAGTGCGGTTTGACCACTCACTATTCTATAAAATCCGACCTAAAACCGACGGGAGGAGTATAAACTCATTAAGAAAGGATTCCGACCATCCATTATCTAACTGCGCTAACCTAAGACTGAGGGCATGAGTATAGTCACTCTAACTACTACTTCCAATCGTGTAACACTAGGGTTCGAGCCCAGTGCTTGATACAACTTAAGGCCATGACTATATAGAGACTTCGAGTGAAAATTAATGGACGATTATCCAAATTAACAAGCAACGAATTACAAGTACATTGAATGGAATAGTAATAGATCGATAATTTAAACAAACTCACATAAGAGTTCGATAGAAAATAAAGAACTTTTATTTTCACCTTAAACATGAAAAGTGTGGTACAAGTTTATTAAAAAAAAGGGTTGTACCTGGACAATAACAACCAACAAAAAGAGAAAAGCAGCTATACGAGCTATATACAAACTAAGCGAAAGTGACAGCAATTTATTTACCCCTTTTCTCTTTTGGATTTTTTGGGAGTGGCACAGCCCAAGCTTCCACATGTTCTTCTTTTTGATCCTTTGCCGCTCTTGGCTGGAGAGCTTTTGGAGGTTAGATGGAATTCTTCAAGAACCTACCTATAGGGTGGAATGACTTGTAAGAGGATGAGATTTGGATCGTAGATGTCCATATCAATAGGTTCATCTTTACCTTTTTTCAACAACTCTTATCACTCGATGCTCTCCTTCAGGATAAGCTAATCGGTATGTTCGGAGGCACCAACGGCATCATCATATTCATCTGGTAGCGTCTAATCATCATCTTTTTCATCATCAAGTGCTCCAATAACTTGAGCGTCGAGCCGTGAAATGTCGGTGGCCACCGGAATTCCAATGGATATTGATTTTTGCTTCACGTCGGTACCGCTTCCTGGAGTATGGTTGGGACCCAAAAGACCTGCAAATTCGTGGAACCAAGAGAATAAGCCTATGACTATTGGACATGAGAAAAAAATCTCTCAAAAAGTGGAGAATGAAGTGGGGTACCTGTATTTGGCCAATTTTCAGTAGTCGTCGGAGTGCATTCCTCTAACGTAGAAGTCAGCACCTTATATTGATAACCGAGTCTGTCTGAATCATAGCTCAGATCCTATCCTGGGCTAAGAGAAAATGATGCTCCGGCTGCTGGAAGTGAAGGGGGCTTTTGGATCGGAATCCAAAGACTCAGCAATGTTTTTACCTTTGTCGGAGTGTGCTAAAATATCAATGTATCCGAGCCTCATAGCAACAAGGTCTAAAGATTCATCCCTACAAAGAACCTCCCATACCAGCTTCTCTTCATCTAAATTAGGTTTGCGAGAGCTTTTTTCGTCATGTCAATAATATATTCCCAAGCCTCGGTGAGTGATTCAGGATAACCCTCTCAAAGAAAACTCAAATCACGATGGATTAGGACTTTAGCATTATATTCAACTATTAAAGGATCAAACATGTCCTTAATCTCATTTCAACCAGCTTCTTTATCATCTTCTAGCTAGGCCTCAATTTTCTCTCTAACCTCTCATGGCCCGCTTCTCTTTCCTCTTCCTTAAGGACTTCAATTTAAGTGAGTTGCTTGTCAAGTTTAATTTTCAGTCCTCGGGCTTCGACGACCTCTTCGCAACATCTTTGTGACTCCTCCTAAGCTTCGAGTTTTTCTTCCTTCGCTTTTAAGGAGTTTTCAAGTTCCTCAACGTGGTGGGCCAGAATGTTTTTCTCTTTTTGTAGTATATCTTTTTCCAAAGCAAGCACACTGCTACAATTGAGGGCAGCATTTAGCTTCCTTTCGTGGGCTGCTTCTAAACAACTAATGCCTTGGATATTTCTTTGGCACTCTTTTCTACCGCGGTTAGATTCGTTGTTCGCTCCGAGATCTCATCATCTTGATTTTTAATTATGTCTTTATCATAGATCGCCTTTAGCTTGAGATGATCGATTTCATGTTGTCTCTCGATAGACATCTCAGAGATGTTTTTAGCTAAAAGCTAGAATGCTTTGTGCTACACAAAAACATCATTGGTGCCTATAAGGGAACTCGCTTTAGCACTCTTTGGAATTGTATGAACGGAAGGAAGGAAGTTAAGCCTATTGAAGTAGATTTTTGAAAACCAACCTTATGTTTGGTCAATTTATCTTCTATGAAAGCCTCAGGAGCTGTAGTAGGCAAAGCTGGATCAGAAGTAACAATTAGGCATTTGCTCGACCTACGATCGTGGGACTATCTAAAACCAGATGAATCTAAATATTGCTCAAGTGTCACAGCAATTTGAGGAACATAGGAAGAAGTTTGATCATTGCTATGTATAGAAAGATTGGGCTAAACTTCCTAATGAGGCGATTGATATTGGGGATTATGTTTAGAAGATGAAGACTCCTTCGAATGACGACTTCATTCCCTGCTATCATCTCTCTCTCGACGCCTACCCGAGTCTGGACCATGGTTGGATCCATACTGTGTCGACGAGCTCCTAAAGCGATCGAAGACACAAGATTGAGACATCGCACTTGTAAACCAAATAAGAGTGTACAAGTGACCATCGAACAAAAGATAGATGAGAATCATGCAATGATGTGCGCATGATTGTGAGTGTTCTAATGTCCCCTCGACATACTAGTTGTTGTTGCCTTGCTTATACAAGTGTTCTCCCCTTTGCTAGTGGATGGAATGCCATCACCACTCCTGGTGGGAGAATGTTATGCCCTTAGTACTGCTGTCGGGGAAGACATAAGTCATGATATTATCAGGAATCGGGAGATTTGAGAACCCTTCCATTAATCTTTCTAAATGTTGAGAGGAAGACTCTTCTTCAATGGAGGTGATAATAAACTCGAGCTCTTTAACCATTTTTCTCCTATGGAGTTTATATGTGAGCTTTTTTCCTCTCCTTATTGGCATGTGAGATTGTGTGCCTTATGATGGTTCGACCACAAGTGCATTGCTCGGACCTGCATCAGCATCGCCAGGCTTGTTGGTTTCGACACCTCTAATTTTTCCCTCTTTAGCGTTATCCTAAGCCCCCTCAACTGTGGCACAGCAGGGCTATTAGTAGCACCTTCTTGTTCTATGGCATTCCTTAGTGGTGTAGCGCTTTCTGGAAGCCTAATGTTGCGATCTTCTTTTAACAACCCAAAAGGAAATAACCATTCATTGGTCAAGAGGGATCTGATGTCCCTATCCTCATCTGGGGTGATACGGATTATAAAAACTTCTCTTGAGAAACTATCACCTTTTGGACATGGATTGGCACCTAAAAATTTTCGAAGTATTAGTTAGTTCAGAATATGACTTAGGCTAAAGAATTTGAGAATAAAGTGAAGATAATACTTACTTCCTTCCAACCATCGCCTTGCAAAGCCAAGCGGACAATGAATGTGAAACCATTCGTGTTAAAAATGTTGAGCTTGTTCCAAGTGCCAGTAAGAACTTTCCAGTTGAGCAAAGGCTCAAGGAAAATGTAAGAAAGGCTTCATGTCCGTCATTTAGAATTGTAAATAAACCTGATGTCCTTAGAAGATTGCGGGCAGAGCAGAACATCTATAAATAGCAAGAAAGTGCCTTCAAAAAAGAATAGTTGTTCGGATGCAGCTGAGCAGGAGCTATTCCTAAATAATTTAGCATTTCTCGGATGAAATAACTGAAAGGTGGTACGCATCCGACCCAGCACATGAATGTATTGCATGTCGTACATCCCTCTTGGTGCAAATGAGCCCTGTCATTCACTGAAGGGGCTAGAACATCTTCAAATAGAATCCCTTGTTTAGAGCATAGCCTCCAAAGTGCGATGTCACCAATTCTGGAGGTATGGGAATCCGTCGGGTTATCTAGAAATACAACATCTTCTACAGCGTTGGGGGCAGGACTTTTATCTTCCGTCAAAAGGATGGGAACATTAGAGAAAAGGTTGGTCAATGGGCCGAAAACCTCTGATTACTCTATTTGACGATCAGGGTAACACTAACTCATATACGAAACTAGAGGGATCGGTCCGCTTTTCCATTTTCCATAAAGTTAGAGGGATCGACACAATTGAGCTTCTCTTTGAAGCCAAAAAATTAGCGACTCCTTGATATTGATAGTGATCGGGTACGATCGCTACCCAAGGAGGATCCATCTGATCCCTATCAACGTACATCTATAAAAAAAGAAAAGGAAGGGATTGGCTTGGAGAATGTCGATCCCTATGAATAGGAAATCAAAAAAAAGAAGGAGAAACAGAAAAAGGATCGGTTACAAACCCTATGTGCATGCAAACATGGATTTGAAAATTATATAAAATACATATATACAAAATGCAATGAAAATTGGTGATGACCCATGAGCATGCAAAAGTGTTTGGGAGCCAATAACAAGAATGTATGCCAGAGTGTGCACGTGAATGTCTTAAAAGTTCAATTTTGGAAATCGACATAAATTGAATCCGAACCTGAAGCTTTCAAGGTCGAGACTGGATCAGATTGCTAAAGCTTACTTGACCTATAGAACTACACATAGATAGCAACTAGAAAAAATATTATTCTAGATTTATACTATTGGAAATCGACCAAGTGGAATGATGATCAAAGGGAGATACTAAACTTTGGGAAAACAGTTTGATAGAAGGATAGCGACCGTTCAGAAAATCGAATGGATTTGTCCATGACTCTAACTTGCTTCGATTCAAAGCACATCATGATCAAGCATATGATGTAATTTAGGATACAAGTATTATCCGGTATTTTGACCTGGCTATATTCGAACTTATTAGACAAGTTAGACTCGACTGTCATCAAGGGCACTAAGTCCAAAGTGATGATTGTGTGATCCAAAAGTCAAGTACATATGGTATTATGAAGTCGTGATTGAACGAAATTGAGAGATATGCAATGCAGAACGTTCAAAGTGGAATATAGTTTAACATAGAAAAGGAATCAAATATAATCATTCTCTAACATAGGGATCGGTATATTTCAACCAAACATATGCAAATCAATGTGAAACAATCAATTTCTCAAGAACCATAAGTCCAATGCATATGAAATTTTGAGAACAAGATGTGTGGGACCCTAGGGAGCCTACATAGGGATGGCATCTCAAAAGGATTAAGCAAGAGGGACCGACCCTCTTCCCTTAATAGGGATTGGCTAGAATCAGGAAATAACTCACATCGCAGCAAAGATCGAGCAATAACTCAAGTTCTACTAATCCAATCGACATGAAACTTCAAGGCTAAGCATATTATAGGAAATCTCCCATAGGGATCGCATCCGCAAATTCATCCAAAATAGCGATTGGCACAGATCCTTATTCCTTCGGATTTGGGCCAAGTGATCCCTCTTATGGGTCCATACGGTTTTGGAGATCCTTCTGCCGAATTTTCAAGGAGATATTTCTCCATGTTTCGTTATAAAACTGGCTTGATTGTTAGTTTTCGACACTTTTACGATGCCAATTTCTTTTACTCTATTGTAACTAAGGTTTTCATCCAATTCATATTGTACTCAGCTTTACAAAGTAATTAATAAAGCTATCTATTCAAAGTTGACATAGGCAAACAACGCCGAACCACTATAAATCGATGTGTCTTTGATACTTGCTTATTTCCTATTGTTTTAATTGCTTGTTTCCTTTATTTTTCATTTATATTCTCTGGTTATTTCTCTACAAAATCTCTATTGGGTGTTTATGCCAATTTTTGGTGCAAACACTTGAGTTTTTTAAAATGGGTATTGTTTTTTATTATAATTTATTCTTCCGTTATGAGATTCTGAATTTGTTGATAGATAGCATCATGTTCTATAAAACCTTACCAACCAATAGCTAGCTTTGGAATGGGTCTGATGTCGGCTAGGACTTTCCTGGATCGAAAATTGGGCCCATTTTGAGCCGAGTTGTTACACATGACCTAATGGACAAACCTTTGATTATGTCAAACCCTATGGGAGATTCGACTAGTTTATGTATGGTTGTCGTGGTGTGGTCTTAATGGGTCATGGATTCATGTTTTCTTGTGATTTTTTATATTTGGTTATATGGTGTTCGGTATTATATTTGAGATGGACTGGCTTTAAAAGTATGAAGTCTTAGTGGATTGTGAGAGGCTATTGGTGATGATATGGAAAAATGATGGGAGCTGTCTATCGGATGATGGTGTAATGGATAGCTTTCTATATTCGTTCGAGATCCCACATGAGGATTTGTCATCAGTACCTATTTGTAGAAAGTATCTGGACATATACGAGGAGATGGCTAAATTACCGCCATATAGTGTACTAGAATTCCTTGTTGATTTGGTGAAGCATGCCAAACAAGTAGTTATATCATTAAGGCGTATGGAACCTAAACAGTAGGGGGAAATAGTGGTGCAAGTGAATAACCTATTGAGGGTGGTGTTCATTCATAGGAGTGTGTCTAAGTTAGGAGCACTTGTAGTATTTTCCATTAAAGTGGATGGCTCTTCAAGACTTTATGCTAATTACCATGAGTTGAATAAAGTAACATGGAATAAAAAGTATCAATTTCCACATATCGATGACTTGTTTGATCCACTCCATGATGCGAATGTGTTTCCTTAATTGGATTTGGAAAAGGGGTTTTACCAACTGAGAGTGATGAGAGAGGGTAAGATGATTACTATATTCTGTATGCCATCGGATGAACTAATTTAGTTTAGGAATCTGATGCACCGACACGCTTTTTTGATCTGCAGAACCTGTATTTAGGATCTGCTAAATAATTTGAGCTTATATTCATTGATGATATTCTTACGTATTCATAAACGAAAGAGGAACACAAAGAGTACTTCAGGATTGTGCTAGAGGTGTTGAAGAACAACCAGTTGATGGTGTAGGTTTTGAACTGTCACTTCTAGAGTAGGTAAGTGTGGCTCTTAGGTATGTTATTTTGGGGCAGGGCGTCACTATAGATCCTACTAAGGTAGCAGCAGTTTAAGATTGGAGCAGACCTAATAATTCCATTGATATAAGGAGTTTCTTTGGATTAGCAGGATGTTATAAATGATTTATAAAAGACTTCCCAAAGTTAGCGTCACCATTAACCAACTTGATGAAGAAGAATTAGATTTTTGCTTGGGATGCAAAGTGCGAGCACATATTCTTAGTCTATAAGAGAAGTTGATGAGTGCACCAGTGATAGTCATCGTGAGCAGGATTGAGGAGTTGACAATATACATAGATCTTATTGTAATAGACTGGGAGCGGTGTTGATGTAGAGGAGCGAATTTGTCACATATGCTAGTTGGCAGCTAAAACCACATTAGAAAACAAATAAACAACCCATGATTTGGAGTTAGCAACAATAGTATTCACTTTGAAAATATAGGGGCACAACAATTTAGGAGAAATTTTTGAATTATTAACCGTCCATAAATCGTTGAAGTACCTCACCTCATAGAAGAATCATAATCTTTGTCAGCAGCGATGGTTAAAGTTCTTGGCCTCCTACGATTTTGAAATTCCTATCTGTCCAGAAAGAGAAATGCATTCACTAAGCTTTGAGTAGGAGACATTCCAGCATGGGTTGTATGTTCCAAGAGTGTGTATGGTTATAGTATATTTTGATTATGATTATGACCGAGAAGTGAGCCAGATCCAGATATGTTGGTTGAACCATTAGACTTACTCTAATTGAGTGGATCGGTACTAGTTAGAGACATTATGCTAGATTACCAGAGATCATTGTTATGATTGGGATTTGAGTGGTGTTTGAAGAGGTGAGGTAGAATGGACTCGACCGAGATGTTTGGCTCTATAAGGATGGTAGACTGTATGTACCTAATGTTTATGAGTCTAGGAGTGAGGTATTGAGAGATTCCAATCATTCGTTACAGATTATACACCTCAAAGGTGATAAAATGTACAATTATATAAAGTAAACATCTTATTAGGAAAGGATCAAGAAGAACGTCGGACATTCATTTTGTAGTGAATGAATTGCAAGTTATTGAAAACTAAGCAAAAGAATCCAAGTGGTTTGATGCAACCACTTGAGATTCCCCAATGGAAGTGGGAATAGATGTCTATGGATTTCATCAACGGAATCCTAAGGACTAAAGGAGGGTATGGCAACATCTAGGTCATAGTTAATAGATTGTAAATGAGTGCTCGATTTGTACTTGTGAAGTCCAATAGAAAGACATCGAAGTTGGCTGGATTGTATGTGAGAAGGGTTATATAATTCCATGGTGTTCCTAAGAGTACATTAAGCAATTGTGACCCATTATTCATGAATGAATTTTGGAAAAATCTAACAAGAGGCATTGGGAATGAAGTTACATTTGAGTATAACTTATTATCTATAAACTATCGAATATATTGAGAGAGTGAACCATATAGTCGAGGATCTCTTATGAGTTTGCATTCTTGACTTTAGGCTTTGGAGGCTCATGGGATTATAATTTGCATTTGGCTTAGTTTGCTTACAATAATAGTTATCAGTCAAGCATTAGTATGGAACCATTTGAAGAATCATATGGCCTATCATGCAATGTACGTTCATGCTGGTGGCAGTGGGCAAGAAACTGATGCTTGGACCAGACGCGATAAAGAGACTTTGAAGAAGATCCATATCATTCGACAATAAAAGAAAGCTACTTATGGAAGATAGAAGATATAAGCTGATAAGAGATATCGTAATCTTAGGTACTCTATCGGCGATATAGTGTATTGTATGAAACTAACTTATTGTACCATGCATATGTTCATAATGATATGCCATATAAAAAATTAGCTAGATTTTGTTGTTGAATTTAGAGTTACTTGTATTGTATGAAATGTATGTATTGTACTGCTTTGAATGGACATATTATATATGTTTGTATTGTATGAATACACCAATCAATAAGCGAACTAGAGTTAGGAATTGTTTTATCTTTGGATCTTGTGTATATAGATAGTCGATAAGACGGATCATTCAAGACAAAGTGCGCAAAGGACGAAGACCCATATTGATATAGAAAAGTTTTGATGGATGTACTTTGGAGTGGAAAAACAAGGTATTAATATAGATCTAATGTAACGACTTGCATTTTATGTATTGAAGGATCGTTAAATATTTTTATTTTATGTATATGAGGTCGTATGAGTCTATAATTTTAGGATATAACTCGTAGGGACATTTTACACACC
The DNA here is from genome assembly GCA_030765085.1 of Allium cepa. NCBI lineage: Eukaryota > Viridiplantae > Streptophyta > Magnoliopsida > Asparagales > Amaryllidaceae > Allium > Allium cepa. Next base: position 281,760,301 of record CM060937.1, on the reverse strand, counting down.
AATGATTTTTCCAAAATTTCTATGTCAGCATTTTAACCTTGAAAGCCTTGTTTGGGCTATAACTTTTGATGGGAGTCTAAGTAGGGTCTCAAACTAGTTCTATTGCGTCAAGATGATGGTTTTGCATTCTGTAGAGTGGTCATAATAGAGAAACAAACTTATGGTTAGGGAGTTATGCCTGTTTTAATTTTTGAAAACTACTGTTTAGAATTATTGTGTAATTAGTGAAGCCCATTAGTTGGCCCATTAGTATAATTAGAGAATTGCTATATAGGAGAGCTGTAGGAGTCAAGAAAACTTTCCCTCTCATTCTAAATCAATTCTAAACTCTAATTAGCCCTAGATCCAACCTAATTCTTCCAAATATCTCGCTTAATCCAATTAGATTATTGATTAGTGATTAGATCATCAATTAGAAGATAGAGATCATCAATTAGAAGATCATCGATTTTCTTGATTTAAAGTGCACTCCATTGCTGTCTGGATAGGATCTATGTTCATATTGATTAAATTTGGTAATTGATAAGTGGTTTATGCATTCTCACTATACTATGTATTGGTATAATCATAGGATTTAACATGTTTTAAATCAATTTTTAGCCATAAAACCTTTTTAATCTTAATTGCATTTTAAACTATGCATATGATCTAGATTGATTAAAAATCACCCTTATTCATGCTCATATATTCATGCTATATCTATGTTAGAAATTGACTTGTTTGTCTTATTTTGGTGGACTGCATGTTTATTAGATGAAACTAGTCGTTATTCTATGTTTGTAAGTTATGATTTGATGTTACTTCTAGTGTTGTGATTTCATAGAAACTTAGGTCGGAGAATCGAGCAAATCAGAAGCTAAGTTGGTCGGAATTGTAGAAAACTTGGTGGTTATGCTCTGGAGCATGATAGGAAGCTATTGGATAATACCACTTCATTTGGAGTTGAAGGCTAAAGTCGGCCCCAAGTTAAGAGCATAACTCTACTACGAGTTAAGAGGGTAAATCCTATGGGTTGGTGGTTGGCATGGAAGGTTAAAGGTTGGCATGGATGGTTAAAATTTGGCTAGATGAGATGTTCCATAGCAAGATGAAGGAAATTGGCTAAGTATAGGATGTGATGATGAGTTATCTAGCAAGGTTTTAAATATCGCTCATCTCGGACGAGGTCTCGTTTTCAAGCCTAAGCGACTCGAAACAAGTTATTTCGGTATAATCTCGTTTGATACGTATCTCGGCCGATATTTTGATATCTCGTTTGACATCTCGGCTGAGGTTTAACTACGAGATATCGACCGAGTTTAGAATTTTAAATAAATTAACTTTTTTATATTGGGCTGGCCCATGGCTTAACCCAACCTTTCTGGTTACACTTTATTATCACTTTTCTCATATCTGTGCTATTCATTTTCCCTTTCTTATTTTTTGGCTACAGCAAACATAAGGGGATAGAAATGTTACATTGATTTTGGTGAGCAATTCGCATTTTGATTTCCATCTAAGTTTCTAATTTGGATAAAATTCGGATCGGTTATTCTTCTTCTTTTTCTTATGCTTGATCTAGTTTTTTTTCCTAACCCTTATCATATTTACCGATTTAATTTTGGGTTTAATTGAACTGATTTATGCTTGTGCTTTTCTTTCAATGTCAAGACATGTTTGAAACTCATTTGTACTATGTATGCTAGTTTTTACTTCTTATTAGTTTGTTAATGTGCTTTTGTTCACTAACAGACAGTTCAAAAGAATTTATTTCTAGAATATTTTACATTTAATGGTAGATTTTGTACTTGAAATTAGGAAATTATGATTGTCCTTTCAATAATATAAACCATCAGAGGTGGACATGACATTGTTAACTTTACATTTTTAGTACATAGTTATAATTTGGAACATAATATTCTAGTTTAGATGTATATGCAATAACAGTACTAAAGCATCTTCCTCTAAACAAATTTAGTAAGTGTGCATTTCTCCTTTCTACTAATGTATATGGATTATAAACTAAAATTTTTCTTTTTAGACTTCATTAAGTTTCATGCATATTAGTAAACATTGTACATTCTTGCATTAGACTATTGATATATGCTTCTTGACTTCTATAAAATAGGAATGATAATGTATCAATAAACTAATGCCATCAAAAATATTTATGTAATTTATGTAAATTTTAGAATGAACTCATCGCCAGGAGCATCAAATTCTCCTATTGTAGCAGAAACAAGTATTATAATAAGAGGTGATACTTTTTGGGTGCATGGAACAAAGATTAATGGTGGAAAGCATTCCAAATGCCTCTTTTGCGACAAAGAGCTTAGTGGAGGAATTACCCGATTAAAGCAACATCTTGCTGGCATACAAGGTGATTGTGAGCCATGTTTAAAAGTTTCAGCGGAGATTAAGCAAAAGGCAAAAGACTTAGTAAACTCAATAAAGACAAAAAAAAGATACAAAAGAAGCTGCACGACAAGCTATCATTAACAACGTATCAATTGGAATTCATGGAAGTAGAGATGAGCATCAATACTTTGATATTTCTAGAGGTAGTAGCTCAAACGCAAGGACCTATGGACATATTTTGATGCAGCGCGATCTACAATTGCACAAGGGATAGGTCGGCCACGACCTAAGGGTAGAGTTTTAGGTCGACCACGACCTAATGAGGCACGTGAAAAGAAGCTACGACCTAATAAAACCTTAAGTCGTGCGGTAACTTTAAGTCGTCTACGACCTATAGCTACAGGAGCTAACAAAGAGGCGGCACGAGTTAGAGTTAGCAAAGCCTTAAGTCGTTGTGTGTGTTGAGTCTCTGCTGACTAAGTCGTATCTTTTTAAGTCGTTAAGTCGTGTTATTTCAAGTCGTGTATTCTTGTGTTGTAACTATTAAGTCACGGGGTTGTATAGGTTGTAACCCGTGTGTCTTTAAGTCGTTGTTTCTTGAGTCGTTTATGTTGTACAGTGTGATGTTGTAACGACCTAGTTAGGTCGTAAGTCGTGAGTAAATCTCTATTTGTGTTAAGTCGTATGTCGTTGTATTTGTTAAGTCGTGTACTGTCTTAGGTCGTTTGTTGATGTTGAGTCGTAATACTGATGAGTCGTTGAATGCTTAGGTCGTGAACGACCTTGGTTAAGTCGTAAGTCGTGGGGGTACTAGGTCGGCAACGACTTAAGGGTCGGGGTTGAAAAGGGCTATAAATAGGGTGTGCGTTGTAACTTGAAGGTTGTTGATTGTTGAATAAAATTCTTGTTTGATTGCTGTGTGCTTTCATCTAAATTGGTAGTTGAGTGTAATCTCCTATCTCCACTTTCGGTTAATCGAGTGCGCTCGATTCAACGATTGTTGAAGCCGATTCGCGGTATCAAGTGCGCTTGATCAACGCTTGAATAATTGAAGATCTTCTTTCACGGTATCGTGCGCGATCAATGTGACGAGGATAGCTAGAATTCGGTATCTTCGGATCAACGAATTTGAGCATTTCAGTATTCATCAAATCATCGATTGCTACTTTCATCGATCTATATCGTTTTGTTATTATCCGCTGCGTCAGTTTGGTATCAGAGCTTGACTTAGCCAATCATAGCTAAGACGAGTCTTGGAGCCAAGGAGTTTGAAGTTGGTGTTCATCGTGTTCATCTTGAAGTTGCAACAAGTTAGAAGTTTTCGATCCATATTCTTTTGGATCAAAGTGTGGGAGTTGTTTGAATTTGATTTGTGTTGAAGTGTTGAGGCCGAGCCAAGTTGAGTTGGAGCCGTGCTTGTTTGACTTGTGTTGAAGAATTTTTGAAGTATTTGTTGAAGTGTTGTGAAGTTCAATCATGCCGCCGAGAAGAGCTAATCGCCATCAGAATGTTGATGCGTTGTATAGAAGGGAAGAAGCCGAGCAAATGGAACAACGCATTAATGAGAAATTTGATGAAGGCATTGGAAAGTTAGAGAAGTTGATGAATGATTTGAATCAAAATCAAAGGAGGAGATCACCAATCTCGAACCATGGAGGAAACAGAGTTTCGCCATCGGTTACGGAAGCGAGGAGGGTATCACCGAAATCTTTTAGAGAGAGAAGAGAAACATCAATTTCATAAAGGAGAGATCACCATGACTATGGACATGAAGAGAGGAGAACTCCACGAGAGTTTGAAAATGAACCATATAGAGATGAAGAGAGACATAATAGAAGAGACATGCGTGATCGAAGGGATGTTGATGGTCGAGAACGATATAGATGTACATTTGATTTAGATGAAGAGGGTGATAGAGCTAGCATTCATTATCGAGATCGAGACCAAGTTCGAAATTCATATCGGGATGTAGATGATGATCGTCGATGGGAATCGGGTATGAAGATGGAAATTCCAGAATTCAAGGGTGGAATGGTTGCAGAAGAATTCTTGGATTGGTTGTCTAATGTTGAAGAGATCTTTGATTTCAAGGAGGTTCCTGAGCATAGAAGAGTTAAGTTGGTTGCTACTAGGATGAGGGGGAGAGCTATGGCATGGTGGTAGCAAACTAAACTTACACGGGAGAGAATGGGGAAGTTGAAGATTGAATCACGGGAGAAGATGAAGAAGTTAATGAAGGCTACATTTTTACCTTACAATTATCAATCACTTATGTATCAGAGGTTGCAGAATCTGAGGCAAGGGACAAAGACTGTTAATGACTATGCTGATGAATTTTATCAACTGATCGCTCGAAATGACATTATGGAGACAGAGGAACAGCTGACTGCTAGATTTGTTGGAGTGTTGTGAATGCAGATTCAAGATATGGTGAATATGTTTGATCCTAGATCTGTAGCAGAAGCACATCAGAAAGCGTTGGCTTGGGAGAAGCAGGAAAGGCATGGAGGTGGTGTGTTTACTAATTCCAACAATCAAGTGAAGGGTGTTAGTGGAAGCTCTAATGTTCCTAAATCTATCAGTAAACCAGTTGTGAATGAATTTGCGAAGACGAAGGTCAACAACAGTTTCAAGTGTTACAATTGCCAGGAAGTGGGTCACAAGAGTAATGAATGTCCGAAGCCGAAGAAACGAACTATGATTGCTGAAGATGAAGGTGAGGATGTTGGGGAAGGTTATCCTAGTCCAGTTGAGGAGGATGAACAGGATATTGCGTCAGGAGATGAAGGATGTAATCCAATGATGAGGAGGTCTTGTTTAATACCGAAGCATGAAGAGGAAGCTAGTTGGTTGAGGAGTAACATCTTTCAGTCAACATGCACTATACTGGGTAAGGTTTGTAAGTTTGTGATTGATGCAGGAAGTTGTGACGATATTATTTCTACCGAAGCAGTGAGAAAGTTGAAGCTGAAAACAGAGAAGCATCCAAATCCTTACAAGTTAGCATGGTTGAGAAAAGGAGGTGAAGTGAAGGTGGACAGGCGAGTTCGAGTTCCATTTTCTATTGGCAAGAAGTATAAAGACGAGATTTGGTGTGATGTTGTGGAAATGGATGTTTGTCATTTACTTTTGGGAAGACCATGGCAGTATGATCGAGCAGTGCAACATGACGGTCGGACCAATAGCTACAGCTTTATGTTTGAAGGTGTTAAGATCATTTTGGTTCCAAAGAAAAGACAGAAGGAAGAGAGCAAGCCAGAAGAGATTGAGGAGCTTAAAACTTTGCTGACTTTGAAGGAATTCATCGAAGAAGTAGAGGAGAGTCCAGAGGTGTTTTTGTTAATTGGACGTGAAGCTACTAAATCTGTTGAAGTTTAAGTAAAGCCAGTATTAGAAGAATTCAGTGATGTGTTTCCTGAAGAGTTGCCAACGGAGCTACCACCGTTGAGGGATATTCAACATCAGATTGATCTTGTGCCAGGGGCAGTATTACCACACAGACCACATTACAGGATGAGTCCTAAGGAGCATGAAGAACTTAGAAGGCAAGTTGAAGAATTGCTAGAACAAGGGCGTGTTCAGGAGAGCTTGAGTCCTTGTGCAGTGCCAGCTTTATTGGTACCCAAGAAGGATGGAACATGGAGGATGTGTACCGATAGTCGGGCATTGAACAAGATTGCTGTTCGCTACAGATTTCCTATGCCGAGGTTTGATGATTTGATTGACCAGTTGAGTGGAGCTGTTGTATTCTCGAAGATTGACTTGAAGAGTGGATACCATCAGATTCGTATTAGACCAGGTGATGAATGGAAGACTGCTTTTAAAACCAGGGAAGGTCTATACGAATGGTTGGTTATGCCGTTTGGTTTATCGAATGCACCGAGTACTTTTATGAGAGTGAGGAACCAGATTTTCAGACCATTCATTGGGAAGTTCGTGGTTGTTTACTTTGATGATATTTTAATCTATAGTGGGAGTATGGAAGAACACATCCAGCATTTGCGTGAAGTACTGTTGATTCTACGTCAAGAGCAGTTCTATGCAGCAGTAAAGAAGTGCGTGTTTATGACGGACAGTGTTTTGTTTCTGGGATATGTTCTATCGAAAGAAGGAATTCAAGTGGATGAAAGTAAAGTAGAGGTTGTCAGGAGTTGGCCACAGCCGAAGACAATTACTGAAGTACGAAGTTTTCATGGATTGGTATCTTTCTATCGAAGATTCATTCCACATTTTAGTAGTGTGATGGCACCTATAACCAATTTCATGAAGGGAAAGAAGTTTGAGTGGTCAGAGGAAGCAGGGATTGCTTTTGAGAAGATCAAGACACTATTGACGACAGCACCAATTCTAGTTTTACCGGATTTTCAGTTGTTGTTTGAATTACATACCGATGCATCGAAGGTTGGGGTTGGTGGAGTTTTGAGTCAGAGAGGAAGACCAGTTGCTTATTTCAGTGAGAAGTTATCTGGAGCTAAGTTGAGATATAGCACTTATGATGTTGAGTTTTACGCAATTGTTCAAGCTGTAAAGCACTGGAGGCATTATCTGTTTCAGAAGGAGTTTGTTCTCTATACGGATCATGAAGCTTTGAAGCATTTGCAAGGGCAGGACAAAATTTCAGCTAGGCACGCTTCATGGGTCGCGTATCTACAACAGTTTACTTTTGTTGTTAAACACAAATCAGGGGTGACGAATCGTGTAGCTGATGCATTGAGCAGGAGGAATCATTTGTTGACAACAATGAAGGTTGAAGTGACAGGATTTGAGCTATTGCCAGAGTTGATTAAAGAAGATCCTTAATTTAAGAAATTTGTTGAGAAAGTCAAGGATGGGAGTACCGATGAATTTATGTTGATAGATGGATTCTTATTCAAAGGGAATCAAGTATGTGTACCAGATTACAGCTTGAGAATGAAAATTGTGAAAGAGTTGCACGAAGAAGGACATCTGGGGAGAGATCGAACATTACAGTTGATTTCTCAATCTTACTTTTGATCGTCAATGAGGAAAGAGGTTGAAAGGTTTGTGGAGAGATGTCATATCTGTCAGGTTTCGAAGGGAACAGCGACAAATGCGGGATTATATATGCCGTTACCTGTACCGACAAAACCTTGGGTTGATGTGAGTATGGATTTTGTTTTGGGGTTGCCTAGAACTCAAAAGGGGAACGATTCCATTTATGTAGTGGTTGACCGATTTTCGAAAATGGCGCATTTTATTGCTTGTAAGAAGACGGCGGATGCTGTTCGTGTTGCTCAGCTATATTTCAAAGAAATCTATAGACTTCATGGGTTACCAGAATCTATCGTTTCGGATAGGGATACCAGATTTTTAAGTCATTTTTGGCTAAGTTTGTGGAAGATGGTCGGAACGAAGTTAAACTTTAGCAGCGCTTATCATCCGCAAACAGATGGACAGACAGAAGTTGTCAACAGATCGTTGGGAAATTTGTTGCGATGTCTTGTGAAGGACAATCTGAGAAGTTGGGACATGAAGTTATGCCAAGCAGAGTTTGCACATAATCATGCGGTTAATAGAAGCACAGGTTACAGTCCATTTCAGATTGTATATTCAAGTTTGCCAAGGGGACCGTTGGATTTGGCGGTAGTACCACAACCGAAGGGAACGGTTAAACGGGCTGTTGATTTTGTTGATGAATTAACTGAATGTCATAAAATCGTTCAGGAACGATTGGTGAAGGCAAATGAGAAGTATAAGCGAATTGCAGATTTGAAGCGACGAAGTGTTGAATTTAACGAAGGTGATTTGGTTTACGCAGTGTTGACAAAAGATCGTTTTCCGGTAGGAACGTACAATAAATTGAAGGCGCGGAAAATTGGTCCAGTTAAAATTCTAAAGAAAATCAATGAGAATGTGTATCAATTGAAGATACCAGAAGATGTTCATACTTCTGATGTTTTCAACGTCAAATATTTAATTCCATACCATGGAGCTGAGCTTGATGTGGAAGAAGGTGGTGAAAATTCAAGGACGAATTTCTATCATCCGGGAGAGGATGATGCAGCGCGATCTACAATTGCACAAGGGATAGGTCGGCCACGGCCTAAGGGTAGAGTTTTAGGTCGACCACGACCTAATGAGGCACGTGAAAAGAAGCTACGACCTAATAAAACCTTAAGTCGTGCGGTAACTTTAAGTCGTCTATGACCTATAGCTGCAGGAGCTAACAAAGAGGCGGCACGAGTTAGAGTTAGCAAAGCCTTAAGTCGTTGTGTGTGTTGAGTCTCTGCTGACTAAGTCGTACTTTTTAAGTCGTTAAGTCGTGTTATTTCAAGTCGTGTATTCTTGTGTTGTAACTATTAAGTCGCGGGGTTGTATAGGTCGTAACCCGTGTGTCTTTAAGTCGTTGTTTCTTGAGTCGTTTATGTTGTACAGTGTGATGTTGTAACGACCTAGTTAGGTCGTAAGTCGTGAGTAAATCTCTATTTGTGTTAAGTCATATGTCGTTGTATTTGTTAAGTCGCGTACTGTCTTAGGTCGTTTGTTGATGTTGAGTCGTAATACTGATGAGTCGTTGAATGCTTAGGTCGTGAACGACCTTGGTTAAGTCGTAAGTCGTGGGGGTATTAGGTCGGCAACGACTTAAGGGTCGGGGTTGAAAAGGGCTATAAATAGGGCGTGCGTTGTAACTTGAAGGTTGTTGATTGTTGAATAAAATTCTTGTTTGATTGCTGTGTGCTTTCATCTAAATTGGTAGTTGAGTGTAATCTCCTATCTCCACTTTCGGTTAATCGAGTGCGCTCGATTCAACGATTGTTGAAGCCGATTCGCGGTATCAAGTGCGCTTGATCAACGCTTGAAGAATTGAAGATCTTCTTTCACGGTATCGTGCGCGATCAACGTGACGAGGATAGCTAGAATTCGGTATCTTCGGATCAGCGAATTTGGGCATTTCAGTATTCATCAAATCACCGATTGCTACTTTCATCGATCTATATCGTTTTGTTATTATCTGCTGCATCATATTTGTATACCCTTCTCCTAGTGAAGCGGGAAAAGGTATGGTTCAATCAGATATTAACGTATTGAAAAAGGGAGAGAGATGAAGCTTGTGGTTATATTGCTAGGTTTCTTTTTGAAGCGGGTATAGCTTTTAATGTTGTTAATTTAACTTCATTTAAAAAAATGGTGCAAGCAATTGGTTTATATGGTGTTAATTTAAAACCACCATTAATGCATGAGATTAGTGAAAATTTCTTCCACTTGAAAAGGATAAAATAGAGGAAAGTTTAAGGTCATTTAAAGAAACTTGTAGAATTCAAGGTTGTAACCAGATGACGGATGCTTGGACAGATCGTAGAGGAAGAAGCATCATGAATTTGGTGGTCAATTGCAATTCGAAAACTATTTTTATGAAGTCCAAGATGCTTCAGCGGATATTCACAATGCTAGATATATTTGTGATTTTATCATAGGTGGTGTCAAAGAATTGGGTGAAGATAATGTTGTTCAAATTGTAACTGGAAATGCATCTAATAACAAGGCGGCTGCTAAATTATTAACTTTAGAATATCCAAAAATATTTTGGACAAGTTGCGCAGCACATACTATAAATCTTATGTTGAAAGACATTAGATCAATTAAACCTATTAGGAGTGCAATTGTAAATGCAAGGTGTGTAACTGTATATATTTATGGGCATACAATAATTCTTGACTATATGAGGAAATGCACAAATCAAAGTGAGTTAATAAGGCCTGGACTTACAAGGTTTGCAACATCATTTCTTTCTTTGCAAAATCTATTTGAGAAGAAAAGAGGTTTGAGGAAAATGGTTATATCAGAAGAATGGAGTTTATTGCCTCAAGCTGAATCAATAGAGCACAAACAGGTAATGGTATAGCTTATATATATATATATATATATATATATATATATATATGTTTATGCACTCTTGAGTTATGTTTTGGTAGTAAATTGATTTATGTTTTAATTAGACTTGTAGTTTAGATAAGCATTAAAGTTACAGCAAGATTTTTTAACCACTGGTTGTAAATTGTAAAATTGAACTATCCGAATTAATTATAAAATTGCAGACTACAAGGATCATTGGTAGCTCCACATTTTGGGATCAAGTTGATTGCAGTTAGAGTTTTTGAACCATTAGTGAAAGTACTCCTACGAGTAGATGGTGACATACCTTCAATGGGATGGTTGTATAGCGATGTGGATAATGCAAAAAATGAGATTGCGGAAGCACTTAATTTCAAAGAAAAAAATATCAAGCAATTTGGGCTATAATTGACAAAAGATGGAGTAATAAACTGAAAAATGATTTGCATTTGACAGGATACTTTTTGAATCCCTTACATTATTATAGTAAAAGAGAACAAATTGAGGATAAACAAGAATTCATGGATGGATTCTCTTCTTATCTTTTCAAGATGTATAAGAACAACCATATCATTCAAGACAATATCACTAGAGAGTTAGGTGTTTATCAAAATCAAGAAGGGACTTTTGGTACCGAGCCTGCTATACGACAAAGAAAAAGTACTTCTTTCAATCCTAGTATAACACACTTTCTTAAATTAACTATTTTTTTCGTAGCTCTTGTATCTTCTATTGCTGGAATGATTTTTAGCGTATCTTGCTTTTAATTTTTAGTCAGTTGTTGGAAACTGCATGGTGGATCAACACCGGATTTGAAGAAAATGGTTGTTCGAGTTTTAAGTTTAACTACTAGTTCATCAGGATGCGAGAGAGCATGGAGCACATTTGAAATGGTATCATATACTCACTTACAAACATGTTTTAGACCTTGTTAATACCTAGTCAATAGCTACTGTTATATTTTGATTATATAAATAACCACTATTATTTTATAATCCTGTTAATTTTTGCTAATGAACACGGCTGTTCAAAATAATTAATATTCACCATTATCTTTTGGTTTCATATTGCAAAGAGTATAGAGTTGTCAATAAATAAGAAGTTAATGACAATAATTAGAAACTGATGAAATAATATTGTTAATAACTACTGTTACTTGATATGCATGTATTATAATTTGGGCAATATAAAAAGAAGTTAATTTTGACAGTATAAGAATAGAAATGCATATGTTCATGGCTATTGTTGTTTTTTCATATAATAAAGAGGATTGGCTTGACAATAAGTAGAAAGTTGTTGACAGTAAACAAAAAAATGATGACATGTACAGTATTACTATCAATAGCTGTTATTATTTAATGAATACATATAAGAATTTAGAGAGCAATATCTTTTGGTTGTTAATACTTATTCAATATCTACTGTTATATTTTGATTATAGTAAATAACCACTATTATTTTTTAATGCTTTTAATTTTTGCTAATGAATATGGCTGTACAAAATAATTAACATTCACCCTTATCTTTCGGTTCCATATTGCAAAGAGTATAGAGTTGTCAATAAATAATAAGTTAATGACAATAATTAGAAATTGATGAAATAACATTGTTAATAACTATTGTTACTTGATATGCATGTATTATAATTTGGGCAATATACAAAAGAAGTTAATTTTAGCAGTTTTAAGGCTTTTTTCAACAAAATTGAACATAATATTGTAGTGTCTTTATCACCTGAAACTTTATGAAAGACAGGTATAAGAGGTGCATTTATGGTATATAAATTTTAACACCTAAAATAGCTAATTAAAACTTGTTTGTAAAAAATTTGAAACTCAGACGTTATTAATTATTGAATAATGGGTGATAGGAGATATTTTACCGTCGGTAAAAACTGTTTTGGGAATTTTATTTCATAATCAGGATAGACTTCAGGCATTCACACAGTAGAAATAGTCCAAAGAGAAGCATAAACTCCTCTCATTTTATTTTACTTGTAACTTTTGGCAAAGGTAAAGATTTTTTTCAGGTGTAATTACACTAAAAAGGAACAACGCGGACCAGTTATAGTATCAAGAAAGAATGTACTTGCTATATTTATTCATGGCTACTGTTGTTTTTTATATAACAAAGAGGATTGGCTTGAAAATAAGTAGAAAGTTGTTGGCAGTAAACAAAAAACTGATGGCATAAATAGTATTACTATTAATAGCTATTATTATTTAATGAGTAAATATAAGAATTTGGAGAGCAATATCTTTTAGTATTAATACTTAGTCAATAGCTGCTGTTATATTTAGATTATAGTAAATAACCACTATTATTTTTTAATGCTTTTAATTTTTGCAAATGAATATGGATGTACAAAATAATTAAAATTCACCATTCTCTTTCGGTTTCATATTGCAAAGAGTATAGAGTTGTCAATAAATAAGAAGTAAATGATAATAATTAGAAATTGATGAAATAATATTGTTAATAACTACTGTTACTTGATATGCATGTATAATAATTTGGGCAATATAAAAAGAAGTTAATTTTGGCAGTATAAGAATAGAAATGCACATATTCATGGCTACTGTTGTTTTTTTCATATAGTAAAGAGGATTGGCTTGACAATAAGTAGAAAGTTGTTGGCAGTAAACAAAAAAATGATGACATAAATAGTATTACTATTAATAGCTGTTATTATTTAACGAATACATATAAGAATTTGGAGAGCAATATCTTTTGGTTGTTAATACTTAGTCAATAGCTATTGTTATATTTTGATTATAGTAAATAACCACTATTATTTTTTAATGTTGTTACTTGATATGCACCTATTATAGCCAATGTTGCTTGATATGCACCTATTATAATTTGGGCAATATAAGAAAAGCTAATTTAGGCGGTCTAAGAAGAACAGAAATGCACGTATTCATGGCTGTTGTTACTTTTTTTCATGTAACAAAGAGTATTGGCTATCCAGACAGTAAATAGGAAGTTATTGAAAATAAACAAGAAATTTGAAGAATACAAATTTGTGTTTTTTACTATTATTTTTAGACATGCCCCAAGAAGTTAATGATAATAAATAAAACAATAAAGTTTGATTACTATTTTTTTTAAATGACCAGCTTATTGTTTTAGCCATTTGGCATTAAATAAAAGCACAGATAGCAAGTTTATTCTGAAAGGCACAGATTGCAGGTTCACATTTAATTTGATACTTATTAGAGTAACAGTTTTATTTTATACAAGCTTGTGTCTTCTTTATATATGATGCTTTGTCTAATTCCCTAAATGATTGCAGATTCATTCTAAAAAGAGAAATCGACTATGCACAGATAAACTAAGAGATTTAGTTTTTGTAAAATTTAACTCACAACTCAAATCAAAGTTTGATACTAACAAAAGAGATGCTATCTTGGCGCCTACCTATAATGAAGGAATTGTAGATGAATGGATCGGTAATTCTAAAAGATTGAACCATGATGACATATTATCGGACGATGATGGGGATGAAGAAGTATTTCCAGGTGATGCTCTTTCATGGGCCGATGTCACTAAAGCTATGGGCAGTGAGATGTATACAAGGTCGAAAAGAGCGAAGAAAAAAGCTAAAACATCTCGTAGAATGGGAAAAGGGATACTGGTTGAAGTGGATGATGCAAATATATTGGATGGAGATACTACCTCAACATCTTATTCAGAGTCCGAAAATGAATAAACTTCAACTTCTACTTGTATAAAAGCTTTTGTAGCTAAAATATTACTTTAGCTTCCACTTATTTAAAAGCTTTTGTAACCACGATATAACTTTGATTTCTACTTATTTAAAAGCTTTTGTAAGTAAAGTATAACTTTGCCTTCTACGTGGTTAGAAGCTTTTGTAATTAAAATCTAAATTATAACTTGTGGAAAACTTGGTCTTGATTTAGTCGAATATCATTGTCGTATATATGTGTTTTTTTAACATATTGTCTAAATATCTGTTCATTTGTTTATTTTTACATATAGTCATTTTTCTACCTAATAATACATGATGTAACTTGCTTTGTGATGGTTTGTTTGATATATACTCTATCATGTATGATATTACATTGAACATTATTCGTAAATCCTGATTGTTTATTTTCATTAACATGAGTGTGTTCTTTTGATACTAAATTACCAACGATAAGCATATGGTATATTCAAAGTAAATGTGTAGTTTAGGTAGTGACTATTATTTATAAATTTCGATGTATGAAAACTAATTTTTGATATAATATATACTCCGAGATAGCTCCGAAATATGTTTTAAGAACCGAGATGTAAATTCGATATGGACGACTGAGATGCACTCATCTCGTTCGAGATCTCATCCGATACGAGATAAGCTCTCTAAATTCTTCGAGACGGGACGTGACCAAAATCCGAGATTTAAAACCTTGATCTCTAGAACTTGGAAGTGAAGCTTTGGATTAGGACCGAGTTATCAAAAGAGGGATGAGTCAAGGTCTAGGGCATCTGGAGGATGAGTAACAGAAGCAAGAAGGGGTACTGGACCAAAGTATAGCTAAGGCTTAACTCGGAAGGGGTACTGGACCAAAGTATAGCTAAAGCTTAACTCGGGCCTTAGTTAAGGGCTTAACTCGGCACCAAGTTTAGGAGGAGAGTCCAGTGGCATTGGAACTTATGGGGACTATTGGAACTTAAAGTAATGGTATTATAAGTGGGGATGCCTATGGATTGGTAGCAAGGATCCGTATACCCTGGACCTGTGGCTTTGGATCTAGTAATTGGCTTTGGCTATGAGACATGTATCCAGCTTTAGGCTGCGAGATACGAGCGTACAGTGGAGAACCGGGATTTCCATTAGTCCTTAGTAGTTTTGAGGTTATACGAGCTATCATATATTCATAGCACAAGGAGTATAGTTAGGATTGTTTGATGGATGCCATGGTTGCTTTGTTTGCTTTCTTTAGTAGGCTATCACTCATAGGTGTCAGGGGAAGTAGGTATTGGAGATAGGAATACCTGGAAGACTGATATCCTTTATTTGTTTTGTGACATATCTTTATGATATTGTAGAGCGGCATATTATAATGTTATATGCTAACTATTTGATTGCAGGACAGGTCAGGTATGGTTCGTGTACTCTTGTTCTTTACCATATTTATCTATATAGTATTTTGGGACTAATTTACAACTCACACCAGACTATTGTCTGATCCAAGGTTTATGCTTGCTTCTTATTATCGTAGGTACTCTTAAATGAGTAGACTAGATAACAGGTCTAGGTGAAGTAGTAGCCGTTCAAAGGACGAGCTGGATGGAGCTATCTCGTACTATACACATATATAGAGTCTATGCTTATTCCACTATGCAGCACTAGGAAGCCTTAGCTGTGACTGCTTACTATTTGAATTTGAGACAGTTGTTGAGTTTGTTTCCATGGTATAAACACCACTATTGATGTATAACTCTATGGATATTATACTCGGATGATGATGATCTGTTCACATTTTTATTACTGTCTCTTCTATTGTATATGTGATATTATATATTATCCATACGCCGTGAGATATATGAAAGGTTATATGTTATATTGATTTGTTCCAACCTAATGATCGTTCTATATCAACCGGGTACGACGATAGTACACTATTTATATACTATTGGTACCGATGGTATAGGGCAGTCGTCGCATTTGGTATCAGATCTTAGGTTACACGATTAACTGGAGTTGATACCACAATCCAGTATAGATAAGGAATATGTTATCATCTTAGACTAGATCGAGATTATATATATGTGTACGACAGAGTGTTTTCTTGTTATAATTTTGGTTTTCAAAGCTATGTAATAAAATATTATATAGTATAAGTCACATGCACATGAGTACTATAGATACAGTTTTCTTTATAAAAGAATGATCATTCTTCTTACAAATAAGAATGGGCCAGCATACAAGGAACGCTGTGAGTAATTTTGCTTCAGAATAGAGGAAGGAGTGGGATCAGGAGCTGTGCACCTGATGTCTAAGCCATGTTTAATGCTATGATAGCTAATTTGATGAGGAATTCTCTTGGAGTTGTGATAGGTAGAGGTACTCCATTGCAAGCGCCTAGGGCTAATATCACCAAGTTGAGTAAAGATTATTCTACTCTTGGAGGAAGACCCTTTCATTGGATGGAGTCCGCTATAGAAGAGCAAGATTGGTTAGATACTTATGAGCGCTCTTTAGTGATATGGAGGTGGAAGATGCTATAAAGAGGAAGTTAGCTTTGAGACAACTTCAGGGCCGAGCTATGGATTGGTGGAATGTTGTTACTATTGCTACTTCAAAAGACCATTATTCTTGGGATCATTTTAAGAGGAGGTTTGAGAAGAATTTAATTTCAACGGTGCAGAAGCCAGTTTTGTTAAGAAAATTCGTCGATCTCAAGCAGGGAGAGATGTTGGTCTTGGAATTTGTTTTGGAGTTTGACGCCTTGTCAAAGTATGGGATGTGATTCATAGATACTCCCTTAAGAAAGAATGAGAAATTCGTCATAGGATTGGATGACCATCTTGGAGAGAGGCTTGTAGACCATATATATGAACCATTTGAGAAGTTGGTAGAAACAACACTATGCCAAGAGAGATTGTACCCGAAGGCTAAGATTGCTAGTGTTGTTTCCGCTGAGAAAGAGGAGCCAAAGCCACAGTAAGGTGGTGATGGTAAGAAGAAGTAGAATACGAAGAGGAAGTAGTGCCAAGGTAAAGGTGGAAAGAAGAAGGGTAAATCGAAACCTACTTGCTTCGGATGCAATGAGAGGCATTATCTAATTAAAGATTGTAAGACGAGTGAGAAGAAGAAATGTTTTAATTGTGATAAGCCCAGGTATTTGAAGAAGAATTTTCTGAAACTAGTAAAAGACAAGCAGATAGTGAAGGCATATGCTTTGGACGTAGTCCCAACTTTGTTGAGTGCTCCCTCAATGAAGGAGAAGGATAAAGGAGTCGTTATTCAAGGTTAGCTTTCTATTGTTGATGTTCCTATTTGGGCATTGTTTGATACTGATGCTTCTCATTCATTCAACTATAGTGACCTAGTAGATAGATTCGGATTGGAATCTGAGATGGTAAACTGACCCCTAATCGTGATGAACCTTGTCGAAGGCTCTACTAATCTTTGCATGGTTTGTCAGGGCCTAATTTTATCAAGTCATGGATGTTCTTTGGCTTGTGATTTTTTTGTTTTGAACCTTGTTTGGTTTTTGGATTATCTTAGGTATGGAATGACATAGGAATTATGCAGCCATAGTGGATTGCAAAAAGCTGTTTATGACAATCGGAGATGTGGATGGGAGAACGATAATGATTAGATGCCTACCAGAGGATGGGGTGATGATTAGTTTTCTATATTCACTTGAGGTTCCACAGAAGGGATTGTCATCAGTGCCTATCGCTAGAGAGTATTCAGATATCTTTAAGGAAGTGACTGGATTGCTGCCGCGTGGAGAGATCAAGTTTCAGATAGACTTAGTTCAGAAGGAATAGGAAGTGAAAAAGGAATAGGAAGTGCAAGTGAATAACTTATCAAGGAAAAGGTTCGTTAGAAGGAGCATACCCCGAGTAGGTTTCACCTATAGTATTAAAAATGAAGGCGGATGGCTTTTGTGGTTGTGTGTGGATTACCGTGAGCTGAATAAAGTGATGAAGAAGAACAAGTATCCACTCACGCGCATTGATAACTTGTTCGATCAACTGCACGGGCAAAGATGTTCTCTCAAATGGATTTCCGACGTGATTTCCCTAACTTACAGTAGTGATGGAGACTTTGCCAATTAACGCGCTACGAATGCAATCAGGATTTTATGAGTGGTTGGTGATGCTATTTGGGTTAACCAACACTCTGACATACGTTATGGATCTCATGAATCAAGTTTTCAGAGACCAGCTGAATAAGTCTATGATGAGCACAAGAAGCACTAGAAGATTGTGCTAGAGATATTGAGAAAGCACAATTAAGAGTGAAGTTCTCTAAGTGTCACTATTAGAGAGAAGAAATGAGATTCTTGGATCATGTTGTTTTAGGACAAGATATAGCAATGGTTCCTAAGAAGGTGGTAGTGGTCCAAGATTGGAATCAGCCATAGAATGATATGGATGTGAGGAGTTTCCTAGGATTGGTAGGATAGTATAGATACTTCATAAAGGACTTCTTGAAGGTAGCGGCAATGTTGACCAATTTAACAAAGAAGAATCAAACATTTGTATATGATGCAAAGTGTGAGCATGCATTTGTGTGTCTGAAAGAAAGGTGGATGAGCACACCAATGTTGACCATTCCAAGTGGAAATGAGGAATTAAAAGTATACACAATAATGCATGTGGTACTGGAATGGGTGCATTGTTAATGCAGAAGGGAAGGGCTGTCGCCTATGCGAGTCGACGGCTAACTCCGCACGAAAGGAATTACCCAACTCATGATTTGGAATTTGCAGCAATTTTTTTTTCTTTAAAGATTTAAATGCACTATTTGTTAGGAGAAATGTTAGAGTTGTTTACGGACCATAAATCCTTAAAGTACATTTTCTCTTACAAGGATCTCAACCTTCGACAGCAACGATGGTTGGAGTCCTTGGCCTCTTATCGTTTTGGTATTTTCCATACTCCAGGTAAAGGGAATGCAGTTGCTGATGCATTAAGTATAAGACATGCTAGGTTGGGGGCAATGTTCTTGGAATGGATCAAATAGACTATATGGTTGGATTTGATTTCAAGCCTCACTGCGAGCTAGAACCTAAAATGTTGGCAAGCTTATTGATTAGACCTACGCTAATTGATGTAGGATCAATTTCACCCTAGAAGGAGGGTGAATAGGGTGATGCTAATAATTATAAAAATTTAATGCGGAAATATATAAAATAATTGCAGCACAGATAATTGCAAAATAACAAAAGCAGAAATAAAACAACACAGATTTACCCAGCTTTTGAAAAATCCTGCCTACGTGCTACCCCCAAGGTTTCTACTAGAAATTAAGTAGTCAGATGCTTACACACATAAACTTACGACACCCGCTATCGAATAACCTAACTCTACGCTCAAAACCCTGCCACAACTCAGCCACTGAGTTGTAAATTCTTAAAATACACCACCGTAGTTCGTCCCCTAGTCACACGACTAGAATTTTACAAAAGTTTAAAAGGGAAATACAAAATAAAAACAATTCAAAACAAGAAACCCTAATTAAAAATGAAGTCCAATGGTGACTAATAGAGACGGCCCTTTTAAACATATAAGTAAAAGAAATATCTCCTTTTTTAAATCTGTTCGGCCTGTTTCTTTGCTTTGTAAAATGGCTGCCTCTTCGAAGAACTTCCGTTCTTCTTTCAAAAATTTAGGGTTCTGGAAATTGATGATGCCGCTTGTAAATTGGAAGCTTGAGTTCTTTAATGCTTTCATTTCTACCTTGCTGCTTCTTCTATCAGTGATATTTAAATGTTTGTGGCTGCGGTTATATCGAGCTCGAATGTATGAGATTGGTATGTGATTTTTGCCCTTTTTCTAATTTTTGGTTGTGCTCGACTTTGACTCGAGTTTCGTTACTTATTGTTCTGCTATTTTCTTGAACTTGAATACTTTGATTGTCGATGATGTTAACGATATTTGTAGGGTTTAATTCCCTAAATTAGCGTTCGAATATTTTTCTTTGAATGTCTCACGATTTTATCTCTTGCGTTGATTTTTTTAATTGAACGATGCAGTTAATCTTGACTTGTTCATTATTGTCTTGCTTTAGTCGGTTCTTCTTCTCCTTGATGTGTTTGAATTTTGATTCCGTAGTCTTCTGCTATGACTTCGGTCATTTGATATTGTGATAATATTTTGAGATGAAAATTTGCTTCGACTTGTTCAATTGTGTGTTCCCTGCTAGTTACCTTCCTTGACTGGTTCTTGACCCACGGCTTGATTTGTGCTCTTTCATCTCTGTTATTTGAATTTTGATATTCTGGACTTTGCTTCATATAGACTGCTAGCTTTGGTTGATTGTCTCCATACATATATACATACATGTATGTATGTATGTATGTATATGTGTGTGATTGTAAATTGGTATTATAGTCTTGTTCATCATGGCATATATGCTGTTTCCTCTTGAAAACTGCTGCATATTTCAAATGCCCTCATGTTGCATATGTTTTGAGCCAGTGCATATAAACTTGTTTGCTTGGTTTGCACTGATGGTTTGATCATTTTATTTGAGCACTTTGTTGCATTTAATATTTGTTATCTTTGTAACTAATGTACAGTTGCATGTCTTCAGTCAGTGTACATTGTTTGTCCCTCTGGTCATACATTTGGTTGAGTCTAATTGCATTTCATGTGAGCTTCTAGTGCTCCTTTTTGTAGTATTGCATTTCACTTTGTTGCATATATGTTGACTTCTTCATCCCTTCGGTTTCATTTGTATGCATCTGTCTCTATGTATGTTTGTGAGGTTTTCATGTGTACTGTTATGGTTCAAGTAAGTTGTTGGACTGGGTTCACTTGAACTTCATCTTGATTTTGGAATTTGTCTGCACTTTGAATGCTGGTCTTCATATGGCTTTGAGTCTGTTGCTTCGGATATGCTAGCTTGAGTTGCTTCAAGTTAAACTACGACTTCTACTCTTATATGTACATATGCACTGGTTCTATTTGTCATTGCTGCTTAGCATCCACTTAACATGTTGAGGCTCGTTGTTATGTTTATGTCTTTGATATGTAGGCCTGGGCATGTGTGCTTGTTACTGCTCTATGTCTTGGTTGTGTGAACTTGGTGCTCTGACCAGTCTGGATTCATCATGTTGAATTGCTTTGTACTTTGTTCCATTAATGATGATGATGTTTGGTTACATGTTGCACTTGAACATTTTGTAGTCTGGTCAGGTCTGGTCGTCTTGTTCAAGTTGTCTTAACCCATTGGTTTGTTATTCAAGTGGTTTCATGTTGTTGTTGTGGACTTGAACTGTAGCCACCTCAGTTTCGTATTGTTCGAGCCATACTTGTTTGCTCTCATGTGTATATTTGAGGTGTTGCATGTTTTGTTGCGTGCACCTGTGTTGAATACAGCGTATGACTCAGGTTTGATCTTGTGCTCACATGTCCCTGCAGTTTTATCAAGTGTATATCGGTGTGTATGACCTTGTGGCACGTACAATGATACGTTGTGCATGTCATAGGTTCTTCATGTTTGATGAATTCAAAAACGAAAATGATGACGAACAACCCAAATAATTGAGGCAAATAGTATTTTCAAAATACACATTTTATTTTACACTGCATAAATATTTCTTTTTCAATTTAACTGCATCATTGTTTATTTTGCAGATAATTCAGATGTTGGATTTAAGCTGGAATAGAGTTGAAGATCAAATATGAGTGAATGAGTGATATGTAGTGAGGTGCAAATGTATGTATAGTGAAAAATTGTATTATAATTTGAAATTGTATTGTAATGGAAATTGTGTATGTAGTGAGAGCTCAAGGTTTGTACTATTCAAAAATTGTAATAAAATAGTTGTTTGAATAAAATATCTGTTTGAGATTAAATTCTATGTTATTTATTTTATTCAGCAAATATTTATTTAATTATGTAAAATTAAAATAGTACGATAACAAATACATTTAAATGAATATATATATGTTCATTATCATCAAACAAAAATCATATACTAGCATATTCAACAATCTCCCCCTTTTGATGATAATAAACATATATTTAAGATTTTGAATTTATTAAATGTATTTGGTCATTGATGAACTCTGTTTGCTTCTTCTATTTGAATGCTCCCTCTCTACAACAAAGCTCCCCCTTCATATATGCATGAAAATAAATAAAAATATGCAAATGAACCTAGATGGGAATGTGCAAATAAAAAATAAAATATTTGACTTTTATTTACCAAAACCTTAATTTTTCTCTCCACCTTTTGTTATCAGCAGAAGAGTAACAGTGTTAGAAATATAGGGATAAAGTGATAGACATAAAAACAATATTAATACCCAATCGAGTATAAATATTAAATTTCAATAAAAAAAAGTCAAACAAAAATCATAACTACTTTGTTAGATGTGTTATCCTGCCTTTTGGCAAGGCCATGACACCGAGGATAGTTCGCCTTGAAGATCGTCAATGCATAGGTCTACAATGGATGTCGGTGGATTTCGTCCAAGTCTGGGTTGAGCTACAATTGATAGTACATGACAAGAAGAGTCATAGGAGACAGAATCTCGAATTTTAAGTCAATCCGATATCATACGCTCGAGTTATGATCAATTCGAATTGGAGGGAAAAGCCCCGGGTTTCGTATCCATCAATAGGGGTAGTTACGTATCCATCACAAACCCTGGTTTCGAATCGATTACTTTCGTACCGATCAGCTTCGAATTCATCGAAGTACCTCAGTTTGACTCGGTCCCATTCGAATCCATCGGCGGATCATCTACTTCGTATCGGCCAACTCCCATTAGTTCGTATCGGTTAGGAGCGGCCGTGTTCGAACCCATCGATATCGTATCAATGGACTTCGTAGCCATCATGGAAGCCCTTCTTCGTATCCATCAGGTTACCAGGCTTTGTATCCACCGAGAGGCTTCAGTTCGCATCAGCGGTTCGTATCCATCAGTGACTGCATTTCGAATCCATCAGTAGAGCAGTATTCGAACCCAGGTATGAACAATTGTTCGTATCCATCGAGGTCCCGCTCTTCGACTCCATTAGAAGACCTTACTTCGAACCTATCAGGAGCTCCTCATTCGAACCCATGGGCAACGGCTAGTTCGAGTCAAAAGGACCTAGTCTATCGCGATTGCCTTCGCATCAAATGGGGCGAAATATATGGGTACGACGCGGCCAAACCGGAGAAAAGAGGGGATTGACTCGAGAAATGCACGCCACCTCATCACAAAACACGTGTAGATGATCGAGTCGAAAAAATCGATTCGAACGAATCGGTTCGAAGCAAACAAGGACTGAAAAACACAATTTCGTATCGATCATATCTCTCGATCCACTGATCCAAATGCTATGAAATTTTCAGGGGAGACTACGCACATGCCAAAGAAGCTTCACACCAAATTTCAGCTCAATTGGACATCATCTTGATCGATATGAAATGGTTTCGTATCGATCTCAGGTTGGACCGAAACTTTTAGGAAACGGTCGCGTGGGCCCCCTCACGTGCCAGACCAAGTCTTACGGAATTTGGGTGAGATCTTAGCTTCCTACGCGTATAAATAGAGCCCCAGAGCCAACAGAAAAGGGATCTTTGGACACTCAAGCGCCCAGACTCTGCCGAATCGAGATCTTCATCCTGCATCATATTCTCGCTGATTGATTTCGAATTTTCAGTTATAATTCGCTGTTGCTTGCTGTAATCACTTGTAAACATTGAAAGAGAATCAATAAAATCGCAAAAACTTCACAGTGGACGTAGGAAACGCGTTGAACCACTATAAATTGCTTGTCTTTGTCTTTATTTTACTATTATTTGAAGTTTTTGTTAGATAATCCTCATTTTCAACTTATATTCTGCATTTATTATCTCTTCAAAAACTTTCGGAAGGTGTTGTGCCCAATTTCGGTACAAACACTTTGGTGCTTTCACTGAGAAAACCCAGTTTTTCTCTTGCTCCTTGGATCTGTCGCCGATACCGGATTGCATAAATCTAAGGGAGAGATCCAGATTTCAATTTCAGATTCCTTCCGTCCTATTCAGATTTGCAAAAGTCTAGGGAAGGAGTTCATTATTCAAAATGGTTAGCACAAGAACCGCTTCTGCCCCTGGTCAAGAACGTCGGGATAGACAGAATCCCGCGCAACTACCTCCACCTAACCAAGATGATACCGGGCATTTCGACCCATCAGTTCCGGTTACCAAGCAAGAGTTCCAGACGTTGCTCCAAGAACCAACTCAAAGTCGGCAACAGCTAGCTGAGCAGTTGCGCGTTAACACTGAGTTAGCCAACCAACTAGACCGCCAAGGGCGTAGAAGATCCAGGAGGGATCATGCGTCTCGTTCCTCCACTGAAAGTTCTGCTTCATCCGACTACATTCACAGATCCACCCGTCCCAGGCTAGAGGGAAATTATGCACAAGTCGTTGACCACCAGCCAGCATTGACCGTGGGACAGATAAGAGTTGGCCCATCTGCTAGTTTTCATACAGGACCCTCCTCTCGAGGAGGCGCTGTTCCGCAGCATACCACGGATAACCATGCCGCCACCACTGCGGTTGACATAGGAGTTGATACCCGAAATCACTCCAACCAGAATTACCACCAGCAGGAAGAGCACCAGAACCATATGTCCGGGAAGACATCGAGCCAAGGAGGCGAGATACAGATCGTCGACAGCGCCCGATCCCACCTCGCACTGTGGAACCCGACCACACTTTGGCTCACCACCCTCAGAATGTAGCAACGCCAGACCTCTCAGCCATGGTATGCCAAATGATTCGCGAGAGTCCGGGCTTAACAAATGACGATTGGGGAATCTCTCGAAGTCATACTCCGTTCACCGACGATATATTGTATGCTGAACCTCCTCGGCGATTTAGAATGCCGACCTTGCCTATGTATGAAGGAAGTTCCGACCCTAACCAGCATATTATGAAATACGAATGGTCGATGACTGCTGCAAGAGCTGATGATGCAGTGAAGTGACGTAGTTTCCTCATTTCTTTAGGGGGAATTGCGACAATGTAGTTTACATGATTACCTCCACGATCTATCTCTTCATTTGATCAATTGGCTACTAAGTTTGTTGAACAGTTTCATATGCATATCGCCAGGCCTAAGGACGTCAATACTTTATCTAGTGTCACTCAAGCTCCTGGGGAGACACTCAGGCGATATTTGGAAAGGTTCAATGCTGCTTGTGCGAAGATCACTAACCCTAATGATAATTCAATCTTGATGGCCTTGACTAAGGGGATTGACCCCGATTCTGAGTTTGGAAATTGGCTAGCTGGGAAGCCTCCCGCATCGTTGGATCGTTTCTATTCTAAAGCTGCTCAATTCTTAAGGCGTGAGGATGCGAAACAATCTAGGATACAGGACGATGCGAGACCCAACAATGAAGGGATTCAGAGTAATGTTGCAGTTAAATAATCTAGTGAAAGTTCAGGAAAACTCCAGTTAAATATTCATAATAAACAAGCTCAACAGTCGAGGAACGGTGACAGTCAGAGTAGAAAACGAGATCAGAACCGTGGCCTACGACGTAGGGCCTCGATGTTTGATACTTATACACCACTGAACACGTCGTTGGAGAACGTGTATCTACGGACTTGCAACGCTATGCAGTATAAGAAGCCTGCTCCAAAACCATCGTCGGAGAGGCAGATCCAAACAGGAAAGTTCTGTAGATTCCATGAAAGTTATGGACATAACACCAATGAGTGTAGACATTTGCAGGACCTCATTGAGAAATTGATCAGAGAGAGGAAGCTGGATCAGTTCGTTCGTGCGCCGCAGTCTAGTGATGCGGGCCCATCCAATCAAAATTGTGTGCAAACTCAAGAGAGACTAGAGGAACCTACCCATACAGGCGGGAGGTTAGTTATTAATACAGTCAGTGGTGGTCCCCACTCGGCAGACCGAAGCTGGAAGGAGATGGATTCATATGCCAGTTCGATCAGGCTGTAGGATCTAGATTAACCCTAGAGGGGGGGTGAATAGGGTTATAACAAATTTTCTCGATTTAAATACAGAAATAAACTGCAGAAGTAAATATGCTGAAAAGTAAATCACACACAAAATTTACCCAGCTTCGGCAACCCCTGCCTACTGCTGCATTCACAGATTTCTATTAGAATTAAACAGTATCATGCTTACAAACACTCTACTAGACTCGCAGACCCTTTTGCTCCCGCTCACAAACACTCTACTAGACTCGCACACCCTGCTCCCGCCTATAGAGTTTCGCTCACTCGCAAACACTGCTCCCGCCTATAGAGCTTTGCAAACTCGCACGCCCTGCTCACTGAACTAATTCAAAATAGACAATCTGACACTACCTAAACCTAGGTGGTGATTTACTAACTTTTTGATTCGTAAAATAAAAAACAATAATTTAAAAACAATAGATAATAACCCTAAACTAATTAACAATATAAAGAAGTCATAAATAAACAAAACCCCCTTTTATTTTTAAGACCGGCCCACTTCCTTTCTTTGTTATCTCCAGCCCAATCCCCTTTTGTTTCGTTCGTGAGAATAATGGCGGCTTGCTTCGTTCCCTTTTTGTTCCAGTTAGGGCTTCGGCTCTTTGTTCCAATTAGGGCTTCGAATTCTTCAATTAATCTGTTATACGTTGCCCTAGCTCGCTGCTTCTCTGATGGTTGACTTTGATTGTTTGCAGTTGCTCGATCGAGTTTGATGCTTGTGAATTCGGTATGTACTGTCTCCTTTTGTTTTTCTAAATTGATACTTGAACTCGATCGAATCTTAAATGCCGATGATGATTAGGGTTTTAATAGGATTTGATTTCCTATTTTTGCGTTCGACTGATTCCTGCAAAAATTCTTGTTTTGCCGTTCGATTACGCTTTGATGCTGAGGATTAATCTGACTTTGTCAATTTCGTATTTCTAGTAACTTGATTCACACGGCTTTGAATTGATTTCGTGATTTGAGATACTTGACTTTGTCAATTTCGTATATTTTCGACTGTTGATTTTGGGTATGTGAATCCACTACTCTGTATTAGCTTCGATCATCACCATTGCTTTTTACATTTTCTCTGCTGCATACCACTGCATTTCACTGCACTGTTGAAATTTGTTGTGTCTTGTTCATTGGGCTGTGCAGTTGCTATGTCTTGTAGTTGAGCATTTGAGTCAGTGCTGTATCGATTTACTTGTGATGTTCTTGTAGTCAAGGCTTTGGTTGTTGCAGTATGTCACTGTTTTTCTTGTTAAAAAAAACTGCTGTGTCATTTTGGTTTTCACTTGTGCATTTTGCCTTGAGTACATGTATTCTTGGCACTGCTTCTTTTGTTGTATGTATTGCATCACCACTGCATCATGCTTGGCCTTGACTTGTAGAATTTCACTGTATCTTCACTTTTGCTTTGCATTGACCATGGCTTCTTTGTATGAACTGCTGTGTATTTAGAGATTGAACCTGAGCATTACTTCGAGTTGTATTTACACCACTTTCTGTTCACTGATTCTTGATATTTGTATCACTTGAGACTTGATGTTGACATGTGCATTTGGGTTTGTTGTTGATCTTCATGTGTTGGTTACTGATGCATACATGAGCTGTGTACACTCTTTTTTCTTGCATTTTCACCTAGTTGTTCCCTGTACTTGTGTTTCTGGTTTGTTGTGTCATATTTGATCATTTTTGCTGTCCACTGCAGTTTGTAGTGATATTGAGCATTGCATATTTGATTCCTGTTTGCATTTGAGTTTGTAACTTGGAGTCTGCAACTTGATTTGTGCCTTGTCCATTCTCATGTATTCATGTTGCTGGACTTGAATACATCTGTGCAGTCCATTGTGCACAACACTGCATGTTATATTGGCCATTTGGTCGAGTTGTAGTCCAGTCCACTCATGTACATGCTTCACTGCAGCCTTCACTGTCCACCTGTTGCACTCTGGTCTCTTGTTCACCATAGTTTGTACATGCATTTGCTACACTGTTTGCTGTAATATTGGCTTGTGACATTCATGTTGCAGTCCATGTTCTGTTGATCGCTTGATTATTGTTTGCATTATCCACTTGAACTTGTAGTCTGCCTTGGTCATCTTGCAACCTGGTCTGGTGCACCTTGTTTCATGCTTGAGACTGTGCTTGCATTGTTACTTGGTCGACACTTGCATCACTCTGTAACACATGCTGTGTACTTCATTCAGTGTTCATGCATGTTCTCTGTTCATTTGAGTTGTATTCACATCACTTTCTGAAGCTTGAGTTGCTTGCATTTTCTGGTCAGTGGTGCTTTGAGTTGAACCTATCTTGGGTTTGACCTTGTTTTTGATTTCTGTGCTTTTGTTTGATTTTTGCACACGAGTTGGCGAGGCAGTGCACACGTATACGAATGTACACGTGTGTACTGCAGCCACTTATAATTACCTGTCCCTGATAAAAAATACTGATATGCACAGATATTGCACAGTCAAAAATGATGACGAACAACCCAAATAACTGAGGCAAACAATGTTTTCAAAATCATCGTTTCTTTCAAATTTCAAAAATATTTCTCTTTCAATTTTACTGCGTTTGAAAATATTTTTGCAGATTACTCAGATGCTGGATTCAAACCGGAATGCAGTTGAAGACAAAATACGAGTGTGAGTGATATGTAGTGAGGTTATCAATGTAAAAATATTTGTGATGTAATCGTGATGTAATCAGAAATGTATATGTATAGTGAGAGCATGAAATTGTACTATTTAAAATTGTAATAAATATTTGTTTGAATAAAAATTTCTGTTTGAATTCAAAATCTGTTTAACTTGTTCTGTTTGAATTCAAATTCGAATTCTGTGTAATTTAATTTTATTCAACAGATATTTATCTAACCAAATACATACTATTCAAAATATTTGTTTGAATAAAATTTCTGTTTGAATTCAAAATCTGTTTAACTTGTTCTGTTTGAATTCAAATTCAAATTCTGTGTAATTTAATTTTATTCAACAAATATTTATTTAAACTATGAAAAACAAAATAGTACATTACCAAATACATTTATATGAATGTATATATGTTTATTGTCATCAAACAAAAATCATATAGCGCAAAGCGTATATTCAACAATCTCCCCCTTTTGATGATAACAAACATATATTTAAGATTTTGAATATATTAAATGTATTTGATAATTTCATTTGCTCCCTCTATTTGAATGCTTCCTTTTTATGTGATACTCCCCCTACATATATGGCTCCCCCTACATATATGCATACAAATAAAAATATGTAAATGAGCCTATATGCAAATTGAAAGTTATTTGACCTTTGCTTGATTCTATTTGACAAAATCTTAACTTTTCTCTCCCCCTTTTGTTATCAGCAAAAGAATAACAGTGTTATAAAAATAGGGATGAAGTGATAGACATGAATCAAACATTTAACTCAATTAAATATAAATATCAAATTTCAATAAAACTCAAACAAAAATCATAATTACCCTTGTCAAGCGCATATTCCACTTTCAGAAGTGATGGAGATAGAATCATCAAAAATTCATATAGATATGTCTATTTGTGGTATATTTATTTCTGGAAATTTGAATATCTACTAACCATGCATAACCGTTAGGACTTTTAAATGAGATTAGTAGTATTCCAATTTAATTTAAAAAATAAAATCAAGTATCTTCTAACCACGCATGACCGTGAGGACTTTTAAATGGGATTAGAATCAACTTGTCTATTAAATCAATTATTTTTAATATGCGTTCCATACATGCATAACCGTGAGGACTTTTAAATAAGCATGGAAGCACATAATCAAAAATCCAAGTAATTCACCCATGCATAACCGTGAGGACTTTTAAATGAGAGTGAATACTTTGGATATTTATTTTTAATTGCTGAATGTAATAAGTTGAAGCACAAATAATTTCCTTCACCGATTTAAAGATATTGAAGAACAAATGATTTCCTTTGTAAACTACCACAAATTTACATACTAAATATGATCTTGATGAGTGATGTTCGATAGAAAGATGATAGAAATAGAAATGGTCATGGAATTATTACCCAACAAAAAGTTTTTATAACTCTTGTTATGAAATTCTAAAGAAATTTTCTAATTATACTTTCTCGAGTTATAATATATGATAAATATCAGCACTCATCTCTTTTTCAATCACTATTCATCTTTTCGATAATCAAAGAGAGTTAGATTAGTCAAAAATTTGTCATTTAAAATCAAATTAAACATTATAAAATCAATTTTTCAAAAATGATTAATCTGTAAATATGGTCAAACATGATTTTCTTGAGGGGAGTTTTATAAGAAAATTTTCTGCTATTTGAAAATTATTTCAAGTGAAAAATATGCAGATACTTTCTTTGAAAAAAAAAACACGATGCAGCAAATGAATGTTTCACAAATTAATCACGTTACACTAATAATTTTTATATCAACTATATTACCAGTGTAATCCGCATCTGAATTTAAATTTCACTCAATATTCACTTGTTGAATCAAACCATGAGATGTGCACCAAAAATTTCAAAACATCATTCTTTTGAATTTTGAATTTAAGCCGTGTTAACACTCAAACAAATATCATGATGTTAATTTCAGAAACCAGAAGATAAACAATTATTTTCATGAGTAATCAACAGTCAATCAACATCATAATTATTTCAAAAACAATTTCTTAAAAATCCTTTTTCTCATGAATTTGAAATCGTGCAAATTTACAAACAGTGATCAAAATGTCAGAACCAATATATCTACGTGTAGCATGAGTAACCAGCATTTGACCGAACAAATTTATATAAATTAGTTCAAAATTGAAAATCTGATTGGTCATCAATTAAGCACAAATTAATGCCATAAATAAGAACAAGTCAAAAAACATATCAATTAAGTCCGAATCAGTCAACCATCATAATTACTCCAAGTAATTCTCTTTAAAGATGGTTAGTCAATATTTTAAAAAAAATCATAGCATCAAAATCATCATCTTTTGTTCATCTCAATATTGGCTGATTTTAATTTAGAGTATGGTGCAGATAATCACATTTAAAAACAATTACCTGTTTTACCTTTACGATAATTTTTCGTGATTGCCCATTGTGATTCTGTCACCTTTATACTAGGCTAAGGAACTTTGTTTTCTCGCCCGTTGTGTTTCTGGAACAGCCGAAATCCAAAGAACACTGTTGTTGTTCCTTAGCCTGCCACCACACCTACACGATAAAAGATTTGTGTGACCTATTTGTTTTTATAGGTCCATTGTTGTTAGTGGCAGAATATGAAAAATATGTTTTTGGAGACTCAAAACTGTTTATATATGTTCCTTTTGGCACCCAAATATGTTTGACTTTCAAAGATTTTATATTTGTGCCTTTTGGAACCCAAATTGATATAGTTTTCACGTGTTTGGGTCTATACCAACAATTATTTCGATTTTGTCCAAATTCTCTACAAAACGTGCACATTAAATTGACTTGATTAAATTTTGTGTTCCTATGACTATGATTTTCAACATGATTTCCAATTATTTCAGATCGAGCAACACTTTTACCTTTACCATCATCTTGTGATTTTCCATAACCTAGTCCTTTTCTATTGTTAGCAAAAATTTGATTTCCAAATAACATTTTGAAAGATTTTTCGCCTCTTGAAAAGTTATTCAAAGATTTCTCAAGATTTTGGACTTTGGTTTTTAATGTTGAATTTTCAGTGACAAGTGAGGTGCATCGATTAATAAAATCCTTTCTCCTAGTGTCGATGGTTTCCTTAAGATTCAAGTTTTCATTTTCAAGACTTTCAAAGTTATTCCTCAGTTTTGATAATTCTGAATCTAAAATCTTACATTTTTTACATTCTAGGTTTTGAATATTTTCAAGTTCAGTTTTTAACCTAAAATTTTCACGAGCAAATTCTCTCCTATCAGATTTCAGTTTTTCAATTTTAGATTCAAGAGTATCCACTACCTTAGTAAGATCAGAACACATAAAAACAAGTTCTTTATAAGAAAACTCACCTGCCTCACTAGATTCGTCGGAGGTTGCTTCTGATTCTGATTTTGCCATGCAACACAAGTTAGCCTCCTCTGGGCTGCTATCCGAAGCTTCCTCTCCTTCTTCATCATCCCAAGTCGCTGCAAATACATTCTTCACCTTTTTCTTTTCTTTGTTGTTTTTGAGAAGTGGGCATTTTGGTTTGATGTGGCCAGGCTTGTTGCAGTTATAACATGTCAGTTCATTATCGGAATTTTCAGAATCTTTTGACTTATTGCCCTTTGTTTTCTTCTTGCATGGCTTGAATCTAGACCATCTTCTAAGATTATTGACAGCCATTGCAAGCTCTTCAATTGGATCTTCTTCATCGTTTTCTTCTTTACTTTTTAAGGCAATCGTCTTCTTCTTTGGTTCGGAGTTGTTGCGTTCTTCCTTTGCTTTTAACTCAAGCTCATATGTCATCAAGTTGCCAATCAACTCCTCCATGCTTAGTTTGCTCAGATCTTTCGATTCTTGGATTGCTGTGACTTTTGCCTCAAAGTTCATTGGTAAAACTCGTAGTATCTTCCTCACAAGCTCTACCTCAGTGAATACCTTCCCAAGCGCTCTAGCATTGTATACCAAGGTTGAAAAACGTCCAAACATATCCTTTATGCTTTCGCCTTTGTCCATCACAAAGTTTTCGTATTCATTGCTGAATAGGGCTAGCCGAGACTCCTTGACTTGAGAAGTTCCTTCGTGTGTCACCTCCAAAGTATGCCATATTTCCTGTGCTGTTGTACAATGAGAAATTCTATTAAATTCATTTTTATCAAGAGCACATATCAAAGCATTCATGGCTTTAGCATTTGTCGTTTTCTATTTCTTATCGTTAGCATCCCACCTATCCTTAGGTTTAGGAATCTCAGTACCACCAACGATTATAGTGGGAGGTTTATAGCCAGTTTCAATAATATCCCAAACATCATAATCAACGGAACTAAGATAAATACTCATCCTAACTTTCCAAAAAGCATAATCGTTCCCGTTAAACATGGGTGGCCTAGCAATAGATTGCCCCTCAGAAAAAGCATTATTTTGTAGACTCATGACTCTAGAGTTAAATAAATATACCGGGCTCTGATACCACTTGTAGGATCTAGATTAACCCTAGAGGGGGGGTGAATAGGGTTATAGCAAATTTTCTCGATTTAAATACAGAAATAAACTGCAGAAGTAAATATGCTGAAAAGTAAATCACACACAAAATTTACCCAGCTTCGGCAACCCCTGCCTACTGCTTCATTCACAGATTTCTATTAGAATTAAACAGTATCACGCTTACAAACACTCTACTAGACTCGCAGACCCTTTTGCTCCCGCTCACAAACACTCTACTAGACTCGCACACCCTGCTCCCGCCTATAGAGTTTCGCTCACTCGCAAACATTGCTCCCGCCTATAGAGCTTTGCAAACTCGCACGCCCTGCTCACTGAACTAATTCAAAATAGACAATCTGACACTACCTAAACCTAGGTGGTGATTTACTAACTTTTTGATTCGTAAAATAAAAAACAATAATTTAAAAACAATAGATAATAACCCTAAACTAATTAACAATATAAAGAAGTCTTAAATAAACAAAACCCCCTTTTATTTTTAAGACCGGCCCACTTCCTTTCTTTGTTATCTCCAGCCCGATCCCCTTTTGTTTCCTTCGTGAGAATAATGGCGGCTTGCTTCGTTCCCTTTTTGTTCCAGTTAGGGCTTCGGCTCTTTGTTCCAATTAGGGCTTCGAATTCTTCAATTAATCTGTTATACGTTGCCCTAGCTCGCTGCTTCTCTGATGGTTGACTTTGATTGTTTGCAGTTGCTCGATCGAGTTTGATGCTTGTGAATTCGGTATGTACTGTCTCCTTTTGTTTTTCTAAATTGATACTTGAACTCGATCGAATCTTAAATGCCGATGATGATTAGGGTTTTAATAGGATTTGATTTCCTATTTTTGCGTTCGACTGATTCCTGCAAAAATTCTTGTTTTGTCGTTCGATTACGCTTTGATGCTGAGGATTAATCTGACTTTGTCAATTTCGTATTTCTAGTAACTTGATTCACACGGCTTTGAATTGATTTCGTGATTTGAGATATTTGACTTTGTCAATTTCGTATATTTTCGACTGTTGATTTTGGGTATGTGAATCCACTACTCTGTATTAGCTTCGATCATCACCATTGCTTTTTACATTTTCTCTGCTGCATACCACTGCATTTCACTGCACTGTTGAAATTTGTTGTGTCTTGTTCATTGGGCTGTGCAGTTGCTATGTCTTGTAGTTGAGCATTTGAGTCAGTGCTGTATCGATTTACTTGTGATGTTCTTGTAGTCAAGGCTTTGGTTGTTGCAGTATGTCACTGTTTTTCTTGTTAAAAAAAACTGCTGTGTCATTTTGGTTTTCACTTGTGCATTTTGCCTTGAGTACATGTATTCTTGGCACTGCTTCTTTTGTTGTATGTATTGCATCACCACTGCATCATGCTTGGCCTTGACTTGTAGAATTTCACTGTATCTTCACTTTTGCTTTGCATTGACCATGGCTTCTTTGTATGAACTGCTGTGTATTTAGAGATTGAACCTGAGCATTACTTCGAGTTGTATTTACACCACTTTCTGTTCACTGATTCTTGATATTTGTATCACTTGAGACTTGATGTTGACATGTGCATTTGGGTTTGTTGTTGATCTTCATGTGTTGGTTACTGATGCATACATGAGCTGTGTACACTCTTTGTTCTTGCATCTTCACCTGGTTGTTCCCTGTACTTGTGTTTCTGGTTTGTTGTGTCATATTTGATCATTTTTGCTGTCCACTGCAGTTTGTAGTGATATTGAGCATTGCATATTTGATTCCTGTTTGCATTTGAGTTTGTAACTTGGAGTCTGCAACTTGATTTGTGCCTTGTCCATTCTCATGTATTCATGTTGCTGGACTTGAATACATCTGTGCAGTCCATTGTAGCTTTTGTGCACAGCACTGCATGTTATATTGGCCATTTGGTCGAGTTGTAGTCCAGTCCACTCATGTACATGCTTCACTGCAGCCTTCACTGTCCACCTGTTGCACTCTGGTCTCTTGTTCACCATAGTTTGTACATGCATTTGCTACACTGTTTGCTGTAATATTGGCTTGTGACATTCATGTTGCAGTCCATGTTCTGTTGATCGCTTGATTATTGTTTGCATTATCCACTTGAACTTGTAGTCTGCCTTGGTCATCTTGCAACCTGGTCTGGTGCACCTTGTTTCATGCTTGAGACTGTGCTTGCATTGTTACTTGGTCGACACTTGCATCACTCTGTAACACATGCTGTGTACTTCATTTAGTGTTCATGCATGTTCTCTGTTCATTTGAGTTGTATTCACGTCACTTTCTGAAGCTTGAGTTTCTTGCATTTTCTGGTCAGTGGTGCTTTGAGTTGAACATATCTTGGGTTTGACCTTGTTTTTGATTTCTGTGCTTTTGTTTGATTTTTGCACACGAGTTGGCGAGGCAGTGCACACGTATACGAATGTACACGTGTGTACTGCAGCCACTTATAATTACCTGTCCCTGATAAAAAATACTGATATGCACAGATATTGCACAGTCAAAAATGATGACGAACAACCCAAATAACTGAGGCAAACAATGTTTTCAAAATCATCGTTTCTTTCAAATTTCAAAAATATTTCTCTTTCAATTTTACTGCGTTTGAAAATATTTTTGCAGATTACTCAGATGCTGGATTCAAACCGGAATGCAGTTGAAGACAAAATACGAGTGTGAGTGATATGTAGTGAGGTTATCAATGTAAAAATATTTGTGATGTAATCGTGATGTAATCAGAAATGTATATGTATAGTGAGAGCATGAAATTGTACTATTTAAAATTGTAATAAATATTTGTTTGAATAAAAATTTCTGTTTGAATTCAAAATCTGTTTAACTTGTTCTGTTTGAATTCAAATTCGAATTCTGTGTAATTTAATTTTATTCAACAGATATTTATCTAACCAAATACATACTATTCAAAATATTTGTTTGAATAAAATTTCTGTTTGAATTCAAAATCTGTTTAACTTGTTCTGTTTGAATTCAAATTCAAATTCTGTGTAATTTAATTTTATTCAACAAATATTTATTTAAACTATGAAAAACAAAATAGTACATTACCAAATACATTTATATGAATGTATATATGTTTATTGTCATCAAACAAAAATCATATAGCGCAAAGCGTATATTCAACACAGGCATGTTGATTTTGAATGTTGTAGTAGTTTTGATGAAGGGGCTCCGGCCAAACGACAGAGAACGATGGCAGACGACATCATATTTAGAAACCGAGATGCTGATAGGGTCGAAGCCCCAACCATTGACCCACTTGTCATATCGGCCCAGGTTGGTCCTGCTTGGATGAAGAGGATCCTGGTGGACAGTGGGAGTTCGGTGAACATTTTGTTTAAAAGAGCATATGATCAAATGAAGATGGAAGCCAAAGATTTAAAACCTTGTCAATCTAGATCCATGGCTTCGATGGAAGTGCTAATATACCCACTGGAGTGGTGGAGTTGCCAGTGGAGTTAGGAGTCGGAGAACGCCAAAGGGTTCGAATGCTACAGTTTGTTGTTTTAGATATTCACTCTCCGTATAATGCTTTCTTGGGCCGACCGGCCCTTGCTGAATTCAGGGCAGCAATCGCCCTGTGGTGTTTAACATTGAAGTTCCCCACTGATCGTGGGATTGGAGTCATTCAAGGAGATCAGGCTGCTGGAAGAGCCTGTTATGTTGCGAAGCTGCGCGAGGCGCAGCGAAAAGAGAAAGGAAAGGGCGTAGAGGAATCTCTCTACATCCGTTTTGTGGACAATTGACAATTGGTGCCTGGGCCTTGGCCCGGGCACCACAACCAATTCCAAAAATATCTTAACCCGAGAGATAATGATAACAAAGAGGAATCCACGGAGAGTCAAGCTTCTCCGGCTGAGCTGACGATTGATGTTCCAATCGACAATGATGATGATGGTTCAAGAATGTTGAAGGTTGGGTCTCAGTTAAGCCAAGAGATGCAACAGGAATTGGTTGATTTTCTCCGGGCGAATCTCGACGTATTCGCCTGGACGCACTCTGATATGTGTGGAATCTCACCGGACATCGCGAGCCATACCCTGAATATTGACTCGCGGTATATCCCGGTCAAACAAAAAAGGCACGGTATGGATCCAGAGAGATCTGCCGCCCTTAAAGAAGAAGTTGATAAGCTGAAGGTGAATGGATTTATCCGAGATGCTCTATACCCGGAGTGGGTATCCAACCCTGTGCTTTTCCGAAAACCAAATGGGAAATGGAGAACGTGCATTGATTATTCTGACTTAAATAAAGCTTGTCCGAAAGATAGCTTTCCACTTCCCCGAATTAATCAACTTGTGGATTCAATAGCCGGACACGAATTAGTATCATTTATGGATGCTTACTCTGGCTATAATCAAATACCCATGCATGTGCCCGACCAAGAGCATACGAGCTTCGTAACCGATCTGGGACTATACTGCTACAATGTCATGCCCTTCGGATTGAAAAACGCCGGAGCGACTTACCAACGATTGGTTAACCGGATGTTCGCTGACCAGATCGGAAAAACAATGGAGGTTTATGTGAACGACATGTTGGTAAAATCATGATACTCTACTGATCACATTAAAGACTTGGATTCAATGTTCAATACCCTTCGAAGGTACGGGATGAAGCTCAACCCGCTTAAGTGTCATTTTGGAGTCGCATCCGGAAAATTCCTTGGGTTCGTCGTCAACGCCAGAGGAATAGAAGCCAACCCCGAAAAGATCTGGGCCTTCAGAAATTTACAAACTCCAAAAACTATAAAGCAAGTCCAGAGTCTCAACGGGAAGGTAGCAGCGCTGAGTTGGTTCATATCAAAGTCCACCGATAAATGCATCTCATTCTTCGATTTGATCCGAATAGGGAAGCGGAACTTCGAATGGACTGCGGAGTGCGAGGACGCATTTAAATCATTGGTTCAACATCTTTCCACATCGCCGATCCTTTCAAAGCCGATCAACCATGAACAGTTGTATCTTTACTTGGCGGTATCAGAGAACGCGATCAGTGCTGCCCTTGTTCGGGAAGAAGACCGAGTCCAGAAACCGGTCTTCTATGTTAGCAAACGACTCACCGGAGCTGAGAGAAATTATCCGAAGCTAGAGAAATTAGCCTACTGCCTAGTCATTTCCTCGAGGAAGCTCCGTCTGTACTTTCCGGCTCATCCCATCACTATATACATCTATCAGCCGTTACGACAGGTCCTCACGCGGCCTGAGACGTCTGGTAGGTTACTCAAATGGAACATCGAACTGAGTTAATTCAATACTACTTACACTCCAAGGAGAGCTATTCAAGGTCAAGTCCTAGCAGATTTTATAGCCGAGTTCACTGTCCCCGAAGACTTGCCTGAGACCAGCAAATCTCCTGAGTACATCTGGAAGTTACACACTGATGGTGCGTCCAACGATCGATGCTCGGGCGCTGGGGTAGTACTTGAAACCCCCGAGGGTCGATCCATATGTTATGCTTTAAAGTTCGAGTTCCGTGCAACCAATAATGAAGCCGAATACAAAAGCTCTACTTGTTGGGTTGAAGCTGGCCCGCGATTTGAGAATTACCGCGGTGGAAATTTACTATGACTCCCAATTAATCGTATGTCAGGTCCGGGGTGAATATCAGGCTAAGGATCGAAGATTAGCTGCTTACCTAACTCGAGTCCGGGAGATTCTTGATCAGTTTGATTGCTATGCCATTTTCTACATCCCCCGGGAGCATAATCAGAAGGCCGATTCGTTGGCGAAATTGGCAAGTACGGGCGAAGCTCGGCAGTTGGGGCTCGTTCCCGTTGAAACTCTATCTTCTCCGAGCATTGGTCAGATGGAAATTGGTTGCACATTTGAGGCTACTACCAGCAGGGAATCGTGGATGACCCCCTACCAAGATTACATTGAACGTGGCATACTACCCGAGCGTCGAAGTGAGAGAAGACAAATTCTTCGAAAAGCTTCACGATTTGTCATTCAGAATGGAGTTATGTATTGAAGGGGATATTCTATTCCTCTTCTCCGGTGTATCGCACACGACGAAATCAAACGAGTGTTACACGATGTGCACGAAGGAGAATGTGGCGATCACACTGGGGGGCAAGCACTTGCCAAGAAAATACTCTGATATGGATATTATTGGCCTACCGTAAATCGCGATGCCATGGACTATGCCAAAAAATGTGATAAATGCCAAAAACACGCTCGGATTCCTAGAGCCCCGCCTACTAAGATAACCCAAATGGTCAATCCATGGCCATTTGCAATATGGGGGATTGATATAATTGGTACATTGCCTTTGGCCAAAGGTGGCGCGAAGTATGCCATCGTCGCAGTCGATTACTTCACAAAATGGGATGAAGCTGAACCTCTTGCAACGATTACGACAAAGAAAGTAATCAACTTCGTGGTACGCAACATCATCTGCCGGTTTGGTCTCCCACATACTATTATCACCGATAATGGAGCCCAATTCGACAGCGCTGAATTCAAGAACTTCTGTCTGCGGTTCCATATCCATAAGAAATTCTCCGCAGTTGCACACCCACAAGCGAATGGCCAAGTCGAAGCTGTTAATAAGGTTATCAAATCTATTTTGAAGAAACGACTGGAAAAGGCCGGGGGCAAGTGGGTTGATGAACTTCCTATGGCCTTATGGGCCTATCGAACAACTCACAAAACTGCAACCGGACACACTCCATTTTCTCTATCTTATGGCTCTGAAGCCGTTATTCCGGTCGAAATGGAAGTTCGTTCTCACCGTGTGACATATTATGATCCGAAAACGAATGCCATACTACTTGTCGAATCCTTGGATCTACTCGATGAGAGACGTGAAGAGGCTGATTTGAGGGCAGCCGCATATCAAAGTCGAGTCGCCCGAATATACAATGCCAAGGTCCGACCGCGGACCTTCGAACTCGGCAACCTTGTACTCAAAAGAATTTATCTGGTTCCTTCTAACATGAAACCAAATTGGGAAGGACCGTATGTGATTTCACAAAAGCTCGGAGATGGCACGTTCAAGTTATCGACCGTCGACGGTCTTACTCTGCCGAGAGCCTGGAATAGCGAGAGTCTCCATCGCTACTATACTTGATAGGCTTTATTTGTTTTAGCCCGTTATTTCCTTTGCATTTTATTTTCGCATTTTGAAATTTGAACTTGTAATAAGGCAGCTGACCTTGCCATATTTTCTTATTTCAACAATAAAATGCTATCTCTTCAAGCCAGAGCTGTGATTTATTGAATACGCCGCAAAACATCACAATGCACGGAGAGCTAAGTTCCATCATACGGTGGGATTTAATTCAAGTAGGGAGTAACTGTGATACGACCGGCCACTTACTATGTGAAACCCAAGCTCGGGGGCATGTCACCACGTTAATATCTAAAAGGATTGATACACGACAATCCTCACACTAACTCCAGATTCCCAGAACGCGAACTGGAGTATAAACATTGAAATAACTCTAAGTCCCCGGAGCGCGGACTGGAGTACAATCAT
Organism: Allium cepa; assembly: GCA_030765085.1. Taxonomy (NCBI): domain Eukaryota; kingdom Viridiplantae; phylum Streptophyta; class Magnoliopsida; order Asparagales; family Amaryllidaceae; genus Allium; species Allium cepa. The sequence goes on along the minus strand of CM060937.1, from coordinate 281,719,823 downwards.
TAACTCCAGATTCCCAGAGCACGAATTGTAGTATAAACATTGAAATAACTCTAAGTCGCCGGAGCACGGACTAAAGTACAATCATTAACTCCGGATTCCCAGAGTGCGAACTGGAGTATAAACATTGAAATAACTCTAAGTCCCCGGAGCACGGACTAGAGTACAATCATTAACTCCGGATTCCCAAAGTGCGAACTGGAGTATAAACATTGAAATAACTCTAAGTCCCCGGAGCGCGGACTGGAGTATAAACACAAACTCCAAATTCCTAGAGCGCGAACTGGAGTATAAACATTGAAATTATTCTAAATCCCCAGAGCGCGGACTGAAGCATAAACAATCATTAACTCCAGATTCCCAGAGTGTGAACTGGAGTGTAAACGTTGAAATAATTCTAAGTCCCCGGAGCGCGGACCGGAGTACAAGCCTTAACTCCAAGTTCCCAAAGTGCGAACTATATCATAGGCATCGATAATCATCGGGCTCTCAAAGCATGAACCGAATTATTGCTCGCAAATTATTCTAAGTCCCCGGAGTGTTTACATGCGCTCAAAATTCGCAAAAAAAAAAGAGAGGCACGGTCGTGGACCAATCATTACAACACTTAAGAAAAAAAACCAGCTGGGATGAGAAAAGCAATATTTTATTTCAACCGGCTAGAAACAAGGACTTACATGCAAATAAGTTCTTCCAAAAAAGAATTCCTACTAGCAGGGGTCGAACCTGCATCTATACACGACCTACTAAAGGAAAATGAAAACAAGTTCCTATCTACAAAAACATCTGCTTGAGTGGCCGATCTATTTCTTCTTTTTCGACCTCCTTATCAGCGGTTCGTCATCAGAATCACTAGGAACAGAAATCCTTCGTTTGGAGGGCTTCCTCTCCGGTGGCTGCTCTTCGGCCGGGGGCATAATGTCAACGTCCCCCTCAAAACTTGAACTTAAATGAAGGTTCCCCGCCGGAGGAGTTGAAGAGACCGGACCTGCAACAGAAGACGGGGCAGACACCCGAGTACCAACCACAGAGCCACTTGGCAATATCAAATTTAGAGGTGTTGGACTATGCACCGTAGTCCTAACTCCAGCACTGCCCTCACGCCCCACAGCCTCTATTTCGGCGTTGATCTCGGCCAAGATTTCCTCGTCTCGAGCTGATTGGGCCTGGCTGTGGGCAGCTGTGGTCTGTGTTACAAAACTAGAGGCCGGCGGAAGATCACTGATGATAAATGGCAAGTCTGTAAAAGGGTCACCTTGTTGGCCAAGCAGCTCACTCACCATTTGTTTGTCGAGAGATAAGGATCTCCCCTGCGCCACCTCAGTAGACGCTGCCGTCGTCACGACAGTCGTTTCAGTGGTGATGGCCTTTTGCCCTTGAATAGACTCCTGAGCCGAAGATGCCGGAGTAGTTTCGGTTACTGAGAAAAGAAGAGAAGGAGTTATAAGCAACCACTTCAAAACAAACGCTCTAATGAAAACACACTTGAGATATGTTCAAAGTACCTTCCTCAGTTTGACTCATCGACGGTTGGACGGCCTCAGAGACGTGCTCCCGAATAGGAGATAACCGCGGCTGTTCCGGGTCATAAGCAGGAATGGATTGTGAGTCAACCACAGATACAGGCTCTAACGGAGGTGGAGCGGTGATTTCAAGAACGGTAGCGTGATGCTCAACACCCGATCCCTCTCCAACCTCCAGAGATCGGCCACCAATCATCTCCTTCTCATGAACAATAATAGCATCATGGAGGATCTTTTTCTCATCATCTGTCAGCAACCGGTTTTCGAGTTCAAATCGGTCGACCAATTCATCCGGATGCGCTTCCTCTTCTTCCTCAACCAATCGACCCCAAGCACCACGGAGGTGTACCGGGTAATCCTGAAGCCAGGCCAAATTTCTGTGTCTCAACACATTGGCATTGTAAGTGATGAGCAGATCTTCAATATCGGCCTCCAGCCTGCCTCCGCTTGTTGAACTTTCTCCTCAACCTCCATCTCGATCGCCTGGACCTTGGCTACTGCCGCATCCCGTGCAGTCCGAAGCATCACGGCTTGTTCACACACCTCCTGGGCTGCGTTGTTCGCATCATCCCTATCCTTGGCGATTTCGGCAAATTTGGACTTAAGCTCATTTAGCTCCTTCAGGGTTGCGTCCCTCTCGGCAGCGACCATGGTGTTTCGATGGCCCATATCCTCTACCATGGCATAATGCTCACGTTTCATCCTATCCATCGTTGCCTGGGCTTCGTCGGCTTTTTTGATAGCCTCCATTTCAGATTTCCGAGAAGATTCAGCTTCAGTGTTAAGCACCTCAATAATACGGCTTTTTTGAGCTAACTCGGCCTGCAACTTCTCGATGGTGGCCCCACGCTCAAAGGCCAATGCCGGCGCTTTGTCAGCCGCTTTCGCCCACGCTTTGTACTGGGCATAAAAGTCGTGCACGTAGTCATGCACTAGCTGCTCGGCTTCCTCTGGGATCCTTTTTAAGTGTGGAGGAAAGATATAGTTATCGAAGCAGATGTTTGGAAAGTCTTTCTTTAGCTGAGCAAGCCCGATTGCTTCTTCCCCTGAAATTTCCACGGGGGGCTGTTCTGTAGCGACAGCAGTTATTGTCTCGCTTCTAGAATGGCGGGATTCATGCCTAGAAGATTGAGAAGCCAACTTGGAGTGAGAAGATTCGGAGGGACGAGAGACATAAGCAGGAGGCTGTATGGGATCTCTAGGAGGAGGAGGAGTACGCGACCGAGATCGACGCTTATCGCCTTTATCTTTATCATATCTTTCTTGACCAGAATACCCAAAGCGTCCCTGGTCGTAATCTCTATCCCCTTCTCGTCTGCACGACTCGTAATATGAAGACTTGCGCGCATGTCGGAGACTCCCTAACATTGAACCTCGCCCGGATATGGTATCTGCAGAACAAAATAAAGCAGAGTTAATCACCTTCTGAAACAGATAGTTTACAGTCAAAGGCTATGCGGTGATGTGAAATATGTATGAATGTGCAACCCCCCGACCAACCGGATGTGTCTGCCACACCAGTGGGAAGAGACTCGCTTAAAACTAAGGCTTGTGAGATTTCGTCCAATCCGACGTCCTGCCGCAAGGACGTGTCGTCCGGAACCGGAAGATCGGCACATCCTTCATGAAGATTCTCCGCTTTAAAGGGAGACATTTCCAAAATTCTAACTCCGGGAGCGGACCAAGACGTAACCACAGATTTCCATCTCCCTTTTTTAGATGGTTCAAAGACGGCAGCCTTGCCTTTTCTCTGCTCATCGATATCCTGGGCTGCGTCTACAGGTTCACCCAAAGGTTCTTCGTCAGTATGAGTCCCCTCGGAGTCAGCTTCTTCAATCAGAACAACTTTGCGCTTTTTCCGCATAACTCGTTCTTTCGAGGCGGTCTTTAATGCGCCATCGAGCAATATGCTTTGTCTTCGCTCGATCAGCCCAAGGATCCGAAGATTCCTATCAGTTAAGAGCAGTTCAATGTTCCTATCTTCACTCGGGATTTCCTGAAGCACCCGAACTATCTCCTCGAAATGTCTACCCTCTGGTCGTTGAATTACGGGTGTACAAGAGAAAAAAGATATGAATTTTACTTCAACTGCAAACGCCTTAGTAATTACTTGAGAGTTCAGGTTTACTCACGTCTAAATAACCATCACCGGGCGAACCCTAGAGGACATCGGACATAAAACCATTCTGTCCTATAGTAGCTTAGCCTAGTCCAGGACCCGGTAACCACTTGACATTTCCTAACCGCTTCCAAGAATGAAAAAGATAGAGTATCGTTTTGGCTTTTGAAGTTGAACAAATATCTGATCTCAGTTGGGATTAGCGGCCGATGAAGGTATTCCATGAAGACGATAAACAAGCTATTGAGCGAAGCATACACATTCGGGTGTAGTTGAGATGGAGAAATTCCTAAGAATGATAACGCTTCTCTTATATAATCGTTAAATGGAGGTAGCGTTCCAGCGGCACACGCATGACGGTTAAATGCAGTGTATCCTTCCGGTGGATTGTGTGGCCTATCATTTGGTCCCGGCAATAGCACGTCGTCCATCGACAGGCCATGCCTCAAGCATACTCTCCCCAACATATCTTCAGAAATGTGAGACGGGACAGAATCTCATGGATTGGGAATGAATGATGCATCGGGTAGTTCATCCGGGGCTGGACCAACTACATTGGGCTCAATATCCAGAACCTCTAGTCTGGAAGGAACTATATTTTGAATTTCTTGTGGGTTTTCTTGCTGCTGCGAACTCGAGGACACCATAACTAGCTAACTCATGAGAAACCATCGTTAGACGACAAGAGACCCGTGCATTCCCCGGTGTAAAGTGTATGAATGTATGCAGTGCAATGGTGTGTTACTTGAAGAATGTTGAAGAGTTAAAAAGAATATGCAAGCAGTTAAAGTTGTCATAATTCCATCGACGAGCTTCGAAAGGTAGTCAAGTATGCAGTCTAATTATTAAGTCCAAATATGCAAAAATGAAGCTCGTCGGAGTTATGCTGAGAAAATGCTAAAGTCTCATATCCGTCATAAGAGGTTTCGAATCGATCAACAGGGGCTTGTTCGAATCCATCCAAAGTCAATTCGAATCGATGCCGGAAGCATACTTCGAATCGATGTTCCAAAGCCCGAGTTTGTATCGATCAGAATAGGGTACTTTCGCATCGATCTCTGGTTGCCTGGTTCGTACCGATCAGGGGGTCCTTGACTTGAGATCGATTACCTTCGAATCGATGCCCTTCGTATCGATCATAAACCATAATTCGAATCGGTCTAAAGTTGAAGGCTCCGAATCGACCATGAGCTTGTTTTCGTACCGATCGTTTCGAATCGACACGATCTATCATCGTAGCCATCGGTACGAACTACATTTTCTCCATTGAAGCATCCCAGAGATCGATGCAAAAACTCAACGTAAGAGATTCTCATCTTCCTCAACTCGAACGCTGAGCCCCCAGATCGATTCGAACTTACCCTGTCCAATCCCTCTTCTCCAAACCAGATCTGGTTTTACCTAAATCCGGAACAGATGGTCAAAGGAAGAAGGATGGATCTGAAACGATGATTATTACTTGGAATCACGTTTGATTACCTAATTTAGAGAAAGGATCCGAGGAGTAGCGAATTCGAAATCGAACGAATCGGTGGCGTGATTGAATTTTTCCCTTCTGATATTTCGAAGCGAGAAGCAAAAAATGGAGGCGGCTGTAAAAAAGGTAAAAAAGGTAAAAAGTGAGAAGGCCAGAGTATTTATAGGGGAGCTGGTGTGCGACTGGGTCGATTCGCCATCCGGTGCGCGTAACCGGCCACATCCAGTCCAAGCGGGCCTTGATTCGAATGGTTCTTTCGAGCTCATTGGGCCTTGCTTTCATCGAGGCGAAATTCCTTTCAGACCTCATCGTTTCGAAGCCACTGCTCGACTCGGTTCCATCCACAGGCCGTTAATACAAACTGTATCGATTGAATCATGTCCTGGGGACGCTTTCGAGCGCCAACATCCGTCGATATGAATCCACCCAACCTGGATCGGTTCGAAATGTCCATCTCACAACCATTGAACCGGAAGCGGTACAGACATATCGATACGAACACTGGTAGTTTCGTATCCATCACAACTCAACCGTCTTGATTGATACGAATGCACATTTCGCGCACAACAAATTCCTTATCCATCGATACGAAGCCAACCATTCAACCTCCTACATCAACTCAGGAGAAGATCAATACATCATCTGACACAAGAGATTCAACAAACAGCTAAACATTGTAATACAAGATTCAATCACATCAACGCAGGGTTGCAACGTTTGACAAAAGAGAAATGGTTGTTCAGAGAGGGAAGGCAGCTTTTCAAAGCACATCATGTTTCCACAAGACGTACTTTGGGGGGCAAATGTTATCCTGCCTTTTGGCAAGGCCATGACACCGAGGATAGTTCGTCTTGAAGATCGTCAATGCATAGGTCTACAATGGATGTCGGTGGATTTCGTCCAAGTCTGGGTTGAGCTACAATTGATAGGACATGACAAGAAGAGTCATAGGAGTCAGCATCTCGAATTTCAAGTCAATCCGATATCATACGCTCGAGTTATGATCAATTCGAATTGAAGGAAAAAGCCCCGGGTTTCGTATCCATCAATAGGGGTAGTTACATATCCATCAAAAACCCTGGTTTCGAATCGATTACTTTCGTACCGATCATCTTCGAATCCATCGAAGTACCTCAGTTTGACTCGGTCCCATTCGAATCCATCGGCGGATCATCTACTTCATATCGTCCAACTCCCATTAGTTCGTATCGGTTAGGAGCGGCCGTGTTCGAACCCATCGATATCGTATCAACGGATTTCGTAGCCATCATGGAAGCCCTTCTTCGTATCCATCAGGTTACCAGGCTGTGTATCCACCGAGAGGCTTTAGTTCGCATCAGCGGTTCGTATCCATCAGTGACTGCATTTCGAATCCATCAGTAGAGCAGTATTCGAACCCAGGTATGAACAATTGTTCGTATCCATCGAGGTCCCGCTCTTCGACTCCGTTAGAAGACCTTACTTCGAACCCATCAGGAGCTCCTCATTCGAACCCATGGGCAACGGCTAGTTCGAGTCAAAAGGACCTAGTCTATCGCGATTGCCTTCGCATCAAATGGGGCGAAATATATGGGTACGACGCGGCCAAACCGGAGAAAAGAGGGGATTGACTCGAGAAATGCGCGCCACCTCATCACAAAACACATGCAGATGATCGAGTCGAAACAATCGATTCGAACGAATCGGTTCGAAGCAAACAAGGACCGGAAAACACAATTTCGTATCAATCATATCTCTCGATCCACTGATCCAAATGCTATGAAATTTTCAGAGGAGACTACGCACATGCCAAAGAAGCTTCACACCAAATTTCAGCTCAATTGGACATCATCTTGATCGATACGAAATGGTTTCGTATCGATCTCAGATTGGACCGAAACTTTCAAGAAACGGTCGCGTGGGCCCCCTCACGTGCCGGACCAAGTCTTACGGAATTTGGGCGAGACCTTAGCTTCCTACGCCTATAAATAGAGCCCCAGAGTCAACAGAAAAGGGATCTTTGGACTCTCAAGCGCCCAGACTCTGCCGAATCGAGATCTTCATCCTACATCATATTCTCGCTGATTGATTTCGAATTTTCAGTTGTAATTCGTTGTTGCTTGCTGTAATCACTTTTAAACGTTGAAAGAGAATCAATAAAATCGTAAAAACTTCACAGTGGACGTAGGCAACGCACCGAGCCACTATAAATTGCTTGCCTTTGTCTTTATTTTACTGTTATTTGGAGTTTTTGTTACATAATCCTCATTTTTAACTTATATTCTTCATTTATTATCTCTTCAAAAACTTCTGAAAGGTGTTGTGCCCAATTTCAGTACAAACAAGATGCATATTCCACTTTAGAGTGATAGGGATGATGTCGGCATATAAAACCATATATTTGTGTCTATTTGTGGTATATTTATATCATGAATTTGAATATCTACTAACTATGCATAACCGATAGGACTTTTAAATGAGATTAGTAATATTCGCAATTTATATATAATAAAAAATGAATTTCAAGCATCTTCTAACTACGCATAACCATGAGGACTTTTAAATGGGATTAGAATCTACTTGTTTATTTAATAATCAATTTTGATATGTGTTCCATACATGCATAACCATGAGATCCTTTAAGTGAGCATGAAAGCACATAAACAAATATTCCAAGTAATTCACCCATGCGTAGCCATAAGGACTTTTAAATGAGAGTGAATACTTTGGATGTTTTTATTAAAAAAATGAAATAAAAAATGAATAATTTCCTGTTTAAAATACCACATCTTGACATACTATATTGGATTTTGATGAGTGGTGGTCGTTAGAAATATGATAGAAATAGAGATGATCATGGAATTTTTACCCATCAAAAGTTAATATAAATGTTGTTTAAATTTTTAAAGAAATTTACTAAATATAATGTCTCAAGATATAATATATGATTAATATCAACACTCATCATTTTTTCAATCACTATTTACCTTTTCGATAATCAGTAGGGAGTCAGATTGGTTAACGTAGTCATTTAAGATCAAATCCAATAATAATTGTAAAATCAAATTTCGTAAAATGACTAATCTGAAACAAGGTCAACAAAAACTATTTTCTGGAAGGGGTTTTATAAGAAAAATGTCTGCTAATTGAAAATTAGTTGAAGTGAAAAATATACAGATATTTTCTTTGAAAATATGATGCAACTAATGAAAAACACGTTCCACTAGTACTTTTTCTATCAATTAGATTTGCAGTGTAATCTGCATCTGAATTTCTCTTAGACTCAAGATTATCATTAGTTGGATATCATAGACCAGATCATGAAGTTGCAAAAAATTCCTTAAAATCCTTTTTATGGCTTTTATATTAAATTCTTTTGGACTTTGAATTGAAATTGTGCAAATAAACAAACAGTGAACATAATGTCAGAAATCAATACAAGACAATATCTCCTATCATCTAAACTTGCAACATTGTTAGTCTAAACGAATCTATATGAATTAGTTCAAAGTCTCTAGAGATACATGTAGTGTTCTCCGCATATAAAAATAATTGGCCAACAATTTTGCATAATTCAGAATCATAATCAACATTCATTATCACATAATTGGCTGAATTAAATCAGATTATGGTGTAGATTTTCACATTAATATATCGTTCAAGATAAATATATCATTGCCTATTTTACCTTTGCGATAATTTGTCATTGTTGCCGATTGTGATTCTGCCACCTTTATACTAGGCTAAGGAACTTTGATTTAATGCCCGTCGTGTGCCTAGAACCGCTAGAATCCAGATAACACTGTTGTTGTTTCTTAGCCAGCCACCACACCTACACAAGAAAAGATTTTTGTGACCTATTTGTTTTTATAGGTCCATGGTTGTTAGTGGTAAAATATTTTAAAAAATATATTTGTGTAGACCCAAGACTATTTATATTTGTTTCTGTTGGCACCCAGATTTGTTTGACTTTAAGGGATTTTATATCCGTGCCTTTTGGAACCCAAATTGGAATTGTTTTCATGTGTTTGGGTCTATATCAACGATTATTGTGATTGTGTCCATTTTTTCCACAAATTGTGCATTTTGAGTTGACTTGATTAATTTCACATCTAATACGTATAGATTGATTATACCCAAGTCCTTGTCTAATAGGATTGACAGTTTGTTTCCCTAAAAGCATATTTAACAATCTTTCTCCTTTTGAAAATTTTCCTAAAGTTGTGGACAATTGTTGGACTTGTGTTTTGAGAGATTCATTTTCATTCAATAATTATGTGCACTTTTCAATAGAATTTTCTCTCTTAGTATTTTCACTTTCTTTCAAAAACATAATTTCGTTTTCAAGTGATTTAATTTTAATTTCTGAATTTTTAATCTCTTCTTCAAATGATGGACACTTATCACACTTAGAGCTTTTATTTCGATAGTTTTTGACTAATTTGTCAAGTTGTTTATTTAATTCTATCAAAGTATCCCTTTGTGATGCAATTTTATCGTACTTTTCCCTAAGTCGTTCAAAATAGCCATTTACTTCATGAAAATATATAAATAATTCTGAATGAGTAAGTTTTGATACCTCGCTTGGCTCGTCATCATCGTTATCGGTTATATCACCTCGAAGACATAGATCTGCTTTTTCACACTCATTGCTAGTGCTTTTATTATCTTCATCAGTTTCATTCCAAGTGGCTGCAACACTTCTCCTTTTCGATTTCTTTCCTCGGCCGAGTCTATTCTAAGGATAATTTATCTTGATATGACCAGGTTTATTGCACTTGTGAAAAGTAATCTTCTGCTCTTCTGAGTTGTCTAGTACTTTGAATATTCTACTTTTCATTTGTTGATTTAGAGTTGAATTTTCGTATTTGTGATTCCACCTTTTGAATGTCTTTATTAATAGTGCCAATTCAGTTGCTCCATCATCACCATCATCACTTTCTGTTGTTCCTTTGAGAGCTATTGATTTCTTTTGCATATCACCTCCTTCGCGTTCTTCCTTGAAATTCATTTTTAGCTCATAGTTGTTAAGATTTCCAGTAAGTTCTTCGACTTTAATCTATTTCAAAGTCTTCGATTCTTGAATAGCAGTGACTTTGGCTTCAAAATTTCATGGTAGAACTCTAAAGATTTTCCGGACTTTTTTCAGTCTGTGTATGGTTTTCTAAGAGCTTTTGATTTGTATACGAGATTAGAAACTCGTCCGTACATCTCTTTGACATTCTCATCCTTGGCCATTGTGAAGTTCTCGTATTCGCTACTAAGCATGGCAAGGCGAAATTCTTTGACTTGAGATGTTCCTTTATGAGTCACTTCAAGTGTGTGCTAGATTTCCTGCGCAGTTAGATATATGTGAGACATGATTAAATTCAATTTGATCTAATGAATAAATAATAGAATTCATAGTTTTAGCATTAGCATTATGTAGTTTATTTTCACGATCAGTCCATTGATCCATCGGTTTTTCTATTTTCTAATTATCTACCACTATAGTTGGTGTCCTATATCTTGTCTCAACAATATTCCAAGCATCAATGATTTCAAAAAAAATTCATTCTATTTTTCCAATAAGCATATTCACCATTAAACATAGGTGGTCTAACTATGGACTGACCCTCAACAAAAGCATTATTAAAAGAAGCCATTTAAAAAATTAAAATTTTAAAACAATAATATGTTTCTGAAAAATCAAATTTTAAAAAAAATGGCTTTTGTTCCTAGCTCTGATACCACTTGTAGGATCGATTTTACCCTAGAGGGTGATGAATAGGGTGATATTAGTAATTATAAAAATTTAATATGGAAATATATAAAATAATTGCAACACAGATAATAGCAGAATAACAAAAGCATAAATAGAACCACACAGATTTCCCCAGCTTCTGCAAAACCCTGCCTACGTGCTGCCAGGGTTTATAATAGAAATTATGTAGTCAGATGCTTGTACACGTAAACTTACGACACCCGCCATTGACTAACCTACCTCTACGCTTAAAACCCTGCCACAACTCAGCCATTGAGTTGCGAATTCTCAAACTACACCACCGTAGTTCATACCCTAGTCAGACGACTAGCATTTTACAAAAGTTTAAAAGAGAAATAAAAAAATAAAAACAATTTAAAACAAGAAACCTTAATTAAAAATTAAGTCCAATGGTAATTAATGGAGACGGCCCATGTAAACATATAACTAAAAGAAATATCTCCTTTTTTTAAATATATTTGACCCATTTCTTTTCTTTGCAAAATGGCTGCCACTTCGAGAACTTCCGTTCTTCTTTCAACAATTTAGGGTTCTGGAAATCGACGATGCCGCTTGTAAATTGGAAGCTCGGGTTCTTTGATGCTTCCATTTCTACCTAGCTGCTTCTTCTATAAGTGATATTTAAATGCTTGTGGCTGCAATTATATCGTGCTCGAATATATGAGATTGGTATGTGATTTCTGCCCTTTTTAATTTTTGATTGTACTCGACTTTGATTCGAGTTTCGTGATTTATTGTTCTGCTATTTTCTTGAACTCGAATACTTCGATTTCCAATGATGTTAATGGTACTTATAGGGTTTAATTCCCTAAATTATCGTTCTAATATTATTCTTGAATTTGTCACGATTTTATCTCTTGTGTAGATTTTTTAATTGAATGATGCGATTAATCTTGACCTGTTTATTATTGACTTGCTTTAGTCGGTTCCTTCTTCTCCCTGATGTGTTTGACTTTCTATTCCATAGTCTTCTGCTATGACTTCGGTCATTTGATATTGTGATAATATTTTGAGATGAAAATTTGCTTTGACTTGTTCAATTGTGTTTTACCTGCTAGTTAACTTCCTTGACTGGTTCCTGACCCACGGCTTGATTTGTGTTCTTTCATCTCTGTTATTTGAATTTGTGATATTATGGACTTTGCTTCATATAAACTGCTAGCTTTGGTTGATTGTCTTCATACATATAAACATACATGTATGTATGTATGTATATGCATGTGGTTGTACTTTGGTATTACAGTCTTGTTCATCACTGCATATATGTTGTTTCATCTTGAAAACTGCTGCATATTTCGAATGTCCTCATGTTGCATATGTTTTGAGCCAGTGCACATGAACTTGTATGCTTGGTTTGCACTTATGGTCTGATCATTTCATATGAGCACTTTGTTGCATTTAGTGTTTATTATCTTTGTAACTAATGTCCAGTTGCACGTCTTCAGTTAGTGTACATTTGTTTGTCTCTCTGGTTGTACGTCGGTTGAGTTTGATTGCATTTCATGTGAGCTTCAAGTGCTCCTATGTGTAGTCTTGCATTCCACTCTGTTGCATACATATTGACTTCTTCATCCCTCTGGTTTCATTGGTATGCATCTGTCCTGATGTATGTTTGTGAGGTTTCATGTGTACTATTCTGGTTCAAGTAAGTTGTTGGACTGGGTTTGAACTTCATCTTGATTTTGGAATTTGTCAGCACTTTGAATGCTGGTCTTCATATGGCTTTGAGTCTGTTGCTTCGAATATGCTAGCTCGAGTTGCTTTGAGTTAAACTACGGCTTTTATTCTTGTATGTACATGTGCACTGGTTCTATTTGTCATTGCGGCTTAGCATCCACTTAACATGTCGAGGCTTGTTGTTGTGTTTATGTGTTTGATTTGTGAGCCTGAGCATGTGTGCTTGTTACTGCTCTGTGTCTTGGTTGTGTGAACTTGGTGCTCTAACCCGTCTAGGTTCATTCATGCTGAACCGCTTTGTACTTTGGTCCATTGATGATGATGATGTCTGGTTACATGTTGCACTTGAACATTTTGTAGTTTGGTCATCTTGTTCAAGTTGTCTTAACCTATTGGTTTGTTATTCAAGTGGTTTCATGTTATTGTTGTGGACTTGAACTGTAGCCACCTCAATTTTGTATTGTTCGAGCCATACTTGTTTGCTCTTACGTGTATATTTGAGTTGTTGTAAGTTTTATTGCATGCACCTGAGTTGAGTCCAGCTTATGGCTTCGCTTTGACCCTGTGCTCACATGTCCCTGTAGTTTTATCAAGTGTATATCGGTGTGCACGGTCTTGTGGCATGTACAATGGTACACTGTGCATGTCACATGTTGTTAGTGTTTGATGAATTCAAAAACAAAAATGATGATGAACAACCCAAATAACTGAGGCAAATAGTATTTTCAAAATACATATTTTATTTTACACTGCACAAATATTTCTTTTTCAATTTTACCGCGTCAGTGTTTATTTCACAGATAATTCAAATGCTGGATTCAAGCTGGAATAGAGTTGAAGATCAAATACGAGTGAACGAGTGATATGTAGTGAGGTGCAAATGTATGTAAATTGTATTATAATTTGAAATTGTATTGTTATGGAAATTGTGTATATAGTGAGAGCTCAGATTTTGTACTATTCAAAAATTGTAATAAAACATTTGTTTGAATAAAATACCTGTTTGAATTTAAATTCTATGTTATTTATTTTATTCTGCAAATATTTATTTAATTATGTGGAAATAAAATAGCACAATAACAAATACATATAAATGAATTTATAAATGTTTATTATCATCAAACAAAAATCATACACTACCATATTCAACAATTGAAAGGATCAGTGCTATCAAAAGTGAGATGCTAGACTGGAAGAGACCATATCAAATATTGTAGGAGTAGAACCTGAAGACATGAAGCAATACGAACTTGATCGAGAGGGTTGGCATCGTAAGGATGGAAGATTATTTGTTCTCAATGTTGATGGATTACGAGATGAAGTGCTAAGAGAGTGTCATCATTCCAGACTGACTATTCATCTTGGTGGTAATGAGATGTATCGATATATGAAGTGAACGTACTACTGGAAAGTTATGAAGAAGGATGTTGGGACATTCATCTCCAAATGTATGAACCGCCAGTTGATAAAAGCAGAGCAGAAGAAACCTAGTGGATTTTTGCAACCATTCGAGATTCCTAAATGGAAATTGGAGCAGATATCAATGGATTTTATAGATGGACTGCCGAGGACTCGATCAGGGTACGATTTCATTTGGGTACCTATAGTGCGAGGTTCATACCCCTCAATTCAATTAGAATAGCATCCAAGCAGGTAGAGTTATGTGTAAAATGGATAGTATGATTCTATGGTGTGCCAGAGAGCATCATGAGTGACTGAGACTCGTTGTTCACTTTTGGGTTTTGGAAGAGCTTACAAGAGGCGTTAGGGATAGAGCTTCATCTTAGCACAGCTTATCACTCGCAAACGGATGAGCAGACTGAAAGAGTTAATTATATATTGAAAGACCTCTTACGGGCATGCATTATAGACTTTGGTAGGTCATGGGATGATCATTTGAATTTGGAGGAGTTTGCATACAACAACGGTTATCAGTCGAATATTGGTATGGCACTGTATGAAGTATTACACGGCCGACCATGTAATGCTCCTTCATGTTGTTTGAAAGTGGACAAGAAACTGACACTTAGGCAGATATGATTAGAGAGACTTCGGAGAAGATTGAAGTCATTCGACAATGAATGAAAGCTAATCAAGGTTGACAGAAAAGCTATGTGGATAAGAGACAAAGAGAGTTAGAGTTTTCTATTGAAGATATGGTTTTTATAAAGGTTTCTCCTCTAAAGAATGTAGTTTGATTTGGTAGAAAATGGAAGTTGGCACCAAGATTCGTAGGTCCTTTTCTGATAGTCGAGAGAACCGAAAAGTTAGCGTACAGGGTCGACTTACCTCAGAAGATGGTGGGCGTGCACAACGTTTTTCATGTCTCTTATCTACGGAAGTTTGTGCACGACTCAGGGATGATGATCGCACCAGATTAGTTAGATGATGTTGAGGCAGAACAATAAGTTTTTACACCACGTAGGCCACTTCATATTGTTAAATATGTTACGAAACAGTTTAGGAGAAAGACAATGAAGCTAGTGAAGGTATAATAGAGTGGACATGAAGGCAGTTGTACGTGGGCGATGAAGGAAAGCATGAGGATTACGTGTCTAAAGCTCTTTGAACGATAAGATCCAAAGCTCTTTGAACGGTAAGATCCATCAGTTATCTTATTTACTTTCACCATTTTATACTATATTTGATAGGTTAGTATTCCACATGATATGATTGATTAGCTATATTATTGATTACATGACTTCTTGTTTGAGATGTGTGATGGTTTCTTATGATTGGTAGGCATGTAGGATAACTATGACTGCATATGCCTTAGCTTGTTTGGGGATTTTAGGGGCAAAATTCCTGGGAGGAGAATGTAATGATCTATACATATCAGAGGATCATAAAATATTTTTGTTTTATTCATGTATGATTCTATAATTTTAAGATATGACCCTTAGGGACATTTCACACACCTATGATTTTTCCCAAATTCCTATATGATAATTTTAACCATAAATTTTTTTTGGGCTATAACTTTTGATAGCAGTCGAATTAGGGTCTCAAAGTAGTTCCATTGCTTTAGGATGATGATTTCTCATTCCGTAAAGTGGTCATGACAGAAAAACGGACTTACGATTAGGGATTTATGCTTTTTTAAGTTTTGAAAACTTCTAGTCAAAATTAGTGTCCAGTTACCGAAGCCTGTTAGTTGGCCCATTAGTCTAATTAAAGAATCACTATAAACAGAGACTACATGAGTTAAATGAAAACTTTTCCTCTCATTCTAAATAAGGTTTAAATCCTAATTAGCTCTAAATCCATCCTAATTCATCCAAATTTCTCTCTTAATCAAATTACATTGTTGATAAGTGATTAGATCATTAACTAGAAGGCATAGATAATTATTTACTTGATTGATGTGCATTCCATTGCTGTCCGGATTGGATCTACATTCATATTGAAAGAAGTTGGTAATTGGTGAGTAGTTTATGCTTTCTCACTGTACTATGCATATTTATATGGTTGAATCAAAGGACTTAACATATTTTAAATTGATTTTTTTCCATAAAACCTTTTTGAACTTCAGTTACAAAACTATGTATATGACCTAGATTGATTAGAAATCACCCTTGCTCATGTTCATATCATGCTATATGTAGATCTATGTTCGGAATTGACTTATTTGTCTGATTTTGATGGATTTCTTGTATGATTAGATGAAATTACTTGTTATTTTATGTTTGGATGTTATGGTTTAATGTTGTTTGCTAGTGTTATGATTTCATAGACACTTAGGTCGGAGAATTGAGAAAATCAAAGGCTAAGTTGGTCGGAATTGGACGAAAATTGGTAGATGTACGCTAGAGCATTGTGGGAAGTTATGGATAAGTCACACTTTATTTGGAGCTTAAGGCTAAACTTAGCTCTAAGATAAGAGCTTAACTTGGCACCGAGTTAAAGAGGAGACTCCTATAGCTCGGTGGTTAGTATGTAAGGTTAAAGCTTTGCTAGATGAGATGTTCCATAATAGGGTGAAGGAAGTGAAGCTTTGACAGAGTTACCAAAAGAGGGATGAGTCGAGGTCTAGGGCATCTTGAGGATGAGTATTAGAAGCATGAAAGGAGAATGGACCAAAATATGTCTAATGCTTAACTCGGGTCTGAGTTAACCCTTAACTCGGCACCAAGTTAAGGAGGAGAGTTCAATGGTAGTGGAACTTCTACGGATTGTTGTAGAGGTTCTATGGATCATGCTAGAGGTGTTGACTCATTCATATAAGGTTAGACGATGATATAACAACATAAATAAAAGATATGCTCTTTGAATGTTGGCTCGTGTTGGAAGTAGGTTTCGAAGATAATGTTTCATAATAGAAGTGAGTCGTAGGGTCAGGGAACATGGAAGGACTCCTTATGAATAATGGAAACTGGATTGAGCAAGAAGGGCTCGAATCTAAATGGAGCAAAGGAGGGCTTAGATTTATATGCTAAGGAATTTTTGATGCTCAATGTTTTCTATTATGCTCGAAGTAGGGGTATTATAAGTGGGGATGCCCATGGATTGGTAGTAAGGATTCGCATACCCTGGACATATGGCATTGGGTTAGTGTCTAGCTTTGGGCTGCGAAATACATATCTAGCTTTAAGCTGTGAGATATGATAGTATAATAGAGGATCGGGATTTCCATTAGTTCCTGGTAGAAAGGAGGCCTTACGAGCTATCATATATTCAGAGAAAAAGGAGTGATAATTAGGATTATTTGATGGATGCTATAGTTGCTTTGGTTGCTTTCTTTAGTAGGCTATCACTCATGGGTATCAGGGGAAGTAGGTATTGGAGATAGGAGTTACTAGAATACTGATATCCTTTATTTGGTTTGTGATATATCTTTATGATATTGTAGAGTAGCATATTATAGTTTTATATGCTAACTCTTTGGTTGTAGGGATAGGTTAGGTACAGTTCGTGTACTCTTGTTTCTTACCATATTTACTTATATAGTATTTTGAGATTCATTTAATGCTCACACTAGACTGTTGTCTGACCCAAGGTCTTATTCTTTTTTCCTATTATCTTGGGTAATCTTAAATGAGTAGACTAGATAATAGGTCTAGGTGACGCAGTAGCTATTCAGAGGATGAGCTGGCTGGAGTTATTTCATATTATACACATATATGAGTCTGCGCTTATTCTACTATGTCGCACCGCGGAGCCTTAGCAGCGAATGCTTACTATTTGTATTTAAGATTGTTATTGAGTTTGTTTCTGTTGTATAAACTCTACTATTAATGTATAACCATATGGATATTATACTTTGATGATGATCTGTTTACCTTTGTTATTACTGTCTCTTCTATTGTATATGTAATATTATATTTTATTCATGCATGCTCTATAAGATATACAACTGGTTACATGCTATATTGATTCGTTTCAACCTTGATGATTATTCTATATCAGCCGGCACAACAACAGTGCATTATTTATATACTATTGGTGTCGGCGGTATAGGTGGTTGTCACATCTAAAGATTTCATGCAGAATAAATTAGCGAAATGGACAAGGGAACAATGTTGGAAGCCAGGAAATGACTAAGCTAAAAATTTGGCTAAGTCACATTGTTCAACAATAATCCATATAGGTTCGTACCGACTGATGGTTAGGGTGTTAAGTGCAATGTTGCATATTGTGATGAGGTGCTTAAGGTGACTTGAAGGCGTACATAATGGAGGCTCTAGGCATTTTCGAAGAAAATTCGAGCAACTTTCACTATCGAACAATCCAATGGATCAACCACCGAATGATCAAAGATGTGACAAAACTTGATAGTGACTTTGGACTTTTGAGTTGCTTCTATGAAGGGAACTTAAGGTATGCCTAGGATGTCAAATATGTTAGTAATTAGCCAAATTTTGGCCAAATACTCAACATAATGGGTCGGTATCAAACCATACAATTTATAGTTTGTTGAAGAAGATGTCTTGGAGAGCACGCTCTATCGATCATGTGCCAAACTAATGTATGCTTTAGGAGTTATGATTGGTACCGTACGATTTGGAAAATTGAAGAGATAGATCCATTCAAAATTGCTTGATTTATACTTCAGGCTTGATGTAGGAGTAGGGGGGTTGAATTATGAAATGATGCGAGGAAAATTTTATGACTTTGATTGGTGTGTAGAGATGTTATTAACTTTGACGATGCATGACGGAACTTGTGTTGATGGTTTATGAATGCAAGTTCGTTGATGTGAACTTGTGAAGTGGAAAATATGATGTGTTCTACTATGGAGATATGTCCTAGCAGATCGTTGATAATTCAAACGTTTCGATGGATGTTCTTGTAAAGAGGGGTATGTGAGGACACTCGCCTAGGTTTGATTGTCTTGCCGATTTTTGACTATAGATCTGTGTGACATAGGATTTTGACCACAAGTCCATTTTCCTAGCATTTAAAGTGGCATGGAGTCGAATATTGAATAACCGAGATGTTGAGCAGTCTCTAACCGTTGACGTGGTCATACATGCTCCAATGCACTTAAGTGAGTGATGTGAGATTTCTTGATGGTTGCTATGTTCTCTTTATTCTATTATTGATGCTACATGTATAAGTATTATGGCATTAGATACCTAGACACCCCATATAATATTTTGAATTGTAGCACATCCATGTGATGATGATTGATAAATCAGGTATGATTCTTTATACCTTGTGTTCCTATTTACTAGATCGACTTTTATAGTATTTTGAGATTACAGATTTTCCAAACTAGACTATTATCTAACTTGAGATTATTTTTTATTCCTTCTTATCATCTCAGGAGCTCTTAGATGAGTAGATTAAAGATAGAAGGTATGAGTTAGGACATAAGGTCGTACAAAAGGCTAGTAGGTGGCTAGCGATTTTGTATATTCATACTTTAGAGCTACTACCGCTATTCCATTGTGTAGTACTCCGAAGCTATGGCACTTGTTATTTATTGGATATAGATACTTGAAGTTTATTGTTTGATGTATAAAATCTATTGGTATTTGCTTTGAATAGCTATGATAAACTACTGCACTCTATGCCATTTGGTTCATATAATTATATTTCTATCCTACCAATTTTATATAGGTGTTGACCATTATATTTTATCCTACGCACTATGAGATATACAATAGGTTCTAATTTGGATTTTTGTTACTTTACCTATTTGGCTACCACTCTATGTCTATTGGGTACCGTTGTAGCACTCCATTTAGATATTTGGATACCAAAGTTGTAGGGTGATCGTCGCATTTTTCACATTTCAGTTTTTCAAAACTTTCAAGCTTTAAATCCATTTCATCATTAAGTACATTGAGTCTTTTAATACCATCTTCTAGACATTATTTTTCTTCGATTAACATTTCATTAAACATTTCTAGTCTATCTATCATTACTAAACTGTTCTTATACTACTTTCTAGGCATTTGATTCATTTGTACATATCATTCAAAATATTCATGATTTCTTCATTGGAAATGCATACCTTGTCATCATCTTCCATGAAGCATATATTAGCATTTTTGTTTTTTGGATCATTATCACTTGATGGTGTACTTAAATCATCCTATGTTTCTTGAAAGCCTGTTTCCTCTTCTTATTAAATCTGTTGGTGCTGAAAAAGTACTTTGGTACTTTAGATTTAGACAATCTTTTTTCAAATGGCCAATTTAATCACATTCTAAATTAAGCAATTTTGTTTTCGAATATAATTATTGTCGGTTTTCCAAAGTTTTTTCATTTTTCTATACTTCAAGGATTTCTTGAAATTCCTAGTCATGCATGCAATTTCCTCATCGTTATCATCTTTTGATCCATGATTGTCATTTGTAGTATTGAATGCCAATGATTTTTTTCATTTGCTTGACTTTATCTTCTAGCTTAACATTGTACTTCATAGGACATAAGTTTCCTTACTAATTCTTCTACTTTAATGGTACTAATATTATTGGCTTCATTGATGACCAAATTCTTTTGGTCTCGTTCATTGGAGAGTGAATATAAAACCTTTCTGACTTAGTCTTCTTCAAAAAATGTCTTTCATAATGGTACTAGTGCATGAAAAGTATTTTGAAATCTAAAATACATGTCGTATATGGATTCATTTTTGTTTCATTTTAAAAAGTTAAAATTGATTATTGAACATGGATATTTTAGTCTATTTCACTTTATTTAGTCCCTTAGATCTGACTTATAGAGTCCTTCAAATTTCATATTGTAACGACCCAATATTTTCAACCATTCGCATCCGTACATGTCGGACTTGAATTGTTCAAAATACCATGTTGTAAATAAAATTTGGCAAATCTCAGAATATACAGTAAATAAATAATCGCAGAATCACAGACACAGAATCAGAATACTTGCAGCGGAATTTAAAATAACTTAGTGGTTCATGAAGCCACTATCAATAGCCTCAAAATAAGTATAAAGTACATAGTCTTAAATCGATTATAGTTTGAAATCTCCCCAGAAACTCTCAATATTATATTGTCTTGATTTCAAAGCCTAAACAAGAATTGAACAGAACTTGACGGTAGTTAGAAAAAAGATGATCAGCAGAAGTCCAAGCTCCGGAGGTGAAGTCTGAACTGAAACTCAGGCTGACCCGAGCGTAAAATAAAACATAAACACTCGAGTCAGGACATACATACTTATACAGTGTAAGCTAATTCAAGTGAACTGTAATATAAAGCAAGTAACTTAAAGGATGCTTGGTGCCACCCATCCTCTAAGGATCCGTTAAACTATTTACTATATAGTAATATTTTTTCTATTATAATAGTGTCTATATTAAAATAAACTTACTTTTAAATAGCGTTAAGGAGTGACCCAATATTCCCCTTAACACAATAATAGTCCCAGTAGTCCATCCAATATCATAGTCCCTCCTGATCGGGAAGCCACCAGAGGATACCACACGATCTACGGGAGAAAACCAAACTCGTACAAGGCTCGCTATGGTAGGTGACACGGCACAACTAGGCAATGCCAGGGTAGATATACCAATTACGCATCCGGACCAGTGGTAACGCGTAGCTGCTACTACCGCCCACCTCGAACAACACTCCCAAATCAAAGGTGCGCACCAAACAATCACAAAAGTAATAGAATGACATACGAAGAAGTGCGTCCGATCAGAGATGCTACCTCATTAATCCGAGAATCGCTCCTATTTTAACCACCTTATGCCAACTCACGGGAGTCGGGTCCACGTATTTACCTTAAAGGAAATGTCACCACCATTCTACTTCATTCTGGAATCTCCACCGCGTACACGATTGTCAAAGTGGTTTTCGGTATCGACAGAGAGTATGCCCATATCCGATCCCGGTCTCTTTAACAACCAACGTTATTATTATTACCCGTGGTTTATAAATTCCAAAATAGTTATATTTGAATCAATTGCTATATTGAAAAAGGTGAAGTTAAAATGAAAATCCAATATATATCCCAAGGTTATACCCTAGTTCATTTGAGTAACCTAAAATTTTAACTTCAATATGGTTTCAACAATAATCAAACCAATTTAATTTAAAAATCATATTTCCACCTTTTAAATAGTCATTTAAATTACTCGAAAATTTTGATTTTTATAAAGTATATTTTATAAATAAATACCTCTTCTCTTATACTTTACTTAAAAATCAAGTGCATAAATTCCTATAAATTTTACTTATAATCTAGTTAAATTCCCATATCCAAAATAAACAAATTTCCAATTAATTTCTTACCTTATCTTTGTTTCAAAAACTGCCTTCCATTCTAAATCAAGTTAAATTTTAGTTTCCACATTTTACAAATCTAACTTTTTAATTCATAGAAAACTTAACTTATATTTATCTGCTTTATATTCAAGTTATACCAAATTTTATAATTTATTTCTTAACCTAAAGTCCACTTGGTTTACAAATCCAAATTTTCAAGCTAAACCCATACTTAAATTTCCTTTATTATTACATATTTGACTAATATAATATTATACATATAAAAATCATTTAAATCCAATTTTAAACAAAGAATTATTTAAACATTTAATATTTCCAAAAATACATACATACATATATATATATATATATAACCACGGGTCTGTATAATAATTTCTAACCTAGGTTAAGTGATACGGATACTATATCATTTCAACCCGTAATTTCAAAGAAAACCGGGTTCTATCATTTCAAACCCGCAATCCCAAGTTAAAATGACTAATTAAATAAATGAAATATATATGTTGTTCAGGCCTATCATTTCAGCCTGTAATGATCTCTATCTTTTACAGGGAACTTGCAGTGTAATTTAAACAGTAAATAATAATAAATAGTATAACTGCAATAATATAACAATAGATAATACAAATGATGATGCGTCAATTACATAATGGGGTTTTAACATCATAAGTTTATATCACAGGCATATAAAATAAAATAAATTTACAATTACACTTGTGATTAATTCATAGATATACAAGTACAATTGTCTGGTGAGAAATACTCACCTTAAGGCTGCAGAAAATTAGATTCAAACAATTGTATCACTTGATAAAGAAACGTACAAACGGCACGATCAGATTTCCGTGGAGGCAACGTCTTGATTCAAATCTTGAACAAGATGAATGAAAAACTAAGTATTCGCATTTTCCTATGATTATTGAAAACAGAATAAGAAAATTTTGACCCAAATTCTCGACCACTCCACCCACATCTTGGCCAAGTTCTCACTGCTCAGCCCACCTTTTATTTGAGTTATATGAACGCACTCTATACTAAAACAGTGGATAAATCGTTGAGATACTATTTCAAAAAGTGGTGCTCGGCCTATCCATTCTATTTTACTTCTCTTTTTTTTTCTTTTTTTCTTTTTTTACTACACAACTGCACTTATAAAAATTTACTTGCTCTTGCTGCTACAATAGGACACGGCCCTGACTATCAAAAAGCATGCACGCATGCACTTGTATCATGAATATTTAACAAAGTTTGTCAAATAAAAGGATCGGCTTGGAGGAGAAGTTGGCAACAGTAGTGATGGAGGGGGTAGGTTGCGGCCGAGCATGAAGTGTATGACAAAATATAACAAAACAAAAAGAAGAAGGAAGGAAAAATAAATAAAACATTACCTGATTCCCTGCTCACGAAAAAGAAAGAAGTACATGGAGATGCAGACAATTTTGAGGTGAGGAAATGTGATATGAGGCTTGTATTTATAGGCAGAAGCTTTGTACGCAAGGAAAAATAACGTGTGCAAATCAATGGGAACAAAAAGGCAAGCAAATATTTTTTCTTTGATATGGGATGTTGAATTATTGCTTTTATAAGGCAAAGATTATTTAAATCAAATAGTTAATTTTTGCAGTGGTATCTTGGATCACATATCCAAAAGTAACGTACATTGATTTGATAAAGGAATAGCAAAAAATCAAAAATGTGAACGGTAAGGAAATCATAAATCTCGAAAGTGTTGTATAAATTAAATCTTGCGTTGATAATGGTGAAAGGAAAGGCAAGGAGAAAAGTTGATATGTGAACCGGTTATGGATTTACAAGATTTTATACTTATTAAAATAAATGGAAGGTGAAATATCTTTAAACGCATTGACAAGGCAGGGTTGAATTTCCTCTTTTAAAAGTGCATGGCAATTTATTTAGGAACAAAGGAAAAAATTATAATTCGTTTAGAATGTGTTATAGATAGGAAGCTTGCATTTATCAGGGGAAAACGGCATGTAAATTTTCAAATTTTAGACGTAAAAGGAAGAAAATGATTTACCTGCATTGCATTAATTAATGGTTGCGCGATTTGCAATTTAAATAGGTTGAGCGAATTAAGAAAAGTAACTGCAAGTAATAATATTTGTCTTTGAAATGGAGATGGAGTTTGGACAAATTTGCGAACGTCACTCTAATAAAGATTTTATACCAACTTAAGACCAATGAAAGCTATGGAAAGTGTAACTTTTGGCTAAAGCAATTCTTTAACTGATTTTTTTTTTATTCATAAAGATATTGCGGTATGAATTTTAAAATGCGCAAAATCGACGCAATAAAATACCCCCAAATTAATACAAAAGTAACGTTTTTTTAATTAATACGTTTTCCTATTTTATATGTTATTTATTCCATTAAATATCGTACCCTTATAAATGCATAATTTTAACAGTTTATTAATACACTGAATTCTTAAAAGTTACTCCTTAACATGTTTACATTATTCTGATTTATTTACCATTTCCAATGAAATTTTTTATTCAAAAAATATTACACATTTTTAAAGAAAGTAGATAATCCATTTCTTTATTTAAAATTCCAATTAGAGTTATCTTTAACAAAGTTAAAATTTTCAGAAACTTTCATTTTTATTATAGAATTTTGGGAAATGATTTACTCAAATTAAAATTTATATTATAATAAATTCCAAAGTTTTATAAATAAAAGAATAAAGTGCTTGTAATATTTTTCTCTCTCTTAGGAAATGAGAAATTAAAGAAGATGAGAAAAAGAGAAACTTGTACGTGAATTGCAAGGCAAAATATACGGCTAAACTAAAGGAATGAATGGCTAGAAAGGAACAAATGTTAGGAAAACAAAAAGGAAAAAATTAAGACAACCTTTCGTTTCTTTCCCTAAAAATAGGTAATTAATCTAGAGCTTAATTATGTATATGGAGAGAGAAACCTTTCATTCTTTCTCTAATCAAATTGATTGATTAATTAAATGTCATTAACAAGCTATTTATTCATGGCATGAAATGTAACTATGTCCAAATGTATTCTACAGTAAATTATGTAAGTGCAATATTAGATTGTGTACAAAGATGATGTTTCCTTCATATATATCTTTATTGGTCATAGTATTATTAAAAACATATACGTGTACGTATATATATAATAGACTTATACATATAAATGTGTTAAAATTAAGTTTCACTATTTTATGAGCCTAAAATTAAAAACAACAATTTTGAACCTAATCTCCAGATTAAAAGGGTTTAAGATTAAAAAAGTTATGACTTTGCATACAAGTCCATCTTATAAATCTTAAGTCAAATTAACGCACACACGTATGTATATACAAATCATTGTAAATAATGTCTTAAACTTAATACAACATCTTTATGTTAAAATTTATAGCTTAGTAAATTCTTTAATATTAAGCAATAAATTAAGTTCTAACGTTAATTTAAAAGGAAATAAAAGGAATCATGATATTTTGTAATAAATTCAAGTTATTTTTATAAAGAAGCCCCCCTTTTTTTAACTTTAAACAAAAGTATGCAAAATCCCAAAGATTGGATTTAAATAATGAACACATGCAAACATTAATAAACTATATATGTTTTCTATTTGAATCAATAACAGAAATATTACATTAATTAAGGCTTAAATTTAAATTACAATATGTTTTTTTCCTTCTTTTTTTTCCAAAACTTATTAACTTAAAATTTTAATTATTGAAAATTTTACTTTTAATAAAAAAAACAACGTTTTCAAGTAAAACTTAATTAAAATATTTACAAAATTATGGGTTGTTACACATATGCACTTTTATGGATCGAAACTCTGTTAAACTTGTTTTTATCTAAAGCATGGATAGAATATTCATATCTTTTGAATTAGCAAGTGCATGTGTCTTTTCATCATTGGTCCATTGAGCATAATCATTTAGGGCATAGTGTGTTTAATCTGTGTAATATTTTCAAATGTCTAAATCAATTGACTGTAAGTAAATTTTCAATCTACAAGACAAGTATGCATAACTTCTAACATTAAATAATGATCGTCAAGTAGCAGATTGACCCTCTATAAAAGTGTTTAAAAGTGTATCAAATTGTAGTGGCCTAGTCGTAGATCTTATGCCCACCAATACACTAGAGGATGGGTGAATAGTGCATACTAACTATTTAAAGGTAAGCTTGTGAATTTCATAGTTGTTTATTTAGATTAGTAACATATTCACAATCATAGGAAAATAAACAAATAATATATGCAAAATAAAGTAAAAGGAGTAAAGTAAAATACAACAAGAATTTTTATACTAGTTTGATATCTAATTATATGTCTAGTCCTATACTTTTCTTATAGAACTTCCACTCAGGCCTAGCCATTGGCATAGGCTACCTAGGCGGTCGCCTAGGGCCCCATGTCTCTAGAGGGCCAAAGTTTTTAAAATCGTAAATTCATATATATATATATATATATATATATGTTATTTGCTACCATTAAAAAGTCTATTTAGTTTGGTGGTAAATCTGGATGTTGCCCTTCTAAATGCCCAGGTTCGATTCCCATTTCAACATTTTAGTCTAAGTGGTAAAATACATTTTCCTCTTGGCTTCCCATAGGTGGCAAGAATATCTTTCTCTTTACAAATAAGAGTAGAGTATGACAAGCAATTGTTTCCCCGATAAGTATTCTTGCAATTTAAGTATAATTATCCTAAAAACCTTTAATAGCAATATATCTTTGAAACTAATGAGGAATATGGCAAGTTTAAAGAGAGAATGATTGAAAATTCAAATAAAAACTCTACTTATTTTACGTGGTTAGCAAATTTTTGAAGAAAATGAGGGAGAGACTATGAATTTGTAAAAAGAGTAGAAGTATATAAAGGGATCTTTGTTATAAATTAGAAAGACAAAAATTAAAAGAATAAGGGAGAATTATTGTTGAAAAACCATTTTCCTTACTCTTTAAATAGAAGATGAAAGGATGTGTCCACTGGTGAAGAGACGATGCCAGAATCCTTTCATTTAAAATTTGAATTTAGAATAATCGTTTATTTTTTGACACATCCCAACTAAGTATGTGGATATACTTTAGTAAATTTTGATGTTCTTTTCCTAAAATTTGATTTTGACTTCCACGTTTTTAAAGATCAGATTTTATGTTTACATAAAAAGTTAGGCATATAAAATAGGGTAAAATGAAAGAGAAATATAAGGATATTTTCCGTGGGGCCTTTAACAAAATTCTACGACTTTGTAGATTTACTAAACAGTTATCTCTATCTTCAAAGCAATTGTGTTCCGTTCATCTTGACTTAATTTTGTTTTGTTTGTTCTGATCAATCTTCATATATATATATATATGTATGTATGTATGTATGTATGTATGTATATATCATTTGTTTGCTTTCATTCATTGAGTTTCTTGCATATCTTTGTGAAATATCTAAACAGTATATCTGAAAATACTGTACAACTTGAAGAACCATTAGTAGTAATATTTATATGTTTGTTGTCATCAGAATCAACATGTAAAGGAATATTAAAAACCCGATGTAGTTGATAAACCATTGAAGAAGTTGAATCCCATGGGAGGTTTGGCTAATTTATCCAGGTTTGTCATGACGTTCTGTTATCGAATCATGGTTCTACTTTTCTATACGATTTTTTGTTCTGGCTTTGTCAAGTTTGAGATTATTCTAGGTATGGATCGACTTTTGAGATATGAAATGGTACCTGACTTAGAGAATTTATTGGTGAAGATAGGAAGTGATGATGGATGGAAGCTATGGTTGTGCTGTATGCCTAAGGATGAAGGTTTAGCTATTCATATTCGTTTGATATCCCATACGATGAGTTGTCAATAGTACTTATTGCAAGGGAGTATCTTGATGTTTATTAGGAAGGTATGGGTTTGTCACAGTATAGGAAAATCCAGTTATTTCTAAATCTTGCTAAGGATGTTGGATCGGTTGTTATACCTACTAGGAGGATGTCACCCAAAGAGTAACTAGGAAGAGTCGAAAGTATAAAGTGGTATCCTGATGCGACCGATTGTTGTGCCCAAAGGCGGAACCCAAATTGCAAATGGGATAGGCACGTGCCTACCCTTAACATTTGAAAAAAATTGTAAAGTGCTTAGACCATTTGCAATGCCTACCCTCTTTCTTTTACACTTTAATGGAAATAGAATTCAAAAACCTAGATCAAATTTTTTTTAAAGTGGATTACTTTTTTGTTCAATTTCTTATGATGTGTTATTTTAGGGATTAATTCAAATAGTTTTAATTTAATTAAATTGAAACAGTTCTTCATTGTTTTAGATTACTTGTTCATGGTTTTTCTTAAAATCAGTTTGCTAATCTTAAAATTGTTCACTGTTTTTTTCTTAAATTCAGTTTGCTAATTTTAAAATTTGAAAGGACTTTGAATATAATTCAAACAGATGTTCGACTCGGATGGGGATGAATGACTGAATGATAGTTGTGTCACTTGTATTGAAAGGACTATCTTTGATACCATTGGCAATGATGCGATTATGGATCATTTTCAAAATATGAGAACTCGTCGAAAACAACTTTATGATATGCATTTAGTGATTAATTTCTGTTTGATAAATCAATTATTGATCGTTTTTGTAATAGAACCCAATGTCCATTATGTAACATTCCTGTTTTTAAATCAAATTCAAATTGGTAATTAATTTAATTTTGAAATTAAATTGTGAATTAATTTGGTATTTTCCAAATTTAAATAGATATTTGTTTGTTATTAGTAAAAATGTACATAAATATTCTAATTTAAGATTCAGAGAATAAATATTATGAATAGTATATTAATTTAAAACTTAATTGAGGATTAATTTGAAAATGTAGGAACAAAATATATATATAAGATTTTTAAATAAAGGACTTGATTTGGAAATCTAAATATTTTATAAACAGATTATAATTTGGAATTTGAATTTGAAATTCAAATACATATATGTTGAAAATAAGGATTTGGAAAAATAAATAAATTATGATTGGAATAAAATTTATATTTATAAAAAGATATTTGCTTGTTTACTCATTAATAAATACAGATTAATTGTATATTAATTTTTGAATTTGAAATTCAAATATAAATGTGTTGAGAAATAAATCGGATTTAAATCTATATTTTAATTTTATAGATTTTTTTAATAATATACATATGTACTATGTATATGTATGTGTGTGTCTATATATATATATATATATATATATATATATATATATATATATATATATATATTAATATTTGGAAGTTGTGATTTGAAATTATGTAATGTAATGATTTTCAAAAGGGTATTCAAAGTTGAATAAATATATGATAAAAAAATACGCATGAATAAACGTAACTAAGTATGATTTGTTAAATTAATAAAAGGATTAAAAACATAAAACATGTTTTATAAATTAAAACAAAGTAAGGGTTTAAAACTAAAGTTTAAAATTAATTGAACTAAAGGACTCAAACATAATATTGCTTGAATTAACAAGTGTAAATGTTTTATAATACAATTTGACAAATGTGGGTAAATTACAACATGCATTAAACAAGTGTCATCAAATTATTTTATTTTTAAAATTAATAAATAAAATGTAAAAACAAATTTATATATATCGTAAATTCCTTTTTCTCTTATTTGGTTCAAAACTAAAGAAAATCAAAATCTGACTCAAAACAATAACAAGCCTAAAAAAAAATACAAACCAGAAAAGAAATGAAAGTTTCAGATCAAAACAAGAAAATCTGATTTTCTTAGACCAAACAAGCAAAAACCTGAAGTAAGTGAGAATGGATTCAAGTTCAAATCTGGGAATCAAAGCATGCAAAAGACATTAAATTCAAATTCAACTTAGCATAATTTAAATTCAAGACCTGGTTGGGAAGTTTAAATCCAGAAATGAAAGAATCAGAAGCAAATCAGAGCTTCAACATGGGAACCAGAAAGCAAATCAAAAATTTAAAATGGCAGATCAATTAACACACAAGAAATTCAACTTCAAACAGTTCAAATCAATCTACAAACCAGATCAAACTAAATCTGTTTCAACACTAAAAGCCTGAGCAAGACAAATGCAAGGACTAGCTTCATTAGATTAAAATCTAGCTACAGATTTCCAAAGTCCGGTCTCTGTTCTTCTCTGCTTCCTTGTTCAACAGCAAAAAGGTGAGCAAAACTTCTAGACCTTGAATCGATTTTCATTCTTGATTATGTGATGAAATCCGAGGATAATATATAATGTTTTGATGTCAAAATATGTTCATGCTTGTGACTGTATGCATACAGATATACATCTCTGCTGTAAAATGAATACCAGGATTTCCTATAAAAATTTAAATCTCAATATACAAGCTGCTTTGAATTACAACCTTTGAAGAAAAATTGTTAGAGATATTCAGATCAAATTTTAAAAATAATTCTAGATAAAATTAACTGATAGAAATTTTGGGATATAAAAATGTCAATAATGATCAACATAAAGTAGAAAATCAAATGATTTAATTTCGAGTTTTGATTATATGAACAGATTCACATTTCAAAATTACGATTTTGATAATCAATTCAAGATTTTAAATTTTGTTTTGAGAAAGAAATCTTGAGTTGATCGAAATGGGTATTATGGTCGATTGCCGTTGATCGGTAAGTGGGTTTGTGTCATGATTCTCGATGAAGATAGTTCGAGCATCGGTGATCATCAGAAAAATGGTTAGAAAAATTCTAATTCGCCGTGGTGGCCGTGCGAGGTTGAAGTAGAGTTTAAAGCCTGGTTTGGGTTGCCGAAGTTCTTAAAATAATTGCGTCAACGTTGGCACATTGGTGTCAATGAGATCGAGGGGAAAGTGATGCGCGGGAAAGTGGTGTCGTTTTGGGTACGATGGCGTGGATGATGATGATTAGGATCGTTGACTGCGAGGCATTTTCCAGTGATTAGTTTTTGGTTCAGATGTTTCAACTTGCTCAATTTCATTTTCGAGTTGCATTCGAGTTTTTGGGTGGTTAGGTGGCTTGAGGTGGTCGGAGGGGATTTGTTGGTGATAGTCGTGATGTCGAAGCATTGCCGACGATCAGTGCATGTGCACGAGGTTGCTGGCGTATCTGAGTTGCTATGATGGTTGGGGAAGAAGTGTGCACGGGTTAAGCTCGAGGAGATTGCATGTGTGACTCGAAGTAAAATAGGATCGCATGATTGCTCGAGAGTGTCTAGGGGTTTTTGTGTTTTTACTCGGGTCTGAGAATATTTGGTAAGAGCATGTTTTTAGACATTAAAATCTGAAATAGTTCGAACAGTTTTAATCTATTTCTTTTTGAAAAATAAATGTTGGTTTAAGATGAGGTTAATTAAAATCTTAAAACAAATTATTTTAAGTTTAAAAAAAATTTAATTTATACATACAACCTTATTTTAAAACTTATTTCGAAAAACATGATTTTTGTAATTAAGTAAGTAAAATAAAATGTTTTCAAATCATTAATTTAACTTAAAAATCTTGAGTAAATTTATGTATCGATGATGATTTATTTTCCAAAGATCATTAAGAAGACTTTTAAAAGATAATTAAAGTAATTATTTAAGATAAAAGATTTATCTTTAATTAATAAAAACTTTAAAGGATTTATTACTGAAGGTAATTAAAAGGTCAATTTCTTAATATAATTCCTTAAAAAGGTTGATTGTTGTAATTAAAGGTTAACTAAATTATAATAAGTAATTTAAGGGTGATTAATTACTTAAAAATAATTACTTAATAAAAGTAATTAAGGATACTTAATTAATGATTAGAGGTTAATTAATCAAGTGATTAAGCAATTATTAATTAAGGATAATTAGTTATGTGATTAATTATTTTAAAGTTTTACTTTGAGGATAATTAGGATTAGTGATTAAGGATAATCACTTATTGTTATTTTATTAATTAAATGAAATTAAGGGTTAATTAATTTTGTAACTAACTTAAGGTTAATTAATTATTGTAATTAATTAAGGATAATTAATTTAATGGTAATTAATTAAGGATTAATTTATTAATTAATTAATTAAGGATAATTAATTAAAGGATGATTGAATAATTAAAGGTTAATTATCTAAAGATTAAAGGTTAATTAATTTATTAATTAATAACTGATTAAAGGGTAATTAATCAAATGATTTGTAATTAATTAATGTTAATTAACCAGGATTAGTAATTAATCTGATTTAAAATTAATCAGATGATTAATTAATCTGACTTATGAATGTTTGAATTCTATTGATTGTTGAATTGTTTAGATATCCCTAATGTGTTATACTTTGTGCTATGAATTATTTTGGTGTGATCTGTGATGAATGTCATTTATTTATCTATGATAAATTATATTAGTTGTGAATCTATGAATGGACGATAAGCGTTATAGATTATACCGCTTATCGATATTGATACGATCGAATTTGTAATGATTGATGATGTTGGGTAAAACCCTTGGACTACACCTTACACACACAAATATGGATTGCATGAGCAAATTGGTTAAGTCACGGATTTTTGAAATGGTTTTAAAGTTAAATTTTTGAATTCAAATAGTTTTGGAAATGGAATTGGGTTAAATATAAAAACCTTTGAAAAGCAGTTTTAAAGATAATAGTTATTTTGAATAACTTGATAAAGTTTTGAAATTTGAATAATTTGATTTGAATTTGAATTCAAGATTTGAAATTGAATTCTATATTTAGAAATTAGGGTTTAAAAAATGATTATACAAGTTGTATAATGTATTTATATGGGTTTTAAACCAAATTATTTTGGGAATTTATATTTAACCCAAGTTTTATACTTTAAAAAAAATATAGTTTGTGCAAAGGTAATCGGATTTTTCCGAAATGAAAACCTTTGTTTTTCAAATAATAATAGCTTTCATATAAGGAAAGGATTTACAATTTGTGTTGAAAGATTTCAAGTTTGAGTTGAAATTGTTTTGAAAGCTATGAATGAATCTTTGTGAAAGATGGTTGAACCTTTGTTTTGAAATTGAAGAGGATCTAAAAGGTGTATCTTTGTATAAAAGATTTGAAATGGGATTGTTGAATTGAATCTTTGATGTAAAGATTGGATGAGTCAATCCAATTTGAAAAGAAAATTGTTTTGAAAGTTGTGAATGAATCTTTGTGAAAAATGGGTGAACTTTGTAAAGTAAATCTTTTTGTTTAAAGATTTGAAAATGGTAATTTGTTTAAACCATTTGAAAGAAAGGTTTTGGGTTTTAAGTTATGACTTAACCGAGATCCCAAAATCCATATATTTTAAAATTGAGCGCTCATTATTTGGTTTAGCCGGGAGAGGACCTTTGTGTCATATAACCGATTCCAAATAATGATACGACATTATGGATAGCAATTGAAGATCGGTGGTGAAGACCGGATATTTCCGAAAGCGAAACGATAACTCGTCGAATGTCTCTGCACCGGCTGATCCACAGTATAGAGATTTGATCACCCTTTGTAATGGGAAGTCAGGACGTGATTAGGGATTATTCGGATTTGCAAGGTCTTCTTTGGAAGTGCCTTTGGTTCTGTTCAAACCCGGAACAGACTTGTATAGATGTATGTCTGACATTACACTTTGAGATGTAAAGCTGTTCTCTATCAAATACATCTCTTTTTGGTGGCGGAGATTTATTCTCTTAGCTAAACACTATTCTCTGAGACGTACGAGCTCAGAGGTTATGTAGTTGATGGTTACTAGTGATACATTCCCAATTTGGTAGTGTGGCATGCTCAGTACTGCTGAGTATTGCTGATCATCTGTTGACCAAAGCATGGCTTTGTGAAAAGCGTAGCTTGAGACCTTGTCGGACCTCACTCCTCGAAAATGGTCGAAACAGGAAAGATGCGGCAAGGTTGCAGGGGTCGCGCCCCTAGGGTATGTCCATTCCTTTTGGAAAAGGGTGGTATCATGATATGGAGCCCAAATATTTAACCTATGTGGTTACTGAAAATACATTGCTTTGTGGTTGTTGGTGCTAAGGATCCTCAGATAAAGGTCGCAAACGACCGGGGATGGCATATCTTAGGTGTTACAACCAGGCAGGGAGTAAACTGGCCCTGTGTTGGCAGAGAGTCGGTTAGGTTCTCAGGGCGTCCCTCCAGAGGCGTTCCCATGTGGCAATAGTAAGTTCCTTAGCCTGACCATTTGTTGGAAAATCCAAAGAAACAATACGCGCCTTGTACGCTTTTAGTTGTATAACCTGTCATGGAATGTGGCGGTAATCTGCTATTGAACATGGTAGCTACAGTAGGCATACGATGAAATGTTATATGCTGGCTAAGATTGATACTATACTTTCAAAATGTTTCCACTATGCACTAATAATAATATCAAAATGGTTTTCGCGTATCAAGCATTTTTTACTATCATAAGGAGAAATCTTCTCCAATTCTGCGTTTGCATGGTGTGCGCGGCGGGAGGCCTTATCGTAGTTTCATTTTCCAAAAAGCATTGCAGATTTCAAATTTTAAATTTTTTGTTGTTCGTTTTAAAGATAAAACTGTTTTTTTTTTGCTCATACCAATCTCATGACTGGCCTGGAGTTTATTGTTCCCTTCCTAAACTCTAGGTGCCCACAATTTTCCACACGAGCAATCTAGAGTTGGGTTTATCAGATAATCGAATAGTAGGTGTAGATTTGGTAGCATTCAATCTCTGGATATTGGCAATCGCATTTGGATCAAGTAGATTCACTTCACCATGGGTGGTGATTCTCACTTTCTGGTTTGGAGTCTTTCTAGCTTTGGAGCTTTGGCAATGGAGTTACTAGATATTGGATTCTCTCTTTCTCACTTGAAATCATATTGGAGTTATCTTTCCGCTGTCGATGGTTGCAAAGTCTAGACCATCTACTTGTGTTATTTTCCGCTGTTATCGTTGTATCTCTGATGTTGACATCAATTGTATCAATATGTTATATTATTGTTGTATCAACTATTGTATATCAATGATATTATCTTTTCTTCCGCTGTGTTGTTATACTTAATGTATTATAAGCTCCGGCACAAGTCAGATTTCAACGATTGAATCCGCGCCATTCGAGTACAAGTGAAGTACGGGTGTTGATTTACGAATGCTGAAATTTGGACTATGACATTTTGGTATCAGAGCTGAAGGTTGAAACTTTAGCTCAGGAGTATAACACATTAGGTTACTCACTAGAGAAAGGGTGATGTATACCCTAGAATGAGTATATCCTTAAGATATCCGTTCGTGTGCCTCAGTAAATTCTCTTACTATCCACTGATAGTGAGTATGGGTGCAAGAAGAAGACGAGATAGGGGACACGGGAATACCAATACAAATAGTCAATACCCTACAACAAAGGAAACAATCTTTCTCTATCAGTCTCTTTTGATCCAATTTCAATTCTTTGATTGCTTCATGGCAGCTCGAGGGAGAAGTTTTGGTGCGATGGTGGCATTGTGAATCGTTTCTATTTTGTATTCTCTTCATCTATTCCCTATCAGCTTTTCGTTTTAAACTTTAAAGAATTTGAAATTCTACTCAAAATGAATTGATGAATAAAATATAAAGGTTTGTGTCGATAAAAAGATTTCGATTAGAACTAAATTTGAGAATTCTGTTGTAATTTCTTATGGGAATTCAAGTCTAAGGAGGGACAAGATAGTGTAAACTTTGGGGTATTCTGACCTGAATTTGGAATCCATACCTAGTGTTTGAGAATTATGGAAGATTGAATCTATCTATCTATTCTTTGGGGGTCCAATATATTCTACGAACGGTTAATTATCCCTTTATACTAACCAGTGCCTCTGCATATTTCGTAGATCCGGATGACTCGAGTATCTTGTGAAGTATTGAATGAGTTCATTCTCATAATTATTGGTGATATTCTTCTTTGGTAAGCCAAATGCAGAATGAATATTCAGTTTGATCTAAAAAAAACAATCCTTATCTGTTCTTTGTTGTCTTCCCGTCCAACAAACTTCGAAGACGAAATTTTCTTAAAGGGAAATCTGTAACATTCCTGTTTTTAAATCAAATTCAAATTGGCAATTAATTTAATTTTGAAATTAAATTGTGAATTAATTTGGTATTTTCCAAATTTAAATAGATATTTGTTTGTTATTAGTAAAAATGTATATAAATATGATTTAAAATAGAATTCTAATTGACGGTTCAGAGAATAAATATTTTGAATAGTATATTAATTATAAACTTAATTGAGGATTAATTTGAAAATGTAGGAATAAATATAAATATATATATATATATAAGATTTTTAAATAAAGGACTTGATTTGGAAATCTAAATATTTTAAAAATAGATTATAATTTGGAATTTGAATTTGAAATTCAAATACATATATGTTGAAAATAAAGATTTGGAAAAATAAATAAATTATGATTGGAATAAAATTTATATTTATAAAAAGATATTTGTTTGTTTACTCATTTACAAATACAAATTAATTGCATATTAATTTTTTAATTTGAAATTCAAATATAAATGTGTTGAGATATAAATTGGATTTAAATCTATATTTTAATTTTATAGATTTTTGTATAATAATATACATATGTACTATGTATATGTATGTGTATATATATACATATATATTAATATTCGGAAGTTATGATTTGAAATTATGTAATGTAATGATTTTCAAAAGGGTATTCAAAGTTGTACAAATATATGTCAAAAAAAATATGCATGAATAAAAATAACTAAGTATGATTAGCTTAAGGATTAAAAACATAAAACATGTTTTATAAATTAAAACAAAGTAATGGTTTAAATCTAAAGTTTAAAATTAATTGAACTAAAGGACTCAAACATAATATTGCTTGAATTAACAAGTGTAAATGTTTTATAATACAATTTGACAAATGTGGGTAAATTACAACATGCATTAAATAAGTGTCCTCAAATTATTTTATTTTTAAATTTAATAAATAAAATGTAAAAACAAATTTATATATATCATAAATTCCTTTTTCTCTTATTTGGTTCAAAACTAAAGAAAATCAAAATCTGAATCAAAATAATAACAAGCCTGAAACAAAATACAAACCAGAAAAGAAATGAAAGTTTCAGATCAAAACAAGAAAATCTGATTTTCTCAGACCAAACAAGAAAAAACCTGAAGTAGGTGAGAATGGATTCAAGTTCAAATCTGGGAATTAAAGCATGCAACAGACATTAAATTCAAATTCAACTCAGCATGATTTAAATTCAAGACCTGAAAGGGAAGTTTAAATCTAGAAATGAAAGAATCAGAAGCAAATCAGAGCTTCAACATGGGAACCAGAAAGCAAATCAAAAATTTAAAATGGCAGATCAATTAACACACAAGAAATTCAACTTCAAACAGTTCAAATCAATCTACAAACCAGATCAAACTAAATCTGTTTCAACACTAAAAGCCTGAGCAAGACAAATGCAAGGATTAGCTTCATTAGATTAAAATCTAGCTACTGATTTCCAAAGTCTGGTCTCTGTTCTTCTCTGCTTCCTTGTTCAACAGCAAAAAGGTGAGCAAAACTTCTAGACCTTGAATCGATTTTCATTCTTGATTATGTGATGAAATCCGAGGATAATATATAATGTTTTGATGTCAAAATATGTTCATGCTTGTGACTGTATGCATACAGATATACATCTCTGCTGTAAAATGAATACCAGGATTTCCTATAAAAATTTAAATCTCAATATACAAGCTGCTTTGAATTACAACCTTTGTAATAAAAATTGTTAGAGATATTCAGATCAAATTTTAAAAATAATTCTAGATAAAATTAACTGATAGAAATTCTGGAATATAAAAATGTCAGTATTGATCAACATAAAGTAGAAAATCAAATGATTTAATTTTGGGTTTTGATTATACGAACAGATTCGCATTTCACAATTATGATTTTTGATAATCAATTCAAGATTTTAAATTTTATTTCGAGTAATAAATCTTGAGTTGATCGAAATGGGTATTATGGTCAATTGCCGTTGATCGGCAAGTTGGTTTGTGTCGTGATTCTCGATGAAGATAGTTCGAGCATCGGTGATCATCAGAAAAATGGTCAGAAAAATTCTACTTCACCGTGGTGGCCGTGCGAGGTTAAAATAGCGTTTAAAGCCTGGTTTGGGTTGCTGTAGTTGTCGAAGTAATTGCGTCAACGTTGGTGCATTGGAGTCAACGGGACCGAGGGGAAAGCGATGCATGGGAAGGTGGTGCCGTTTTGGTACGATGGCATGGATGACAATGATTGGGTCATCGACGGCGAGCGTTATCCAGTGATTATTTTTTGGTTCAGATGTTTCAACTTGCTCAATTTCATTTTCGAGTTGCATTCAAGTTTTTGGGTGGTCAGGTGGCTTGAAGTGGTCGGAGGGGATTTGTTGGTGATGATCGTGGATGCGAAGCATTGCCGGCGATCAGTGCATGTGCACCAGGTTGCTGGCGTATCTGCGTTGCTACGGTGGTTGGGGAAGAAGTGTGCATGGGTTAAGCTCGAGGAGATTGCATGTGTGACTCGAAGTAAAATGGGATCGCATGATTGCTCGAGAGTGTCTCGGGGTTTTTTGTGTTTTTAACCGGGTTTGAGAATTTTTTGTAAGAGCATGTTTTTAGACATTAAAATCGGAAATAGTTTGAACTATTTTAATCTATTTCTTTTTGAAAAATAAATGTTGGTTTAAGATGAGGTTAACTAAAATCATAAAACAAATTATTTTAAGTTAAAAAAAGTTTAATTTATACATACAACCTTATTTGAAAACTTATTTCGAACGAACTTTATTTTTGTAATTAAGTAAGTACAAATCATTAATTTAACTAAAATCTTGAGTAAATTTATGTATTAATGATGATTTATTTTCCAAAGATCATTAACAAGACTTTTAAAAGATAATTAAAGTAATTATTTAAGATAAAAGATTTATCTTTTAATTAATAAAAACTTTAAGGGATTTATTAGTGAAGGTAACTAAAAGGTCAATTTCTTAATATAATTCCTTAAAAAGGTTGATTACTTTAATTAAAGGTTAACTATAATAAGTAATTTAAGGGTGATTAATTACTTAAAAATAATTACTTAATAAAAGCAATTAAGGATAATTAATTAATGTTTAGAGGTTAATTAATCAAGCGACTAAGCAATAATTAATTAAGCATAATTAGTTATGTGATTAATTAATTAAAGTAATTACTTTGAGAATAATTAATTAATTAAGGATTAGTGATTAAGGATAATCACTTATTGTTATTTTATTACTTAAATGAAATTAAGGGTTAATTAATTTTGTAACTAACTTAAGGTTAATTAATTATTGTAATTAATTAAGGATAATTAATTTAATGGTAATTAATTAAGGGTTAATTAATTAATTAATTAATTAATTAATTAAAGGATGATTAAATAATTAAAGGTTAATTATTTAATAATTAAAGGTTAATTAATTTATTAATTAATAACTGATTAAAGGGTAATTAATTAAATGATTTGTAATTAATTAATGTTAATTAACTTGGATTAGTAATTAATCTGATTTACAATTAATTAGGTGATTAATTAATCTGACTTATGGATGTTTGAATTCGATTGATTGTTGAATTGTTTTGATATCCCTGATGTGTTATGCTTTGTACTATGAATTGTTTTGGTATGATCTGTGATGAATGTTATTTATATATCCGTGATAAATTATATTATCTGTGAATCTGTGAATGAGCGATAAGCGTTATAAATTATACCGCTTATCGATATTGATATGATTGAATTTGTGATGATTGATGATGTTGCACTATTAGGTAAAAACCCCTGGACTACACCTTACAGACATAAATATGGATTGCACGAGGAAATTGGTTAAGTCACAGATTTTTGAAATTGTTTTAAAGTTAAATTTTTGAATTCAAATAGTTTAGGAAATGGAATTGGGTTAAATATAAAAGCCTTTGAAAAGGAGTTTTAAAGATAATAGTTACTTTGAATAACTTGATAAAGTTTTGAAATTTGAATAATTTGATTTGAATTTGAATTCAAAATTTGAAATTGAATTCTATATTTACAAATTAGGGTTTAAAAAAGATTATACAAGTTATAAAATGTATTTGTATGGGTTTTAGACCAAATTATTTTGGGAATTTATATTTAACCCAAGTTTTATACTTTAAAAAAATAGCTTGTGTAAATGTAATCGGATTTTTCCGAAACGAAAACCTTTGTTTTTCAAATAATAATAGCTTTCATATAAGGAAAGGATTTCCAATTTGTGTTGGAAGATTTCAAGTTTGAGTTGAAATTGTTTTGAAAGCTATGAATGAATCTTTTTGAAAGATGGTTGAACCTTTGTTTTGAAATTGAAGAGGATTTAAAAGGTGTATCTTTGTATAAAAGATTTGAAATGGGAATTATTGAATTGAATCTTTGATGTAAAGATCAGATGAGTCAATCCAATTTGAAAAGGAAATTATTATGGAAGTTGTGAATGAATCTTTGTGAAAAATGGGTGAACTTTGTAAAGTAAATCTTGTTTAAAGATTTGAAAATGGTAATTTGTTTAATCCATTT
The DNA here is from genome assembly GCA_030765085.1 of Allium cepa. Classification (NCBI taxonomy): domain Eukaryota; kingdom Viridiplantae; phylum Streptophyta; class Magnoliopsida; order Asparagales; family Amaryllidaceae; genus Allium; species Allium cepa. The sequence continues at coordinate 281,679,010 of CM060937.1, read as the reverse complement.
GAAAGAAAGGTTTGAGTTTTAAGTTCTGACTTAACTGAGGTTCCAATATCCATATGTTTTTAAAATTAAGTGCTCATTATTCGGTTTAGCCGGGTGAGGACCTTCGTGTCATATAACCCATTCTGAATAATGATACAACGTTATTTATAGCAATTGAAGACCGGTGGTGAAGACCGGATATTTTCGAAAGCAAAAGGATAACTCGTCGAATGTCTCTGCACCGGCTGATCCCCGGTATAGAGATTTGATCACCCTTTGTGATGGGAAGTTCGGACGTGATTAGGGATTATTCGAATTTGCAAGGGATTTTTTGGAAGTGCCTTTGGTTCTGTTCGAACCCGTAACAGACTTCTATGAATGTATGTATGACATTACACTTTGAGATGTAAAGTTGGTCTCTATCAAATACATTTCTGTTTGGTGGCGGAGATTTATTCCCCTAGTTTAACACCCTTCTCTAAGACGTACGAGCTCAGAGGTTGTATAGTTGATGGTTGCTAGTGATACATTCACAACTTGGTAGTGTGGCATGCTGAGTGCTGCTGAGTGTTGCTAATCATTTATTGATCAAAGCATGCCTTTGTGAAAAGCATAGCTTTATGGACGAGACCTCATCGGACATCACTCCCCGAAAATGGTCGAAACAGGAAAGATGCGGCAAGGTTGCAGGGGTCGCGCCCCTAGGATATGTCCATTCCTTCTGGAAAATGGTGGTATCATGGTATGGAGCCTAGATATTTAACTTATGTGGTTACTGCAAATACATTGCTTTGTGGTTGTTGGTGTTGAATCCTCGGATAAAGGTCGCAAACAACCGGGGATGGCATATTTTAGGTGTTACTCCCGGACAGGGAGTAAACCGGCCTTGTGTTGGCAGAGAGCCGGGTTGGTTCTCGGGGCGTCCCTCTAGAGGCGTTCCCATGTGGCAATAGGAAGTTCCTTAGTCTGACCATTTGTTGGAAAATCCAAAGAAATAAGACACACCCTGTACGGTTTTAGTTGTATAACCTATCATGTAATGTGGCGGTAACCTGCTATTGAACATGATAGCTATAGTAGGCATACGACGAAATGTTGTATGCTGGTTAAGATTAATATTATACTTTCGAAATGTTTTCCACTATGCAATAATAATAATATCATAATGGTTTCCGCGTATCAAGCATTTTTGACTATCATAAGGAGAAATCTCCTCTAATTCTGCGTTTGCATGGTGTGTGCAGCGGGAGGCCTTATGGTAGTTTCATTTTCCAAAAAGCATTGCGCATTTCAATTTTTTAATTATTTCGTTGTTCGTTTTAAAGATAAAACTATTTTTGTTATCTCATACCAATCTCATGACTGACCCGGAGTTTATTGTTCCCTTCCTAAACTCTGCGTGCCCACAATTTTCCACACAGGAAATCTAGAGTTGGGTTTTTCAGATAATCGAATAGTAGGTGTAGATTCGATAGCATTCAATTTCTGGATATTGGCAATCGCATTTGGATCAAGTAGATTCACTTCAGCATGGATGACGATTCTCACTTTCTGGTTTGGAGTCTTTCTAGCTTTGGAGCTTTGGCAATAGAGTTGCTAGATATCAGATTCTTGCTTTCTCACTTGAAATCATATTGGAGTTATCTTTCCGCTGTCGACGGTTGCAAAGTCTAGACCATCTACTTGTGTTATTTTCCGCTGTTATCCTTGTATCTCTGATGTTGATATTAATTGTATCAATATGTTATATTATTGTTGTATCAACTGTTGTATATCAATAATATTATCTTTTCTTCCACTGTGTTGTTATACTTAATATTTTATAAGCTCCGACACGAGTCAGATTTCAATGATTAAATATGTGACATTCGAGTACAAGTGAAGTACGGGTGTCGATTTTCGAACGCTGAAGTTTCGACCGTGACATATTAAATGTTTTTTTTTATGAAAAAAGGTACTTTATAAACTAAAGAAGAACATATACTTCCAGGATATACCTCATTAAAACTTCGCAACCCGTCAACCTAAATGAGTGTCTTACTAGAAAAAAGATTACATGTCATGTCCGTATATTAACAGTACAACAAACACAAAACCAAACGAAGTTGACAAATAGACGGAGGAGTTAACAAGTAACTGTCACACTCGTAACCATCGATACGGAAAACTCGGGGAAAAAGCGGAAAAAGGCATCGAAACTAGGACACTGGTGAAGCGGACAGCAACACGGTAAACAACAAACACATAGATCGAAGAAGAGAACCAAAATATCACTAACTCATAAGAAGCTTCCATTTACTTTAATTAAATTTTAGATCTGAAATTAAACTTCAGAAGAGCTTCAATAATGGCGGCCAAAGAGAACACAAACATGAAGAAGAAAAATTCACGAAAGCAGTCATGCAACTTCAAGCAAGTCGACTTCAAGCTCAGGGAGGCTGGAGTACCATATTCGGGTCGATTTTCACTTCGAAGACTGTCAAGATAAGTAGCAAATCTCTTGATATTTTCTTTGAATCCACTATACTTTGAATAAGATGCTTGCGGTCTTGTTTTAAGATACTGCTTCTGACATGAATTGGCATTTGAATTCGGTTGAAAACTCTAGAATTGCGTTCGCACCAAATGTGTCATATCACCGAAGTAATTGTAATATTCCTGATAAGTGTAAGAAGACTGTTATTGTTCAGTTTTTTAGACATTCTTTCAAGAATTTAATCAATTTCACATGAAGTACCGAAGCTAAGACCTAGCTTATGCATATATTCCTCTAGAATTTGTTTAGAATAAGAGCACTTGAAAAATAAGCGATTTCTATCCTCATTATGGTTATAACAGAGAACGCAGATTAATGCCATTATTCCATCCGCTAACTCTATCTTTTGTATTCAATTTGTTTAATGTTGCCAACAAAGCACAAATTGACATTTCTGGAGCATACTTGGTATCCCATATAACTCTTGACCATGTAAAATCTGGATGTTTAGTTCATATATGGTTCCATGCTGAATTTAAATTGAAATTACCATCATTACTGGATAACCAAAACCAGTAATCATGTTGCTTTTGGTTATCTATTTTAATGTTTTGCAGTGCATTGTGACATTGGATATGAACATGATCAAGCCGACTTTTCCATTCATTGTCATCTATAAGAGTAGCAACTTTTCTGTTATTGCCTTCTAAAATATTCATGGAATTCCATCCAAATTTTTCCACGAATGAGTAACCATCAATCTAGGGATCTAACCACATGTCTGTGCTATCACCATTAACTATTTTTCTAGTAATTGAACCTGAGCACCACTTTCTAGCTTTAAGCAATGTGTTCCAAGTATTAGATGCATTATTATCTATGGCAGAAGCCTAGAAATTTCTACTACTGCAATATATGTTATGCATCCAAATAGCCCAAATAGATTTCTTTTGTAAAAAATTCCATAAAAGTTTCAAATCCACTGCTTTTGTTAAGTCTTCATGTTTTCTTATACCTAGCCCACCCTCAATTTTGGTTTTACAAGCTTCATCCCAACTCATTTTATGGGCTTTAGATTTTCAGATAAAATTAGCACATACAGAATTGATTCGTTGAATAACAGACTTTGGGAATTGAGAAAATTATAGCCAAAATTGAATCATGGGATATATGACTATTTTTACTAATTCAATTGGACCACTAATATTAATTAATTTACTATTCCAATGGTTGAATTTTTTATTAATTTTATCAATTAAACATTCAAAGTCCCTTGCTTTAAGGATGTTGTCAGATAATGGGATACCTAAGTAGAGCACTGGAAGGCTGCCTATACAGACCTTTAGAATGTCAGCAATTTGTTGTTTTTGTTTGGCTCCTTTGCTGAAATAGACAGTGGATTCATTCACATCAAGTCCAGTAAAACATTTTAAACTATGAAGGGTGTGCCTGATACGCTCTGCATTCAAAATGTTGGCTTTGGCCATAATCAAAATGTCATCCGCACATAATAAATGAGTAATTATTGGATTAATTTTATGGATAGGGGTGAGATTACCTTTTATGTATTCCAAATCAAGGTTGATTGTGAGGAATTCCATTGCTATTGAAAATAAATAGGGTGAGAGAAGGTCGCCTTATCTTAATAACCTGGAGCTCTCAAAGAAACCAAAAGGAGATCCTTCTATCAACACCGAAAATGATGGGGTAAAAATACATTCATATAGTAAGTGAGCAAAAGGGGTAGGAAATCCCATGGCCATTATTATATGACGAATAACTCTTTGTTTATTTTGTCATAGGGTTTATGTAAGTCAATTTTCAAGCAAATGTTGGTGCAATTTTTCCTATTAAATCCTCTAATCATTTCATATGCAAGTAAAGAATTTTCCATAATGGTTCTTCTAGGGATGAATGCATTCTAATTGTGTGAAATAAGGTCATCCATATAAGGTTTTAGTCGATTACATAGAAGATTGGCTAAAATCATATAGGAGACATTACATAATGAGATCGGTCTGAAATCGGATATATCACTTGCATCTGGTTTTTTTAGAATGAGAAATAAACATGTGATTGATTTCTTTTATAATTTTTCCATGTTTAAGAATTCCATTTCTGGCGTTCAAACTATCCTCCTAGTGAACTTTTTAAATTTTCAAATTTATGCCATCTGGTCCGGGGGAACTGTTGTCATTTATCTAAAAAACAGTAGTTTCTATTTCCTCCAATTGAAATGGCTAACATAAATTTTTGCTTTCATTTTCAGAGAGGATTTTCTTACATGTAATGCCTGGGAATTGACTTGTAACATGAGTTGAAGAAAAGAGAGTAGTAAACAATTAATAGCTTCTTGAGCTAACTTTTCTGATGTTGATTACCATGTGCCATTTGAATTTAAAAAATAATTAATTCCCCTATTTGGTTTAAGAACATTAACTTGTTATAGAAAAAATTGGTTGGTCTACCACCTTTAACTAACCAATTAAATTTTATTCTTTGTTCATTGTCAATCGCAATTTTCCTCATAAAGGAGTGCATCTGGTCATTTATCAGGCTGAACTGTTCCTTTAAAGAATCACTAGCAGGATTGTGAACTAACTGATTGCAAATAGCACTTGCCTCCTCTTTCAGTAGAGCAAATAAGAAAATACTTTATGAATGTTTCTGATATTTTTAATCCATGTTTTTAGTGCTTTTTTGCAGCTTTAAGTTTGCAAAGAAGGGGGTACAAAGGGTTGCCATGGAAGTGCTGAGACAAAGCATTGAGGAGGGCTGGATGATATCCCTCTAGAAGATGCCAGGTATTGCTATGTTTGAAAGGAGTTCTTCTCTTTCTCTCGTCATGATTCATGCACTTTATAGTAATAGGAGAATGCACCAAATGATGAAATTTATTCATCCATAATAAATTGACAGAGACACTGTCAATTTTACTATGAATTGAAAATTTGAGTCCACCCCTCCAAGTGAAAAAATTACCAGTGAAGTTAGGTTCCACTAGCTTAGAAGAAGTGATGCAATTAATAAAGTCTAAGTCACCCATTGAATTACAGAAATAATTATTCATTCTCTTGTTAGGCAATAAGATAGAATTGAAATCGCCCGCCACCACCCACGGGAGGTTAACTTTTTTAGATTGCTCTACAATATAACTCCAAAGCTCCTTTCTCTTGATTTCATCATTGGAAGCATAAATTGTAGAGCATATCAAACTAGTTCCATTGATGTTGTGCAGATACAAGAGATAAATTGATCATTAGTATGAATAATGATATTCGACCAATGCATGGAATCCCATAAGATTAAGATTCTACTATAAGGCTATTAGAGATTTTGCGAGTGTTTCCATTTATCATCTAGTCTTGCCATGAATCTATCAATGTTAACTACATATAATTTATTTTCAATAATTCCAATAAAAGAGAACCTTTTACTACTAATTAAATGTAAAATTTCTAGCTGTTTGGGAAGGGCATTCCTGCCCCAGATGTTCCCAAAAAGGAACTCCATATATTAATGTTGTCTGAAATGCTACGATCACCTGGGGATGTAGCAGTCCTGGCTATCTTATGCTTTTTCGACTTTTTGCTTTTCCCTTTTAGTTGATTAACTAGAGTGTTCCATGTAGGATTGTCTAAGACATCAACTGACGATGTTGCTTTGAATTCGAAGGGGGCTTCTTCGGTTTTGACTTTCCGAGTGGCTTTGGTTCTGGTTGCCTGATAAAGATTTGCAGTCTGTTCCATATTGCCGCTGCAGGGAGCATTAGCAGGCTCAGGAGTTATTACATCAGTCGTAGTGCTTTCTTCATTTGTGTTTATATTGTTTTCCTGTAAACATGTATCCGATTGCGTAGAATTTGTATCTTGAATTACATTTGTATTTATAGTTGCGTGCACGAAACTCGACCGAACAGTTTGATATTCTCTTTCGGATTGTTCTGAATTGATAGTATCATTCCCATCATTTTGAGAGTTGATACAAGAATCCTTCCATTTTGAGATGTCTTGATTGGCTGCGATATTGTTCAGACCACTAGTACTTGCAATGTTTTGTATGATTTATCCACGGTCATCTATGCTCATTTCCTTGTTTTCATCATGTTGAACGGTAGAAGTATTTTTTGGCATCTAGATTTTATTGAATTGATAGTGTGACTCTTGGTGACCGAAACAGGAGCAATTTTAGCGAGTTGTAGGTTTCCATTCATATGTAACTTTCTGCCATATAATTTCATCGTTTTTCGATAGGATAGGAATCTTACTTGAAAAGTTGAAAGAGTTATTGATTTCTATGAATACCCTAGCATAAGTGATTTCAATTATACCTTGAGTAAATTTGTCCAACTTGATAGGAGATTCAATAAACGAAGCAATATGACTAATCCCTTCTTTCTTCCAGTAATCTAGAGGTAGGTTAGGGAAGCGGACCCATAGCGAAATAGAGTTAAGTAATTCTTAGTTAAGATGCAGCCCAAGAGACCATCTCTTCGTCATTATAAGATTTTTGTTATAGTAATAGAGGCCATCCTCCATAATTCAATCGTAATTTTTTTTATTATTAAATTTTATAACATAAAATCTATTCTCTTTAAAATAGAAAAAGAAATCATCTTCTGGTTTCCACACTCTCATTATATAATCCATAAATAAGGATAATACGGTTTAGGGCCAACAACGTAAATAACAATAGCAATGTCCCATTGTTATTTAGTGTTTTAAACAAACTCAGCAGACATTTTTGCATAGTCACTGAGTTGAAATTACAAGGCTGATAAAATTTTAGCGGCATAGAAATCGGAATATTGTTACCCTTAACAACTTCATTCCACACCCTACTAAACTGAGTGAAGAAATTCCATTTGGAGCTTACAGGTTTAGATTCAGATTGGGAGTGATTAATATTATCAAAAGAGTGGGTTGGATTTTAAGAAGCATGAGGAGTGGATGTAGGTCTCGAATTCTTTGGATTAGAGGGGTTGGAAACGATATTAGTGAAACGAGGTAATTGAGGTTCTTTCATTTGATATTTCCACCTTTTGGATCTAACTGGAGTAAAACCATCCTCCAGATAAGCTGAAGAGGCAGCCTTAGGGATCGAGGAGAAACCCGGAGGCGAATTTGATAGGTTGGGCATGGAAGAAGATAGATGAAGCGTGTCCGTCAAGGTAGGGCTTGCAAAAGACATGGTACGAAAACAGGGCACTAGGGTGAAAGCAGGAAACTCATGGGAGAATAGGGCAAAGAAAAGACACGAGGTAAGATAAGAAAGACAGCGGTAGAAAATAAGGCCACAGCAGGAAGAAAAGGAGATTAAGTGAAAACAAGGGTTTCCACCATGGCTTGACTAAAAAGTACACTCCATTTTTTTATTTAATTGAATATTAGTTTGATAAATTAAATGTTCAAATTATTATTTATCTCATTTTAGTTATATAAGTATCTTTGTGTAAACTTTTTTAAATACAATGACATCCAAACAAATTTATCTCGGGGTTGTTGTCCCCCAAACTCATTTCACTTTATATCCAACCTTCGCCACTAGTTGTGCCTATTATGAAGATGTCGTCTCCACCTTCCTTCCGTCTACTATCACTCTCACCACTCCCTAACTTCTACACCATCTCCTCTCTACTCAAATCCTCTTCCTTCACCCTTCTCACTTAGCTTCACTCCCACATTATCAAGCCCACCTCTCCTCCCCCTCGACTCTTTCATCCGTTCTTACACCTCCTTCCACCTTCTTCCATGAATTTATTTCTCTTTATATTCCCATTTGTGACATCATCACCCACAATTACTCCATGATCAATGCCTTTTTTTAAAAGTGGCGATCATGTCAGCACATCATATTGGACTTGTTTAGAGCTTGGTTCTATACGTTGGGAAATTTCTATAGAAAAAAGAAGGAGGGAGAAGTAACTCATATTTTGCTAATGGAGATTGAGAGAATGTTTAGTAAACGAGGAAACAAGCTTTATTTTCTTTGCACTTTTCTTTTTTCTTGCATACAATTATATTTACTTGCTTGGATACATCAAATGAGAGAGCACATCTCAATTTATAGTGGAGTATGTTCTCTAAACTTTTCTTCAATCTTCTATTTTCTAGATTTTTCTTGATAAAGCATTTTGTAGATTTCTCCAAATTACATATTTGATAAGTCTAGATTTTTCTCCATTCTTAATTTTGGTCTTTTCCAAATACAAAGATTAAATTTGTCAACATAATCTACATTTCTCAAAAAACAAGTTTATTTCCAACATCCGCCGTAAATTTGATTTTGTAAATCCGAGTAAAATTTCAAATATTTATATTCTACATGCTTCGGTATAAATAGAGATATTATCCCATCATTCATTATTGTATTGACGTTCTTCCTCAAAATCGAGATCTTTGATGCAATTTCACGAATCGTTGTGGCGCTCCATTCAATTCGTCTTCCTTTCTTACCATAGAATATTCAAAAAGTAAGCGTTTAAATATCCACCTTGTCTAAGTGTTGTAAATTTTGAATGACTCATATACGTTATCTTTCCATTCTTTCTTAAATTTACTTTTGCAATCTTTAACCAATCCAATATCTTCGTGAAATTCACATTGGTCTCTTTGACTTCCTCTTTGATCTTTTCCTTTTTTACTTCTTTATTGTTCTCTATTTTCATTTCTTCAATTTTTTGCTTATATTTTAAATCTCCTCCAATCTCTTAAATTTCATTTCTTTTGTTTTCGTACTTTTCATTGTTGGCATCATTTATGCTTACTTTATTTCATCATTTTCTTTTCCATCTTTTACTCGTTTTTCTTCTTCTTTAATTTTCTCCTTTTTTTCAGCTTCTTCTTCCACCTTTTCAGTTTTTGCTATCTTGATAGCCTCCTTTTTCACTTCATTGGCTTTTGAAAGGTCTTCATCTGTAATCCTTATGACTTTCTCTTGGGTTATCTTTGACGACTCTTCTACAACAATCTCTTACATGTCAGTATTTGTTTTCTCTTTCTCTTCCATTGCAGCGTTCTCTCTTACTCCATTGTTTTCTTTTTGGTCCTTATCAGCTAAGATGTCTTCTTTAATATATTCTATTTCATTATCCACCTTGAAAACCTTGATTTAATGGCTCTTTTTCAACTTTTCTATTTAATTTTTCTTCTTAGACTTGAAGCATTTGCATGAGTTGACCAATGTTCATAGTTTTTATATCTTTGGAATCTTTAATTGCTACAACAATGTTATCAAATTTGGAATCCAAACATTGTAAAATTTTCTCAAATATTCTAGAATTATCCATTTTTTCTTCACATCTTTTCAATTGATTTATAATTGATAAAACCCATGAAAAATAATCATCGATTGTTTCCGATGATTCCATTAATAGAGATTCAAACTTACCTCTCATAGATTGTGATCGAATTTTTCTCACTTTATCAATTCTCATGAATGTATTCTCCAAAATCTCTTATGCTTCCTTACTAGCAGACACATTTGCTATCTTCTCGAACATATCATCATCCAAACATTGATGAATGATAACTAGGGCTAAATCTTTCTTCTTCAAACTCTTCAAATTACCCTCTTTAGCTTGGGATAAAGTTGTGACATAGACGGGTTCTTCATACTCATTTTCTACGACATCCTACACATCTTGTGATTCAAACACTGCCTTCATGCGGATTCTCCAATTATCATAATATCCTTTTTTAAGTAAGAGAATTTTTACGATACTCAATCCACTTGCCATTCTTCTTTGCTATCAACTTAGCTCTGATACCACTGTTGGAAATGTTAGGAGGATCTTTAAGCTCTGATATCACAGCTGAGAAATTTCTATAGAAAGAAGAAGGAGGAAGAAATAACTTCTAAGTTGCTAATGGAGACTGAGAGAATATTTTGTCAAAGAGGAAATAAGCTTTATTTTCTTTGCACCTTTTCATTTTGCTTACATATAATTATATTTACTTTCTTAGATACATCAAATGAGATAGCACATCTCAATTTACAGTGAAGTATATTCTCTAGACTTTTCTTTTTCTAGACATTTCTTCAATTTTCTATTTTCTGGATTTATATTGATAAAACATTTTTTAGAATTCTTCAAATTACATATTTGATAAGTCCGGATTTTTCAACATTCTTAATTTTGGTCTTTCCAAAATACAAAGATTAAATTTGTCAACATAATTAACATTTCTCAAAAACAAAGTTTATTTTCAACAATACATGGAAAGAGGTGAAGTAGGTTTAAAAGTTTTTCAAGCAATGGAAAGTGGTGTATCAACAATGCTTTGTGTGTGTACGCATGCAGGGTTGGTGGAACCATGTAAAGACTTGTTTTATTTGATGAGTAAAAAAGTATGGTATAAAGGCTAAAGTTTGATCATTATGGCTGCATGATGGATGTATTGGCTCAGAATGGGCTGCTAGAGGAAGCTAAGGACTTGGTACACTCAATGTCCATTGCTGACCGATGCTTAAGTTTGTGAAGCGGTACTTATGACAAGAAGTGTCGACTTTATAAGAGTGTTAGGCTTGCCCAATATGTTGCTGAACATATGTTGAAGTTTGAGAAAGTTTGTGAAACAACGTATATTTAATGTCTTTATCCGCACCAAATCACTAACATTTGAGTTCTGTTTTTTAGTTGCTACAATACAAATTAGAAATTTACTTCCTGAGGAATTCTGACAACATTTCTTTAATAGAAAATTGTTCTAGTTCTCTTTTTCTTGAATTGAAAAGGGGAGACATTTAATTTGCTTTCTTTTCTTTCCTTTTTTTTAAAGATATATTAAAGTTACATCTATTCGATCAAAGAATAAGTGATACAGCTGATCTCTTCTATAAATAGTGCAATTTTTTCAATCACTCCTGTAACAACATGTAGTATTTTGTAGCTGAAGATTCTAAACTGCAAAGATATCGATGTTAGAACCAGTACAGTGTGGGTAATTAACATATCTTTGATTTCATATCATCAAAATTAGACACACACACGCCGTAGTTTTCCTAAACGATGATCAGCTTGTTAATTAAAGTGAAAAAGAAAAAGAAAAAGAAAAGATGTAAATCCCAAATAAAAAACTAAACAAATTACAAAAACTTAGTTGCGTCTTGAACGAGCTGATACATGCCCTCTTCCATCAGTTGAGGGCTTAATCTAACCATCAAAACACAGAACTCCATCTGACTCAACATTCCATCCCCGTCTAAATCGCCTTCCTTCAACATCTCTCTCAACTCTGCGTCACTCATATGATTCAAGCCCATTGTTGGAGCATTTGCTTTCAGGCTCTGGAATGTTATCATGCGTGTATTTGCATCCATCAACAACCGGAAGCCGTTGCATAGCTCCTGCATGAGGCCATCGTCTCCTAGCTTGTTTGCCATTGTTGGTAAGAAGTCTTCAAAGCCATCCATTACTATTACTATTAATGCTGTTTATACAACCCTTATACTATATATACTTGTTGCATATACTATATGTACTTGTTGTATATAAAATATGAGAGATGGTAAATGGTAACAGAGGTGTATTTATAGGAAGAGAACGAATGGCATAATCAGTGTGATAGATAGCTGGAGATGTTAAGGATTTACGATTAGTTGTAATTTTAAAGAAGGTGGTGTAGGAATCTTGTACAAATAAATGTGGGCTTTCCAAGAAGGTGCTGCTCATGTTCAGAATATTTTATGCTCTTATTTGATATTTCCTCAGTTGACTTTTTTAGATTAAATATTCTTTCGAACAATGCTACCGTATGTAGGAATTTGCACATATACATTCCTGGTGAAGAAATTGATGGATCATATAAACATATATTGTTACATTTCATAGTTATTACTGACTAATGTGTCAACATACTACTCGTATGTTGTATATATTCTGCAGATCTATAAATAGTTTGAGGACTGCATTTTAACAATGTAAAGGTGATAAATCTTGCTTTGATTTTCGACTAGATCAAACAATACAATTTGAAATCTTATTAGCTAAGCATTTGTTTGGAACAGATGGCTAACAATATAAGCAAAACCTATATACGTCATGCAAGCAATCTAAGGAAGCTGTTGACAGGGTGTGTCAAGTTTAAAAGAAACTAATGTTAATGTCATCTATTTTGTACTAGTAAAATTATTGGGATGCACTGAAATTTCTTAATGCTTGACTAAATTACATGAGATATTACAAGGATATAAGTATAAAATAGAACACGCTATTGTGGACAAAAGCATTGTATTCACACACTTTTAGTCTATAAGCCGCAATTGCACTGTATATTCACACACACTTTCCAGTACAGCATGAGGAATGCTACGAAATTACAAGGCTTTTTAACATGAAGGAATTGGTCAGGAACTGATTATGATACTGCGGTGATGACTCATTACGTGCATATATATGAAAAGGGAACTCTGTTGGAAATTATCGTGCATTTATTTTTTTACATGGATTAAGTTGATTGAGCCCTGTATATTATTTAGAGTAGAAATTCTGAACAGGCAAATACACACATCACACATCCGCAGATATGTAAACCTGTGAACTATGAAATCAGGCCGGCATCTATCCAGAATGCTTGTTGTGCACACGCGCGCACACACACTCACAAACAAACATATACCTAGAACCAAGCTTTGCTTTTAAATTCTAAGTGGTGTCCATGCCCATACTTCGGATACTTCCACATAAACAGTGTAGTTGGCGAAAACTAAACTACAGTGTCGTTTTTTGCTGTTGACCTGAATTTATAAAAATATCATTATTTGGACACATATGAGTTCACGAGGTAGAATCTCGTGCTTAATATAAAAATAATCTTTGTATATGGTTACAAGTTACAGCTACGTTCTTAACAAAAGTACATTTTTTGTTTTAATAAAACCACCGATTTAAACCTAAACTCGGATAAAATTATGTGCTTCTTACATTGTTATGCTCCAAAGTTCAATTATTTTCAACAATAGTACAAATCTCCTAGTCCACATTGCAATTCGCAAGGTTACGCATCCTTTTTCACATACAGTAACTTCAACTTGATCCATAATGGACACTTCGTAATCAGTCCAGAAATGCATCGTTGCTCGCAACTTTTAACTCCCGTGGCTCTTGTTGGGTTTGGTGACAGGATATACGTCATATGGACAAGGAGAGTTTCAGTGGTACAATAGTGAAGACAACGAGTCATTTGGAGTTGTAATGAATAAGTTATGAAGCGTTGAAGGTACAAAATAATATGAGGAAAATTTTGGAGGAGCTGAATTGAGTCATTTGACTGTCAAATATCCTTTAGTCGACTACATTAGGACGCTGAAATACTTCAATTGCATGGAAGCATAGGGGAAGCAGACAACACGTAGGAGCTGAAGCCAAGAAGCGAAGAGTTGAGGAAGAAAAGAACTATACAAATTTGGCCTAGTCCAGTCAACTAGCCATCCATATCCAGTTAACTGTACTTGGGTAAAGATAAATCATGTTGCTTTTTGCCTACGCTGTATTGAATTTTGAGATTGTTTTTGAATTTCAGAAAATGCAATGTAAATAGAAGAAATGATCTTATTTATTAATCTCAAACAATACCATTACAGTGTATTGGTTCTATGTATACTGCAGAAGCAAAATAATAAAGATATGGGCTGGGTACGAGATACAGCCCAATACCGCTACTGCAAGCTACAATTAACAATACATATACTTATAGTATTTTACAGCAAAACATCGAAACCCTTATTCTCATTTGTCTGATTTATTTCCCCCCTTCAAATGCATTAGGGTTTCGCTTCCTTCGATTTTTCTTTGGTCCGAAAAGAATAACGCAGAAATTTCTTCAAAAATTCTTCAGATCTGAGGCTCTAATGAGTAGTTACAAGCATAGTTAAAATAGATATCAGGAAGATGCTTGCTGAGATTCATGTCGATGAAATTGATGAAGAATTGGCATGAATCTGAAGTGAAAAGAGTAGATCAATGAGATAATCGTGCAGCAGCATGCGAAGGGCGTTTTCTTTTTTGAAACAGCTGCAGTTCCTTCAACTTTTAGATTAAAAAGACTGATGTAGATCTGAGAAGGAAATGATAGATCTGATATTATAGTGTTTGTTGCTGAATGGTTTTTGATGTTGCTGAAACTCCTCAACTTTCAGATCCTTTCTGAATCTTGTGAAGTTTGAGACAGACGGAGGCTTGGTAATAATGTCAGCACGCTGGTAAGTGGTAGGTAAATGATTAATACTCAAGTTTTCTTTTAGCACTTGTTCACGTACAAAATACAAATCAATTTCTATGTGCTTAGTCCTTGAATGAAGAATAGGATTAGAAGCTAGAGATACAGTACTTAAATTGTCGCACCATAGTACTGGTTTGTTGCTTAACTTAATTTGTAGTTCTCTGAATATGGATTGTAGCTATATTATTTCTGCTATGACACTTGCCACGCTTCTGTACTCTGCCTCTGTACTGAATCTAAAAACAGTAGGTTGTTTTTTGAGCTCTAGGAAATGGGATTGTCACTTAAATAAATGCAGTATACAGTGGTTAATCTTCGATCATCTAGGTCTGTGGCTCAATCAGCATCTGCAAATCCATTTAGATTAAGAGTTTTTCCTCCTCTAAGCATTAGACCATAGTTTAGAGTACCCTTTAAATATCTGAAAATCCTTTTAACTGCCTTCTAGTGTTCATCGAGAGTTTGATGCATAAATTGACTCACTTTATTTACACTGTATGAGATCTCAGGTCTTGTAATAGTTGCATATTGTAACGCTCCAACAATGCTTCTGTATCGTTTATCATTGCTGATTGATTCACCTCTGTACTTGGCTAGTTTTAAATTGCTTGTCATAGGTGTAGGCAGAGGCTTTGCTAAGTCTATTTTTGCCTTGCATAAGATTTCGGTAATGTATTTTCTCTGACTTAGTTGTAAAACTGAATCTGACAGTCTCTTCACCTCAATGCCTAAGAAATAACTTAATTCTCCCAAGTCTTTGATTGAGAACTGCTTATCAAGATACTGAATAATATCGTTGATTGCCTTGTTGTTGTTTCCAGTAATTATAAAATCATCCACATATACAAGAATGTATGTCACTTCATCCAGATCATTTTTTATGAATAATGAATTATCTGATTTTGTTGGTTGATACTGCAATTTCATAAGTGTTGCTTTCAGTTTATCAAACCACACCCTTGGAGCTTGCTTTAATCCATAAATAGCTTTGTTCAACTTGCACACATAATTATTTGACTGCTTGTATCCTTGTGGTTGAACCATATAGACTTCTTCCTTAAGTTCTCCATTAAGAAATGCATTGTTAACATTTAGTTGCCTGATGCTCCATTTCTTATGTAGTGCAACAGTAAGAATAGCCATTATAGTTGCTGGTTTCACCATTGGTGAGAAGGTCTCATTGAAATCAAAACCATACTGTTGTGTATACCCTTTTGCAACAAGTCTAGCTTTGTAATTTGATATGGCTCCATCAGGATTCCTCTTTAATCTGTATGTCCACTTGCATCCAATGACATTTTTATCCTGGGGTAGACTGACAAGTTCACAAGTTTTTTTTTGATGAGTGCATTATACTCTTCATCCATTGCAGTCTTCCACTTTTCATTAAGTATGGCTTGTTCATAATTTTCTGGTTCATCACTGGCCAGAACAGTTGTGTATGTTTTAGGCTTAAATATTCCACTCTTTGACCTTGTTGTCATGTGATGCCCAGTTTGTATTTGTTTGGCTTGATTGTGAGATGTTGCAGTAGTTTCCCGTTCATTGTGTGTGCTTGATGCTTGATTGTCACTATGTCCATGATGACAGCTTTGCCCTGTGCTTTCAATATTCTGAGGAGTGTTGGTGATATTCTCTGGCATATCAGTTTCATCATGATCTGATATGTCTTGAGGTTGGCCAGTACTCCTTTGAATATTGTCTTTTTAATATATTAGTCACAACACCAAACAGCTCATTTTGTAACACTTTTCCACTTTCAATTTGTAACGGTAATAACCGTTATAAATTTCTAACGGTTATTTTCGTTATGACCATTTATCACGGTTATAACTGTTACTAAATCTGATAGTTTGGTAAATAATTAGCAGCAATATGGATAAGAGTGTCATTTTGTTTATAATTGGTACTCATCCCGTTTCTCACGCTTCTAAAATCATTTCTCACACTTCCAGTATCGTTTTCCAATATCGTTCTGTAAATCAAAAATTCAAATCTAGGGTTTTCACCCCCTCAGTTATCGCCACCTCCACCTCTAGCTTCCCCTTCCGCCTCGTTACCGTTCCAGGATTACTCGCCTCTACCTCGATATTCGTTCTAGGGTTATCGCCTCCTTCGCCTCCGCCTCGTTCCAACACTGCCGTTACCGGGTATCTTCTCTTTTTTTAGATCTGTCTAAATTTCTTTTTCCTTTTAATTTTTTTAATATGCTGAAATTTTCTACACTTGTTAAAATGAAATCGGGGTTGTAACTTTTTATTGGTGCTAACAATCAATAGATCCCCTTAATCAAGTAAACAGGTTTTCCTATAAATGGACGCATTAATATGCATGGCTCGCTTTGCTTTTAGTTAATTTCAGTTTTTCTTAAGATGGTTTAATTAACTGTATGTCCAGTTCTTTTACCGAAATTTTCGTTAAATGTGTCCATAATTTACTCGAATTGATATCATTATGTTTAGTGCTTTTAATTTTATGTTCAATGCTTTTACATGTCCATAATCGCATAGAGAAATGATAGATAGTGTTATTTTGTTCTATGTGATTATGAACTGTCCAAAATGGACTACTGATGTTTATTGGTAACCATAGTTCTAAATAGGCTACAACACACACTCAAGTACTGTATCATTACACATTCCATTCACAAATTTATGGAAGTAGCATGACAGAAAAGGTTTCTGAACTATCCAAAACATTCAGGTTGTTTAATAATTCCTTTTGAAATTAAAACTAAAATTCAACTCTACTATTTATAGAAACAAAAAGCATGTATATTAAGTTGGACCGGTAAATACCTGAATTAAACCTACACCCATAAATGTTAAATTAATATTTTGGTCATTACCTTTTACTTAAGGATTTGGCCCAAAAAGAATTTTCTAACAAAATGCAAGAATAGTGTTTTTGGGAGATTTGGAGGAATTCAAGAGGGCAATACAGTAATTTTCTTAGTGGTCCCATCTAAAATTTTGTTTTTGTTGTAGGATTTGACAAAAACATGTCTTGTCACACTAGCATTTTTGATTATCTATCTACATATTGTCGAAGATGCATACCTATTATGGTTGTATATTTACCATCCATGAATATATCAAGATCAAAATATTAGTTTGAATAGATTAGTTGTATAGTTAATAGCTGGAAAAGAATCAAATTTTCAAAGATCTTTTTTGTTTTATTTCAAATTTTATTTTCACAATTTTTTTTACCAATAGTGGGAAATGTATATATGATTAGTTTTAGTAACTATAAATACTCACCAAAAGAGTTTATATTTATTTTAATATACATTTAGGGGTTTAGTTTGCTGATTTCATTTAATGTTCGATTGGAAAGTTTTTGAATTCTGAATTGGAATGGTTTTCGGGGTTAGTTTGTTGTGCCAGTAAAAACCAATTGGTTTTACTTAGCTGCATGGCTGGTTTTCTGTTTCTTAATTTAATCGTTTTAATTTATTTAATACAATAAATCGAAATTTGTTCGTTCATTAATTAATTAGTGGTTACTTCTATTTAATTTCTATGTTATGTTACTACGTTTTAGTTAACAAGGCGACGTATGAAAAATGCTAAAGGGAAAAAACTGTTTGTTTGTTACATGTTTGCATCTTTTAACCAAGGTTTAGAATTGCCTGGATTAAGTTTGACCTGTTTCAGTTATGATGACGTGGTAGAAACTAGAAAGCCAAAACTTCGTGAATGAATAACTTTTCCAATGCTACAGTCGATCAATTTTGCAGCTTTGCTGAGATGTTTTTGTGAATTTTAATTTTATATTTGTCATTTCTTGTTTATGTTTAACCAAAACTTATTTGTATTCATTGGAAATATCCGCTTTAACTTTAATTTCAAATCTGCCATTTCCCTGCTCTTGTTAAAACTAGTTCGTATGATCCTATCTCATTGACATTATAATGATGAATAATGTATTTAGATGGATTTCTTAATGCACTACACTGTCTATTAGTTAAGTCTTACTACAACCAGAGATCCTGTGTTTTCATGCGTCCACTCAATCCCACTCATTCAGATAATTTTCACTTTTATTAATTGTTTTATTCACTTAATGAGCGGTTAAGTCAAAAAAGGACATAATCTCCGTGTCATACTATTGTACCGTGTGTACAACCAATCCTAATACTTATACGCCGTCTAAATTCGAAACTTGATCCTCGGGTTCATCAAATTTTTTTCGTCTCTCTTTGTTATTTTTGTGAACCTTAATTGCATAATATTATCATAAATATGTTATATCCATTATAACTTTGCATACTTATTAAGTGATAAGGAAAATCACGAATGTAGAAAGAATGGATGGAATTAACGTTTCATCCTCTATTGTTTTGAATGCAGGTATTTGACACATCGTCTGAATCCAGGATTTTGCTTCCGCTTTGCCTCCTTCAATCTCAAAATCTCAGGTATAATATTTACATTCAAATCTAGAGATTCGCCTTTTTTCTTCTATTCAAATTGATTTTATGTATCAAAATCTAGGCTTTTGTTGTTTTTCTCACACTCGGAAAGATATACGTTGTTGCATGTCTTTTTATTATTTGCTTCATTTGCTAATAGATTTAACTGTAACCAATTTTTGGAGCATAGATTTTTAGATTATAACCCTAGAACAATGAAACTAAAGTGCAAACTTTCTTTAAATACACAGAATATTATCAAACTAGATTGAGATTCGAGCACATAAAATAAAGTTACGATTGATGAGCGTTGTAAATGAGATTATTTGTTTCTTGCTTTTGGTATATCATTATAGCGCATCAATGATTCAATATTCGAGTAATTAACTTACCAAAAAGGTCAAAACCAAAAAAGGCAGAATATAAACAATGTAAGTTAAAATATTGCAAATGAATAGGTTTATCTCTAATTATATGTTAGGTCCTTCGAAAATGCACAGAATCTGACAGTACAATTTAGTAAATTTTATAAGGTCGTGATTTGGCACTAAATACAATGAAAAGAAACAATATGCATTATCGGTTACAGCTAAATCCCCACATTGTACCTTTGTAAGATCTGAAGCAATAGCTGAAAGTAAGTTTTGACAATATTGCCCAGTGCAAACCTTTCAAATAGAAAAAGCATAAAGTAAGAATGATAGAAAATTGATACGAATTAAGCATATGAAGCAGTAATAAAATGTTAAAGCACAACATGTTAATAATGGTAAATGTGGTATATAAACCATAAATCTCCAAGTGGATATCAATAAGAGAAAAAGAATTAAAATGTTTCAAAAACATTGTATAAGCACTTTAATGGTGTTATACATAATATTGTCATATCTGAAGTTATAAACAGGGGTAAACTTCCATAATAATGAATTTTTAAACATTGTAAAAGACACTGTAAATGTTTTTTTTCCAAAGCGTACACACGGCTCCATTGAGACGACATTCAGTTCCCGAAGAATTTTTTTCAATACTTCATAGGTGGTGTACTTACATTCTTATATAGTGCTTAAAATGTGGTTATATGCATAGCTTCTAAAGGTATAAAGCTTTCTCAAGGTTTATAAAAACTCTGGAAGTTGTATTTTTCTACAATTTATGTTGTAAATACATTAATACATTATTTCTAAAGCATTACTTATACATTTTAACAACTTGTATGCTATAAGTAATACATATATTATCTTGTGAATAGACCAGGCTTTTTCATAGGTTTACTGAGAGAACTGGAACCCAAGGTAGGAAAATCATCATCACCAAGCTGAAATGAACCAATAGTTTTCTGCCCATTACCTGGAGACTTATTATTATTGTTATTGACGTTAGTGCTATCTCCTGAGCTAATAGCTTTACTGAAAGAACCGAACTGCCTGGTTTATGGAGTATGATATGGAGTCTGGACTGGTGAAGCTGGAACTCGGCCACCATTTTGCACTTGCTGAGCTGGTGAAGTGGATACTTCGTTATCATTTTGAACTGAAGGAGGAGTGGCTAGATTCTAGACTGGTGATTTGTTTGGAGTTAGTGGGAGTGGTCTGAGATTTTGCAGTTCCGGATCTAAAGTAAATTTGAACGACTATTTGCTGACATCCATTTTTCTAAAGGTTATTGATTTCTACATAGGTTATATTTTTAAATGTCAAGTATTGCATTTAAAATAGAGCTTTCCAATGAAAAATAACAAGTCAGCAAATTAGTTTTTCATGGGAGCATGGTACTGAACCCAGAACCCTTAACTAATATATTAAGCTTTTCATACAAGCCCATGTTGAAACACTGAAAGACCCTAGATTGGTTTGATTGCTAAATGTGGAAAGTAAACCTTTGTATATAGAAGTTTGATTATTCATAACATGTAAGCCATATGGGATATATACATATATATTCCACAAACAAAACAAGTTGTTAAATTGAATGCATTGCTTTAACTGCCAAGAGTTGTTCCATCTGTGTCATTAGCTATTATGCTTGCATGAGAACAACATTTATTGCCAACCTAGGCATTTTTTTACTTGGCTTTTAATTTTGTAAGTTAATCGATTAAGGTAACTTATTACTTTCATTATTTCATGGTGATTTAGCTAAATAATATATTCAACTTCAAAATGGTTTTATGCTCATTTTGCTAAATTTAGCTCGGGATAATCATGCTAAATTTACCTAGGCATATGTCCCACTGTGCTAATATTCTTTTATCTTTTCTGTTATTTATTTCAATCAATCCGTAATTATGTTATTGTTATATTTACACAAGTTCATTTTTTTTAATGAATTGATAGGCAAATGAAAAACTATATTCTTCTTATGAATACGGCCTTACAATGTTAAGTGTCCTCATAGAGCTACATAATTTGAAAAAGGAATTCAATTGGCATTTTAGAGCATTTAGTTCATAATGCAGGGACATTGTTTTCTAGTTTTAATATTCAGACTTATCATTTATACAAAAACATATTATTGTACAGTTTTGATATTTATCTCATGTACATTATGTGAGTGCTCTCATGTAAATCCTCGTGTTTAATGCAATTACTAATGGAAGTTTCCTTGATAACTTATGAGGATTTCTTTTGTTTACCTCGGGTTCATAAAATTTGTTTCTGTCTTATGCATTGGATTGTCAATAAGAATACTCTGTACATTATCGCGTAACTTAGTTGAAATAACCAAAAACTGCAAAGAAATAAAGAAAATATCATAATCCATAATTTCGGTCTTCAACTGTACTGAAAGAAACCACTGTCTGTAAAAACAAACAAAGAACAGCACTGAAATAACCCAAACTCTCTTCCTTTGAGCTATAAGTGGTAGGGTGATAGATTTGTGAACTATTTCGTTAATCGAATCCTAGCTATTAAGTAAGCTCGATTCTGTTGGTCGACCTATTTTGGGGCTTAATTGATTTATTGCTCGTTTATCATAATGATCCAATTATCAGTCAATTTCCCGATTTCCATTACCAGCAATTTCTGCTGATTTTTTTTTAAAAAATATTTTTTGTATTTGGTTTGGATAAACTTTCCGTGGATGTAGTTATACAATCTTCAAGTAGCCGTTTTGCTTAGGTTTCGTTAGACAATCTTCGAATGCCTGTTCTATTGGAAATTTTTTGATAGCATAGATGATGTTAAATGCTGCCTATTATATTGATTGGAAAAAAAGCGCGTCTAAACCTATGAGACAGGCTGCTCAAATACTAAGCAAACCTGATTTCAAATGTGAAGGAGCCATCCTTGCATGTTCTGCCTATTTCATTCTTGCGACATCTGGTCTGTTTTATCATTCCTCTTTCTATTTTACAAACTTAATAACAATATGATGCCCTACTGACCAACATTGGTGTATAC
The DNA here is from genome assembly GCA_030765085.1 of Allium cepa. Classification (NCBI taxonomy): domain Eukaryota; kingdom Viridiplantae; phylum Streptophyta; class Magnoliopsida; order Asparagales; family Amaryllidaceae; genus Allium; species Allium cepa. The sequence goes on along the minus strand of CM060937.1, from coordinate 281,656,516 downwards.
AGAACTTAGAAGACTACATGAAGAATCTGAAACAAAATCACAATTCTGTTTTAGCATTTAGACCAACAGGTACGATACTTCATTGTTGTTATTTATAAGTTTTAGAGTTGCAATTTCTGATCGTACCACTCATCATTTATCAGGATGGACTTATTCTGAAAAGACCGAAAGCAAGCTTAATCTAATCAAACCGAATTGTAAAGGAAATGTAACCATAGAGAGGTGATGAATGGAGAAAGAGTTGTATGGGTGGAGAAAGTGTTTGATCCAGAAGCACCTATTTATGAGCACCACAAAATGGTAATTACAAGCTATTTGATATAATTGATGGAGGTTTTGTTATTTGGCCTGAGTGTCGTGTTCGTTGTTTGTAGGATGTAGAATTTATTTTGAAGTAATGTTAGAACTTGTAATATTTTTATTTCATACTCTTTAGTTATGTATGATGAACTTGTGAAATTTCGAATCTTCCTTTAATTTGTTGTCAAATATTTATGCAATTTAAGTTGTATGTTTGGATGCGTAATTGCTTATTGTTATCAAAATTCTGTAATTTTTGATATGTATGTACCTACTGTATTATAATAGACAATTCTGTAGTGTAAATGCTAACAAAAATGCAGCTCTACATGGTTTGGTAGCAGTAACTTACATATTCGTTACTAAAGACGAAATTTATAACGAGCATAGTCGTTACTATTGATGAAATTTGTAACGAACAAGTGCGTTACGAATGATGAAATTTGTAACGGACAAGGTCGTGATAATTTAGAATGACAACCCCTTCTTCTACCATGAAAGGGGAAACTAAGTAACGGAAAATACCCGTTACATATCGATGCAACTAATAACAAATTTTTTCGTTACAAAAATTTAGATTTCTAACGACAAAGTCCGTTGGTAAGTGATATATCTAATAACGGGTAGAGGCCGTTATAAATATTTTTAACGACATTCCTCACGCCCATACCGCTCACGACTATATCTGTTATAAATTTCATTTGTAACGACTATATTCGTTACAAATACACCTTTTTGGTGTAGTGAGTATAGCTGGAATAGATGCAATTGGATTGTATACTTTCTAAGTTGGTTTTTCCTTGTTATCTGCAAAAGGAAAAATTCTTTCATTGAAAACTACATGTCTTGAAATGAAAATCTTACCTTTACTGTCAAGGCATTTATAGCCCTTTTGTTTGCTGGCGTATCCCAAGAATGTGCATGGTGATGATCTAAAACTAAGTTTATCTGCATTATATGGTCTCAAATATGGAAAGCAAAGACATCCAAATACCTTTAAACTTTGATAATCTGGCTTTATTTTGCACATAATTTCAATTGGACTTTATGACTTAAGACCTTTGTGGGTAATCTATTAATGAGATAAAAAAACAGTATTAATTGCATCAGGCCAAAGTTTTAGAGGTAGTGAAGCCTGGGCAAGAAGTGTGAGACCAGTCTCAACAATATGCCTGTGCTTCCTCTCTACTAAGTCATTTTGCTCAGAAGTATATGCATATGTGGTTCTGTGTCAAATGCCTTTTGTCTGAAAATATGTGTTGAGAGCCTTGTACTCAGATCCTCCATCTGCTTGAAATGTTTTTACAAGACAATTGATTTGCTTTTCAGCTTGAGTGATGAACTGTATTACAGCTTTGCATACTTCTGACTTTGTCTTGAGAAAGTATATACAGGTAAACCTGAAATAAGCATCAACAAAAGAAATGTAATATTTGAAACCATAGTCAGAACTAATTAGAGCTGAACCCCACAAATCTGATGCTATTAGCTCAAGAGGTCGGTGATACATGGTAAGGGAGTTAGTAAAAGCAAGTTTATGATTCTTGCCTAATTGACAGTGAGTATATATGTAAGGTAGAGATACATCAGAAAATGAAATATTATTGTCTACTAGAACCTTCTTTATAATTTTCTCACTTGGATGACTAAGTTTATAATGCCATACATCAAAAACATCATTTCTTCCATCTGTTGCATTACATTCAGTATAATTGCATAAGTTTCCTGAGTTATCTTGTTGCTTGCAGTTAGATAGATTGAATTTGTATAGCTTATTTTGCACATCACCCTGTAAAGAATATTTTTAGTTAGTATGTCTCTAACTAAACATGTTTTAGGATAGAATTCAAAGTAAACATTATTGTCATTGGCAAATTGTGACACGCTAATAAGTTTTTTTTTCTTATTTGTGGAACTCTGAGTAAACTTTTTAAATACAGACATCTTTTTCCTTGAATGATACCACTTCCAGTATGAGTAATGCAGACAGACTCGCCATTTCCCATGTATACTAATTTGTTACCTTTGTACTCCTTGTTGCCTATGTTCAGGTTGTGCAAATTGCTAGTGATATGGTTTGTGGCACCTGAATCAGGGTACCAACTCTCATTCAGGATGTCTTCAGTTCTTGCCATCTCATCATTCTCCAGGTGATGAATTTTAATACTTCCAGAGGTGCTTTTTGCTTCAGTTTGCATTTGAGCCATGTTTGCACTTGGATTCATGATTCTTTGATTTCCTAAATTTTAATTTTGTTGAGTTTGTTGAGTATCATATCTGAAGTAGCATTTCATTGCTGAATGTCCATTTCTTCCACATATTTGACATTTGATTCTACTGTTACTGTTCCATCTGCCACCTCTTCCAGATTGGGCTCCTCTTTGAGAAGGTTGATTTGATCCGTTGTTTGTTTCATTTCTATTAGACTGTCTCTGAACTTGATTTTTATTGTTGAAGTTTGCAGCATAATTGATGGTATGGTCTATTTCTAGTGATTTCCTTTGCTCAATTCTTCCCTCATGTACCAGTAGAGTAGAATGTACATATTGAATAGATGGTAAATTTTTCTTTGATGAGATTACTGCTACTACTGATTCATATTCCTCATTTAGTCCATTGAGAATGGATAGAACTTGTTCTGTGTCTGAAACCTTATGGCCTGCTGTGCATAGTAAATCACAGAGTGTTTTTATCTTTGATAGATATTCTCTCATTTACATATCTTCTTTCTTTAAATTTTGAAGTTGCCTTTTGTAGTGTATAATTCTTGCTGCAGACTGAGTGCTATAGGTCTGTTCTATAGTAAACCATATTTCTTAAGCAGTATTGTATCCCACTATTTGTGATAATAGGTTTGTACTAATGGATGATAGAAGCCAAGAACTTAAGGGACTATCTTGTCTCTGATAAGCAATATACTCTTTGTTTCCACTGAGTTGCCTTCACTGTATTTCAGGAATTCTGGTGGAATGGTGGGGTTGGCAGAGGTAAATTTGTTGAGACCATATCCTCTGATTGCAGTTTGCACTTGATATTTCCAAAGGAGACAATTGTTTTCATCAAGATGTGCTATTATCAATTGGCTGTGAGGACTGATAATAGTTTTAATCAACTCCTCTGTGGCCATTTGTTGATATGTTGAAGAATTGTTGGAGTTTGTAGAATCTTCACCAGCCATGATCAGGTAGTGAATTCAGATGATATAGATGATGGATTGACTGATTCAGAGAATGTTTGCACAGAAAGAAACAGAATATATTTCAAGAAAAGAAAGAAAAGCTTGAAAGAAATAACACCTGATCTTGAATCTTCAAAACAAGAAGGTAAGTGCAGTCATTAACCCGCATGATGATGCTTTAATGGGTTTCTTTGGCATGGCATTTTTCTTTCTGAATCTTTTGATGGCATTTGATGATTTCTTGAATTGATTTCTTGCTTGCATTTCTGAAAAACCAATCTTGTTGCAGCCAGATCTTATAGCTGATCTTCGGCAAGGCACAAGAATGTTGAAATCTCAAATGATGATGATTATCTGATGAGATCTTCCTTAATCAAATGATGAAATAATGTCTGATGATTATTGAAAATACATAATGCCGTTAGGCAGTTGGCTCTGATACCATATTGAATTTTGAGATTGTTTTTGAATTTCATAAAATGCAATGTAAAGAGAAGAAATGATCTTATGTATTAATCTCGAATAATACCATTACAGTGTATTGGTTCTATATTTATACTGTGAAGAAGCAAAATAATAAAGATATGGGATGGGTACAAGATACAGCCCAATACCACTACTGCAAGCTACAGTTAACAATACATATACTATAGTATTTTACAGCAAAGCATCGAAACCCTTATTCTCATTTGTCTGCTTTATTTCGCTATCAATCGACTAAACATGCCCAATAAACCCAACTTATGGGCAAATCCAAACGGTGTTGAGTGGGATTTATCTACTTTCGAAGGCTTCTATATTACTTCAGCTCTAGTAGAAGAAGTGTTAAAAAAAGAAAAAAGAAAAAAAAGAAATGAAACGAACAGAGAGAAAGCAGCCAAATGATAATTAAGTGATCAGCATTTATGGGCTTAGGTTTTCAAATAAGCCTAATAATCCATAGTTTATTATTATTGCAAAATCATTATAAGTAGTAGTGTATGGCATCTTGCAACTGCATCAATTGATTCATTAAATACATTTTCTCATTTTGCAAATATTCAAACTCCATCATCATCATCATCTTATTTTCTAATATGGTATAAGAGCACTTCAAAACTTTTTAATCAACAGAACAGTACCTTGCCAATACTCATCAAAATTCTTTTTCATTATCTAAATAGGCTGCATCTTCCGCAGATCATCAGAGATTTCTCTCATCATCTGAAACTGCTAAACTTTCAGTTCCTGAATTTTTCAATTCATCAAGATCATCATTAAGCCATGCCAAGAAAAGTTGTTAGAGAATATTCATCATTCAACTCTTTAGCGGCTTTCAGTTATAAAAAAAATCAAAAAACTGAAACAAAGATCATCACTAGCCATGCCAGCAATCAAGATTACCGGCTGTTTTCTGATCTCATTCAAGATATTGGTCTAAATTTTCCTGAAAAACTTGCGTTTGCTCAGATTCTTGTCTGTGAAATCATGTTCTTGGATCTTCTTCTTGTTTGAATAACCTGACTTTCATTCTTTCTTGAATCTTAATCATGGCTGAAGGAGATATAGATTGTAACGATCCAGAATTTGGTCATTTTAAGTGTGGATATTTAAATATAATTCTAATAATTAATTAATGGATTGTATAACTAAAATAAACTCCTTTAAAATAATAAAAAATGATAGTGAAATTATATTAATTTTTGTTTACAAAAATAATTAGTTCGAAGAAAAATTGAAAATGTGACCGGAAGTCGTTTTTCAAATTTCAGTCAACTTCAAGTTATCGAAAATGCTGTAACACATTTGTGTGCACATGCACATATTTATAAATCACTTTGGACATAGAAATGTACATATGAATATGCATGCACACTTGAGTATATGTGCATATATGTTAAGGTAAGATATATTTATAAAAAGTATATGTATATTATATAATATAAGATGCCATCTTAGACAAAAGGTACAAAAAGAGGACAAACGTGTTTCTTTTGATTTGATATGAAGGTGGCTAGGATAGGGGCAAAATTTTATGTGGGGAAAGGAGGGATGAGGTGGCAAAGTGTGCGAGGCGGGTAAAGTACTAAGGGCAATTTGATAAATTCACTCGTTAAAATTTTATAAAAGAAAATTGCATTTTTTTTCACATTTTCTCATTCTCTTATTCACTTTAAAATTTCCTAAAGCTCTTAAGCATGCTTTCATGGCTTCTCATCATATTTTAAAAATTCAATAGTCTTAGTGTTTCATTTTTAAAATCACTTCCAGGTTGCTAAAAAAAACACTTCTTCCTCAACTACTTCACTTTCTCTTTCAAGATCAAGCAAATCTATACTCAAATTAACCAAGGCTGTATGGTCGAACCATGTTGTTCTTAGGTTAAGTACATTCCCAAAGTTTCAAGCAAGATCGAGCCTTTTCCAAAAAAAATTCAAAAATCCTAAGTCGTTTTGCAAATAGTTTGAAAGGAATTCATAGAATTTGGTGAATAAAACTCCTAACTTTGGAGAGATATTAATTTTGTTTATATGATGGTTATGTGGTTATTTATGCATGATATTGATGTTATAATTATGATATGGTTTGGATACGTGCGTATGTGTGCGATAGCTTATGTTTTAGTTTTGGAATTGAATCGATGGATTAAAGTGATCTATTAATTATAAAGTTGTGATCATTGATGTGTTATGGTATTGATATGACTTGGTGTACATATAAAATCTTGATTTGTGTTTAAATGGTTTGGAAGGTTGAACTTGTGATATATAGAAGGACTTTAGATCCATAATTGGAAATAAATCGTTTACTTGTTTGATTTAGAAAATGTTTTGTCTTATTTTTTTAGTTTCTAGATTTAGTTAAAGTTTTAAAATTTTCTTGAATATATTTATAAAAAGAAGCATAAGTGAAAAGTTTAAGTTTTGGATGGTAACTTAGAAAAGCAATTCTAAATTTCGGCATCCATAGCGATAGTCGCTATGGACGTAGTTCGAAAATTTACGATTTTCAAGTTTTGTTTAAGTTTCTTTTAAAATGGTTTGAAAACAATTTAAAACTTAATTATATATTATAAAAAACTTAATTAAATTTTATTTTATGAGTTTAATAATTTATTTATTTAATTAAAATATTAATTAATTAATTAATTAAGTAAAGTAACTAGGGTTTAAGAATCAATTAACTAGATTAATCATTTGTAGTTACTTAAGAAAGTTCTAATTAATGATTAATTAAATTAAGAGGTAATCAATTTAATTAATTTATTGAATCAAGATAATTATTTTGAACTAATAATTTAATTAGTATTTAATTATTTAATTAATTATTATTTAATTAAGAGTTATTTATTTACTTAATTGTCAATCAATTAGGGTTTAATTTATAATAGATGTTTATTAAATAAAATTTAGTATCTATTTATCTTTAACTACTTAGGGTTTAATTATTATTTAATTATTTAATTTATTTTAGTTAATAAAGGGTAATTTATTAGTATTTAATTAGGACTTAACTAGATAATGAAGATTTAAATTTTAGTTTAAGTATAATTAATTAAGGATTAATTAAGCTTTAAATTTATCATTTATGATGACTTATTTATTATTTTAAGTTATTTTAAACTCCAATGGTTCTTTATTCTAAATTAACTTTCTTCTCTCAATCATTTGTTTTTAAGCATAAAAGATCTCTTATCCATGCTATTAAGTAGCCAAATGAATTAAAGTAGTTGTAATAAAAAGATGACACGCTTTATTGAAAGTAAGTCGGCTTGTACTTATCACGAATACAGCACTTCGGGAACGTGATGAATACAAGGGGGTTAATTTTGATAAGCAGGTCATGATAATCTAAGCATACGGAACATATGTTCATATGTAAATGTTTACACCCTGATAGTGGGATAACCCACTATAAACAACTTGACCCTTTAAGATTATCGAGCGTTGGTTCGGAGAGACCGGGATCGGATATCAGTTGTTATCGGAAATCCACTTCGAACCAACATAAGTATTCGAATTGGAAATATTAGAAAGTCATGATCCAAGATAAAGACTTAGAAGTACAAGAGTTACTTGCTACTAACCCTAAGGGTGATTCCAAAGTAGGTGCAGTGGAGCTAGTGCCTTCGGTTCGTTCATCTCCTGAACGACTTGTATGGATGAGTGCTGACATTGTGTCAACATCTAGAAGGCAATGTTAGCATTGGCGGTGCTATAATAAAAGGAAAACATAGCCTCAGGCCTCATCAACCGGGAATGACTAAAACATGGGAGATGCAACAAAGCTAAGTGGGTTGCCCCCATTAGGGTAGGGTTATCCCTATCTAGAGTCCCTGCTATCAATTCATGTATTCTTCGGTACAGTTGCTAATTCCAACCGAGGGGTGTTCTTATTCGGTACTATCCAACAAGGGATAGGTCGGTCTTATGTTGGTAGTGAATCCAAGCAAGGTCCTTGGTTTTATTTTATTTGGAGATGCATCAAGATGGGCGGTACCATAGTAGCCCATTTATTGTATGGAATCCATTCTCCAATAAGTGTCGTACGTTTTTAGTTGTATATAAATATGTTCAAATGTGAGATGCAAGCGTTTCAGCTATGTTCTATTTTACTTGAAAATCTAGACGGTATGATAATGTCATTGGATTTCTATATAAAGCATTTTGGGTATCGTGTGGAAAAAAACCATCTGTGTTTATGTGCGGCGTATGAGTTGCTCTTGATTTTAAAAGTGTTTGAAAAGTAATAATCCAATTGTTTGAATTTACTCACACCAAGCCCATGTCTGACCCAAAGTTTTATTTTCTTTCCCTAAAACTCTTGGGCACTCATATTTTTATAAGTAGCCAAATGATCCAGGTTTCTCACGATTGCATTTTGGAGGAGCTGGAGTAGGTGGCTTCAAAGTTAGCTAGCTACTACCTTATTCCGCTGTGTATATATGTATTTATTTTTTATTAGTAATGTAAGGACAGGTATTTATAACTGTCCAGGTTTGGAACTTGTACTATAATGACTCTGATGTGCCAAACCTTTGTAAAATCTTATGTTGATTAATATATGTTGTTCCGTTCGACCGTGATATTTTGTGATTGTGAAGTTTCTTCTTATCTTTCTTTTCTTCTACCATTAATGACTCCTCTTTCGAAGTATGAAAGGCGGTTCGTTACATTTGGTATTAAGTAGGGTTGAGCGAATATCTAGGCTTTGGGTTAGAGTTAACTTCGAGAGTGCGTATTTGCAAATTTTGTTCGTATACATATATATTCCAGTTAGTTAGATCAGCTTTAATAGGTTTGATTAGTATCCCTTCTTAAAAAGTTATCTCGTCTAAGTATCCTAAAGATATCGTACATTATTCAGGTAGTAAGAATGAGTTCGAGAAGGGGACGAGGAAGGGATACAGTAGCACAACAACCACAAATGGAAGAACCCCGAATGTTAGAAAGGGTGGAATAGATGTTGAGGCCGTAGCTCTAGTACAGCCTCGCCACTTTGTGCAAGGAATTCATAAACCTAGGAGGAAAACCTTTCAAGGGTACTGAATCTATCATTAAATTACACGCTTGGCTATGCTCATGTGAGAAGATTTTCAAAGGTTTGCACATTTCTGATTACCAGAAACGATTCTTGGCATCATGGCAATTGCAAGAGGATGCAGTTGCATGGTGGGATTTTGTCACGGCAAATGTTCTGGAAGATGAGTTCTCATGGAATAGATTCAAATAAGTATACGAAGAACAATTCATCCCAGCTGTGGGCAAAACTCGATTATATAGAACTTTCATGGATCTCGGGCGAAAGGACCTGTCGGTTGTTGACTACGAGACGAAGTTTAATAATTATCTTGTTTAGGTCCTGTAGTTATTGGCACCCCGCTAAAGAAGAATTAGATGTTCATATTGGGTACGAGAGAAGAGTTCCATGAAAAGATAAACACTCATATAAAGGAATCGTTTGCGGATCTTGTAGACATGACCTTGAGATATGAAGTGCTTCTGAAGAAGAAGCCAGCAGTAGCAGTAGCTAGTGGTTGTACTATTAATTCAAATAAAAGGAGGTTTAATCCAAATTGGAAGAAGCAAGGAAAAGGGAAACAGGGAGAAGGTCAAGGAGGCAAGTCTAAGGATAGTGGTTGTTATATCTACAAGTAGAAAGGACATATTGCCAGGTATTGTCCGAATCGTGAAGTTCTAAAGCAGCAAAGTGGACTCATCTCTTCAATGGTCCAGAAGAATCTTTGTTTTAATTATCATCAGCCCAACCACATGGTATTCGTGAAGAAGGTGTAGTAGCCCAAGGTGTAAGCTATTAAGAATGAAACTTCGACTTCAACGGATGTAAAGGGGAAAAGTGTAACGACCCGTAAATTTCGATAATTTAATTTGTGTATTTAATAGGATTTCTAATTTAAATTTAGGAAGAAACAGAAATCTTATTTATTTATAGGAAAGAAAATGTTGAAATTAGGTGTATCAAGGGTAGTTAAAACTTACAAATTGAATTATATATTGCAATTAATTGTAATAGTGGAAATTTTTGCAATTGGCTATAAGGTTAGAAATAAGTAAATAAAGGCAAGTACTGAATTCATCAATGAAAATAAATTTTTATTTAGTACAATCTCTTTTTATTAACTATTGTAAGGTGTTAATTTTTTGAAATGGAAAATTTGACAATAGATTCAATTTGTATGTTGGATAATAAATTGCAATAACTAAAGTTAGTAATTAATGGGTTAAAGGGAATACCAATTTACTCATAAAGTGAATATAAGTGAATGTAACAAAATAAATAGGAAACGATAATTATTCATAAGTGATGGTTGATGTAAAAGGAATAACTAATTGGATTTAGAATCTTAATTTGTATGTGTGCTTATATTTAATGGAATATGAGAAAAACAAATGTAAGGATTTGATTAATATGTTATTTATTCAGGGTATTGAATAAAATTGGGAATCCAATTGTAATTAATGGTAATAATGTTGGTATTAGCTAATAAATTTAATTTCAATGCAATACCCATAAATGAATGGAATAAAATGAATGAAATGAATGAATGTAAATGCATTCTAGGTTATTTATCAAATAAAGGAAGATATTAAATTTATTAATGTAATATAACATTGATTAACCATAAATGGGAATAAATTTAAAGAATTATGTTAATGCAAGTGGATCATTTATAAACTTAAATGAAACATTCCAATTTAATAGAGTTATTCGAATGTTATGACATATTTTAAAGGTAAAAATTGGATTTATTTGGAATTTGTTATATTTGGTTTAAATAGGAAAGGAGTATACAAAAGTAACTGTGAATAGTGAAGTCGCAACTGTAAATGGAAGAAATTGAAATAAGGGGCAGTAAACATTGAATTAATTAATAGGAATAAATGCCAACATTGAATTGTTATAAATGTAATTAAATATCTGTGTTTGGATTGTAAAGTTATAATAATAAGTAGCAATTGGATGACATTATTACAAGAGTGTGAAACGTAAAGATAAGGGTTAAGAGTTGTTGGAATGGGTATATTAAAATAATTATAAAGTGTAAATGTAAATATTTATAGAGACATGAATTTATTTGAAGGAAAATAATTGGTAAAAGGGGTTTGGACTAAGGAAATGTTATTGATTGTTTTGAAACCTTAATTTATATGGGAAATTAATTTAATATAAGCAAAAATGCAAATATTGAATTAATCAGTGAGGCAATAATAATAAATAGTAATCAATTCAAAATTTGGTAACCCATTTTTCAAATTTATGACAATAGTGTTGGTATAAGCTATTAATTTTAAAATGACAGTGCGATACCAATTAATGGATGGGAAGTGATTGTGAAATATTAATAAAATATTAAATAGGATGGAATTCAAATTTATACTACAATGGAAATGTGAAATTGGGGAATAGATTCAAAGTATAAATGAGTTGTTAAAATACCACATAATAAGTACAAATTTGAATGAATCAATGGGAGTATAGATTTAAGTATAGAAAGCGATATTTTAGTTTAATTAGAGTATTGCAAAATAAGTGAAATTAACGTTAAATATTACGATAATAGAGATTTAACTAAAAATTCAAGGATATTAAAATAATAGATTTTGAACCCAACATGGAATCCATCTACTTAAAATTTATAGATGGAATAAACATTGATTATTTAATTTAATAGAAATTTTGGGAACTTAATTTGTAATTTTGAATATAATGGAATTTAAGATAGGGCATTTCAATTGATAAATTTATCTTCTGAAATTGACATTTAAATTTTGTTTAAATAATTGCAAATGATTGAGAAGTACAAAGGGGATAAATTGTCAATTCTACAATTGAAATATAAAATTCGATTTAATTAATTTATTTAACTAATATAAAAATAGCCATTTTGGTCACGGATTCGGATTTCGATGAAACCAGTTTCATCGGATCCATAACAGTGAATTATTGTAGGATTTCATGTTTCGTAGCGATCGGACTTGTCGTTTGATCGTACGAGCGCGAAACGCCTTGAAATCAATTTAATTGAAATCAATTTGAAATCAATTTGGAAATATTGAATTGAGCATAACTTCTTCATACGTTCGAATTTGGACGTGAAACTTTTTCCATCGCGCTCAGGATGTTTTAAAATACCTATTTTGATATATGGGTTTACCCAATTTCGTTTCGGGGTCAGAACGGGCTTTTTGGGTCACGATAGCGTTAGCACGTTTGTTTATCCGATCCATCTATTCAAATCTCTAACCTACCTATATAAACCTAGTTATAAACCCTAGCCCATCTATTCTCATTTGTTTGTGCGTTCATTTCATCAGTTCCTTCTCTTCTTCCAATGGCTAGAAACCCTAGATCCGTGTTCAATTTCAAAAATCAAATCCAAAGTCAAAAATTAAAATTCTTAGAAAAATTCCAAAAAAATATATGTTGAAGTTTTTGACAAACGCAACTCAGATCTGCAATTTGTTTCTCGATTGGAGTTATCGTTTGCTCAGAATTCTGCCGTTTATTCTCGGCCTTAAATGATGGGTTTTGATCGTCGTCCGATCGTTAAATCTAGGATACCTTCGCGTAGAGATTGGCGAGTACTTCTCATCCATGGTGTTCACTCGTGAGGTCAACGGCTAGATTTGCATCAATAACTCAACAAGGGCTTTAGGTGGGCGGCGGCGGCCGGCTCTGGGGCCCACGGTGGCAGGCCGCGTGGGTATGGTTGGAAGCGGCGCGTCGAGGGGAGCAAGGAGGTGGTGGTCGGCAAGGCGACGACGGCCGGAGGCAGACGTGGTTCTCGGTCAAAGCTCGGTCAAAGGGGAAAACACGGGTTCGAAGTTGGGTTCTCGGTTGCGTAAATTCACGGGGAAGAAATGTGTTGCTGTTGACGTGTATGCTCGTGTTAAATTAATGTGAGTTTTTATTTTATTTTAATTTTGATTTTAAATCATTTAGATCGAATAACTTCTGCATACGGTGTCTGATTTACACGAGATTTTTTTTGTTAGGATCGTAATTGAATTTCGGATCTGTTGAAGCTGGTTTGGACAAATTCTAAGACCGTCGAATTTTTGGGTTTAAATCGGATTTAAATTCGATTAAATTCAAAAGGTGAGTGTTTTAACCCACTTACGATTTCTAAAATTTCTTATGTTTGTTAAATTGATTTTAGATATGAATAGAAATTTATTTATGACTGTTTGGCATGTTTTATTCGTCATCTCTGTTAAATCGCATTTATTTAATTTGACTGTTAATTAATTTTATTTATTGCATATAATTTGATAGTTAGAATTTATTTATTTGCGTATTAACCGACTGTCATAGTTATGTTTATTTTTATTTCATATTAACTGCCAGTTAAATTTACATTTATTTTTACATATAAACTGTTAGTTTAACAGTTGTTAAATTTATTATTGAATATAAACTGTTAGTTAATACATGTTATTTATTACCAGTATAATTTATATACTCTATATCGATGGTTGTTTAAATTGGATGATGATTGTAATAAATGGTTGATGATTGATACTTGGATGAATGGATGTTGTAATTTATATTGTATAAACTGCAAGTTATCGTGCATTTCATTCATTCGGGATTGCGGTTTGAAATGATATACAACCGCATTTTTATTTTTAAATTACGGATTGAAATGATAAACATCCGTATCACTTGACCATAGGGTAGAAAATTTTATACAGACACCGCGGTATATATATAAAATATATTTTGAAATGTTTTTATGGTTTTGTAAAGCTATATATATGGTTTATGGGATATTGAATTGGTTATTTATATATATATATATATATAGTAATTTTCGGTTTTTAAGCTTCGTATAAATTTGATTTGAAGTATAAAATAAAGTTTGATTTTTAAGATCAAATGCGATTAAGCCTTTATTTAAAATCTAATTTCTGGAGTTTTTATGACTTAAATGAGAATAAGATTTGGAAGATGAATATTAAGTTAAATTGAAATTTAATAAAAATTAAATTTTTTAAAGGATATGATTTTTATAACTTGATTTTTGTAAAGTGATTTAAATGAATATCTGGTTGATTTAAATGAATATATCAAGTTTAATAAGTTGAAAGTTTTTCCAATTATGTGAAGTTAAAGGTTTTACTTAAATTATATTGAATTCATTAAGTAAACGTTTCAAATCTAAATAATAAGTAATTGAATTTGACATATATGGGTTTGTCAAATGAGTTTGTTTTCGAAATGGTGAAATATTTAAAGCTTTGAAACATAAGAATTAAAAATGGTATTTGGAAGTTTAAATCGATATTTGGAATTGATTTGTGAAATGTAAAGAAGTTATTTTGTTTTATAAAGGAAATTTAATATTTAACCATTTGAGAGATGGAAATTTGTTTCAAAGTTATGATTTGAAAATATTATATTCCAGAGTTTTGATTTCTAAATATTTTACTTTGAAAACCCTATGAGTTTGGAAAGAATACATATTGGAAAATAAAATGATTATATTGGTTTGGGCCTAAATGATATCGCATTGGTTTGGGGTTTTAAAAATATAAACGATATCGTATTTATGGGTTTTGAAATGGATAATTATATTCTGGTTTTTGAAAGTATAATTAATTTTTAAATGACCGCGGTGTTATAATAATGTTTGGTTGTTGAAGAGACTGGGATCGGAAGTTGTTATACTCTCTGCCAACTCCGAAAACCACTTTAACAACCGTGTACGCGGTGGAGATTCCCGAATGAAGTAGGTTGGTGGCGGCGTTTCCTGTAAGGTAAATAAGTGGACCTGACTCCCATGAGTTGGAATAAGGTGGCTAAAACAGAAGCGATTCTCGGGCCAGTGAGGTCATACCTCTGATCGGACACTCCTCTTCGATGCTATACTTTGACTTTGGATTGATTCAGTGACCACCTTTATTTTTTGTTTTTGGGGGAGTTTGTTCGAGGTGGGCGGTAGCTACGGGTACGCATTTCCATCAGCCCGGATAGCAATTGGTATATCTACCCTGGCATTGCCTAGTTATGCCGTGTCACCTACCCTATCGCGCCTTGTACGAGTTTGGATTTCTCCCGTAGCCCGTGTGGTATCCTCTGGTGGCTTCTCGATCAGGAGGGACTATGATATTAGATGGACTACTGGGACTATTGCGTGTTAAGGGCTATATGGGTAACCCCTTAATGCTAAGAAAAAAGTAAGTTTATTTTATAAATAAACACTATTATAATAGCGCAATATACTACATAGTAAATAGTTTAACGGATCCTTAGGAGATGTAAATCCCGAGCATCTCTTCATATTTATTTCTGTTAATTTAACTCACATAAGATCTTTTAGTTCTGACTCGAGTGTTTTTGTCTTTTCAAATTCACTCGGGTCAGTCCGAGCATTTCAGGATTTGAAGATTTAGCTCTGGAGGACGAAGAAGAAGATTTGTATTACTATTATCTAGTATATTATTCAACTGCACCATTTAATTCCGCTGCATTGTTATTGGTATGTGTAACTCTGATATGTGTTATATAAATAAAATCAAATGTTTTGTAAACAGTTTTATGAACTGTATATTTATTATTATATTTTATCCTTCCGCTATGAGATTCTGTTTAGTTTTTTTCTCTTCTCTATTTTTCTTATTTACCCCATAACAATCCGCCCTTCCGTATGGTTTGAATTGGCACGTGTGTCGATTTAAAGCGTGCGAAA
The DNA here is from genome assembly GCA_030765085.1 of Allium cepa. Lineage (NCBI taxonomy): Eukaryota > Viridiplantae > Streptophyta > Magnoliopsida > Asparagales > Amaryllidaceae > Allium > Allium cepa. The sequence goes on along the minus strand of CM060937.1, from coordinate 281,640,845 downwards.
AGGCGGGACGTTACAAAAAGCATCCTTGAAGGTACCTTACAGATTAATGATATTTTTGTTTGAGCATTATTGGATGCTGGTGCCTCTCATAGTTTTATCTCCTTAGAATCGGTAGATAAATATCATTTTATTCCGAGTATTGTAGAACACCCTATGTGTGTGTCTAACCCCATAGGCGGGGTAACCCATTTATATATGATTTCTGAGAATGCACCAATTTCCTACCTTTCTCATCGCTTTTTTTGCGATCCATATGTATTAGACTTTAAAGGATTTGATATTATTCTTGGTATGGATTGGTTATCGAAATACGAAGCTGTTCTAGATTATAATGAAAGAACTATATCATTAGTAGCCAATTTGAGAAGAATTGCCAAAGTATCATGTCAGGAACCCGGTATCCATATGTGTAGTTTCTTGTATGCCCTTGAAGTATCCTAAGAAAATTTAGGGTCTACTGAAGTTGTTAAGAATTTTCTCGATGTATTCGAAGAGGTTAAAAATTTAAAATTTTACCCCCGCACCTAGAGATAGAGCTCCGCATTAATTTAAACCTTGGTGCAAGGCCTGTGGTTCAACCTAAGCGAAGGATGGCTCTGAGGAGGAGAGAGGAGTTGTTAAGTCAAACCTAGGACCTATTAAAGAGAGGATTGATTAGACCCAGTCGTTCGAGTTAGGGGTCTACTGTGGTGTTTGTGGGTAACTCTGATGGATCTTTAAGGTTGTGCGTGGATTATAGGGAGTTGAATAAGCTAACCATTAGGAACAAATATCCCTTACCCCACATTGATGATCTTTTTGATCAACTTCATGGAGCTACTGTATTTTCTCAAATGCATTTAGCTACTGAATTTCATCAGTTAAGGGTTGCTATAGATAGTGTACCTTTAACTGTGTTTTAGGGGCCTAGCTGTTTCTTTGAGTGGTTGGTTATGCCTTTTGGGCTAACCAATGCACCGGCTTATTTTGTTGATCTAACGAATCGTGTTTTCAGAGATGTTCTTAATATGTTCATGATAGTTTTCATCGATGACATTCTTATCTACTCTAAATCTAAGGAGGAGTCTTAACCATAAAATATTCAGAAGAATGAAGGTATGAAAGAAGGGTCATGAGAGCTTGAGAAAAGATCAGAAAGCATCGAGATGTTCCGAATAAACATACCTTCCGACAAGGAGCTTCTGGCAAAGTCCAAGGCTATCTTTCAAAGTTCATAGGCAGGATGATGCTCCAAGAAATCCACATTTCGACTAGAACAAGATGTCTTTCAACAAAGACAAAGGAGAAGGAGCTCAAAACAAATATCTCGAAGGAGTCGAGAGAATGCATCCATCAAGATTTAATAGCTTTAAACCTTCCAAAGGAGTTCTTACCTTTCGAAGAAGATGAAGAAATCAAAGAAAGCAAGTGCAACTCCATAACGACCTTTTCAAAAGCATAGCAAGCCTTTCAAATCGGTTGGAGCACATCAAAAATATCTTTCAACTAGGTTGAAAGTTTTTTATGAAGAAAGCAATGCTCAAAAGTCAGCAAAGAATGGTAGATAACCGTTACTCGAAAAATTCACCTTGCGCTTAAGTCAGAAGATCTCAAACAAAGGATAGAAGAAAAGGAATCCAGGTTAGGCCTTCTGAAGAGGTCAAAGTGATGTAGTTAACATTATCAAGCCGCTCAAAACCTTTCGGAGAAGAGGAGGGTACTGTTTCATAATATCCAAGAAGCTTTTACCCTCCGAAGAAGGCAGAGAAGTCAAGACAAGGGCATGAAACCTTATAACAACCTTTCCGAAAGCATAACAAGCCTTTCGGGCAAGTTGGAACGCTTATTGAATACCTTTCAATGGTGTCGGAGGATCTATGATGAAAGCAACATTCATAAGTCAGCAGAGAACGTAAAGCAACCTTCCGAAAAAATTCAAGGAAAGCTCGACTCTCGGCAACATCCAAGTAAAAAAGCGACCTTCTGACCAAGTCGAAGGGTTCTCAATAGCCAAGAACCTTGCACCTTCGAATGTTTCACATACTACATAGATGACAAACCTTTCGACAATGGTAAAAGTTTCCTAAAAATAAATGAAAGAAAGGACCCTTCGGTAGCGTTCAAGGATCCATGATGACGTGTGGAAGGAAAAACTTCCGTTGAAACCGAAAGGTTAGTAATTATATATAAGAAGAGAACCCTTCGGTCCAGCCGAAAGCATAGGGACAGAAGTATGGCCACTAGCATCTATAAATAAGACCCAAGGTGTCCTTTCTCAGGGAGGATTTTTCCTCATTCTAATCTTGTAACTTCTAAAATCAAAGCTCTGTAACCTTAATTGTGGGGTGATTTAGGGAATTTAATAAAAGTGAAGACTTTTCTTGGATAAAGAGGGAAGTCTTAAGTCTCTTGAATTTACTTTACAATTTACCTTTATTTGTATTGGTTTGATTCCAATTTTTAGGTGCAGCTTTTCTGAAAGTTTCTTGTTAATAAAGATAATAATATTCCTCCTAGATAACCTTTATAACTCTTTGGAACCTCTATCCTACAACCAAAACCCTTCGGCCATAAGGGATGCTTGCTTGAGTCGACATTCATAAAACCTTTTGGAACCATAAAATCTGTGGATCTAACCTTTCGATAAGGGTCGTATCCAGTCATATCCCGTCATATCCCGAAAACCTTAGCAACCCTCCGAATCTCAAACAGCTACTTGCTTAACCTTCTGGCAAGGATCCAGGTCAACCCTTTATATAAGGAAAAATTAAGGGAATTCTATCTTAATCAAGGAAATTGTTTCGGGAAAAATCTTATAAAGGCTCAACTAAATCGATGATTATTCTACATTAACTTGACAAAGCCAAAAGGACATTTAGACTATGATCTAACCCTTCAAAGACATCGAAAGGTCTGATACAGATCTTATCAACTAATAAGGTTAAACTGAAGGGAAATTCTTAAAGGAATCACATTCTTTGTTCTCCAAACAGGAAGTCCATTCTTCTTAATATTACTTTGGGGTGTTGACCAAAAATTTGGTTTGCATTTTTGGTGCTAAAAGGAGGGCCTGAACCTCTGACTCCTAATCACTTTTACCAAAGGTTAATAGAGTGCTTCGTTCAAAAAGAAGAAGATGAAAGGAGTCGTGAATAATATCGATATTTCAAACGAAGAAGTTAAGCCACAATGAACTTTAGAAAACAATATCGTCTCGAACTTCAACTTGGAGAATATGGAAATTGGGAAACCTTTGACCTTAATGAGGTTGGAAAAGAATGAAATTAAAATACAACATCTACAACAAATGATAGCTATGCAGGAATTTCTTGCAAAAGCACCATCTCAAGGGCCGTTAAAGATTATGGAAGGAGAATGTAAGGCGCAACGATCAAATGAAGATCAATATGAAGACCAAGGAAGTCAGGCGAAGAGAACCATTGAGCAATCCAATGGTTTAGAAAAATAGTGAAGGTCATCACGACAACATTCACAACCAAGTCATAGAAGATACAATAAAAAATGTAGTCGACGAATTAAGGAAATATGTTATCCTTCAAAAGGCACCTTTTAAGAGGAAAATGTGCCAGTTAGCTTCCCCCCTCCCATTAAAATTCCCCCAATAAATTATGATGGAGCTACTGATCCAAACGATCACCTTGCAGCTTTTGAAAATTTGATGGACTTATACGAAGCTCATGGACCAATTCAATGTAAACTTTTCCCACTTACTTTCCAAGGAGTGGCTATTGAGTGGCACAGGAATTATCAAGGGAAGACCATATATTCTTAGGAACAATTCTCCTATGATTTCAAAGCGCAATTCCACATGTTTAGAGGTCCAATGATAGATTCCTACGTGTTAACTAATATCAAGCAAATGCCAAATGAATTGCTTGGTGAATATATTAAAAGATTCAAGGTAGAAGCATTGAAGGCCGAAAATGTAACTGATCAAAGAAAACTAATGGCAGTTCTCTCGGGTTAATCGAATAAACTCCACTTTGGAAAATACTTCATGTTCATGGGTGTAAGGATCTACAATATTTCTATCTCCAAATTGAAAAGTTTATTCAAATGGACGAAATGCATCATGCTATGAAGAAATCTTAGCAAAAAAAGTAGACATAAAAACTTGACTTCAATTTTCCCAGCAAAAGATCCAAATGGAAGAAAAATGGAAAGGTCATCCAAATAGTGACATATAAATCCAGAACAGTGAAGTTAAACAAACCTCTCTCCTATATATTTTCTGTAACCAAAGATGATGACAATTTCTCTATCTCCTATAAGACAAGAACTCCTGCTGAGCCTAAAAGAGGAAGGAATTACTGCGACCATCATAAAGTAAATGGGCATGAAACTGACAGCTGCAATGCTTTGGCAAAAATAGTTTAGAAATTAATCAAGCCTGGATTTTTAAAGGAATTTGTCAAAAAGGATTAGAATATTTCCTACCTTAGAAGGAGCGACTCAATCACTGAAAAATCCTGATAGAAAATCAGAATAACTACTCACTTTTAGACACTAATCCGGCTTTGAAGCCTTGCAACATTTATCTATTATAAATTCTCTATATTTCTAGTTACTACAAATTGAGTTGTACTTAGAATTGGTTATATATTAATATAAAATTCAAGTGTCATTATAGGAAAAAACCAGCCCATGGCATTCAATATACTCCTGGAGCACAACAAATCTCCAGCAAATTAAGAAAAACAACTCAAATGCCTGATGTAAAGTGGCTACTAAAGGAGGAGCCAACGCACTACAAAGATCTACCCTCATGAAATCTTAAACAACTGTCAATCATTCACCAATGCCGGAGAGAAAACTTACAAATAGACCATTCTGCTGCAAAGCAATGCTCACCAAGGTACAGTAGCCTATCTAAAGGAGAAAATAATACATTTCAATTCATTCTTTGATAAACTGTTTTACTAAAGAGAGATTTCTCAAACCTATCTTCAAAGAAAAACTATTTTCGATTACCCCGCAACCTGGGGAAGAACAAATATTTACCTATTCTAGGAACTAATTTGAATAATCTTCCAAAGGTATTATGTAACACTAGTAGATGCCCATAAAGAATTTCCAGCTTAGCAATCTCAATATTTCAAAGTTTTCTTAAACCATTGGCAGGGAGAGGCCTATTTATACTTTTTAAAGAAAAGTTTTAGAAACTATCAAAAGCTTATTGAAAAAACCTCAGACTAGAGAACCTTACTCTCGACTAAAAGACTATTGGTTCATGAATCATTACCAACCAGTTTCTTATTTTAAGATCTATGCCTCTACTATAGGATTGATGTAAAAACTTTATAGAGGTAAGTACAAAGAAAAGATGGTCATACATCCAAGTTCTATTTCGAAAAATAATCCCTCGATATATTAGAAGGGTTCATTTACAAAAAATCTTTCTCTCAAGAAGAAATCGACATTCAAAAAGTGTTTCAATTGGGAAAAATGATTTTCAGATACAAAATTTTAGTCTATGGCCAATCCATAGCACCTCCTAGAGGGAGGAGGGTCATGTACCCATCAAAAGTCTACAGCCAATCCATAGCACCTCCTAGAGGGAGGGGGTCATGTACCCATCAAAAGCCTACGGCCAATTCGTAGCGCCTCCTAAGGGGAGGAATAAAGTCCCTAAGGTCCATATCACTCTTAAGGCAGGGTCAGGATAAGCACTCATGAAATCAAAAGCTCCTAACGTCCATATCACCTCTTAAGGGAGGGTCAGGATAAACACCCGCAAAATCAAAAGCCCCTAATGTCCAAATTACCTCTTAGGGGAGGATCCAGTAAAGTGCTCATCAGTGGCCTTCTGGAGAAAGGTCGGCTAAGTATATATCCCTTTGAGACAAGGAAAGCTCAAAATGAAGCTCATCAAACAATGAACTAAGATGTCTAGCCCAAAGAGAGGCTTTTGATAGATTAAGATGTCTGAGCCCAGAGAGTGGCTCATCAAAGAGTAGACTGAGACATTCAAGCCTAGTAGCAGCCCCAAATAAAATAATAAAGACAAAGATGTCTACAACTCATGAAGAAAGTCATAATCCAAGAGAATCAAGGGTTAAAGAAGAAAAAACTTATCCGTCATCTGAGAAAAAGTTGGAATCTTGGAAGAGGATACACACAGAGGCAAAGGATATGCTAATGAATTAAAGAACTTCCAATCATAGGAAAGTGATTCCTACATCAAAGGATTAAGAAATCTTTATACCATAAAAAATAGCAGGAGACTGGAAAATGGAAGAAGAAATCCATAACATGGAAACAAAAACAAAGACTGACACGAAATCAAAAGGAATGGAACAAATAATAATTTTTAGCCACAAAGATGAAGTACATCACTCCAACATCCGGTTAAGGAAACCACTTCTGAATCCTTTGAGATAAACGATTGGATAGAAGAATCTATTATACCTGTATATATGTATATACATATACTACTAACTTATAGGAACTTTAGGAGCAACACATTAATTAACAGGAAACTTTCTTGTGAATAACCTTAGAATTAAGGTAACATCAACTTAGTTATCTTTTATTTGAAATCTACTAAATATGCTATTATTAGATATATCATGGCTTTGTACTTATACTGAATGGAGCTTTGGATATTTAATTCGTCAGATGAGATCCTGATAAGACTTTGGATAATTTCTTGATTTCGTGAATTTTGAGTGTCACCATTTCTATTGATGCAAATTTCAGTTTAGATTTCATGAATTTTGAATTTCCATATTGCTTTTTTATGATGATTTATACATTTCATACTCATGTTTACCATGTCAAATTTCCATGATAACTTTTAATTGAATTCCTGATTTTAGGAATTTTGAATTTCCCTATTGGTCTCTTATGATGGTTTGTGAATTCCAGATATTGAGTTTCTCCCCATTGAATTTTCATGTTTATTTCTTATTAGTTGTTTGTTTTAATGAGTTCTTGATTTCCCTGATGAGTTTTTATGACGACTCAAAGATTTCCCAGTTCTAGTCTCCTAATTGAATTTTTGATTTCTAGTTTCATGAATTCTGGATTCCTTTGTCGATTCTCATAATGGTTTAGGAATTTCGTATATCTAGTTTCCTTATTGAATTTTTGATGATCTTGTTGGTTTTCGGGTTTAGTGAACTCTATTCATCCTATGGATTTTAGTGATGATTTTCTAATCTTGTATTCGTGATTTCTTTATTAAATGACCATGGTGATTTCTTGCTGAATTATTGGTTTAATGAATTTTCCTACTGATTTCTCTGATTAATGAATTTTACATGTTACAATTTCCCATTGAATTTTCATGACAATTTCCTATTGATCACTTGTTTCATGAGTTCATGATTTCTTGGTTTCCTTTATTGAATTTTATGAATATTTATGAATTTTCCTTTAAATTCAAAATATAAGACCTTCATGACACCAAATGGAAACATTACTAAACTACTTTCTACTTTTTCACTGAATGAGAATTACCAATCAATGGTTTAAGGTTGAAAATGAAGGAAACTTAGAGGGACAAGGAAGCATGAAATTGGTTTCCACATGCTTAAAAGGTTCACTCGAAGAAGAAATATCAAGGGTCTGAATATATATTCTTCAAAGGTTCATTTATTTGAATCAATGTCTGCAAATCAGGTGGTATTACTCCATATTCTTAAGGAAGTTTAATTATGGTCATTACAATGCAATTTATCTAGAAATATCACTCTAATGACATCTTGAATATTAGCTGCGTAAATTTGATATTGCATGTTAAGATTTCGTAATAAAGTCATAACCTTAGTGGAAGTTATAATCTATTTTGCAGAAAGCAAAGAAGGAAGTTTATTGGAGCTTTGTCCTAAAGAACAAAAGCTTCTTTCATACAAGAGAGGAAAAATGTTAACCATAAAATATTCAGAAAAACGAAGGTTTGAAAGAAGGGTCATGAGAGTATGGGGAAAGATTAGAAAGCACCAAGATGTTCTGGATAAACATACCTTCCGACAAGGAGCTTGCGGTGAAGTCCAAGGCTATCTTTCAAAGTCCATAGGCAGGATGATGCTCTAAGAATCCACCTTTCGACTAAAATGAGAGTTCTTATAATAAAGAAAAATGAGAAGGATCTCAAACCAAACCTTTCGAAGGAGTCGAGAGGATGCATCCATCAATATTTAATAGCTTCAAACCTTTCGAAGTAGTCGATAGGTTCCATTCAAGGAGTTCTTACCTTTCGAAGAAGATGAAGAAATCAAAGCAAGCACGTACAACTCCACGATGACCTTTTCGAAAGCATAGAAAGCCTTTCGAATCGGTTGGAGCACATCTAGAACACCTTTCAACTAGGTAGAAAGATTTTATGAAGAAAGAAATGCTCAAAAGTCAGCAAAGAATGGTAGATAACTATTACTCGAAAAATTCACCTTCGGCTTAAGTCAAAAGATCTCAAACAAAGGACAAAAGAAAAGGAATCTAGATTAGGCCGTCCGAAGAGGTCGAAGAGATGCAGTCAACAATATGAAGTAGCTCAAGACCTTTTAGAGAAGACGGAGGGTATTATTCCACAATATCCAAGAAGCTTTTACCCTCCGAAGAGGGCAAAGAAGTTAAGACAAGAGCATGCGACCCTATAACAACCTTTCCGAAAGCATAATAAGCCTTTTGGCCCAGTTGAAATATTTACTGAATACCGAGGGTCTATGATGAAAGCAACATTCATAAGTCAGTAGGGAACGTAAAGCAACCTTCCAACAAAATTCAAGGAAAACTCGCTCGACTCTCGACAACATCCAAGTAAAAAGCGACCTTTCGACTAAGTCGAAGGGTTCTTAATAGCCAGGAACCTTTCAACACCTCCAAAGGGTTCACATACTGTATAGATGATAAACCTTCCAATAAGGGAAAAAGTCCTAAAAACAAATGAAAGGAAAGACCATTCGGCAACGTTTAAGGATCCACGATGACGCGTGAAAGGAAAACCTGTCATTTTCTTTGAAACAGAAAGGTTAGCAATTTTATATAAGAAGGGAACCCTTCGATCCAGCCGAAATCACAAGGATGGAAGCATGGCCGCCGACATTTATAAATAAGACCCAAGGGGCCCTGTCTCGGGGTGGATTTTTCCTCATTCTAATCTTATAACTTCTAAAATCAAAGCTCTGTAACCCTAATTGAGGGGTGATTTAGGGAATTTAATAAAAATGAAGACTTTTCTTGGATAAAGAGGGAAGTCTTTAGTCTTGTGAATTTACTTTACTACCTTAATTTTTGCTAGTTTAATTCCAATTTTCAGGTGTAGCTTTTCCAAAAGGTTCTTATCAACAGTGATAATAATATTCCTCCTAGACAACCTTTATAACTCTTCGAAGACCTCTATCCTACAACCTAAACCCTTCGGACACAAGGGAAGCTTGCTTGAATCGACATTCATAAAACCTTTCGGAACCATAAAATATGTGGATCTAACCTTTCGATAATGGTCATATCCTGTCGTATCCCAAAAACCTTAGCAACCCTCTGAATCTTAAATAGCTATTTGCTTAATCTTCCGATAAGGATCCAGGTCAGCCCTTTATATATGGAAAAATTAAGTGAATTCTATCTTAATCGAATAAATTGCTTTCGAAGAAAATCTTATAAAGGCTCAACTAAATCGGTTATCATTCTACACTAACTCAACAAAGCCAAAAGGACATTTAGACTATATTCTAACCCTTCGAAGACATCAAAAGGTCTGATATAGATCTTACTAACTAATAATGTTAAATTGAAGGGAAATTCTTAAAGGAATCACATCCTCTATTCTCCAAAGAGGAAGTCCATCCTTCTTAATATTACTTTGGAATGTTGACCAAAAATTTGGTTAACAAGGAGCATAAACATCATTTGGAAGTGGTATTAGAAATATTGAGGAGACATGTCCTAAAGGCGATGTTTTCAAAGTGCCATTTTTGGTAATCAGAGGTAAGGTTTCTAGGGAAAATTGTACCGGGAGATGGAATTTCGATGCACTCGATAAAAGCGACGGCTGTTGAGGAATGGAAGCAACCGGGGACTCTTTTCGAGGTTCGAAGTTTCTTAGGTTTGACGAGATACGACAGGAGGTTTGTTCAAGATTATTCTAAGATTTCCTCCCATTTGACAAAGCTAACTAAAAAGGGAGAGAAGTTTGTGTGGACTCCAAAATTGTGAAGAAGCATTTTTAGAATTAAAGAAGAGATTGACTAGCGCACTAGTTTTGGCTGTTTCGATTGGAAATAGTGGATTCACGGTTTACACAGATGCTTGTGGAGTGGGACTAGTCATTATTCTGATGCAGTATGGTAGAGTGATTGTGTATGCAAGTAGGAAGCTGAAGCCACATGAGAAGAATTATGCTATGCATAACCTGGAGTTGGCGGCTGTTGTCTTTGCATTGATAATGTGGAGGCACTACTTGCTGGGTAAGGATCCTTCTATTCCTTCTTTAGTTTCTTTCTAGTCCTCAGGGATTCTAGTAAGTAAGTTTTCTTTCTTTAATTAGGTGAAAAACTCGAGCTCCTCACGGATCATAAGTCCTTGAAGTATCTTTTCATTCGGAAGGATCTGAACCTGAGACAATAGAGGTGGTTAGAGTTTCTAGCTTTCTACGACTTAGATATTCTCTATGTGCCAAGGAAAGCAAATGTGGTGGCAGACGCTTTAAGTAGGAATGTACTCTTGGCTCTCTTAGAGGTTACCCCAATGCTTCAGAAAAGGATTGTAACCAATCAAAGGGAGGATAAAATTCTGGAAGAATTAATTCAAGGAGTCGAGAAGGGTCGATGTTCTGAATTTGAGATAGATGGTCGAGGCACTTTACGGATGAGTAGACGATTGTGCGTTCCAGATGTGGATGGACCAAGACAAGAAGTTTTGTTAGAGTGCCACAAATCTAAGTTAAGTATACATACTGGAATTCATAAGATGTACAAGGATATAAAAAGAGTATTCTGATGGCCGAGAATGAAGAAGAATAGCTCTATCTTTGTAAGCAGGTGTGCGAGCTGTAAGCAAATCAAAGGGGATCACCAAAAAACTACTGGATTACTACAACCTTTGGAAATTCTGAACTGGAAATGGAAGATGATATCAATGGATTTCATCGATGGTTTACCCAAAACTAGAAAAGAAATGAAGGATTATGAGTTATTATGGACCGGTTAACTAAGAGTGCTTATTTTATTCCGGTCAAGCCGACTAGAACTGCAGCTTCATTAGTAGAGATTTATATGAGGGAGATAGTTCGACTACATGGAGTCATAATGAGTATAGTAAGCAATCGAGATCCTAGCTTTATGAGTCAGTTCTGGGAAGCCTTGAAAGTTGCATTGGAACAAAGCTGAGTCTAAGCACTGCCTACCACCCTCAAACCGACGAACAAACTAAGCGGATTAACCGCATCTTGGAGGATATGTTGAGGGCCAGCATCTTGGACTTCAGAGGGCCTAGGGAAGATCATCTACATCTAGTGGAATTCTCTCACAACAACAGTTTCCAAGCAAGCATTAGTATGTCACCTTATGAAGCTCTCTATGGAAGGCCATGCAAATCACCAGCATGTTGGGTATAGTCTGGAGATTCTCTATCGCTTGGACTAGATATAATTCGAGGGGCAATGAAAAAGTTGCGATGATTAAGAAAAGGATGAAGGTAGCCCAAGATTGTCAGAAGAGTTATGATGACAAGAGGCGAAGAGGTTTGGAATTTGATGTTGGAGACCTTGTGTTCATTAAGATTTTGCCAATTATAGGAGCTGTTAGATTTATGAAAGCTGGGAAGTTAGCTCCAAGATATATTGGACCATTCCGTATTCTTGAAAGAATTGGGTCTCTTGCTTATAAAGCTGAGTTGTCGGAAAGATTGGAAGGTTTTCATAATGTATTTCATGTGTCGCATTTAAGGAAATTTATGCATGACCCGACCTTGATTGTAGAGCCGTATGAGCAGAAGGATTTGGAAGTGGTGCCAGACTTGACAGTGATTAGACATCTAGTCTATATTTAGATCAGGATGAGAAGCGGTTGTGCAATAAGGTAGTGCGGTTTGTTAAAATACAGTGGAGTGAGGATCCTAGAGACTGCATTTGGGAGACTGTAGACCATATGAAGGAGGCCTATCCATGTTAGGATAGATAGTTGTTTGTTGTATGTGTATGTTAGGCATTACTTGCTATGGATGTTTAGTGTTTGTCTTTTGTATGTGTTTTATGATATGAATATATAGCTTTTCAAGTAACTGAATTCTCTTCTTATGTGCCGACTTCGGGGATGAAATTCTTTTGAAGGGGGAAGGGAGAGCGTAACGACCTAGAATTTGATCACTTTAGGTATGGATATTTAAATATAATAATAATAATTATTAATGGATTTTATAGCTAAAATAAACTCCTTTTAAATAGTAAAAAATGATAGTGAAATCATTTTTAATTTTTGTTTACCAAAATAATTAGTCCAAAGAAAAATTGAAAATGTGACCCGAAGTCGTTTTCCGAATTTTTGATTTTTCATCGACTAAAAGTTATCGAAAATGTTGTAACACTTTTATGTACACATCCACATATTTATAAATCACTATGGACATGGAAATGTACAGGTGAATATGCATATATGTTAAGTAAGATATTTTTATAAAAGAGCGCGTGTGTGTGTGTGTGTTTTATAATGTAAGATACCACCTTAGACAAAAGGTACAAAAAGAGGACAAACATGTTTTTTTGATTTGATATGAAGATGGCTAAGTTGGGGGGTGAAATTTTGTGAAGGAAAAGGAGGGGTGAGGTGGCAAAGAGTGAGAGGAGGGTAAAGTACTAAGGTTAATTGGGTAAATTCACTTGTTAACATTTTGTAAAAGCAAATTTCCTAAAAAAAATCCACATTTTCTCATTCTCATTTTCACTTTAAAAGTTCCTAAATCTCTTAAGCATGCTCTCATGGCTTCTCATTCTATTTTAAAAATTCAAAAATCTTAGTGTTTCATTTTTAAAATCACTACCAAATTGCTAGAAAACACTTCTTCCTCCACTAATTCACTTTCTCTTTCAAGATCAAGCAATCTCCACTCAAATTAACGAAGGTCGTGCCTTTTAATGCTAATGACCGAACCATGTTCTGCTTGGGCTAAGTACATTCCCAAAGTTCAAGTAAGATCGAGTCTTTTTCAAAAAAAAAAATCCTAAATCTTTTTGCAAAAAGTTTGAAAGGAATTCATTGAATTAGGTAAGTAAAACTCTTAACTTGGGAAAGATCTTACTTTGTTTATATGATGGTTATGTGGTTATTTATGCATGATATTGATGTTTGAATTATGATATGGTTCGGATATATATACGTATATATGTATGTATGTATGTATGTATGTATGTATGTATGTATGTGTGCGTGCGTGCGTGTGGGTATGTATGTATGTATGTATGTGATAGCTTGTGTTTTAGTTTTGGACTTGACTCGATGGATTCAAGCAATGTGTTAATTATAAAGTTGTGATCTTTGATGTGTTATGGTAATGATATGACTTGGTGTACATATAAAATCTTTGTTTGTGGTTAAATGGTTTGGAAGGTGAACTTGAGATATTGAGCAATACTTGAGATCCATTATTGGAAATAAATCATTTACTTATTTGATTTAGAAAATCTTTCGTCTTATATTTTTTAGTTTCTAACTTTAGTTAAAGTTTTAAAATTTCCTTGAATATGTTTTAAATGTAAGCAAAAGTGAAAAGTTTAAGTTTTAGATGGTAACTTAGAAAAGCAATTCTAAGTTACGGCATCCATAGCGATAGTCGCTATGGACGCAGTTTAGAAAATCACGATTTCCAAGTTTTGTTTAAGTTTCAAAATGGATTGAAAATAATTTCAAACTTAATTAAATATTATAAAATATTAATTAGATATTATAAAAACTTAATTATATTTTATTTTATAAGTTTAATAATTAATTTATTTAATTAAAATATTTATTAATTAATTAGTTTAGTAATTAAATTAAGTAATTAGGGTTTAAGAATCAATCAACTAAATTAATCATTTGTAGTTAATTAAGAAAGTTATAATTAATGAATAATTAGGTTAAGTGGTAATTATTTTAATTTATTTATTTAATCATGATAATTATTTTAAAGTAATAATTTAATTAGTATTTAATTAATTATTATTTAATTAAGTGTTATTTATTAACTTAATTATTAATCCATTATGGTTTAATTTATAATAGATATATTTTAAATAAAATTTAATATCTATTTATTTAAAACTACTTAGGGTTTAATTATTATTTAACCAAAGTTTAATTATTTAATTTATTCCTATTAATAAAGGGTAATTATTAGTAATTAATTAAGATTTAACTAAGATAATGAAGGTTTAAATTTTAATTTAAGCATAATTAATTAAGGATTAATTAAGCTTTAAATTTATGATTTACTGATGATTTATTAATTATTTTAAGTTATTTTAAAATCCAATGGTTCTTTATTCTAAACTAACTTTCTTCTCTCAGTCATTTATTTTTAAACATAAAGGATCTCTTGTCCATGCTATTAAGTAGCCAAATGAATTAAAGTATTTATAATAAAACAGTAACATGTTTTATGTAAAGTAAGTCGTCTTGTACTTATCACGAGTACTGCGCTTCGGGAATGTGATGAATACAAGGGTGTTAATTTCGATAAGCAAGCCATGATAATCTAAGCGTATGTAACATATGTCCATATATAAATCTTTACATCCTGGTAGAAAGATAGCTCACTATAAACAACTTGACCCTTTAAGATTATCGAGCGTTGGTCTGGAGAGACCGGGATTGGATATCAGTTGTTATTCGAATACCATTTCGAACCAACATAAGCATTCGAATTGGAAATATTGAGAAATCATGATCCAAGATGAAGACTTAGAAGTACAAGTGCTACTTGCTACTAACCCCGAGGTTGATTCCAAAGTAGGTGTAGTGGACGTAGTGCCTTCGGTTCATTAATCTGATGAACGACTTGTATGGATGAGTGCTGACACTGTGTCAACATCTGGATGGCAATGTTAGCATTGGCAGTGCTATAATAAAAGGTAAACGTAGCCTCAGACCTCATCAACCGGGAATGACTAAAATATGGGAGATGCAGCAAGGTTAAGTAGGTTGCCCCCATTAGGGTAGGGTTATCCCTATCTAGAGTCCCTGTTACCAATTCCTGTATGCTTCGGTACAGTTGCTAATCCCAACCGAAGGGTGATCTTATTCGGTACTATCCAATAAGGTGTAGGTCGGTCTAGTGTTGGAAGGGGATCAAAGCGAGCTCCTCGGTGTTATTTTATCTAGAGATGCATCAAGATGAGCGGTACTACAGTAGCCCATTCATTGTTTGGAATCCGTTCTCCAATAAGTGTCGTCCGTTTTTAGTTGTATACAAATATGTTGAAATGTGAGATGTAAGCATTTCAGCTATGTTATATTTTACTCGAAAACCTAGACATTACGGTAATATCACTAGATTTCTGTATAAATGTTTTGGGTATTGTAACGATCCCGAGTTTTAAATTATTTTAAATTGATAATTAAAAGAATTTTTGAATAAAAAATTGTGAAATTAATTTTAAATGGAAGCGAGTTTCCCCGAATTTGAATAAATTCTGTATAAATCAAAATTTGATCTTTGTATATATATGTATATATTGGATTTGAAATAAAATCTTAAATAAATGGTTTTTAAAAAATATACATAAGATAACTATAAAGTAAATAAATTAGATAAGATTTAAACAACAAAATAAAAACCTAGAAATTCATCTATATTTTGAAAATGAATATATATATGTAGTTTTGAAAATATCAAGTAAGTAAACATACTAAATAAAAATCTAACATATAATAATAATAAAAGACACTTCATTAGATTTCAAAGTATATGACCAAACAAAATATATTAACATTTACACTTGCACTACAAGAAAATGCAAACATATCAGCCGAGCAAATACATGCAAGTAGAAAACAAATAAATAAAAATAATAACAACAAGTAAACATACCTATGAAGCCACAAGATAGTGCAAACACATTGCATACAAACAAATTTAAAATGGGCAAATAAAATCAAGTATATAAAGAAAGAAACAAAATAAAGTATGTAGAGAAGTTAAATAAGCAAGGCAAGCAAAAGAAAATCTATCAACATAAAGTATAAAAGCTGGGTAAGTATGAAACAAGAAAAAAAATCATTAAGCTGTAAACTTAAAAAGAAAAAGAATATGTACAAAAACAATTAAATATAAGAATCATCTCTGCCGAGACAAGTAGGTATGGCTGAAGTAAACATAAGTAATGCAGCCTATAGAGTTGAAAAGCAAGACATAAAGTACTAAGGCATGTAATGCCATTATCTTTAGTATACAAGATATCAGCCGAAATGAAGAAAAGCAAATAAGATAAGTATAAACTGTACATAGTAACAAATGTTAGCCTCCGTCTACTAGCAAATATGACTACCTATAGTACAAGTACTTGTACTAGAAAGAAAAAAAAAATACATTACCCTGTACAAAGTAATATCATCACCTGTAAACCTCATTTCCATATATACGTCATCTCCTCATTTCAATGTCGTTCCATTCCAGCTGAGTAGAAAATATGAAGCAAATATCATATTCACACTTAAAAAAAAATTCAAACTATTTAAAGCTTCAGGCAGCTAAAAACACAAATTGGATTTCTTCTCTGTCTATCAAGTTTTTATTTCTGCTTCATCAGCCAAGTGAGTAACATCACCATTTTAAATTCTTAAGTATATAATTTGGTTGCCTGTTTATCTTTGAAGTATAATATGCTTGTGAATATATTTTAAAAATCTTTGATATATATGTGTACTGGTGTGTGCAATAGTGATCTGGATTCTTCCCCTCTGATTTTAGTTCCCACGCTCAACTACTAATCAAACTTTACATTCTCATTTTCAATCTTTATTAGTACTTAAGTTCGAACAAAATATGTTTGAGTATCTTTGTTTTAAGTTTAAAAGTTTGTTTAAGGTAAGCTAATTTATTTTGGCTTCTGGAAAAAACAAAAAAATGAAACAACAGGGGAAAACTTAAAGAAGTAAAAATTTAATTTTTATGATTCCTAGATTCAGGTATATGAATCAAAATATAAAGCTTAAACTTGATTTTCAAAACAAAAATGAAAATTTTTAGTTGAGAAATAAAGAAGCAGTTTACAGATGAATAAAAATCACCTTTTTAAAAAATTCTGTTGATTTAATCAATTGTTGATGCCGAAATTTGCTATGGAGCTAGATCTTTGATTCATCGATATAGGAAAAATGTTGGAAAATTTTTCAAATGCGAAAATTTGTAGCTCGAATCGAATGTAGGGTTTAAGGCATGTGGAACTGACGTCGAAGTTTTGGGGTTCGTTCTCACGCCTCATTGCATCGAGTGGGGCCGGACTTGGAGAGAATGCGCTTGGGACATAGACGAAGGTTGGGGCGGAGGTGCGACGATGCTGGTGGTCGGAGGCGCGGCGACGAGACACTTTTTCTGGTCGCTGTTTTGGTCGTGTGGTTCCAGCTATGCTCGAATTGGATGGAGGGAATGTTTGTGGTTTTGGGTCAATCTGGGTCGAGGGTGTGATCGATCATGACTTGCCAGAGCTAGTGAGGATCGCCAGAAGTTGGTCGAGGTCCGGTGCATGTGCACGGTGCACAGGTGGTGATCAGGAAGTTCTGTTAACTTGGGTAGTTTGGGAAGAAAGAGTTGGGGGGGGGGGACTCGAAGTGGAGCCCATGTTTTTGTGGTTTCGACTCGAAGCATTTTTTTGTCTTGCCTCGGGTTGATTTCTTGATTTCAGGTTTTACAGGAAACCTGTTATCCTGTTTTACATATTCCAGATTTTGAAATTAAATAGTTTTATAACTTTAAATGTTTACATAAGTTAAAATTTTAAAGTAAATCTCTAAAAATGTTAAATTTAAAAGGAATTTGATTTTAAACTGTTTTAAAATTCTTTCATAACAAAATATTACTTTAACATGTGAATTTAAAATGGATAATTTAATCATTTAAATTAATTAATGACTTGTAATTAAATAAGTAAGTAAAGGTTCAAATCATTAATTAAAGTAATTAATTTGAGAAGAATTTATTTACTAAAGGTTAATTAATAAATGAAAGTGATTAAGAAATGATTTTAAGGATTAATCACTTATTGAAATTAATGTTGGATATTTTGATTTATTAAGGTTAATAAATTATGAAATTGGTTAAAAGGTTGATTTAATTAATATGATTGATTAAGAATGATTTAATAAATTAAAGTGTTTGATAAATTAATTTATATCAAATGATTTGGAATTAATAAATCAGGATTGGATAATTAATTCATAAGTAATAAATTTACTTGGAAATAAATTGAATTGATTAGGATTTAAAAACGATTTAATTAATCCTGCTTATAAATGACTATTGAATATTTGCCTTGCTTATGAATGATTGTATTGTATGAAATGCCTTGAATTGATTATCCTATCTGATTTGTGATATTTTGTTCTGTAGATTGAGCAGTGTATATTTATTTGCATTTGTATATTATCTGTGAATCTGTGAATGGACGATGAGCGTTATAAGTTTTATATCGCTTATCAACTACATTTCTGTATTCTGATATGTGATGATTGTATGATGTTTCACTATTGTGTCAAACCCCTGGACCACACTTATACACACACCAATATGGATTTCACGAGGAAATCGATTAAGTCACAGATTTTTGAAATAGTTTTAAATTTGAATATTTGAATTCAAATGTTTTGGAAATGGATTGGGTTTAAAGTGAAAAGCTTTTGAAATGGAATTTCATAGATGAAATTTATTTTGAATTACTCGATAAAATATGAAGTTGAATAATTTGATTTGAACTTAAATTCAAAATGTGAAACTGAATTCTATGATTTGAAACTAGGGATCAAAAATGTTATACCAGTTATATATGGGTTAAACTATTTTAAAAGTATTGATTTGGGATGTGAATAGAATTCAAGGGCGTTAACTCGTGTAAATATAATTGGATTTTTCTGAAACGAAAACTGTTTGTTTTCAAATAATAAAAGCTTTCACATGAGAAATGAACGTTCAATTTGTGTTAAAAAGAATTTCAAGTTTGAAAATGAAGAAAATTTCCAAGTTATGAAAACGATTTAAAAGCTATAAGTTGAATCTTTGATTTAAAGATTCAACAAGTTAATCGAATTTTGAAAGCTATGAGTTAAATCTTTGATTTAAAGATTTAATGAGTTAATCCAACTTGAATTGAAATTGTATTTGAAAGGCTATGAATTAATCTTTGGAAATGATTTTGAAAGCTATAAGTTGAATCTTTGATTTAAAGATTCAACAAGTTAATCGAATTTTGAAAGCTATAAGTTAAGTCTTTGATTTAAAGATTTAACGAGTTAATCCAATTGGAATGGAAATTGTTTTGAAGTCTATGAATTGATCTTTGTGAAATAAATTTTTTTTGTAATATAAAGATTTGAAATGGTAATTGGTTTAAACCATTTGAGGAAAAGTTTTGGGTTTTAAGTTGTGACATAATTGAAATCCCAATATCCATATGTTTTTGAAATACTGCGCTCACTATTCGGCTTAGCCGGGAGAGGACCTTTGTGTCATATATCCCATTCCGAATATGTGATATGTCGTTATGGATAGCATTTGAAGACCGGTGGTGAAGACCGGATATTTTCGAAAACGTAAGGGCAACTCGTCGAATGTCTTTGCATCGAATGGCCCCGGTATAGAGACTCCATATGTGATGGGAAGTCCGAACGTGATTAGTGAATATCCGGATTGCAAGGACTTCTTTGTAAGTGCCTTCGGTTCTGTTCGAACCCGGAGCAGACTTGTATGGATTGTGTGTCTGACATTACAAATTGAGATATAAAGCAGATTTCTTTCAAATATATTTCTGTTGGTGGCGGAGAATTTATTCTCTTAGCTTAACACCCTTCTTTGAGACGTACGAGCTCAGAGGTTATGTAGTTGATGGTTATCAGCAATATATTCCCAGTTTGGTAATGTGACATGCTGAGTGTTGCTGTGAAATGATCATTGTGTTGATTATTTATGATAGGATCATTTATTTGATCGTCTATCCTGGTGATCATTTCTATGATCATTTGTTGACCCAAAGCATGGCTTTTGTATAAAGTATGTTTTTGTGGACGTGACTTCGTCGAGCCTCACACCCCGGAATGGTCAAAACAGGAAAGATGCGGCAAGGTTATGAGGGGTAGCGCCCTTTAGGATATGTGCATTTCCTTCTGGAAAAGGGTGGTATCATGGTATGGAGCCCAGATACTTACTCATGTTGAAAACACTTTATGATTGTGTGAATTGAATGCGAGCGCTCGGTGAAAGGTCCCAAAGGACCGGGGGATGGCATATTCGGTCAGTTGTTACTCAGTTAGGGGTAACCCGGCCTTGTGTTGGTAGAGATCCGGTTTGGTTCTCGGGGATGTCCTTCCAGAGGCGTTCTCATGTGGCAATGGGAAGTTCCTTGGGCTGATCATTCGTTGGAAATCCAAAGAAACAATACGATCTTGTACGGTATTAGTTGTAGAACCTATCATTCACTTATGGTGGCGCCTCACTGTTTGGATGGTAGCTATAGTAGGCATAGTTCGGAATGTCTATGATAGCTAAGATTTATATTCTACTTTCGAAATGAATTTTTTCTACACTATGCACTAGTAATAATATCAAATGTTTCTTTTTAATGTGTATCAAGCATCTTTGACTAACATAAGAAGAAATCTCCCCCAAGTCTGCGTTTGCATTGTGTGTGTGGCGGGAGGTCTTATGGTAGTCTCATTTTTAAAATCATTGCGAATTGAATTTAAAAATATTCTTCTATTTTGATTTTGAATAAAAGATAAACTGTTTTTTTTTGTTGCTCACACCAGTCCCACGACTGATCCGGAGTTTATTGTTTCTTTCCTAAACTCTGGGTGCTCATTATTTTCTACACGAGCAGTCTAGAGTTGGGTTTTTCAGATAGCTAGGTTTAGTAGATTATCTGGAGTTAGTTCAGTCTTTGGACCACACCAGTCTTGCTTAGCTTGGTGATATGTGATGGGGTTCGAGCTATTGCTGGATTGATTCTTGGAGCTGGAGTTGCAGTTCTCGGAGTTCTTCCTTGAAGACTATCTTAGAGTTATATTGTTCTGCTGCTAGATGTCATCTATTTTCTGTTCCGCTGCTATTTTATTGTATCATATCTCTGATGTATATTGATATTTATTGTATCATCTGTTGTATCAATGTTGTATATCAATGTATTATCCTTTTTATTCCGCTGTGTTGTTTACTTAATGTTGTTATAAGCTCCGGCGGGCCGGATTCGACATTTGAACTTGCGGCATTCGAATATAGGTAACGTATTCGGTGTCGATTTTCGAAGGTTAAGTCAGGATCGCTACATTTGGTATCAGAGCTAAGGTTGAACTTTAGCTCAGGAGTATAACACGTTAAGTAACTCATTAGAGATAGGGTGAAGCATCCCTAGACTGAGTAATCCCTAAGATATCCATTTTAACGCCTCAGTAAATTCTCTTACTATCCACTGATAGTGAGTATGAGTGCAAGAAGAGAACGCGATAGGGGACAGAGGAATATCACTATAAATGGTCGATGCCCTGCAGCAGTGGAAACAAACTTTCTCTATCAATCTCTTTCGATTAATCTTTTCAAATTCTTTTGATTTGCTTCGTCGCAGTTGCAAGAAGAAGTTTCGATGCGGTGACGCCCTACGAATCGTTGTAGAAAATCCTTACTTTGTATCTTCATCGGTTTCTTATCATTTTTTGATTTAAACCTTAATGAATATGAATTGGAAATTCTGTATAAATGGGGAATTTGAAATTGAAATTTTAAATAAATTAGAAATTTTAAATTGAGTTAAAATTGATTAATGGAATATGAAGGATAAATTTGAATAGTATCGATAAAACGATTTTGTTTAAAACTAAATTTGAAATTCTATTGTAATTTCTCGTGAATACCAAAAGTCCGAAGAGGGACGAATTAGTATATATTCTGAGATATTCCGACTTGAGTTTGGAATTCATATCTTAAGTTTGAGGAATTATAGGAGATCGAATCTATCTATCTTTGTTGTTTTCGTGCCTGCGAATTCCGAGGACGAAATTCTTTTTAAGGGGGGAAGTCTGTAACGATCCCGAGTTTTAAATTATTTTAAATTGATAATTAAAAGAATTTTTGAATAAAAAATTGTGAAATTAATTTTAAATGGAAGCGAGTTTCTCCGAATTTGAATAAATTCTGTATAAATCAAAATTTGATCTTTGTATATATATGTATATATTGGATTTGAAATAAAATCTTAAATAAATGGTTTTAAAAAAATATACATAAGATAACTATAAAGTAAATAAATTAGATAAGATTTAAACAACAAAATAAAAACCTAGAAATTCATCTATATTTTGAAAATGAATATATATATGTAGTTTTGAAAATATCAAGTAAGTAAACATACTAAAGAAAAATCTAACATATAATAATAATAAAAGACACTTCATTAGATTTCAAAGTATATGACCAAACAAAATATATTAACATTTACACTTGCACTACAAGAAAATGCAAACATATCAGCCGAGCAAATACATGCAAGTAGAAAACAAATAAATAAAAATAATAACAACAAGTAAACATATCTATGAAGCCACAAGACAGTGCAAACACATTGCATACAAACAAATTTAAAATGGGCAAATAAAATCAAGTATATAAAGAAAGAAACAAAATAAAGTATGTAGAGAAGTTAAATAAGCAAGGCAAGCAAAAGAAAATCTATCAACATAAAGTATAAAAGCTGGGTAAGTATGAAACAAGAAAAAAAATCATTAAGCTGTAAACTTAAAAAGAAAAAGAATATGTACAAAAACAATTAAATATAAGAATCATCTCTGCCGAGACAAGTAGGTATGGCTGAAGTAAACATAAGTAATGCAGCCTATAGAGTTGAAAAGCAAGACATAAAGTACTAAGGCATGTAATGCCATTATCTTTAGTATACAAGATATCAGCCGAAATGAAGAAAAGCAAATAAGATAAGTATAAACTGTACATAGTAACAAATGTTAGCCTCCGTCTACTAGCAAATATGACTACCTATAGTACAAGTATTTGTACTAGAAAGGAAAAAAAAATACATTACCCTGTACAAAGTAATATCATCACCTGTAAACCTCATTTCCATATATACGTCATCTCCTCATTTCAATGTCGTTCCATTCCAGCTGAGTAGAAAATATGAAGCAAATATCATATTCACACTTAAACAAAAATTCAAACTATTTAAAGCTTCAGGCAGCTAAAAACACAAATTGGATTGCTTCTCTGTCTATCAAGTTTTTATTTCTGCTTCATCAGCCAAGTGAGTAACATCACCATTTTAAATTGTTAAGTATATAATTTGGTTGCCTGTTTATCTTTGAAGTATAATATGCTTGTGAATATATTATAAAAATCTTTGTGTTTATATATATGTACTGGTGTGTGCAATAGTGATCTGGATTCTTCCCCTCTGATTTTAGTTCCCAGGCTCAGCTACTAATCAAACTTTACATTCTCATTTTCAATCTTTATTAGTACTTAAGTTCGAACAAAATATGTTTGAGTATCTTTTGTTTTAAGTTTAAAAGTTTGTTTAAGGTAAGCTAATTTATTTTGGCTTCTGGAAAAAAATAAATGAAACAACAGGGGAAAACTTAAAGAAGTAAAGATTTAATTTTTATGATTCCTAGATTCAGGTATATGAATCAAAAGATAAAGCTTAAACTTGATTTTCAAAACAAAAATGAAAATTTTTAGTTGAGAAATAAAGAAGCAGATTACAGATGAATAAAAATCACCTTTTTACAAAATTCTGTTGATTTAATCAATTGTTGATGCCGAAATTTGCTATGGAGCTAGATCTTTGATTCGTCGATATAGGAAAAATGTTGGAAAAATTTTCAAATGCGAAAATTTGTAGCTCGAATCGAATGTAGGGTTTAAAGCATGTGGAACTGACGTCGAAGTTTTGGGGTTCGTTCTCACACCTCATTGCATCGAGTGGGGCCGGACTTGGAGAGAATGCGCTTGGGACGTAGACGAAGGTTGGGGCGGAGGTGCGACGATGCTGGTGGTCGGAGGCGCGGCGATGAGACACTTTTTCTGGTCGCTGTTTTGGTCGTGTGGTTCCAGCTATGCTCGAATTGGATGGAGGGAATGTTTGGGGTTTTGGGTCAATCTGGGTCGAGGGTGTGATCGATCATGACTTGCCAGAGCTAGTGAGGATCGCCAGAAGTTGGTCGAGGTCCGGTGCATGTGCACGGTGCACAAGTGGTGATCAGGAAGTTCTGTTAACTTGGGTAGCTTGGGAAGAAAGAGTTGGGGGGGGGGAACTCGAAGTGGAGCCCGTGTTTTTGTGGTTTTGACTCGAAGCATTTTTTTGTCTTGCCTCGGGTTGATTTCTTGATTTCAGGTTTTACAGGAAACCTGTTATCCTATTTTACAAATTCCAGATTTTGAAATTAAATAGTTTTATAACTTTAAATGTTTACATAAGTTAAAATTTTAAAGTAAATCTCTAAAAATGTTAAATTTAAAAGGAATTTGATTTTAAACTATTTTAAAATTCTTTCATAACAAAATATTACTTTAACATGTGAATTTAAAATGGATAATTTAATCATTTAAATTAATTAATGACTGGTAATTAAATAAGTAATTAGAGGTTCAAATCATTAATTAAAGTAATTAATTTGAGAAGAATTTATTTACTAAAGGTTAATTAACAAATGAAAGTGATTAAGAAATGATTTTAAGGATTAATCACTTATTGAAATTAATGTTGGATATTTTGATTTATTAAGGTTAATAAATTATGAAATTGGTTAAAAGGTTGATTTAATTAATATGATTGATTAAGAATGATTTAATAAATTAAAGTGTTTGATAAATTAATTTATATCAAATGATTTGGAATTAATAAATCAGGATTGGATAATTAATTCATAAGTAATAAATTTACTTGGAAATAAATTGAATTGATTAGGATTTAAAAACGATTTAATTAATCCTGCTTATAAATGACTATTGAATATTTGCCTTGCTTATGAATGATTGTATTGTATGAAATGCCTTGAATTGATTATCCTATCTGATTTGTGATATTTTGTTCTGTAGATTGAGCAGTGTATATTTATTTGCATTTGTATATTATCTGTGAATCTGTGAATGGACGATGAGCGTTATAAGTTTTATATCGCTTATCAACTATATTTCTGTATTCTGATATGTGATGATTGTATGATGTTGCACTATTGTGTCAAACCCCTGGACCACACTTATACACACACCAATATGGATTTCACGAGGAAATCGATTAAGTCACAGATTTTTGAAATAGTTTTAAATTTGAATATTTGAATTCAAATGTTTTGGAAATGGATTGGGTTTAAAGTGAAAAGCTTTTGAAATGGAATTTCATAGATGAAATTTATTTTGAATTACTCGATAAAATATGAAGTTGAATAATTTGATTTGAACTTAAATTCAAAATGTGAAACTGAATTCTATGATTTGAAACTTGGGATCAAAAATGTTATACCAGTTATATATGGGTTAAACTATTTTAAAAGTATTGATTTGGGATGTGAATAGAATTCAAGGGCGTTAACTCGTGTAAATATAATTGGATTTTTCTGAAACAAAAACTGTTTGTTTTCAAATAATAAAAGCTTTCACATGAGAAATGAACGTTCAATTTGTGTTAAAAAGAATTTCAAGTTTGAAAATGAAGAAAATTTCCAAGTTATGAAAACGATTTAAAAGCTATAAGTTGAATCTTTGATTTAAAGATTCAACAAGTTAATCGAATTTTGAAAGCTATGAGTTAAATCTTTGATTTAAAGATTTAATGAGTTAATCCAACTTGAATTGAAATTGTATTTGAAAGGCTATGAATGAATCTTTGGAAATGATTTTGAAAGCTATAAGTTGAATCTTTGATTTAAAGATTCAACAAGTTAATCGAATTTTGAAAGCTATAAGTTAAGTCTTTGATTTAAAGATTTAACGAGTTAATCCAATTGGAATGGAAATTGTTTTGAAGTCTATGAATTGATCTTTGTGAAATAATTTTTTTTTGTAATATAAAGATTTGAAATGGTAATTGGTTTAAACCATTTGAAGAAAAGTTTTGGGTTTTAAGTTGTGACTTAATTGAAATCCCAATATCCATATGTTTTTGAAATACTGCGCTCACTATTCGGTTTAGCCGGAAGAGGACCTTTGTGTCATATATCCCATTCCGAATATGTGATATGTCGTTATGGATAGCATTTGAAGACCGGTGGTGAAGACCGGATATTTTCGAAAACGTAAGGGCAACTCGTCGAATGTCTTCGCATCGAATGGCCCCGGTATAGAGACTCCATATGTGATGGGAAGTCCGAACGTGATTAGTGAATATCCGGATTGCAAGGACTTCTTTGTAAGTGCCTTCGGTTCTGTTCGAACCCGGAGCAGACTTGTATGGATTGTGTGTCTGACATTACAAATTGAGATATAAAGCAGATTTCTTTCAAATATATTTCTGTTGGTGGCGGAGAATTTATTCTCTTAGCTTAACACCCTTCTCTGAGACGTACGAGCTCAGAGGTTATGTAGTTGATGGTTATCAGCAATATATTCCCAGTTTGGTAATGTGACATGCTGAGTGTTGCTGTGAAATGATCATTGTGTTGATTATTTATGATAGGATCATTTATTTGATCGTCTATCCTGGTGATCATTTCTATGATCATTTGTTGACCCAAAGCATGGCTTTTGTATAAAGTATGTTTTTGTGGACGTGACTTCGTCGAGCCTCACACCCCGGAATGGTCAAAACAGGAAAGATGCGGCAAGGTTATGAGGGGTAGCGCCCTTTAGGATATGTGCATTTCCTTCTGGAAAAGGGTGGTATCATGGTATGGAGCCCAGATACTTACTCATGTTGAAAACACTTTATGATTGTGTGAATTGAATGCGAGCGCTCGGTGAAAGGTCCCAAAGGACCGGGGGATGGCATATTCGGTCAGTTGTTACTCAGTTAGGGGTAACCCGGCCTTGTGTTGGTAGAGATCCGGTTTGGTTCTCGGGGATGTCCTTCCAGAGGCGTTCTCATGTGGCAATGGGAAGTTCCTTGGGCTGATCATTCGTTGGAAATCCAAAGAAACAATACGATCTTGTACGGTATTAGTTGTAGAACCTATCATTCACTTATGGTGGCGCCCCACTGTTTGGATGGTAGCTATAGTAGGCATAGTTCGGAATGTCTATGCTGGCTAAGAATTATATTCTACTTTCGAAATGAATTTTTTCTACACTATGCACTAGTAATAATATCAAATGTTTCTTTTTAATGCGTATCAAGCATCTTTGACTAACATAAGAAGAAATCTCCCCCAAGTCTGCGTTTGCATTGTGTGTGTGGCGGGAGGTCTTATGGTAGTCTCATTTTTAAAAGCATTGCGAATTGAATTTAAAAATATTCTTCTATTTTGATTTTGAATAAAAGATAAACTGTTTTTTTTGTTGCTCACACTAGTCCCACGACTGATCCGGAGTTTATTGTTTCTTTCCTAAACTCTGGGTGCTCATTATTTTCTACACGAGCAGTCTAGAGTTGGGTTTTTCAGATATCTAGGTTTAGTAGATTATCTGGAGTTAGTTCAGTCTTTGGACCACACCAGTCTTGCTTAGCTTGGTGATATGTGATGGGGGGTTCGAGCTATTGCTGGATTGATTCTTGGAGCTGGAGTTGCAGTTCTCGGAGTTCTTCCTTTAAGACTATCTTAGAGTTATATTGTTCCGCTGCTAGATGTCATCTATTTTCTGTTCTGCTGCTATTTTATTGTATCATATCTCTGATGTATATTGATATTTATTGTATCATCTGTTGTATCAGATATTGTATCAATGCTGTATATCAATGTATTATCCTTTTTATTCCGCTGTGTTGTTTACTTAATGTTGTTATAAGCTCCGGCGGGCCGGATTCGACATTTGAACTTGCGGCATACGAATATAGGTAACGTATTCGGTGTCGATTTTCGAAGGTTAAGTCAGGATCGCTACATTTGGTATCAGAGCTAAGGTTGAACTTTAGCTCAGGAGTATAACACGTTAAGTAACTCATTAGAGATAGGGTGAAGCATCCCTAGAATGAGTAATCCCTAAGATATCCGTTTTAACGCCTCAGTAAATTCTCTTACTATCCACTGATAGTGAGTATGAGTGCAAGAAGAGAACGCGATAGGGGATAGAGGAATATCACTCTAAATGGTCGATGCCCTGCAGCAGTGGAAACAAACTTTCTCTATCAATCTCTTTCGATTCATCTTTTCAAATTTTTTTGATTTGCTTCGTGGCAGTTGCAAGAAGAAGTTTCGATGCGGTGACGCCCTACGAATCGTTGTAGAAAATCCTTACTTTGTATCTTCATCGGTTTCTTATCATTTTTTGATTTAAACCTTAATGAATATGAATTGGAAATTCTGTATAAATGGGGAATTTGAAATTGAAATTTTAAATAAATTAGAAATTGTAAATTGAGTTAAAATTGATTAATGGAATATGAAGGATAAATTTGAATAGTATCGATAAAACGATTTTGTTTAAAACAAAATTTGAAATTCTATTGTAATTTCTCGTGAATACCAAAAGTCCAAAGAGGGACGAATTAGTATATATTCTGAGATATTCCGACTTGAGTTTGGAATTCATATCTTAAGTTTGAGGAATTATAGGAGATCGAATCTATCTATCTTTGTTGTTTTCGTGCCTGCGAATTCCGAGGACGAAATTCTTTTTAAGGGGGGAAGTCTATAACGATCCCGAGTTTTAAATTATTTTAAATTGATAATTAAAAGAATTTTTGAATAAAAAATTGTGAAATTAATTTTAAATGGAAGCGAGTTTCCTCGAATTTGAATAAATTCTGTATAAATCAAAATTTGATCTTTGTATATATATGTATATATTGGATTTGAAATAAAATCTTAAATAAATGGTTTTAAAAAAATATACATAAGATAACTATAAAGTAAATAAATTAGATAAGATTTAAACAACAAAATAAAAACCTAGAAATTCATCTATATTTTGAAAATGAATATATATATGTAGTTTTGAAAATATCAAGTAAGTAAACATACTAAATAAAAATCTAACATATAATAATAATAAAAGACACTTCATTAGATTTCAAAGTATATGACCAAACAAAATATATTAAGATTTACACTTGCACTACAAGAAAATGCAAACATATCAGCCGAGCAAATACATGCAAGTAGAAAACAAATAAATAAAAATAATAACAACAAGTAAACATACCTATGAAGCCACAAGACAGTGCAAACACATTGCATACAAACAAATTTAAAATGGGCAAATAAAATCAAGTATATAAAGAAAGAAACAAAATAAAGTATGTAGAGAAGTTAAATAAGCAAGGCAAGCAAAAGAAAATCTATCAACATAAAGTATAAAAGCTGGGTAAGTATGAAACAAGAAAAAAAATCATTAAGCTGTAAACTTAAAAAGAAAAAGAATATGTACAAAAACAATTAAATATAAGAATCATCTCTGCCGAGACAAGTAGGTATGGCTGAAGTAAACATAAGTAATGCAGCCTATAGAGTTGAAAAGCAAGACATAAAGTACTAAGGCATGTAATGCCATTATCTTTAGTATACAAGATATCAGCCGAAATGAAGAAAAGCAAATAAGATAAGTATAAACTGTACATAGTAACAAATGTTAGCCTCCGTCTACTAGCAAATATGACTACCTATAGTACAAGTATTTGTACTAGAAAGAAAAAAAAAATACATTACCCTGTACAAAGTAATATCATCACCTGTAAACCTCATTTCCATATATACATCATCTCCTCATTTCAATGTCGTTCCATTCCAGCTGAGTAGAAAATATGAAGCAAATATCATATTCACACTTAAACAAAAATTCAAACTATTTAAAGCTTCAGGCAGCTAAAAACACAAATTGGATTGCTTCTCTGTCTATCAAGTTTTTATTTCTGCTTCATCAGCCAAGTGAGTAACATCACCATTTTAAATTGTTAAGTATATAATTTGGTTGCCTGTTTATCTTTGAAGTATAATATGCTTGTGAATATATTTTAAAAATCTTTGTGTTTATATATGTGTACTGGTGTGTGCAATAGTGATCTGGATTCTTCCCCTCTGATTTTAGTTCCCAGGCTCAACTACTAATCAAACTTTACATTCTCATTTTCAATCTTTATTAGTACTTAAGTTCGAACAAAATATGTTTGAGTATCTTTGTTTTAAGTTTAAAAGTTTGTTTAAGGTAAGCTAATTTATTTTGGCTTCTGGAAAAAAAAATGAAACAACAGGGGAAAACTTAAAGAAGTAAAAATTTAATTTTTATGATTCCTAGATTCAGGTATATGAATCAAAAGATAAAGCTTAAACTTGATTTTCAAAACAAAAATGAAAATTTTTAGTTGAGAAATAAAGAAGCAGATTACAGATGAATAAAAATCACCTTTTTACAAAATTCTGTTGATTTAATCAATTGTTGATGCCGAAATTTGCTATGGAGCTAGATCTTTGATTCGTCGATATAGGAAAAATGTTGGAAAAATTTTCAAATGCGAAAATTTGTAGCTCGAATCGAATGTAGGGTTTAAAGCATGTGGAACTGACGTCGAAGTTTTGGGGTTCGTTCTCACACCTCATTGCATCGAGTGGGGCCGGACTTGGAGAGAATGCGCTTGGGACGTAGACGAAGGTTGGGGCGGAGGTGCGACGATGCTGGTGGTCGGAGGCGCGGCGATGAGACACTTTTTCTGGTCGCTGTTTTGGTCGTGTGGTTCCAGCTATGCTCGAATTGGATGGAGGGAATGTTTGGGGTTTTGGGTCAATCTGGGTCGAGGGTGTGATCGATCATGACTTGCCAGAGCTAGTGAGGATCGCCAGAAGTTGGTCGAGGTCCGGTGCATGTGCACGGTGCACAAGTGGTGATCAGGAAGTTCTGTTAACTTGGGTAGCTTGGGAAGAAAGAGTTGGGGGGGGGGGGAACTCGAAGTGGAGCCCGTGTTTTTGTGGTTTTGACTCGAAGCATTTTTTTGTCTTGCCTCGGGTTGATTTCTTGATTTCAGGTTTTACAGGAAACCTGTTATCCTATTTTACAAATTCCAGATTTTGAAATTAAATAGTTTTATAACTTTAAATGTTTACATAAGTTAAAATTTTAAAGTAAATCTCTAAAAATGTTAAATTTAAAAGGAATTTGATTTTAAACTGTTTTAAAATTCTTTCATAATAAAATATTACTTTAACATGTGAATTTAAAATGGATAATTTAATCATTTAAATTAATTAATGACTTGTAATTAAATAAGTAATTAGAGGTTCAAATCATTAATTAAAGTAATTAATTTGAGAAGAATTTATTTACTAAAGGTTAATTAATAAATGAAAGTGATTAAGAAATGATTTTAAGGATTAATCACTTATTGAAATTAATGTTGGATATTTTGATTTATTAAGGTTAATAAATTATGAAATTGGTTAAAAGGTTGATTTAATTAATATGATTGATTAAGAATGATTTAATAAATTAAAGTGTTTGATAAATTAATTTATATCAAATGATTTGGAATTAATAAATCAGGATTGGATAATTAATTCATAAGTAATAAATTTACTTGGAAATAAATTGAATTGATTAGGATTTAAAAACGATTTAATTAATCCTGCTTATAAATGACTATTGAATATTTGCCTTGCTTATGAATGATTGTATTGTATGAAATGCCTTGAATTGATTATCCTATCTGATTTGTGATATTTTGTTCTGTAGATTGAGCAGTGTATATTTATTTGCATTTGTATATTATCTGTGAATCTGTGAATGGACGATGAGCGTTATAAGTTTTATATCGCTTATCAACTATATTTCTGTATTCTGATATGTGATGATTGTATGATGTTGCACTATTGTGTCAAACCCCTGGACCACACTTATACACACACCAATATGGATTTCACGAGGAAATCGATTAAGTCACAGATTTTTGAAATAGTTTTAAATTTGAATATTTGAATTCAAATGTTTTGGAAATGGATTGGGTTTAAAGTGAAAAGCTTTTGAAATGGAATTTCATAGATGAAATTTATTTTGAATTACTCGATAAAATATGAAGTTGAATAATTTGATTTGAACTTAAATTCAAAATGTGAAACTGAATTCTATGATTTGAAACTTGGGATCAAAAATGTTATACCAGTTATATATGGGTTAAACTATTTTAAAAGTATTGATTTGGGATGTGAATAGAATTCAAGGGCGTTAACTCGTGTAAATATAATTGGATTTTTCTGAAACGAAAACTGTTTGTTTTCAAATAATAAAAGCTTTCACATGAGAAATGAACGTTCAATTTGTGTTAAAAAGAATTTCAAGTTTGAAAATGAAGAAAATTTCCAAGTTATGAAAACGATTTAAAAGCTATAAGTTGAATCTTTGATTTAAAGATTCAACAAGTTAATCGAATTTTGAAAGCTATGAGTTAAATCTTTGATTTAAAGATTTAATGAGTTAATCCAACTTGAATTGAAATTGTATTTGAAAGGCTATGAATGAATCTTTGGAAATGATTTTGAAAGCTATAAGTTGAATCTTTGATTTAAAGATTCAACAAGTTAATCGAATTTTGAAAGCTATAAGTTAAGTCTTTGATTTAAAGATTTAACGAGTTAATCCAATTGGAATGGAAATTGTTTTGAAGTCTATGAATTGATCTTTGTGAAATAATTTTTTTTTGTAATATAAAGATTTGAAATGGTAATTGGTTTAAACCATTTGAAGAAAAGTTTTGGGTTTTAAGTTGTGACTTAATTGAAATCCCAATATCCATATGTTTTTGAAATACTGCGCTCACTATTCGGTTTAGCCGGAAGAGGACCTTTGTGTCATATATCCCATTCCGAATATGTGATATGTCGTTATGGATAGCATTTGAAGACCGGTGGTGAAGACCGGATATTTTCGAAAACGTAAGGGAAACTCGTCGAATGTCTTTGCATCGAATGGCCCCGGTATAGAGACTCCATATGTGATGGGAAGTCCGAACGTGATTAGTGAATATCCGGATTGCAAGGACTTCTTTGTAAGTGCCTTCGGTTCTGTTCGAACCCGGAACAGACTTGTATGGATTGTGTGTCTGACATTACAAATTGAGATATAAAGCAGATTTCTTTCAAATATATTTCTGTTGGTGGCGGAGAATTTATTCTCTTAGCTTAACACCCTTCTCTGAGACGTACGAGCTCAGAGGTTATGTAGTTGATGGTTATCAGCAATATATTCCCAGTTTGGTAATGTGACATGCTGAGTGTTGCTGTGAAATGATCATTGTGTTGATTATTTATGATAGGATCATTTATTTGATCGTCTATCCTGGTGATCATTTCTACGATTATTTGTTGACCCAAAGCATGGATTTTGTATAAAGTATGTTTTTGTGGACGTGACTTCGTCGAGCCTCACACCCCGGAATAGTCAAAACAGGAAAGATGCGGCAAGGTTATGAGGGGTAGCGCCCTTTAGGATATGTGCATTTCCTTCTGGAAAAGGGTGGTATCATGGTATGGAGCCCAGATACTTACTCATGTTGAAAACACTTTATGATTGTGTGAATTGATTGCGAGCGCTCGGTGAAAGGTCCCAAAGGACCGGGGGATGGCATATTCGGTCAGTTGTTACTCAGTTAGGGGTAACCCGGCCTTGTGTTGGTAGAGATCCGGTTTGGTTCTCGGGGATGTCCTTCCAGAGGCATTCCGGAATGTCTACGCTGGCTAGGATGGTAGCTATAGTAGGCATAGTTCGGAATACATAGATTTCCAAAACATTTGGATGGTAGCTATAGTAGGCATAGTTCGGAATGTCTATGCTGGCTAGGATTTATATTCTACTTTCGAAATGAATTTTTCCTACACTATGCACTAGTAATAATATCAAATGTTTCTTTTTAATGCGTATCAAGCATCTTTGACTAACATAAGAAGAAATCTCCCCCAAGTCTGCGTTTGCATTGTGTGTGTGGCGGGAGGTCTTATGGTAGTCTCATTTTTAAAAGCATTGCGAATTGAATTTAAAAATATTCTTCTATTTTGATTTTGAATAAAAGATAAACTGTTTTTTTTGTTGCTCACACCAGTCCCACGACTGATCCAGAGTTTATTGTTTCTTCCCTAAACTCTGGGTGCTCATTATTTTCTATACGAGCAGTCTAGAGTTGGGTTTTTCAGATAGCTAGGTTTAGTAGATTATCTGGAGTTAGTTCAGTCTTTGGACCACACCAGTCTTGCTTAGCTTGGTGATATGTGATGGGGGGTTCGAGCTATTGCTGGATTGATTCTTGGAGATGGAGTTGCAGTTCTCGGAGTTCTTCCTTGAAGACTATCTTAGAGTTATATTGTTCCGCTGCTAGATGTCATCTATTTTCTGTTCCGCTGCTATTTTATTGTATCATATCTCTGATGTATATTGATATTTATTGTATCATCTGTTGTATCAGATATTGTATCAATGTTGTATATCAATGTATTATCCTTTTTATTTCGCTGTGTTGTTTACTTAATGTTGTTATAAGCTCCGGCGGGCCGGGTTCGACATTTGAACTTGCGGCATTCGAATATAGGTAACGTATTCGGTGTCGATTTTCGAAGGTTAAGTCAGGATCGCTACAGGTATCGTATGGAAAAAAACCGTCCCTGTTTATGTGCGGCGTGCTCTTATGAGGTACCCTTGATTTTAAAAGTGTTTGAAAAGAAATAATCTAGTTGTTTGAAATTACTCACACCAGGCCCATGTCTGATCCAAAGTTTTATTTTCTTTCCCTAAAACTCTTGGATACTCAAATTTTTATGTGTAGCGAAGTGATCCAGGTTTCTCACGATTGCATTTTGGAGGAGCTAGAGTAGGTGGCTTCAACGTTAGTTAACTAATAACTTATTCTGCTGTGTATGTATGTATGTATTTTGTAGCAGTGATGTAAGGATAGGTATTTGTAATTGTCTCGGTTTGGAACTTGTACTATAATGACTCTGATGTACTAAATCTCTGTAAAATCTTATGTTGATTAATATATGTTGTTTCGTTCCGCTGTGAGATTCTATGATTGTGAAGTTTCTTCTTATCTTTCTTTTTCATTTGCCCTTAGTTACTCGTGTTTTGGAGTATGAAAGGTGATTCGTTACGAAGATAATAATTCATCAACATCATCAATCCCAAGATCAAATCTTGTACAATCAAATACAACGTAAAATATATCAATATTACTGCGAGTCCTCAAAATCAGTTAGATGAAACAAACTATCTACTATGGATGTTTCAAGTTCAAACAGAAGTAAGAGGATACGACATAGAAGAACATATTATTGGATCAAAACAAGAGATAGTGCAATATATTTCATATATCGATGGAAATTCAGCCTTAAATAGAGAATACACATGGTTAATGATGAATCAACTAATATAACTCATACTGATAATGTTTATATACAAGGTGAATAGGTACTCTATCTTGATAATCTTTTAAGGGTTCCACAAATCAAGAAAAAATTTCTCAGTGTATCTTAATTTTCTGGTGATAATAATGTATATTTTGAATTTTGTCCAAGATATTATTTAACAAGAGATGTACAAACAAATAAAATTCTCTTGCGGGGTAAAACAGTGAAGGGACTTTACAAATTTACTCTAGCCGATTCAAGAAGTACTAAAAAAAATCTATGTTATAACCTCTGTCAATCAACTTAAATAAAAGGAGTATAAGCTATTTGATGTATTGCATTATAAGCTAGGTCATCCTAGTGTAGATGTTGTAAAAAGAATATTGAATAAATACAAAATTTCTTTTGACAATATATCTATTCCATATGTCAGTACATACTGTCAATTAGGAAAAAAATCATAAACTGCCATTTCAAGATTCTAAAACAAATACAATAAACCAGTAAAACTTGTTGCCACAGATTTATGGGGACTGATATTGACAATGGTTTGAAGTATTATATATCATTCATAAATGCATATTCAAGATATGTTTGGATATATTTTTTGAAAGAAAAATCTAAAACATATTTTGCAGCTTTGCAATTTATAGCATAGGTAGAAAAACAAAACTGGTCACGAAGTCAAAGTCATGCAACTGATGGTGGTGCAGAATTGAAATCACTTAAGGAGTATTTTCAAAAGAGAGGGATAATATAGAGAACTTCTTGCCCTTACACATCTGAGTAGAATGGCTTAATAGGAAGAAAGCACAGACATATAGTTGAGACAGGACTCACAATGCTAGCTCAAGCATCTCTACCTTTGAAATTCCGACCAGATGCTTTTGGTACAGTAGTATACTTGATCAACAAATTGCCAACCAAGGTACTTCAAGGAAAATTCCAATTGAGATGTTATTCAACGTACATCCTGATTACAAAAGTCTAAAAGTATTTGGTTGATTATGCTTTCCATGATTAAGACAATATAATAACCATAAGCTAAGTTTCAGATCTTCTCCCTGTACCTTTCTAGGATATGCCAATAACGTAAAAGATTGCAAATATTTGGAAAGTAAAGGAAGAATCTTCATTTTAAGACATGTTGTCTTCAATGAAGATGTATTTCCATGCAATGGTAAGGAGATTAAGACAACTCAAAAAATTTATAATTCAAAGTTCTCAGTACCTCTGTCACGATCCAAAATCAACACCCTCTGAATTCAACAATAAACCACACATGTCTGAACCAGAGTGCATGGTTGCAGATAATGATGAGAAAGAAAAGAGAGGATGAGAAGAAAGAGAGAAGAAAGAAGAAAAGAGAAGAAGAAGAAGAAGAAGAGAGAAGCAAAACCAAAACAATATAAAATCTCACATTGCAGCAGAAAATATATAATATAGATCAATAATCTTTACAAAGAAAAACAGTAATATACATAAATCAATATCAGAGTACGCATTAAATAATCATTAGCTTAGACAGTTATAATGACATATCCTAACAAATGCTGATAATCTACAACAACTACGATACAAAGCTATACAGCGGAATAATAATAGATGTGGGTATACGACATGAAGATCTTCAGCTCGCCTGCTGAAGCTCCAAAAGCACCAAATTTGAATCTGTAAATATACTTGGTCTGACCTGAGCAATGAAAGGGAAGAACGCCCGGATCATTTTGGTAAACCAACATGAGAAAACACACTCAACTGAATTTATAAAGTTACCAAAGCTTTTTCCTTTATCAAACAAAAGGTATCTCGTTAGACACATCCACACATAAACACGGATATGTTTTTACCTTACGATAACCAAAACATCTCATACCAAATCCTTTTATATTATAATAGTGACTATTATACAAATAATATATTAAATAGCTGAAATTGTTACCTTTATTAAATTCTAGCAATACTAGGCTCTACAAAGCAACATGGCAAGCACGTAATGGATTTTGGATTCCATACAAATGACTAGGTAAAGGGACTACCTTTCCAAAAACTTGGTACACATCTAGAGGGATGTACCTAGGATCGAGATACTCGGCGCCTAAACCAACACAAGACCGGCCTACCCCTTCCTGGATAGTACCGAATATGTTATCACTCCGGTCGTTACCGACCTAAAATCCATAGACACAAACATATGCAACAATATTCTAATACATGACGTCATAGCATGTAAAGATATATCTAGAAGAGTGATGACATCTTCTAATGGGAGCGACCCATTTTAGCCTTGCTGCTTCTATCCCTGTTTCAGACATTTTTCGACAATAAACCACACATGTCTGAACCAGAGTGCATCGATTACAGATAATGATGAGAAGGAAAAGAGAGCGTGAGAAGAAAGAGAGAAAAAGAAGAAAAGTAAGGAAGAAAAAGAAGAGAGAAGCAAAACCAAAACAATATAGAATCTCACATCATAGCGGAAAACGTATAATATAGATCAATAATCTTTACAAAGAGAAACGTAATATACGTAAGTCAATATCAGATCAATAATTTTTACAACTTCAATTCACAAATCAATTCACGGCCCCTTAAAAGAATTTTGTCCCCGAAATTACTACGTAAGAAAAGATGCTACAACTCCATTAGTTTTTAAAACAATTTGTTCAAACTAGATTACCAAAATCATTTAAATTCTTTAACTTTTTGAAAATCCATTTGTTGCACTTCTTATAAAAAAAAAATCTAAGTTTTTCAAATCCATTCATAGTTATCCTTTTCAAAAACAACTAATATCATTTCACATTATAACTCAAAATCAAAATTTTAGTTATCAAATTTTTTTTCCAAATTTCCTAAAAAGTTTAACGCCTTAAATTTTTAGAAAAAATTGTCATAACCTCCATTGCGCAGTTCGATCGTAGTAGGATCATAACTTATATACATATGTATATCATAAATATACATCTCATCTTCGAGGATGAAGCATCCCGTAGGAAAAGAGTATAAAAGTACCATATGCAATCCGAGATATGTACCATATTTATTATTACCGAGCATATACAGAAAATATAGGTTGAAAGCGAGCTCCAGATGTGAAGCAAGCACCATCCGCACCTGTTGAACACTCAAAAAACAAACGAGAATATGTATATCATAAAATATCAACATATAACATATACTATACAACAATATATATGCCAATATAGCAAATGCAACAAAAGAAACAAATGAAACCATCCAACGACCAACATCCAACTAACAACCATCCAACAAATTTACAACCAAATTGATTCATAAACAAATCAATATTCATAGCAAATTTTATTAACATCCACTTGATTCGGTTTTCAATTTATTCATATTCATTAATCACAGTTGATTATATTCAATTTAGATTGGATTCAATTTAGTTACATTCATTTTAAATTCAATTCACGTTTACTTTCCAGTTCGCTTAGCAAAATTATTTTAATATCAACAACACATAACACTACTTTTACTTCATTCTTCACTTAAGCTTATAAACATTTTGATCCCATTCATTCTTATTCAGAATTTATTCATTATTTAGTATACTTCCTTTTTAGTACTAATACACTTATGATTTATTTTCTAAATCACATACCTAAGTTCAATTTACCTTCTTATACAACTTTTCTAATGTTTATTATCAATCCACACTTAAGTTTATTGAATTCTAATAACAACATTTCCAATCATATTCCGTTTACTAACTTATTTCATTATTTTAATTCAATTCATATACACACACTTATGTTGAATTTCTTATAAACTCAAGTTTATATTCATTCCATTACTCGTTTCAATAATTCACTTTATTAATTCGTTTTGATTATCAAATTCAACTTCATTCAACATCACTTAAGTTAAATTCCTTTTCAAGGTTCATTGGATACCACTTAAGTTTAATCTCAACTTCTAATTCAAATTTGGATTTCCATTTCTTAACATTCATATTTAACAC
The DNA here is from genome assembly GCA_030765085.1 of Allium cepa. Taxonomy (NCBI): domain Eukaryota; kingdom Viridiplantae; phylum Streptophyta; class Magnoliopsida; order Asparagales; family Amaryllidaceae; genus Allium; species Allium cepa. Next base: position 281,601,263 of record CM060937.1, on the reverse strand, counting down.
GAACGGAAATTTATTTTACTTACTATCTCTCAAATTTACAAGTTATACAACTTATTCACTTATGATTCCATGAATTTTTAGTTATATTGTCTTCCATTTACCACTTATAATTTAAATTCATAGTTATACAATCACTTTACAATCTTAAGTGTATATTTACTTTTAATTTGATACATTTCAAATATTTATTTAATTCATTTCTAATTCAACTCAACTTTATTTAACTTTCTTTTAATTAAACTTCAATTCATATAATTCATTTTACTGACTCAATATATTGAACTTCACTTAAGTTAAAAATTTAATTTCGCATCTCAAATTGAATTTTCTTATTTATACTAATTCCAATTATAAGTTCAAAACTTATTTGACTTATATTCATCAATTTCAAACTGGATTTTAAATTAAAATTTGTTTATCACAACAAAAATTCAATTTCAATTTATTAATGGTAGCAAATCAATCACATAGAAACTCAAAAATAATACTTATGATGCTGCAGTCATCACCCTTATTATTTTCCAGCAATGGTAGTGAATTCAATGCTTTGAATTCTTTCTTTTAAAATCTTTTATTTATAAATCAAATTTGTATATTTATACTTACATAATTTCAACTCTTATTTCACTTCACTTATATAAGTACATTCTAATTTGTTTACCTTGTTTAGATTCGTAATAATAACAATATTTATTATTTAAACATAACAAATAAAAAATGATAATAATCAACTATTACCATTCATTAACAATCAATTAATATATATTCTACTATATAAAATATAGTTAAGGTAAAATTATTTTATTTTCCCAATTTCAAAAACAATATTGTGTCCAATCTCCATGTTCAACTGTTTAGAGATCCATATCGATAATGCTGGCCAGACGCAATGATCAGAACCCATAAGCTACAAACAGCTCAATCAACACAATATAAAATATTTTCATATTCACTAACAAATATGCGCTCATATATATAATACACTCGAACTCAATCTAGAGTACTACTGAACCTATCTATACTGCGTACACATCAAAGCCTAGGAATATACAAAATCTAAGCTCTGATACCACGCTGTGACAGCTCGAAATCGATACCCTCTGAATTCGACAATAAACCACACATGTCCGAACCGGAGTGCATCGATTGCAGATAATGATGAGAAGGAAAAGAGAGGGTGAGAAGAAAGAGCGAAGAAAGAAGAAAAGTAAAGAAGAAAAAGAAGAGAGAAGCAAAACCAAAATAATACATAATCTCACATCGCATCGGAAAACGTATAATATAGATCAATAATCTTTACAAAGAGAAACTGTAATATATATAAGTAAATATCAGAGTACACAATAAATAATCATCAGCTTGGATAGATATAATGAAATGTCCTCACAAATGCTGATAATCTACAACAACGACGATACAAAGCTATGCAGCGGAATAATAATAGATACGGGTAGACGACATGAAGATATCCAGCTCGCCTATTGATGCTCCAAAAGCACCAAATTTAAACCTGTAAGTATACTCGGTCTGACCCGAGCATTGAAATGGAAGAACGCCCGGATCAGTCTGGTAAATCAGCGTGAGAAACACACTCAACTGAATTTGTAAAGTTACCAAAACTTTTTCCTTTATCAAACAAAAGGTATCTCGTAAGACACATCCACAATAAACACGGACATGTTTTTACCTTGCGATAACCAAAACATCTCATATCAAATTCGATTATATAATAATAGTGTCTATTATACAAATAATAGATTATATAGCTGAAATTGTTACCACTTTGAAATTCTATCAATACTAGGCTCCACAAAACAACATGGCAGACACGTAGTGGATTTTGAATTCCATACAAATGACCAGGTAAAGGGACTACCTTTTCGAAAACTCGGTACACCTCTAGAGGGAAAGTACCTAGGATCGAGATACTCAGTGTCTAAACCAACACAAGACCGGCTACCCCTTCCTGGATAGTACCGAATAAGTCATCACTCCGGTCGTTACCGACCTAAAATCCGTGGACACAAGCATACACAACAATAATCTGATACATGATGTCATAGCGTGTAAAGATATATCTAGAAGAGTGATGACATCTTCAATGGGGGCGACCCATTTTTGCCTTGCTGCTTCTGTCCTTGTTTCAGACATTTACTGAGGAGTGAAGCCAAAGAGATATCGATTACCTTTCACATATCACATATCACATATCACAAATCACATCACTTTAATGCCACATTTCCATTTCCGTTGACTACTAATTGCCTTCCACAAAAATACAACCCTTAAGCTCGTATGTCTCAAGGAGGGTGTTAAGCTAAAAGAAGTTGCCTTCTTCGCTACCACTGATGTACGATTGTAGAAACCAATGTATGTAATCTTATAAATGCAATGTTAGACAACGTCCATACAAGTTGTCCAGGAACAGGATAAACCGAAAGTACTTTCTTACCACATCCTGTCAGAAAATCCCTAGGATTAGTAGCGAATAGTCATTGCAATGGATATTTCATAATGAAGAAACCACCGCTACTATATGTATATTGGTATTTTAACCCCAAACGATCAACAAGCAGTCCACCACTATGAAAATCCTGAGTATCAATATCATCGACCAACCTGCACAATCATCGCATAAATGTTGGTCTGAAGTGGTTTTCGGATAAACCGATCTCAGTTTCTTCGCACCAACAATGCAAAAGCTTTTCTCAACCTCACATAGAAACTAAGTCTCATAGACCTATCATGTTCGAACGTTCAACTTGCTAACCTTTGACCAAGAAGGAAGCTTGATAGATTGGAGTAATACTCCGCACCACACGAATCAACATCCTCAACACAAATGATGGTCAAGCCTACATGGAAGGCTATGTACTAAGTGTACGACTAAATAGTTCCCACATCAAGTTGAGGAACTAAAATGGCCAAATTTGATAGTCGGTTATTTAACTATTAAAGGAAACAGACAAATATTTAGTACCATAAACAATCACCAGGCCCTTTTAATTAATCTTTTATTAGTTAATCACTTTCCAAATATCCACTTCAAATTGTCTTTTAGAAAGATAAATTCCAAAACCATTTCAATATTTCAATCTTTGGAAAACATTTCCATATATTATTTAATAATAAGTAAATTCACAAATCTCCTTTATTTTTAACATTTAGAAAATATCACATATACTTAAATCTTAAGCAAATATTTATTTTATAAGTAAAACATTCTCTTTAAACATATTTATTTGGGTCAAAACGAATGTTGCGTAAAATATCGTTACAACAACCCAAAAATCACTAGTATACGGATTCGAAAATTAGATAGATATAAAAATCACATATACTATACAAAACATCTCCTCCTTTCGAAATTCATTTACTATAACAGCAGTGTTATAGCCCATCATTCTTATTTCTCGAAAACGTTTATTTCAACAATGAATGTTGAAATCTATGTATTCGATAATTAACACATTTTAAATATCTTTAGACCATTTAACTCATTTAAGATTATTCACTATCTAAAATCGTGAATATAATTCGTTTACCAAATTCAATACTTTTACACATTTACTTTAAGGATTATCCACTGCCCAAAATTGTGAATAGAATCCCTTACCCATTTCATTACTATTGCACATTAAATTAAAAGATTATCCACAGTCCAAAATCATGGATGAAATTCCTTTAATAAACTTCTATATTTAACTTATCGAAATAAGTTGTTTTGGATTTATAAAACAATGTTTATAAATTTTATTTCTATTTCATAAAAAAATCTATATATAAAATCCCTTTATTTACCCATTCCATATATAACCCATTTATATACCAAAATCCAAACTATAAGTTAATAAATCTATTTATCTATAAATTTGTTCTTTTATAACTTCATCGATTCACAAATCTTATTTACTTATAAGATTCAATTACAATTTCATTTTTACATTTACGAAACTTCTTTATAATTTCTTTACTTTGATTTATAAAAGTGTCGGTTTTATAAATCTATAAACCGTTTATAATAATTCAAAAATCTCAATTTAAACTATTTTACAAAATAGTTATCTTCATATTTCAAAAATCACATTTCAATTATATTTCCAAAAATCATATTTTTTATAACATAAAAATTATAACATTTATTTATTTAAAATAAATTCATTCCTTTAACCATTCAAAAATTAAAAAAAAGTACAAATTCAAAATCACTTTGAAAATCCTTTTAAATTTGGAAATCATCGCTTTAACATTTTTAAATTACTGAAAATAGGCTCAATGCTGCCATAGCACTAAATACATTAATCACATCAATACTGACATCCAAAATATCATATATCACATGATAACAGCATATATCACATGATAACAACATATATCACAATATTTGTAAGTAAAACCAATACTAGTGAGGAATCCAGTTGATCCCTCCAACCTGTCACCTGCAACAAATATACATAATAGAATATGTGTACATGTCCGCTTCGAGGCAAACGTGCATACAAAAGGCCATCCGCTCATACACGAGAACGTATAGGATCTCATCTGCTCCAATAGGCAGGAATATATCCAAATACCAATCAATATATACAATATATCATATATCATCCAAACAATCATCGATCATCATAAATAAAATTTAATCTCACCTATATAAAAATATCAATCAGTCAAAAAGAGTGAGTTGTACTCATATTGGTTCCAATAGCAGTTGCAATGTTTTATTCCAAATAAAACTAAACGAGTGTATAATTTTATCCAAATTTTTCACTAATTCTAGTTAACTCCAAACTAGTTCTAAATGTAATGCTCGTCAACACGGACCCAACGTAATTTGTTTCGGCAAAAACGGACCTCGTATGAAGAAGTTATGACGTCTAGAATTTTATACGAATTATTATATAAATCAGCTTCATTTTTATTTTATTTTAAACCTAATTTCAATCAAGGCCGCACGATTTAAACAAAGCAGATTTGGCCATTGTCATCATCTTCTCACATGATCATTCCATGGCCAAGATGAATGCAAGTAAACCGATCATCACGTTCGAAGATTTGATAGCCGCGACCACTACATTCATCGAGGTGATGATCGGGCGACACTACACGAAATCCCTTCACAAGCTACACTATTGGCCGAAGACCGGTCAAGTTAGGTTGCGCTATCACCTAGAAAAACATGATAGAACGTTGCATCTTCATTGCCAGATTATGGTGAATCAAAGCGACTGTAACAAAAATCCACCGTTGGATGGATAGATCTTGCGATCCTCTACAATATTGTAGTTGATAGTTTTTGATAAAAGTCAATGGATTTGGAGATAATGGGGGAGACAGAGGGGTGTTTTTTGGCCATCGAAAATATAATGGCGGCTAGGGCTTGAGAAATTAGGGTTTGGTTGAAAAAACAAAGTTGTGAAGTCCTTGTATAGAAAATTTACGCGACACTATTCACCCAAAAAAATTTCAAACTCCAACTGAAGCATGCCACCTGGCGTTTATAATGTTTTAGTCATATTCCGAACATGGTGGAATATATACGGAAGCCAATTCGATCGTATTTGGAAGATAGGTTTTCGAATCGACTTATTCAAATTTAAAATTTACTTAAACAAATTGCTACGCGTTTTATTTGCCACGACTAAACCGTAAATCCGATTGACACGAAATTTGAAATCCTGCAATAATATAATATTATGGATCCGATGAAACATTTTCGTTAAAATCCGAGACTGTATGAAAAACGACTATTTTTACACGTTAATTAAATATTCAATTTATGTAAATTAACTTTTAGTTCAATTTTAAAAGTTCTCTAACATCATACTAATCCAAATATAATTTAATTAAACTTTATAAATCATTTTTATTGACATTAAATTCAAATTCAAATTATTTTCGCAATTTCAAATATTAAATTAATAATATAATTATCCATATAAATCACTATATTTGAAATATAATTTATTCAACTTATATATTTTACTTTTGAATATTTAAAATCAATTAACTATTATGAATTCGAATGACAAAAAATCACGGTCGTTACATTCTTTTCCCATAAAAGAATTTCGTCCCCGAAATTACTACGAAAGAAAAGATGCTACAACTCCATTAGTTTTTAAAACAATTTGTTCAAACTAGATTACCAAAATCATTATATTCTATAACTTTTAGAAAATCCATTCGTTACACTTCTTATAAAAACTTTTTAAAGTTTTCAAATTCATTCATAGTTGTCCTTTTCAAAACCAACTAATATCATTTCAAATTATAACTCAAAATCAAAATTTTAGTTATCAATTTTTTTCTAAATTTCCTAAAAAAATTAATGCCTTAAATTTTCAGAAAAATTTGCCATAGCCTCCATTGCGTAGTTCGATCATAGTAGGATCACAACATATATATATATATATATATCACAAATATACATCTCATCTTTGAGTATGAGGCATCCCATAGGAAAAAAGTATAAAAGTACGATATGTAATCCGAGATATGTACCTTATATATTATTACCGGGCATATATGGCAAATATAGCACGAAAGCGAGCTCCAAATGCGAAGCAAGCGCCATCCACACCTACTAAACACTCAACAAACAAATGAGAATATGTATATCATAAAATATCAACATATAACATATTCTATACAACAATATATATGCCAATATAGCAAATACAACAAAAGCAACAAATGAAACCATCCACAAACTAACATCCAATTAACAACCTCCAACAAATTTACAACCAAATTTATTCATAAAAAATCAATATTCATAGAAAATTTTATTAACATTCACTTGATTCGGTTTTCAATTTATTCATATTCATTAATCACAATTGATTATATTCAATTTAGATTGGATTCAATTTAGTTACATTCATTTTAAATTCAATTCACATTTATTTTCCAATTCACTTAGCAAAATTATTTTTAATATCAACAACACATAACACTACTTTTACTTCATTCTTCACTTAAGCTTATAAATATTTTAATCCCATCCATTCTTATTTAGAATTTATTCATTATTTAGTATAATTCCTTTTTAGTACTAATACACTTTCTAAATCACATACCTAAGTTCAGTTTACATTTTATACAACATTTCTAATGTTTATTATCAATCCACACTTAAGCTTATTGAATTCTAATAACAATATTTCCAATCATATTCCATTTACTAACTTATTTCATTATTTTAATTCAATTCATATATATATATACACATATGTTGAATTTCCTATTAACTCAAGTTTATATTCATTTCATTACTCGTTTCAATAATTCACTTTATTAATTCATTTTGATTATCAAATTCTACTTCATTCAACATCACTTAAGTTAAATTCCTTTTCTAGGTTCATTTGATACCACTTAAGTTTAATCTCAACTTATAATTCAAATTCGGATTTTCGTTTCTTAACATTCATATTTAATACAAACAGAAATTTGTTTTACTCACTATCTCTCAAATTTACAAGTTATACAACTAATTCACTTATGATATATCATGAATGTTTACTTATATTGTCTTCCATTTACCACTTATAATTTAAATTCATGGTTATACAATCACTTTACAATCTTAAGTGTATATTTACTTTTTATTTGATTCATTTCAAATATTTACCTAATTCATTTCAAATTCAACTCAATTAATCTTTTAGTTAAACTTCAATTCATATAATTCATTTTACTGACTCAATATATTGAACTTCACTTAAGTTAAAATTTTAATTTTGTATCTCAAATTGAATTTTCTTATTTGTACTAATTCCAATTATAAGTTCAAAAATTATTTGATTTATATTCATCAATTTCAAACTGGATTTTAAATTAAAATTTGTTTATCACAACAAAAATTCAATTTCAATTTATTAATGGTAGCAAATCAATCACATAGAAACTCAAAAATAATACTTATGATGCTGCGGTCATCACCCTTATTATTTTCCAACAACGATAGTGAATTCAGTGCTTTGAATTCTTTCTTCTAAATTATTTTATTTATAAATCAAATTTGTATATTTATACTTACATAATTTCAACTCTTATTTCACTTCATTTATATAAGTACATTCCAATTTGTATACCTTGTTTAGATTCATAACAACAACAACATTTATTATTTAAACACAACAAATAAACAATGATAATAATCAACTATTACCATTCATTAACAATCAATTAATTTATATTGTACTATATAAAATATAGTTAAGGTAAAATTATTTCATTTTCCTAATTTCGAAAACAATATTGTGTCCAATCTCCATGTTCAAGTGTTTAGATATCCTTATCAATAATGCTGGCCAGATGCAATGATCAGAACTCATAAGCCACTAACAGCTCAATCAACAATATAAAATATTTTCATATTCACTAACAAATACGTGCTCATATATATAATACACTTAAACTCAATCTAGGATGCTACTGACCCTATCTATATTGCGTACACATCAAAGCCTAGGAATATACAAAATCTAAGCTCTGATACCACGCTGTGACGGCTCGAAATCGACACCCTCTGAATCCAACAATAAACCACACATGTCCGAACCAGAGTGCATCGATTGCAGAAAATGATGAGAAGGAAAAGAGAGGGTTAGAAGAAAGAGAGAAGAAAGAAGAAAAGTAAAGAAGAAAAAGAAGAGAGAAGCAAAACCAAAATAATATAGAATCTCACATCGCAGCGGAAAATGTATAATATAGATCAATAATCTTTATAAAGAGAAACTGTAATATACATAAGTCAATATCAGAGTATACAATAAATAATCATCAGCTTGGACAGTTATAATGAAATGTCCTCACAAATGCTGATAATCTACAACAACGACGATACAAAGCTATGCAGCAGAATAATAATAGATACAGGTAGACGACATGAAGATCTCCATCTCACTGGCTGAAACTCCAAAAGCACCAAATTTGAACATGTAAATATACTCGGTCTGACCCGAGTATTGAAATGGAAGAACGCCCGGATCAGTCTAGTAAACCAGCATGAGAAAACACACTCAACTAAATTTATAAAGTTACCAAAACTTTGTTCTTTATCAAACAAAAGGTATCTCGTAAGACACATCCATACATAAACACGGACATGATTTTACCTTACGATAACCAAAACATCTCATATCAAATCCGATTATATTATAATAGTTTCTATTATACAAATAATAGATTATATGGCTAAAATTGTTATCACTATTAATTTCCAGAAATACTAGGCTCTACAAAACAACATGGCAGGCACGTAGTGGATTTTAGATTCCATACAAATGACTAGGTAAAGGGACTACCTTTTCGAAAACTAGGTATACATCTAGAGGGAAGTACCTAGGGTCGAGATACTCGGTGCCTAAACCAACATAAGACCGGCCTACCCCTTCCTGGATAGTACTGAATAAGTGATCACTCCGGTCGTTACCGGCCTAAAATCCATGGACACAATCATACACAACAATAATCTGATACATTATGTCATAGAGTGTAAAGATATATCTAGAAGAGTGATGAAATCTCCTAATGGGAGCGACCCATTTTAGCCTTGCTTCTTCTGTCCCTATTTCAGGCATTTAACGGGGAGTGAAGCTAAAGAGGTATCGATTACCTTTCACATATCACATATCACAAATCATATCACTTTGAACGCCATATTGCCATTTCTGTTGACTACTAATTGCCTTCCACAAAAATACAACCCTTGAGCTCGTATGTCTCAAGGAGATTGTTAAGCTAAAAGAAGTTCCTTCTCCGCCATCACTGATGTACGATTGTAGAAACCAATGTATGTAATCTTAGAAATGCAATGTTAGACAAACGTTCATACAAGTTGTCCAGGAACAGGATAAACCAAAGGTACTTTCCTACCACATCCTATCGGAAAATATCTAGGATTAGTAGCGAATAGTCCTTGCATTGGATATTTCATAATGAAGAGACCACTGCTACAATATGTATATTGGGATTTTAACCCCAAACGATCAACAAGCAGTCCACCACTATGAAAATCTTGAGTATCAATATCATCGACCAACCTGCACAATCATCACATAAATGTTGGTCCGAAGTGGTTTTCGGATAAACCGATCTCAGTTTCTTCGCACCAACAACGCAATAGCATTTCTTAACCTCACATAGAAATTAAGTCTCATAGACTTATCATGTCTCGAACTTTCAACTTGCTATCCTTCGACCAAGAAGGAAGCTTGATAGATAGGAGTAATACTCCGCACTACACGAATCAACACCCTCAACACAAATGATGATCAAGCCTACAAAGAAGGCTACGTACTAACTGTACGACTAAATAGTTCCCACATCAAGTTGAGGAACTAAAATGGCCAAATTTGATAGTCAGTTATTTAACTATCAAAGCAAACAAACAAATATTTAGTACCATAAACAATCACCAGGCCCTTTTAATTAATTTTTTTATTAGTTAATCACTTTCCAAATATCCACTTCAAATTGTCTTTTAGAAAGATAAATTCCAAAACCATTTCAATATTTCAATCTTTGGAAAACATTTCCATATAATTATTTAATAATAAGTAAATTCTCAAATCTCCGTTATTTTCAACATTTAGAAAATATCACATATACTTAAATCATTATTAAGGAAATATTTATTTTATAAGAAAACATTCTCTATAAACATATTTATTGGGGTCAAAACGAATGTTGCGTAAAATATCGTTACAACAACCTAAAAATCACTAGTATAGGGATTTGAAAATTAGATAGATATAAGAATCCCATATACTATACAAAACATCTCCTCCTTTCGAAAATCATTTACTATAACCGCAGTGCTATAGTCCATCATTCTTATTTCTCGAAAAATTCTATTTCAACAATGAATATTGAAACCTATGTATTCGATAATTAACATATTTTAAATATCTTTAGACCATTTAACTCCATTTAAGATTATTCACTATCAAAAATCGTGATTATAATTCGTTTACCAAATTCAATACTTCTACACATTTACTTTAAAGATTATCCACTGTCCAAAATTATGAATAGAATCCCTTACCCTGTTCATTACTATTGCACATTAAATTAAAAGATTATCCACTGTCCAAAATCGTGGATGAAATTCCTTTAATAAACTTCTATATTTAACTTATCCAAATAAGTTGATTTTGGATTTATAAAACAATGTTTATAAATTTAATTTCTATTTCATAAAAACTTCTATATATAAAATCCCTTTATTACCCATTCCATATATAACCCATTTATATGCCAAAATCCAAATTATAAGTTAATAAATCTATTTATCTATAAATTTGTTCTTTATAACTTCATCAGTTCACAAATCTTATTTACCTATAAGATTCAATTACAATTCATTTTTACGTGCGTACAAAAGGTCATCTGCTCATATACGGGAACGTATAAGGTCTCATCTGCTCCAATAGGCAGGAATATATCCAAATACCAATCAATATATGAACATATATCATATATCATCCAAACAATTATCGATCATCATAAATATAATTTATTCTCACTTATATAAAAATATCAGTCAGTCAGAAAGAGTGAGTTGTACTCACTTTGGTTCCAATAGCAGTTGTAGTGTTTTATTCCGAATAAAACTAAACGAACGTATAATTTTGCCCAAAGTTTTCACTAATTCCAATCAACTCCAAACAAGTTTTGAAATGTAGTGCTCGCCAATACGGGCCCGGCGTAATTTGTTTCGGCAAAAACGGACCTTGTATGAAAAAGTTATGACGTCTAGAATTTTATACAAATTATTATATAAATCAGTTTCGTTTTTATTTTATTTTTAACCTAACTTCAATCAAGGCTGCATGATTCAAAATAAAGAAGATCTAGCCATTATCATCATCTTCTCACGCGATCATTCCCAGGCCAAGATGAACGCCAGTAAATCCATCATCACGTTCAAAGAATTGATAGCCGCGACCATAGCATTCATCGAGGAGATGATCGGGCGACACCACACGAAAGCCCTTCATGAGCTACACTGTCGGCCCAAGACCTTTCAAGTTAGGTTGCGATATCATCTAGAAAAATGTGATAGAACGCTGCGTCTTCATCGCCAGATTCTAGGGAATCAAGGCCACTTCAACGAAAATCCACTGTTGGATGGATAGATCTCGCGATCCTCTACAATATTTTAGTTGATAGTTTTTGATAAAAGTCAATGGATTTGGAGAAAATGAGGGAGAAAGAGGGTGTTTTCTGTCCATCGAAAACATAATGGCGGCTAGGGCTTGAGCAATTAGGGTTTGGTTGAAAAAACAAAGTTGCGAAGTCCTTTTATAAAAAATTTACGCAACACTATTCACCCGAAAAAAATTCAAACTCCAAACGTAGCTTGTCGCCTGGCATTTATAATGTTTTACCCTTATTCCGAAAACAATAGAATATATGCCTGGAGCCGATTCGATCGTATTTGGAAGATAGGTTTTCGAATCAACTTATTTAAATTTAAAATTTACTTAAACAAATTTCCACGTGTTTTAGCTTGCCACGACTAAACCGTAAATCCGATTGACACGAAATTTGAAATCCTGCAATAATATAATATTACGATCCGATGAAACTGGTTTCATCGAAATCCGAGACTATATGAAAAATGACTATTTTTACACGTTAATTAAATATTAAAATATTCAATTTCTCTAAATAAACTTTTAATTCAATTTTAAAAGTTCTCTAACATCATACTAATCCAAATATAATTTAATTCAACTTTATAAATCATTTTTACTGACATTCAATTCAAATTCAAATTATTTCAGCAATTTCAAGTATTAAGTAACAATTTAATTATCCAAATAAATCACCATATTTGAAATATAATTTATTCAGCTTATAAATTTTACTTTTGAATATTTAAATTCAATTAAATATTCTAAATTCGAATGAAAAATAATCTGGGTCGTTACAACCTCCCTTACCACACAATCAAGAGATGTATGTTCAAGATCAACCAAGTGATTCTGGACTACATCACACAGTACCCATTATTAGGTCAGGTTATGAGTCAACCAAATCACCCATAAGTCCTCATTATGCCGCCCATCAGGATATCCGTTATCAGTCAGTTGATCAACAAATGAGTGATCAAGCACAGATATCAAATTCATAGTCTGAATCTGAGGATAGATCCAACCATCAACCTTTTGCACCTGCAACAACTGGTCACCATTTGACTACTAGGGTAAAGAGTGGAATTTTCAAACCAAAAATATACCCTGCAAATCGAGATACTAAAGAACCATATACATATCAGTAAACCATGCAAAGCGAAAAATGGAAAGCATCTTTGGATGAAAATATACAACACTCGTGAATAACAATACATGGAGCACTTACTAAAGGGCAGACATACTTACCAAACCTTTATCTGCTAAGAATTTATTGCATCTGAAGCAAGAATTAAGTGTCGAAGATTTTAGCAATCAAACTATCAAAACCCTAGATCGAATCTAGGGTCAAATCTGGCAACAGAAGCTCAAAATTAAATCATTACTTGAAGGTTGAAGGTTTATTTAGCCATCACTGCAAGAGATGAAGAATTAAATTCTATGCCAGAATGTTTGTTGAAACCTTTGCTCAAACCAACTAGTTGAAGCTCAAGCAAAGATTGGCAGATCTAAAGCTTAAGTTTTTTTTTGAAGATCCGAAAGATTTGCAGAGGATCGAAGCTCGTTTAAGGAGAGATGAAAACCATAGCTTAAATTGCGGGGAGATATTAGAAGTAAAAAAAAGAAATCAACGCAGCAGAAATGAAGTGAAATGAAATGAACAGAGAGCAAGCAAGCGAAATGGGATGATTAACTCAACAAATATAGGCTCGAGTTGTATTTGAATAAGCGAGTTGTACTTGAATAAGCCCAATAACTCATAGTTTATTACAGTAAATCATTATAAATAGCAGTGTATAGTATCTTGTAACTACATCAATTGATTCACTGAATACATTTTCTCATTTTGCAAGTGTTCAGACCCTATCATCATCTTTACATTTTCTAATAATCTCCATGGATTCTACTCCTATAAATATCGCACTTGAGACAGAAACAAGATCAGCCCGTAAAAATATATTTGTTCTGTCTATATTAATCCTCTAGTATTTTTTAGATTACTAGTACAACCGTACTATGGTGGGAAGAAACCGACCGTTAAATTTTATAATTTAAAAGAAAGTAATTATTATAATTTTCCCATTAATTTCAATTACATGTTATGGTTGTACAATGGTGAAAAATTTATTTCCACTAATACAAAAAAATAAACAATAAATAAATTATATAATAGTGAATAATTAACAACTAAGCGGTGAGCATGTGAATAAAAAACATGGGATAAATTAACACACACACACACACACACACACACACACACATATATATATATATATTTAAATATAGAATTATGGCTAATATCAGAGGGCTACAAAATGATGCTAAATAAATGAGCTATTGATCCAAGCTATATGCTACATGTACACACTAAAGGTAATTTTGAAATTTTGCATCCATAGAGAAAACATAGTAGTCAACTTTATAGTCACAATCTCTTTAGAAAGCTCATATCCAAAAGTAAAACTCAATTGAACAAATCATGAAATATTTAACAAAATTCAAATCAGATAATGCATCAATTAGAAAAGTGCATTTTCCAACATTAGTACTTGGGTAGATAAATGTAAACTTAATGCTAATGTGAATATAAAGACGTGCTACTTTTTATATTATGCTTATATTTTGTTCTTGTGTAAACAATTATTACTGGAATTTTATACTCAACGGGGCAAAAGATCATTCTCCTACAAACTGAACACTAACAATTTGTTTCCATGTTACTCTTTTAATCTCTTATAAGTTACTTCAAAATAATAAATATAATTGGTAGATGGTGCACAGAATGCAATCAACCAACCTAAACCTTACCTAGAATATATATAATTATGAGATTCACCATAGTGTACAGTTCCAAAACTTCATTGCTTGAAACTTAATTGAAGATATAAGCTTCCACTTTAAATATTTTTTCCAAATAGTGTAGCTTTCTTCTTTAAGAATTACTCCTGTGAAGCATTTGCCCAAACTCCTAAAATTTACCAATGTAACAACCCAGAAATTTTAATGATTTTAATAACGTAATTAACTGAATTTTTCTTGAAAATTTAACAATTAAATTTAACAATGAAAATTTGATATTTTGAGTACGTCTATTTCAACGTAGCAAATGTCAGATTTTCATCCGAAAATGTAAAGTTTATTCTGTTATGAAAATTCAATTTTTAAATTTAAAATTATTTAATTTGATGAAAATAAAATATTTTTGAAATCTGGATATTTTTACATAATAAAAATGTAAATCATTTTCTAAGTGGAACGTCGTATTTTATTTCTCCAAATTTGGTTTTCTCTATCTCCGTTTATCTTATTTTTGGCGTTTTAGAAGCATTTTCGGCAGCGAAAAGTTGAGTTTTGTTAAGTGGATCGTATCGCTCATATCTATGTACCATTTTGTTCGACTCATCGTGCTGATCTCTGCAGCATATTCATTCCTGTATTTTGGCGTCCGGTAGACGTCGAAATCTATGAAATAATTTCTGTATCGGTTTCGCATGTGGGCGTTTGGGTTCCTGTGTCTATTCAACTATGCTCCGTGTACTCTAACATCCATTAGCATTTAATTATTCTCTGAATTCATCAACTGTCTTTTACTATTCCCAACATTCAATATAATATGCTAGTTCAACATGTTGGTTCGTTCCATTTCTTAGTCTATGTGCTTCTCTTTCATTCTAAAAAATAATATAAGTTTTTTTTTTTTTGAAGAAGAGTAAACAGGGCCCGGCCCAACAAAAATAATATCCGGGTACAAAACAATACCCAACCACAACATAACACAGAACAATCTCCACAAACCCTAATCAGCCGACAACGAAACTCAACTAAAAAGAAGCGAAAATGGCGGAGGCGATTTTAGAGAATCGAGAGAATCCCCTCTCCTTTCTTAACTCCGCTAGTTTCCCCACGCTCCCAGTACGATTAGTCTTCATTCATGTCACCTCTCATGCCTCTATGATCATTACAGTTGCTCGAAAAGCTCAAATAGCTGGAGCTGTTGAATCTGTTGGTATCTAGATAAGTAATGTTAGATCTAGCGTCACTGCGACCTAGATCTGACATTCTCTTCTCACAATCGTCATTATTAGCTCGGTCAAAATTAGGGTTTGGAGTACTAACATCTGGAACATGATTGAGATACGAATCGTTGTTCTTAGCCATGTCAACTTGCTTATTGACAGTAGTAGCAACTAAATCTCGATGCTTGCAGAATCTAGACTCTGGATGCAAGTTGTTATTGTGCTCAGGTTGAAAGCTTTTTGAACGCATCAAGTATACTTCAAGATGCTTGCTACCTGCTTCAGAACACCACTCATCAGCAAGGGAAGCAAATTTGGTTTGGTTTTTACACAATTTTTTTGATTTCTGCAGAATAATCTTGCTGTCAGATAATATAGTTATCCAAACTTGCTCTTTATTCCTGCTGCTTTTGTTGTGCACACGTAAATTTCTCTCTTTCCACAAGTTGAACACTGCCGTAGTTAGTAAGATGTGAGAAAAATCAGTCTCTTTGGATTTAGATCTGAAGTTGTTGTTAATAAGCTTTATAATATTCAAAAGATCCATATGCCTATTGTCTTCAATATTCAGAGTAGCTTTAATATGGTTCCAAATGTAATAAGAGTAGCTGCATTCAAAAAATATGTGATTAGAATCTTCATTACATATATTGCATAGGGAGCAGAGTGAATTCAAATTATTTCCCCATTTGTTTAATCTCTCCCAAGTTGGTAATCTGTTCTTAACAGCAAAATACGTACAGAATGTCATCTTGGGACAATTCACTCTGTTCCATATACAATAGTACCAGTCTTCAGTTGGGTATTTGCTTCTAATAAAATTCCAAGTATTTTTAAAGGAAAACTTCCCTCTGCTGGTAGCTGTCCATTCCCAGTAGTCATTTTCTGCAAAGGTATCAAGTTGAATTTTGCAAATCTCTTCTTTGTGTGGATTAGTAATAGGGTGGATTTGTGGTTGCCAGTTATTATTAATAATAATATCAGAGACTTTATTATTTGAACCACCACAAATAACAAGGCTATTCCACCCTACTCTATTAATAAAGGCCTCATTTTTAAACCAAGGATCAAACCATAAACTAGTATCTTTGCCATTTTTAAATTTTCTTTCAATCATTGTTTTACCTATATCTCTACTATTTAAAATATGTTTCCAAGTGTTTGAATGATTACTATTATAAGTAGCAGTCCAGAAATTATTATGTTTCAAATATTTTGATCTCATCCATCTGGCCCACAAAGAATCAGAATTTAAGAATCTCCAAAATAATTTTAAATGACAGGTTGTACAAAGATCCTTAATATTTCTAATGCCAAGACCCCCTTCATTTTTTGGCCTGCATACATTATCCCAACTGATTTTGTGATATTTACCTTTCCATAAAAATTCAGAGCATCTACTTTCCAATTTTTTAATAGTAGCAGCTGGGATTTGAAAAGATTGAATCCAGTAAAGAATTATAGCATAAATGGCAGTCTTTATAAGTTCAAGTCTACCAGCAATCGATAATAACTTACATGACCAGGTCTCCATTCTATTCTGAATTTTATCTATAAGGATAGAGCAGTCAGAGTCTTTAATCATATTTGTAGAAAGAGGCGGACCTAAATATTTGATAGGAAGAAATCCCTCTTCTATTTGTAAAACCTTTAGAAAATCTGTTTTAAACTTACAAGATTTACTGAAATATGCTTTACATTTATTCACATTAAGTTGAAGGCCAGCATAATTTTTTAAGTTATCAAAAACAGATTTGATTGAGTCTGCATTATCTTTATTGGCTTTGACAAACACCATAAGATCATCAGCATATATCAAATGACTAATACTTGGTTGAATTCTGTTAATAGGCTGAACAGCACCTTTAATACTCTCTATTTCCATAAGAATAGAAAAATATTCCATCACAATAGCAAAAAGATAAGGAGATAGGGGGTCTCCCTGTCTCAGCCCCCTATTAGATTCAATAAACCCTTCAGCTTTACCTTGAATCAGGATTGAAAATGAAGGAGTATTTATACATTCAAACACCAAATCACAAAACTTTATAGGAAAACCCATACATTTCATGATATGATGAATAAAATGTCTATTTACCTTATCATATGCTTTCTGTAAGTCAATTTTAATACATACATTATCACCCTGTTTAGTGTTGAATTTCCTAACCATCTCATGAGCTAATAGAGAGTTTTCATAGATGAGCCTACCAGGAACAAAAGCACTCTGATTTTCTGACACCAGAAAAGGCAAGAACACTTTTATTCTGTTACTAAGGACACTAGCAATAATCTTATAGATAAAGTTACAACAAGAAATTGGCCTATAATCACCAATTCCAGTGGGATTATTATTTTTTGGAATAAGGGTTATAAAAGTATGGTTTAAACTTTTTAGAATTTTACCATTATCCATAAACTCAGAAACAACATCCAGCACATAGTGTTTTATATAATCCCAATTATTTTTATAAAATTTTGCATTAAAGCCATCAGGACCCGGGCTTTTGTTATCTCCAGCATTAAAAACAATAAATTTAATTTCATCAAGGCTCACTGGAGCTAACAGGATTTCAGATGCATTATGATTTAAAATGTTTTTACAAGTTATAAAAGGAAAATTCTTTTTATAATTTGCAGAAAAATACAATTCCTTATAGAAATTTATAGCATTCTTTGAAACTGTTTCATGAGCATTAGTTAAATTTCCCTCTTTATCTATAATGCAACCTATGTTATTTAAGTGCTTTCTATTACTCATTTTAGCATAAAAAAATTTGGTGCAGTCATCTCCTAAAGTGAGCCAATCAACCTTAGCCTTTTGTCTAGCATTGACAGACTCTTTGTACATTTCATTAGACAGCTCCTTCTGATTAAGAAAATTTTTATTAATATCATTGATATTATCAGGATTGTTATCAGCATTCATCTGAAGAAGCTTTCCCTCTTTTTTCAAACTGACTATTTTATTTTTATTTAAGTGGTTGTTCTTATTCCAGTATTTAAGGTTATGCTTGGTGAATTTCAGAAAACTATAAAACTGATATTGTTTAGAACCACTGCGAGAGAACTTATAGCAGTTTTCCATTAAGGGTTTATAGTCTTCTTCCATCACCCAACTATTTTTGAAACGAAATGGAGGAGCTTTATTATTGTAATCATTATTCATAATAAAAAGATTAACCAAAAGAGGAGTATGATCACTTAAATTTTGTTCCAAAGTGGAACAGATATTATTTGGAAATTTTTTTGAAAACTCTTTATTATAGAGAATCCTATCTAATTTGCAGTGAATATTTTTGGCTAACCCTGACTTCCATGTATATTTATTACCACTGATAACTGGTTCAATAAGGCCAGATTCTAATAAGAATTTGTTGACTCTATCTAATTTATTTTGAGGGATTTTAATCCCCCCATATTTTTCATAAGCATGAAAAACAGTATTAAAATCACCTAGTAAAATCCATGGGGAATCATAAATTGAATTTAAAGCTTTAAGTTTTTGCCACAAAACATTCCTTTCTAGTTCAAAATTACTACCATAAACACTAGTAACATGCAAAGTAAAACCACCAATGTTTTCAAAACTACAATCAATAAATTGGCTGTCCTTGTTTATATTAATATTAGTCCAAATATTAGAATCCCAAATAACAATGATTCTACCTTTACAGCCACAATCATTGTTATGAATTGCTTTCCAATTTCTGGACAGCTTAAGACCAAATCTTTCAAAATTCTCATCATTCATTTTATTTTCAATTAAAGCAACAATAGATGGTTTATAGACATTAATCATAGAGAGAATATCAGACTGTTTAGTTGGGGTATTCATCCCCCTAACATTCCAAGCAAATATAGACATATTCATATGAAATATAATAAAATATGAATATTAAATAGTACCTGATACACTGTTACCCTTACCCTTTTTCTTTTTCTCCGAGCTTTTAGCTTTTAGTCTTGTTGTCATTTCATTCCAATCAGGATTAATTGAAATGTATTTCTGCCCAAAAGCTTTCTTCTCTTTATTAGCATTTTTGTATTTGCCAATTGCTTTAGTCTTGGGAATATGCAGTTCTGAGATGTCAAATTGCTTTTCAGGATCCTCCATTGTATTATCTGATGTTGAAGCAATATAGTCTTCTGGAATTTGGATGAGAGAGATGTCAAACTCCTTAGCATTGCGAGGCAAGGTTGAGTGGATGCCATCATTGTCCTCAACCATTGCAGCATTATCTGATGGAGGTTCATTCTCCATGTTGTAATCTGGACTTTGGTTGGAATTCAAAGGCAGCATAATATTTGATTCTGTAGCATGATTATTTGTAATTAAACATAACTCTGAAATGGGGGGATTTCAGAGTTAAAGACCTCTTCATTACTAATTCCCTCCTTTGAACTGCTTTGTGAAACCTCTTTTGATTTTTCTTGTAAACTTTCAGAATGATGAACTACCGAAGCAAGGATCTGATCATCTTGGTCAGTGAGCGAATGTGATAAAGTTTCTTGATTGAAGATGATACCTTTCTAGTTGATTCGATCATTATTCTTTTGATTTCTTGATTCTTTTATTGTCTTCTCGGTAAGGAGCGACTCTTGAACAATGGTATCTGTAACATTTTCTTGATCAGTGGCTATTTCTTTGTTTTGATTATGAGTTTTGGGTATCCATCTTTGTTCTGCGACACATTGCTCTCTAATGTGTCCAAAACATTTACAGATACTACACTTCGGTGGAACCCATTCATATTCAATCTTTTGAGTAATGTTTTCTCCATTGTATAAAGTGAGATTTATTTCTTGAGGTAGTTCGTCATTTGCAGATACCTCCACCAGAAGACGAGCATAATTCAATCTCGTTTTCAAGGTTGTAGCTGCATCCATTTTTATGGGTTTTCCAATAATGCTGGCCATAACACTGAACGCTTCTCGATCCCATAATTTGAGATTCACATTGGGTAATTTTACCCATATAGGCATTGTACTGAGGAGGTCCCTGTCCATTTTCAGAGAATCAGACCATCTCCTCGTTATGATGAGCTTTCCATTATAGAAGTATGGGCCATTCTGAATGATAGAATTGCAATCTTGAACTTCTTTGAAGTTGACAATAAAAAACCCATTTTCCCTGGTAAAGATTTCAAATTCTCCCACAGGTTTCCATACACGTTGTATGTAAGCTTTGAAAAAGTTATAATATGGTTTGGTACCAACAACATATACCAAAGTCGAATTGCTCCAGCATTCGATAGCTCTTTTACATACAGACTCTTTTATCAAACCATATTTCTTATTATTGATCTTGATGGGAGAGATAGTTTCAAGATTACATTCATCATCTTTGGGTTCAGTTGTTTGCTCAGAAACGATTTCAGACCAAGATTTTTGTCCCTGTGTTTTGTTCAGAGAAAAATTCATGGGTTTCCGCGGTTGATACGATTGGTTTCTCATACTTGGAGGAGGAGCAGTCGAATACTGATCGTCTGTCTTCTTCTTCTCAGAAAAGAGACCTTTCGAGATTCTTTGTTGCACAGGATTAATGGGTTGATGTTTCTTTTGCGATCTTGATTGAACTAATTGAAACCCATCATTGTCTATGATGATTCCTTTGCTAGAATCTCTGATGTGAGAGTCAGGTGGTCTGTTACTATGGCTAGGAGAAGAAAGATGAGAA
This sequence comes from Allium cepa, assembly GCA_030765085.1. Lineage (NCBI taxonomy): Eukaryota > Viridiplantae > Streptophyta > Magnoliopsida > Asparagales > Amaryllidaceae > Allium > Allium cepa. Next base: position 281,579,421 of record CM060937.1, on the reverse strand, counting down.
AGATTACTGTGAGGAGAGATAATTTCCCCCATGGCTGAGGAAAACCCTAAATTTAAACTTTTTATAAGAAAGTGGAGTTTAGGAATTGATATTGTTGCTTTCCACTAAAAGGAAGTGATGACAGAAGATAATATAAGTTTATATAAAATGTTGCTTTCACAATAGAGGAGACTGCTCTTTCCTTACATTCAGCCTCTTCGTTCAACTCTCACTCTCTCTCAAACGCCATGCTACATGCCATCACCGAACGCCAACCTCCCAAATCCACGCAGCTCGAGATCTCCTCCATCCCACTCACTCAACCCACAGCTTGTCCAACAACCCAAAGCTCCACAACCTCCCTCCAACTGACAGCCCACAACTTCCCATTCGAACGCTACACTATGCAGCCATCCGCCACCCAGATCTACCTCCGACCGAAGCAACCGCTTCCACCATTTCTGCCATACTTCGAGCCCGCTCCGACCATGCCCACTTCTCCCGACCATACACCTTACCTTCGCCACTCACCGACCCTCTCTCCCTCACAACAACCTGTGCCTTATGCCACCTTCCTCCGACTAAGTTCCAACAACCCGAGACTAGCTTCCCTTCACCCCGACCAGTCTTTCACCAGACCACAGCCAACGCTCTGGTGCACAAACCCCTAAACAACTGCCGCTTTCACCAACTGAACATCATCTTAGAACCTTCCCAACCAACCTCTCTCTTTGCTCAACTCAAACCCACTGTCCTTTGCAACCCAAACTTGCCTCCCATTGCCTTGTTCGGACCCGAGCAATTCTTCCAAAACCCGACCTTTTGCAGCACCTTGTCACAGCAGCCGAACACAACCATCTGGAATTCGATGATCAGTTTGTTAATAATATATAAGTTTATATATGATTTTTTTTGAGTTTATATATATATATATATATATATATATATATTCTGTAGCTTTACATAAGAGGATACAATGTGTTTATGTTTATGGTTTTGTTAATATTTTGAAACGTGCATGTGCGTGTGTGTATTTATTTTTAAGTACTTATTTTAAAACAGGATATATAGATATTTTGTTTTAACAAATATTGATTTTTAAAATACATATAAAGATTTTATTTTTAATATGTGTTTTAAGTTAAATACTGATTTTAAAATACATATATACAAATTTTATTTTAATATGTGTTTTAAATTAAATATTGATTTTAAATTTTGTATATAATGATTTTATTTTAAATATATGTTTTAAATTAAATATTGATTTTTAAAATATAATATAAAGATTTTATTTTAAATATGTGAGTAAACTTTAGATTTAAAAAAAATTATACATATTATTTTCATCGATCTCGAGTCCACTTTGCTCTACTTTGGGATTTGCCATTTGGATTGGTCGTTTATCTAGTTCGTGATTCAGTTTGTTGCTTGTTGTGTCGTCTATTTTTCTCTAACCTTGAAATGTGAGCGATCACTCACGATTAACATTCTTATGTTTAGTAAATTGATTTCACGTGAAATGACGTTTGAAATATGTTGTTAAATTTGAATTGCTAATCATTTAATTGTTGAATATGATATGTTAATATTTAAAGTTGTTTACCTACGACATATGACACTTGATACCATGACCTTTAATTATATATTTAAATTGTTAACTGTGATATATGCTTGTCAATTAATATGTTATGATATTTCATGTTATAATTCTATTGTTCTCACACTGCAAGTTCCCTAATAGCTAGAAATTCCCCATAGATTGAAATGATACATACCCAAACGATCTTATAGACTAGGGAAAATCGTTATGGGTTGAAATGATAAACCCAAGCGATTTTCATTGATTTCGAATTTTGGGATTGCGGGTTGAAATGATATATACCATAAAAAAATATAAATTGCAGATTGAAATGATAAACATCCATATGACTTGACCATAAGATAGAAAACTATATACGAACACCGTTGGTCTATTTTTTAAAATGATTTCAAGGATTTTGAAAGGAAATATATGGGTTTTAATAAATATGGATTTTTAAAATATAACGTATAAATTATTTTTATATATGTGTAAAATTTATATTTTTAAAAATTATATATTTTGAATTTTTAAATTTATAAGTTTGTTTTGAAAATATAAACTTTAAGATTTTAATTTTAATTTTATTATTTTTAAATATAAAATATAAGATTTAATATAAAATAAATTTAATAATAAGATTTAATTTAAATAAAATTCAATTTAATTAGTATGCATATAATATATTTAAATATTTATGTTAGCTTATATTAATATTCTAAAAATAGATTATGTAATAACTTTAATAAAGTATGGTTGGAAAGATAAATTGAAATTGATTTGAAATATTATTTGTTTAAGAATTAAATATAAACCAGAATTGATTTGAACTTATTTATTTTGAGATTCCAAGAATATGATTATATAACTTCATAACTTTATTTTGAGTAAGGTGATTAAATGAATATTTTCAAATTTAAAAAATTGAAATTGAATAATTCAAATTTGAATTTGAGATTTTATTTAAATGTTCATGAAAGGCGACTAAGTGAATATTTCAGAATTAAATAAATTAAAGTTAGATATTTAATAATTTAATTTTGATTTAAATTTGTAATCCGGGATTTTATGTAAATGCTAATAAAAATGATAAAATGAATATATTCAAATTTAAATAAAATTAATGTTGAATTTTGAAATATAAATGAAATTTATCATATTGAGTTATTGTAAATGTTTGAATATTTAAACTTTGAAACCTATTGAATTGGAAATGGTTTAAATTGTAGTTCAAATCTGGATTTGAAATCGATATAAATTAAAATGTTTTTAGTGAGAATTTGAATTGAACCATTAACCTTTTTATTGAAAATTTTAAACTGAGATTGATTTAAATTGAATTTTGAAACTAAAGTTGATTTGAATTGATTTGTGAAATTGAAAGACAATTCTAACCTAGAACTATTTTCGATATATATTTTAATATATAAACTAATTTTAATATATAAACTATTTTAGATATAAACTATTTTTACTTTATAACTATTTCAATACATATTAACTATTTTCAATATTTAAACCGTTTAAGTTGGAACTGTTATGATTTTGATTTAATGGATTTAAATGCGAATATTTTGATATGAAGGTTTAAACTATTTTGTGGTTATGATTTTAGAAGCGAATATGATTTCAAAAGTGGATATGATTTTGAAAGTGATATGATTTCAATAGATATGACTTTGAAATGAATATGATATTTTAATATGAAGTATAAACTGTTTGAAATATAAAATGACCACGGAGTGAAATAAGCGTTGGTTGATAAAGAGACAGGGATCGGATATTGTCATACTATCTGCCAATATCGAAAACCGCTTTAACAACTGTGTATGTGGTGGAGATACCAAAAGGAAATAGGATGGTTGGCAAACGATTCTGTATAAGGTATTTGTTAGAGCTGGACCAGTCCACGGTGGAAGTTATGGGTGAATTTCAAAACATTTACCTTATTGGATCTTTATTGGGCCTATAAAGCCTAATTCATTTAGAACAATTCCAAATTATTTATGTATTTTGTAATGTAAAGGTAATTTGAATGATTTAATTTATACACACACACACATATACACATGTACCGTATACATGTACACATGTGTGTGCATGTGTAACATAATAATGAAGGGTTTAACATGCCCGTATATAAATGTTTGGATTTACATTACAACGGACATATTAGCTTATTTTGTATGTATTGTATGTTGTCTAAATATGTGCATAAATCTAAATGCAAAGTATATTTATATAAATACGTATACATGTGTTTAAAATATATTTTATAACCAAAAGACACAAAATTAAATACATACATACATATATATAATTTAAAACTTTTGTATAAATATATATACATAATTAAACACATAAAATTATATATACATATTCGCAAGTAGTGGCGCAGTGGTAAGATAACCGCTTCTTGGTAAACAGGTCGTGGGTTCGATCCCCATCTGCTCTACTCTCAATTTCAAGGCGTGGAGGTGGGTCTCCATAAAACCAAAAAACTGGTTAAGGGCATCAAACCTCTGTGCTTGGCTGGCTAACCACCCTCTTGTTTGTGGTCGGACCAGGCAGAGGGCCTCCTCCCATCCCTTCGATTTCATTAGGGCTCTAGGTTGAGTTTAAAAAAAATGTGTATATATATGAATAATTAATTACATTCAAATACTTAAAATATATATATATATATATTAAAATTATTTCCAGATCAAATTTGCATAACAACCATAAAATAATAATTTTATAATTTTATCATTAATATATATATATATATATATAATAAATAGTTTTGACCATAATAATTGAAAATATTGGCAAAAATATTAAAAAAATAAATTTTAAAATTTTTGAAAATTTAGGATCATAAAACACAGTTTAAAAAAGTTCACGATTTTTTGAAATAAAATATTACTTTTAATAAATAAAAGAAATGTTCAACCGAAGTAATTTAATCATTAAAAATATTAAATATTAATAAAATTCTAAATTTTTTCCATGGTTTACTTCATTGACGTAATAATTGAAAATAGGTGTAATTGAAAATTATTTACGTACAAAAAATTTATTTTCGAATTTGATAATTTATATTATGTGTAAATAGGTGTAAGGAAAAATTCTAAACTGTTTATATATTATAAATATACATATATGTAATTATATGTTTAAAATAGCCTATACTTAAATTAGTATATAAATACACATAAATAATTAATAATGAAAAATTTTAATTTTTTACTGCAAATTAGATTTGTTTATACATAAATTATAATACTTAATAATATAACTGTGCACAGAACCAAACTAATATGTGATAACTACATATACGTCTGAAAAATCTAACATTACTAGATATACATCATTAATATATATACACATTTAGGATTAATCAATATTAAATCATAAAATATGATATGATTACTGTAATATATAAATAAAATATCAATTGATAGTACCTTTGAGTCCGCTTGAATCAATGAATTCCCTTCTCTACTTATGCTTGATCCGTCAGATTGCAAGTCTAGAATCATCAATCTTTTCTATCAAATAGTGCCCTTACTTAACTTGAATTGATTTGAGATTTATAGAATTGATATGGGGATTAATTTCGGCCAGTAAATGTGATAATTATGGCAGCCAAAAGTTGTTTATTGACTAAGGTTTTAGAGATCCATATATATAGCCTTGTGCAAGAGAGATATTAGGACGATCTCATTACCTATTCTCTCTTAATCTTAGCCATCCCTCTCCATGTCTAATTCTAAGTTTTAACCGCCTCCAATAACTTGTTAAAACCGAAATTTTTAGCCCTAATGATGGGCTCTAAACCTATTTAATCAAGCCAAAATGTTATGCAATTAAATCTAATTTAATCACTTATCGATATCGTACATCGATTGTTATATTTATAACTATTATAAATATATAACGGTTTTATTTCTCAAACCATATTCAAATTTTATTATTAATATTTCATAAATATTAATTTATTTAATTTATTTACAAGAATTATAATCTAATTAAATCATTGGTCTTAAAGGAATTCATCATTTCAGTTGTGTAACTCTTGGGTGTAAATTTGGTCAGCAATTAACACCGAACTATTCGAATGTTAACGTCCACACGTCACTTAGCAAGTGGTGTGATATTATGGCCAAATTTATTGCTTATTCATTTTTAGTAAAATCCAATTTTAGTTTAACAAGCGTTACCCAGTTTTAACATTTGCTTACACTAATTCTCTTCGTCAAAACTATATCACTTTAGGCTTATGGAATTTGGTAATGGTCAAAATTCCAACCTCATCCATTTTCAACTTTATAGTCTAATTACAAAGTCCTTGTTCCAATAATAATAGTTATTATTAACAAAAATGCTCTGTCCAGAGACTTTGACTTTGAGTTGACTTGAGTTGACTGCGACGCTAACTGCATATAACTGAGGAGACGAATCCTCTCTTGAGTAGTACTTCACTTCCAACACTTCCACTCGACCCAACTATAGTCACTCGATGGACGCCATGCCATGGTTTGGCTATAATAAAAGTGGAGCTTTCATATTAAAGATCCGCGGTATTCTCAAATCAAAAGAACTGTGTAAATCAGTCACATCAATATTTTCTGTCTGACCTTTGTTATATTAACTAGTAGAAAATTATCGAGTGAGTCGTTCCATAGTAATCCAATAACTATTAGTATGTAACCCCTACGTGCCCCCAGCAGTCATGAGTAATACATTGCCCAACATTTGGAGAGCATTACATACTCCAATCTCAATGGATACATCGATATCCAGTCTCGATGCATCTTAATTAGAAACATGTAAAATGGTATATTTGTTTCGTTGTGAAATTACTCATGGTTACAACACTTTGTAACTACTATCACAGAATATACCATTTATGGATTTTTCTATCAAACATACTTTTAATTAAGTTAATTAATTAATAATCACATTATATCAAGTATATAATACGAAGAACATACCTTTTATTTCGAACAAGATTAGTCAACGAGTTAGATATATGTAACAAATTGCATAATTGACCTTAGGGCATACCCCTAATTCTATCTATATTAACGCAGCCCTGACTCCCGCAAGTCAGCTTGGTGTGGCTAAAACAGGAGCTATAGCGGGCAAGTAGGGTCGCTCCCCCTAGTGGGCACATTTCTTCGATGCCATTCTTTACTTTGTGATTTGATTGGGTGTACCTTTGATTTCGGACTATGTATTGAAGTGGGCGGTACTAGCAGCTATGCGTTACCACCATTCCGGAAGTTCAAAACGGTAGTATCCTACCCTAGGCATAGCCTCGCATGCTTTGTCACATGTCTTATCACGCCTTCTATGAGGTTTCTTTGTACCGTGCCTATGGAGTACTCCTTGAGTAAACCACTAGTTTGGTGGAGCTTACAGTATCCGTATAGATTATGGGAATATATAAAAAATGTGTTAAGGGAGATATAGGTAACGCCTTAACGCTATTTTAATAGTTTACTTTGTTATAGATATTATATATGTAGTGTATTGTACTATGTATGTAGATAGTTTAACGGATCCTTAAAGGATAGGAATCCCAAACATCCTTTAAGTTAATTGCATTTCACTTGACATTTCACTTGAGTTGATTTACTTATATAAGAATGTTAATCCTGACTCAAGTATTTTGTGTTTTGCTTTATGCTCGGGTCAGACTGAGTGTCATAGCATTTGAGACTCACTTTTGGAGCTTGAAGCTTTGCTTGGGGATTCATCTTTATCTATCAGCTTTTAGTCATTCCAGTTATTTCTAGTTGTGTATGTTCAGTCTTTTCATCTGCTTATGTATTTGAGACTTCTATATATTATATGTTTGATGTATTTTGTTTCATACTCCGATGTTTATGTAGTAGCTTCATGAACTACTATTTATCTATTTCCGCGGCATATTGTTATATCACTCTGTGATTTTATGATTGATTTATTTACTGTCTATTCTAAGTTTTGCCAAATATAAATTAACAATCTGTTGTTTGGGACAATTCAAGTCCGACATGTGTGGACGATTGTCGATTTGAATGGTTTGAAATAACGTGTTGTTACAGTTGGTATCGGAGCTCTAGTTTAGGAAAAATTTAGCATATGGAGTAAGAATTCGTTAGAGATAGGGTAGTAATACTCTAGAATGAGTAAAATTGATTATAGAATCATATTCGTTCAAGCTTGAAATTCATCGTTAGGATCCTCCTGGATTAGGATTTCTTTTGACTTTTGGGACTTCCCCTTCGTTCTAAAATCCATCCTTGTCCTTTCCTATTCATGTTCTTCGTGATACTGGAGCATCCTATACCTCTATTTCTGTTGTTCTTTGAAATAAATTTAACCTCAATTGGCAACTTCGCCCTTGTGTGTGACTAATACCATCGACGGTCCCGTCAACCTGAGTATGACTTGTAAACGGGTGAAACTCCTTTACAACAAGAGTCGATTCACCGAAGATTTCGATGTCCTTAGGTTTGATGTTGTTTTCTCTTGCAAAGACGCACTGTTTCTCTAGTTGAAGACTCGGACAATTCTCTTGTGATCGAATGTTGGTTGCCTCAAGATTATGCAAGCAGTTCTATCTTTTCGTTTGATCCTCAACCCAGTGATCTCAACTCCACCCAGATAGTCAGGGATTATCCTAATGTTTGGTGAAGTCACTTCTCTCCCTTCCAAGTGGGAAATTGAATTCCGCATTGATCTTGTTGCTGGAGCTCGACCTGTAGTCCTTCCTTCTAGATGAATGGTTCTATAAATGGTTAGGCATGCCCTTTGGATTAACCATTTCTCCTGCCTTTTTCGACGATCTCATGAATCACATTTTCTGTGATGTCCTAACAAGTTTGTCTCCATTTTTGTTGATGATATTCTCATCTTTTCTAAGTCTCGGTTGACTCGGTTGAGGTCACCGCGATTAATATAAGTCTATCCATATTTCCTCTTTTTTAATTTAATTACCTTATCTTCCTTTCGAGCCTATCTTCGTAGTTAGAATTCTCTTTGATTAGGATCCCTCTAAATTTGAATCTCTATCCTTGTTTTAAGAATTCATTCTTAAATCATCCTAAGAGGGAGTGTATTTATAATTGATAAAAACTATTTTATATTGTGTTGTTTGAGTTGTTAAGTTTGAATTTTGGGTTTCGATCAATTTGTTTAGCCAATGCTATAGATAGGAATTCCAAAACACTAGAACAGAGCAAACTGACATGATATTGTTTTCGAAATTGGTAAATGAAATAATTTCTGGTATAATTATATTATATATATATATATACACATAAGTATAATTTTTTGAAATTAGATGGTAAAATGAATTGGTTGTTAGAAATGGTAATTCTAGATTATCATTTATTGTTTTGTCAACATTCCTAAAACATTAACTATTGTTGTGTGTTATAAGGAGTTGAAAATTTTATAAACATGATTTGTAAATCCGACTTGCAAATGAAATGAAATGAAATTATGGATTTGAGAATTAAATTTTCGGTGCTTTTCAAAATTTGGTTATCAAATTTTGGAAATATATTATTTGAAAGTATTTTTGAATGTAAATTGTTTTCAAATAATTTTTAAAGAAGTAAGTCAGTACTTTTCACTTTTGTTGCTGGAAAATAATTTCGGTGATGATTGCAGCATCATCGACATTCATTTTCAAGTCTCAAAGTGGAAAGACTACTTAGTAGCTTTGCTGCACTTTTGTTTTAGGAAATGGATTTGATTTTAATTTCTTGAGTATGATTTTGATATATAGAATATATATACGTATATATTTATTTCAAAATTGGTTTGAAGTGAAACTAAAAATTTAATTCTCAAGTTCTATGTTAAGTGATGGCTTTCGATTATTGAAATGAAATAATATTTTGAAAAATTGGAGTATTTAAATAAGAAATGGAATTGAAACAACTTGAAACAGTTGAACTGGAATAAAATTAATTTGTATAATATTCAATTTCAATCTAAAACATACATATAACTTACCTGAAATATTCGAAAGTTAAAATGTTAATGTGAGTGTGTAATTGAATAGTATAAAATATAAATATAACTAATAAGATGTCCAAAAATGATATTTTGTTAAGGGAATTTATAAATAATAATTGAATAATAAAAAGAGAGAATTAATTTGTTGAATAATAAATGGTTATAATAAATGTTTATACACTTAATCTATGTGAAATAAATTGAATCATAAATAGAGAATATTATTTAAGTGAATAAATATGAACTTAAGAAACCAAATAGGTAAGAAATAAATTTATATTTTGTAAACTATTTGTGATACAAAAGTAAATTACAATGTGTTTTCGCCAAAATTGGTCACAAACACCCAATTATCGATGAAAGCACCCGTTTACAATCACAAATCACAGATAATCAGCATGTAGAGAATTGAAAATGAAGAACACTTAAAAAATTAAGAAGAAAGCAGTAAAGAACGTAGACTTTATAATGGTTCGGCAATCCGGCCTACGTCCACTTTAAATCTGATGATTTTATTGATGTATCCTTGCTAATTACAATGAGTTACAACTGATTACAATAGAAAAATTCGAATACAATGGTGAGTCCGACGGAGTATGGACATTGGAGAACCCCAAAAGTCCTTTTTCTATACGCCTGGGGCTCTACTTATAGGCGTAGGACTCTCTTAGATTTCGGGAGACCTCTTCTGGCACGTGAGTGGGCCCACGCGATCGATCCAAGGCGATTTTGACTCGATTAGTGATCGATACGGATGAATTTTGTATCAATCAAAATTCGATGCAATTGAGTCAAAATTAGCATGAACATTCCTTGGGTCGTGCGTAAGCTCCTGTGAAAATGATCGACGCAAGCTCATGTTTTCGATAGGTTGTTTGGTTCGTGCCGATACTTTTCGCATTGATCTCTTCGACTCGATCTCGAGCACGTGTGTACGAAGTGACATGGTGCGAGATTCTTGGATTGATTCACTTTTTGTGTCGAATTTGAGTCTTCCTTGCGCATAAGCCTCGTTCGTATCGATCACTTATAAGAGCAGGATTTACTATTCGTACCAATCGATTTTGCATCGTTCTGCTCGACTCAATTCATTATGGCTCAGTTCGTGTTGATCGCGGTGGTCTTGTTCTTCACATCGGTATGTTGCAGCTCACTTCGAATCGGACCTGGAAGCTATTTCATATCGATCTCTCAGTGCTCACTTCATATCGATTGACGGATGGTCTATTCATATCGATCATATGGCAACCAATTTCAAATTGATAGGAGGTGTCTGGATCGATACGAAACGGACCTCCGTGTTGCAGCCAATGGATTCGAAGGGGACAATCGTTGATGGATACAAAGAAAGGCTTGTTCACCGATGGATACGAAATGGAGTTTGTTCACTGATGGATACGAAATGGAGGTTGTTCACTGGTGGATACGAAACGAGATCGGTGGGAAGATAGCAGATTGATGGATACGAATAAGTTAACCCTCTTGGCCTGCATCGATCATATCTTGAGCATACGAACTCAGATTGACCCGAAATTTGGAACATTGGCTTTCATGGCTTTGCTTGTCATGTCATATCAATTGTAGCCCAATCTGAACATGGACAAAATTCATCAACATCCATAGCGAAATAGTGCATAACCAATCTTTGAGATGAACTGTTCTTGATTTCCAGTCAACTTTTTGATGTCACAGCCTTGCCAAAAGGCAGGATAACACTTGCCCCCCAAAACATGCCTTGCGATAGGAAGGTGTATTTTGTAGTTCGATAAGCTGGATGTTCGTATCCTGTTAATGACCTACAAAGAAATTGATAATCTTGTTTGCCTATGAGTAGTGATCATTCGCGATCGTATTCCGTTCGGGGCGATATGTGACCTTTCGAGGTTGGGTGCCGTTCACAGTCGAGGTGTCGTTCGAGGCGATTTGTGACCGTTCACGATCGGGTGCCGTTTGAGGCGAGTTGTGACCATTCGAGGTCGGGTGCCATTCGAGGCGATTGTGAGTGTGCCTCGGGGGAGGGCGGACTTAGTATCATTAATGTCAGATTTCATGTTCGGGTGAATTTTTGACTTGTTTGTTATGGCGGTTTATCGCCATCTCAGAGCATGCCTGAGGATCGTTCGCGATCCCGTACATGTGTAAGTGGCTCAACCGTTATGGAATCACAAATGACATATTTACATTCAAAATAAGTCTTTCAATATAAATGTCCAACAAAATCAAGTCCAAACATAAGAAACGGAAAATAAAAGCAAAACAGAGACGTCAAAGTGCAAACACCTACGCCGATGTGATTAGTAGTCGTGTCAGAGCATGCCTGAGGATTGTTCGCGGTCCTGTACATGCGTAAATGACTTAATCGTGTTGGTGTGGAGTTTGCCACTTATTCGTCATTATTTCAATCAATTGATGACCAGCTGACGCCCCGATCCTGAGCCGTTCCTAGTTGACATAGGTGGTGGCTGCTCTTGTTTCACCATTGTTGTTCCTCTTCTCACATACTGCGATAGCAGACCATTCCAGATATTCCCTTCAATCTCATCCTTCAAGTGCCTGCAATCATTTGTGCTATGACCATTTAGCTCGTGGAATAAGAAATACTTGTCGGATCTTCTTTCATTGTTGGTCGGATCCCTCCTTATTGGTTTTCAATAAGGAATCTGCCCCTAGTATTCTGGTAGATCTGCTCTAAAGTCTCATTCAACTCTGTATAAGAGGTGAATCTTGGTTCCTTTTGTGGTCGCTTCGGTCCATCACCATTATCCTTTGCCTTTCATTTCCCTTTATCAGTTTCTGAATCTTTTTCAGGAGGATTTCCGCCCTTAACTGCATAAACATCGACTCCTTCTCCTTTCTCTCTTTCAGCATTCGCTTCCTCTAATCGTTAAAATCCTTCAACCTCGTGACAAAATTCTCCTAGATCCATAGGGGGATCCCTCGTCAATGAATTTTTGAATTCTGTGCCATCAGCTATGCCAAATACAACTGCCATCAAAACCATGGATGGATCTGGTCGATCCACCGATGTTGCCGCTGCATTGAATCGCGTCAGAGAACTCCTCAAAGATTCCCTGGTTCTTTGCTTTAGTGTTGCCAAACTCATCACATTCTTGGATCTCGAAATGTGAACTCTGAATTGCCTCATAAACTTCTCAGTCAAATCTGTCCATGTTCCAATAGAGCTGCTCTCCAGTTGTTTGAGCCAAATATCCGTCAAATACAATGGGAAGCACTGGGCAATGACCTCCTTCGATGCTTCCAACACCTCCATATGTCTCATGTATTGTGTCAGATGAACTGTAGGATCCGTCCTCCCATCGTACATATCCAGTGTTGGTAGCTTAAATACTGGTGGATTCCTAGCCTGCCTAATTGCGGGAGTGAAGGGGCTCATGTTCACGTCTTCCAAATCTCTATTCACTAGTCTGCCTCTCATGGCTCGTCTGACCATCTCTGTCAATTTGTCACTATCGTCAAGCTGTAGCCTTATCTGTCGCTTCTGATTTGCCCCTCGAGTTCAGGAGGGATTCCTGGAATCTATCCACCTCAATGAGCATTCATTTCTCTATCAATGCCATGTTACGCAGTTCCGCCTGGTATTCTACCTGAGATTGGGTCAACATGCTCTAATCAAGTGCCCCTAGTTCTGGAGCTGTGCCGGATGGTCCTGCTCCATTCTGAATTCTGGTTGCTCCATGCCTCCGATCTCTATCTCCAGCATCTCTTGCGTTTGCGTTCCCTTGACTTTGCGCTCAAAGTTTCCCAACTTGTCAGAACAAATTCTGGATCATCTTTTCTTGTCTTTTCAACATCGTCTCCATCTCGTCCCTGGTGATGAAGATCAACGCTTGATTCGCTCCTGAGGAAGCCTCCGACTCCCTTCATGCTGACTACTTTCAGTCCGCTGTCTTCTGGCTGATTGATTTTCCATTGCTTTCCAGATCCAAGTCATTAAGTCTTCAAATTCGAGCTATAGAATCCCTGAATGCTGGCCTTCTTAGTGAAAGCACCAAAATGTTTGCGCCAAAATTGGTCACAAAGACCCAATTATCGATGAAAGCACACATTTACAATCACAAATCACAGATAATCGGTATGTAAAGAATTAAAAATGAAGAACACTAGTAAAATTAATAAGAAAGCAATAAAGAACGCAGAGTTTATAGTGGTTCGGCAATCTGGCCTAAGTCCACTTTGAATCTGATAATTTTATTGATGTATTATTGCTGATTACAACGAGTTACAATTGATTACAATAGCACAATTCGAATACAATGGTGAATCCGGTGGAGTATGGATGTAGGAGAACCCAAATGTCCTTTTTTTGTAGGCCATGTGGCACAATTTATAGGCGTAGGAGGTAAATATCTCGCTCAGATCGCGGGAGACCTCTTTTGGCAATAAGTGGGCGCATACGATCGATCCTAGGCAATTTCGACTCGATCTGTGATCGATACGAACGAATTTCGGATCGATCAAGATTCGATCCAACCGAATTGAAATTTGGCTTGAACATTCCTTGGGTTGTGTGTAAGCTCTTGTGAAAATTTCATAGCATTTGGACTTGTAGATTGTGAGATATGATCGATGCAAGCTCAGGTTTCCGATAGGCTGTTTGGTTCGTACCGATACTTTTCGCATCGATCTCTTTGACTCGATCTCGAGCACGTGTGTACAAGGTGACGTGGTGCGGATTCTTGGATCGATCCACTTTTTGTGCACGGTTGAGTCTTCCTTGCGCATAAGCCTCGTTCAAATCGATCACTTATAAGAGCAGGATGTATTGTTCGTCGATTTCGTATCGTTCTGTTCGACTCGATTCACTATGGCTCGGTTCGTGTCGATCGCGGTGGTCTTGTTCTTCGCATCAGTATGTTGCAACTTATTTCGAATCGAAATTGGAAGCTATTTTGTATCAATTGCTCAGTATCGATCGATTGACGACGGATGGTCTCTTCGTATCGATCATACGGCAGCCGATTTCGCGTTGATGGGAGGTGTCTGGATCGATACGAAATGGACCTTCGTGTTGCTTCCAATGGATTCGAAGGGGACAATCATTGATGGATACGAAGAAAGGCTTGTTCACCGATGGATACGAAATGGAGTTTGTTCACTGATGGATACGAAACGAGATCGGTGCGAAGATGGCAGATTGATAGATATGAACAAGTTAACCCTCTTGGCTTGCATCGATCATATCTTGAGCATACGAACTCGGATTGATCCGAAATTTGGAAAATTGCCTTTCATGCCTTTTCTTGTCATGTCATATCAATTGTAGCCTAATCCGAACTCGAACAAAATTGTCGGTATCCATAGCGAAACAGTGCATAACCAATATTTGAGACGAACTACTCTTGATTTCCAGTCCACCTTTTGGTGTCACGGCCTTGCCAAAAGGCGGGATAACACTTGTCCCCCAAAATATGCCTTGTGGTACGAAGGTGTGTTTTGTAGTTCGATATGCTGGATGTTCATATCCTATTAATGACCTGCAAAGAAATTGATAATCTTGTCTGCCTGTGAATAGTCTTGTCTTAAGTCTTGTCACTTTGGTGGTGGTTGAAATCTGTATTCATATTTTGTTCCATGGTTTGCTTTGAGTTCCACTTGAATATGTCTGGTTCAAGTGTGCATGCTGTACTGGTCTATTTGCTGTTTCATCGAACTAGTGCATTATTTTTTGCACTCATGTACATATGTACTAAAGTATGTTAGCCCATTTGGTGTCTTCATGTGTGTAGATTTTGTTGAAGCTCCATCTTCATATCTCTGAACTGATACATGTGTATGTATATATTTGCATACATGCATACATGTGTGGTTCAATTTTGCTTCGCACTTGTACATGTTTTGATTTGAAACTATATATGTATATACATGTATATATGAGCACATTTCCTGATTTAGTTTATGAGCTACTGTCATGGTTACATGTTGCACTTGAACATTTTTGAAGCCTGGTCTTCATATTTCTTCTGACCATGTCATGTTAAGTTGCTTCTAATACGTATACATCTGTGTCACTTTGGAGTCTGGTTGGCATGGTCGAGTGATACTGTTTGGTTGATTGAACATTGTATGGTGGTGTTGGTTTCCACTATTTTGATTAAGGCTGTTGTCATTTATGTTTCATGTACTGCTTTGTATTTGTTGTTTCCTTTTGAGTTGTAGTCTTGAGCATTGTTGTTTGATCTGTAGCTTGTTGCATTGAGTCTAATATTGCCAAGGTTGAAATGTAAGCTGCTTTATCTTTGGTTTTGTTCACTGTCTGGTCTGGTTGTATAAGTATATGTGTTTGTATGCTCCATTGTACATATTTCAAGTTAAGCTTGCATTATTTTTAGACTTTGACATTGCCTTGCTTCTGACCATATGCATATGTATACATATGTTACTTACTGTGGCTAGACTTGTTTTCATGTGCTTGGGCTATGATGGCATGAAGTCTTTGTGTATTGCACTTTTGTTGAATCCAGCCATGGCTCGGGTTTGACCTTATGCTCACCCGTCCCTGTATTTTAACAAGCAAGTGTATATCGATGTGCACGGTCTTGTGGCATGTACAACGATACACTATGCATGTCACAAGTTGCTCGTGTATATGAATTCAAAAGAAATAAATGACGAACAACCCAAATAATTAAGGCAAATGATATTTTCAAACAAACACTTCTATTATACACTGCAAAATATTTCTTTTTCAATTTTACAACGTTAGTATTTATTTTACAGATAATTTAGATGTTGGATACAAACTGGAACAGAGTTGAAGAACAAATACGAGTGAATGAGTGATATGTAGTGAGGTCAAAATTGTAAATTGAAATTTGTGATGTGATCGAAATTGTAATGTGATTGAAATTGAATTGTAATTGAAATTGTGTAAATGTAGTGAGAGCTGAAGTTTGTACTATCTAAGTTTGTAATAAAGTATTTGTTTGAATAAAATATTTGTTTGAATATAAATTTTACGTTATTTATTTTATTCATCAAATATTTATTTAATTATGTGAAAAATAAAATATTACAATAACAAATACATTTAAATGAATATATATATATATATATATGTTTATTGTCATCAAACTAAAATCATATAATAGCATATTCAACAAAAATATATTATGTGAATGACGTAAAATAAATGGTTTATATGGTTTGAAATTAACAATTTTTAATTTACAGTTTTGAATTAAATAAAATAAATGGAACTTATTATTATATTTGGTAATATGTATTATGAATCTATCTTTCCTTTTTGTTGCTTCTATTCTTCTATCTTGTTCTCTTTTGGGGATGAAAAGTTTTGAGTGGGGGAGAGTGTAACGACCCGGAAATTTTAACGATTTTAATAACGTAATTAACTGAATTTTTCTTGAAAATTCAACAATTGAATTTAACAATGAAAATTTGATATTTGGAGTACGTCTATTATTTCAATATAGCAAACGTCGGATTTTCATCAAAAAATGTGAACGTTTATTCTGTTATGAAATTTCAATTTTTAAATTTAAAAAATCAGTTAATTTGATGAAAATAAAATATTTTTGAAATCTGAATATTTTTACGTAATAAAAATGTAAATCATTTTCTGAGTAAGACATCGTATTTCATTTCGCCAAATTTGGTCTACTCAAGCTCCATTTATCTTATTTTCAGCATTTACGACAGCAAAAAATCGAGTTTTGATAAGTGGGTTGTATCACTCA
Organism: Allium cepa; assembly: GCA_030765085.1. Classification (NCBI taxonomy): domain Eukaryota; kingdom Viridiplantae; phylum Streptophyta; class Magnoliopsida; order Asparagales; family Amaryllidaceae; genus Allium; species Allium cepa. Next base: position 281,562,144 of record CM060937.1, on the reverse strand, counting down.
TATCAATGTTCCATTCTATTCAGCTCATCATGCTAATCTCTGTAGTATATTCATTCCTATATTTCGACGTATCGTACGCGTCAAAATCTATGGAATGATTTCTGTATCGGTTCTGCATGTTGGCTTTTGTGTTCCTGTGTCTATTCAACTGTCCTCCTGTAATCAACAGCCATTAGCATTTAATTCTTCTCTAAATTCATCAACTGTCTTTTACTATTCCCAATATTCAGTATAATATGCTAGTTCAACATGTTGGTTCGTTCCATTTCTTAGTCTATATGTTCTCTTCCGTTCTAAAATAATATAAGTTTATACAAACTGTTGCGTTCGTAATAGAAGAAACTGCCCGTTTCCTTGCATTCGGCCTCTTCGTTCAACTCTCTCTCTCGAACGCCACGCCATACACCTACCTCCCAGATCCACGCAGCCTAAGATCTCCTCCGTCCCACTCGCTCAACCCATAGTTCATCCAGTGACCCAAAGCTCTGCAACCTCCCTCCAACTGACAGCCCACAAACTTTCCACCCGAATGCCACAATGTGCAACCATCCGCCGCCTAGATTTACCTCCGACCAAAGCAGGCGCTTCCACCATTTCTGCCATACTCTGAGCCCACTCCGACCATGACCACTTCTTTCGGCCATACACCACACCTTCACCACTCACCGACCCTCTCACTCCCATAACAACATGCGCCTTATGCCACCTTCCTCCGACCAAGTTCTAACAACCCGAGATTGGCTTCCCATCACCTCGACCAGTCTTTCATCGAACCACAGCCAACGCTCTGGCGTGCAAACCCCTGAATAACTAGCACTTTCACCTGCTGAACATCATCTCACAACCTTCCCAACCAACCTCTCTCCTTGCTCAACCCGAACCCACTATCCTTTACAACCCAGACTCGCCTTCCATTGCCTTGTTCTACCCCGACCCGAGCAGTTCCTCCACAACTTGACCTTTAGCAACACCTTGTCACAATAGTCGAACACAACCATCTGGGATTCAATGATCAGTTTGTTTATAATATATAAGTTTACATAAGTTTATATTATGATCTATTTGAGTTTATATATATATATATATATGTGTGTGTGTGTGTGTGTGTGTGTGTGTGTGTGTGTGTATTATGTAGCTTTACATAAGAGGATACAATGTGTTTATATTTATGTTTATGTCAATATTTGGAAGTGTGTGTGTGTACTGCTTTTTAAGTATTGATTTTAAAATATGATATATATATATTTTGGTTTAATAAATAATGATTTTCAAAATATATATAAAGATTTTATTTTTAATATGTGTTTTAAATTAAATATTGATTTTAAAATACAAATATAAAGATTTTATTTTAATATGTGTTTTAAATTAAATATTGATTTTAAATTTTATATATAAAGATTTTATTTTAAATATGTGTTTTAAATTGAATATTTATTTTTAAAATATAATATAAAGACTTTATTTTAAATATGTGAGTAAACTAGATTTTAAATTAAAATTATATATATATTGTTTTCATCGATCTCGAATCCACCTTGCTCTATTTTGGGATTTGCTGTTTGGATTGGTCGATTGTCTAGTTCATGATTCGATTTGTAGCTTGTCGTGTCGTCTATTTTTCTCTAGCCTCGAAAGGTGAGCGATCTCTCACAATCAACATTCTTATGTTTAGTATATTGATTTCACATGAAATGACGTTTGAAATGTGTTATTAATTTTTATTTCTAGTTATTTAATTGGTGAATATGATATGTTAACATTTAAAATTGTTTACCTATGACATTTTACACCTGAGACCTGTTAGGAAGTAAAATCTAGGGTTTCGATGACAACAACTATACAATGGAAATCGAATATGCATATATATTTCTATTTACAGGTAATTGCTAAAGTAACATCACTAGAGAGACAAGAACAAGGCTCAAAGAACGTTACAAGAGACTACAAGTCAATAGGATCAATAGAGAAATGAAACAAAAGCACAAAAACAACATGCACAGGGATCAGACGTCTGGGTGCACTAGCCAGACGTCTGAAGAAATCCTCTGGATTATAAATCAAATAGGATCAGACGTCTGGTTAATGTACTCTGATCTCTGAAAGGCTATTGTATACAAAAAAAATATAGAGCCAAACGTCTGGAACGAACTCGGATTTTGAAATTCAAATAACAATTATTGCACTTGAAAAGACATCACCGCTTCTCTTCGCTGCAACTCTTCATCACCATCAGAAGTGACCATAGAACACTTGTTAATGGATGCAACTACTTAAGGAATCTCTCTACCACTATAAATAACATCAAGAATCAAAGAGAAGAACTCACCTTACTTACTTTTGCTCTTTACTCTTATACTCTGATATATTCTTGATCTCTAGCAATCATATAGTTGTATTTCACTCTTCTATATATTCAAGAACTCCTCAATCAATATTCTCTAGATATATATATTGGAAGCATTTGTACTTAATAACCAATATTTGTGTTATAGAACACATACTTGACAAGAACAAGCTACTGTAACCAAGCTTATTCCTCCGGACGAAGTGAGGGTGTTTGATAGTCGAATTCCGTAGGGAAGCTTCGGGACTGGACGTAGGACGGGAGGTCCGAACCAGTATAAAATCCTGGTGTGCTTAGTCTATATCTTACTAGATTAATTTTACATTAGTTACATCATATAGTTAGTTACATATACTTGCACATACACTACACGATCCATCATATAGACTTTCAATTGGTATCAGAGCAAGGTTTGATCAAAGTACAGTAACACGTTTTTGAATCATTTTAATATGGCAAGTAGTTTTCAAGAAGGATGATCCACAGCACGACCCCCACTTTTTAATGGCTCTAACTATGCATATTAGTCAACATGTATGAGAATTTTTATGGAAGCTAATGGTCTATAAATTTGGTCCGCCACTCAAGATAAATATGAAACACCCACTACTGATATGAACACATGAACCGATGCACAAAAAACAGCAGCTTCTAATAATGCCAAAGTTATGAATGTTTTATTTTGCTCTATAGATAAAAATGAATTCTCACGTGTCGTGCTATGTAACACTGCATTTGATATTTGGCGTACTTTACAAGTCATACACGAAGGCACAAACAAAGTTAAACAAACCAAGATTTCAATTTTACAAAATCAATTTTCATCATTCAAAATGAAACAAAATGAATCTATAGTAGATATGTGCTCTAGATTTCAAACCACTCAACATGATTAAATGGCATTTGGAGTCAAATTCACAAACTTTGATTTAGTATCTAGAATACTCAATTCCTCAACTCCAGAGTGGGAAAGAAAAGTATTAGCTATTGAAGAAGCTAATGATCTCTTAGCACTGTTGGTTGAAGAATTGATAGAAAATTTAATGTCTTATTAAGATAATTTATAGGCACGAAAAGAATTAATTCGAAAAAGAAGAACATAGCATTCCCAACAAAAAAAGAAGACTCCGACTTAGACGAAGAAGAAATTGTATCTAGTGCCAAAAATTACAACAAATTCAAAAAGTTTAGGAAAATGACTAAATTTCAGAAAGGAGGAAAATCAAGCTCAACGAATCAAATCAATGAAATGCTATGAATGAGATCAATTTGGACATATGAAGAAAGACTGCTCCAAGCTCAATAATGATAAAAAGAAGAATAAATTTGAAAAGATCAAAAAGAAGAAGGCTTTCAAAGTAACATGGGATGACTCAGATTCTTCATTATCTGAAAGTGATACCGATAGTGACGGAGAGAAAGCTAATGTGTGTTTTTATGGCACAAACTGATGAGGTATGTCCCGAACTTAGCCATGACGAACTATTAGAACTTAGCATTGAATTAGATGATAAATTTAGACAAATTAAAAAATTGAACAAAGAACATATAGCCAAATAAATAGATTAGAACTTGAAGTAGGAATGTTAAAAGATGAAAAAATTATCTTAGAAGAAGAGCTAGAATTATCTCAAGAAAAAACTAAAAATAATTTGGTGGGAAGTGAGGCTATTGCTATTGATTTTGATAAAACTAAAATAGAAAAGGATAATTTGTTAAAAGAAAATGTCAATTTGAAGAGCAATATTGAAATATTGAAAATTTAAAATTAAAAGAAAAATTAGATAAAATTACAAATAATGTTTCAAAATTTAATAAAGGAAAACAAGATTTAAAAAATCTTATCAAAACCTCAAAACCATCAGGAAATAGAAATGGAATAGGATTTAAAAATACTCCTAAACAAAATGGTAATGATGTTAAGAATTATAGTTATAAAAAAATTAAAAGTTTACCTAACTCTAATATGAATACCAAAAATATGAAAATTTGGATTCCTAAGACAAATAATAATTTGATTAGACAAAAACATATTGATAATTTCTTAGAGAATGTAGTCTATAATAAAAATTATATTTATAAAGGTGCCAAACCATCTTGGGTATGGCTACCTTCTTCTAACATCTAGGACCCTAACAAAGTATATGGGTACCAATTAAAACATCTTTTATTTTGCAGGTACCCAAAATAAAAAAAAAGGATAAATAGATACTAGATAGCGGATGCTCCAAGCATATGACCGAAAATTCAAAAATGTTATCAAATATAACATACATCGATGGTGGAACCGTAACCTTTTGGAGATAATTCAAAAGGATATGTCGTGGGCATTGGAGAAGTCATCAACTCTGGTATTTCTAAACCTCCTATTATTACAAATGTTTTATTAGTAGAAAAAGCTAAAACATAACCTACTAAGTATTAGTCAATTATGCGATAAAGGTTTTCAAATCAATTTCGAAAAAGATAGGTGTAATATCTTTGATAATAAGAAACAACTTATATTTGAAAGTTTTAGAAGCAAAAATACTTATGTTCTAAACATGAATATAAAAAAAATTCAAATTTATGTTTAACTGCCAAACATGATGACCATGGTTATGGCATAAACGATTTTGTCATATCAATTTTAAATATATTAATAAACTAGCAAAATATGAGCTAGTTAGAGGTTTACTAAAAATAAATTACAAAGTAGAACATTTATGTGATGATTGTCAAATTGGAAAACTAAAGAAAAATTCTTTCAAATCTAAAAACAATATTTCTACTAAACAACAATTAGAATTATTACATTTAGATTTATTTGGTCCAACGCAAATACGATCTATAAATCACAACAAAAATGTTTTCATAATAGTTGATGATTTTTCAAGATATATGTGGACTTTGTTTTTAAAACATAAAAGTGATACCTTTGATATGTTTAAAATGTTTGCTAAAAAGGTTAAAACACAAATGGAATTGAAAATTAAAAATATTCCAAGTGATCACGGGAGAATTCGAAAATGATCATTTTACCAGTTTTTGAAATAAGAAAGGAATAAGTCATAATTTTTCTTTTCCTCGCACACCTCAATAGAATGGTGTAGTAGAAAGAAAAAATCGTATGTTATAAGAATGTGCACGAACACTACTGAATAGTAGTGGTCTACCGAAACACTTTTGGGCTGAAGCTATTGCCACAGCTTGTTATGTGTTGAATCGAGTAACCATATATCCTATAACTAAACAAACTTGTTTTGAAATGTTTTTTGAAAGAAAACCTAAAGTATCATACATTAAAACTTTCGGATCAAAATATTTATATTAAATACAAAAGATAATTTAGGAAAATTTGACCCGAAGGCCGATGAAGGAATTTTTGTTGGATATTTGGATCGAAGCAAAGCATATAGAATTTTTAATAAACAAAATAATACTATTAAAGAAAGTTTACATGTTTTATTTGACGAAAATTTTATTAATCATCATACTAATGATGATGAAGAAATAATTCCAAAAACAAATACAACAAACTCAATTAATAATGTGCAATATAATCTTTGATATCATCCATTAGAATTCTTAAGGATCATCCAAAAGATAATATCATTGGAGATCTAAGTTCTAGAGCAACTAGAAATCAACTTAATCAAATAAGCCATATAGCATTTGTGTCAAATTTTGAACTAAAAATCATAAAGAAGCTTCAAACGATAATTTTTGGATAATAGATATGCAAGAAGAATTAAATCAATTTGAACATAATAATGTTTGAGAATTAGTACCAAGACCTGAAGAACAATCGGTTATAGGAACAAAATGGGTATTTAAAAACAAAGCAGACGAAAACGGAAATATTGTTAGAAATAATGCACGTTTAGTTGTTCAAAGATATAATCAAGAAGAAGGTATCGACTACGATGAAACCTTTGGTCCAGTAGCAAGATTGGAGGCCATTCGTACATTACTCGCCTTTGCAACTCATCACAATTTTAAACTATTTCAAATAGATGCCAAAAGTGCTTTTTTAAATGGTTTATTAAAGAAAATGTATATGTAGAACAACCCCCATTATTTGTTCATGAAAAATATCCCGATCATGTTTTTAAGTTACACAGAGCATTATATGGATTAAAACAAGCCCCACGTGTATGGTACGAACGTCTTAAAAATCACTTAATTACATGTGGTTTTCAAATAGGCAAAATCGATACAACTTTATTTATTAAACGAGAGAATAACGATATTTTAGTAGTACAAATTTACGTTGATGATATTATATTTGATTTAACCAACGAAAATCTATGCGATCAATTTTCAAGTACTATGAAAATGAATTTGAAATGTCACATATGGGAGAATTAAATTTCTTCTTAGGTTTACAAATAAAACAACTTGAAAATGGTATATTTATTCATCAAGAAAAATATTGTAACGATCTATTACGTCGTTTTGAAATGGATAAAACTTCGAGCAAACCAACACCAATGAGTACTACTGTTCACTTTGAAAAGGATGATAACGGAAAAGATTTTGATGAAAAATTATATCGTAGCATGATTGGTTCTTTACTCTATTTGACGGCTTGTCGACCCGATATTATGATGAGTGTCTGTCTTTGTGCTCGATTTTAAACAAAACCAAAAGAATCTCACCTAAGAGCTGTTAAACGTATTTTACGGCATCTATCTAGTACTAGAGATTATGGTTTGTTTTACCCTAAGGATCATCGTTTGAACTAGTTTCATATAGCGATGCGGATTTCGGCGAATGTAGAACAGATCGTAAGAGTACTAGTGGAACATATCATTTTATCGGACAATCATTAGTTTCATGGTTTAGCAAAAAGCAAAATTGTGTTTCTTTATCTACTTGCAAAGCCGAATATATCTCAACAGCTCTAGCATGTGCACAAGTGATATACATGCAACAAACTCCTACGGATTTCGGTAAAATTATCAATAAATTTCCAATATATTGTGATGACACGAGTGCAACAAATTTATCAAAAAACCATGTCAATCACTCGCGAATTAAGCATATAGATATACGACATCATTTTTTATGAGACAATGTTGAAAAAGGAACAATTTCATTAGAATACGTAAATACCGAAAATCAAATAGCACACATCTTTACAAAACCACTAAATGAACAAACTTTTATTAAATTCCGACGTGATTTAGGGATTTTCTCTCTTCATGATCTGCTCACTTAATAATCACTCCTTCATTTAGGCTATGATCAGCCATTAATTTTTTATCCACAAATTGTAATTAATAAAATCTGCACCTTTGATTTTTAGTGAGTAGGTTTTTTACAAATTTTCTATAAATAATTTTTAAACTTATATATAAACAGTTATACAACAGGAAAAAATATATACACAATTCATATTATTTTTTCAAGAAACAAAATATAGTCATGTTTTCTGAAAATTCTTATATATCCATCTCGACGCCTACAACGGATAGCTCGGTCAAATACACCACAACGGGTTCCTACACCCACACCAAATCAGGAACCGACGTATAGGTGGTCCTCATATCACACGGGATTCACTCCCGATAGCAAGAAGACTAAACGATCTTTATTTGTTTCTCCTAACACAAAGGAGAAAATTGATGAAATTCTTCATCACTGTCAACAGCAACAAATAAATCTACAACGAGAACTATATTTTGAACAAAAAGTTACCGCACGTCGGCTAAGCTTTTTGGAACAAGTAACAATGAAGTTTTCTACGTCACGAAAGAAAGATGTCCATGAACCACTTCTGAAGCCTTGCAGTTCCTTAGATCCCTCTTCCTCGTATCATACCCCTTCGGACCCTTCATCAAGACAATTCTCTGGCTCCCCGAGAACCCACGAACGTGGAAATACATGGTCTCCACTTAAACCATGGAGGGATAACAATTTATAAGATCGTAAAACTCCATCACCATCTAAATAGATTATATTGTTATTGTATCTGTATGCATGTTTATTTGTTATTTTGTCTCACATAAATAATACTACATTTCGTGCTAAAAAATAGAGAATCAAGAAATAAGCAAAACCATTAAATTTTAGGCTATATTTAGAAAAAATACCTATTTCAGACGTGTGGATATGGACCTCAGACGTCTGACACTCTGATATACCTTGAACTTTTAAGCACTGTGCATATGTTAGACGTCTGTTATACCCCCAAACGTTTGAAAATTTGCTCTGCCTCCTAGAAATTGAAATCAGACTATTTCAGACGTCTGAACTTCGATCCATGCGTCTAAGTTATGTCTCTGCCATCAAGTTTTAAAAACTTGACTTATTTCAGACGTTTGATATTTTACCCAGACATATGGAAAAACTCTCTGACTATCAAATTTTTTTAAAATTCGATCAAACCAGACGTCTAGCAAAGAAAGCAGATGTCTTAAGTTATTTACTGTATTCAAATTAGGGCAAACCAGACATCTGATTTCGCTTTCAAACGTCTGAAATTCAATCGAGACTTTAAAATCATCCAGATAATGTCATTTTTTAAAACTATCATTTCTATTTTCAACTAGAAATTATCTATAGGCGGTTTTTTCTGTTTACTCCAAAAAAATTGTTTTACCTCACAATCGTTTGATCAAGATGCCACCTGGAACTAAAAATCCTAAAATATCCAAACGAAAACAAGACCAACCAACATCATCCTCAAATCGTCAAGTATGCTCGGATGATCAAATCGAAAGATGGATGAATAGAGAACCACACTCAATCAAGAGATATGAGGATATACAAAAGAAAAGGCTTCACACAGGTCCATTTTATAACCTACTTAAATTTCCAATATATGATTTGGATTAAATGTGTGAAAATGCCGGACTAGAAATATTATTATCGTTCACTCCCAATGACATCCAAATCGATCAATTGGAAATATTTTTTTTTTATGCAAATTTGGATAGCGCTTCAGTATGGAACACTAAAGATGAAGATAATTGGCTATGGTCTAGCGTGTATGGCAACACGATTAGACTCACTTCTGGCATAATAGGTAGAACTCTAGGATGTTCTGACACATGCGAAGATTTATACAATACTACCGATATGCGCTTCAAACCAAGAAATAGTATAACACATCAAATTTGGGAGGATGAAATGCCAAAATTTGCCTTTAAATATCCATTCCAAAAGCATGACTTCTTACTCGGATGATAATCAATACCATCGTTCCACGAATGGGAAGCCTTGAGCAAATAACCGTGTTAGAGCATAAAGCCTTATATGCTCTATTTAGCAGAATAAGGGTGAACTGGGCCAAATTTATCTTTGACGAGCTTAAACATTTTTGGACTCGATCACGGCCATCAATTATCTACCCAACATACAACATGCGACTTCTACGAGCACACAACATCCCTTCCTACCTATCAACTTCTGAAGAAATCTCTCCAAAATATGCTTCCACCAAGTTTTTTTCACTAATGCACTTACCAGAGATTCCCCTGGAATTTATGTCTTTTGAAGATTGGACGCACAATCGTCAAACCAGAAAAGTTGAACCTCCATCTCAACCACATATTGAACCATCACAAGAGAAGGAACAACATCATGAGACAACTCCTCCTCCTGCACCATTTGACTATCCAAGCTAGGATGAGATTGTGGAGACTCGAAAAGAAAAAAATCCAAATGAAAGCATTCGAGATCTCACCCTCAAAAATCAACATATATTGTCTCATAACCAAAAGGTTTTAGCTAAGCAAATTGATAGCTTTGAATCTTCTTTTGCCACAACCTAGCAACAGTTGAAGAATCACTTTCAACTGTCCTATCGGTTCTCAAAGAATACTTCAACGGGCTCGCGTTCCAACACCTCCTTCTGAAGATTGGACAACCCCAGTACCTTCTCCTCCTACGAAACATTCCAAACTTTTTGAAGATGAACCTCTAAAACAAGCTTCGATATTTCCTACAAAGCCTAGCTCTTCCCAAAAAGAAGAAACAGGAGATGATCAAGAAAAAGCTTCTCCGAAGGAATCATAGATTTTAGGATTTTTGAATTTCAACTCTTGTATAATTGACAAAATCTATGAATGTAATCAATTTCAAATTGTTAATGAAATTTTCTTTTGTGCGTTATCTTTGACGATTGGCTAAAATTTTATAATTCTTTTTGATAATGCCAAAGGGGAAGAAATATAAGTACAATTATAAAGCATTAGAAATAAGCACATATTCAAGGGGAGATTTATAAATTATATATAAGTACATTATATAGTTGTCATCATCAAAAAGGAGGAGATTGTTAGGAAATCAAATCTACGGTTTCGATGACAACAACTATACAATGGAAATCGAATATGCATATATATTTCTATTTACAGGTAATTGCTAAAGTAACATCACTAGAGGAACAAGAACAAGGCTTAAAGAACGTTTCAAGAGACTACAAGTCGATAGGATCAATAAAGCAATGACACGGAAGCACAAAAACAACATGCACACGGATCAGACGTCTGGGTGCACTAGCTAGACGTCTGAAAAAATCCTATGGATTATAAGCCAGACAAGAGCAAACGTCTGGTTAATGTACTCAGACATTTGAAAGGCTACTGTATACAAAAAAACTATATAGAGCTAGACGTCTGAAACATATACGAGATGTCTCGAATTGAATTTGGAATTTGAAATTCAAATAACAACTGCTGCACTTGAAAAGACATCTTCGCTTCTCTTCACTGCAACTCTTCATCACCATCAGAAGCGAACATAGAACACTTGTTAATGGATGCAACTACTCAAGGAATCTCTCTACCACTGTAAATAACATCAAGAATCAAAGAGAAGAACTCACCTTACTTACTTGCGCTCTTTACTCTTATACTTTGATATATTCTTGATCTCGAGCAATCATATAGTTGTATTTCACTCTTCCATATATTCAAGAACTCCTCAATCAATATTCTCTAGATATATATATTGGAAGCATTTGTAATTAATAGTCAATATCTGTGTTATAGAACACATACTTGACAAGAACAAGCTATTGTAACCAAGCCTATTCCTCCGGACGAAGTGAGCGTGTTTGATAGTCGAATTCCAAACGGGAGCTTCAGGACTGGACGTAAGACGGGAGGTCCGAACCAGTATAAAATCCTGGTGTTCTTAGTCTATATCTTACTAGATTAATTTTATATTAGTTACATCATATAGTTAGTTACATATACTTGCATATACACTACACGATCCATCATATAGACTTTCAATTGGTATCAGAGCAAGGTTTAATCAAAGTGCAGTAACACGTTTTTGAATCATTTTAATATGGCAAGTATTTTTCAAGAAGGACAATCCACAGCACGACCCCACTTTTTAATGGCTCTAACTATGCATATTGGTTAACACGTATGAGAATTTTTATGGAAGCTAATGGTCTAGAAATTTGGTCAGCCACTCAAGATAAATATGAAACACCCACTATTGCTATGAACACATGGACCGATGCACAAAAAACAACAGCCTCTAATAATGCCAAAGCTATGAATGTTTTATTTTGCTCATTAGATAAAAATGAATTCTCACGTGTCATGCTATGTGACACTGCATTTGATATATGGCGGACTTTACAAGTCACACACGAATGCATAAACAAAGTTAGACAAACCAAGATTTCAATTTTACAAAATCAATTTTCATCATTCAAAATGAAACGAAATGAATCTATAGTAGATATGTACTCTAGATTTCAAATCGTTCAACATGATTTAATGGCACTTGGAGTCAAATTCACAAATTTTGATTTACTATCTAGAATACTCAATTCCTTGACTCCAGATTGGGAAAGAAAAGTATTAGTTATCGAAGAAGCTGATGATCTCTCGGCACTGTTAGTTGAAGAATTGATAGGAAATCTAATGTCCTATGAAGCTAATTTACAGGCACGAAAAGAACTAAATTCAAAAAAGAAGAACACAGCATTCCCAGCAACAAATGAAGACTCCGACTTAGACGAAGAAGAAATTGTATCTATTGCCATAAATTACAACAAATTCAAAAAGTTTAGAAAAATGACTAAATTTCAGAAAGGGGGAAAATCAAGCTCAACGAATCAAACATCAATCAAATGCTATGAATGTGATAAATTTAGACATATGAAGAAAGACTGGCCTAAGCTCAATAGTGATAAAAAGAAGAACAAATTTGCAAAGATCAGAAAGAAGAAGGCTTTCAAAGTAACATGGGATGACTCGGATTCATCATCATCTGAAAGTGATAGCAAAAGTGAATTTTAGGATTGCGGGTTGAAATGATATATACCCATAAAAAAATTAAATTGTAGATTGAAATGATAAATATCCATATCACTTGACCATATGATAGAAAACTATATACGAACACCGTTGGTCTATTTTTGAAAATGATTTCCAAGGTTTTGAAAGGAAATATATGGGTTCTAATAAATATTGAATTTTAAAAATATAAGGTATAAATTTTATTTTTATATATATGTGTAAAATTTAGATTTTTAAAAATTATATATTTGGAAATTTTATTTTTATAAGTTAATTTTGAAAATATAAACTTTAAGATTTTACATATAGTTTTATTGTTTTTAAATATACAAAATAAGATTAAATATAAAATAAATTTAATAATAAGATTTATTTTAATGAAATTTAATTTAATTAGTATATATATAATATGTTTAGGTATTTATGTAAATTATATAAATATTTTAAAAATAGATTTTTTAATGACTATAATAAAGTATGGTTGGAAGGATAAATTGAAATTTATTTGAAATTTATTTGAAATTTATTTTTTAAGAGTTGAATATAAACAAGAATTGATTTGAACTTATTAATTTTGAGATTTTAATAATATGAATGATTAAATGAATATTTTCAAATTTAAATAAATATTTAAATTTGATTTAAATTTGAATTTGAGATTTTATTTAAATGTTCATAAAAGGTGATTAAGTGAATATTTCAGAATTAAATAAGTTGAAGTTAGATATTTAATATTTTAATTTTGATGTAAATTTGTAATTTGGGATTTTATTTAAATGCTTGTAAAAATGATAAAATGAATATTTTCAAATTTAAATAAAACTAAAGTTGAATTTTGAAATATAAATGAAATTTATCATATTGTGTTATTGTAAATGTTTGAATATTTAAACTTTAAAACCTATTGAATTGGAAGTGGTTTAAATTGTAGTTTAAATCCGGATTGAAATCCATATAAATTAAAATGATTTTAAAGAGAATTTGAATCGAACCGTTAACCTTTTTTATTGAAATTGTTGAACTCGGATTGATTTAGATTGAATTTTGGAACTAAAGTTGATTTAAATTGATTTGTGAATTTGCAAGAAACAATTCTAACCTGGAACTATTTTCGATACATATTTAAATATATAAACTATTCTAATATATAAACTATTTTAATCTATAAAATATTTTAAATAAAACTATTTTTAATTTATAACCATTTCAATATATATAAACTATTTTCAATACTTAAACTATTTAATCCGAAACTGTTATGATTTAGATTTAATGGATTTAAATGCGAATATTTTGATATGAAGGTTTAAACTATTTTGTGGTTATGATTTTAGAAGTAAATATGATTTCGAAAGTGAATATGATTTTGAAAGTGATATGATTTCTAGAGTGATATGGCTTTAAAATAAATATGATATTTTGATATGAAGTATGAAATGTTTGAAATATAAAATGACTAAGGTGTAAAATAAGCGTCTGGTTGTTAAAGTGATCAGGGCCGGATATTGTCATACTCTCTCGGATACCAAAAACCACTTTAACAACTGTGTATGCAATGGAGATTCCAGAACGAAGTAGGATGGTTGGCGAGCGATTCTATATGTGGTATTAAAGCGGCTCTGACTCCTGCGAGTCAGCTTGATGTGGCTAAAACTGGAGCTATACCGAGCCAAGTGGAGTCGCTTTCCGCATCGGGCACATTTCTTCGATACCATTTTATTACTTTTGTGATTTGATTAGGTGCACCTTTGATTTAGAAGTGTGTCTCGAGGTGGGCGGTAGTAGCTGATATGCGTTACCACCTATCCAAGAGTGTAAAATGGTAGTTTCCTACCTTAGGCTTTGCCTCGTGTGCCTTGTCACATGCCTTATCGCACCTTCTAGGAGTTTGGTTTGTACCGTACCTATGAAGCGCTCCCTGAGTAAACCACTAGTTTGGTGGAGCTTACAGTATCTGTATAGACTACATGAATGCATAAAAATATGTTAAAGGGGATATGGGTAATGCCTTAATGTTATTCTAATAGTCTACTTTACTATAGACATTATATATGTAGCGTATTGTACTATGTATGCAGATAGTTTAATAGATCCATAAAGGATAGGAATCCCAAACATCTTTTAAGTTAATTGCATTTCACTTGAATTGATTTACTTATATAAGAATGTTAATCCTGACTCGAGTGTTTTGTGTTTTGTTTTATGCACGAGTCAGACTGAGTGTCACAGCATTTGAGACTCACTTTTTGAGACTCACTTTTGGAGCTTGAAGCTTTGCTTGGAGATTCATCTTTATCTATCAGCTTTCAGTTATTCCAGTTATTTCCAGTTGTGTATATTTGGTCTTGTCATTTGCTTGTGTATTTGAGACTTCTAAGTATTAGATTTATGTTGTATTCTGTTTCAGACTCTAATGTTTATATAGTAGCTCCATGAACTACTATCTATCAGTTTCCGTTGCATATTATTATATTACACTGTGTCTATGATTTTGTGATTGATTTATTTACTGTATATTCTAAGTTCGCCAAATATAAATTAACAATCTATTGTTTTGGGCAATTCAATTCTGATATGTGTGGATGACTGTCGATTTGAATGGTTCAAAATAACGAGTTGTTACAATCAAGCTTGTTGTTCAAGAATCCCTTTGGTTGGGGTGAGAAGTTATTTACAGCGTACATGCGTAACATCGGTTTCGCTAACAATTTTAGTGGTTTTATCATACGCTTTTCACATAGCTCTTCCCAATATACTTAACGGAACCCAATAGGATCAAGTTGGCAATGCATATGAGTCCATCATCCAACCTCCAATGTGTAAAGTTTCAAAACTAATTTGTGTTAAAATAATATAATAATCATTAGAATCCTCTTTCCAGCAACATATATGAATGATTTATACAACATTAGTACAACTATTATAAATATACATAAACTAACACTGCCAAACAGCTAGTAAGAAAAACACAATTGTGTACTTGCGTTCATCTTGAGCTTCCACTAACTCCATACTTTCTAATATTTAAACTCATATTCATACCAAACATGAAAATAATTAAGTTTTAATCAAATCGTCACCATGTTTGTTTTATGTATAACCCTGATATATTGCTAACCTGCATGAGGAACATTCTCTGAACAAAAACCAGAAGATGTTTCTATTGAAACAATTAGGTTCCATCTTTCCATGCGGTACTATGGCACTGCTTAATAAATACCCTGATTTCATATTAAAGACAACAGTTTTTTCGTTTTAGCGATATGGAATATAGATGTATGTATATCTACAATGAATGAACTAACCTTAACTTACACACACATTAATTAGAAAATGAGTTAACTATTAAGGGCTACGGAATATACCTAAGTAAACATTACAACGTTATATAAGAAAGCAATTGAAATCATGTGTACACAATCTAGTAATTATAATGCAAAATACATAACATCGACAAATTATAACGGAACAATTATAAGTCTAATGGATTATATATTTCTAATACCTAGAAATTAGTAGAAAACAAACAACTTATAAATATAAACCAATAAACCTTATGCTTATTGTGATATAACTTAATACTAACAGTGGCTTAAGTTGCAATCAAATAGAAAACAATAAATCCACATTTAGGTCTGTCGATGAATATCTAAAAATGCAAAATCTATCCTCATCCGTATTTGAAAAAGGATAAATATATCATATTTGGGAATCGGATGTAGATGCAGATATGAAGGTATCTGCATCTGAAAATTATCAGTTTGGTTTTTGTCAAGATTATGGTTAACATTTTGTGTATTTAATACAACGAAAGATATGTGCTTAATTTTTAATTAAGTTAACAGTTTGTATTATATGAATTTAATGCATATTAATTACTCAAAACTATTCATTACTGTTGTATTTGTTTATTTTCACATTTTTGTAGTCGATATGATTGGAAAAATATTATGCTAAATCAAAATTTCTTATTTATACACCTCTCATTCCAAAAATAAATAGAAAAGAAAATACATTAAAATTCCAAACTCCCCAGCTTCATATTTCATTCGATACAAAATGTTAGCACATGAAATCAGGCGTTTTGCACCCTAATAGACATAAGTTAAAATAATTTAGGATACTTAATAATATCATCCAACACCCACTACAAGAACGGCAACAGTTAGCGACGGCTTTTAGCCGTTGCCGGCCGTCGCTAGCCGTCGCTGGCCGACGCTAAAAGCCGTCACTATAAATGTCGTCGTCCAATAGTGTAGCGACGGCTCCGTCACCAAAATAGCGACTACAAATGTGCCACGTGGAAATTTTTCCAACGTCTAAATGCCGTCGCTAGTCGTAGCTCGCCGTCGCTAGCCTGTGTAATTTGGCCGTCGCTAGCCGTCGCAAGCCGTCGCTAATCTGTGCAATTTGGCCGTCGCAAGCCGTCGCAAAACTAGGTAAATTTTCAGTGCATATGCACAGCCCATATACACCTCAACCAATCTGAACCAAACCACTATACACTATAGTCATCAAGTATAACCATCATATATCCATCATATAACATAACTATACATTCAAACAATATAAAATCGAACCAAATCTCATTTTCAAATCCAATAATCGGAATATGTAAATAGTAAACCGAAATTTCTACATAATATCCCGACATATATATACATAATATCCAACCAAATCCATCAACTAGAAGTCATCAAAATATATGTACATAATATCCTGAAATATATATACACCATACCAACCAAAATGTGTATATACCAAACTATCAGCAAACAAACATACCTACTCCTCGCCATCACTGCCATCCTCTCCAGGCATCCTCCCATGCTGTTGCAAATAGGCCGCAATCCGCTCATCCAGCTGTTGCTCAAAGAAACTCTTCCTCCAATCATTTATTTCTTCAACTGTCGCCCTCAACTGAGCAATCTCCGCCTCTTGCTGCGACCTCCTGTATGCACTCTGCATTCTCATGGCCTATAAAATAATTCATAATTATTTATATATTAGCATATATATAATATTATTAAAATTGTTAAACTTATATATTAGTACATGTCAAAATTTACCTCCACGTTTCCATAGCTATACCGTCGACTGGTCCGAGAAGGCGGGTCAATAATAGCATCACAAATATGGTTCTCCTCCTCTAACGTAAGCTCTTCCCGACCAGTGTACTGTGCTACACGAGCCCGCTCTGCTTCGTACCTCTCCTGCGATTACAAACAATTGTTTTACACGATAAAAACCGAATTTCAAAATTTTAAAAATACAATAAGACAAAATATTGTTATTAACAGTAAATTAATTTACCATTACGGATTGTGATTTGTCATCCGTCCACTCGTACGAAACATTGCCCTCTTCGTCGGTCCTCTCCACGGCATGCGTGGCCTTGAACAGCTCGGCCATAGTGGGCTCGCGGTTGTATCTTGCGGCCTGAAAATATATAAGTATTATTGCTAATCTGATTATAAAATATTGTAATAAAATGTAAACACGGTTTATAAATTTAATTACCAGCTCTCTCTTATGCTCCTGAAAGGATTTGGAGCCACCACGGTGCAATGCAGGATTTTTATTCCTGTTTGCCCGGTTCCGCGCAGATAGCTCCTACTAATTAAGATAAATTATCACGTATATATATTGCGAGATTTATATTAGATTTAAATAACAAAGCAAACATATATTACTTACTTTTACTGCTGGACTGTACCAAAGCTGAAGAAAATCATTCCATACACCCTCGCCCATCCAGTTTGGCTTTTTCCCTGAATTTTTGGCCTTGGACAGTGTATCCCTGTAATTTTTTCTCATTCGTTTATTTCGGTGATTTAAAAAAATGTCCAAGTTATCAGGGTCGACGCGGACTACAGCAGAATCCAACAAATCGTATATTTTTTTAGCTCCCGCAGTCGGTTCTTCTTCGACATTTTCGTCTTCAGCGACAGCTTCTGTTGTAGGAAACATTGATCGTGCTGCATCATCCACTATATTTTCTATCGGATTCGTCATCATATTACCGTCCTCTAAAACTTCAGTATTAGGTGTAGGTTCAACAAGTTCTCCATGACGATCCCAGAAATAATAATCAGGCACGAAACCATATTGATACAAATGTACTTCAACTATATCCGGTTTCCAATGCTTCAAATGTTGGCACTTACTACACGGGCAACGAATTTCTGTATAGTTTCGGTTATTAGATTTAGCAAATCTAATAAATTCCTGTACACCGTTGTAGCAATGTTCCTTTATTGATGCTTTCTTTACAGTTCTGACTTCATACATCCACGTACGGTCGAGAAAATAATTGAACATTTTTCCTGATTTGAAAATGTATGTTAGACAATTTAAATGATTAATTTACAACCATTCTCCATTGTAAAAAGTTCATCGTTCCAGGAAAATCAAAAAATAAACTTCACTTTATTTTTTTATTTTTGGGTATTTTGATTTTCACTTCGGTGGTCAGTCATCCTACTTTCCATTACAAACACAATAATGTAATTACATTTTATAAATCATTTCAGATTAAACGGTTCAACAAAATTTCAGCAGCACTTCCCTTATGTTCCCTGTATCGTACACAAATGCGTGTACACAGGGAACGTAAAGGAAGTGCCGTCGAAATTTTGTAACCGTTTAAAATGAATTGATTTATAATATGTAATTACTTTATTGTGTTTGTAACTTGTCCAATACAGGGACAAATCCGACAAATATTGTATCAGATGAATATAAATGTCCGTTCCGTTACAAAACGAACATGCATATAACGATCATATACAACACTTGGCAGACGGGGCCAAAGACAATCTAAGGGATAAAGAAATTTCTTTAAATTTTATCAATATTATTGTTCTTTTCAAATTTTGACAATGTTTCAACTATTTATATTTTATTTCAAAATTTTGCGTATTTAAATTTTAGTTCAACATTCAATTAACAATTTTACTTCAATATTAATTTCTTTATTTATTTTTTAACGACGTAGATTTTATGTGACTATTTGTTATTGTTATATTCATTTCTTAATTTCTTTACAAAATCGATTTTAGTACAATATCAGTTGTTTTTAAAGTCGTTTCCTAATTTTTTTTCAAATAAATTATATATTTGCAGAATTTTTAATGTTCTCGTATTCATTTTTTGTACAAACTTTATTTTTTACAATATATACAACCTTTTGCATTTTGTCCATCGCTAACCGTCGCGATTCATCGCTAAAATTATCAAAATGGCAATCGCTAATCGTCGCCAGCCGTCGCTCAATCAACAGGGTAAATAAAACAATTATCAATGAATATAATTAGAAAACAACAAATTCTAATTATCTAATAGATAATTAGAAAACAATAAAAAACTAATTATTAAATAAAAATATGTCAATTTAAATTTACTTAACAACTTAAATTTGTAATTTATCAATTTCATAAACTATGAAATACTTTCATGTAAATTTATCAATAACCAAGTTAATCATTAATATACACTATTTTTTCACTTAAAACAACTAATCATGTTAATCGCCAACACTAATTATCTACATCAACCATTTATTCAACTTCATCATGATGAAATAATTAATATGTACTTAATTCAAGTTCATGATAATAAACTAATTAATCTGCCAAATCAACATACAACACTACTAATACCTAATTTAACAACACTACTAATACTCAAATTAACAACAAATCTAAATTGTACAACAAATCATAATTGAATTAGGGTTTAAACTAAACCTAAAAACATCAAATTTACATTCAAACAAGATATTAGGAGCATACCGACACAAATTTGGGTGATTTGTAGGCTTTGAAGGGTTGGACGCCGGCTGGGGTGACGGGGGCGACGGAGTTGGGGAAGGAGGGAAAATTTGGGGAAGGAGGAGAATGAAATCTGTGCTCGCGGCCAGGACCTGTATATTCCGATTTGCGACGGCTAGCGACGGCTAGCGACGGCCGCTTTTTTTAGCCGTCGCCCCCCTTCGTCGCTAATCGAAGCCTTTCTTGTAGTGATCCCTTCAGTAATAACCCTTGAAAAATTACCAACGGCCCCCTCACAAATATTGTCATTCTCCATTTTCTTCTTCTTACTGCAGAAATCATGCTCTATCACACCCAGTCCAAAGGCAAGACAAGCAAGACCTTAGCCTAGGACAACACCGTCGGAAGGTGAAGTGGGCAAAAAAATGTCTTGTATGCTTTTGAAAATATTGATATAGAATTTTACTGGGGCAACAGCTAGAAGAAAAAGCTTGTAGCATAATGGTTTAAAGTCCTTGCTCATTGCCTTAACAACGTAGGTTCAAAAAGCTTACAGCATAGTAGTTTAAAGTCCTTGCTCAGTACCTTAACAGCCAAGGTTCAACTCCAGGCATTTAGCATTTTCCTTAATTTTTTAAGCTCGATATTTTCCTACATTTTTGTCTAGGGCAACCAACACCGTAGGGCCGACACTGTGCACTACCTCCTCTTTATTTGTTTCTTTGAAAAACAATTATGATAATATCTTTAAATGAAGATATCATCGTCTTAGTAAACAACTTAATTCTGCTGTCTACAATTGTAGTTGTGGATCAGGTAGAAGCTGTCTTGCATTTTGCTTCCTACTCCAAAAGTGTCACAAATTGAAGGAGGTACCATGGATTTTTATTTATTTTGAATGAAATGTCGGCAGTTTAGCTTCTCATACAAGGAATTAACGCAGAGCAATATATTATATGTTTTGCTGTTTCCACTGATGTAGTAAAATTTCTGCTTAAGAACTCAATATTTAGTATAAAATATCTAATGGCATGTGCTCATGAGGTTCAATTAAATGTACATATAGCAAACAATCAACCAAAAAACTAGTTATAGGTATACTCAAAAGAATTCTAAACCAAAACAATCTACTCTGAATGAAAACGATAATGAGATATTCATATAATAATATGCAATCCATTAGTTTATTCATTTCTTTATTGTATAACAAGCTCCTAAACAATCAACCAAAAACACACCAACAAAATTCAAACTTTGTATAAAGACTCTAATTATACACCACCAACAAAAATTATAACTTACAAAACATGGACATATGAACATCAACTTGAATTGGGCAAATTGATGGACTTGTCACTAGCAAAACATAGACATATGGACACCACCACTTGCACCGTTAATCACAAAGTAGCTAGATATGCAGTTGCAATCCATAAACAGACCATTTAGGAAGACTGTACAAGGCGAGATCTCTTGTGAAATACCAAATAAGTCCAACAAAATCCCAAAATCAAGTACATTTTGGCAAACTCTTTGCAACCTCAAAGCAACTCATCTATTCTATACTAGCACATTCTTCTATCATGTTATGCACAAACTATGCAGCAAGTAGCCACTTTTTTGAATATAATGTTTTGATAGAACTAATTTTTGAGTAAAGGTTCATCATGTATAATTTACCATAATTTTCATTTTTGACAACATCCAACCTCCAAGAACTTTGTCCTATCTCGAAGTTTTTAATCATCTTTCTTGCATGTACCCTACGACCAATAGGTAGGGAATATGGAGTGTGACGCAGCGGATTTAACAAAAACTTGATATGTCGATGGAATTAGCAATCGGTGAATTGAAAATACTGCAATTCCCAAATTCGTTGATCCGAAGATACCGAATTTTAGCTATCTCTGACTCGTTGATCCGAAGATACCGGGAAAGAGATCTACGATTCTTCAACGTTGATCTTGCGCACAACATTCCGTGAATCGGCTTCACAAACGAAGATTCGAGCGCACTCGAATGACGTAGGTGGAGATAGGAGATTTCACTCGACTACCAATTAGAGGAAAGCACAAAGCAATCAAGTGGAATTTTTATTCAAAAAGTCAACCAAACTTTACAAATGACACAACGTGTCTATTTATAGGCTTACAACTCAATACGACTTAACACAGCGGTACAACAAACACACATACAAACAACCCAAACAATATAACAGTACATGACTCAGCTTGACTCGGCCACGACTCAACGTAACTCGCAACTTAAAGAAAATTACAATGACTTCATGCTAACCCGGCTCCGACTTATACTAGCTCGGCAATGACTTATACTAACCCGGTTATGACTCAACAAAAGACTCGCGACTTAGCAGAAGGCTGGAAAACATTCTCTCGCGACTTACTGGAGCTTCATCTTCGTGATTCAAAAACAAAAATGGATCGGGCGCGATCAGTATATCTCGCAACGACTTATGGAATGTCTCGGCAACGACTTATGGAATGAATTGGCCGCGACTCAGGATTTAGGTCATCAGCGACTTGCTTATGCCGATCGCGACCTAGGGCTTCACGAGAGAACACGCGGCTTCGATTACTCGATGACGATCCATGGGATGTCGCGATGACTCGGTGATGACTCAGGGGATGGATCGGCTGCTAATTTGGGGAAATGGATTTGGCTTGCCTGCGATCGAAGGGTGGAATTGAGTCGTGTGTCGGTGAAATGATTGAGGGGAAAGGGTAAGTCGTAGGTCGCGACTTATAGGATTGAGGGGAAGGTGGAGTTGGGTCGTGGAGGGGATGAGTCGGCAAAGTCGTTCGTGAGTTATTGGAGGTGTCGCGACTTAAGGTGGAGGCCGAGACAACTTCGATGAGTCGGTCGCGACTTAAGGTGGATGGCGAGACATCGATGAGTCGGCCACGACTTAGGGTGAGTGCTTCATCATCCTCCCCTTGTTGGAAAGAATTCGTCCTCGAATTCGCATTTCCGTCATCTTCGTCAAGTTCCTTCCCATAATACGGAATTAAATGTTTGACATTAAAAACATCAGAAGTATGGACCTCTCCTGGCAACCTTAATCGATACGCATTATCATTGATCCTCTTCAAGATTTTTATTGGTCCAATCTTTCGTGCTTTCAACTTATTGTAAGTTCCAACTGGAAAACGATCTTTCGTCAATACCGCGTAAACCAAATCACCCTCTTTGAAGACTACACTTCTTCGTTTCTTATCCGCCATTTGTTTATACCTCTCATTTGTCCTCTCCAATCGTTCCTGAACGATTCTATGGCATTCTGTCAACCCATCAACAAAATCAGCAGCCCGGTTAAGTGTTCCCTTTGGTCATGGCACTATCGTTAAATCCAACGGCCCCTTTGGTAAGCTTGAATATACAATTTGAAATGGACTGAAACCTGTACTTCGGTTATTTGCATGATTGTGAGCAAATTCATCTTGACACAACTTCACATCCCAACTCTTCAAATTGTCTTTCACAAGACATCGTAACAAGTTTCCCAACGATCTATTCACCACCTCTGTTTGCCCATCTGTTTGCGGATGATAAGCACTACTAAATTTCAGCTTCGTTCCCACCATCTTCCATAAACTAAGCCACAAATGGCTTAAAAATCTAGTATCTCGATCAGAAATAATAGATTCTGGTAAACCATGCAATAGATACACCTCTTTAAAGAATAATTGTGCCACTCGAACTGCATCCGCTGTCTTCTTACAGGTTATAAAATGTGCCATCTTCGAAAAGCTGTCCACCACAACAAATATAGAATCATTTCCCCTTTGAGTTCTCGGCAAACCCATAACGAAATCCATGCTGATATCAACCCATGGTCTGGTAGGCACAGGTAACGACATATATAATCCCGCATTCGTAGTCGTTCCTTTCGAAACCTGACAGATATGACATCTCTCCATAAATCTCTCTACCTCTTTCCTCATTGACGGCCAAAAATAAGATTGAGAAATCAACTGCAATGTACGATCTCTACCCACATGGCCTTCTTCATGTAATTCTTTAACAATCTTCATTCTCAAGCTACAGTCTGGTATACATAATCGATTCCCCTTGAACAAGAATCCATCAACCAACACAAATTCACCAGTATCACCATCCTTAACTTTCTCAACAAACTTTGCAAAGTAAGGATCCTCCTCAAACAACTCAGGCAATAATTCGAATCCTGTCACTTCAACCTTCAACGTTGTCAACAAGTGATTCCGCCTACTCAAAGCATCAGCCACACGATTCGTCACCCCTGATTTGTGTTTGACAACAAAAGTAAACTGCTGTAAATAGGCAATCCACGATGCATGTCTCGCTGAAATCTTGTCCTGCCCTTGCATATGCTTCAACGCCTCATGATCAGTGTACAGAACAAATTCTTTCTGAAACAGATAGTGTCTCCAATGCTTAACAGCCTGAACAATTGCGTAAAACTCCACATCGTACGTGCTATACCTCATCTTTGCGCCTGATAACTTCTCACTGAAATAAGCAACGGGTTTCCCACTCTGACTCAAGACTCCACCAATTCCCACCTTCGACGCATTAGTATGCAATTCAAACAACAACTGAAAATCTGGTAAAACAAGAATCGGTGCTGTCGTCAATAGTTTCTTGATCTTCTCAAAAGCAACCCCGGCTTCCTCTGACCATGAAAAATGTTTACCCTTCATGTAATCAGTAACTGGAGCCATCACGCTGCTGAAGTGTGGGATAAATATTCGGTAGAATGAAGCCAACCTATGAAAACTCCGAAGTTCTGTTATCGTCTTGGGCTGTGGCCAATTTCTGACTGCCTCAACTTTACTCTGATCAACTTGAATACCTTTTCCTGAAACAACATAACCCAGAAATAAAACACTATGCGTCATAAACACACATTTCTTCGTAGCAGCATAAAATTGTTCCTCACGAAGAATAATCAACACTTCCCTCAAATGTTGAACATCCTCCTCCGTACTCTTGCTATATATCAGAATAACATCAAAATACACCACCACGAATTTCCCAATAAATGGTCTAAAGATTTGATTCATCACCCGCATGAACGTACTAGGCGCATTTGATAAACCAAATGGCATAACCAACCATTCGTATAGACCCTCCCTGGTTTTAAAAGCAGTTTTCCACTCATCACCTGGTCTAATACGAATTTGATGATATCCGCTCTTCAAATCAATCTTCGAAAAGATAGTTGCCCCACTCAACTGATCTAGCAAGTCATCCAACCTCGGCATTGGAAATCTATATCTCACTGTAATCTTATTCAATGCTCGACTGTCAGTGCACATCCTCCACGTTCCGTCCTTCTTTGGTACTAATAAAGCTGGCACAGCACACGGACTCAAACTTTCCTGCACACGTCCCTGCTCAATCAACTCTTCCACCCGTCTCCTCAATTCTTCATGTTCCTTCTGACTCATCCGATAATGTGGTCGATGGGGTAATGCTGCTCCCGGAACAAGATCAATTTGATGTTGAATGTCTCTCGGTGGCGGTAACTCCTTAGGCAACTCTTCTGGAAATACGTCTTCAAATTCTTTCAAAACTGGCTTCACTTCTTCTGGAATTTCAACCTCTTCGTTACACTCTCGTCCAATCAACAAGTACACTTCAGGTTCTTCTTCGACTTCCTTGACAAACTCCTTCAAAGTTAACAGAGTTTTCAATTCTTCAATTTCCTCCAGCTTGCTTTCTTTCTGTTGCTGCTTCTTGGGAACTAACATGATTTTAGTACCTTCAAACATGAAACTGTAGCTATTAGCACGACCATCATGTTGTACTGCTCTATCAAACTGCCATGGTCTGTCCAACAACAAATGACACACATCCATGTCCACTACATCGCACCAAATTTCATCTTTATATTTCTTCCCGATTGAAAATTTAACACAAGCTCTTCGTCCAACTTTCACCACCCTTCCTTAACCAAGCTAACTTGTACGGTTTAGGATGCTTCTCGGTTTTCAATTCCAACTTCTTCACAGCCTCTGTAGAGATAATATTATCACAACTCCCGGCATCAATAACAAATTTACAGACTCTTCCAAGAATAGTGCAAGTAGACTGAAATATGTTATTCCTCAACCAACTGTCTTCCTCCTCTTGCTTCGGTGTCAAACAACTTCTCCTCATCATCAGTGAATATCCTTCGTCTCCCGATAACAAGTCTTCCTCCTCAACTGGTAATGAATTAGAACAATCAGCTTCTTCCTCCTCATCCTCAGCTTCAACTATCATAGTTCTCTTCTTCGGCTTCGGACACTCGTTGCTTTTATGACCCATCTCCTGGCAATTGTAACATTTGAACCCACTGCTAACCTTCGCCTTCTCACCTTCCTTCACAACTGGCTTTGCAATAACTTTAGGAACACTAGAACTTCCGCTAACACCCTTTACTTGAATGTTAGAGTTAGTAAACACACCACCTCCGCGCCTTCCCTGCTTCTCCCAAGCCAACGCTTTCTGATGTGCCTCCGCTACAGACCTTGGATCGAACATATTAACCATATCCTGGATCTGCATTCTCAGCCCTCCAACAAATCTAGCAGTCAGTTGTTCTTCTGTCTCCATTATGTCATTTCTGGCAATGAGTTGGTAAAATTCATCTGCATAATCACTGACCGACTTCGTCCCCTGCCTTAGATTCTGCAATCTCTGGTACATTAGTGACTGATAGTTGTATGGTAAAAATGTAGCTCTCATCAATTTCTTCATTTTCTCCCAATCTACAATCTTCGACTTTCCCATCCTTTCTCTCGTAAGTTTAGTTTGCTGCCACCACGCCAAAGCTCTCCCCCTCAACCTAGTAGCAACCAACTTCACTCGGCAATTCTCCGGAACCTCCTTGAAATCAAAGATCTCCTCAACATTTGACAACCAGTCTAAGAACTCCTCAGCAACCATCCCGACTTTAAATTCTGGAATCTCCATCTTCATTCCCGATTCCCAACGTCGATCATCATCTA
This sequence comes from Allium cepa, assembly GCA_030765085.1. Lineage (NCBI taxonomy): Eukaryota > Viridiplantae > Streptophyta > Magnoliopsida > Asparagales > Amaryllidaceae > Allium > Allium cepa. The sequence continues at coordinate 281,534,777 of CM060937.1, read as the reverse complement.
CATCTCGATTCTGACGTCGTGTTTGTTCTCTACCTCGATAATGAACACTTCCCTTATCACCATCAAACTCCTCATCAAAATCTGAAGTATATCGATGTCGATCACGACCTCCAGCATCTCTACTACCACTCCTTCGATCAACATTCCTATCACGATTGTCAATACTTCTATGATCTTCTCTTCTCTCCCGATCTGAATGTATCGAAGCTCTACTTCTCCCATGGCTCGATTCAGGTGAAACTCTTCTTCTACTTTGATTCATTTCAAGCATCATTCTCTCTAAGTGACCAATTCATTCATTCAACTTCTCAGTGAAGCTCTCGTTGATTCGTTGTTCCATTTCATCAGCTTCTTCTCTTCCATACAAAGCATTAATATTGCGATGACGTTGAGCTCGTCTCGGTGGCATGATTGAACTTCACAAATAATTCAACAAATCTCCAAACTTCAACAAATCAAAACTTCAACACAAAATCAAACAAGTCACGGCTCCTTAGCTCGGCTTCAAACTTCAAAAACAACTTCACAAGGCTCGGCTACTTCTCACAAGTATACACGGCCTAACTTCAACAAATGATACCAAAATTGACGCTTCAACTCTCGGCTCACACTTTAAATTCAAACATTTGGCTCCAAGACCCGATTTAGCTATGATTGGCTAAAACAAGCTCTGATACCAAAAACTGACGCAGCGGATTTAACAAAAACTTGATATGTCGATGGAATTAGCAATCGGTGAATTGAAAATACTGCAATGCCCAAATTCGTTGATCCGAAGATACCGAATTTTAGCTATCTCTGACTCGTTGATCCGAAGATACCGGGAAAGAGATCTACGATTCTTCAACGTTGATCTTGCGCACAAGATTCCGTGAATCGGCTTCACAAACAAAGATTCGAGCGCACTCGAATGACGTAGGTGGAGATAGGAGATTTCACTCGACTACCAATTAGAGGAAAGCACAAAGCAATCAAATGGAATTTTTATTCAAAAAGTCAACCAAACTTTACAAATGACACAACGTGCCTATTTATAGGCTTACAACTCAATAGGACTTAACAAAGCGGTACAATAAACACACATACAAACAACCCAAACAATATAACAGTACATGACTCAGCTTGACTCGGCCACGACTCAACGTAACTCGCAACTTAAAGAAAATTACAATGACTTCATGCTAACCCGGCTCCGACTTATACTAGCTCGGCAATGACTTATACTAACCCGGTTACGACTCAACAAAAGACTCACGACTTAGCAGAAGGCTGGAAAACATTCTCTCGCGACTTACTAGAGCTTCATCTTCGTGATTCAAAAAAAAAAATGGATCGGCCGCGACTCAGTATATCTCGCAACGACTTATGGAATGTCTCGGCAACGACTTATGGAATGAATTGGCCGCGACTCAGGATTTAGGTCATCAGCGACTTGCTTATGCCGATCGCGACCTAGGGCTTCACGAGAGAACACGCAGCTTCGATTACTCGGTGACGATCCATGGGATGTCGCGATGACTCGGTGATGACTCAGGGGATGGATCGGCTGCAAATTTGGGGAAATGGATTTGGCTTGCCTGCGATCGAAGGGTGGAATTGAGTCGTGTGTCGGTGAAATGATTGAGGGGAAAGGGTAAGTCGTAGGTCGCGACTTATATGATTGAGGGGAAGGTGGAGTTGGGTCGTGGAGGGGATGAGTCGGCAAAGTCGTTCGCGAGTTATTGGAGGTGTCGCGACTTAAGGTGGAGGCCGAGACAACTTCGATGAGTCGGTCGCGACTTAAGGTGGATGGCGAGACATCGATGAGTCGGCCGCGACTTAGGGTGAGTGCTTCATCAGAGTGCCACTAATCACCATATGAAACCTTACTTTATTAACACATGTCTATTAACACATGTCTAGCATTACAGTTTTATTTGTACATTTACATAAGACTTGCTTATATATCAATTTAAGTTATCTTGAGAATACCAAAATGATAAACCATGATAAAATGCTTGTTGGTAGTGATATTTGAGCTGATACAATTGTTGTCAATTTTTAGCCATTATGTTTCGTGCTCCTAGTTCGTATGCAACTTCTTACTCACTCTTTGCTAGCATACAAAAAGTAGATGTAAGAATAGTACATAATGGAAAATTTTATAATAAAGTATACAAAACATAGATGCATGAGTAACATAGGTTCAGATATAGGTGGAAAAGTGAAACGGGTATATAATACAGTTTTCAACATACCCAGTTCCAGTGGTGATTGAGTTATGAACCATCTCTAGACATCCATCAATACTCAGGCTGCAAAATAAATAAGATTTATATATTATTTTACACACAAAATTCCTGATTCAAGACTGCAGTTATAAAAAATGATAAATTTGTTGCGGCTTGAATTGGAATACAATAGCGTATATAATGTACAACATAAATAAAGTAGCCCTACAATTGTAGCATTTCTCATATATCCAATCAGTGGTTTTATAAAAAAAAATCCATAGAAAACCATTGCATACAAGTTTGAATTTGAAAACGTAATATTACAGTGATTTTCAGATGAATTGATTTATCCAATTAATACAAATCAATTCTAAAATGAATCAACTTCCAAATCACATCATTAGTTGATCAGCAAATAGATTTATTTGTTAGTTCCATTTATGATCTTTTTTAAGTACAAATTTACCTGATTCAGTGATTTTTGGTTTTGCATTATGCTCTTCTTCTCTCTATAGTGAGAATTGAGAATATTAAAGGGATTTAGATCAAATTAGATCATAATATGAAGAAGAATTAGAAAATTAAGCGAAAAGATTAAGGAAATTGTTAACTGGAGAATAATGGGGATACTTGATTTGTTTTGTAAGGATAGAGGAGAATATGTTTTCCAGTTGAATCGTGATTATGGTCAAGAGGAGAAGAATGAGGAGGAGGAGCATACGGGATACAAAAAATAAACAGAAGCAGTATTATATTTGAGCTTCAGAGTATTTAATTTTGGAGAAGTGACAGTAAGCAAACTTCTCTAACGATCGGCTTGACTATTTTCCATCGAAACAATCTTTATCCAATTTGCAAATCTCTTCTGTGACTCATCATTTATTAAAACAGGTAATAAAAAAAGTTATGTTCAATTTGCGAGTTATCCTAAATAAATTATTTCTATTCCATTTGTTATTATTTGATCTATTCATCATCAAATCGGTGGTTTTAAATCTTGGACTGTTATTTATTCCGTATAGATTAGGGTTAGCCTACCAAAATCCTAATAGTTGGTATAGGAGCATTGAAGCTATTGGAAGTGATATGCAATGGTTGGATCAGAAGGTCTGACTAGTTATGCGAAGAATATATTCAATGGAAAATGAGATTTTAGGACTTGAACGTTGAATATGGAAGCGTTATTGGGAAGAAGAAAATTTTAAAGTAATTTCCAATTGTGATAAATCGAAAGAGCTTAACTCAAATAAATTGAAGGAGACGAACGATGAAGCTCATATAGCTATTCGTCTATGTGATCCTTAGAGAGTTTGCTCATAACGTGAATGTAATAAAACTAAAGATTGCACTAAAGGATGCATACCACGATAAATCTCTCATCAACTGTATTATTCTTCAACAACATCAAGACAGCTGTATGACGGAACCAAGAACCACACTTTTAGAGAACCTAGACACATTCAACATTTTAATCATAAATTTAAAGGAAGTAGATGTAAAAGTTAATTTTGTTATGTTTATTGTTTGAGTATGCAATATTTGTTAATTTCATGATTTACGAGAGGGATTCCATACACATGACTGAGGTAAAAGTGAGGTTGTATAATAAAGTATCAAGAGGGAAGTTGGTTGGGAGTTAGAGTAGCGTTGATAATTCGAAGGCTTTGTTTGCACTAAAGGGGAGAATGAGGCACATCTTCAAATTTGATGGATGTAGGCAGTTTAGATGCAAATCCAAACGGACTAAGAAGGGGCCTTGTTAATTTTTATAAATCATGGCGTAACACCTAGTATAATAAGAAATAAATAAAATAATAAAAATTAATTAAACAAGATAATGCTAAAAATTGTAATTTATGAAGTTGGAATTTGACCATGAAAGTTATGGCTTTGCGTTCGTGTCGATTTTCTGATCAATTTTCACATATAATGTGTTAAAAAGGAGCTCAAATAGAAAGGTTTTGGACATTTGTAATTTTTGGATTCAAAATAATTTAAACAGAATTCAAATTCAAAAAATTAAATAATTCTCAAATTTGAAGTTCAAAAAGCAAAGTAATTAGACGTGAGGGTTAAGTAATCTTAAAATTGACATTAACGTTAAAGGAGTAATAAAGGAATGAAATAAATAAATCAATGGCAATCAAAACCGTTCCCTAAAATAAATAAGCTAGAAGAACGCCTATCCATCAACCGGTGAACAGGTCACGGTTAGGGTCTATTTGTACGGTGAATGTTTCAAATTTTATTACTTTAACTGACTTAAATCCAATGGTTCTAGTGCATTCCAATCACTATAAATAAGGGCCCAGCCCCCGCACTTTTGTTCATATATTATTTTAGGAAACCTAATGAAGCTTTAACAGTCTTTCTCTTCAAATGTTCAAAAAAGTTCTTTGGGTTTCAGGGAGATCTGAAAGAGATTATTAAAGATGTGACAAATCCAAAATGATGAAGAGCTAAGAATATATTGTGAACGAAAATCTTAGGTAGTGTTTATTATGAAAATGAATTTTGTATTTTTGGTTTTTAATATGTATGTTAAATATGAGAAGAATGGAAGGTAGATGGAGGGCATGAAAGAAAGCCGGATGAGAGAATGAATGAGATAGAGGGACGACGGAAGAATGGATTGTTTCACATGTTTGTATTATTTCCCAAAATGCGGAAAAAAGTTGTTTTCTATTTTGTATGTTAACTTCGTTTTCTAAATTGATCGTTTTCGGCAATTTACGTGCGTCGTGTACATTTTTGTACGGACGAAAATCCAAAACTAAAAATAACAAACCAATCACTACCTTAGTCTTTCTATTTCAGTAATTGAATAACGCAGTTTGGATTTAATATATGCCTTAAGGAATTCTGGTTTACGAAAAACATCATATTGAAACCCCTAAAATTCTCACATAGTGAAATGTCAATTTTTAGGTTGGAATCTTAATCATTTTATATTAAAGTAATGAAATTTTTGTATATTTTGCAATTTCAATGTTTTACCTTCTACTCCACTTCTTATCTTTTTGTTCGGATCTAATTAAGTTTTTTGAATTGGACATGGTGCATAAAGTAAAAATTCTTATTAATATTTTGCACCGCATATTTCCACAATTTGAATAGAAATTTCCTTTGTCTAATTTCATAGAAAGAAAAGTTGGATAGAGTGTAAAATCATGTAAATTGCAGGTTTCTATTATTGGTTTATTCCATTGTTCTAATGTAAAATAAGGGGTTTGGATTCTGTTTTTATACAAGTCTACTGATTTGATTTTAGATATTGGATTTATGGTATATTTGTTAATATGCAAGCGTGACCTGTATAATTTTGAAGATTTGACATTTAAACATTAGTCTAGGATGTAAACTTTGCATGTCTAGAAATTTACTGAGAGAGAGTGTGTGTGTGCGTGCGTGTGTTTTAGCGTGAATAACGTAAGATTACAACGTATTATTGGCGTAGTTAATAAGGTATTAATTATTATTGAACCCCTTAGGAAAGTGAGTAATTATAGAGGCGAAATAAGAAGTTTTCTTATAAGGCCTTAGTTATGGATATTATGAGATGTGTGATAATGTATGTTAAGAGAGTGTTAAAAATAACGACTAAATTATAGAGATGAGAGGTCAATCAAAAGCACAAATAAATCTGCCCAACTAATCTGGCTACCAACAGTGTGACTTTGGGGCTGATGTGAGACATCGTCCATAGTGAGCAACTACGGCTGACGCAAGGTTAGTCCCAAATTTTATAGGGCAAATCTGCCTAGCCAATCTGACTACCAGTATCTACGAATAGTCGGACTAATGTGAGACATCACTATAGGATACGAGTCATAATAGGAAGGACCTACTTGAGGGATTGAATGTATTAAGTGGCCACCTTTTCTCCATGTAGGAAGTAGTAAATGGTTGGAGTTTAGGTTAAGGGTAAGGCATTGTATTGACCCGTAATTTTATCGCCTTGATTTGTGAATATTTAATTAATTTCAAATATTCAATTAATTATTTTTAATAATGAAGTAACCCTCTTTAATTAACAAGCAATTATGGTAAACTCATTTTGAAAATTTATCTACAAAAATAAATAGTTCGATGAGAAATTGAAAATGTGACATAAGTTTGTTTTTTGGATTCTTCCACTTTTTATCAAATGAAAGTTGTTGCAACCTTATTGCACACATATACACATATTGGTGTACATATTTAATAAAGTTGCAAGTAGTAAAAAATAAAGTTTGCAAATAGTAAAAAAAAATAAAGTAAATAAAGTTACTTTCTTTAATGGTTTCTAGAGGCCATTAAATTATAATTAAAAGTTTATTTTAATTCCTTAAACTTATGCCTTATTTTAAGGGAGATGTGATGTAGTATTAAGTAGTACCTAAAAGAGTGGTGGTAGATGCCTAGGTGGACTAGAGGAGATGCACTCATGATGGAGAAGGGGGGTAGTGGCGTAAAATAAGGAGGGGCATGTTGGGTCATTTTCCATTTTACAAATTTTATAGAAATGCCTCATTTGTTTTCATTTCCTTTTTTCATTTCATTCTTTACTCTCTTTTACTTCATTCTTCGCCAATACTTTTCCACTCAATACTCTAAATGAAATTAAGCTTGTAACACTTCATTCTCTCCTCCAAATTCTTATATAATCCTAGAATTGCATAGCTAACACCACTATAGACCCAAAGATGTAAACTTTGTTGCCAAACCCCACTTTCTCAACCATGGTCGAGCACTCTTGAATCCCTAGAAGCTTGGGCGTGAAAATAGGAGTGAAGGAGAGGAGTTTTCAAGAGCTAAGCAAGTGTAGCGATGTTGTGTGGTGTTTGTGTAACATCCCGGAATTTTAACATTTTTATTTTGGATATTTAATTAATTTTAAATATTCAAACAATTGGCGTTTAAAAATCTAAATAAATTATATTCAAATATAGGAACTATTTAAATATTTTAAATGTAAATTAAATATTACTTAAATGGATCTAATAGCTTTATTTAACGCCTTTTAATTGATATATAATAATAGAAAAAATTATTGTTAAAAAACGACTTATTTTTAATGATGTATTTTAGTTTATTTTATTGGCTTTCCATATTTTTAATTTGGAAATTATTTTAATTTTTGTACGACGTACTTTACGGCAAACGATAGTTTTTTTATTTTGCGTAATTCGTGGTTTGTACGCAGACGGAATATTGTGTAGTGGAATAGCACAAAACCTAAATCAAATTCAAAATTTTCACCAACCATTATTATTGATTTGATTTTGAGACGATAGGTAGTTTGAAAATATTGTTTAGCTTGATTTTTCGATTAGCTTGTGATTGAAGCAAGGTATTTGGAATTGGTTATAAAACTAAATAAGTCAATACTTAGCGAATTCCTATTTTCGATCCCCTTCCTTGCTTTTTACAATCCCTCCTCTTTTATATTTGTTGAAATAAGAGAATTAAAACCTCTATCCAATGGCCTAGATTGATCGGTGCCATTAGAAGCCGATTTAGACGAAGTGTCCAACTAAGAAAATATGCATCGCGATGTGGGGAGTATGATGACCAATTGGATTGGGTCAAGGTGGATCTGGGAGGCACATATTTTGCGATGAATGGAATCGATTTTTGAGTTCACCATGGAGATATAGGCGTTTGTGGGGATTGATTGATAGTGTTAGGTTTGTCTGAGGTGAGGCTGCCCCCGCACCAATGTGGCAACCATAGGAGGCCTACGGCGGCGACGGTGATCAGAAAGCAAGGCATCGGGATTTCTAAATTAGTGGCCTGGGTTTTGTTAATGAAGAAGGATTAGAAGGGAAATTTATTTTAAAAGGGTAATCATAAAGTTAATTAAGTTATTAATTAATTTAATTAAGCCAAATTCATATAAATTGAATATCTTGCTCATAAGAGGTCGGATTCAGATGTGATTAGTTGCCTTAGACTCGTAGGAATGCTAGCTATGCAGTGGAACAGATTTCGTTGGAGTCGGAGCTAGTTGAATTTTGGATAAAAATTGGACGTTGTTTAATTTTAGACCAAACAGGAACGCGAAGGCATCCGTTGGAATTTCGGTGAGTTTACTCACCTTTAAATGGACTATATGATATCTATGTTACTAAAGATTATTATTGAATGCATGCATGATAGTTTATATTGTTGTTTGATTATTTATTTGATTAAATTCCCAACTGAAAAGCGGATGGCATAAATAATCGTTGTATTGCACGAAACAGAAACAAAAGAAAAGTCGGAGCGTGTGTAGTGAATAGGTCTCTACAGAATGTTTTGAATATTCACATTCATATATGTGATTTACAGGGAACTTTCATCTATAGACCCTAAGGGGTTTCTCTTCAATATTTATTTATTTACTTTTATTCTTGTATTTCTTATATTGATGTTTGGTCGAAATATTCGTGACATATTGTTTGATTTGAACAAGCGTCGTTGTAGCGATTTTTGTTATACCATCACTTTAAAGTATCAACTTCTTTAAATCTTTTTGTGTGTTGAACTTGAGCTTATATATTCACAAATAAATGTTTGATCGTGTTTTGCACTTTGAAAAGTAGTTTAAACTACATTTTCATATATTTTTAGGAATTTTGAAAATAAAGGGTGAATGTTAATTAAAATTTATAAAAGGAGTTATAAATTTAATTAATCATTTTAATAATGTTGTTTAAAATTAATTAATCATTTTAAATAATGATGCTTAAGGTTACTTAATCGTTGTAATAATGATGTTTCAAAATTAATTAATCATTTTAAATCATGATGTTTAAGGTTAAGTAATCATTAGAATAATTATGTTTAAAATCAAGTAATCATTTTAAATAATGATGTTTAAAATTAATTAATCACTTAAAATAATGATGCTTAAAATTAATTAATCATTTTTAATAATGATGTTTAAGACTAATTAATCTTTTAACAAATGATATTTGAAGTTAATTAGTTGGCTAAAATAAAGGTATTTAAAATTAATTGATTGATTTAATAAAAGTGTTTTTAAAGATTAATTAAATAATTTAACGAAAATGATTAGTAAATTAACAAATTTAATAATAGTGTTTAAAGTTAACTAATGGTTTTATTAAAGGAGTTAAAAGTTAATTAATTATCTCTTGGGATAATTAATGTGGTTTTAAATTTATAAAGAATCATATCAATTATCTTTCAGGATGATTAACATTGTTTTAAATTTATGAAAGCATTTCAATTGATTTATTATCTTTCAAGATAATAAATGTTGTTTGAAATTTATAAATGATAGTTTATAAATGAGAAAAATCTTTTTAAAGGAATTTTTTTTAAAATAAAGCTGAGTGTAAATAGTTTTGGTTTATAGTAACCTATGTTTTAATGACATTTGATTTTTATCCTTCTTTTTAGTACACTGGCTCTTTAAAATGAATATTTTCAAGAGTGTTTTTAAATTGTGTTACAGATATATCTGATGTGAACACCAAGCACAAGTTCGGTTTTTAAAGTTTTAAAGTTTGATTCGGTTACTGGAAGGATAAGAAATTTAACTTCCATAAACGGTAGTGCTTATGTAGAAAGCATTTAGTCATACTTGTAGCAATAAATGTCAAGGTACGGAAACTCATTTCTATCTCAAAGGTTAAAATTGTTGTCAAGGCAATGCTTAGAGCTAACACTGCCTTACTTGTCCGGCTTCATTTTTAACCAAGGGACGGTAAAAGTTTGAAATCAATGAGTAGTGGTAAGGTATGGAATTTAACTTCGATATATGATCTTTTTAATTATTCCGAATAGTTGATTTATTGACAACCGACTCAACTTTCTTCTTTATGTATCATCAATCCAGGACAATCTGTTGCTTTTTTGAACGTTGATATTCTTTGTCAAAAATAACTAATACCAAAAAGTGAGTGTACATCTGGCTATGTGGGGTTGCTTCCACTAGGGTATCTTCACATCTACTCTAGATTGGATTCAGTTGTATGCACATGGAGATGCGAAATACTTGGATACTTGATAAGGTTGGTGGGCCGGCTAGTAAATATCTGAGAGAGTCACAGAGAAAATGACCCTCACAAGTATACATTCTAGAGGTATACTTGCGGTGAGGGGGGGTGCACCGTCCTATTCATTGTTAGAAAATTCCTTTCATTGTTAGAGGTATACTGACTGGAGCTCTTCTCGATGATTGATTATTTGTGTCCATTCTTTAAGTTTGGATTTTGATCTTTTATATGCCTATCCTTTCTAGTTTGGATTTTGTTTTAATTTGTTTCCATCCATTCATATGTGGAAGTTGTTCTTGTGAGGTAAAACTCATTCCACGTTTAGAAGCGTGGTCTCACAGAATTATTATATGTTCATCATATTACTTGAGTTTCCTCACGCGAGTATTTTCCTCACGCGAGTATTTCCATACTAATTCGGAAGTTATTTTATTATAATGCTCGGTTCTGACTGAGTATTTTTCTTGGTTGTCATGGGTGGAACATCAAGCTTATGGAGTAGAGCTGGATGTTCACCAAACGTAATATTTTTATTTTTCACTATATTATATAATAGGTCAGGAAGTTATAACTGCCCACGTTGATGAAGTTTGCTTTTAACTCTGAGATACCATGTATTTTAGAGAGACGGCTTTTGCTATCTTTGTTATATTATATGTTATCATTCTGTTGTGAGATTCTTTTTTCCTCTGTTGTTCCTTTTATTTTACCCTAACAATTTTCCTTTCCAGCGGCTGGATGTTCAACATTTGAATACCAAGGATATATTGAGTGACGACATTCGATGATCGAAAAGGCAGGTCGTTACATCTCGCTTGGTACTAGCAAGGAGTAGGAGCAAGTTGCAAGAAATTGGTAGAGATAAAAGTGAGACGACCCACTTTGCAATGACTTTAAAAACGATGTGGCATGTTATTGTTTATGTTGTATATAGTTATGTATATGGATGCATAAATAGTGTGGGATATTGTTGATTCCCGCTTGAAGGTGGATTACATACATAACCGTTTTTGAAGAGGACAAAAGCAAAGAAATGGAAGGCGAAGTGTTTCGTAGTGAATAATCGCGATGAATATTCTTTAAAAGATTTGATTTTGTAGAGGGATCTAACAGGATTCCTCAGGACCACTGATTTTACATTTCATGATTATATATCTGTATGAAATGCTTGTATTTCATGGCTTAGCAGCTTGGCTATATTGTTTGTAAAACATTAATATATTTTAAAGATTGAATCTTTTCTTTAATAAAAGAAGTTATAGTATGTGTTAAGTTCTAATGTAGCTCTGAAGCCTCTTTGTGACTTTTTGAAATGGTTTGTGACTTTTGTTTCCCTTTGAAATATTTTTGGTTTCTACTTGGAATTTCAAGGATGTTTTAAATGCGGCATTAGATTTCGGTAATTCTCTTTTACGCGATTTTGTCATTTGATTTCTAAAAGGTTTCGAAATGGCTTCTAAACTTGACTTTTTTTTATAAATATTTTTGCAAAGGAATTAAATTAGTTCAAAGATATAAAAAGAAATATAGTTTAATAGCTAATTAATTTTAAAAAAAGTTTTAAAAGTTTTGGTCCATATAGCGATAGTCGCTATGGATGCCTTTAGAAATCTATGATTTTAGTAAAGTATAAAAGGGTTATCTGTTTTAGATATTTTGTAATTTCTTTTCAAATGTGTTTTATAAAAGTTATACGAGTATTTTAAAATTAGTTGAAGTTTTAAATACATTTTTAAAGCTAATTTTTAATACATTAAGGTAAGAGATATAACTTTTATAAAGGAAATTCCTTTACTATTCGAAGTCAAGGTTACTTTTAAAATGGCAATGATCTTTTAAGTGGTGTTTTCAAAATAAAAGGGTTTTAAAATTTGGTTATTCTTCTTTAACCCTTTGGGGTGAGTCCTCCTATTATACACACACACACATATATGTATATGTATATTTAATGAGATATTGAGATTTAAAGGATTGATTTTGAGATATTTAAACTAGTGGATTGGATTATATAAAGGAAATGTCTTTACTTTTCAAAGTCGAATTATCTTTTAATGGTGATGGCTTTAAGTAATGATTTGAATGAAAGTTTTAAACTTTGTTTAAAAGTGTTTTGAAGGAGGTTTGAAACTTATATAAGTGATTTCAAGGATTATTTTATATAATAAAGGAAATGGTGCTTCTATGAAAAGGGGAAGCTTTACTTTCCAAATCAAATTTAGTTTAAATGAAGATTTTCAAGTGAGATTTTATATGGAAGTTTTAAAGTGTATTATAAGGGTTTTAAGTTGAACTTATAGAGGAAAGAAGTCATGGATTACAACACCCTTGTCGTAATAAATGTCTTCAAAAGGTGGAAAGGGACTATGAACTATAACATTCTTCTTATAGTAAATGGTTTCAAGAAGAGTGCGAAGAAAGTTTGTTTTATAGTACTTTGCTTATTATAAATAGTACATAGAATTTAGGAGTTCTTATACTTGATATTAATCTTCGAGGCAAGGAAACTTCTATCTCTTGAAAGATAAGATTGTTGTTGAGTCAAGTTTTGAGAGATCATAAGACTCCAACGTGAACGGCTTCATTATTAACCAAATGATAGTTTAAGTTTAATATTGAAGACTAAAGTTAAGTATATGGAGTATTATTTCTGTATACGAATTCTATAAGTTATAAAAATAAGTAGTCCTATGCTTGGTGATAACGAATTTTTTTGTTAACTCAAATATACAAGATAAAGACAGCCAAGTTCAAATACAGGCTTAGGTAGTCATATTCAAAGCACCAGAGAAGTGTGGAAATGAAGTTTCTAGTCCAATTACACTAGAACAGAGTATGCATGTTCATAGCTTGAGTCAAGTGTTAGAAGTCACATGCATGTCGAAAATTTGACAATTGGCCAAATAGCTTTATTCAATTGAAGTATGCTAAGCAATGTTCATTGTTCAAATCCATATGTACAAAATTCACAAATGTACAACCGGCTCTACAAAATCTCCAATTTGATTTGGGGTTTACAAGTCGAAAATGTATGAAATGAGATGGGAAAATTTGCCCCTCATATGAAGCCATGGGGTATGTATTTATAGGAGTGGCAATAGGCGGTATGGATGCTATGTGTCCTTCAATATGTTGTATGAATTGCTGATATTTGATATCCCTTTGTATCGCCAATATTTGACATCCTTTGTTGTACTGATGACATTCAACATCCTTCTTTATATTGATGACATTCGACATCCCTCTTTATATTGATGATATGCGACATCCCTCTTCATATTGATGATATGCAACATCCTTTATAACCGTAGACATTCGATATTCTTTATGTCCTTTGAAATTTGACACCCTTTACTGCTTGTGATGCTCAAGACCATTTGCCATTTGTGGATGCTTTACAACGGTTATAGTTGTAAAGGCTCGATATCTATTGCTTATTTCATGGAATCTCGATATGCCCTCTTCGTGGCTACATATTCAATATCTTCTAATGATGTGGAACCCCTCTTCACTCTTCCTTCTATTAGCACTCTATGTTGTAGTGGCTTAGTAACTCCCTCTGATTATCTTTAGGTTCGATATCCTTCGTACCATAGTATCTTGGTACCTATTGATATTCGACAAGAGTTTTGGGCTTGTTATATGCTCGATATCTTTAGAAATTATTGGGGATATGATATCTCTTCCTCCTTGCATGCTTGACAACTTCTATGGTTGTTAAAGCCTAATACCTCCTCTTTCTTCATTCAAGCTCGATAATAGTTATAGCTTGACATCCTTAGAGATTCGATACCTTAATGTGATATTTTTTCGACTGTTAAAGTTCAATAACCTTTTTTCCATGCTCATGTTCGATACCTTTTGGGTTTTCCAACTGCTTGGAATTCAATACCTTCAGAGACTCGTCATCCCGTCTTAAACATTCGACATCTTTGATTATAGAGGTTCGACATCTCCTTGTGTTGCTTGAAGTTCGATGCCTCTTACCAAGTGCTTGATTGCTTTTCCTTCTTCACACTCGACATCTTGAATTTCGATATGTTTTTCCTTGGTGTTATACACCTTTATCTAGAGTAACACTTGGCACTAAAAGCTGATGAGTAAATTGATACTCCATAAGTCAAAATGTCGGAAACATGGCAAGTGTAGGAGATTTGATTTCTATAAATAATCATTTTGAAAATTATGGTGGTATGGAAAGCGTTCTTTCCATATTTTACATCAAATTCTAGGGCAGCAAAACTCATCACTATTTATGAGAAATAAGAATGTAAGTTGAGGCAAAGATAGTTCTCTAACTTATCCGACTTCTTTGTTAATCAAGGGATAATACAAGTTTTGAAATCGAAAAGTGGTGGTAAGTATATTTGGTCTAATTTCTATACAATCCACTTACTTACACCAAAAGGAAAGTGGTTTGGATTTGTAGCAAACAATGTTTTTAAATAACATTTGTTTTGGCTCATTTAAATATAATTCTGGAAAAAAAGGAAATCTTTCTTAGGATTTATGAATATGCTTATGCCATTAATATAAGTGTATGAAGATGTTTTCTAAGTATTGAAGTAAAATGTTTTATGAGTATAATTATACAGTTGAGATAAGTATATTAATACTTTTTCAAGTACTGAAAAAAGTAAAGAGGGTTTGTGAATATATATTTTGTAAAGTTATTTTTATATAAATAACTGAAAGGAGATTTTAACGAATGAAAGGATTAAGTAAAGAGGCCTAATGATTGCATATATGCTTAATCATTCATGATATCCATATGAAATTAAATCTCCAATTTGGTTATTTGTTTATTTGAGAGTTAAATAACCAACTATCAAATCTTGGCCAGTTTTGACTTAGGAAGTATATGTGAGCCTCATGTGTTCATACGGTTTAAAATCCTTTAAGAGAACTCATTCCGGTGAAACATCTCTCTCTTTAAGGGTGGATATTCAAGATCCCCCGAGGAGTCTTATGTCGTCCGCTTGCTTCTAAAAGAACGGGGATTAAATCAACTGAAAACTATTGATTATTGGCTCGAAGAGACTGAGATCGGATAAGTTATTCGAAAACCACTTAGAACTAGCATAAACATTCAAATTGAAGACATCTTGAAGATGATGGAAATTGGAAACGGAGTTCTCTGAAGTGCAATGGCTACTTGCTACTAGCCTTGAGGGTGATTTTAAAAGAGATGTAGAAAAATTAGTGCCATTGGTTTATTTATATATTGAACAACTTGTATGGATGAATGATGCCATTGCATGTGTGACGACCCTGATTTTTGGACTAGTCGAAGTTGTCGAAAACTCATCTGTTCTAAAATTACTAATGAAAATTACCAATTTAATACATAATATTATTTGATAAATATATAATACTGCTAAATGTATCGGATACAAATTCAATAATACAACTTATCATAGTTCTAATATTTTATTCCACAGGTTGTGCTTTAATACATACCATCCTCAAATACTATAAATCTACCAGTTGCACAACTCTGATGAGAGAGATAGCAATAGCCATTTCTGCAAACTCAATAAACATTTCCATATAGAATAAAGTGGTAAGCAGGAAAGATACATCACATGATACATAGCGAACAATAAACAGGAAAAAGATATATTATTATTGGGGACGCATATCACTTATGACTACATATGTACCCTCATTTAACTAGGTACCCAGATATAGGATCAAACCACCATAGTTCTTCTATCAAAAATAGGATTCAAGGAGACTATAATGCATAAACAAAGATGCAATTCTCAAACTACCCACTTAGGCTTAATGTTCACATTTAGATTTTCAGAAATCTAATTAAGTTTATTATTTTCAAAATATAATCTTTTTCAAAAATAATCTCTCAGGTTCATTTCAAATCCTTTTGAAATAATATATATATATATATATATATATATATATATATATATCTTTTGTAACCAATTATACTTCCCAGTTTAAATCAAACCCTATAAATGGTATAAACTAATTCCTAAATATTTTTCTATCAAAATACATATATAAAAATGTATAAAATTAGATTAGGAAATACACTCAAGGTAAATGCTGCAAAAGGCAAATGCTCAATAAAAAATAAACATCCCTTAGGACAATACCCCTCTCGAGTATATAATCATGGAAATTGCTAAACGCTGTATGAAAGCAAAAAAATCGCACAAACCGACTGAAAGCAGATCCCATTGAATGGACAATACCCAAATCTAAATCAATAAATATGAATATACTTTCACTAACAAATTCATATTTCACGGTAATAACAACTTACAAATACTTTCAATCATACTATTAATATTCTTCCCAAAACCTTTTCGAAATCAATTCCAAAACCATCGGGATTTAAGTTCTTGAAATAATAGTTCTTTTTAAATCCTTTTTAATCCAAATTTTTAAAGCAACATTTATTTCCAAAGTCTCTTTTATATCAAAATATGGAAAACACTCTTATAAATATTTATTACCAAAAATATTTCTATTTCTTTCAAAGAAACTATTTCATTTAAAAGATAAACATCTTTAAAATTATAATAAACATATTTTATTATAATAATTACCTAATTAAATATTTTCATCGAACACTCTATAGTTAAACTGTGAAATTCTAATCATAAGATGTTCGCATATAATTATTTTCAACTCAACTCATGTATTATGGAAATTAATTGCTAATAAACTGGCCGAGCACAATTCAAACAACAATAATAAATAACGAACATATAAATTTATCGAACAATAATTAATCAACATATTAATTAATTTTAAAATAATCATTTTACTTACGAGCACAGAAGGATTTATTCTGCTCAATAGATGTCCAAAATAATCTATTAAATTTGTAATAGCAGAATGAAGATTTGTTCTGCTACTCAAATGTCACTAATCAGATATAGTTATTTAGTTACGTTTTAACCTAAATAAATTTGATCCCTGATATTTCATTAGTATGTTATACTTCTTCAAAATTTCAAATAACTAAATTAGTCTATTCTATTCGTTTATACGAATCTAACATCGAAAACCACGGGTTAAACGGACGTCGTATAGGTGAGTTGTACTTTTCCAAAGTTTAAACATTTAAATAACTCAACTAATAAACTATATTACTTAATAAAATAACTAATACTAAAACTCTCACCCATATTCTACCAAGGCCCAAGGCCCACTCACGCTTCCAAAGCCGAAGGCGATTCCTTTGCATTTCTCCATGCACACTTGTGCCTAAACAAAACAATCGCCTCCATTCATGCGCAATTATTCACATTAAGGAGGTCCTATTTGCAAAACCTTTCTTTATGAATAGTAGCATCCCTTTTTCTTTCCAAATGCCTATTGCCTGCACACGTTTTGCCTTCCCTCTGTACACTACTCACGTCTTCTTCCCCTTCATTTGTTGTTCTCCCTCACGCATGCTTCCAACACCATGCACACCACCTCCTCCTTCATCTATTCTTCTCCCTCATCTTCATGCCACAGACGCATGGCCATGCACACCTCCTCAAACCCAGCTACTTACACATGCTCCATTTGCATGCACGCCATACATTTTCATGCAAGAAAATGGATAATTGTGTGTACATTTAGGTGTACATATCTGTGTTCATGAATATATGTAGAGAAGAAATGAAAAGTGAATATGTGTGCAATCTCCACTTTTGTGATCTGCATGTACTTGTGCCTTAGAGAGAGAAAGAAAAATGGACGCGCTCTTGCTTTTTCTTTGCCGTGTGCATGCATGTATATATATAGGCAAAAACTTAAGAGCTAAGCAAAACAAAATAATTAAATTTCCAAAAGAAAGATCCACAAATTTAGGCACAAAAATAGGTAGCAAATAAGGCATCTAATGGCAAAGATATGGGTGTTACATGGCAAAGGTAAGGTGAAAAGAATGGTGACGTGTGCGTTGCATGCCGCCCCCCCCCCCCCACCCCCCCCCCCCTCTATCTGTAAATATATTCATGCATGTATATAAAAATATAACTCAACTACTTTAAGCTAAGCTAAACCAAAATAAACAAAGTCAGATTACTTCAAAGCTAAGTAAAACAAAGTTAAGTGCAAGTACAACCCAAGATATGGTGAACGCGTATGTATTGTTTAACTTTTGGAAAAGTTAGATTTTGTGGTACCCAACCACACAATAACACGTCTACGTACGAGCCGTACGAGCCACAAACGAAAGAAATAAAAATATAATCACCCTCAACAATATCACGTGATCATAATATAATAATAAAATACACAGGTTAACTTATTTTCTAAATTTTCAAAAATAGTGACGTTTAACGTAAAATATGTCAAACAAAAATTAATTTATTTATCAAATTAAAAGTTATGGAAAAATCCTATAAATTAAATTAAAAATACGTTAACAAAAATAAGGTCTAAATTTGAAATATAGATTTTATTATAATTAAATTCAAATCTGAATATTTAAATAAATTAAATATTCAAATTCGAAGACTCGAAAATGGATCGTCACAGCATTATTGCTTGGAGGAAGTGTTAGCATTTCAACTGGGATTTGCTAAAAAAGTAAACGTACATTTAAGCTTCACACCCAATAACGACTAAAATATGGAATATGCCGCAAGGCCATATGGTTCGCTACCATTAGGGTATGATCATCGCTTGTATCTTGATCGATATTTATGGATTTGGTACATTGTTATCAATGGAAACAGTTTGTCCAGTTGGCAGTCGGGGTGATGATCATATTAGATACTATCTAGTAGAGGGGTAGGTCGATCTTGCTATGAGGGGTTGTAAGGTCTTTCACCTCGGTACATTTTATCCACAGATGTACTGTGACAGGCGGTACCCTAGTAGCACTATTATTGACGGAATCCATTTTCCAATACGTGCCTTGTGGACTTAGTTGTATACTAAATATTTTGTTGAATGTAATTAATGTAACAATTCCAACTATGTTTTATTTTCAATCCTATATATTTTTATAATATTATGGATTTTCTAATAAAAATGGTTTGGTTATTAAGGTAAAAACCCGTCCGTGTTTATTCACGCCATGGTCTTATGAGATATGTTTATTTTTCAAAGGTTTTATAACTCAAAATATCCATATGATTGAGTTTCTTATGCTGGTTTACCAAACTGATCCAGGTGTTATTTTTATATAATACTCAGGTCATCCCCGAGTATATTTTTAGATTTAGCTATGGACGCTCTAGAGTGACAGAGAGGATTTCTAAAGTATCTTGGGAGAGAGCGGTAGAGATTGAGAAGTTGAAACGCCAAGAGGCCTAGGATAGACAGATCATCGAAACTCTAACCAATGAGTTAGAATCTTCAAGGAGCTTATATGTAGAAGCCGATAGAAAAGCAGAAACGACCATCAAGGCACTTGAGGATGAGAAGGCCAGGCACTTGGCCGAGGTTGAATCGCTTCATCATCGGAACCATAAACTAGTGTTAGAAAGGGATGTGGCCCAAAGAAGCGCAGTTGAGTACAAAACTATGTTTAAGCACGATTCCAAAGATAAAGAGAAGCGCTGAAGATCGTTTAGGATGCCTGTGATGAATTGGTTACCGTCAAGGTTGAAAGAGACGCGGATGTTGAAATGGCCAAAGATATTGATGCCCTCGTTAGAAGAGAAGTGGAGGCCACGAAATAAAAGGCCAGGGAGGAAGTTATGGAAGAGCTAGATCCGTTGCTTATTCTTTACAATGCCAATGCTCTAAAGCATAGAAACTTGGAGGGGCTCCAGGGTGATTACCCTTACCATCTTGTAAGTGCTTGGGAGCATCTTGTTCAGAAAAGAAGAAGGCTCTTGGCATTAAAGAAATCGATTTGATGAGGCTGGAAGGCGAAATTCTATTGGGTGATGAACCCAAAGTTCTACATGAAACCCAATTTATACTCTAAAAAAGCACACCACAACCACTCAGCATGAACCTGGTGAAGGTTCCGGATCTATGTCATACAATGTCGTGGATGACCAGAATCCGGTGACCTAAGCTATTTCCAGCACCGCATTGGATTCTTCTATCGAGCCTGGTTATAATATGAAGAAGCCGCATATTGCCACATCTAGTGGGCTCTCCCCGATTATGGAAGGAGGTTCCTGTGGTACTCCGGCTTGCGTGAGGGACCAATTCGAAGAAGGTAATTTCATTAACCTCTCTCGTTCTTCAGAAAGCTAGGTGTCCTTGGTCGATATATCTAATCCTTTTAGTTATGTTTCCTAAGATTTAGGTCAGCCGGCTACAGTGCCACCTCTTCCTCAAGAACCTTAACCAGGTCCTTAGGTGCTTGTGATGGAGTCGGTTACTGTCACAGCTTCGGCAGCGACCCAAGATGTCTCAAAAGAGGAAGTTTTTATGATCGATGAGCACTAGGTAGACACTTTGTTGAGGGAAGAAAGAGATCCGCATCAAGAGATTCCAGTTGATGACAACGTTTTGATTATTGGAGCTTCCCAATCCTTTTCAGGCCCTTCTATGCAAGAAATGACACAAAAATTCGGAGCGGACATTGCCCTTGAGATGAAGTCAAGCAGGAGAAAATGGAGATTGTTCCCCCTTCCATTTTTTCTAGAGAAACCGTGGATGCTTCCACTCCTCAATCAGAACTAGCTCAAGATGCACTTATTGGGTTAACCCAGTCTACTCCGGTGAAAGGCTAAGGAAGCGGGAAGAGAGGAGAGAAGAGGAGTGTGGAAAGTTCGAGTGAAATCTCTCCAGATCCTAAGAAGAAGAAGAGGAATCCGAGAAGGAAGTTGTTCTTTGTGTGTACTCATGCTCCCAAGTCTTTTGGATTTTTATTGGTCGATTTGTACGGGACGGCCCCTGTTTTTTGATTCTTTTGCTATGAATACTTCTACTTGACTTTTCAAGCTTATGTAAATAAAGTTCTTTTACTTTTGTCAAACTCTTATGTGTATTTTCTTAAGTAGTTGAGCTATTACAGTTTCCGTTTAATGTACTTGTAATTTATTGCTCACTGATTCGGATGATAATCCGTTAATTTTATCTCAAGGCCACCATATGGTCGTGGCCTCAAGTCGTACTGGACACTGGGCTCATGCCGTAGTCTTAAGCTGTCAGATTTAGCGGTTTAAGTGAATATAATCTTGCCCCTACTTCTTGGGTTAAAGGAGTTGGATAGTGGATGGTTGAATTCCATCTTTAGCGAATTCATAGTCCTCTTTGTCAGTTTTAGTTCGAAGTTTATGGAATAGTGAGTGGTCGAACCACACTCATCTATTTGTTTATACTTATATCTGTATGGGGACAAGAGCTAGTTGGCGGGTGATTGAATCGCACCAAATTTGTGTTTATACTCTAGTCCATACTCTAAAGACTTAGAGTTATTTTGAAAAATAGTCAGACCATACTTCCTTTATTGATTAATTTTCCCTGAATTCTAGGGTCTAACTCAGCGAGCGATCGGTCGTATCACGATTTCTTTTGATCCATGTATGTCCCATCGCTTGGTGGCATTAATTTGATTATTGGATGGTCAAGTCACATCCATTTCTCATTAGGTACTCCATCCATTAGATTGTGAGCGAGAATCATCAAATGGACGATTGGACCACATTCATTTTGTTTTGTCCAATCGTGAACTTGTGTAATCGGTTGGCTCCAAACTCTGGGAACCTGCTCGGGCATGTCAGTATTAGTTAGCCGGGTATCCTAACTAATATATAATCCTACAACAATCATAGATATGAAGGAAATTTCAAACTTTATTTGCCAACTAGACATAAATGACATAATATCTCTTATTACATATCTGGAAAATCAAATGCAAAAGCAAATTCAAAAATTAAATATGACCGAATGAAAAAGAAATAAACTAATTTAAATAGCATCGTAAATGCTTAGCATTCTACGCCCTTGGGAGTGTGACGCCATCAACAGTCGCTAGTTTGAAAGTTTCTTCTCCACACCTCTGTTCATTGACGTATGGTCCCTCCTAAGTAGGATTCATGTATGATGGGATAGGAAAAACCTTTTTTAAGACGAGACCACCAATTTCAAAGGCAGGGTTGGACTTTAGGTTGTAGTATCGGGCGACTCGATATCTGTGCAACTGCCCTCAAATCAGCTTCTTCGTTCTTCTCATCTACCAAGTCTAGAGATTCTAATAGGATGTCTCTATTTGTTTTGGGGTCGTAGTAGGTCACTCGACGAGAAGGGATTTCAAGTTCAACAGTAATGACAGTTTCAGAGCCGTAAGCAAGGGTGAATAAAGTATGGCCAGTCGTGGACTTGTTTGTAGTTCTGTAAGCCCATATGTTGTTGAGAGTTCATCCACCCACTTGCCTCAAGCCTTTTCCAAACGTTTCTTTAGAATGGACTTTATGATTTTTTTTATAGCTTGCACTTGTCCATTTGCTTGAGGGTGAGCAACTTCCACAAATCTCTTTTCAATATGATGTCGACCACGGTAGCCTTAAATTTAGCATTGTCAAATTGGGTTCCATTATCAGTTACAATAGTTCATGGAAGGCCAAAATGCAGATGATGTTTTGGACAATGAAGTTGGTTACTTTCTTCACTGTGATCATGGATAAAGGTTGCACTTTGACCCATTTGGTGAAGAATCAACTGCTACGATGGCATACTTCGCACTACCTCTAGAGATTGGTAAGAAGCCGATAATATCTACGACCCATGTGACAAATGGCTATGGACTGACCATTTGTGTAATTTTTGTTGGTGGAGCACTCAGAACTTTTGTGTACATTTAGCACTTGTCGCATCGCTTAGCATAATCAGCAGCATCTCGGTTGACAATTGTTCAGAAATACCCATAACGGCGTATTTTCTTTGCTAAGGTTTTCCCATGAGTGTGATTGCCATATTCCCCTTCAAGGACTTCCCTTAGGACTCCTTTTATTTCATCATGAGCAATACAGTAGAGTAGGGGAATGGAAAACCCTTTCTATACATGACTCATTCCTGAATGATATACCGTGAAGCACTACGGAGGATTTGTCATCTTTCATTCCTTCATTCGGGAAGGATACCTTATAGCAAATAATCTTTAATCGGAGTCATCCACGATTCATTCTCAAGCTCCATTTCTAGTATCTAATCGATTTCCATCTGGTTTATGCTCGAGGCATCTAATACTTTGGTTGGAACTAATTCCATGTGTTGTGCATCCCTGGTGCTAGCAAAGTTTGCTAATGAGTCGGCCTCTTTGTTTGATCGCAGGGAATGTGCGTAATGTTATAATACTCAAAGTCAGTCAATAGCTCTTGAACTCGAATAAGGTATGGCGCGAGTCATTATCCTTTAGCCTGGTAATCTTCCCTGACTTGGTATACCACCAACTGCGAATCGAAAAAGATTTCAAGTGATTTTATTTCCATTTCCCTGGCATGTTTGAGTCAAACAGTCAGAGCTTCATACTCAACTTCGTTGTTCATTGCATGGAAGTCAAGCTTCAAAATGTAGAAAATTGGTCGATCCTTTAGACTTGCTAGCATGACTTCGACTCTAGAACAACGATCATCGGATGCTCCACCCATATACATTTTTCACCAAATGGTAGAGTCTCCATCGCTCTTTGGAGATCATTCTGTGTAGTGAGTTTTACTATAAAGTCCAACTATTCCTGTTCCTAGATGGCTCTCCGAGAGAGAAGTAATGTCGAATTGGCTCATCTCAATGTTCCACTTGAGTAACTTGCCAGATGTCTCAGGTCGATGTAAGACCTGTCATAATGGTTGATCGGTGTAAACGTTGATGGGATGAGCTTAAAAATAGGGGCAGAGCTTTCGTGAAGCAATCAACAAGAAGTATGCCAATTTCTCTATCTTCGGATA
This sequence comes from Allium cepa, assembly GCA_030765085.1. NCBI lineage: Eukaryota > Viridiplantae > Streptophyta > Magnoliopsida > Asparagales > Amaryllidaceae > Allium > Allium cepa. Next base: position 281,510,759 of record CM060937.1, on the reverse strand, counting down.
GTTCCTTTCAGCTCCTATTAATTGCTTGCTAACATAATAGACCGTTCTCTGAATCTGATTCTCCTTGTGAAGCAGTGTGGTGCTTATAGCATGTACCGACATAACCAATTAGATATACAAGTCTTCATGATCCACTGGCTTTAACAAGATGGTAGGTCTCTCCAAATGGTTCACCAAAGCTTGGAATACACCTTCACAATCCTGTATCCATTAAAAGTTCCTTTTCCATCTTCTAATTAAGTCAAAGAATAGAGTGCATTTTATCGATGGCTTTGGATATAAACCGGCTCAAGGCAGAAACCTTTCCATTCAGGCTTTGTACTTGTTTGATAGTTTTTGGTGCTTGGATGTTGCAAATAACTCGAATCTTTTTGGGATTAGCTTTGATACTGGGAGCATTGACAATGAAACCCAAGTACTTTCTGGTTGACATACTAAAATAACATTTCAGAGGATTGATCTTCATCTTGTAATATTAGAGGATGTCAAACATTTCTGCTAAGTCTCTAATGTGGTCGCTTGATCATTGTGACTACACGAGCATGCCATCTACGTATACCTCCATAATCTTTCCAATCCGATCTTTAAACATTCGATTGACCAGGTGCTGATAATTTGCTCCAACATGCTTTAAAAAATGGCACTACCACATAACAATACAATCCCACGTCGGTAATAAAATTCATGTGCTTCTAGTCAAGGGTGTGCATCGAGATTTGATTATATCTACGGTATGCATCCATGAAAGATAGTAATTCATGTCTTGCGGTAGAGTCCGTCGGCTGGTCAATTCTCAAAAGGGGAAAACTAACTTTGGGCATGCTTTGTTTAAATCCAAATAGTCAATACATGTCCACCACTTTCCATTTGCCTTTCTCACAAGCACAGGATTAGATACCCATTTATGATAGAGGGCACCGTGAATAAATCCGTTGATTTAGAGCTTATCCACCTCCAAGGGTGGCAGATCTTTTTGGATCCATGCCACACCTTTTCTATTTCACCGGGACTTGCCTTAGGTCGATATTTAATGCATGGCTTGCAATGGCAGGATAGGTCCCACACATGTCAGATTGGGTCCAAGCGAACACATCGAGATTTGCTCGAAGAAACCAACAAGTTCTTTCATTTTCCTTGGGCTGAGCTGTGATCCAATCTTTAGGACCCACAATGGGTCATCACTACTGACTTTGATGTCGATCGACAGCTCAGCCAGTGTATCCTTGGTCTTTTTTGGCTCCTCCTCATCATCCCTTGGATATATGTCTTTATAGAATCGAATATGGTTCTCGAGCCAAGGCCCGGGCGTTGGTTGTCAATGTTCGGTGGTTTGGATGCGGAGAGACTTGGCCACACCCTTACCTTTCTCCTTCCACAGAGCGCCCCTCAACTCAACCACATAGCAGGCACATCTGGTGCCTGATCTCCACGCACAACTCCCATGTCATTGTCAGTTGGGAATTATAAGAAAATACACCAAGGGGTGATGGCTGCCTGGAATTCATCAAAGACCGGTCGACCCATAAAGACATTATATGGAGAGTCCATATCTAGCACAACAAATGGAACATCCGCACTCTCATGCGGTCACCTTCTCTCAACTCCACGGGCAGTTCAACATAACGAACAACTTTGGTTACAGCACCGTTAAAGCCATGAATGTGGACTTGGTTTCAAGTCCTTGTCTTCATCCTCATTTAATTGTAAGCATTTTAGAAAATAATATTCATGGAACTCCCATAGTTAATCAAGATCTTCCACACTAAGGCAGGGCCGAAATGACCATTGGGTCGATCGTTCCTCTACCTTATCTGTATCTCTGTTTTTGAATACAATGACATCTTCCATTATACGCCGCTGTTTGATCAGAGCCATATCTTACATATTTAAACAGCACTCAAAATTCATATGCTTGATTGTGCTAGCATAGCGCTCCATCTCGTGCCAGCTCTTATCAGCTGGATGTGGTCCTCCAATTATTATATTGATAACTAATCTTCCACCAGTCTGTGCAAGCTCCTCAGCCTTATGCGGCACTTGTCCACGGTTGGTGTCAAATGTCCTCTGTCCACCATCCTGCGGAGCTTTAACAAACTGCTGCAGTTTTCCTTTCCTGAATTAGTTTCTTGATAGAATCCTGGAGATTCATACACCCATTTGTGTTATGACCATAACATCAAGGAACCAGTAATATTTTCCAGTCTGCTTTTGTTTCTCTGTCGATTCTGTCAGAGGTGGCTTTATATTGCATGGTATTGCATGTAGGCAAGTAGATGTTCTCTAGGGATGTATTTAGCGGTGTGTAGATGTCATACATTAGAATCCTTGACTTTCCTCTTCTAGAATCCCTCTTTCTTTCATGATTCCTATCACCACCTTTCTTCTACTGATTCAGTTTATTTTGAACATTTACTGAACTTTTTCGGAACTCTCCCTGGACCGTTTTACTATGATGTTACTGTGCACTCCCTCTCCACTCGGTCCCATAATATTTTTCTTCCTAGAGCATCTAGCTTCCTCTTTCCTCAAATATTGTACTATTTTTCCATAGAAATGTTCCAACATTGTGGATGGTTTACTAGCTAACCAATCGCCAAAGTCACATTCTAGGTCAATCCCACTTGTTACCGCCATCAATATTGAATGATCATTCGGATTACTAACTTCTGTGACAGCTATATGAGTCTCTCCAAGTAATCATTCAATAATTCTCCAGGAGCCTGGATCATGCTTGATTGGGAAATTACATCTTTGGGGTGAGTTGCATGCATATGGAACCACTCCACAAACTTTGTTGCTAAATCCTCAAATATAGAGATTGACCGTGGGGGTAATATCGTAAACCATAGGGTCGCTGTGCCTGAGGGGGTAATAGGAAAACATCTACTTTTTGTAGCATCACCAGCTCGTGTGGAATCCATCAACCATTCATATCTCATGATGTGCTGTCTAGATTCAGGTTTTCCCTTACAGGCAGGCATCGATGGCATGCTAAATCTTCTTGGATATTCCACATGTAAAATATTGTTTGTGAACAGGGTATGGCTTCGAGAGATCACCCGATCATCATTGGTCAAACACTAACTTTCCCTTACTAGCTGTCTGACCATAGCCGACAAGTCCAATATTTGGATAGTTGGAGCCAAGCGGTAGTCGTCCTTTACCTTATATGAATGATCCGGTCAATGTCTACGTGCCGTTCCGTGCCTTCTTCGCTCAACATCATCTCGATGTGTATCGCATGCGTCTACATTTCGTCTTTTCGAAAAGGTAACTGATCTACATTAACATGAACTCTAGCATCTAGATTAATCGCAGCGTCACCAGTATGCATTCTTTCTACCATCTGCCGTGACCCACCTCCAAAAGTTAGATTGGCACCGATCGTTCCAGATGGATCGGTACCGATCATAATCAATTTGTCTGGATCAGTTAAATGATAGGGGTCGACGTTTTGGCGTGGTATCCATTGGTTTTGCGACGTCTGCGTTTGTGACAGTCATCCAATGAGGTTGATCTCTCTAATGCAGAATAGGGAGTTGGCTCCCTCCTAGCTTTCCTTCATTGTTGATCCCTGAGTTGATTCATCCAAATCGATATCGTCCTGAATCTGCTAGTTCAACTATCGATGGCTATCCATGACTTCTCTCATTAGACTTTGGAAATCAGCTCTTGTTAAGGAATTAGTTAGATTCTAGACATCAACTGGATTGGTTTCATTAATATTTACTGGCAAATTGCTCTAGCCACTCTGTTGGATGCTAGCACTCTCGTTTCCTTCTGCATTTTAAGAGGCAGATATAGTGTTTCTAACCATTATTGATAGTTTTCTTTAGACTTCTACAAATCTGAATAAAAATGGAAGCTTGTCGGTAGAAAGCTGGATCTATCTCATGAATATGAGAATTCACAGGTAGATGATAAGATCTAATCAAGCTGAGAATTCGCCTTCTTAGTGAAAGCACCAAAATGTTTGAACCAAAAATTGGCACAAACACCCAATAGAACTTTTATAGAGAAATAAATGAATAATAATAAATGAAAATAGAGGAAACAAGTAAGTAATAACCAAAAATAAGCAATAACAAGAAAGAAATAATATATAGTGGTTCGGAATTGAAAGCCTACGTCCATTTTAGAGAAATAGCTTTATTAATCACTTGAATCTCTATGTATAGAGGGATGGATTGGAGTAGAACCTTTAGCTACAAAATAGTAGAAACCAACAAGCAGCGTAAAGATCCCAAATATGAACAATCAAGTCTATATTTATAGGGTAAGATGACGAAATATCTTCCTGAAATTTTGGTAGTGGAGTTTCTAGATTTAGAAGAAGTCACGGTTTCGATCGTTGGTCCAGCATCATTTATAATAACAATCAACACCAACCGTTCTTTGAGCTCCTTTTGGCATGCGATCGATATGGTGGGCTTCACTTTTCAATATATTGATGTTCCCAAAGTTTCATGTGTTATTGAATTGTAGATTTTGAGATATCAATCATTTTCCACTTAGTTATACTGTAATATCGATATAGTAAGATTCATAATTGGTGGACATTAATCATACCTGATCCATTTTCAGTAAATGGTATATTTTCATACTTTTATCGTTCTATAAAGTCCGTCTTCTACTTTCACTTCGCCTCTGATTCATATTATCTTCTATGCCTGATCTATGGGCTTCGTGATAGTCAATCTAACTTGTTGGTCCTAATGATAGTCGAGTCTAACTTGTCTAGTTAGTTCGAATATATCTGGGCCAAAAGGTCGGATAACAAAAGGGTTACTCTGAATACATAACTTTTAGAGTTACAAAAACTAAGTACTATCACTATGGAAAAATAGGCATCAGACGGCGGTTATGCCCATTATCTGGTTGCATATCTATCTATTATTAAATTGCATGTCGTTTCATTGCACATCAGACCACAGAGATGCCCCATCGTTTGATATGCACTAGCATGACAAAAAAAACCATATGTTGTCTGATGTTATAGTATCATTTCTAGAATTTCTTATTAGACAAAATATAAATATTGATTGATATGAATAATTGTTCACATAATGAAATTAAAATATTTTATTTAAACAATATTTTATTTCAAATCAAATTAAAATATGATATAACATTCACTATCGCTCTACTTATATTTTCAAATACAACTTTCACTAACACTCTCATATATACAATTTCTATATACTCTCATATACAACATCTTTTTTCCTCACACTCACTCGCACTCATACGCATTTATTTTTTATGTAGATCTTGATTTGCTTGCTCCAGCTTGCGTCCAACCATCTCCTATACCTGTCAAATAAACAAGGCAGTAAAATAGAAAAAGAAACGAACTTAAATTGCAAAAATAAAATTGAATTTGAATTTGAATATTGCCTTAGTTTGTGGGTTTGTTTTTCTTCATGTTTTAGATAGGGACAAATATATATGTGATATGCACAGTGTATTATTGTGAATATCACAAGGCCGAGCGTCAGTCCAATCTAATGAACAAGTGTGAACAAGGTCAGACCAAGTAGTGCACATAAGGCATTCAACATTACACAGTCACACATATATACATACATATGCATGCATGTATATATGGTGCAGTGAACACAAGTGAAGATCGAAATATAGTGCAACAAACATCACCAAAGAGAAAGTTCAATAGAAGGTAAAGACCAAAATATGGTGCAGAGAACACAAGTGCATAAGCTCAGATTGGTAAACCAAAATGAAGCAAACTGTAAATCACATTCAGGCCAGAATATGAATTCAGACATGAACAAAAATGTATGTACATGCATATCAGGTCAATACTAATACAACAACAAGCATGAACTGTGATTCATATTGAGTAATGCAACAAGATGGAAATCAGATTCAGGCAGACACATAGTGTATCAATAAGAGATACACATAGCTACAACTCAATAGCATATACATCAAGAAACTAAATTAGTGCATGCATTATTCATGTACTGGAAATAAGTTCAAATCAAAATGGTTCAGAAACTCAAAACGGTTCAAAACTGAAAAAAGTTCAACTAAACCTTAAAATGGTTCAAGCTCAAGGCAACTCGAGTGTACACATGAACATACAAGTACATACAAATGTATATACAAGTTTATACAAGAACATACAAGTATATACGAGCATATAGATGTACATATAAGTATATACAAGAACTAAATTGGAACAAGATTTGCAATTGAACCAGATCAGACTCATGTACAAAAGGCAGTTCACACATATATATGTAGATATAAGAACATTCTCATATATATATATACATTCATATGTATGTATGTATGTATGTATGTACATGGAAGCTCGCAATTAATATGCAATATATATAAACATACATACATGAGTATGGATGAACTAACACAACATAACAAGAAATCACGGTGCAAAAGCAACATTCACACATATATACATGCATATGTATGTATATACATGGAAGTCTAAAATTACTTGATATGAACTAGATCAGACTCATGTACAAAAGGCAGTGCACACACACACACATACATATATATATGCAGATATAAGGACATTTACACATATATTTATGCATATACATGGAAGTTCACACATACACACACATATGTAGTGACATGTAGATATAAACATGCAAACACATGAGTATGGATGAACCAAGGTAGAATAACAAGAAATCACAGTGCAAAAGCAACATGGACCATCATCACATAATAACAAGTTCGGGCAGTTCATGTTCGAGATCAAAGCGCAGCCATGAGATTCCAGCCATCAAAGTGCCACAAATTGTGTATATACATGGAAGTATGTATATACATGTATGTATTGGCTTAGCAGGCATTCACACATATATACATACATATAAGTATACACATTGAATAAGGCAGAGCATACATTTCAAAAATTATTAAAAAACTCAAACAGAATCAGCTGGAAATAAAATCGGTCACAAACAAAACCAGTCAAACTTAACTTCCCAAAACAAGGCAACATTTATTTGATTCTCATCACTAAACAAACAACAAAATTTCAACCAATATTCAGATTTAAGGAAATAAACTAACACAACAAACCGAAGTCAAGACCAAAGTTAGGGAGATCAACCAGATTCAAATATTAGGAATCAAAGGATGAACAGGTCAAATTCCTATAAATATCCATCATCATCGACAATGATTTTCGTCGAGTTCGAAAAGGAAAAAAGGCAAAAATAAAAATCCAAATCAGGAAAAGCATACCAATCCTCAGATCAAAAAACTCGACTAATTGAAACCCTAATTCCAAAAGATCGATCGTTAAGGCAAGAATAGGGTTCATCCGGTAGTAGATCGATCGACAAGGCAAGGTTAGGGTTCTTCCAATTGAAACTCTACTTCCAGATGTTTTTGAGATTGAGAGAGATTTTGAGATTGAGAGAGTACAGGGAGAAGAAAATGGGATGAGCAGTTTAATCGTTTATTTGACTTCGAAAAAACAAAAATGGAATGAGAGAAATAGAAGAGGGAAATAATTAGAAGAACCGACAGCCACAAAATAATTGAGAGGGAAACCAAAATTTATGTGGAGCTAAAACTAGTTTTTTTTATAACTTCAATCAGATAACAAATAAAATGTTATCTGAAAGACAAGCATGAACATTGAGATTTCAGGAGCTATGTTAAACAACAGATTAATTTTCCCTATGCTGTGTGAAACAGTGATAATATTAGGATAACAAAAAATCTACCTTATGTTGTGTGATCACTATTATCTGATTCACTTTGTGGGATAGTGTATTATCAGCTTGGACAGTTATAACTATATGTCCTCAGAATGGCAATACATGCATACATAATATAATGCAACAAAATAGAAGTAAATAGATAACGGAAGCCTCTAGCTCGTATCCTGGACTCTGAAGCATCCCAAATAAAATATGCTTTACGCAGCCTACTCGAAGAGTATGCGAGGAATTTAGGGAAAACAAAAACTAAGCGTCGGATATAAGTCTGGTGTGAGAAAACCCAAGATACATGCAATATATAACAATAACTATTGACACCACATGGATTACCATAATAATTTTCCCTTTAAATGAAACCAACCATCCAATGAGTGAACGTATTGGTGCAATAAATAATGTCTAGGGTATATAACATAAATCAAGAAATAGATGTTATACATACAACACAACAGTAATAGGTATATAATCAGTACTACTAAGACACATTTGTATATTTTCATGGAGATCTCTTTTGTTTAGCCAAATCTGAACTTCATGACGAGGATCAAAAACTACCTTCCGAGCATCATATGCCTCTAGATAGTGTTAGTCCTTGAGATGATGGTTTTGATGACAACAATCTTAGAATAGGATTACAAAATATAAATACTAACATTATAGTTTAGAAATATATGTATATGCAGGATTTTACCATGTAGGTACCAAGAATGAAGACTGCACAGTACAAAGATTCAAGATTTCAAGATTTAAGACTCATGAGTATCGAGAATATCAAGATTATCAAGAGTTCAAGATTTCAATAATAAGTAATTTAATTATGAATTTTGTTAAAACTCCTAGAAAAGCACTGGCATCTTAAAATCCAATTTATTCGTGGAATGGAATCCACTTCGAGCCTGTTAAAGGGATGGAATCCTAAGTAGGATGGAACCTACGAAAAATCTAGTGGAACATTGTTTTGTATCCGCTAACCTTTTATTCACATGTTTTTACAAAATTATATCCTATTTTCAAAATGATTTCAAAACCTTCCTTTTAAAAGAATAAAAAACATCTATCCTGATTTTAAATATTTTAGCCTCAGAATAATCTTTATTTTCAAAATCAAATTATCCTTGTTTTCAAACTATCATTTAATAATAATATATTTAACTTTTAAATATTTATACTTAGATTTAAATATAAAATTATAGTAAAATTTATATATACCAAAATATTATTCTCTATACTTATTTATGTATTTAACTATAGTTAAGTATATTTATAAAGTTTAAAATAGTTTTAATACAAGATAGAAGTTATTTTTAAAGAAAAACAAATCACCAAAATTTTCTTTGGGATGTCGACATACCCAAGATACCCATGTCGACATAGTGGTAGTTGATTTCAAAATTTTGAACTTCAAAAGAAGTGTCTATTCGTCATATACCTTCACAAATGGACATGGCTGTTGTTCTTCTATAAATATGGGCTGTTTTGAACGAATTTTAATTAATATTTTACTGTTTTTCACTCATCTTCTTCTCCCACATTTCTTTATACATATTCTTACCATTACTCTACCGAAATCAACATTGAATCTAACTAGATCATTTCTAGTTTGATTCTCTATAACTATCTCAATAAGATCTCAGTGCTATTCAGAGTTATAGGCTTCTTTGTAATCAATTTAGCGAGAACAGGTGTGATTGTAGCCTTATAAATCAATCAAGTGAGAAAAGGTGTGATTGTGGCCTTGAAAATCAATCAAGTTAGAAAATGTGTGATTGTAGCCTAGGAAATCAATTGGGTGAACTTGTTGTCCCTGAAATCAAGTATCTCTACCCAGAGGATTGTGAATCTGGAGTAGTGTACCTCGTGGCCTTGAAATTGAGGGTGTAATTGTACAATTACTTTTGAAAGGAAATCCGTACTTATGCGCGGGACTGGATATATGGTAACTCCGAACCAGTATAAAATCCGGTGTGTTCTTTCCTTTTCTGCTTTTACTTTATTTCTGCATCTTTGTTTGTTTCTGTGATCATATCTGTGTCTGAATATTGCATACATTTGTGTTTAAACACGATTCACCCCCTCCCCCTCTAGTGTTAATCCTAGCCTTAAGATCCATATTCCACATTTCTCACATTTGGTATCAGAGCAAGGTTTTCAAAGTTTTCATAATCTGAATTTTGAAAATTTTTAAAATGGCAATTTTTTTATAAAATTATTAACACTAGTTTCATATGAATATGTCACAGAATCATCATGATATTGTTGTTTAAAATTATATTTAGTTATTTTGAAAATTCACTTGATTCTTTAAAAGGTTATATTATTTTGCAGGAGAAGAGTTATGTCTAATGACCGTTGGTTAAAAGATACCAGATAATCATTCATCGATCAAGAAGAACAAATGGATATATAATGGCAATCGACAATGAAATAGGTACCAGATTAATACAAAGCTTTCGATTCCCATCTACAACTTGATATGATATTGTACTTCTCTCCATCTACTTCGCAATGTCACTGGTTTCGTGTGAATCTGTCAAGAAATGATTAAGTTATGATCAAATGAAGTTTTGGTGAACAAAGAGAAAAGGAAAGCAAAACTGTCAATGGTATTCTTCAAATTTCATCCAGAGATTTTAGTATTTTGTTCCCACTCCTTTTTCAGATTGTAGTTATTTTTCTTACGGTCGTTTTGATGGGTAGATCATCAAATTTCGATCAAAATTGAGTGAGATATGACAGTTTGAAGTTGGCTATTCAAAACTAAAAACTGTGTACGTGATTTCCTGTATTTCTCTTACTAATTCGGCCTATTGCATCACAATATTGTCCAAATTCGTCACCAAACTATTACTAGATCATTGCCCTTGCCTTCCTCTTCGATTTTCCGCTGGTTTCATCCAATTTTGTTAAAAACGAAGGAGATATGCCTTCTAGAAGTTTGATGATAAATAGACAAACGGGAAGAAGAAGAAGAAGAAGAAGAGAAACTTTTATGAAAAGTGGTGACTGTTGGGCCTATTTATAGTGGTTGAAGTGTCCATTCATTCAAAATTCAAATTCAAAGTTTTGGCGCTAAGTTGGTCAATCTACTAAATCATCTGTATCGTCTCATACGGTCTTCAAATTCAGCAAATAAACATACTACGCTGATCAGAAAAACGAACCCGTCGGAATAGAACAGATCTCGTCATTAAATTCTAAAAGATATAAATGTGTGGTTCACGATAATGGAAGAACAACGTTAGAAAGACGGAGTGTAAAAATTGTATGCTTTACTATTATTTCATCTTTATTGTTGCATTTAGGAATATAGATTTATGCATTTAGTTAGGTATATAAATTTATCTCTTTTATAAGTTTTGATATTTTGGTCCATATATCGACACACCATAATATAAATATTGATATACCAGTCTAATTTTTTTTTAAAAGTCTTTTAAAATGTTTTTTACTTCAAATAAAATCTTACTACTAAATTATTACAACTATATTAAGTAGAAAAGCATTTTTTACATGCATAATGCCAAGTGTCTTTACACATGTTTTCTCATTATTTTTTTATGTTAATTAAATACTATAAAAAATTGGGTAAAAAATCAATTATTTACATGTTGATATCTAGTCTTAAAATTAGTGCAAAATCATGTTAAAATCAGGCCCAGAACAACTGATAGTATATCTGAAATGCTGTTATTTCTTCTGGAACGTTTCTTAAGTGCTGCAAATTTGTTTTTATAGCATGTCTGTGCATTGAAACACTGTAGTGTTTAGAAACATTGCACAACATTTCGTAAATGTTGCCGTTTCTGTTTAAAATGTTTTGAATATATTTTACCGCAAAAACTTTTTACAGCATTCTGTAAATGTTGTCTTTTCTATTTGAAACTTTAAAATATGTAAAAATAATATTTAAATTAAGTATTTTTCTCTATTCTTTTTAGAGTTATTTTCTAACTTATATTAGAATATTTTAAAATTAATTTCATGCTTAAATATTTTTTAATAATTAATTAAATTTTTTAATGTAAAAAGCCTTAATATAACACATGTTTATTTTAGTTTTTCAATCTTTATTATTTTATTTAATATTTCATTATGATACTTTTTAAATTTAAAAGATGTTTAAACATGTTTTTAAATATTTAAACCAATAATAATTTAATATGAGGGTTTTAATTTGTAAGTTAAGTATTTTATAAACATGGAAGTTTGGCTTCTTTCATATTTTAAATAAATCAAATGAGTATGGTATCAATTTTTATAAAAACCATATTTGATCATATATATAGTTTAAATTCATATTTCTTACCAATTTGATTTTGATATTGAGTTTGATTACTACCTTTCATGAAAATGTTATAGTTTTAATACCATTTATTACCTTTAAACTCTTGTCTTTACTACTCTTTCAGTCACATTCATTAGTTTCCTTAACCTAAGTCTAGTAATTGGTGTGTATCATCTTTGTTTGGTTGAAGTGATTTATAATAAATAGTTTGACATATGTATACACACATATATATATATATATATGCTTGTCAATTAGATATTTCTTATCACTCAAGTTTATCTTATAATCCGAATATCTCTTACCATAGTATATATCATCATATCATTCTGCATTTTTTTTAATTTGTTATCATTGTATTTCATATTACATATCATTGTGCATCCTATTTCATATCACATTTCATTGCATATTACATCATAAATTGCAATGCATGAAATATCATAATCATTTGCATCACAAGTTGCACTTCATTCCGCATATCATCTCATGTTACGTTGCATATGTCACACATTTCATACTGCATTACAAACTACATATTGCATACATGTATACATAACGAGTGTATTTTATTTAGAGGGAGTTTGTAGTATTGTCTTATAGTTTAGGATTATTAGTTTTTGATTTGTTTGGTATGTTTTGATTGACTTAATTGTCTTGCTTGACTTGATTGACTTGATTGACTTGATTGACTTGTTTGACTTGATTGATTTGTTTAACCTTTGATTTGTTTGATTGTTGACATGATTGGATTTGATGTGCGTGTTGATTGGATTGTTTGAAATATACTTATACATATTTATGTGTTGAATAACTATAATATAATTATGTTAACGTGTTTCACGTTCCATTTACTATACTTTGTTCTAATATTATTTTAAGGGGGAGTTGTATAGTTTTATGGTTTTAGGATGGTTTTAGGATGGTGACAAAGGGGGAGAAACATAAAATATGATAGTTAGGCATAGATTAAAGGGGAGTTATTAGTTTTAGGGGGAGTTATTAGGATAGAAGTAATATTTTATAAACAAATGTTGTCATCATCAAAAGGGGGGAGATTGTTAGTCCTCGAGATGATGGTTTTGATGACAACAACCTTAGAATAGGATTATAAAATATAAATACTAACATTATAGTTTAGAAATATATTTATATGCAGGATTTAACCTTGCAGGTACCAAGAATGAAGACTGTACGGTATAGAGATTCAAGATATTAAGATTGAAGATTCATGAGTATCAAGAATATCAAGATTATCAAGAGTTCAAGATTTCAATAACAAGTAATTTAATTAGAAATTTTGTTAAAACTCCTAGAAAAGCGCTGGCATCTTAAAATTCAATTTATTCGTGTAATGGAATCCACTTTGAGCCTGTTAAAGGGATGGAACCCTAAATAGGATGGAACCTATGAAAAATCTAGTGGAACATTGTTTTGTATCCGCTAACTTTTTATTCAAATGTTTTTACAAAATTATATCATGTTTTCAAAATGATTTCAAAACCTTCCTTTTAAAAGAATCCAAAACATCTATCCTGATTTTAAATATTTTAGCTTCAAAATAATCTTTATTTTCAAAATCAAATTATCCTTGTTTTTAAACTATCTTTTAATAATAATATATTTAACTTTTAAATAATTATACTTAGATTTAAATATAAAATTATAGTAAAATTTTATACATACCAAAATATTATTCTCTATACTTATTTACGTATTTTAACTATAGCTAAGTATACTTATAAAGTTTGAAATAGTTTTAACACAAGATAGAAGTTATTTTCAAAGAAAAACAAATCACCAAAATTTTTTTTGGGATGTCGACATACCCAAGATACCCATGTCGACATAGTGGCAGTTTGATTTCAAAATTTTGAATTTCAAAAGAACTGTCTATTCGTCATATCCCTTCACGAATGGACATTGCTATTGTTCTTCTATAAATAGGGGCTGTTATGAACGAATTTCAATTAATATTTTTCTGTTTTTCACTCCTCTTCTTCTTCCACATTTCTTTATACATATTCTTAACATTAATCTGCCGAAATCAACATTAAATCTAGCTAGATCATTTCTAGTTTGATTCTCTATAACTATCTCAACAAGATCTCAGTGCTATTCAGAGTTATAGACTTCTTTGTAATCAATTTAGCGAGAAGATGTGTGATTGTAGCCTTGGAAATCAATCAAGCGAGAAAAGGTGTGATTGTGGCCTTGGAAATCAATCAAGTTAGAAAAGGTGTGATTGTAGCCTAGGAAATCAATTGGATGAACTTGTTGCCCCTGAAATCAATTATCTCTAGCCAGAGGATTGTGAATCTGGAGTGGTGTACCTCGTGGCCTTGAAATCGTGGGTGTAATTGTACAATTGCTTTTGAAAGGAAATCCATACTTATGTGCTGGTGGATGTAGGAAACTCTGAACCAATATAAACTCTGGTGTGTTCTTTCCTTTTCTGCTTTTACTTTATTTCTGCATCTGTGTTTGTTTCTGTGATCATATCTGTGTCTGAATATTGCATACATTTGTGTTCAAATTAACAAAAACTCAAAAAGATTTAGTGATCCCTTTAAACACTATTCACCCCTCCCCCTCCAGTGTTAATCCTAGCCTTGAAATCCTTATTCCGCATTTCTCACAGATAGGATATACTATAAGGTAAAACATGATTGGCCCAATGATGAACTTCATGACACCAAGTATCAACAACTCCCACATGCAACATATCGATAAGCATACTCTAGATTTGAAGTTGATATATCCTCATGGGTAAGCTATACCCGAATTTGTGCATCGTATTCTATTTTTAGTCATTTCGGAATGTCGAGGCTATATTTGGCATCTCCACACGAGTCTTCATCACTCGAACAGAACATGAGTCCCCAAATGGATTACAGCATCTCGAACAGATCATGAATCATTACATGGATTTGAGCATCTCGAACAGATCTCATATCTCCACATAGATTCCCACAGAAGACTTCCTACGAATGCTAATGTTGTCCTGTCTCTTAGAATACTCATTAAGATAGACAATCTTACATGATAGCATCATTCGAAGTGTTAACGTTTACCGGATGCTTTAAAACCAATTGATAAATTGTCGGTTAACTTAACCCCGGTTCTTTTAGAAGTAATTGAAAGCTAGAGACATTTCGTACGAATGCTCCTCTCCGGGGGGTTCTCAAAGCGTATGAAACCGTGATGCTTTTTAATACTTCTTATGCTATATTAGGTCAAGTTTGATAGTCGACTAATCAACTATATAGTCAAAAACGATCGCTTATACAAATCAAGGTTCGTATACTTAACACATTTCTAACATTCCAACTTATACTATCCCTCGGTCAATAGTGAACACTAGTTGCATGTCATAGCCTTTCCTAGACACTTCATTCTTGACTCAAATATAGACAAGTCTATCTCATTGGCTTTCAGTATTAAGTATAATATTAATGACTTCCATAAACGAGTGAGTAATCAACAAAGTAATCAACAAGATTAATACATTTTCGACATTCCAACTTAACTATTTCTCGATCAAAAGGGAAGTTGGTAGGCTAGAGAACTATTGCTTCCATCTCTACTCGAACATCAATCTTAACTCTTACAGATAGAGAAGTCTACCTCATCAGCTTTTAGTGTTTAGCATAGTTAATTACTTTTCAAATAAGTAAATAAAACACAATTTAGCCAATAAGCAATTCCTAACTCCTTTTGAAATCATTTGTTTATACTTTTAAAAAGGCTTTTCAAATAAGTATAATAGGTTTTAAAATATTTTCTCAAAATATTACTTTAAGATAAACGCTTTGAAACTTGGGAAAACCATGTTTTCTATATATTTGAACCCTCCTCTTTAAATATTCATAATTAATTCTTAAAAATTCATAAAAACCTCAATCCACTTTAAAATACTTTATGAACCATCCATGCCAATGCTACTTTATGATGCTTCTTAAGAGAAACAGATAAAAAGTCCACTGGGTATATATTGCCTCGTGATATATTGGTGTCTCATCAAGCTCGCTAAATCTTTGCTCAGCAAAACTAACATGGTCCCCAACATCATGAGAAACCGACCGTGTTTGTATTATAAACACGTTTTTCGTTCATCATATATAGGAGGCATCACACTTTGTTTACCAAAATTTGTACCATCGTGAAAGAATATACCTATCCTTGGCCGTTTAAGTTTTCGCAATTCTCATACTTGATTTTCCCGATCATACCATTTACATTTTTATACTATCTTCACTCTCGTTTTACATATATGTTAACTAAAGATTTCAACTTCCATTAATTAAATGTTAGCTTCACAGTGATGCTCAACGTAATCATTGCCAATGTATATTTTAAATACTTTATATCAATGATATAGTAGAATAATTGTTCCGTTTTAGTTCTATATATGATCAGGCCCGGCCCGTTAACTGTAGCTACCCAAGGCAAATGTGCGGTGGAAGAAAAATAAAAACAAATACAGAAAAATAAGCAAACCAGGCAGACTCGATCCTTGCACGCTGATGAGGTAGAAGATTATCAAACCAGTACACTAAAGCAACTTTTAATAATGAATGCCCTTTTATGTAAATTAAAGTACACTAATGACAGTTGTAACCATGCAGCCTCGATACCATTGTTGCCCCCCTCTGATCCGTTGCCCCAGGCGGCCGCTTTGGCTGCCTTTCCCTGGGGCCGGGCTTGTATATGATCATTACTTAGTCTTTAATTACTGTCTTTACAGGACCATGTGACCTAAAAGAAGTACAGAGGCAATTATACCCTAAAATCCACCCTCAATTGCAAAGGTAATATCTATTATTTTATGACATTTTATGTAATCAACTAACTATAATGCGTTACAACTCCATATTTGTGATAAAAACATGCTCCATTTTCACCAAGTGTCGTAATTAGTTTCCAAAAATTTTCAGTTTCTTACCGTGGCACTGTAGATTTTTTTTAAGCAAAAATTGACAGCTTGGCTATGTTGTGTTCAACCATATTTTTAGTTTCATTTTGTTAATGTTCTTCATTTTCCAAACGAGGTATTACCGTATTTTCATTTATATTAGCATTTAACAAGTTTGGCTACTTTCGTATTTTCCACTAAATTTGATTAGTTCAGCAAAAAGCTTTTATTTAATTTACATGACTTTGTAAACATCCACATCTCTTGGTTTCCCATTTCCACATTTTATGTAATAATTGAAGATGCCATCAAAGCCTTCCTTTTGGATGATTCCCTGAAGTTCTACACTTCTACTAGACTTATTTCGTACAAAACAATAAAGATGGTGTAATGATAAATATGCTCTAAATGTTTTGAACTTGAAAACTCTAAATTTTATTGAATGAGACGATGGCTTATAAAGCTGAAGAGCAACTGAAGCCTAAGCTAATTGCAGAAAAACAGGATAACTAATTGACCATAAGAATCGGTCCTTAGCTAACTATTAAACAAAACAAGACTTATTCAAAACTAAAACTCCTTTATTTTCGGTTTGATTTGCTCCAACAAACCTTCCCTAAACTAAGCTTGGTGCGTCAAGCTTAGCTTATCTTCAACATAGCAGATCCCAAGCTTGCTTCTCAGACTTTTGAACACAACTCGCTTCAACGGTTTAGTGAAAATATCTGAAACTTGTTCCTTTGATCCACAATGTTCAAGACATATTACTCCATCGTTGACCAAATCTCGTAGAAAATGAACACGCAACCAATATGCTTGCATTTTCCATGAAAGCTTGGATTTTTAGAAAGCTTGATTGTTGAAGTATTGTCACATAGAATGACAGTCCTTCCACTTATGTCATATCCTAGCTCTTCCAAAATCCTTTTGAACCAAATAGCTTGACAGGCACATACCGATGCAGCTACATATTTGGCTACGGTTGTAGAAAGTGCTACGATCGGTTGTTTCTTTGAACACCAAGCCACTGCTGCGTCATCCATAAGAAAAGCATATCCTGTGGTACTTTTCATGCTATCAATATCTCCTGCAAAATCACTATCAGTGTAAACCAATAGCTCTCTGATTCCTCCTTTCTTATACCAGATACCAAAATCCAAAGTACCCTTTAGGTATTTCAAGACTCTCTTAGGCGCTTGCAAGTGCAATTTTATAGGCTTAAACATATAACGACTTAAGAGGCTTATAGCAAACTGCAGGTCAAGCCGTTTGGTTGTGATATACATGAGACTTTCTATTATTTTATTGTAGAAAGTCACATCGGCTCGTTCTCCTTCCTTATCCATATCGATTTTGCTCCCAGGTAACATCAGATTGCACACTGAATTACATTTCTCCATCTCAAAACGCCTTAAAACTTCCAAAGCACACTTCGATTGAGATATGTGAATTCCCTACGATGTCTGCAGCACCTCAATTCCCAGAAAATATCTCATTTTCCCAAGATCCGTCATGTCAAACTTCCTTTGCATTGACATCTTGAATTCTCTCATCAATGAGGCATCATCTCCTGTGTAAATCAGATCATCCACATAGACACTAAAAATCAAAATATTACCTTGTTCGTTAGTCTTAATAAACATAGTTTCTCCATTTTGAGATTTCAAAAATCCTTCCTTGATGAAATATTCTTCGATTCGACTGAATCAGGCTCTTGGAGCTTATCTTAAACCATATAATGTCTTATGAAGTTTGTAGACCTTGTCTTCATATCCTTCCACCACGTATCCTTTTGGTTGTTGAATGTACACATCTTCTACAAGAACTCCATGAAGAAAAGAGGATTTTACATCTAGTTGATAGATGTCCCATGACTTTTGTGCTGTTGTAGCTAGGATGGTTCTGATGGTATCCATTCGAGCAACAGGAGCATACACCTCTGTGTAATCAATTCCATGTTCCTGAGAGTACCCCTTAGCCACCAACCGTGCCTTATATTTGTTCACCTCTCCATGCTCGTTAAGCCTGGTCTTATAAATCCATTTCATTCCAGTACACTTTTCTCCATTTGGTAAGTCTGAAAGTTCCCAAGTCTCATTCTTCTCAATTGATTTTATCTCCTCGTTCATGGCTTCTCCCCACCTCATTCTTTTCTCTGCTTCTTCGAAGGTTGCAGGATCAGCGGAATTGATTTCAACCATGTTTACTTCATCTTCTTCATCTGTGATTTCATCTCTGGTGACATAATCACTGAGATATCAAGGACGTCTTGTTCTTCATCCCTCCCTGATTTCGACGTTCTGCTCGTTTTGAGCTTCTTCTGCAACTTCCACATATTCCACTGATTCATTACTTGAATCTTCTTTCGTATTGATCTCATCTTCACTCTCCTCCATATACCGTCATCATCGTTCCAAGTTAATTCAGAATTTGTGTGATGATTTTGATCATCTTCCCAATTTCAGCTTTTTATTTCCTCAAACACCACATCTCTGCTTATTATGATCTTCTTTGTCTTTGGATTGTACTGTTTGTACCCTTTAGATTCCTCTAAAAAACCAAATAATACACAAGCTGTGCTTTTTTCATCGAGCTTCCCTCGTTTTTCATCTGAGATGTGTACGTGTGCGAGGCTTTCCCATACTCGAAAGTGTTCCACAGTCGGTTTTACTCCATTCTAAGCTTCTTGCGGTGTGATGTCTTTTACAGCAAACGTAGGACATCTGTTGAGAACATAGAATGTCCAAATCACTGCCTCTGGCTAAAAGATCCATGGCATCTTCCTAGCTGAAAGCATAGACCTGACCATGTTCATAACCGTACGATTCTTCCTTTCTGCAATGTCATTTTGTTACGGTGTGTAAGCGATGGTCAGCTGTCTACGAATCACGTGTTCTTTGCAATAGTTTGAGAACTCATGAGAAGTATACTCCCCTCCTCGATCGGTTCTCAGTCGTTTGATGTTCTTTCCCATTTCAGTTTCCACATTCTTTTTGAACAGCTTGAAGTGATTGAAAGCTTTTGACTTCTCCTTCAGCAAGAACACCCATGCTTTCTGCTGTAATCGTCTGTGAAACACAAAATGTACCTCTTTCCACTAGTGGATATGGGACTGATGGGACCATATATGTCTAAATGTAGCAGCTCGAGAACTTCTTTAGCTCTCCACGTGCTTCTCTTGGGAATGGGGTTCCTCAACTGCTTTCCCACTAGAAAATCCGAACAAGTGATTTTTTGTGCATCAAATTTGGGTAGACCATGTAATATGCCTTTGCTTTGTAGTGTTCTCAAGCCGCTGTGACTGAGATAATCATATCGTTCATGCCACAGCCTTGTCATATCTTCTGAGATCGTCTATAGGCATTGCTGTGCTTCATCACTAGTTTCGTCAGATAGCATAAACATTCGATTTGTGCTCATCTTGCTCTCCGCCAGTAGGCCTTATTCATCATGATATATCTTGAAAGTTCCTTTTTGTATCATGATCGTTGGCTTCTTCTCTTGGAGTTTTCCGAGACTCAAAAGATTATTTCTGAGTTCCGGCACGTAGTAGACATCACTAATTACATAAACTGCATCATTCAGATCAGATTCACATTTCCTTTGCTAACAACCTCCCTTCTTTTGTTGTTTTAGAAGAGTGCTTGAAATTTGCGTCCTTAGTTGAGAACAGATCTTTCTCTCCGCTCATGTGGTTTGAACAACCCGAATCGAGAAACCACGCTCTTCTCCTTATGTTTTCTTGTTTTTCAGAGTATGTCATCATCGATAACTCTATAGTGTCTTCCATTTGATTTTTGATTCTTCATCATTCTCTTCATCTTCGATGTAAGCTATTAGTAACATCTCTTCCTTCTCATCGAAATCAGCGTAATTTGCTTCCTCATCCCACTTTGGACATTCATTCTGGAAGTGTCCAAGTCGATGACACTTGTAACGTTCTACTGTACTCTTGTTGAAGGATGTCCTGCCTTGACCACGTCCTCTCTCTCTTTCGCGGAGACCTCTTCCTCTGGTTCCCATTCCTCCTCCGTATGTTACCTTTAACACCGGGTCATCTCCGTTTTCAGGTTTCTTGAACTTCTGTTCATGGACCACCAGTGAGCTCTGCAATTTGTCTCTAGAGACGCTCTCAATATCCTTAGACTCCTCTATGGATACCACCACATACATGAACTTCTATGTTAAAGTTTTGAGAATCTTCTCCACCACCTTCGAGTCAGTCGTTACTTCTCCATTGCTCCTCATTTGATTTATAATAGCTAACATGCGTGTGAAGTATTCTTCTACGTTCTCGGATTCCTTCATCTCCAATATATCAAAATTTCTTCTCAGCTTCTGTAGTAAGGATTTCTTCACTCGAGCGTTTCCTGCGAACTTCTTTTTCATTGAGTTCCAGATGATTTTCGAGGTTCTTCTGTCCAGGATTTGTTCAAACATTACTCTATCGATGGACTGATAGAGGTAATGTTTGATCTTGTGATCGTTGTTTTTAGCGTTGTCGAGCTGCTATCTTGTCAAAACCGTTGTAGTTTCTAGTTCCTTCAATCCGATCTCAATTAGACTCCACAGTCCTCTAGCATGGAAGAAATTCTCCATGACTTCGTTCCAGTGATCCCAACGTCCATCAAATTGGGGTAGCTTCATCTTTTCATCTCCCATCCCTCCTAATACATGCGATTTAAACTGCGGCTTTAGTTTTCAAATATCCAAAAAAGAGCTCTGATACCAATTTGTAATGATAAATATGCTCTAGATGTTTTGAACTTGAAAGCTCTAATCTTATTGAATGAGAACGATAGCTTATAACGCCTTTATAGAGCAACTAAAGCCTAAGCTAATTGCAGAAAAACAGGACAAATAATTGACCATAAGAATCAGTCCTTATTTAACTATTAAACAAAACAAGAGTTAATCAAAACTAAAACTCCTTTATTTTCGGTTTGATTTGCTCCAACAAATGGATCATAAGAAACAAATAGTAATGAGGTGAAAATCAATATATAATGCCATTATAGTATCTTTTTGGTGAGCATATTCCTACCAAGTTACATACACACACTGTTTGTCACTATTGAACACAAAGTTAAATATAAAATTTAACACCAAATATGGATTATCGAAATTTTCATCTTCAAATGGTCTTCAAATGAGGGAAGATCCAGTGGTTCAAAATTTCATGATTTAAATTATGTCAACATTTTATGTTCAAATAAAGTGTGTGTCATATACATATACATATATGTGTGCTGCGTGTGCGCGCGTGTATGTATGTATGTATATGCATATCCATATTCATATGTATATATATGTATACGTATATGTATGTATATGCATACATATACATACATACATATGTACATATGCATATGTTGTGTATATATACGCATATGCATATATGCATATGTGTATGTGTGTCTACATATGTGTGTGTGTGTATGTGTGTGTGCATATATATACATACGTACACACACACATATTGCTTTTGCTACACCTTAAATCCTCTTGGTTTTGACCGCATGTTCCGAATTAAACAATATACCTTCTCTTTTCTCGTTCCTTCTCTTTTGTCATTTTAGGAGAGAGAAAATGATGTTTTCTTAGCTTCATGCTAATAGGTGCATATTCAGGGAACTATTAGTTTACCTTTGTCATCAAATTAACTTTGTAACAGAAATGTCCATGCAATGATGCTAAGATGATGGTCCATCAAGGGATCCTCGATGATACCTTATAGTGCCACGAATAGGCCAACTAAAAGTTTTTGGAGATAGATGTTCATTGTTTTTATGGTGTTACATTAACCCTTATAAGAAATATATAAAGTGTGAGAGTTCTATAGTATGTCATCATCTTAGAGGACATGCCTGACATAAGATGCATCATGATTGTTAGGAACTGAGTTGATGATGTTTTGATGACAACAACCTTATATAGTTATTATACTTTACTTTATAAAATATATACTAACATTTTCATATATATATATATATATATATATATATAGGAAGTATATGCAGGTATTATCGAAGACTGATTAGTATAAAGACTCAAGCATCAAGATGAAGATTAGAGATTCAAGATTCAAGACTCTAGAGAATCAAGATTTCAAGATCTCAAGATAAGTGTCTAGTATTTTGTTAAAACTTCATAATAGCACTTTCATCTTTCTTCCAATTTTCTTTTGGGATGAACTCAATTTCTATCGAAACCAGTGGCTTACAAACCCACAACAAGTAGTTTACAAACCTACGACAAGTGGCTTACAAACCCACGAAAATCAAAATCATTTAAACTACTTTGTACAAGTTCTCAAGTCCTATGGAGGAGCTCGGTAGGAAGGTTCTTGCAATTTCAGTTTGAATAGATTTTTCTAAATGTTTTTAAATCTGTTTTTAAAATGTTTTAGCTTTCAAAATCATGTTTTCAAAAATGTTTTCAAACTTTGTTTTAGCCTTGAAATATTCCTCCATTCTGATTTTAAAAAAAAACTTCTATTTTTAAAACGTCAAAACTTATTCTGATTTTAAATATTAATTATATAATTGACGGTCTATATCAATTATATATATATATATATATATATATATATATTTAAAATAATGTTTTATATTCATTCTCTATCTCAAAATATTGTTTAAACACTTTATTTTGCTTCAGAGAAGTTTCAACTTGTTTTAAATTCAAATGCTTTTACAAAACAACATCTCTACAATTTTGAACTGAGGGATGTCGACATATGGGGATACCCCATGTCGACATGGTGACAGTTGGATTCAAAATTCAAATTTCAAAAGAAGTGTCCATTCGTTCAAAAACCTTTCGCCAATGGTTATGACTGTTGTGCATCTATATAAAGGCTTCCAAAATGAATTTTTTTAACGACTACTTTCTTATTTTCTTCACTCTTTCTTCTCCACCATTCCATATCCATAGAACTTCATATTTTCAAGATCGTGCCATCATTCTGCCAAATTCTCAATAGGAAATCATTTAGATACTCTCTCTATTTGATTCTCCATCACTCTACTAAAGATCAAAGTGCTATTAAGAGTTATAGGATCAATTTGTATTCAAAAAGTCCATAGAGTCTATCCATTCAAAAAGATTGTTATTAGAAAGTATTAGGGTGATCTTGTGTCCCGTAAATCAAGAGAGTTTACCCCAGACTCGGAGATAGGAGGGTTCCTCAAGGCCTTAGAAATTGAGGGTTGTAATTTGGATATTGGCTTATAAAAATCTGTATAAGGATATTGCCTTGGTACAGGACTGGATGTAGGAGGATTCCGAACCAGTATAAAATCCGGTGTGTTCTTTCCTTTTACTTGCTTTACTTTACTATTTGCATTTGTTATATGTTCTGTGATCATTCTGTGTTAGAATTCTGTTTAGATTTGTGTTGAAAGTTTTAATTTAGTCATACAGTTCATATATTCTTTAAAACAATATTCACCCCCCCTCTAGTGTTATTTCTGCCTTAAGATCCTTAATCCGCATCCCCAATAATGATGAACCTATTCCTATTCTTATTGTCGTTTATGCTATGGTGGGTTGTGCTCATACTTCATGTTTTCCTATCATAGAGGTTATGTTGATTGATAGGTACAAAAACAACATTAAACAAGTGTCATGGCTTGATGTAATGATGAGTCACGCTAGTTAAGTGTTGATCGACCCACACAATTTGAAATTTTTAAGAAACATCAGGATGATGTAAAGTTTGCATAGACGTCACGTTCCCTTCTTATAAATTATGCAGCTTGGAGTTGTAAATATACTTGGCTTGTATATTTTTTTTAGTAGGTTTTGTTTATTATCTTTTTTTTTCCTTTTCATATCATGCTGTAAAAAATTACGTTCATTATGAAATTTTTATTGTTCCGCCTATTTGTTCAGCTTTTACAAATACATGCTTTGCTGCACATTTATCCTTATTATTCAAAATTATTCATGACATTCTATTGATTATTACTAATAATTAATTAGTATTAGATAAATTTTATTAATTAGTACATATACTTTATTAAATTATTAATCAATCTAGTATATATTACTAATAATATTGCATTAACTACTAATCAAAATTTGCTTGTCTATTACTTAAATAAAAAAAGGAACTAAACAAAGATTACATATACACGTACAAAGATCAGCATTTTGAAATACTATAGCCATACCCCTACTCTGTGTTTTTTTAACTTTTCGCCAATTGTTCCCTCTGCATATCCCTAATTGCCTCCCCATGTTTTCCTCTGCATTTCCCAACCGCCTTTTATTTTTATCCCCAAATCAAAGAGCAAAAATATCATCAAATAATTTGCCAACTTACATCTTCTTCATCCATTTTTCTTCCACAATCAAACTTTAGTCAACATTCTTGCTGCCTCAAATTTCAGAAAAATATATTCGTTAAACTACCTTAGCTGATTGTTGAACTACCGACGATGGTCGTTTTGCTCTTGGGTACCCTGGTCCATGACTCTAGGTAATTTGATTGTTTACAAGCGCTACTATCACAGCTTCATCTTCTATCTTCCCTTTGTATCTTCGTCTAACTTAATGTCTATAATGACCTGGTAATATTGATGATTTTAATAACGTAATTAACTGATTTTTTTTGGAAACATAACAATAAAATTTAACAATGAAAATTTGATATTTGATATGCGTCTACTTTGACATAGCAAATGACAGATTTTTATTGATAAATATGGAAATTAGTTTTGTTGTGTAATTTTCAATTTCAATTTAAATCAATTAATATTTGAAGAAAATAAAATATTCTTGAAACCTGAATATTTTTATATAATAAAATTGTAGATTATTTTCCGAGTGAGATGTCATAATTCGTTTCGTTAAATTTGGACTGCTTTTGCTCCGTTTATCTTATTTTCGACAATTTAGTAGCAGCTTTAGCAGCAAATATCGACTTTTGATAGGATGATCATATTTGATGATATCTATGTACTATTCTGTTCATCTCGTCATACTGATCTCTGCAATATATTCATTTGTGCATCTCAGTGTCCGGTAAACAGCAAATTCGATGAAACGTTTTTCCGTATCGGTTTCGTATTTGGGCCTTTGGATTTCTATGACCTTTCATTTATCTATCGTGTAAAACCAGTAGCTACTAGCATTTATATTTTTGAAATTCAACAGTTATGACTTTTGCTTTTCCACAGGTTTCAATATATATTTGATGGTCCATTTTGGTCTGCCACTTCATCCGTCTGCCACACTTAAAAAAAATAATGTAATAAAGTAGGTTCGCATGGCTTCCATTTCTCAGAACCCATTCTTTTCCTACCCAAATCTGCCTTGTCATCGCACACAACTTCTCACCTTTATTCTAGTGCCGAGACCACTCTCCCTCTCCATAACCTATCCTACATCCTGTTCTTCCCTTCGACTGCTCAGCCAAGCGCACAGCCAAAAACCCACTCTGACCACTCACATCACCCACAAGTGCCAACAACACCTTGAAACCCGACTGTGCTCCACTCTCTTCCGACCCCGACATCCACCCTTCAGATCAACCAAACCCCCATGCATCTTCTATTCCTACCTCCCCATTCAACAGCAAAGCCTTCACTCCTCTTTGGAAAAAAATTAGTTCATATATTTATTGCCGCATTCATCTTTGCCTAAGACGGTACTCGCTCGTATCTTCCCCTTTCATCCACTTGCCGCCTTGTCTCGCCACAGCCTCCCTCTCTGTTCCCTAGCTTCTCAGCTGAGACAAACTTCCCACTATTGACAGCCGTTTTTCCTTCTTGGAAAAAAAATACATATATTTATAGTCTATATTTGCTTGGTGAAAGCTTGCCAGCCCTGTTTATATGTTTTGTTAACCCCATCATCGAAGCTTCCATCTGTTGCACCCACTACTCCACCTCCCTCTCTAAAACTCCGCCTCCTTTTTCTGCCGACTAGCCATGTCACCACCTCACACGACCCCCTTCATCACAACCCTGCATGTGTACATTTCCATTACCCTTAGATTCTCTCCTCCACCAGTCCTTTTCTTATCTAATATATATGTCATAAATATTTCGGTTTGAATTTACACACACATATATATGAAGTTATATATATTGCCTGAATATATATACATGTTGCAATCTTTTGATATTGATTTGTTCAGTGCTTTGTTTTGATTTCTATTCTAGCTAAAAGTATATGTATGACAGCTTATATATGTATGTTGTTGTTGCATGTGTACTTCTTGGCAGAAAAGTTAAATTTATTTGTTTTTCAATCCAAGCTTTTATATGTTATATATGTTGCACCTATATGTCTTGTCAGTAGAAAGATATATATATATATATATATCACACATACATATATTGGTTCCTTCAATTAATAAAACAAATGTATGTATGTGTGTGTGTATATATATATATATCACGTATGTATATATTGGTTTTTATCGAATTCTCATGCTAAATCTGTTTTTTTCCCTTATCGCAGCTCTTTGACATGTCATCCATGTGTCCGTATGCGTATCCATGTCAGTTGCTTCTCATTTCAATCATATTATAGCCTTAAAAGATGAACAATCACTCACGATTAACATTCTTATATTTAGTAAATTTAATTCACATAAAATGACGATTGAAATATGCTGTTAAACTTGAATTATTAAGTTATTAATTGTTAAATATGATATGTCATCATCTGCAATTGTTCACTTATGAGATATTACACCATAACCCTGTTGTATATATTTAAATTTGTTGCTGATGATATATGCATCTTGTTGATCTGTTATATTATTATCATATTTGTTCTCACTCTGCAAGTTCCCTGTTAGTTTAGAAATTCTCTATGGGTTGAAATGATACATACCCGAACGATATTATAGATTAGGGGAAGATCTTTATGGGTTGAAATGATAAACCCAAGCGATTTTCATTGATTTTTGAAATTTTGAGATTGTGGGTTGAAATGATATATATCCGTAAATATTTAACATGCGGATTAAATGATAAATAACCGTATCACTTGACCATAGGATAGAAAATTATACACGGACACTGTTGGTCAATTTCGAAAAAAACAATGCCAAAGTTTGAAAGGAAATATATGGATTTTTCAAATATTGATTTTTAAATTATAATTTAAAGAATTTATTTTAATATATGTGTAAAATTTGGATTTTTAAAATTATATGTTTTGGAAATATTAAATTTATAAGTTAGTTTTGAAGATATAATTTTTAAGATATTTCATATAATTTTATTTTTTAAATATATATATACACATATAATAAGATTTAATTTAATAAAATTTAACTTAATTAATATATAATTATTTTTAAGTATTTATATAAGAATTTTATAAAAAATAAGAATTGAAACTTATTGAATTTGAGATTTTAAAGATAGGATTTTATAACTTGATTTTGATAAAAGGTGACGAAATGAATATTTTCAAATTTAAATAATTTAAAAATTGAATACTTAGTTTGATTTAAAGGTGTAATTAGAGATTTTATTTAATTTTTATTAAAATGATTAAGTGAATATTTTCAATTTGAATAAAACTAAAGTTAAATGTTGAAATATAAATGAAACTTTTATTGAAAATGTTTGAATATTTAAACTTTGAATCTTATTGGAATTGAAATGATAGTTCAAACCTGGGTTTGAAATCGATAAAACTGAAATGGTTTAATGAAAATTTGAATTGAATCTTTAACCTTCTAAATTGAAAGTGTTGAACATGGATTGATTTAAATTAAATTTTGGAATCTAAGTTGATTTGAATCGATTTGTAGATTTGGATGAAACAATTCTAATTGGGAAACTATTTCGGTATAATCTCTTTAAATAAATATAAACTATTTTTAATTTACAATTATTTTAATATATAAATTTTTTAATATATAAATTTTTTTAATTTATAACTATTTTAGTATATATACTATTTTCAATATCTAAACTGTTTAAGTTGGAACTATTATGATTACGAAAGTGTTATGATTTCAAAAGTGTTATGATTTCGAAAGTGCTATAATTTTGAAAATGTTATGATTCTGAAAATGAATATTATTAAAGTGAATAATGATATCGAGTTGATATATTTTTGAAATGAATATGATATTTTGACTTGAAATATGAGCGATTTGAAATGAAATGACTACGGTGTGAAATAAGCGTTTGGTTGTTAAAGAGATCGGGATCGAATATTGTCATACTCTCTGCCAATACCGAAAACCACTTTAACAGTTATGTACGTGGTGGAAATTCCAGAATAAAGTAGGATGATTTGGAGACGATTCTATATGATATTTTAGCGTAGCCCTTACTCCCATGAGTCAGCTTGATGTGGCTAAAACATGAGCTATACCGGGCCAAGTGGGGTCGCTCCCCTTATCGGGCACATTTCTTCGACATCATTCTATTGCTTTTATGATTCGATTGGGTGCACTTTGATTTGGGAGTGTGTCTCGAGGTGAACGGTAGTAGCTGCTATGCGTTACCACCAATCCGGGAGTGCAAATGGTATTTCTACCCTAGCAATGCGTAGCGTGCCTTGTCACATACCTATGGAGTGCAAACGGTATTTATACAAGTTTGGTTTGTGTCGTACCTAAGGAGTGCTCCCTGATAGCCCACCTACGGGTGGAGTTTACAATACTGTATAGACTACCACATTATATAAAATGTGTTAAGGGAGATATGGGTAACGTCGTAACGCTATTTTAATATTTTACTTTACTAATAGACATACTATAATAGCGTATATTACTACATATAAATAGTTCCACGGATCCTTAGAGGATGGAAATCCCAAACATCCTTTAAGTAATTTGTATTTCGGTTAACATTGCACTTGAGTTGAATTTACTGGTACAAGAATGTTAATCCTAACTCGAGTGTTTTGTAATTTGCTTTATGCTTGGGTCCGACTGAGTGCCACAACATTTGTGACTCGTCTTTGGAGCATGGAGCTTTGCTTGGAGATCCATCTCTATCTGTTCAGCCTTCTGTTATTTCTAGATGTATGTTTAGCCTTGTCGGTTACTTTTGTATTCGACACTACCTTGTATTTGAGACTTCTGTAGTATTTTGTTTTAAAATCTGATGTTCTATAGTAGCTTCATTGACTACTATTTATTTATTCCGTTGCTTATTTTTGTATTACTCTGTGTCTGTATTCTGTGATTGATTTATTTACTGTATATACTGAGTTTTGCCAAACATAAAATTAACAATCTGTTATTTTGAGCAATTCAGGTCTGATATGAGTGGATGATTGTCAATTTAAACTGTTCGAAATACCGGGTCGTTGAAATGTCAATTATACTGTAATGACATTTACTATGGTTTAGTTTACTGTCGTGCTTTTTTTAACAATGTGGGCTCTAATTTTGATTCTGTGGTTTTTAAGGCTTAACAATTTAAGGAAAGATTGTAGGTTCCAACTCTGTTTCATTAATTCTCAAAACCATATCTTGATTAACATTTATTATGTTATGAATCTTTAAGTAAAATTTGCGTACTGATTATGACTATGTTATCAATCCATACGCAACGTTTGTGCATTTATTTGGGTCAACTGAGTTTTTGTGTCATCTTTTATTTACTGTGACATTTTTATGCATTTGTTCGCTAGATTTTACCACAATGGATGTTGCCTGTAGGGAATTCATTGCTGAAATGATGCTCCATAATGATTGCTAATCCAAGTATGTTCTGTTGACGTGCTTTGAAATATACATATCACAATAACTTTCTTTTACAAATAAATTGCCAACTGCATTATTAGTTTTTGTTAGGTTTGGAAACTGTTTTTTTAAGTTTGGATATATTTTTGTTATGAATGTTAAGTTTTACTGAAAATCCTTGATCTTCATATAGTTATCAAGGTGGAGCAACTTCATGGTGCCCTTCATTATTGGAAGCTGAGATGGTTTTTTTCATAAAAAAAGTTAAATATTGATTAATTTTGTGTTCATTATCCCATAATTAGATCCATTCATTTATCCACTCAACCACCATTTTTGTTACTACATTTGTAGATACATTATTCCATATTTAGTGGAAGACATGGTGCGTAGAAGATCATCGTTTGTGCATGCTCATGGATGTCAATTAACGGTAATGCATATTCCTTCTTACCATCGACAATTTACATCCATCTTCTCTGAATCACTGTTTTTTTAAACTAGGAAAACCTTTTTAATCACTACCGACATTGCGATTCCTGAACAGTGAACTTAGGGAATAGACGGCTAGCCCGCCACAATCGCTATTCCAAGCTAGACAGACCTTTCGGTTGGCATGGTGCAGGAGGTGGGAATCGAACCTCAAACCCCTCATGAGGGAGGCATATCGCCCCACCACCCGACCACGCCTACAGATAAATGGGGTTATTGTTGCACCATAATTAATGGGGCATCCAACCAAGCTCTTCTTTGAATCACTATTGCTATCGTTGCACCAAATTTAATGGGGTTATGAATTGTTTGATGTAATTTAAAATGATGTTCTCAATTTATAGGTATTATTTTTACCGTGTTAATAATATTTCCTCTTGAAATATTTTTATTTTTCATAACTTTATAAACTTAATACCAACTTCAAATTTGTAGCGCAATGCCTTATACTTCCGTTCTTTCGGGTTATTTGAACTATACACCATCTTGCTTGTAGCTCAGATTCTTATTTTGATATGTTGTCGCAAACCAATTATTTTTATTCTTAGCACAATGGTTTAGGAAAACAAACGAAAAGACTGTATATTTAGTGTATTACGTGTACCGTGGTTAATAATTTTTTTTGCAACAAACGCTATTTTGATTACTCTTTCTTTTAGTATGAGGCAGTTATGTACGATTTTTTTAACTTTTCGTAGATTACTCATAGTTGACGGTTTTTTTTACAATACACGTTTGTTTATAACTTTGAGATTTTGTTTAAGCAGACTTGGAAACACACACAAGTGGACTAACTGAATTTGATTATGTTAACAACATAAACAGTTGACACTATTTTTGGGTATCCAATGTTACACCATCTGTACTAAGTTTGAAATTAAGTATTATGAGCAAGTTGCTCAAACATATTTAAACCTTACATGTTCATCTCTGTCGACTGCATTTGATTCAATTAATATCCTTGATTGTCTAATTTGAATATTCTTAAATCCGAAAAATGCAAAGTTTGTGCACACACCCCCATCAAGTTAAATCCAAACATTTGATATTTGATGTCAAAAATATGCATTACACCGTTATTATTTAACAAACGCTATATTGTAGCATATCTTTAAGTTAGTACCTTATGATGCATCGGTAGTCTTATATTATTTATGCTCAATCTCTGACTGATTTTACCTGGAATATATGAAAACCAAGGATAATGCACATAGTTGTTATTTAAAAAAATCTAATTAGAGGTTTGATTCTAGCTAAGGCAAAAGGATGCTTGGGTGTGCAGCGAGTGTTCTTATCAACGGTCCAACATTGATCAAACCTAACGAGTTCGCTACCAATGTCAAATCTCAGGTAACTCCCTTTCTCTTTGTGTTTTCGTGTTGTTTAATTTTTCACCTTCATATGTATATAAATAAATAAATTTCTTTTGCCTAAATTTAGCGGAAATTAATGAATTGTGCTTGCTTACTTAAATGATATTCTGTTCCAAAAATATAACTTGATTGGCAGTATAATATGTTTGGAACATTGAATAAGTATGAATGTTGAGAATCGCATGTCTTTCATATATGTTGGTGATTAATTGTAAGTTATCACTTATTTTTCTTATCTTAAGTTCATATTTTTTAATCCTATCACCGAAATAATTTGTTATGCTATATTTAAAATTCACTGTTTGCTCTGCAGCTGAATGGAGACTTAATTTCTACATTTTCATAACAATCGCCACTTATTATTTTTCATATTTTAAGTCATTAACTTGGGTTTAAAGATAAAAGTTAAGTATAAAAGTGATGGAAAAATAATAATTAGTTTCTCGCCAAATGAAATCATGGTTATTACATAGGTAACTGAGTTTGCTAGATGGATTTGAGTTTGTCTCACCAATTATTATATCTCCATCTGAAGTGCAAACTATTCAATTATATTTCTTTCTCCTTGGAACCATTAGGTGTCAACTTTTACAAGCAACTTATCTATTTTGCTTCATATATAGTTATTTCTAAAATTTAGCACTGGAATTTTACATTATCGTGTCATCATATCATGTTGTAATGAAAAAAACTATGAATTTATTATCATCTAATTAATAATATGTTTATTTGTTTGATTGAATCGGCGTTTTAAAAAATGTTACGAATTTTGTGTTTTCGGTTTTCAATATGTATGTCAAATAAAGAGTGGAGGGCAAACGAAGAGAATGGAAGAAAGATGGATGAGAGGATGAAGGGGATAGAGAGACGACAAAAGAATGGATTGTTTCACATGCTTATGTTATTTCTCAAAATGTGGAAAATAAAAAAAAAGTTATTTTCTATTTTGTATGTTAACTTCATTTTCTAAATTGGTCGTTTTCGATAATATACATGCGTCATATGCATTTTTGTATGGATGAAACCCAAAACTAAAAACAAACCAAACATAATGTACCGAGACATTGTATTCATCTTTGTATGGACGAAAACTAGATTTTAATGTCTATCTGTTTTCCTGATTTTGCCTTTAATGTGTTACCCAGACATTGTTTTTCAATTCAAATCTAAATATCTACGCAATATACGAGAATGTTAGCGGTTGTACCTATTAGTTGACTGCAAATTTATTTTTCAATGAAAATTTAGTCAACCGATATTACTTGTTTGGGCTTAAATTGCAAATGTCAAATACCGTGTCTTACATAAACCACCCTTCAATCGTAGCTTAGGTTTTCTCCCATTTAAGTGTATATTAACTACTACAGCCTACTGATAATTATCTTCCCCACGTGCTCCATAACCACTGTATTAACTAACCATTGTGAAATATAATTTGTTTTACTACTATACTATAATAATCAAGTTTGCTAGCACAAAATTGTTCACTAACACCCTTGAGTAGAATTATGTAGAGAGGTTAAAGAAAAAATAAATTAAAACAGAGGAATGTATACAAAACTAACTGCAGAAACAAGAACACCAGGATTATAGTGGTTCGACATAATTTCCTACGTCCATTGTAAGTATATCTTTATTTCTTTCCTCAAAAACTTGAATATGGATACAATCTATAAACAAACAGCTCGAATACAAGTTTGAACTGAAAGAAAGCTAGTGTAGAAAATGACAGAGTATCCTCGAAGTTCTCCAAAAAAGGTCCCCTCAACTGTACCTCTGCCCCTCTATTTATAAATGAAGACAGGCTAGATCCCCTGCGCAGGCCCAAGACCAGGGTAGTGCGGCCCATAGCTGTGAGTCAAGTTGACCGACCAAATAATGTCGATCGACTTTAGCCGAGTGACAAATGTCGGATCGGGGTTTCCTCGTAAATGACTCGAAGCAACTTCTCAAGAAGCCCGAAGCAAATAGCGACGTGACTCGAAGCGAAGTCATGCCGATCGCCTCACTTTTTGTAGACCTAATAACCTGTTAACTCCCCTGGCATGCATCGAACTAGGTATGCCGAACTATTATGACCGAGCCTAGCTGCCGACCCATATAGTCGTTTTAAGGCCGACCCATACCTGATCGACCCGTATATGCCGAGCGGTATACGCCGAACCACTGAAGCCGAACGACAATTGTCGAACTAAGGTTGAGCTTATACATGCATGCCGATCCACATCTACATTGAGCCAATCAGACCGAACTAACATGGCCATTCCCCAAGTACTCGTCTACCCTGACCGATCCACTTCAAATCAACTGCCTTGACCGATCCACTGCTTACTTATCTATCTCGATCGAACTACCACTTGGTATCAAACCATGCAAGCATGCTGAATCATACAAATATACCAAGCCATCCTTCCCCGAGAATCCAGACTGAACCACCCCGCTTTTACCTTCATTGTCCGAGTGATCCATGTTGGCCATCTCGACCGGGCCATGCGTGACCTTCGTTCTTGATCGAGCGGTGCTTGTTGAACAATCTAGGCCGAACCATGTATTCCAACACTTTTGCCGAGCCTTGAGTTCCCTCACTTCAGCCAAGCCATACAAAAATGCCAAACATATCGAATGCCCCAAACCCTTTATACCTCTAACCTTCCTTGGTCAAAGTCTTGTCTGGCGCTATCTATTACCTCTGTAACTATCGCCTCATAGCTAGGACAAGCTGCAGGGTAACATTTGCCCCCCAAAATGTGTTGTGTGAAGCAACACGACATGCTTTGAATCAGTAACCAGTTCCTGCTTTCAAAAGCCGAGCATATACGATCTAACGAAGGTCGTCACATGGCGAACTTTCCTTACATCACGTGCGTACGTTTATACAATTTTTATTTTAGTAATATTTTCTCTCTCTTTGTTTTTTTTTTTGAAAAGGGATGGCTCAGCATACAAAAAGGAGCCATGTAACCTGTCTACTTGATGTCGCTCGGTATGTTTACTTACCGACCCAACATGGTGCTCAGACCAGCTCCACAGGGTAATGCATGTTTTCCTCCTCTTCTTCGTATCAAAGCCTACACTTCTCCTCTTCTTTCCTTCACTTTTACTTACATTTTTCTCTTACAACCCCCATATAACTTTATTTTCTCCAAAGCGTAGCCCGTCGCTCCATCCCTCTTCCTTTCAAGCCTAGGCGTTCCACTTTGCAACTCGAGCTGCCATTGAAGCCAAACGAATCTCAACCCAAACCCAACAGTTAGTAGAGGTCCCAAGCTTTTCATATAGGTATGAACCTCTCGCCTCAACTTGTTCTCTCAAATTAGGAGCCGCATAAGTTTTTAGGCGGAATTAGTATGGACCGGTGAAGGGGAGGACGAATTGGAGATGGAATTTGCCTTAGATTAGGAATTTGATTCGATCTTGGTGGAGCTAGGGTAAGGTAGAAGATAGAACGGCTATTGCCTTGACTTTGAGGTCGGGGAAAAGGAGAAGAAGAGAGTCCAGTGATTCGTATTAGCTGGTTTATAATTCATAGAACTCTGCTTGTCGAACGAATGAGGAAGGACGGTGGTAGCCTACTGTAATAATGGTGAATCGTTAGGAGCTTAGTAATAAAATAGGTCAAAATCTCAAAGAATGAGTAGCTCAGCATTCGTTAGGTTGAGGCCGTTCAGCCTGAAATAGGAGAGTGCCGTTCGGCCTAGGATGAGAGTCCATAAGTAGGGTCCGACATACTGAGCAAGCAAGGTTCGGTGTAGCCCCAATAGGCCGTTCGGTGTTGAGAGAGCATCGGTAAGGAGAGTGAGTAGGTCGGTGTTATTAGTATTGCGGGCCGCTCGGTAGCTTGTAGATAGATGATTCGGTATGTTGGTCCAGAAAGGCAATGGCTTCGGTCTTTGAGGTTGGCATTGGCAACCAAGATCATCTCCACTTAAACGTAGCATGTGTTAGTATCACATACTTCCACACCTAACTATAGAACAAGGAAAAATGACAAGGACTTAAGCATATGAGCGTATGGAACTGTTTTGACTAATGACTCCATAGTTTTAAGGACTATAAATGCAAGTTCAACTTAACAAAAGAAAATAACAGCCTTTAACATACAATGCTAATGTCCGACTTTAAGACCCATACTACTGAACATAGGACAAATTCTCGAGGACAGTCAGTGATGACGGTCTTCGAAGATGACAGTTTAATGCTCAATCACACTTCATCGGTCTTTAAATCTTTAATTATTTTACACTTATGCTCGAATGATTTCACTAGTCCACACACCACACGGGGGGAAATATATTTGTCGTCATATCTAATATTGATTATTTTTCAAGTATAGTTAAAACAGGTATCCCCCCATATTCGACGTTTGTTGAAGATGGCCAAAAGATCGGGCTCCGCTACAATTTCAGATAAACCTAAGCCAAGTTCACAACAGGAAGTAGTGTGAACTTCGAATCCATCGATGATTCCTATACAGAGTATCCCCAATCCATCAGCTGCCGTTATTGACCTCGCCCCTGATGTTATAGATGGAGCAGTCATCCTGGATGATCCTATTGATTCACAAGCTTCAAAAATCAACGAAGCCTGTCTTCTTGGTTGTGTACAATTTATGGAATCCGTTTCGACGATGTTTTAGTTCCATCGAGGCAAGATCGGCCTCACTTGCCCCCAGCTGGATATACAGCGTGCAATAAATTCATATGCTGGGATGGTAGCGTGCCACCATTCAACTTCTTTCTCCATGAAGTGCTACAGTATATCGGGATTGCCCTGACACAGCTACATTCCAATAGCCACGCGTTCATCTATGGCACTTGTATTCTCTTTATAAGCATCCTATTCAGGCTCCCCACTCCCGGTGATATCCGCTATATCTATCGTTTCAAAAGACGGTCCGACAGTCCATCTTTCATATTCCTTGAGCCATAGTTCAAGTGTCAGATCCTGACGAGGGCATGGAGTAAATTCATCCAATATAAGCAGGAATGGTTTCACATACGCTACCCCCTGGCTTTGCGAGAAGATGGCTGGAAGGGAGTAAGTTCCATTTTCAGACTAATATTTGTTTAAGGCATGAAGCGCATTCTCTCTAAACTTCTTTCGATTTTTACAGGTATCAGCCCACATCTCGAAGGCACTGGGTTTTCTGAGGCCGTCGAGGCCATTCGAGCAGTTCTGGTGGGAGACCGAAAAATCAAATCCGTCATTTCCTATGAATCGCTTTTAAAATTCGGATTGTTGGTGGAAGTTTGGCGAATAAGTCTCCCTCACAATGCCACTACAACCGGATCTGCCTCGAAAAAAGGCAAAAGGCAAGCTGGGCCTTCGATGCCTTCTACGGGAGGGACCTCCTCTGAAGAAGGTGAAATAAAGGAGGCCGAGGCGCCAAAAATGACCAATGAGAACTTAGGCTCTAATATTACACCTATAACCGACGTACCTGACATCACAAAATTGCTTCTCCCTTCGAAGAGGCAAAAAGCCTAGCCTATAAATTAAAGAAGAAAACAGTTGGAGGGACTTCTAAAGTTACCACCATCCCAGTCGAGAAATAATCGTCTCCCCAACATCCAGAGTGTTCGCTAAAAGGTCTTTCAGACCTGACCATCTCCGATAACTTACTGAATTATGGTTTTAACGACCCAGGAGATATGGGGCATAATTCTCTCACGAGAGGCGATGTAGGCGATTTGGTTGGTCGACATAGAGAGTCAACCCCTATAAGTAAAGCAAAAGAAACTGGTCCGTCGAGAGGAATCACTAAGACACACATGAACACTTACACTTCATCCTGCACCTAAACTTCGGTTGTTGCTAACTTGTCTTCACTTAATTTCTATGCAAGTGATATGGGGCACACTCATGGACTCGATCGCCTCCATGGATCTTCTATCTTTCACCACTTCAGTCGAGATTCAGGGTCAGGTAGACGTCGAGAAAGAGAAGATAGTGGCGATAGGGACTACCATCCCAAAGACTCGTCCTCTTCTCGAAGAAAAACATACAGCTTCGGCCAACACTCTGGTTCATCCAGCACAAAGCAATCTCGTGAGCCTCATAAAAAGTCTATGGCTCCGGCTAAGTAAACGCCTCCAATTTCTGCACATGATCCGTCAGTTGCCGAAAGATTTTCTGAACTTAAAGCCACATTTCCAAAGATATGCTTCGACGGGCTGAAATTTCTTCCTGCGATTCATCCAATTCCATGGCATGTCAAACAAACCGCCATTGCTTGCAACAATGGTGTCTACGTCCAATATGATGTGTTTGTTCACTTAGCAGAATTTTTTTTAGAAGTTTCTATGGAACGCCAGTATGAGATCGATCGCCTGAAACTTGAAGTCATCCATGATAAAGACATTACCAAAACCCAGGATGAAGATCTTTCCTCGTACAAATCTCAACTCGAAGCTGCCCAACAAAACGCTAAAGATACAACCGAGGCCGTCTGTAAGCTACCCACAAAATGGAAATTGATAAGGCGGTTCAACGGTGTCGCTTTAGCCTTAGAAAAAGACTCCGTTCAAAAAGAGAAAGATGTCCGTCCTCAACGAGTCAAAGAATTGGAGGAGCTACTCCTTAAGGAGAAGGAAGAAAAAACTGCCGCTTAAGAGGAGTCGCAATGATATTGTGACGAGATTGTGGCTATACGACTTCTAAAAACGAAGCTTGATGAGGAGCTCTCTGAAGTTAAAGCGCTGAAGGACACTGCCCGTGAGGAGGGTAAAAGAATGGCGCTATTGAAAATCGATTCTCGCCACAAGGTTGCTAATGAGGCTGGTAGGGAGGAAAATAAGTGCATGTTTGGTCCACTCATTGCCGAGTATAATGCTCGAGTTCTCATGCATCGTGACCTAACCTTTCTTGGCAAGGGCTACCTCGAATCTTTGGCCAAAGCATGGGACATTTTAGTAAAGATTAAAAAGGTCGAGTTGGGAACTGAAGAGGTTGATGAGGATTCTCTTGTGAAGGAAGTACTTCACGATAATGAGCACACCGACCTATCTACGGTTACGGCCCTTTACGGAAGAGACTCTTCCTCATCAAAAGGAAAAAATGACACTGTTGGTCCATCCGGAACCGAGTCTCCAGTTCTGCCTCCTGTTCAGCCGAGTGGTCGCTTATCACTCGATCCTTTCGAGCAGCATATTGACTATAACCCAGAGAAGCCTGGGCTCGATATTCATGCTCTGTCCCCTATCCCAGAGGGTGAGACTGCCAATAAAGCTGAGAGTCAACCAGTGACTGGTACTTAACCTCCCTTTCTAAAGTTCAAATAACCATCGCTTCTTAGCGAGAAATAAATTTTAATATTTGTCTTTTATAACTTCGTGTAGGCCATTCTGACCCCGAACCAACTCCAAGGAGCGATGTCTCCATGGAGAAGGAAAAGAAATTAGGAGAGGCATCTTACACTGGGAATGCGCCCAGACCCGGTGCTCAAATGATCGGGGTGCTCGATGAGGACAAACTCGAGAACCCCTCACATATAAAATAACACGATGTAGTCGAAATCACGGACGCCTCCAAACATACTTTGAAATTAAGCATGGAGGACCAAATCGTGGAAGAGGGGAAGAAGAAAGTTGAGATTAAGGCTGAGCCCTAAGTGGTGGAATTGGATGATCTCCTGAACAGGCCCTTGAAGGTCATTCTCCCTGGTGGGACCAGGCCACTAGAAGTTCCTCCTCCTTCCCCGGGCACCATCTCATTATAAAGTAAGGCATCCAAGAGAAAACGCTCGGGTGAGGAGCCTTTGGAGAAGCTGAGGAAGGAGAAGAATTCAAAAAAGTAGCTATCTGATCGTGCCTTATTCAACCCGAACAAGTCTGAATTATGTAGTGATTTCTATTTATTCTCACAATCGTTGTAAATAAACTTTTGGCTACAAGTTCAGGAGAAATTGTAGTGGAAGTTCATTTTGGATTATTAAATAAAACTTTGTTTCTTTATTTTCGATGATTTTCGCTGTTCAGCTTACTGTCTAACTTGTAGCCGAAATTCGAAATCTTGTGAGTTACACAAGCTTCAGTTTACTTCCATATGACTTGGAAATTTTTGGAATCGTAAATCCTTTAGTCCATGCTCTAGGGACTTAGAATACTTTTAATCCGTGCTCTAGGGACTTAGATATTTTTTGAATCATTTATACTCTAGCCCGCACTCCGGAGACTCGGAGCACTTTAGTCCGCACTTTGGGGACTTAGAGATTTTTTGAGTCGTTTATACTCTACTCCGCGCTTTGGGGACTCAGAGTATTCTAGTCCGCACTCTGGGGACTTAGAGATTTTTAAGTTGTTTATACTCTAGTCCGCACTCTCAGGACTCAGAGTAATCTAGTCCGCACTATGGGGACTTAGAGATTTTTAAGTCATTTATACTCTAGTCCATGATCTCGGGACTCAGAGTACTCTAGCCCGCACTCTGGGGACCTAGAGATTTTTAAGTCGTTTATACTCTAGTCCACGGTCTAGGGACTTAGAGTACTCTAGTCCCCACTTTGGGGACTTAGAGATTTTTAAATCATCTATACTCTAGTCCACGCTCCAGGGACTCAGAGTACTCTAGTCTGCACTCTAGGAACTTAGAGATTTCTAGGTCGTCTATACTCTAGTCCGCGCTCTTGGGATTCAAAGTACTCTAATCCACACTCTGGGGACTTAGAGATTATTAAGTTGTTTATACTCTAGTCCGCGCTCCAGGGACTTAGAGTACTCTAGTCCGCACTCTGGGGACTTAGAGATTTTTAAGTCATTTATACTCTAGTCCGCGCTCTGGGGACTTAGAGTACTATAGTCCACACTCTATGGACTTAGATATTTTTAAATCGTCCATACTCTAGTCCATGCTCTAGGGACTCAGAGTACTCTAGTCTGCACTCTGGGGACTTAGAGATTATTAAATCGTTTATACTCTAGTCCACGCTCTGGGGACTCACAGTACTCTAGTCCGCGCTCTGGGGACCTATAGATTTTTAAGTCGTTTAAACTCTAGTCCACGATTTGGGAACTCAGAGTACT
Organism: Allium cepa; assembly: GCA_030765085.1. NCBI lineage: Eukaryota > Viridiplantae > Streptophyta > Magnoliopsida > Asparagales > Amaryllidaceae > Allium > Allium cepa. The sequence goes on along the minus strand of CM060937.1, from coordinate 281,469,269 downwards.
CTAGTCCGTACTCTGAAGACTTAGAGATTTTTAAATCGTTTATAATCTAGTCCGCGCTTTGGGGACTCAGAGTACTCTAGTCCATACTCTAGGGACTCATAGATTATTAATTTTATTGATTAACCTTTAATTTTGTGTGCACGTTCATACGCCAAACAGAATAATGTGATTTAATTTTTTGCCAAGGAATTATCGTACATGGAACATCGATAGTTCATAGAAAAGAGGATTCAAGCCTTTATTATCAGCAATCAAATAGCAACAAATAAATTGTCTTATTACATGCCAAAAACAAAAGAAAAGCATAATGGAAACAATTACTACTAAAATGCAAAGGAAATAACTAAGTGTAATAACGATGCAAGTGCTTATTATTCCACGCTCTAGGAAGCGTCATGCCATCGACAGTCGCTAGTTTAAAGGTGCCTTCTCCAAGCTTCCATTCAATGATGTATGGATCTTCCCATGTGGGATTCATATGCGATGAGATCGGAAAAACTCGCTTCAAAACGAGATCGGCCACATCAAATATTCTCGGTTGGAATTTTTCATTATAATATTGAGCGACTCGGTGCCTATATGTAGCCGCCTTAGATCAGATTCTTCACGTTTTTCATCAACAAAGTCCAGTGATTCTAGTAAGAGATCCTGATTCATCTTAGGATCATAATGAGTTATCTGATGTGAAGGGACTTCAAGTTCCACAGGTATCACAGCTTCCATGGCGTATGCCAAAGTAAATGGAGTGTGGCCGGTCGTGGACTTGTGGGTGGTTCTGTAAGCCTTGAGTGCTGTCGGAAGCTCATCCACCCACTTACGTCTAGCCTTCTCCAAATGTTTTTTCAATATGGATTTGATTTTTTTGTTTACGGCTTCTACTTGTCAATTGTCTTTAGGATGAGCAATCGCTGCAAATCTTTTCTCAATGCCGTACTTTTGACAAAATTCTTTGAACTCCCTACTTTCGAACCGAGTTCCATTGTCCGTAATGATAGTTCGCGGGAAACCAAAATGGCATATGATGTTTCGCACAACGAAATTAATGACCTTTTTGGTGGTGATTGTAGCTAAGGGCTCTGCTTCCGCCCACTTGGTAAAGTAATCGACCGCAACAATTGCATATTTTGCACCACCTTTGGAGATTGGCAAGGAGTCGATTATATCGATTCCTCATATTGCAAATGGCCAAGGACTAACCATTTGTGTGAGTTTTTTTGGTGGAGCTCTCGGTATTTTTGCATATTTTTGACTTTTTTCGCATCTTTACACAGTCCACGATATCTCGATTTATAGTTGGCCAATAGTACCCATAGCGGAGGATCTTTTTTTCTAGCGTCTGCCCCCCACTATATGGTCACTACATTCTCCTTCATGAACTTCTTTGAAGACCCGCTTTATCTCATCATGGGCGATGCACCAAAGTAAGGGAACCGAGAATCATCTCTGATACATTATTCCGTCCTGCATTATATATCGTGATGCTTTGCGAATGACTTGTCGTCTTTTGTTCTTTCTATCGGGCAAATTCCCATGTAATAAGTATTGTTTGAATGGGGCTATCCATGACTCCCTTTCACTACACCACAAAAGGCTTTTAACAGCGTTTGATAAACGCTGTAATATGATACAACAGCGTTATTAGAAACGCTGTATAACGACATGCTGTCGTATATACATAACTTACAACAGCGTTTCTATAAACGCTGTTGAAACATCTCCGTGACAGCGTTTATTACGAGCTGTCAATAATATTTTTTACAGCGTTTCAGACGTGCTGTCGAAGATGTTCAAATTCTACTTTAACTGTTTACAACAGCTTTTTCTAAACGCTGTTATTGAATCATCAACAATTTCGACAGCGTGATAAAAACGCTGTGATTGAATCATCAACTATTTCGACAGCATGTAAAAAACGCTGTTATTGACAATTTCAAGATAATTACAGCACGAAATAAACGCTGTTGTTTCTTCATTGACAGCATTAATCAAACGCTGTCTTCTATTTATATAACAGCTTTAATATTCCACTCTATTTTTGAATATTCCAAAACTATATTTTAAGCATATTTAAGCAACTAGTATATATAACAGGTTCTAATAACTATTAATTGGTTACATAAACTAGTTAAGACAATATTAATAAACAAAAGACATCCATAAACCAAGTTTCAATAATATCCATAAACAAAAATAACAAAGTAAACTATTGACATACAAACACCTCTGCCTATACAAAGTAAACTAGCATCCATACACTATTGAAGCAACACATACCATTTCCCAATCATCCAAACACCTCTGCCTATACGCGAAAAGCTTCCATGCTATCTGCTTTCTCCCACAAAATCATCACAGCCTTCATACCACCAGAGAACTTCAACACCACCACTGCTCCAGAGGACCATGAAGATGAAGAAAAGTATTGTCACAAATTACTGCACATCTGACCCAGAGTTGGAGTTTGCCATCTCCACAAAAATCAATCTTCCATTCAAAATCTGGCACATTAGATCCCATCAACAGTTGGAACAATATCATCATAATTTACTTTATATTTTTACACACACAATTTCAACACCAACACAATTTGCATAAGATTTACATGTAACAAAACAACACAACTAGCTCATGGAAAAAGCTGTTTAATATACAAAATTTTACAATGGGAAAACCTCAATCCATATCTTTCTTTCCAGCATAAAGAAATGTACTAACAACATGTAGAAAATATTGAAATATGTTGTTCTCTCTATATGACCAAGGAAAGAGAGAAGCTAGGACTTAAAAATGATCAAAAGCTGTGACTTCCATTAGATCTTATGTTCGATTGCTGAAAGCTATCAGCTTTTGCTAGCACAAATAGTAGGAGTTACGTATCATCATCATCATATTTATACCTTAGGTTTTTGAATTTTTCCTTCAGTATTAATGATCTCATCTCATTATTGATGCATCATATTGTATTTTCTGTATGTTTTTATACATGCTTACTTTGTTATTTTTGTTGTGATCTGTCGAAGGTACTGTAATCCTGTTAATCCTGTTATATATTATTATTAGCAGTATAAAATATTAAGTTATATATTATAATTATATAAACTAATCCTGTTAATTTTTATAAAACTTAGTTAATTTTGTTAAAATTTCATAATACTTAGTTAATTTTCATAAACTTATCTAATATTTATAAATATTAGTTAACTTAGTATTATTATTATAAATCTTAGTTAATAGTAATAATAATTATTATTATTATTTGGTTATGTTTTAAATTTTTATGTACTTAGTTAATTTTTATAAATTAAACTTGCTAAATTTTATAAAACTTGGTTAACTTAGTTAAAAAAAATTTATAATAATCATACTTAGTTAACTTAGTTAAATTTATGGAAGAAAGGCAAGTAACCATTGAAGATGGAAGCGCAGAAACAATGATAAAACATCTTTTACCTCCTCCCATTCAGCAACCAGCAAGCTCGAAGGAACTGTTGTGACATTTCGACTTTGTTCCAGATTCATCTGCTTATATGCAAATAAAATTAAGAAGATGATTTCATGAAAACAGATAAAAAGGGATTGTTGAAGAAATTAATTATTTACTAAAAGGAGAACATACTCACATGTATTTGCTCTACAGACTACCAACTGTCCAAAAAGTTTAAGTTGAACCCTGTGCAGTGAAAAAAAAGGCAAAAAGCAAAAAAAGCAATCAAATGAAACGCTGACAGGACCATTGCTAAAGTGTTTAAGTTTAAAAGAAAGATAAGTTGTACATACCATGCTGACAGGACTTCCTTGATAAGTTTCATAAGTGCCTTCTCCTGCTGCAATTTCCGAAGAATCTTTTAAAGCATGATAATATATTGTTTCAAAAATATCTCTGTTTAGCTGTTGAGCCTGAACAAACAGTTGAACAGATAACAACGGATGAGGCACAAGGGGAAAAATTATCCATACAAGTTAAAGACAACCAAATACCTCTTCTGAATCAAAAGGCATGCCTAGCAACATAAATGCATCTGCCAGGCCTTGTACACCTAAACTAATTGGTCTATGCCTCATATTTGACCTCCTCGCCGTCTCATCTGGGTAATAATTAACATCAGTTATCTTGTTGAGGTTTGCAGTAACAATTGATGTTATCTTTCAAAATTATGAGCATATTAAGCAACGCTTGACACATGATTACAAAATTAACTGAGTATGCATATTAAAATAATATTCTAACCTCGGCTAGCTTGTAAAAATCAAAATATCTGTTCTTAGATCCAATGCTTCCAACTAATTTAGATGGATGAGATTCCAATGGAACATTCTGAAAATTCATAATTTTGTTTATAGTTTGCATGTAAGAAGCTAGTACACAAAGAAGTGTATTATTTGATGTAGGTAGTAGTACCTTCTCTCTAACAAATCTTGGTAGAGATATTGAAGCCAAATAGGACACAACATTTTCATCAGGGCTAATTGAAGACAGACATTATCAATAAAGTAAGGCCCGAAGGTACTGTAATCAAAGTGTGGGGACGAAATTGATTTTCATTAGAACGGGAAAAAAGTGACAATAAAATTATATGCATGCTTCAGTTCAGAACCTTCATGATTCAGCACTTGCTTCGAAAATTGCCATGCTTCAGTTCACCACTTTCATGCTTAAGGACCTAATTATGATTTTTGGTCATGTTTATAGTTCAGTTCAGTTCAGGCGGTCCTCTAAACATTTTAAGGCCTTTGATAGCATAAATGATATGAGTTACTTCCATCAGTGAAGTACATAACCATCAATTCATTTTAATGCCATGTTATTTTGAGAATCATAATGAATTCTCTCTGATACATCCTACAACTTTTCCAAAAAATGCCCAGGAGTCATTTCTGTATTAATCAAGACGTTAAAAGATCAATATGATTCCTATATCATTCTTCCTCAAACTTAAAACACATAGCCATATAAGTTTGCATGCATGTTATACAACAAATATTTTAGTTCAATTCCTGACGGTAATATACATGTATAATACAAGTTTACATGCGTCTTACACAGTAAATGTTATACATATATATTACCCGGTCTCTATGCATCATACTGTGTCATGTCTCTAATTAATATGCAAAGTTTTAGCTGTTGGTCTACTATTATGGTTGTAAAAGTAACGATGATAAACTATTGTTGAACAAGATCCAAAGTGAAATTAGTATATATGGATTACAAGTGAAAGTATGTAATATAAATATTGTTAGGATAATCAAGATGATTAAGGAGATTGGAAGTGTAAAAGATTTACCGCATTTTCTGTTACATCTCCATACAAACAACATACACAACAACAATACCCACACTTCCTCAGCAAACCAGAAATCACCACCTAGTCATGCCAATCCTGAACCATTCAGCCCAGTCGTGCCAATCCCGAACCATCTCAACAACCTGCATATTATCCAAACAAACAATGACACAGTAAATACTGCCACAACCTGAACTTTGATTTATTAAAAAAATCTGAAGTTAGAAGGGAAAGAAATCAATGCTTGCTTATAGAAGCTAATGCATTGAATTAAGTTTATTAACAACTACAGAGCAGTATTTTTTTTTCTTTTTATTTGATCTGGATTTAATTTGAATCTGCATTTTACTTCTACCTGATCTTTGAATCACTTGAAACTTGATTTGTTTTTGGAATTGCTTGATCTTGACCCTCGTTCCAGATTGAAGATTTTGACTCAGCTTTTATTCTGAATCTTGGTTTACAGGTTTTGAATTTGAAAACTTTCAGACTGGGAATGTTTTTGATCAGGCAACCACATATCAATGGTTTTCAATGGTTTTGAATTTGAAAACTTCCCACTTCAACCACATATCAAGCACTTATCCACTACAAACAGTTACAACAGTCATTCAAAACCATCCCACAGCAACAAAACAAACATTTAACCATTTTTGTTTCAGTCACAAATGCAGAAGACAATAAGCAAATAATACCAAACTGAAAAAGATTATGCCAGTGCAAGGAAAAGACCACTACTGCTATAGAAAATGAAAACTAATGTTAATACCATAGAGTACTTTCTGTTTTATAACAAAAAATTCGAATATAAGACCATCTTTTACCATATGTAAGTCTGAGTAAAAATTTAAGTACTTTTTCATATTTATGGAATAAAGTAAAGAGAGAGAAAGAGGGGAAAAACATCAAACTCAACCAAAGGGTAGGAGGATGATAACCTGTTATAGATATCCCAAAAAGTAGTTCATCTCATCATGAATCCATCTGTTATGGAATTGATACATCCAAGTAAAACCTGGGCATTAAAACAACACGAAATTGAGCCATTAAAGCAACATCTACACACACACAACGTGAAAACTAAGCCATTCGTATGATTCATGTGGCACTCTATGAATGCATTGCATCTCATATAATAAGCTTCGAAGGACTACTTGAATGAAAAAGAAAATATAAGGACTCCAATTTAGTTTTAGGATCTAGTACATTTTCATGTACACTTTAACTAATAACTCAAATGAATACATGATAAAAAACATAAAATATTGTATTAAAATTGATAATTACAGGTAGGCATCATTTTGAAACACTGATAAACATTTACCGTAGAATAAAACATACTGATAAATCCATATAGCAGCATATAAAATATTGTAAAGAGAATGATAAATACAAGTTACTAGTTCGTATATTTATGCCATTTGTAATAAGTATGATACTATTAAGTGGCAAACATATTTAACATTGCAATAAACTAAAAATATGACAAATGCATATAGCATTGTGAAGAATTAAATGAAGAACCGATTTATCCATCTTTAAAAAACTAAAAAATAAGGATGTCCCAAATTGGACAATGATATATCTCTGGATTGTTTATCTGGAGATAGTGGGAGTGAATCATGTTTCTATTAATTAAGAATTTTCTTGTTCAGAAAATTGATAAATTTATTGTTAAAAACCATGTAGTTTTACATTTATGATGATGTGTCAAACTAATTTTTAGATCTAGAAGATTGGTGAAGTAAAATAACTAGTTTTCCTATGGTCATTAAGTGAGTAGCTTCGTCGTAGGATTTGCCGATGGTGCTCTAAGTGGATCAGAAAACTCAAGTTTGAGAAAAAGAAAAGAAATTTTAGGGTTCTTTGATTTTGGAGCAAGAGGATAGCTGTGAAGGGAAAATAAATGGCAAGACTAGGATTTAATCTAACTTCCTAAGTTGAGATTGGCAATGATAAAACAATGTTTAATTATTATTCTCTTCTTATTTATTTCAAACAACACTCCATTTAGAAACACTGATAATAATTGATGTCACTAAATTGTTTTCTTATAGTGTCACCTAAACATACCATTGATAAAGATATGCATGAATTCGTGTGATTCCTCTTAGACATTTTCTTAATGAAAGCTTTTGCAAACTTAACTATTCACTTCTGAAATGTTGCTTTTGTATGATATGGCAAAAAAGGAAGAAATGGTATCAGTTGATATGCACATAAAACTAGGTGAAGCATAGGAATATTGCCCAAGGAGTACTTTACGGAAAACTAGTGATAAATATGAAAAATGAATTTGACATGGTAAATATTCAAAAGCTTCCCTCTCCCTATGTCAAGAAACATTCTCGGTCTGTATGTTCTTGGCATGTGTAAGTAATGAAGGTAGGCTTTGAGAACGAATTCTTTGTTCTAAGAAGTGTGAAAGGTATTTTCTAATCGGATTCTTATACAAACATTTATTTTATCAAAATTTTGCTTATATATCTCTTTTATCTCGCATTCATATATTATATACCCAATTGTAAAGGTACAAAGTGCACATGAGATTCATCCTCAAATTGCATGTGCCCAATGTTCTAAAACAATCATAACCATATACCCTTTTGATTTAAAAAAATTAGTTAGAATATGTATAATATAACGAATGAATGAGATTGTTTAGGGACCAAGGCATGGTGCATATGACATAAAATCTATGCAGTATAAATTGGAACAGATTTAGTCACACACGCATGCCTATTTTAATTTCATAAAATTGAATTATTTCTCAATATGCTTTCTTTGATATATCTTGTTTTTGAGTGGTGGATGTGGACAATCATATTGGATGTTGTGAAAAGTGAAAACCATAGATTTTATGAAATTAAACCTGCAAATAGTTCAACACTGAACTAAAAGTACACAAAATTTTGAAAAATTGTTTAAAATGAAAATTTTCACCTTTTCCCAAATTATACCAAGAGTAAATAGCAACAATGAAATCTGAAAAAAAATTAGTACATACCAAAATTACAAACACTATCAACAAAACAAATTTTGAAAAAGCAATATAAAGGAAAAAAAATCAAGATAAAGTAAAAGATGGTAACACATACCTATAGTCGTACTCGATCACTTTTTGAAAATTAGTTTTAACTATTGCACTTGGGGTAAAATTCTAGAGTAAAAGCAGGGTAATTTATTTGAACTTGTCAAGTGGTATTGCAAGAAACTACCATGAAATCTGACCGTTACAAGAAGTAATAGGAAAAAAATCAAGTTATACTGATATGCAAACACATTAATCAAATTGCTCTAGAAAATATATGTCAAATGCAATAATGAATACATACAAAGGACAATCTCCTTATTACAAGAACCAATTGTGGCTTTTTTATATCAAGTTGTTTGTGGAAGTTTCTTTTAAATTTCATAATTCACTTCTTCAGGTGCCAACACATTTTAATAATATATATAATCCTACAAGTAACCCATACCTGAACAATTTGGTCTTCCTTTAATGCTGATAAGCTAAGCAATATAGGAAATCTTCCAATAAACTCTGGAATGATACCATATGATAAAGATCTCCACTCTCAACCTATAGTTAAATTCCAAGTACAATAAAGTTTGTAAGATTCAAGAATCCATAATTATTAGAGAAGGGAAATCTGGGTATCAACAAACTACTAAGACGTACATTACATATTATCAAAGAATTTACCGATTTACAAACCAAAGAATAAATATGGAACATACCGATTCCAACAAGGATGAAGTCACTGCAATACTGGTTAATCCACTATCCCTCAAACTTGCATGTTCGGGAGCCCTAAAACCTATATAACAATCTTTCCATCTGTAGTGTAATAAAAAAGCAGAAACTTCTCAGTTTATGGGAGTAGGAAATTGATAAATACTAAGGCTGTTAGATAAATTCAGCTTTCTGATATCGTTTTCTCCAACCTAATTAACAAATTAACTTTCAATATTCTACATAAATTACCTCAAATCAAATTTTCGAAGAGAACCGTCAAAGAATTCTTCAGTGAATGGTAGTCTTAACTATTGACTGAACTCAAAATCAAATCATTTTGTTCTGTTTGCCAAAGACAAATTAAGGGCATTAGGGTCAACTGAATTGGATATTGCAGGCAAAACCAGAGGATGAACAAAATTTCATGGGAGATTTCATGCGTTTTTGGTATTTTGATTAGGTTTAAAATAATTCATCGAAGGATCTGGGATTATACGAGAAGTTAAAAAGAAAAGAAAGAAAGGAAGGCGGCTAAAGTAACCGCGAAATGAAAAAATGTCAACATTGAACGGCTTAGTTTGAACAGCGTTTAACATTCTAGTTTTTATTTGTCAAAGTACTTTTGTCAGCGATCAGGGAGGAAACGCTGACTTCTAATGCTGTCAAAACTACATTTTTTTGTAGTGGTTGTAATATTATGGGGAAAGCGTGCATTCTTATGATATTTCAACCTACTACCATTTTTGACTATCGTTGTTGCTTCTTACTTATGAGAGTAAAAACATAAATACCAATATTTTATGTAAGTCATGTCCTACTAGTGACCGAAAAAATTATGGAGCTTCTCAGTAAGATGCATTTTGTAACTCTGTGGAAAATAGAAAAAATTTCAAACTACATGGCAATGTAGATTATCTTTTACAACTTGAACCCTTTTCGGTTATTTTTCTCTCGTTGTTTCAAACACTCGTGTATTTGGTGAACTGGAGTGTTGATAATTAAGTATTCTAAGGCTTTCCGATTATATAATTCTTTAATTTAAGCAATTTTCTAAATTCAAGTCTACATGGTATCTTGAAAGGTTTTACATGTAGAATTAGAATTAAGGTAACATAAATATTAGTTAACATGATTGAGCTACTTGCGCAGCCTTTAAGCAACATTAGGTTAGCTTTAACAATTCTAAAACAAGAAGTATTGTTGATTCTAGAAAACTATAATAAGATTACCCAATGCTTAAGTATGTATCAAGACTGAACATGAAGGTCAATCTAATGGTTATATGGTTATAGGATTAACAGCAGAACATGAAGCATCTTGTAGAAGTTTAAAATCTATATCCAGAAATCCAATTCATGCAACTTTCAGAAAGTTATATCAAGAACTTTATAGCACATAACTTCATGAATATATTTATAATTGAAGATAATATTACAGAGTTATCATGACTAGCAGAAAATCAAAAGTAAACATCTTATAGAAAATCCAACAATTCATGGATTATGTTGTTCAAACATATATCATATATGTTCAATTTCAATTAACAACATTAATCAAAACTACCAGTAGTGTTCATAACACCAGGAGAATTATACGAATAAAATAGTCCTTCCAATTGTTAACGGTTAACAAAATTCTATTGGCAATTAAACAAATTCCCAACTCCAGTAAAATGTTTTCTTACATGATGTTATACATTAAAATCGAATACAGTAAGACTTTTAATCTCAACTAACGTTTTGCAATTAGCTTTGATACCATTGAAGGGTTTCAACAATAAATTTGCAGCAGAAATTAAATCAAAAACCATTCATCTGAAATCCTGAAACTAGGATCCAAGCGAAAAAACAGTAAATTGAGAAAGACATACCAATTGATTTGTGCAGAAATCCAAGCTGGAGATGAAGATCTAAAATTGCAGCGAATTGACAACATAACCCTAACTGGACAGCGTCTCTATGGTATCCACACAAACGCTGCTTATTCCACGAATGCTTATTATCAAGCTTCTGGTCGCCATCACCATGATTTTAAGCGAAGTCCGAGTCGGATTTGCATGTGGAAGTCGGAGCTCGAAGAAGCGGTCGGTGAGGAAGTGAAAGCGGTTCGAGTCGGATGGGATGAGGACGATGATGCGGTAGTTGATAATTTACGTAGGATTTAGGATTTGGGATTGCTGGTGAAATTTGAGGAGGATTTGGATTTCATAGATTTATTACTTTGCGTGAAGATAAGAAGAAAGGATGGGGGAAAAGTAGCAGCGTAATGAAATAATCCTCAAAATCAAGCGGGCTATTTCACACAGCGTTTGTGGTAATCATTTTTCATTTTCAACGCACTATTGTCAGCACTTATGTCAAAAGCGCTGTCGATTATTGCTGAGAAAAGCCCATTTTGTTGTAGTGTTTCAATTTCTGTTTCAAACACAAAATCTACCTCCATCTCGTTTTATACTCCGAGCATGTATTCAACGGGAACCAATCCCATCTTCTGTGCATCACTAGTAGTTGCGAATTTTTCCAATGAATCAGCTTCCCCATTTTGTTCACGTAGGATGTGTGAAACATCGTAATATTCAAGGTCTGCCAACTACTCTTGAACCCGTGTGAAGTGTGGAGCAAGTCTCCGCACCTTTGCTTGATAGTCTCCCCGCACTTGGTACACCACCAATTGTGAGTCACAAAAGATTTCAACTGATCTTACTCCGAGTTGCCTGACAAGTTTTAATCCAGCAAGCAATGCTTCATACTCAGCTTCGTTATTCGTCGTTGGGAAATCAAGCTTCAAAACACAAAAAATTGATCAGTTTTTAGGAGTTATAAGAATAATACCAGCCTCAGAACAGCGATCATTGGATGCCCCATCGGTGTACAGCTTCCATTGAATGGGGGGAATGACATCACCACTAATCAACTCGTCTAATATGGTAAATTTTGCAATGAAATCTGCTAGCGCTTGCCCTTGGATAACCCTCTATGGCATGTAGGTGATATCGAATTGACTCAACTCAATGTTCCATTTGAGCAACCTTCCTGAGGTTTCTGGTCTTTGGAGCACCTGTCACATAGGTTGATCGGTATAAACGCTGATCGAGTGTGCCTGAAAATGCAGACGGAGCTTGCATGATGCAATCACCGAGCAGTAGGCTAGCTTCTCAATCTTAGGATAATTTCTCTCTGCCCCCATTAGACGTTTATTGACATAGTACACTGGCTTTTGAATTCGATCCTCCTCGCAAATCAAGGCCGTACTGATGGCATGCTGAGACACGGCCAAGTATACATATAACACTTCATGGTCTACAGGCTTTGATAGAACCGGAGGACATTCCAAATGTCTCACCAGAGCTCGAAAAGCATCCTTACAGGTGGGTGTCGATTCAAAATTTATCTTCCCTTTCTTTATCACATCGAAGAAGGGAATGCATTTGTCGGTCGCTCTAGATATGAATCGACTCAACGCGACGACCTTTCCATTCAGGCTTTGTACTTGCTTATAGTTCTGGTGTCTTAAATAGCCTGTATCTTTTCTGGATTAGCTTCAATTCCCCGTGCATTGACAATAAAACCTAAAAACTTTTCCGATGCAACGCCAAAGGAACACTTCAGCGGATTGATTTTCATTTTGTAGTATCTAAGTATATCAAATATCTCCGTTAAGTCTCGAATGTGTTCGTTTGACTACCGTGACTTCACGAGCATGTCATCCACATAGACTTTCATAGTTCTACCAATTTGGTCTTTAAACATCCGATTCACCAAGCACTGGTAAGTCGCCCCTGCACTCTTTAACCCAAAAGGCATCACCATATAACAATATAGCCCGATGTCCATGACAAAACTAGTGTGTTCCTGATCTTGAATATGGGGATTTGGTTGTATCCCGAATATGCATCCATAAATGACAATAACTCATGTTTGGCCGTTGAGTCAACCAGCTGGTCAATTCTGGGTAAGGGTAAATATCCTTAGGGCATGCCTTTTTCAGGTCAAAATAATCAACACAGGTACTCCATTTCCTATTTGCTTTTCTCACTAGTACGGGGTTAGAAACCCATTCAGGGTAAAGGGCGTCATGGACAAACCCATTGGCTCTGAGTTTGTCCAACTCTTCTCTGAGAGCAGCAGACCTCTCCGGGTCCATACCTCTCCTTTTCTGTTTCACTGGTACATATTTTGGGTCAATGTTCAACATGTGATTTGCTATGGCAGGAGAAATCCTGCACATATCAAAGTAGGTCCAAGCGAAAATATCCAGGTTCGCTCGGAGGAAATCAGTTAGGTCATCAGTCATCGAGGGAGTGAGTTGTGATCCAATCTTAAGCATCTGTGACGGGTCATCATGGCTGACTGAAATGTCAATCATTAGTTCAGTCGGTGTAGCTTTAGGCTCCTTAGGTTCTTCATCATCGTCTCTCGGATCTATGGCTCTGTAGATCCGACCCTACTGCCCGAGCCAAGGGTCGGGCGTTACTTGTCAATTTTGCGCTACTTGGATGCAGATAGAGTTGTCCACAATCTTTCCCTTCTCTCTCCGCTGGGCCTCTCTCAGCTCAGCCACATAACACGCACGATCTGTCGCCTGATCGCCATGTACAACCCCAAATCCTCTATCCGTCGAAAACTTCAAAGTCAAACACCATGGGACCAAAGCTGCCCGAAAATCTGCCAGGGCCTATCGGCGTAGAAAATCATTATACAGGGAACCAACATCCAATATCATGAACGGTAGGATCCGTACCCTCCTACGTTGACCTTCTCCTAATTCAACTGGTAATTCAACAAAACCTATCACATCAGTGGCTGCACCATTAAAACCGTGAATGCGGGCTTTAGATGGTTTTAGATCCTTTGCCTCCATCTTCATTTGGTCATAAACCTTTTTGAATATAATGTTGACAGAACTCCCGCAATCAATCAATATCCTTCTCACAAATGCTGGCCCAATCATTACTGAGATGACCATTTGGGTCAATGGTAGGTGCCTCCACCTGATCGGCATCTCTACTTTTGAACACTATATCATCAGTTATCATTCGCTGCTGTTTTGCTGGAAGCCCATCTTCCGAGTTTGAGCAACATTCAAAGTCTGCATGTTTCAATGAACTAGCATAGCGCTCCATTTTTTTCCAACTCTTATCTGCTGGATGAGGCCCTCCGACAATTTTGTTTATGATTAGTCTACCTACAGTCCGAGCAGGTTTCTCAGGATGGCGCGGAGCTTTCCCACGACTGGGTTCTGACGTTTCTTGTCCGCCTTCTTATGGGTTCTTAACAAACTACTGTAACTTTTTTTGCCGAATCAATTTCTCTATAGCATCATGGAGGTGTCTGCATTCCTCAGTGCTGTGCCCATAGGTCTCATGAAATCGCAGTATTTCCCAGTCTGCTTTTGTTCCTCGATGGATTCCTTTGGGCGTGACTTTCGGTATTGGAAGGTGTTACAAACTGACAAATAAATATTCTCCAAAGATGCATTCAGAGGATTGTATTCGTTGTAGGTCGGGATCCTTGGCTTTCGCTTTCTGGCTTCCTTCTTTCTTCTTGAATTTTCCCTTCCAGACGCTTTAGGCATCTCAGGGTTGTTTTGAACATTAACCTTGACCTATCCAGAATTGTCGCCAGCCTGTTTTATCGCAATGTTGCTTTGCACCGTCTCTATGTCAGGCCCTGGCGCACTGCCTCGCCTCATCCATCTGGCTTTCTCTCTTCTCATGAACTGGTGTGCCTTTGAATAAAAACATTCCAGGGTAGCCGGAGGTTTACCTGCCATCCAATCACTGAACTCCGAATCTAGATCTACTCCTCGCATCACGGCCATAAGAATAGCGTGTTCATTCGGGTTGCTAACTTCGGTTGCAGCAACGTCAAATCTTTGCAAATATTCTTTTAACGACTCCCTTGGAGCCTGGATTACATTGGATAAAGACATCACGTCCTATGGACGAGTGGTATGAATTCTGAACTACTCCACAAAATTTAGTTACTAACTTATCTAATATGGAGATCGATCGTGGATGAAGTCTGGTGAACCATATGGTAGCGATTCCAGATAAGGTTATTTGGAAACATCTACACTTAGTCGCATCATTCGCCCTCGCCGAGTCCGTCATCCACTCGTATCTCATTACATGCTATCGGGGATCAGTCTTCCCCTCATAGGCTGGAATAGTCGGCATACTAAACTTCCAGGGGTATTCGGCCTATAGGATAGCATCTGTGAATGGAGTATGACTTCTATCTATGCCCCAATCATCATTAGACAAACCCTGATTTTCCCTCATCAGCTGTCTGACGATGGCTGACAAGTCCGGGGTTTGGATAGGAGGTGGCAAGTTAGACTCTGTCCTATGTGACCGTCTTGGCTAGTGTCTCCTTGATTGGTGATCCCCTAAACGAGCGTTCTGGGGACCCGCTTCATTGCGTCCCTGGTGAGCCAGCCGGTCATCTTCCACTCGCGCTCCAGATCCTAAGTTTTCCATTCCAACTTGAGAGCGGTTTCCTAGATGCAAGCGAGGGGTCACGGCTCCTGGTAGGGAACTTGGATCATTCCTGTTAGATTGATCTACTGCGCCTATTTGCGCTGTTTCAATTCTATGGCATCTATGCTTGAGATGTTCATCGGATGAAATGGAGCTATCAAATAATGAGTAGGTAGCGGGGCTTCCTCCAACATTCTGATGTTATTATTGAGTAAGTTGGGTCATGAGATTGGCGTTAGGCTGAATCTACTTATTAAGCTGCCTCCTGCTTTCCACAAGTTCTCCCATCAGCTTTTTGAACTCTGTTCTAGTGACAACTTCTGTTTGGTTTAGGACGGCGACGATCCCTACGTCTAGATTAGCTTGTTGATTGTTGGGTCCTACTTGTTGAGCGCCAGCGGTCTCGTTGACATCCGCATTGTGGGAGGCTGGTCTGGTACGCAGTCTTCCCATTGTAGAGTTATTGGTAGGGACTCTGAGTAGAATCTATGAACTTCTTGTGAATGAACTTAGATCTTCTTTGAGGGATTTCTTCAATCTAGTAGCGACAAAGTAGATCCTAATGACCTAAGAATGTTATTCTCAGTGAAAGCACAAAAATATTAGCACTAAAATTGTTCACTAACACCCTTGAGTAGAATTATGTAGAGATGTTGACAGAGGAATGTATGCTAAACTAACTGCAGAAACAGGAACACTAGGATTATAGTGGTTCGGCATAATTGCCTACGTCCATTGTAAGTATATCTTTATTACTTTCCTCTAAAACTTGAATATAGATACAATCTGTAAACAAATAGCTCGAATACAAGTTTGAACTGGAAGAAATCTAGTGTAGAAAATGGAAGAGTGTCCTCGAAGTTCTCCAAAAAAGGTCCCCTCAACTATACCTCTGCCCCTCTATTTAGAAATGAAGACATGCTAGATTCCCTGGGCAGGCCCAAGACTAAGGTAGTTCGGCTCGTAGTTGTAAGTCAAGTTAACCAACCAAGTAATGTCGATCGAATTTGGCCGAGCGACAAATGCCGAACCGGGGTTTCCTCGTAAATGACTCGAAGCAACTTCTCAAGAATCCCGAAGCAAATAGCGGTGTGACTCGAAGCGAAGTCATGCTGATCGCCTCACTTTGTTGTAGACCCAATAACCAGTTAACTCCCCTGGCATGCATCGAGCCAGGTATGCCGAACTATTATGACCGAGCCTAGCTGCCGACCCATATATGATGTTTTAAGGCCGACCCATACCTGACCGACCCATATATGCCGAGAGGTATATGCCGAACTACTGAAACCGAATGACAATTGCCGAACTAAGCTTGAGCTTATACATGCATGCCGATCCACATCTGCACTGGGCCAATCAGACGAACTAACATGACCGTTCCCCAACTACTCGTCTATCCTGACCGACCCACTTCAACTCAACTGCCTTGACCGATTCACTGTTCACTTATCTATCTCGATCGAACTACCACCTTGTACCGAACCATGCAAGTAGGCCGACCCATATAAATATACCGAGCCATCCTTCTCTGGGCATCCAGACCGAACCACCCCGCTTTTACCTTCATTGTCCGAGCGATCCATACTGGCCATCTCGACCGAGCCATGCGCGACCTTCGTTCTTGACCGAGCGGTGCTTGAACAATTTAGGCCGAACCATGCATTCCAACACTTTCGCCGAGCCTTGTGTTCCCTCACTTCAGCCGAACCATACAAAAATGCCGAACGTATCGAATGCCCCAAACCCTTTATGCCTCCAACCTTCCTTGGTCAGAGTCTTGTCTGGCACTATCTATTACCTCTGTAACTATCATCTCATATTTGTAACAACCTGGATTGCGGTTACCAAATAATAAATTAAAATTGGGATTTTAATTTAATTGGAGCTATTAATGAATTTTTTTATGTGGCTAATTTGTTCAAAAGTTAATTATTTTGAATAAATTAATATGTTGGGCTTAAGTCTAAAATGGAGAATTTAATGGAAATTAATTAGGGTAAATGGAAATTTATAATATTGCAAAATTTTATATGTGTAAAATAGTGCAATATTTGAATTGGGAATTTAATCTACAATTTAATTGCAAAACGGTGTTTTTTGGACAATTTTGACTAAAAGGTGTTTTGGAATAATTAGGGGTTAAATTGTAAGTTGGAAAATATTGTGATGTAAAATTTTATAACAATAGCTAAATTATTTTGGTAACATATTTTAAAATTTTATGGGTAAATAATGTGTAGTTTGTACTTAGAGAAATTAGCTAACTTGAGATATAGAACATATTCCAAGTCCTAATGGGTATTAGGCCCACTAACCCACTTCCATTAGCCTATAAACCATCTTCTATCCATTTGTTTCAGCCAACATCTCATTCCATAAACCATTAAACCCTAGAGCAAACACTAAATAATGGCCTCCAAACCTAGAGCAAAGCTTCATTAATCTTCATCAAAGTCAAAGGTGTTTTAATCTAAGCATTGGAAGGTAATAGCAATCACAAAATCCACCTCTAATCCATTGTTTAATTTCTGAAATTATTTTGTAATCCTCTTTTTTTTATGCATTTTGATTATAGAAGTTCTTTGATCTTCTTCTCATTGCTTGGGAAAGAGGTAATAAATGCTAGCTAGGA
Organism: Allium cepa; assembly: GCA_030765085.1. Taxonomy (NCBI): domain Eukaryota; kingdom Viridiplantae; phylum Streptophyta; class Magnoliopsida; order Asparagales; family Amaryllidaceae; genus Allium; species Allium cepa. Next base: position 281,451,129 of record CM060937.1, on the reverse strand, counting down.
TTTTCTTGATGTTCTGGAAAGCTTATTTTGTAGTCTATAACTTCTATGTTTTGAGTTTTGCATAATTTTGAGGTTTGAATGGTCGAAATCACGTTTTTTTGTTCCTGACATGACAACAAACTACAAGGTTGATAAAATAAAAACCTAAAATTGTTTTGGCCATAAGTTACTCGTTTCTTATCCAAATCTAATAATTTTGGATGTTTTGGAAAGCTTAGATATAGGGATAAAAGTTTCATCTTTTGAGTTTCATGAAATTTTAAAGTTAATTTGTTCAAAACTGTGCATTCTTACTACTATCCCGAGAGCAAAACGACAGTGATATAGAATTTAGATCTGAGAATTGTTTTAGTCATAGAATTTTCATCCCTGATCGGAATTTGACGATCTTGGTCATTCCGGAAAGCTTAGAAACTAAGATACAACTTTATTTTATTCATTTTTCCAGAATTTGAAATTTACTATGCCAAAATTGCAATTTTTCGTCTTTGGCATGTTAGTGCATAGCTACAGGCCTTAGTCTCTTTTCTCTCGTTGTTTTCAGCCTATAACCCCAACTTTGCGACGCCATCTCGGGCTCGTCCGATGTCGGAATCTTCCATTCTTGATCTCGTTGGAAAGATGAAGTCGATATGTTCAAACCTGCAAAAGTTTGGTTTAGATCTCTGTGCGTTAGATACTTCATTTTTATTGCCGAAGTAGCACCCAGAAACTGTTTTACAACAGTAATCATTTTCAGTTATCGTCGGACCAACTTTGAGACGTTGTCATTTCTTCGTTTCAAGTCGGAACTGAACGACTCTTATTGCATATCAAAGTAGAAGTACTGTATTATGCTCTTGTATATTTTTGTCAAGATCTGGGTTCATATGTCCCTTCGACCATGTCGTCGAATTTGGACCTTTGCACTGTTTTGACACAGCAGAGTTTTATGATTTTTGTCCGACTTTGAGACAATGCAGTTTCTTTGTTTCAAGTCATAATTGCCCAATTCTTTTCGTAGTTTGGAACAAGGATGTAGATCTACATGTCTGGCAATTTTCATGCAATTTGGACTCTGTTTGCAGGTTCAAATATGCCGTCGAACTAGTGACTTCGACTTATTTTCAGTGATTTTATACATAGTATAATTTCGACTGCTTTTCTGAGATTTTCCCATTTCTTTGAGATTTGCCTCTAGATTTCATGCACGGATTTTATAAATCATTTTAAAGTGATTTTCCATCTAGTTAGCTTTTGAAACTATTATTTGGTATTATTTTAGATATTAAATTAATTACTCCATAATAGGAGAATTTCAAAGGCTATTTCTAAAGAGGTTTTCAAACGATTAAAAATCCGTTTTCTCCAACTATTTTCTAAGTAAAATATACACTCTTCTGCACTTCGAGCAAAGTGGAAAGGTGATTAAATGGTTAGGTAGAACACGGACCATGAATCCGTGCATTTATCTTTCCGATTAATCCCCGACCTATTTGATTGATCGTTTTGGCCTTTTGGCCTAGTTTACCGATAAAATGAGGTGAACTTTTTACTGCTTTGAGTGTGGAAGCTTACGATTGGTTAGTAAACCGTTTAGTGCGAACGTTGGGGTATGGGACTCACGTTACTACTTTACGGGTTTCTTGCTAAGAGTTCGTGACACATTCCTACCGTTAGTGGTAAACGAGTACTGGGCCTACGAGCCTTTACCACTACGGTGTGTTTCCTGATACCTTTGGGATAGTATCTTCGGACTGTCTCCCTTAGGTTTAATGCCTTTGGGATAGCGTCTTTGGACTGCCTCCTTCTGGCTCACCACCTTCTGGATTGTGTCTTCGGACTGTCTCCTTTAGGTGTTGCCCCTTAGCTAAAGTGATGGGTGTGTCATTGGGGTATATTTCCTGTGTGATTGAGTACAGTACTAGCGCACTAACATTTTCCTATGTGATTTATATTCCCTCGTGTAGCGCCATTCGGTGATGGTTTTATGCAACCACATGGTATAAACGCGGCTACCTTGTGGAACTTGTTTTATTCCTACACTGGCACTTGTGCTTATGATATGCCGATGATATGAGGCTTGTTATACATCTCTACTTAGATGTTTGTTTCTTCTCTATGTGAGATATTTTGGGCTTTATCGCCATGATATATGTTCTTTTTTGGAGATTATTATGTTATATGTTGCCTCATTATCTTATCATGATTATTGTTCACTTTATCTAACTGATTTTCTTAGCTAGCCTGATCCGAGTATTTTATGCTCGGGTCAGACCGAATTATTTCAAGTTAGGTCGCTTTGGACTTAGCTTGCTTCGGTGCTTCCACTTTGGATGTATCTACTATACTATAGATAGCTTTACTTATTATCCATCCTTTATGATACTCTGATATTATGACTATCTTGTGTATATTCTTTTGACTCACGGATGTGTGAGTAGTGGCTTTGTACTCACTTTTATATTTGGATCTATACTTGATGTTGTATTGTGCTAAAACTATTTGCTTATTATCTGATGCTGTTCTGTGACGTTGCTCATTTTGCTATTATGCTTTGTTCAGATAGATCTTTTAGCCATTGTAGTTTTGCTTTAAGTATTTATTGAATATGTCGAACCACATGAGATGAACAAAAAAAATAGATTCCATTTTTCGACGTGTTCAGTAGATAGTTAAAGTAAGATTACACATGGTCGCTTCCATTATACTCTATCGTCCGCATTAGCAGACAGTATTATCCATATAATACTCTTTGTTAATGAGGCTCTCAGAGTGGGGCGTTGCAGTTTGGTATCAGAGAAGGGTTCAGAACTAAGTATAATAAATACAGAACAGTAACACTTAGTACAATACATCCTAGTATGATTCAAATATTACAAAGCCCTTTCCTCATGACATTGGATAGATAAGTTAGGAATATGTATAGGAATACATTTATATTTCGTAGTATTCTACTTTGAATTATCTATCTTTGAATCGTGCTTAACTCGTATCTTATCTTAACTTTCAGTATGTCTGGAAGAGGTAAGACCCGTCGTTCTGCGGATGCTGGGCAATCCGGTGACCCATATCCGGGAGGCGTTTTTATGACTACCGATCAGATTATGGAGCTTGTTCGAAACTCTCAGCCTCCTACTCTAGTTTCTGATGCACCGCGCAAGTCTGCCTTTGCGCGCCTTTGCAGTGATTTCTCACATCTCGGGGGCAAGCCGTTCAATGGCTCCGAGTCTGTTCTTGAGGTCCAGGCATGGATCTGCGTATGCGAGCGCATCTTTTCTCGCATGACTCTTCCTGATCATGACAGAGTTCTTGTAGCTTCCAGTAGGCTTCAGAACCGCGCTTTGGATTAGTATGAGCTTCTCACTGCCAAGGTCGATGAGATCACTCTTACTTGGGCTCAGTTCCGTGAGCGTTTTGAGCTCAAATTTGTTCCGGAATCTGAGAAGATCTCTCTTGCTCGCCTCTTTATTGATCTTAAGCAAGGGAAATCAACTATTTCAGATTATGTTTCTTCTTTTGAGGCCCTGTCCAAGTACGGCCTCGAGTTCATTAGCACACCACATAAGAAGAATCTCAAATTTGTTGAGGGTCTGAAGAAGTACGTCAAGAAGAAACTGATGCTTCAACTCAAGCTTTCATTCGAAGAGCTTGTAGATTCGGCGCTTCAACTCGAAGCAGTCGAGAGGGAGAAGGATGGTGATGATGATGTTGAGGTGCCCAAGCACCCCCAACAAGAAGAGGTTTTTCCACAAGCCTAATTCTTCCTCTTCCCAGAAGAAGAAGAAGAAGAAGTTCATCAGTTCTGGTTCTCAGCCTCAGTCTCAGCCTAGTGAAACACCTTCCATTCGAAAGTTTTTCAACTGTGGATCTACCGACCATGTGGTTAGAGAGTGTGCCAAACCTCTTATCTGCCGCTATTGTAAGAAGGAGGGTCATCTTATTTTCGCTTGTCCTACTACACCTCCTAGATCTGGCAAGCTTAATGCTACCAAGGCTCCTGCATCTTCATCTCATCCTCGAGGTACGCATCCTTCCATTCTCGAAGGTTCTATTTTATTTCATGATCAGTCTATTAGTGTGTTATCCCGCTTTTTGGCAAAGCCGTGATACCAAAAGATCGATCGAAAACAAAGAACAGTTCGTCTTAGAGATTAGTCATACTTTGCTTCACTATGGATATCGCTGAATTTTGTCCGAGTCCAGATTGAGCTACAATTGATAGGACATGACAAGAAAGATCGTAAAAGTCAGCATCTCAAATTTCAAGTCAATCCGAGTTCATACGCTCAGGTTATGATCGATTCAATTTGAAGGGAAAAGCCTATATTTCGTATCCATCATTATGGGTGATTTCGTATCCATCACCGAACCCTGGTTCGAATCGATCACTTTCATATCGATCAACTTCGAATCCATCGAAGTACCTCGGTTCGACTTGGTCTCATTCGAATCCATCGGCAGATCACCTACTTCGTATCGGCCAACTCCCATGAGTTCGTATCGATCAGGAGCGGCCGTGTTCGAATCCATCGAGTTCGTATTGATGGACTTCGTCCCCATCAGTAGATGATGCACTTCGTAACGATCATCCAATGTCTTCTCCGTATCCATCATGGAAGCATCCCTTCGAATCCATCAGGTTACCCTGCTTCGTATCCATCAGTGCTTCGTATCCACCAACAGTTGTAGTTCGTATACATGAATAAGGCATCATTCGAATCCATCGAGTCAACTAGACCTGGTGACGTGTCATCCATCGATGCGAACGCGCCGAGATATATGGAGTCGACGCGGTCCACTCGGAGTGAAGACCGGATCGAGTCCAAGTTTGCGCTCCACATCATCACAAAGGCGCGTGCCACCATCGATTCGAAACCATCGGTTCGAAGAGATGGATTCGAACCAAACAGCCACTCGAAGAACCCTATTTCATATCAACAATAACTCATGATATACTGATCCAAATGCGATGAAATTTTAAAGAAGCTTGCACACATGCTGAGGAATGTCTCCACCAAATTTTAGCTCAATTGGACATCATCTTGATCGATACGAAATGACTTTGTATCGATCACAGATCGACTTGAAACTTTCTGAGGTTGGTCGTGTGGGCCCACTCATGTGCCAGAAGAAGTCTTCCGAGATTTGAGCGCGATCTCAGCCTCCTACGCCTATATATAGAGCCCCAGAGCCAACAGAAAAAGGATCTTTGGACTCTGAAGCGTCCAGACTCTGCCGGATTGAGATCTTCATCATCCTACATCATATTTTTGCGGTTGAATTCGAATTTCTAGTTGTAACTTGCTGTTGATTGCTGTAACAACTTGTAATTATTGAAAGAGAATCAATAAAACTGCAAAAAACTTCACAATGGACGTAGGCAACATGTCGAACCACTATAAATCGCTTGTCTACGCATTTACATTATTGTTGATTGGAGTTGTTGTTAGATAATACTCGTTTTCAATTTACATTCTTCATTATTATTTCTTCAACGACTCCCGAAGAGTGTTGTGACCAATTTTGGTGCAAACACTTTGGTGCTTTCACTGAGAGAACCCAGATTTTCTCCTGCTCTGTGGATCTGTCATCGATACCGGATTGAATAAATCTAAGAGAGAGAGATCCAGATCATCGAATCCAAGTTCCTTCCCTTCTATTCAGATTTGCATAAAGTCTAGAGAAAGGAATTCAACTTTCAAGATGGTTAGCACAAGAACCACTTCTAACGCTATCAATCAAGAAGAACAGGATAGACAGAATCCTGCGCCACTACGTCCATCTAATCAAGATGCTACTGGACATTCGAAACCATCAGGTCTGATTACCCGACAAGAGTTTCAGTTGCTACTCCAAGAGCCGACCCAGAGTCGGCAACAACTAGCAGAACAGCTACGCGCTAATACCAAGCTGATCAACCGGATGGATCGCCAAAGACGAAAGAGATCCAAGAGAGACCATGCTTCTCGCTCCTCCGGTGAAAGTTATTCATCTTTTGATTATCATAATCGATCTCCACGACCCAGGCTAGATGGGAGTCACATGCCAACTGTTGGAGATCAACCGGCAATGACCGTTGGACGACTGAGAGTTGGTCCATAAGCCAGTTTCCAAACCAGACCCTCCTCCCAAGGAGGTGCCGTTCCTCACCATACCGCAGAATATCACACCACTAACGTCGCGGTTGAACCAGGGGTCGATGCCCAAGATCAGTCGAACCTGGACCGTCGTCATAGTGGACGTACTCCTGAACCATACGTCCCCGAGGACTACGAGCCAAGAAGGCAGGATTTGGACCGCCAACAGCATCCGGTCCAACTCCAGGATATGGGATTCAATCACATTCCGGCACGAGCCGCACAGAACATACAAATGTCGGATCTTCCGACCATGATACGTCAGATGATCCGTGAGAGCTAGGGTCTCACCAATGACGATTGGGGAATTTCCCGAAGTCACACTCCTTTTACGGACGATATTCTTACTGCTGAACCCCCACGGCGATTCAGGATGCCAACCCTGCCCGTGTACGAGGGAAACTCTGACCCTAACCAACATATTCTGAAATATGAATGGTCGATGACCGCCGTCAGAGCTGACGATGCAGTGAAATTTCGTAGTTTCCCCATATCCCTGGAGGGCATCACTACCATGTGGTTCACTCGACTGCCACCTCGATCCATCTCTTTATTCGACCAGTTGGCCACAAATTTTGTTGAATAATTCCGCATGCACGTCGCAAGGCCAAAAGATGTCAACACTCTGTCTAGCGTCACCCAAGCTCCTAGAGAGACGCTCAGACACTACTTAGAGAGATTCCATACTGCATGTGCGGAGATCAGCAATCTGAACGATAACTCCTTCCTTATGGCATTGACTAAGGGGATCGAACCCGATTCTGAGTTTGGCAACTGGTTGGCTGGAAAACCACATGCATCATTGGACCGTTTCCACGCCAAGACGGCTCAATTCCTGAGAAGGGAAGACGCGAAACAGTCTAAGAAGCAGACTGATGCAGGGCCAAGCACAGAAGGAATCCAAAGTAATGTCGCAATCAAACAGTCCGGTGAGAGCTCCGGAAAAGTTCAGTTGAACGTTAAAAACATACAAACTCAGCGAAGAGAGAATGTGAATCAAAATAGAAAACAAGATCAAAATCGTGGCCCACAACGCAAAAGTCCTATATTTGATGGTTATATCCCTCTGCATACTTCACTGGAGAACTTGTATTTACAAACCTGTAATACAATTCAATACAAAAAACCTGCTCCAAAACCGTCGTCAGAGAGACAAATCCATACGGAAAAATTTTGCAGGTTCCATGAAAGCTACGGGCACAATACGAACGAGTGTCGTCACTTACAAGATCTCGTCGAAAAATTGATCATAGAAGGAAGCTGGAACAGTTTGTTCGGGCGCCGCAAACTAGAGATGCGGGCCCATCAAATCAAAACAATGATCTCGATCGACCGAGACAGGAGGACTCCACTTGTCCCCGTGGAAGATTGGTGATAAACGCCATCAGTGGCGGACCGACTTTTTCAGGAGCCTGGAACGACGAAGATCTTCGTCACTGTTACACATGACAGGCTCATTCAATTTATGAATACTTTGCAATTTCCTTTACATTCTAAGTTTGACTTTGTAATAAGGCACTGACTTTGCCATGTTTTTCCGTCCCAGCAATAAATTACTATCTCTTCAAGCTAGAGTTGTGATTCACCGAATGCAACATTCAACAATCACGACACACGAAGAGCTAAGTTCCATCGAACAATGGAATTTATTCAAATAGCGAGTGACTGTGATTCGACCGGCCACTCACTAAGTGAAACCTCAGCTCGGGGGCAAGCCATCACTTCAAAGGCTGAACTGGACCGACACATGACAGTCCTACAACTAACTCCAAATTCCTAGAGCGCGAATTGGAGTATAAACATCAAATAAATCGTTTCCAAAGTGCGAACGGACTCCAAATTCTCAGAGTGCGAATTGGAGTATAAACATCAAATAAATCGTTCCCAGAATGCGAACGGACTCCAGATTCCCAGACTGCGAATTGGAGTATAAACATCAAATAAATCGTTCCCAGAGTGCGAACGGACTCCAGATTCCCAGAGTGCGAATTGGAGTATAAACATCAAATAAATCATTCCCAGAATGCGAACGGACTCCAGATTCCCAGACTGCGAATTGGAGTATAAACATCAAATAAATCGTTCCCAGAGTGCGAACGGACTCCAGATTCCCAGAGTGCGAATTGGAGTATAAACATCAAATAAATCATTCCCAGAGTGCGAACGGACTCCAAATTCCCAGAGTGCGAATTTGAGTATAAACATCAAATAAATCATTCCCGGAGTGCGAACGGAATCCAAATTCCCAGAGTGTGAATTAGAGTATAAACATCAAATCCATCGTTCCCAGAGTGTGAACGAATTCCTAAAATGCCCAAATAGGTGTGATCGACCATCTACCGGCTGACTCCAACTTCCCAGAGTGTGAATTGGAGTATAAACATCTATTCCAGGTTCCCGGAGTGCGAACCAACCCATCAATGCAAACTCCAACTTCCCAGAGCGTGAATTGGAGCATAAACATCTATTCCAGGTTCTCGGAGTGCGAATTGATACATCAATGCAACCTCCAACTTCTCGGAGCGTGAATTGGAGTATAAACATCAATTCCAGGTTTCCGGAGCGCGAACCCAAACATACATGCTATCTCTAAATTCCCAGAGTGTGAATTGGAGCACAAATACCAAGTTAAAGTTCCCGAAGTGCGAACCAAAATATTAATACTGACTCCAAGTTCCCAGAGCGTGAAGTGGGGTATAAACATCAATTCTAGATTCTCGGAGCGCGGACTGTATTACAAACATCGATAACTCTCAAATTCCCAGAGTGCGAACCAGATTATCGATCACAAATTATCCTAAGTCCCCAGAGTGTGGACATGTGTTAAGATCTGCAATAAGTGTGATCGACCACCGAAATACAAATGCTATTCCCCGAAACTGGGGGGCAAAAAGCTAAGTGTTAATCACTAACCGAAGCAATACAATGCCCAAAGTTCAACTTATTCATCAATCACAACATGTGACCAAGATTTTCAGACTTGGCAAATAAAACGAACTCTACTTGACGGTAAAAACACCACAAGTACACCGGACTGAAAGCCAAACGCAGCAAATACTTAAGCACAAAAGAAATGAGAATTGAAACAAAGAAATTGAATTTTATTTCAACTAACTGTATGTGAAGATTCATATACAAGTTCTTCCAAAAAATTTCTACTAGCAGGGGGCCAAGCCTGCATCTATACATAGCCTGCGAAAGAAAAATAAAAGTGCCTTCCTAACTATCAAAAATGCACCATAGGGGATCGTCTACGTTTTCTTCTTCGGTTTCCTCTTCAATGAGGAACCACTGGAACCACTAACAGTCTTCCGCTTCGACCCCGTACCCTTTGGTGGATCTTCTTCTGGCGAAGGCATGATATCGATATATTCCTCCGAACTTGAACTTAAAGAAATATTCTCTTCCGGAGGAGTTGGGTCTACCACCGGGGGAGGAATGGGCGCGCTGGTTCCGACAAGCGTGTCCTTAGAAGATGTCACCGCAAGAGGAGTGGGGCCAACCGCCATCGTAACACACTCAGAATTACCATCGTGTGCTGCCGCTTCCATCTCCCCTCTTTAGGTGGCTTAACAACGGCTGCCTTGCCTTTTCTTTGCTCTTCGGTATCTTGGGCTACATCCGCAGATTCTCCCAATGTTTCTTCATCGGTATGAGTTCTCTCGGAGTCAGCCTCCTCAATTATGACAACTTTAGGCTTTCTTCGTTTAACTCGTTCTTTCGAGGCAGTTCTCAAGACACCGTCAAGCATTATGCTTTGTCTTCGTTCAATCAGCCCAAGAATCCTGAGATTCCTATCTGTCAGCAGCAACTCGATATTCCTCTTTTCACTTGAGATTTCTTGAAAAACCTGAACTATCTCCTTGAAACGTTCACCTTCGGGTCGCTGAATTACGGCTGAAAAGGAAAAGAGATGTGAGTTCGACTTCAAATACATCAGTTTTATCAACTACCCGAAAAAAATAGCAATACTCTTATCTAAATAGCCATCGCCGAGCAAACCCTGGGTGGCATCTAACATAAAACCACTCCGTTTTGAAGTAGCTCAATCTAGTCCAAGCCCCCTTGATCACTTGGCAATTCCTTACCGCTTCCAGGAATGTGAAAGATGGACTATCGGCCCGACTCTTGAAGTTGAACAAGTACCTGATCTCAATCGGGAGTGGGGGTCGATAGAGGTACTTCATAAATGCAATGAACAAGCTATTGAGTGATGCATATCCGTTCGGATGCAGCCAAGATGGGGCGATCCTCAAAAACGACAATACTTCTCTTATATACTGGTTAAACGGAGGGAGTGTCCCAGCTGTACACGCGTGGCGATTGAATGCGGTATATCCCTCCGGTGGATTGTGCGGTCTATCATTTGGCCCCAACAGTAGCACGTCATCCATCGGCAAACCATGTCTTAAGCATATTCTTCCTAGCATGTCTTTCGAATTGTTAGATGGAACAGAGTCTGATGGGTTACTAACGAAGGATGCGTCAGGTAACTCGTCCGGAGATGAACCGATAACTCCAATCTCAATCTCCGGTACTTCAAGCACGGGAGGGACTGAACTCTGAGTTTCTTGCAGCTGCGAACTTGAAGTTTCCGTAACTAGCTAACTCACGAGAAATCATCATTAGATGCTAAAAAGCCCGTGCATTCCCCGGTGTAAAGTGCATGAATGTGTCATGCAGTGCTGTGCATTACTTGAGCAAATTCTATAGAATAAACTGAAATGTATGAACGACAAAACTCTAAAAATCAAACCGGAAATGACTGTCATCGCTGACCGTCACAACCAAGCCATCCAGACGCAAGCGGTTGAATTCATTATATTTTAGTTAAGTAACGGTTCCATCGGTGAGCTTCGAAAGGTAGTCCAATATGCAGTTCTACGGTCAAGTTCAGTCATGAAAGACAGAAGCTCGTCGGAGTCAAGTATTCTAATGTGCAAAAGTTCTCTAAATTCGTCTAATTTCAACTTGGAATCGGTCGCTGCAGTTCAAATTCGTATCGAGTCAAAGATATATCATCAACCATGTTCGAATCGATACGTTTCGTATCAATCTTGTTCGAATCGATACGGTTCGTATCGATCATGATTCGAATCGATACGTTTCGTATCGATCAGGTTCGACTCGATACGTTTCGTATCGATCCAGTTCGAAACGATGCGTTTCATATCGATCAAGGGCACACCATTTCGCATCGATCCGAGAATACCGGCTTCGCATCGATCGCCACTCTCATATTCGTATCGATACAAAATCACATACTCTCCTTCGATTGAAAACTTCACAACTCCTTCTTCTCCAAACAGGCCTCAACTCCATGGCCGCGCTCCATCCCCAATCTTGCTTTCACTCGTCCAGATCTTAAATTCGTCAAAACCGATCATAAAAGCAAGAAGGATGGATTGAGATTTCGAGTTTCATCGTTCTAAACATGATTCTATCCATTAGTTACCTGATTTTAGTGTTTATTTTTGAAGGATAGAAGGACTGAATCGATTCGAAGGCTAAACAGTTGTTTTCTCTTGGACTCTCTATCGATACGAAGGCAAAAGGCAACAATAAAAGTAAAAAGTGAAAAAATGGCTAAGTCCACACTATTTATATGAAGCCATAGATGAACCGAGTCGATTCGCCTCCCAGTCAACTTGACCGGTCGCAGCCAGTCAAAACACGGACCAGTTCGAAAGCTCCGTTCGAATCCATATGCCTGAGGCCTTATCGATGCGAAATTACCCTCATACTTCATCGATACAAAGTACACAACTAAGGATGTGCTGAAGACATTGAATTCCATCGATACGAAGCAAACAGCAAGGACAGCTGAAGATTGTGAACTCCATCGGCTTGAAGCCCTTGTTCACATCAACAAGTTCGCAACCCCATCCACTGCATATCGATACGAACAACAATTTCGTATCCATCAAAACCTATCGATACGAACAGATATTTCGTATCCATACAAACTCGTCGATACGAACGGATGTTTCATATCCATCCAAGCTCATTGATACGAACTATCATTTCGTATCCACCATTTCTCATCGGTACGAACGGATATTTCGTATCCATCCAAGCTCATCGATACGAACTATTATTTCGTATCCATCATTTTGACTCACATCGATATAAAAAACTACTTTTCAACCTTTTACATCGATTCAGGAGAGGATCGATACAAGAGGATAGACAAAAACAACCACCAAGCGTTGTTTCAACTCGAATTCCAAATCGGTTCAGAAGAGAATCGATACGAAATTCAATAACAAACAAAACTGACAACGGCTCGTGAACACATAACGTTAACGAGAGTCAAATTATCATATGTGCATATATGTCGGACTAATATTCGATTTTAAACATTCACAAGATCGAATACTCATCTTGTTAGATTACAACAACCAATAATTAAGCACTATTACACAGCAATCAGTTATATCAACGCAAGGTTACAGCAATACAGAGTACGACTTTCAACGAAAAAGAGCAATGATTGTTCAGAGAGAAATTGCAGCTTTTCAAAGCACGTCATGTTTTCACAAGACGTACTTTGGAAGAAAAATGTTATCCCGCTTTTTGGCAAAGCCGTGATACCAAAAGATCGATCGAAAACAAAGGACAGTTCGTCTCAGAGATTGGTCATACTTTGCTTCACTATGGATATCGCTGAATTTTGTCCGAGTCCAGATTGAGCTACAATTGATAGGTCATGACAAGAAAGATCATAGAAGTCAGCGTCTCAAATTTCAAGTCAATCCGAGTTCATACGCTCAAGTTATGATCGATTCAATTTAAAGGGAAAAGCCTAGATTTCATATCCATCATTATGGGTGATTTCGTAGCCATCATCGAACCCTAGTTCAAATCGATCACTTTCGTATCGATCAACTTCAAATCCATCGAGTACCTCGGTTCCACTCGGTCTCATTCGAATCCATCGGCAGATCACCTACTTCGTATCGGTCAACTCCTATGAGTTCGTATCGATCAGGAGAGGCAGTGTTCGAATCCATCGAGTTCGTATCGATGGACTTCGTACCCATCAGCAGATGATGCACTTCGTAATGATCGACCAATGTCTTCTCCATATCCATTATGGAAGCATCCCTTCGAATCCATCAGGTTACCCTGCTTCGTATCCATCAGTGATTCGTATCCACCAACAGTTGCTGTTCGTATCCATGAATAAGTCATCATTCGAATCCATCAAGTCAACTAGCCCTGGTGACGTGTCATCCATCGATGCGAACGCGCCGAGATATATGGATTCGACGCGGGGAGTGAAGACCGGATCGAGTCCAAGTTTGCGCTCCACGTCATCACAAAGGCGCGTGCCACCATCAATTCGAAATCATCGGTTCGAAGAGATGAATTCGAACCAAACAGCCACTCGAAGAACCCTATTTCGTATCGACAATAACTCATGATCTACTGATCCAAATGCGATGAAATTTTAAAGAAGCTTGCACACATGCTGAGGAATGCCTCCACCAAATTTCAGCTCAATTGGACATCATCTTGATCGATACGAAATGACTTCATATCGATCACAGATCGACTTGAAACTTTCTAAGGTTGGTTGCGTGGGTCCACTCACGTGCCAGAAAAAGTCTCCCGAGATTTGAGCACGATTTCATCCTCCTACGCCTATAAACAGAGCCCCATAGCCAACAGAAAAAGGATCTTTGGACTCTGAAGTGCCCAGACTCTGCCGGATTGAGATCTCCATCATCCTACATCATATTTTTGCTGTTGAATTCGAATTTCCAGTTGTAACTAGCTGTTGATTGCTGTAAAAACTTGTAATCATTGAAAGAGAATCAATAAAACTGTAAAAAACTTCACAGTGGACGTAGGCAACACGCCGAACCACTATAAATCGCTTGTCTGCGCATTTACATTATTATTGATTGGAGTTTTGTTAGATAATACTCGTTTTCAATTTACATTCTTCATTATTATCTCTTCAACGACTCCCGAAGAGTGTTGTGACCAATTTTGGTGCAAACATAGTGTTATCTTTGATACGGGTGCTTCACACTCATTCGTATCAAAGGAACTTGTTGATATTATGTCTTTGGATGTTTCTTGTTTGGCTTCTTCTCTAAGGATTGTGAATCCCATTGGCGGATCCATGACCCTTAGCCTTCTTTGTGAGAATGTTGATACTGATCTTTGTGGCTTTTCTTTCCGTGCGAATCTGCACGTTATGGCTTATTTGGGTTTCAACAAGATATTGGGGATGGATTGGCTCATTCGATACGATGCCAAGATCATTTGTTCTGAGTGGGTACTATTTCTTAGTCACCCCGACTCTTCCGCTCAGTTAGCTCTTGTTCTTCGGGATGTAGATATCTTCGAAGATTCTCTGCTCTTGATTCACGAGATGATGATTGTGATATATCTAGTATTCCTATTGTTCGGGATTAACCCGGTATTTTTGAGCCAGTTTCGAGTTTACCGCCTATGTAACAGCCGCGAATCCGTACGCCTTGAATCAACACTATTCTACCTAAATCGACTCAAGTTGTACAGAAATACAAACCATTTGGGTTAAAGAAGAAGAGGTAGAAAAAGAGAAAACAAAATCAACATCAGAATCTAACCATCGCAGCGGAATAAAATATAATAGATAGTAAATAATCTTTACTCAAAATCAAATATATCTGTTTACATGTATTACATCATCAGAGTACATCAGTCACAGCTCACATCAATAACATACAATGGATACGCAACAACTCAACAGCGGAATATATATATAAACAAGTACGAATGTACGTATCGTCAATCCAGCTCGTCTCCTGAGCTCCATAGCATCATATCCTGTATACTATAATACTCGGTCTGACCCCAGCATTACAGTTAAATAACACCCGAGTCAGTCTGGATTACCAGCGTGAGAAAATCACACCCAATTGATTATTAAAGTTTCAAAAATCCTTTGAAAACAACAGCATCTCGTAAGACCACGCCACAAATAAACATGTCGGGTTTTTACCTTACGATAGCTAAAACAATTTTTATAGAAATCCTCTGATATTATAATAGGGTCTATATACAAATACTTATAAAATAGCCGAAATTGTTACATGATTAAATTCCAGCTACTAGCCACAGAGTGGGTAATACAAACAAAACTCGTACAAGGCTCGTAGGGAGAATGGATTTCCAACCAATGACTAGGCATTGGGGTACCACCTGTCACAGTACGGGGCCTAGATCACCGTACCGAGGATTACTCCCTTCATCCCCTGCAACATAAGGCTGGAACCATCCCTTACTGGACAGTCCCGAGTGAGATCACCCCGCGGTTGGGATCAGCAACCGCCCACAAAGCCGAAAAATAAAAAGGGACATCTAGACTGGAATGACCTCACCCTGCTTGGGTGCTACCCACCTAGCCTTGCTGCATAACCCCTGATTTTCAGTCATTCCCATTTGATGAGGCTTGAGGCTTAAGCGTTACCTTTTTAGAACATATTCCTTAGAATGCCCATCGTCCACCGACGATGTTTCGCAAGCATTCATCCATACAAGTCCATCCCGGGTTCGAACGGAACCGAAGGCACTATTCCTACTACATCCATTTTGGAAATATCCTCAGGATTAGTAGCAACTAGCCCTTGCACTCCAATGCTCCATCTTCGAATTCAAATCGTTTTCACGAAACGTACAAATCGGATCGAAGTGGTTTTCGAGAAATTAATCTCGATCCCAGTCTCTTCGAAACGATCAACGCATTTGGCCAATATTGATAGTTGGTGATTTAACTATCAATTTTATTCACAAAACAACCATCAATCAATAAATAATTTTCCAAATTATTTATTTATCTCAAAATATCCTCAAAGATATATTTCTATTTTCAATCCTTTGAAAACAGTTTCAAAACCATCTTTCCTTTCAGGATAAACTTTCCCGAATATTTACTATCTCCTCTGAAATCTCCAAGCAAATAGATTTAAAAAAAATAATTTTAAATACTTTACTTTGAAATATATATACTTTAAAACACTTAGGATAAAACTACTTAAATAATTTGTTAAAAATACACATTATATGAATTTGAGAAAAATAAGGTTACTTTATAAAATATAAAACCAGGTTTCCACCTTTAAAACAAATATTAAGTCACTTTTAAATAATTAATGCTATAATATATTAAAAGGAAATACTTGGTTTAGAAATTAAATATTAGAAATAATAAATTTTTCAAAACATACCTTTTAAACATTTTTAAAACTATTAACTTATATTTAAAAACTTACTTTGAAAACGTACTTGGTTATTCAGAAAGAAATTCCCAATCTCGATCACTTAAATCAATTTTCCAAATTGATTCACAATTCATTTCATTTAAAATAAATTTCTTTACTTATCAGTTCATTTCAAACTTCATTAATTATGGACTTTATTATATATTTCAATTTGATTTTTATCTCCTTTAGCTGAAATATACAAATCTCAGGTTATTCCCAATTTCTTCTTTATTCTTCTTAAATAATTTAAATCCTCAATTTAAAATAAATGTTTGTTCTTTTAAACAATAACATTGAAATTTAGTTCCACGGACTCTCTATTTATTTAAATTTCTTCCCATACACAAGACTTATTTATTAGAATTTTAAAGTCACTTTATTTCCTTTCCAATTCATTTCATAAATTTATTCAACTTTGCTATAATTATTTTACTTACGCTTCCACTTCTTTTATTTTCATTTTCCAAACTCAAATTATATATTTAGTAATTAATTATTACCCGATTTAAAACAATCAACCCATAGCATTCAATATTCCCACATAATCCATTACAGGATATCAAATAGTCAGAACAGCGAATATTAAATAATTAAATAAAGTTGAGGGGTCCAGTTGGATCCCTCCAACCTGTTCTCCCTGCATCCACAGATGTTAGCACAATATAAAATGCCAATTCAAATATATATACCACACTACAACACATAAATCAATTCAACCATTTCAAGCAATTATTTAAATTTAATCATTTAAAGTTAAATTTAACTGAGTGAGATTAACTCACCTTTGGCCTAAGATTTGCAGTCTATTTCCCAACTGGCTTGCTTCCGTGATTTAAAACCTTGTATAACAGTTATACGATTCATTAATATTTTTAAATAATCAAACTAATTAATTACCATTTATTAATTTGGGTTAACTAATAATTTAATCTCAAACTAATTTTCCTATAACAAATATTTTTGGTAACTTAAATTAATTAATCATCCTAAATATATTATTTTCTCTTTAATGACTAATTTTAGTAACCAAAATTTATTATCGAACTCTATCTGCCGAATTAATTTCTTTCCGGTAAAAAAAATGATAATTATTATTACAAATCAAAATTAATTTTACTGTAAATCTCTCTCTTTTTTTCCTCTGTACTGAGTACATACAAATATATACATATAAATCAATTTTGATTAAAACAAAAATTTAAATTATACCTCACAGTGAACTCGAGCCATCCACTGTCAACCACATTACCGACATCACGTCGTTCGAGAATCGCGCTGTTGCCCTCCCTCTCTCTGTCACAACGACGCACCCCCAATTGCACTAGCGACCGTTGGCTGCCAAATCTACGAACCCAGCTCAAAGACGCGATTCCAAAACCCTACCGACCATCGTGCTTTGCCGAGCTCATCCCACTGCGTCGCAGCCTCCATCTCAAGTGGTCAACTGCCTCGTCGCCTCTTCCAGCGACCAAACCCCTCCAACCCAGACGAAGACGCGACTCGAATCACGAGTTCCCTTTGAATATCGAACTAAAGAATAGAGGAAGGGAAGATGTCGTTCGATCTGTTGTGAAATGAAATCGATTTCAAATCGATTTTGGAAAGAATGAAGGAAAAGAAACCGTGTTTCACGAACGAGAGGAAATTCGATTTTTCATTCATTTGGATCTGAGGGAGGTCTTGAATTGAACGAGAGGAAATATTAAGGAGCTAGATATTTTTTTCTTTATTATGTTGCTTGCTGTCGTTCGAAGGAAGCTAAAGGAGGAAAGATATACGCGATTTAACAGAGCGGCTTCAATTGGATTCTAGCTTCTAAAGGAAGACAAAGAATTCATGATGAAATAGAGAGGAATTGGTCGGCTGCGATGAAAGGATTTCGGCTGATGTGAAAAAAAGTTGACCGGTGAAAAGATGCAGGATATTTTAATTAAAACGATTAATTATATTTCGAAGCATTTTTACCTCGTACAATCACAAGTTAACCCCGAAAACTACGAAATTTGAAATCCGATAATAATTCAATATTACGGACCCAATGGAACTGGTTTCGTCAAATTCCGAGACTGTGCCTCGGAAGGCTATTTTTAAATTCAATTTAAACAATATATTTTAAAACTGATCAAACCACTTTTAATTTCAATTTTACAACTTTTATTATTTTCAGTGCTATCAATATAAAATTTTCACGCCTTCAAATTATTTTTAACAGGCTTAAAACTTCAAATTTCATATTTCACCCAATTCCAAATTATTTAATTTAATAATTTAATCATCAAATAAATTGTGATATTTAAAATTTAAGTTAAAATTACTCTATTAAATATTCAAAATCAATTAAATATTCCGATTTAAAGGCTTAAAAATTCCGGGTCGTCACATTCCTCCCCCCTTAAAAGAATTTCGTCCCCGAAATTACTAATTAGGAAGAATGGTCCAATACCCGTTTACTTTTCCCAAAACCAAACAGTTCAACACCTATCCAACTATTTTTTTTTTCAAAAGACCATTTCTTAGTTTGTAAACATTCCTATTTGCCCAACCATCCAAGTTTTAATCTTAAAACCAATTTTGGATTATCAAAATTTTCTCAAAATTTTTCTAACTCCCTAAATTCCCGAAAAATTTCGCCAGCGTCTCCTTTGCGTGGCTGACTCGGTATAACTACAAAATGGCTCCACGGCCTCCCAAATCCAAAAAGAAAACAAATGCCAAGTGGCTCAATCCAAAATTCCAATCAATTTCATACCAAATTTAAATACGTACCTTTTGTCGGGCAATACAAATTTATCTCTTGAAATCAAATCCAATTTCCTTTTCCCTTTTATAATACCTGCATATCCTGCTTAGCACTAATACCCAATCACAATATTCCCAAAACATTATATCAACTTTCTCACAAAATGCCAATATCTATTCATTCAAATATTAACTTGGAATATATTTATATTATCAATTTCCAATTAAGAATTCACTATTCCTCTCTTAAGTTTGGTATAAGTATTTAATATACTTTTTATATTCATTATCACCTTACCACCTCAGTTTATATCATTTCTATTCAAATTGATTCTTTCATTTCCATAAGAATTTCAATTTATCTTAAACTCTAAATATTTAAATTTTATTTTTCATTTATACTAATTCATGTCCTTATTTTAATTAGTTTCATTCACTAACTTATTTCAATTTCCAATTTGAAATTCTTTTGTCGTTAACAAATTTTTCCAAAATTTCCAAAAATTTTCTAACTCCCAAAATTTCTGAATTTTTTTGGCAGAGTCCTCTTTGTACGGAGGAGCTTTTGCAATTTGACAAAAGAGATAAATATAGATACATCGACCCACACGGTCGGAAAAACCAAAAACAGTTCATATTTCCTATTTTTATTGCGTAGGCGTACCTTATTTAGCATTTTAAGCAAGCAGCTTATTATTTTTAACAAATAGCCCAACCAAATCCAGCCACACGGCTTCCAGGTACCTGTACTTACTCAATTTAAACATGTAAGTGCCAAATATATGTAGTTTAACTATATTTCACTTGTTTACGATAGTTAAAACATATGAATACTAAAAGAAACTCATTCCAAACATTTTTTCCGTAAGCAATTTATATAGTTTCCATGCTAATTCAACTGTTCCAATTAATTTATAACCATTTTCATTTGATTTGAATGGTTTTCAATCCATTCGTATACCACTTCATCAATTTGAATGGTTTGAAACTCAATCGCTTATATTAAACTTATTCTTAAGCAACTGAACTCATATTTAATTCAATTGCTTTCAAAATCAATTTATTTCACTCCTATTAATTCAAATTTAATCCAATATCGTTAGACTTAGTTCAAGTTGAATTCAATTCAACTATTCCCTTTATATTCAACTTAAGTCAATTTATATCGATTTATTCAGATTTTATACTTAAGCTCAGTTTCATTTCACGAATAAATATTTTTCTCTTTCAATTTAATTTGATTCCATCTCAATCCAATCTCATTTCAACTACAAATTTATTTGATTAGTTATTATAAAATTTAACTTTCCAGATTCAACTCATTCAATTTATTACAAGGCCATTTCCAATTTATTTCTACTTATTCGGAATTTTATTTGCAATTCATACCATTACTATTTTACTCCATTTCATTTTTATTCTATACCTTTCAAATTATATTGACTTTGTTAACATTTCAAGTCTAATATTAATGAATAACTCAAACACTGATTCTATTATTCACTTTTAATTTACCATCCGATTTATGAACTCACAGTTCAATTACATTTTCTTGACCAACCTTTTTAAGTCGAATTCAATTTATAACTCGAGTTTTATTTCCAAACTTCATCATAAACTCACAATTCAATTTTATTTAACAATAATAGGTTCCATTTACACATTTCATTAACCAATTTATTAACAAATTAGTTCTTCCTTTATTTATAATCCAACATTTGAATTTTAATTCCAAATATCACCCCATTAAATTTTCTTAGTTCAATTTAGTTTATAATTCAAGTTTTGATTTTTTTATTTTATTCTCCATTTCATCAATAATATTTATTTTGGGTTTTCTATCCCATTTTTCAATTTATAAGTCATAACTTATTATTTTACACATTTCCATTCATTAAAGGATTGAATATATTCTTCTTTTATTTTTAACTCAAGCCTTATGCTTATTCATAACCCAAACATATTTTATTTTATGGATTTTTAATTCTTTTACACGTTATTCTAATTTATTTATTTATTCCAAACCTTATTCAATTTATTTTTACTCCAATTTATTTAACTCAATTCAATTTCAACTTGATTCGAATACAACTGGATATTATTTTCAGCTTATTCAATTTATTTTAATCCAGTTAAATTTTATTCTCAAGCTGAAAATTCCAGATACATTGGCTCTTTGAAGTACTTTTCATAATAAGTTAGTATTAATGCTTGGTACTCACGAATATTGATATTAATGGGATACCTATACATTTAAAATACACAGGCAGTACAAGGATCAACCAATGCAATTTCGAATTTAGAACAAAGTGGAGGGACAGGTTTGCATATATCAATATTCATGTCTCATTTTCCAACAGGGCATGGTCATAAATTCATCCAATAAAGTGAAATGATAAGTGCAGCATATGATAGGTGCACAACTTTAAATCCAAATTCAACCATGGCAGGAAAGTGAACTTAAATGTGTTCAGGATTTTGAAGCCAGGCAGGGTACGAACTAATCAAAGCAGTGTGTGTTTTATATACATGAATATGCTGATAGCATATATAATACATGAAGATATATGTATACAGTATACATTTTCGCATCAGCCTCCACGCACATATAAAATCAGGTTTCCGAACACTCAATAATCAAAATGACATGAAGGCCGAAATAAAGTTATATCCAACTTTCCTCAACAGTCAATGTGTAAGTGTATATTTGTTTTAATCTCACAAGATAGGGTAGGCAAACAGTTTAGGCAGTGGGGGTAAACATGACCAGCAACTGGAAGGAACAAAGTAGAGAACAGGGCAGAAAAGTGGCAGCAACGTCATAAACAAATTAGGTAAATCCACAAGGTAGTCAACAAACTGTGTCGACAAACAAGTGCAGCAGCCAACAAACAAATCAAACCCAAATTTAACTATTTTAATTTAGTTCCTATTCAAATTAAAATGCTAGAATTAAGCTAATCGTAAGAAGATTTAGATTTATATTCCATTATCCAAAGCTTAAATTTCTTCCTGATTTACAAACCATTTCCATTTATAAGCTTACAACTTATCTTATCCAGATTTTTTTTTAAACACCCAGCTTTGGTTTCAAATTGTTTTGAAATCTCCAACATCTCAAATCATATTTCTCACAAATTAAACCAATCCCGGTTTTATTCCCAACAAATTTCCCTTTGAAATTTCAAAAACACATAGGTTTTTCTGAACAAATTCATTTGGCAGCAATCTGTCACTTAGAAACTCGAAAATGAACATCGATGATGCTGCAGTCATCACCGAAGTTATTTTCTAGTGACTGAAGTGAATTCAATGCTATCTCACTTCCCAAAATTTATTTGAAACAGTTTCCTTTCAGAAATACCCCAAAAACAACAATATTACTATTTATCTTCAAAATATTTCCAAATCTTCGGGGTTTTAACATTTCAAAATTTTATTTTAATTTCAATTTTAACTATAATGCATTTGTACAATTTATGCTTATACAAATGCCCATTTTATTTTAATTCAATTTATAAATTACATTTACAATTCATATTTATAAATTTCATTTCATAATTGGATTTATCTTCTCAATCTTTGATTATATTTACAATTTCTAAATAAATATTTCACTTAACAATGATCATTTCTAACATCCAAGCAACCATATAATAGCTATATAGTTTACCAAAAACTTTCTTTATATCAAAAATATATTTTTGAGTAAAATTATTTTATTCACCCATATTTAAAACAATACCGTGTCGATTGTTCTATTCAAGTGTTTAGAAACCCTTTCGATACAGTTGTCCAGACTGTGCCGACGAAGGTTCATATGCCACTCAATAAACCGATCAACACAATATTAAAACAATTTATATTCACTAACAAATACGCGCTCATATTTATTAATATGCTCAAACTCATTCTAGAGTACTATAGACTCTATTTATGAGTAATTCCAAACAGAGCCAAGGTTATCACCAACCTAAGCTCTGATGCCAAGTGTAACAGCCCGCGAATCCGTACGCCTTGAATCAACACTATTCTACCTAAATCGACTCAAGTTGTACAGAAATACGAACCATTTGGGTTAAAGAAGAAGAGGTAGAAGAAGAGAAAACAAAATCAACATCAGAATCTAACCATCACAGCGAAATAAAATATAATAGATAGTAAATAATATTTACTCAAAATCAAATATATCCGTTTACATGTATTACATCATCAGAGTACATCAGTCACAACTCACATCAATAACATACAATGGATACGCAATAACTCAACAGCGGAATATATATATAAACAAGTACGAATGTACGTATCGTCAATCCAGCTCGTCTCCTGAGCTCCATAGCATCATATCCTGTATACTATAATACTCGGTCTGACCCCAGCATTACAGTTAAATAACACCCGAGTCAGTCTGGATTACCAGCGTGAGAAAATCACACCCAATTGATTATTAAAGTTTCAAAAATCCTTTGAAAACAAAGGCATCTCGTAAGACCACGCCACAAATAAACATGTCGGGTTTTTACCTTACGATAGCTAAAACAATTTTTATAGAAATCCTCTGATATTATAATAAGGTTTATATACAAATACTTATAAAATAGCCGAAATTGTTACATGATTAAATTCCAGCTACTAGCCACAGAGTGGGTAATACAAACAAAACTCGTACAAGGCTCGTAGGGAGAATGGATTTCCAACCAATGACTAGGCACTGGGGTACCACCTGTCACTGTACGGGGCCTAGATCACCGTACCGAGGATTACTCCCTTCATCCCCTGCAACACAAGGCCGGAACCATCCCTTACTGGACAGTCCCGAGTGAGATCACCCCGCGGTTGGGATCAGCAACCGCCCACTAAGCCGAAAAATAAAAAGGGACATCTAGACTGGAATGACCTCACCCTTCTTGGGTGCTACCCACCTAGCCTTGCTGCATAACCCCTGATTTTCAGTCATTCCCATTTAATGAGGCTTGAGGCTTAAGCGTTACCTTTTAAGAACATATTCCTTAGAATGCCCATCGTCCACCTGACGATGTTTCGCAAGCATTCATCCATACAAGTCCATCCCGGGTTCGAACGGAACCGAAGGCACTATTCCTACTACATCCATTTTGGAAATATCCTCAGGATTAGTAGCAACTAGCCCTTGCACTCCAATGCTCCATCTTCGAATTCAAATCGTTTTCACGAAACGTACAAATCGGATCGAAGTGGTTTTCGAGAAATTAATCTCGATCCCGGTCTCTTCGAAACGATCAACGCATTTGGCCAATATTGATAGTTGGTGATTTAACTATCAATTTTATTCACAAAACAACCATAAACCAATAAATAATTTTCCAAATTATTTATTTATCTCAAAATATCCTCAAAGATATATTTCTATTTTCAATCCTTTGAAAACAGTTTCAAAACCATCTTTCCTTTCAGGATAAACTTTCCCGAATATTTACTATCTCCTCTGAAATCCCCAAGCACAAAAATAGATTTTAAAAAAATAATTTTAAATACTTTACTTTGAAATATATATACTTTAAAACACTTAGGATAAAACTACTTAAATAATTTGTTAAAAATACACATTATATGAATTTGAGAAAAATAAGGTTACTTTATAAAATATAAAACCAGGTTTCCACCTTTAAAACAAATATTAAGTCACTTTTAAATAATTAGTGCTATAATATATTAAAAGGAAATACTTGCTTTAGAAATTAAATATTAGAAATAATAAATTTTTCAAAACATACCTTTTAAACATTTTTAAAACTATTAACTTATATTTAAAAACTTACTTTGAAAACGTACTTGGTTATTCAGAAAGAAATTCCCAATCTCGATCACTTAAATCAATTTTCCAAATTGATTCACAATTCATTTCATTTAAAATAAATTTCTTTACTTATCAGTTCATTTCAAACTTCATTAATTATGGACTTTATTATATATTTCAATTTGATTTTTAACTCCTTTAGCTGAAATATACAATAACCATGTTATTCCCAATTTCTTCTTTATTCTTCTTAAATAATTTAAATCCTCAATTTAAAATAAATGTTTGTTCTTTTAAACAATAACATTGAAATTTAGTTCCACGGACTCTCTGTTTATTTAAATTTCTTCCCATACACAAGACTTATTTATTAGAATTTTAAAGTCACTTTATTTCCTTTCCAATTCATTTCATAAATTTATTCAACTTTGCTATAATTATTTTACTTACGCTTCCATTTCTTTTATTTTCATTTCCCAAACTCAAATTATATATTTAGTAATTAATTATTGCCCGATTTAAAACAATCAACCCATAGCATTCAATATTCCCACATAATCCATTACAGGATATCAAATAGTCGGAACAGCGAATATTAAATAATTAAATAAAGTTGAGGGGTCCAGTTGGATCCCTCCAACCTGTTCTCCCTGCATCCACAGATGTTAGCACAATATAAAATGCCAATTTCAAATATATATACCACACTACAGCACATAAATCAATTCAACCATTTCAAGCAATTATTTAAATTTAATCATTTAAAGTTAAATTTAACTGAGTGAGATTAACTCACCTTTGGCCTAAGATTTGCAGTCTATTTCCCAACTGGCTTGCTTCCGTGATTTAAAACCTTGTATAACAGTTATACGATTCATTAATATTTTTAAATAATCAAACTAATTAATTACCATTTATTAATTTGGGTTAACTAATAATTTAATCTCAAACTAATTTTCCTATAATAAATATTTTTGGTAACTTAAATTAATTAATCATCCTAAATATATTATTTTCTCTTTAATGATTAATTTTAGTAACCAAAATTTATTATCGAACTCTATCTGCCAATTAATTTCTTTCCGGTAAAAAAAATGATAATTATTATTACAAATCAAAATTAATTTTACTGTAAATCTCTCTTTTTTTCCTCTGTACTGAGTACATACAAATATATACATATAAATCAATTTTGATTAAAACAAAAATTTAAATTATACCTCACAGTGAACTCGAGCCATCCACTGTCAACCCCATTACCGACATCACGTCGTTCGAGAATCGCGCTGTTGCCCTCCCTCTCTCTGTCACAACGACGCACCCCCAATTGCACGAGCGACCGTTGGCTTCCAAATCTACGAACCCGGCTCAAAGACGCGATTCCAAAACCCTACCGACCATCGTGCTTTGCCGAGCTCATCCCACTGCGTCGCAGCCTCCATCTCAAGTGGTCAACTGCCTCGTCGGCTCTTCCAGCGACCAAACCCCTCCAACCCAGACGAAGACGCGACTCGAATCACGAGTTCCCTTTGAATATCGAACTAAAGAATAGAGGAAGGGAAGATGTCGTTCGGTCTGTTGTGAAATGAAATCGATTTCAAATCGATTTTGGAAAGAATGAAGGAAAAGAAACCGTGTTTCACGAACGAGAGGAAATTCGATTTTTCGTTCATTCGGATCTGAGGGAGGTTTTGAATTGAACGAGAGGAAATATTAAGGAGCTAGATATTTTTTTCTTTTGTGACGAGACGGATTTTGCCCGCTCGAAAATCGACATCCATACTTCAAATCGTATTTGTATGCCATAGATCCGACCGTTCAAATCCGATTCGCCGGAGCTTATAACAACATTAAGTAAATAACACAGCGGAATAAAAGAATAATACATTGATATACAGCTTTGATACAATATCTGATACAACAGATGATCCAATAGATATCAATATACATCAGAGATATGATACAATAAAATAGCAGCGGAAAAGAAAAATAGATAACATCTAGCAGCGGAACAATATAACTCTAAGATAGTCTTCAAAAGAGAACTCCGAGAACTGCAACTCCATCTCCAAGAATCAATCCAGCAATAGCTCGAACCCCCAATAACGATGCACCAAGCTAAGCAAGACTGGTGTGATCCAAAGACTGAACTAACTCTAGATAATCTAATAAACCTGACTATCTGGAAAAAAAAACCAACTCTAGACTGCCCGTGTAGGAAATTTTGAGCATCCAGAGTTTAGGAAAGAAACAATAAACTCCGGATCAGTCGTGGGACTGGTGTGAGCAACAAAAACAGTTTATCCTTTTAAAAACATTCAACAAAAGATTTTCAAAGTCAATTCGCAATGCTTTTTAAAAATGAGACTACCACAAGACCTCCCGCCACACACACAATGCAAACGCAGACTTGGAGGAGATTTCTCCTTATGATAGTCAAAGATGCTTGATACGCATTTAAAAGGACATTTGATATTATTACTAGTGCATAGTGTAGGAAAATTTATTTCGAAAGTAGAATATAAATCTTAGCCATCATAGACATTCCGAACTATGCCTACTATAGCTACCATCCAAACAGTGGGGCGCCACCATAAGTGAATGATAGGTTCTACAACTAATACCGTACAAGATTGTATTGTTTCTTTGGATTTCCAACGAATGATCAGGCCAAGGAACTTCCCATTGCCACATGAGAATGCCTCTGGATGGACATCCCCGAGAACCAAACCGGATCTCTACCAACACAAGGCCAGGTTACCCCTAACTGAGTAACAACTGACCGAATATGCCATCCCCCGGTCCTTTGGGACCTTTCAACCGAGCGCTCGTAATCAATTCACACAATCATAAAGTGTTTTCAACATGAGTAAGTATCTGGGCTCCATACCATGATACCACCCTTTTCCAGAAGGAAATACACATATCCTAAAGGGCGCTACCCCTCATAACCTTGCCGCATCTTTCCTGTTTTGACCATTCCCGAGGTGTGAGGCTCGACGAAGTCTCGTCCACAAAAACACACTTTATAAAAAAGCCGTGCTTTGGGTCAACAAATGATCATAGAAATGATCACCAGGATAGACGATCAAACAAATGATCCTATCACAAATAATCAACACAATGATCATTTCACAGCAACACTCAGTATGTCACATTACCAAATTGGGAGTATATTGCTGATAACCTTCAACTACATAACCTCTGAGCTCGTACGTCTCAGAGAAGGGTGTTAAGCTAAAAGAATAAATTCTCCGCCACCAACAGAAATATATTTGAAAGAAATCGGCTTTATATCTCAACTTGTAATGTCAGACATACTATCCATACAAGTCTGTTCCGGGATCGAACAGAACCGAAGGCACTTACAAAGAAGTCCTTGCAATCCGGATATCCACAATCCTGATCGGATTTCCCATCACTTAGGGAGTCTCTATACCGTTGCAACTCAGTGCAGAGACAATCGATAGGTCATCCTATCGCTCTCACAAATATCCGGTCTTCAACACCGGTCATCAATGCTATCCATTATGTCGTATCACTATTCAGAATGGGTAATCCGAATAACGAGCGCAATAATTTAAAACATATGGATATGAGATTTCAATTAAGTCACAACTTAAAAATCCAAAGTTTTTCTTTCAAATGGTTTAAAAAAAATTACCATTTCAAATCTTTTAAACACAAAGATTTATTTCACAAAATTCCATTTACGGATTTCAAAACAATTTCCATTTCATTTGGATTAACTCATTAAATCTTTAAATCAAAGATTTAACTCCTAGATTTCAAAATTCGATTAACTTGTTGAACCTTTAAATCAAAGATTCAACTTATAGCTTTAAAAATCATTTCCAAATATTCATTCATAGCCTTTCAAAAACAATTTCAATTCAAGTTGGATTAACTCATTCGGTCTTTGAATCAAAGATTTATTTCATAGCCTTCAAAACATTTCAATTCTATTTCAGCTTGAAACCCTTTCAACATAATTGGGAGATCCTTTCTTTAAATGAAAGCTATTATTATTTGAAAACAAGTAGTTTTCGTTTCGAAGAAATTCGATCTTATTTATACAAGTTAAATCTTTTGGGTTAATTCAAATTCCCAAAATAACACCTCAAAAATGGTTTAAAAACCCATATAACTTATTATAAGTTGAATAACTTTTCTTTATATCCTAGTTTCCAAATCATAGAATTCAATTTCAAATATTGAATTCAAATTTAAATCCAAATATTTAAATTTCAAAACTCAATCAAGTTATCCAAACTATATTTCATCTTTGAAATTCCATTTCAAAAGCTTTTCACTTTAATCTCAATTCATTTTCAAAACATTTGAATTCAAATATTCAATTTTATAAATCATTTCAAACATCTGTGACTTAATCAATTTCCTCGTGAAATCCATCATTGTGTGTGTATGGTGTGGTCCAGGGGTTTAACACAATAGTGCAACATCATTCAATCATCATAGATCAGAACACAGAAATATACAAATATAAATCAATGAATGAATCATACACAGCTCAATCCACAGTACAAAATATCACAAATCAGTTAGGACAGTCAATTCAAAGTATCTTATGCAATACAATCATTCATAAGTAAGGTCAAGCATTTAATAATCATTTATAAACTAGATTAATTTATTATTTAAACCCTAAATTAATTCAATTTACTTTCCAATTATATCAATTACTTATGAATTAATTATCCAATCCTGATTAATAAATCACAAATTGTTTGATATAAATCAATTTATCAAACACATAAATAAATTAATTATTCTTAGTTCATCATATTAATTAAATCAACATTTTAAACCAATTTCCTAATTAATTAACTTTAATTAATTATTTAAAGAAATTAAATCTTTTTAACTTCTTACCATTAAGCAATCATCTCATACAAATAAATCATTAATCACTAGTTAACCTTTAACAATAAATTGATCAAAATATCCAATTTGAATTTACACTTCGTAATTAACCTCTTAATTACTTTCATTAAGTAATTAACAATTTGCATTTGATTATCTTAATTTATAAATCCAATTAATTATCAAAATTAACCACATTAATTTAATTACTTAATAATCTCTAGTTAATTATCTTCATTAACTAATAACATTTCCTTAATTACTTTCTTAAGAAATTACCTTAATTAATCATTATTAATCATCTTTAATTATACATTTATCTAAATCATTATTTTAAAATCAAATAATCAAGTCATTCCTTAATTCTTTTATAAATTAAATTCTTTTATTATCTTAATTATTTTCTTTAATTTACATTACATTTTTATTTTACTTACAACCTTAATTTATAAAGGAATTTTATCAAAAGTCAAGTTTTAAATATTTGTTTGAAAACAAATTTACTTTTAAAAGCTATTTTAATTTAAACTTGTTTTTAAAACATTCTGATTCAAGAACTGATTTGAATTTCTAGATTTGGATTCAAAATAAACTTGAATCCATTATTTTAAACATTTGATTTTAAACTTTGTTTTCAAACCCTTAATTTTAAATCTTGATTTAGAATCCAAATTTTTATTTTAAAATTTCAAGATTTAAAAGTTTATTTGAATCTAAGCTTCAAACTGGATTTAAACTTTATCTAACTCTAACTCATAAATTTAAATAAAATTTAAATTTGTTTAAATTCAAGTTACAGTCAGGTTTACAAAAACCTGTAACCAGACTAAACTAACCCGTGGGAAACAATATATATCTTCGAGCTCCACACCCTAAAACTCCGAGTAAATCACGAGATAACTCGAGTAATACCCGAGAGAAAAAAAAACTCACGTACACCCTTGCAACCACCCAGGCAAAGCAACTCCAGGTTCCAAAGCAACGTGCTCGTGCACGTGCACGTCGCCTACGTCAACTCCGGTCGTTTGCAGATCATCGAGTCAAGTCGCCGATCCTCCACGAGTCACTTTCCCGACCACTCAATCTCCTCATCATCTCAAAAACGAAATCAAGATAAAAGTCGAAACCTGGAACACGAAAGCCACTTCCACCTCATACCTGTCAACGACTCGTCCACGCGACTCCGGCTACGAGAAAATCCCATACTCCGGCCACCAGAAAATCCCATACTCCGGCCATCACTTCGTCGCCTCAGCCTCTACCACCACCCAACAGCCCATAGCACTCGATCATCTACAAATGCCAAAATGACCGATTCTATCTAACCAGTAAAACTAGGGTTCCAGAAGGAAACCCACTACCGCAACCTCCATGGTGAATTGCATCACCATCTACCATTTTTCTCAAATGCTATGATCACTCCTCCATCATCACACAAAACCTCGAGCTCCACGAACTAGCCGATCGCCGGCAATTGCCGTGTCAATGAATTTCAAACAAATGCGAACCGCTCTTGACTCCTAACATTAAAAATTATGATTTAAGCTTTAAAAATCATGTTTTGGTATGCGAATTCAATTCCCATATCTGAATTTGTGAATTAAGTGGTTTGAATCTTAACAAAATTGAGGTTGTGCTCAATTCTTTTGTTTCCCAGAGACATTGACAAGTTATTTTAACTTGTATACATTTTTAAAACTGAATATATGCTGTAACAAACAACTTTTGTCTTAATCCCAAGTTCAAAAAGTTAATGGATCAAGAGAGATTGATTTTTTTTTTCTCTTGAAGCAAACTTGGGTTCAGAGTTTTAAAACACAGAACATACATATGTATCAAAGCCTGGAACAGAGCATTCAAAATATTTAAACTATGCTTATTCTCAGAGCATTCAAATATTCTTAGATGTATATGCAAACCAGGTGGACATGTACCAGAGAAAAGTTTATTCATGCATTCATCAGACACATAATAGATTTAAGGAAAATTTGCTCACCTGTAAATACTTGGAACAGAGAAGATGGGCAGAGAACTGAAATTGTTGAAAACTGGAAATGGCATTGCTTTTGATCCTAAATCTTCTTGCTTTTATTTTTATTTCTTTGTTCTTATTTTAACTTGATCTTCTCAGGTTGATGAACGAACTGAGGTGAAGTGGATATATAGGAAAAGTTGACAGGGTATGTTGTTTTTGTACAGGGTATTAGGTATGGGCAAGTACAATATTTCTTTTTTTTACTCAGCATCTTTATACTTCTTTTTCTGTTGCTAAACCCATGCTTGAATTGGTGATGTTATTTGTACAAAATAATACTATTTTGTTTAATAAGTATGGTTGAGATGTATTATTACTTTAGCTTTGTTTATTTCAGCCTGCATTTTTCTTGCCTGCATATACTTACATGTTTATGTTAACACTTGGGTTACTTATTATTTTCTTGCTTGCCTATTGTATATGTGTTTCTCATTTTGTTTACAGCAAGTCAATTTGCTTTGTACTTAGTTTGTAGATATTTGTTTTGTTTACACTATACACATTTGAATGTAGTTTGTTTCTTGTCTTATGACTTTTTAATATAAATAAATTTCCATTTTAATATGTCGTTTTAAATTTAGTTGTGTGTTTACTCTATATTTTAGTTAATGTGTTGTTTTGAATTTTAACCATACGTATTTATTTTAATATGTTTACTTTATTTTGTTGACTTTATAGTTTATAGTTTATCTCACATATATTTCTATTTCAATTTTTAACTTAATATTTATTTGTATATTTTATTTTAAAGACTTCATTTTGAATTTTCAAATCAATTTATCAATAAATTTCACCATTTTATTCAAAAAACTAAATAAATTATCAATTTAAATTAAATTAAAATTTAGGGTCGTTACAAACTTCCCCCTTTAAAAGAATTTCGTCCCCGAAATTCGCAGGCACGAAAACAACACGGAGATAGACAGATTCGATCTCTTATAATTCCTCAAACTTAAGATATGTATTCCAAACTCAAGTCGGAATATCTCAGAATGCATACCAATTTGTCCATCTTTGGACTTTGATTAACCGAGAAATTACAACAGAATTTCAAAATTTGGTTTCAAACAAAATGGTTTCATCGATTCAATTCAAATTATCCTTCATATTCTATTAATCAATTTAACTCAATTCAAAATTTCCAGTTTATTTAAATTTCCTATTTATTTAAATTTTTAATTTCAAATTCCAAATTCAGTAGAGTTTAAATCGAAAAACTAATAAGAAACCGATAAAGATACGAAATAAGAATTCTTTACAATGATTCGTAGGGCCATCATCGCATCGAAACTTCTTCATGTAACTGCCACGAAGCAATCAAAAGAAATTTGAAAACGAATCAAAGGAGATTGATAGAGAAAGTTATTTCCACTGTTGTTACAGAGTTTTGACTAATTATAGTCGTATTTTCCTGTCCCCTATCTCGTTCTCTTCTTGCACTCATACTCACTATCAGTGAATAGTAAGAGAATTTACTGAGGCATTCAAACGGATATCTTAGGGATTACTCATTCTAGGATTTACTTCATCCTATCTCTAATGAGTTACTTAACGTGTTATACTCCTGAGCTAAAGTTCAACCCTTAGCTCTGATACCAAATGTGACGAGACGGATTTTGCCCGCTCGAAAATCGACATCCATACTTCAAATCGTATTCGAATGCCATAGATCCGACCGTTCAAATCCGATTCGCCGAAGCTTATAACAACATTAAGTAAATAACACAGCGGAATAAAAGAATAATACATTGATATACAGCTTTGATACAATATCTGATACAACAGATGATCCAATAGATATCAATATACATCAGAGATATGATACAATAAAATAGCAGCGGAAAAGAAAAATAGATAACATCTAGCAGCGGAACAATATAACTCTAAGATAGTCTTCAAAAGAGAACTCCGAGAACTGCAACTCCATCTCCAAGAATCAATCCAGCAATAGCTCGAACCCCCAATAACGATGCACCAAGCTAAGCAAGACTGGTGTGATCCAAAGACTGAACTAACTCTAGATAATCTACTAAACCTGACTATCTGGAAAAAAACCCAACTCTAGACTGCTCGTGTAGGAAATTTTGAGCATCCAGAGTTTAGGAAAGAAACAATAAACTCCGGATCAGTCGTGGGACTGGTGTGAGCAACAAAAACAGTTTATCCTTTTAAAAACATTCAACAAAAGATTTTCAAAGTCAATTCGCAATGCTTTTTAAAAATGAGACTACCACAAGACCTCCCGCCACACACACAATGCAAACGCAGACTTGGAGGAGATTTCTCCTTATGATAGTCAAAGATGCTTGATACGCATTTAAAAGGACATTTGATATTATTACTAGTGCATAGTGTAGGAAAATTTATTTCGAAAGTAGAATATAAATCTTAGCCAGCATAGACATTCCGAACTATGCCTACTATAGCTACCATCCAAACAGTAGGGCGCCACCATAAGTGAATGATAGGTTCTACAACTAATACCGTACAAGATCGTATTGTTTCTTTGGATTTCCAACGAATGATCAGGCCAAGGAACTTCCCATTGCCACATGAGAATGCCTCTGGATGGACATCCCGAGAACCAAACCGGATCTCTACCAACACAAGGTCGGGTTACCCCTAACTGAGTAACAACTGATCGAATATGCCATCCCCCGGTCCTTTGGGACCTTTCAACCGAGCGCTCGTAATCAATTCACACAATCATAAGTGTTTTCAACATGAGTAAGTATCTGGGCTCCATACCATGATACCACCCTTTTCCAGAAGGAAATGCACATATCCTAAAGGGCGCTACCCCTCATAACCTTGCTGCATCTTTCCTGTTTTGACCATTCCCGAGGTGTGAGGCTCGACGAAGTCTCGTCCACAAAAACACACTTTATAAAAAAGCCGTGCTTTGGGTCAACAAATGATCATAGAAATGATCACCAGGATAGACGATCAAACAAATGATCCTATCACAAATAATCAACACAATGATCATTTCACAGCAACACTCAGTATGTCACATTACCAAATTGGGAGTATATTGCTGATAACCTTCAACTACATAACCTCTGAGCTCGTACGTCTCAGAGAAGGTTGTTAAGCTAAAAGAATAAATTCTCCGCCACCAACAGAAATATATTTGAAAGAAATCGGCTTTATATCTCAACTTGTAATGTCAGACATACTATCCATACAAGTCTGTTCCGGGATCGAACAGAACCGAAGGCACTTACAAAGAAGTCCTTGCAATCCGGATATCCACAATCCTGATCAGATTTCCCATCACTTAGGGAGTCTCTATACCGTTGCAACTCAGTGCAGAGACAATCGATAGGCCATCCTATCGCTCTCACAAATATCCGGTCTTCAACACCGGTCATCAATGCTATCCATTACGTCGTATCACTATTCAGAATGGGTAATCCGAATAACGAGCGCAATAATTTAAAACATATGGATATGAGATTTCAATTAAGTCACAACTTAAAAATCCAAAGTTTTTCTTTCAAATGGTTTAAAAAAAATTACCATTTCAAATCTTTTAAACACAAAGATTTATTTCACAAAATTCCATTTACGGATTTCAAAACAATTTCCATTTCATTTGGATTAACTCATTAAATCTTTAAATCAAAGATTTAACTCCTAGCTTTCAAAATTCGATTAACTTGTTGAACCTTTAAATCAAAGATTCAACTTATAGCTTTAAAAATCATTTCCAAATACTCATTCATAGCCTTTCAAAAACAATTTCAATTCAAGTTGGATTAACTCATTCGGTCTTTGAATCAAAGATTTATTTCATAGCCTTCAAAACATTTCAATTCTATTTCAGCTTGAAACCCTTTCAACATAATTGGGAGATCCTTTCTTTAAATGAAAGCTATTATTATTTGAAAACAAGTAGTTTTCGTTTCGAAGAAATTCGATCTTATTTATACAAGTTAAATCTTTTGGGTTAATTCAAATTCCCAAAATAACACCTCAAAAATGGTTTAAAAACCCATATAACTTATTATAAGTTGAATAACTTTTCTTTATATCCTAGTTTCCAAATCATAGAATTCAATTTCAAATATTGAATTCAAATTTAAATCCAAATATTTAAATTTCAAAACTCAATCAAGTTATCCAAACTATATTTCATCTTTGAAATTCCATTTCAAAAGCTTTTCACTTTAATCTCAATTCATTTTCAAAACATTTGAATTCAAATATTCAATTTTATAAATCATTTCAAACATCTGTGACTTAATCGATTTCCTCGTGAAATCCATCATTGTGTGTGTATGGTGTGGTCCAGGGGTTTAACACAATAGTGCAACATCATTCAATCATCATAGATCAGAACACAGAAATATACAAATATAAATCAATGAATGAATCATACACAGCTCAATCCACAGTACAAAATATCACAAATCAGTTAGGACAGTCAATTCAAAGTATCTTATACAATACAATCATTCATAAGTAAGGTCAAGCATTTAATAATCATTTATAAACTGGATTAATTTATTATTTAAACCCTAAATTAATTCAATTTACTTTCCAATTATATCAATTACTTATGAATTAATTATCCAATCCTGATTAATAAATCACAAATTGTTTGATATAAATCAATTTATCAAACACATAAATAAATTAATTATTCTTAATTCATCATATTAATTAAATCAACATTTTAAACCAATTTCCTAATTAATTAACTTTAATTAATTATTTAAAGAAATTAAATATTTTTAACTTCTTACCATTAAGCAATCATCTCATACAAATAAATCATTAATCACCAGTTAACCTTTAACAATAAATTGATCAAAATATCCAATTTGAATTTACACTTCGTAATTAACCTCTTAATTACTTTCATTAAGTAATTAACAATTTGCATTTGATTATCTTAATTTATAAATCCAATTAATTATCAAAATTAACCACATTAATTTAATTACTTAATAATCTCTAGTTAATTATCTTCATTAACTAATAACATTTCCTTAATTACTTTCTTAAGAAATTACCTTAATTAATCATTATTAATCATCTTTAATTATACATTTATCTAAATCATTATTTTAAAATCAAATAATTAAGTCATTCCTTAATTCTTTTATAAATTAAATTCTTTTATTATCTTAATTATTTTCTTTAATTTACATTACATTTTTATTTTACTTACGACCTTAATTTATAAAGGAATTTTATCAAAAGTCAAGTTTTAAATATTTGTTTGAAAACAAATTTACTTTTAAAAGCTATTTTAATTTAAACTTGTTTTTAAAACATTCTGATTCAAGAACTGATTTGAATTTCTAGATTTGGATTCAAAATAAACTTGAATCCATTATTTTAAACATTTGATTTTAAACTTTGTTTTCAAACCCTTAATTTTAAATCTTGATTTAGAATCCAAATTTTTATTTTAAAATTTCAAGATTTAAAAGTTTATTTGAATCTAAGCTTCAAACTGGATTTAAACTTTATCTAACTCTAACTCATAAATTTAAATAAAATTTAAATTTGTTTAAATTCAAGTTACAGTCAGGTTTACAAAAACCTGTAACCAGACTAAACTAACCCGTGGGAAACAATATATATCTTCGAGCTCCACACCCTAAAACTCCGAGTTAATCACGAGATAACTCGAGTAATACCCAGAGAGAAAAAACTGACGTACACCCTTGCAACCACCCAGGCAAAGCAACTCCAGGTTCCAAAGCAACGTGCTCGTGCACGTGCACGTCGCCTACGTCAACTCCGGTCGTTTGCAGATCATCGAGTCAAGTCGCCGATCCTCCACGAGTCACTTTCCCGACCACTCAATCTCCTCATCATCTCAAAAACGAAATCAAGATAAAAGTCGAAACCTGGAACACGAAAGCCACTTCCATCTCATACCTGTCAACGACTCGTCCACGCGACTCCGGCTACCAGAAAATACCATACTCCGGCCATCACTTCGTCGCCTCAGCCTCTACCACCACCCAACAGCCCATAGCACTCGATCATCTACAAATGCCAAAATGACCGATTCTATCTAACTAGTAAAACTAGGGTTCCAGAAGGAAACCCACTACCGCAACCTCCATGGTGAATTGCATCACCATCTACCATTTTTCTCAAATGCTATGATCACTCCTCCATCATCACACAAAACCTCGAGCTCCACGAACTAGCCGATCGCCGGCAATTGCCGAGTCAATGAATTTCAAACAAATGCGAACCGCTCTTGACTCCTAACATTAAAAATTATGATTTAAGCTTTAAAAATCATGTTTTGGTATGCGAATTCAATTCCCATATCTGAATTTGTGAATTAAGTGGTTTGAATCTTAACAAAATTGAGGTTGTGCTCAGTTCTTTTGTTTCCCAGAGACATTGACAAGTTATTTTAACTTGTATACATTTTTAAAACTGAATATATGCTGTAACAAACAACTTTTGTCTTAATCCCAAGTTCAAAAAGTTAATGGATCAAGAGAGATTGATTTTTTTTTCTCTTGAAGCAAACTTGGGTTCAGAGTTTTAAAACACAGAACATACATATGTATCAAAGCCTGGAACAGAGCATTCAAAATATTTAAACTATGCTTATTCTCAGAGCATTCAAATATTCTCAGATGTATATGCAAACCAGGTGGACATGTACCAGAGAAAAGTTTATTCATGCATTCATTAGACACATAATAGATTTAAGGAAAATTTGCTCACCTGTAAATACTTGGAACAGAGAAGATGGGCAGAGAACTGAAATTGTTGAAAACTGGAAATGGCATTGCTTTTGATCCTAAATCTTCTTGCTTTTATTTTTATTTCTTTGTTCTTATTTTAACTTGATCTTCTTAGGTTGATGAACGAACTGAGGTGAAGTGGATATATAGGAAAAGTTGACAGGGTATGTTGTTTTTGTACAGGGTATTAGGTATGGGCAAGTACAATATTTCTTTTTTTTACTCAGCATCTTTATACTTCTTTTTCTGTTGCTAAACCCATGCTTGAATTGGTGATGTTATTTGTACAAAGTAATACTATTTTGTTTAATAAGTATGGTTGAGATTTATTATTACTTTAGCTTTGTTTATTTCAGCCTGCATTTTTCTTGCCTGCATATACTTACATGTTTATGTTAACACTTGGGTTACTTATTATTTTCTTGCTTGCCTATTGTATATGTGTTTCTCATTTTGTTTACAGCAAGTCAATTTGCTTTGTACTTAGTTTGTAGATATTTGTTTTGTTTACACTATACACATTTGAATGTAGTTTGTTTCTTGTCTTATGACTTTTTAATATAAATAAATTTCCATTTTAATATGTCGTTTTAAATTTAGTTGTGTGTTTACTCTATATTTTAGTTAATGTGTTGTTTTGAATTTTAACCATACGTATTTATTTTAATATGTTTACTTTATTTTGTTGACTTTATAGTTTATAGTTTATCTCACATATATTTCTATTTCAATTTCTAACTTAATATTTATTTGTATATTTTATTTTAAAGACTTCATTTTGAATTTTCAAATCAATTTATCAATAAATTTCACCATTTTATTCAAAAAACTAAATAAATTATCAATTTAAATTAAATTAAAATCTAGGGTCGTTACATCTTTATTATGTTGCTTGCTGTCGTTCGAAGGAAGCTAAAGGAGGAAAGATATACGCGATTTAACAGAGCGGCTTCAATTGGATTCTAGCTTCTAAAGGAAGACAGAGAATTCATGATGAAATAGAGAGGAATTGGTCGGCTGCGATGAAAGGATTTCGGCTGATGTGAAAAATATTTGACCGATGAAAAGATGCAGGATATTTTAATTAAAACGATTAATTATATTTCGAAGCATTTTTACCTCGTACAATCACACGTTAATCCCGAAAACTACGAAATTTGAAATCCGGTAATAATTCAATATTATGGACCCAATGGAACTGGTTTCGTCAAATTCCGAGACTGTGCCTCGGAAGGCTATTTTTAAATTCAATTTAAACTATATATTTTAAAACTGACCAAACCACTTTTAATTTCAATTTTACAACTTTTATTATTTTCAGTGCTATCAATATAAAATTTTCACGCCTTCAAATTATTTTTAACAGGCTTAAAACTTCAAATTTCATATTTCACCCAATTCCAAATTATTTAATTTAATAATTTAATCATCAAATAAATTGTGATATTTAAAATTTAAGTTAAAATTACTCTATTGAATATTCAAAATCAATTAAATATTCCGATTTAAAGGCTTAAAAATTCCGGGTCGTCACATTCCTCCCCCCTTAAAAGAATTTCGTCCCCGAAATTACTAATTAGGAAGAATGGTCCAATACCCGTTTACTTTTTCCAAAACCAAACAGTTCAACACCTATCCAACTTTTTTTTTTAAAAGACCATTTCCTAGTTTGTAAACATTCCTATTTGCCCAACCATCCAAGTTTTAATCTTAAAACCAATTTTGGATTATCAAAATCTTCTCAAAATTTTTCTAACTCCCTAAATTCCCGAAAAATTTCGCCAGTGTCTCCTTTGCGCGGCTGACTCGGTATAACTACAAAATGGCTCTACGGCCTCCCAAATCCAAAAAGAAAACAAATGCCAAGTGGCTCAATCCAAAATCCCAATCAATTTCATACCAAATTTAAATACGTACCTTTTGTCGGGCAATACAAATTTATCTCTTGAAATCAAATCCAATTTCCTTTTCCCTTTTATAATACCTGCATATCCTGCTTAGCACTAATATCCAATCACAATATTCCCAAAACATTATATCAACTTTCTCACAAAATGCCAATATCTATTCATTCAAATATTAACTTGGAATATATTTATATTATCAATTTCCAATTAAGAATTCACTATTCCTCTCTTAAGTTTGGTATAAGTATTTAATATGCTTTTTATATTCATTACCACCTTACCACCTCAGTTTATATCATTTCTATTCAAATTGATTCTTTCATTTCCATAAGAATTTCAATTTATCTTAAACTCTAAATATTTAAATTTTATTTTTCATTTATACTAATTCATGTCCTTATTTTAATTAGTTTCATTCACTCACTTATTTCAATTTCCAATTCGAAATTCTTTTGTCGTTAACAAATTTTTCCAAAATTTCCAAAAATTTTCTAACTCTCAAAATTTCTAAATTTTTTTGGCAAAGTCTCCTTTGTACGGAGGAGCTTTTGCAATTTGACAAAAGAGATAAATATAGATACATCGACCCACACGGTCGGAAAAACCAAAAACAGTTCATATTTCCTATTTTTATTGCGTAGGCGTACCTTATTTAGCATTTTAAGCAAGCAGCTTATTATTTTTAACAAATAGCCCAACCAAATCCAGCCACACGGCTTCCAGGTACCTGTACTTACTCAATTTAAACATGTAAGTGCCAAATATATGTAGTTTAACTATATTTCACTTGTTTACGATAGTTAAAACATATGAATACTAAAAGAAACTCATTCCAAACATTTTTTCGTAAGCAATTTATATAGTTTCCATGCTAATTCAACTGTTCCAATTAATTTATAACCATTTTCATTTGATTTGAATGGTTTTCAATCCATTCGTATACCACTTCATCAATTTGAATGGTTTGAAACTCAATCGCTTACATTAAACTTATTCTTAAGCAACTGAACTCATATTTAATTCAGTTGCTTTCAAAATCAATTTATTTCACTCCTATTAATTCAAATTTAATCCAATATCGTTAGACTTAGTTCAAGTTGAATTCAATTCAACTATTCCCTTTATATTCAACTTAAGTCAATTTATATCGATTTATTCAGATTTTATACTTAAGCTCAGTTTCATTTCACGAATAAATATTTTTCTCTTTCAATTTAATTCGATTCCATCTCAATCCAATCTCATTTCAACTACAAATTTATTTGATTAGTTATTATAAAATTTAACTTTCCAGATTCAACTCATTCAATTTATTACAAGGCCATTTCCAATTTATTTCTACTTATTCGGATTTTTATTTGCAATTCATACCATTACTATTTTACTCCATTTCATTTTTATTCTATACCTTTCAAATTATATTGACTTTGTTAACATTTCAAGTCTAATATTAATGAATAACTCAAGTTCTGATTCTATTATTCACTTTTAATTTACCATCCAATTTATGAACTCACGGTTCAATTTCATTTTCTTGACCAACCTTTTTAAGTCGAATTCAATTTATAACTCGAGTTTTATTTCCAAACTTCATCATAAACTCACAATTCAATTTTATTTAACAATAATAGGTTCCATTTACACATTTCATTAACCAATTTATTAACAAATTAGTTCTTCCTTTATTTATAATCCAACATTTGAATTTTAATTCCAAATATCACCCCATTAAATTTTCTTAGTTCAATTTAGTTTATAATTCAAGTTTTGATTTTTTTATTTTATTCTCCATTTCATCAATAATATTTATTTTGGGTTTTCTATCCCATTTTTCAATTTATAAGTCATAACTTATTATTTTACACATTTCCATTCATTAAAGGATTGAATATATTCTTCTTTTATTTTTAACTCAAGCCTTATGCTTATTTATAACCCAAACATATTTTATTTTATGGATTTTTAATTCTTTTACACGTTATTCTAATTTATTTATTTATTCCAAACCTTATTCAATTTATTTTTACTCCAATTTATTTAACTCAATTCAATTTCAACTTGATTCGAACACAACTGGATATTATTTTCAGCTTATTCAATTTATTTTAATCCAGTTAAATTTTATTCTCAAGCCGA
The DNA here is from genome assembly GCA_030765085.1 of Allium cepa. Taxonomy (NCBI): domain Eukaryota; kingdom Viridiplantae; phylum Streptophyta; class Magnoliopsida; order Asparagales; family Amaryllidaceae; genus Allium; species Allium cepa. Next base: position 281,408,537 of record CM060937.1, on the reverse strand, counting down.
AAATTCCAGATACATTGGCTCTTTGAAGTACTTTTCATAATAAGTTAGTATTAATGCTTGGTACTCACGAATATTGATATTAATGGGATACCTATACATTTAAAATACACAGGCAGTACAAGGATCAACCAATGCAATTTCGGATTTAGAACAAAGTGGAGGGACAGGTTTGCATATATCAATATTCATGTCTCAGTTTCCAACAGGGCATGGTCATAAATTCATCCAATAAAGTGAAATGATAAGTGCAGCATATGATAGGTGCACAACTTTAAATCCAAATTCAACCATGGCAGGAAAGTGAACTTAAATGTGTTCAGGATTTTGAAGCCAGGCAGGGTACGAACTAATCAAAGTAGCGTGTGTTTTATATACATGCATATGTTGATAGCATATATAATACATGAAGATATATGTATACAGTATACATTTTCGCATCAGCCTCCACGCACATATAAAATCAGGTTTCCGAACACTCAATAATCAAAATGACATGAAGGCCGAAATAAAGTTATATCCAACTTTCCTCAACAGTCAATGTGTAAGTGTATATTTGTTTTAATCTCACAAGATAGGGTAGGCAAACAGTTTAGGCAGTGGGGGTAAACATGACCAGCAACTGAAAGGAACAAAGTAGAGAACAGGGCAGAACAGTGGCAGCAACGTCATAAACAAATTAGGTAAATCCACAAGGTAGTCAACAAACTGTGTTCGACAAACAAGTGCAGCAGCCAACAAACAAATCAAACCCAAATTTAACTATTTTAATTTAGTTCCTATTCAAATTAAAATGCTAGAATTAAGCTAATCGTAAGAAGATTTAGATTTATATTCCATTATCCAAAGCTTAAATTTCTTCCTGATTTACAAACCATTTCCATTTATAAGCTTACAACTTATCTTATCCAGATTTTTTTTAAACACCCAGCTTTGGTTTCAAATTGTTTTGAAATCTCCAACATCTCAAATCATATTTCTCACAAATTAAACCAATCCTGGTTTTATTCCCAACAAATTTCCCTTTGAAATTTCAAAAACACACAGGTTTTTCTGAACAAATTCATTTGGCAGCAATCTGTCACTTAGAAACTCGAAAATGAACATCGATGATGCTGCAGTCATCACCGAAGTTATTTTCTGGTGACTGAAGTGAATTCAATGCTATCTCACTTCCCAAAATTTATTTGAAACAGTTTCCTTTCAGAAATACCCCAAAAACAACTATATTACTATTTATCTTCAAAATATTTCCAAATCTCCGGGGTTTTAACATTTCAAATTTTTATTTTAATTTCAATTTTAACTATAATGCATTTGTACAATTTATGCTTATACAAAAGCCCATTTTATTTTAATTCAATTTATAAATTACATTTACAATTCATATTTATAAATTTCATTTCATAATTGGATTTATCTTCTCAATCTTTGATTATATTTACAATTTCTAAATAAATATTTCACTTAACAATGATCATTTCTAACATCCAAGCAACCATATAATAGCTATATAGTTTACCAAAAACTTTCTTTATATCAAAAATATATTTTTGGGTAAAATTATTTTATTCACCCATATTTAAAACAATACCGTGTCGATTGTTCTATTCAAGTGTTTAGAAACCCTTTCGATACAGTTGTCCAGACTGTGCCGACGAAGGTTCATATGCCACTCAATAAACCGATCAACACAATATTAAAACAATTTATATTCACTAACAAATACGCGCTTATATTTATTAATATGCTCAAACTCATTCTAGAGTACTATAGACTCTATTTATGAGTAATTCCCAACAAAGCCAAGGTTATCACCAACCTAAGCTCTGATACCAAGTGTAACAGCCCGCGAATCCGTACGCCTTGAATCAACACTATTCTACCTAAATCGACTCAAGTTGTACAGAAATACGAACCATTTGGGTTAAAGAAGAAGAGGTAGAAGAAGAGAAAACAAAATCAACATCAGAAACTAACCATCGCAGCGGAATAAAATATAATAGATAGTAAATAATCTTTACTCAAAATCAAATATATCTATTTACATGTATTACATCATCAGAGTACATCAGTCACAGCTCACATCAATAACATACAATGGATACGCAACAAATCAACAGCGGAATATATATATAAACAAGTACGAATGTACGTATCAACAATCCAGCTCGTCTCCTGAGCTCCATAGCATCATATCCTGTATACTATAATACTCTGTCTGACCCGAGCATTACAATTAAATAACACCCGAGTCAGTCTGGATTACCAGCGTGAGAAAATCACATCCAATTGATTATTAAAGTTTCAAAAATCCTTTGAAAACAAAAGCATCTCGTAAGACCACGCCACAAATAAACATGTCGGGTTTTTACCTTACGATAGCTAAAACAATTTTTATAGAAATCCTCTGATATTATAATAGGGTCTATATACAAATACTTATAAAATAGCCGAAATTGTTACATGATTAAATTCCAGCTACTAGCCACAGAGTGGGTAATACAAACAAAACTCGTACAAGGCTCGTAGGGAGAATGGATTTCCAACCAATGACTAGGCACTGGGGTACCACCTGTCACAGTACGGGCCTAGATCACCGTACCGAGGATTACTCCCTTCATCCCCTGCAACACAAGGCCGGAACCATCCCTTACTGGACAGTCCCGAGTGAGATCACCCCGTGGTTGGGATCAGCAACCGCCCACTAAGCCGAAAAATAAAAAGGGACATCTAGACTGGAATGACCTCACCCTGCTTGGGTGCTACCCACCTAGCCTTGCTGCATAACCCTTGATTTTCAGTCATTCCCATTTGATGAGGCTTGAGGCTTAAGCGTTACCTTTTTAGAACATATTCCTTAGAATGCCCATCGTCCACCTAACGATGTTTTACAAGCATTCATCCATACAAGTCCATCCCGGGTTCGAACGGAACCGAAGGCACTATTCCTACTACATCCATTTTGGAAATATCCTCAGGATTAGTAGCGACTAGCCCTTGCACTCCAATGCTCCATCTTCGAATTCAAATCGTTTTCATGAAACGTACAAATTGGATCGAAGTGGTTTTCGAGAAATTAATCTCGATCCCGGTCTCTTCGAAACGATCAACGCATTTGGCCAATATTGATAGTTGGTGATTTAACTATCAATTTTATTCACAAAACAACCATCAATCAATAAATAATTTTCCAAATTATTTATTTATCTCAAAATATCCTCAAAGATATATTTCTATTTTCAATCCTTTGAAAACAGTTTCAAAACCATCTTTCCTTTCAGGATAAACTTTCCCGAATATTTACTATCTCCTCTGAAATCTCCAAGCACAAAATAGATTTTAAAAAAATAATTTTAAATACTTTACTTTGAAATATATATACTTTAAAACACTTAGGATAAAACTACTTAAATAATTTGTTAAAAATACACATTATATGAATTTGAGAAAAATAAGGTTACTTTATAAAATATAAAACCAGGTTTCCACCTTTAAAGCAAATATTAAGTCACTTTTAAATAATTAACGCTATAATATATTAAAAGGAAATACTTGCTTTAGAAATTAAATATTAGAAATAATAAATTTTTCAAAACATACCTTTTAAACATTTTTAAAACTATTAACTTATATTTAAAAACTTACTTTGAAAACGTACTTGGTTATTCAGAAAGAAATTCCCAATCTCGATCACTTAAATCAATTTTCCAAATTGATTCACAATTCATTTCATTTAAAATAAATTTCTTTACTTATCAGTTCATTTCAAACTTCATTAATTATGGACTTTATTATATATTTCAATTTGATTTTTATCTCCTTTAGCTGAAATATACAAATCTCAGGTTATTCCCAATTTCTTCTTTATTCTTCTTAAATAATTTAAATCCTCAATTTAAAATAAATGTTTGTTCTTTTAAACAATAACATTGAAATTTAGTTCCACGGACTCTCTGTTTATTTAAATTTCTTCCCATACACAAGACTTATTTATTAGAATTTTAAAGTCACTTTATTTCCTTTCCAATTCATTTCATAAATTTATTCAACTTTGCTATAATTATTTTACTTATGCTTCCACTTCTTTTATTTTCATTTCCCAAACTCAAATTATATATTTAGTAATTAATTATTGCCCGATTTAAAACAATCAAGCCATAGCATTCAATATTCCCACATAATCCATTACAGGATATCAAATACTCAGAACATCGAATATTAAATAATTAAATAAAGTTGAGGGGTCCAGTTGGATCCCTCCAACCTGTTCTCCCTGCATCCACAGATGTTGGCACAATATAAAATGCCAATTCCAAATATATATACCACACTACAACACATAAATCAATTCAACCATTTCAAGCAATTATTTAAATTTAATCATTTAAAGTTAAATTTAACTGAGTGAGATTAACTCACCTTTGGCCTAAGATTTGCAGTCTATTTCCCAACTGGCTTGCTTCCGTGATTTAAAACCTTGTATAACAGTTATACGATTCATTAATATTTTTAAATAATCAAACTAATTAATTACCATTTATTAATTTGGGTTAACTAATAATTTAATCTCAAACTAATTTTCCTATAACAAATATTTTTGGTAACTTAAATTAATAATCATCCTAAATATATTATTTTCTCTTTAATGATTAATTTTAGTAACCAAAATTTATTATCGAACTCTATCTGCCAAATTAATTTCTTTTCGGTAAAAAAAATGATAATTATTATTACAAATCAAAATTAATTTTACTGCAAATCTCTCTTTTTTTTCCTCTGTACTGAGTACATACAAATATATACATATAAATCAATTTTGATTAAAACAAAAATTTAAATTATACCTCACAGTGAACTCGAGCCATCCACTGTCAACCCCATTACCGACATCACGTCGTTCGAGAATCGCGCTGTTGCCCTCCCTCTCTCTGTTACAACGACGCACCCCCAATTGCACGAGCGATCGTTGGCTCCCAAATCTACGAACCCAGCTCAAAGACGCGATTCCAAAACCCTACCGACCATCGTGCTTTGCCGACCTCATCCCACTGCGTCGCAGCCTCCATCTCAAGTGGTCAACTGCCTCGTCGCCTCTTCCAACGACCAAACCCCTCCAACCCAGACGAAGACGCGACTCGAATCACGAGTTCCCTTTGAATATCGAACTAAAGAATAGAGGAAGGGAAGATGTCGTTCGGTCTGTTGTGAAATGAAATCGATTTCAAATCGATTTTGGAAAGAATGAAGGAAAAGAAACCGTGTTTCACGAACGAGAGGAAATTCGATTTTTCATTCATTCGGATCTGAGGGAGGTTTTGAATTGAACGAGAGGAAATATTAAGGAGCTAGATATTTTTTTCTTTATTATGTTGCTTGCTGTCGTTCGAAGGAAGCTAAAGGAGGAAAGATATACGCGATTTAACTGAGCGGCTTCAATTGGATTCTAGCTTCTAAAGGAAGACAGAGAATTCATGATGAAATAGAGAGGAATTGGTCGGCTGCGATGAAAGGATTTCGGCTGATGTGAAAAAAATTTGAACGGTGAAAAGATGCAGGATATTTTAATTAAAACGATTAATTATATTTTGAAGCATTTTTACCTCGTACAATCACACGTTAATCCCGAAAACTACGAAATTTGAAATCCAGTAATAATTCAATATTACGGACCCAATGGAACTGGTTTCGTCAAATTCCGAGACTGTGCCTCGGAAGGCTATTTTTAAATTCAATTTAAACAATATATTTTTAAAACTGACCAAACCACTGTTAATTTCAATTTTACAACTTTTATTATTTTCAGTGCTATCAATATAAAATTTTCAAGCCTTCAAATTATTTTTAACAGGCTTAAAACTTCAAATTTCATATTTCACCCAATTCCAAATTATTTAATTTAATAATTTAATCATCAAATAAATTGTGATATTTAAAATTTAAGTTAAAATTACTCTATTGAATATTCAAAATCAATTAAATATTCCGATTTAAAGGCTTAAAAATTCCGGGTCGTCACAGCCTAAGCGGGCTATTGAGTTTCGTATTGATCTCATTCCCGGTTCTCAACCAGTTAGTCGTCCTCCGACGAGGATGTCTACAAAGGAGAATGAGGAACTTAAGAAGCAATTAGTAGAACTTGAAGCAAAGCATTTTATTCAGTCCAGTTCTTCGCCGTGGGGTGCCGCGGTGGTCTTCGTGAAGAAGTCCGATGGTTCTTTTAGGCTTTGCATTGATTACCGCAAGCTTAATGAGGTGACCATCAAGAATCGTTATCCATTGCCTCGGATTGACGATATGTTTGATCAGTTAAGTGGTGCGAAGGTCTTTTCTCAACTTGACATTGCCACAGGATTTCATCAGCTCCGAGTTGCGGATGATAGTGTGCCACTTACAGCTTTCCGCACTCTCTATGGTTCATTTGAGTGGTTAGCCATGCCGTTCGGTTTGACGAACGCCCCTGCATTCTTTGTCGATCTCATGAATCGAGTATTCTGAGAATATCTCGATAAGTTTGTTCTTGTATTCATTGAAGACATTCTGATATATTCTAGATCCGAGACAGAGCATACACAGCACCTAAGGATTGTCTTGGATACACTTCGTCAGCATCAGCTTAAGGCCAAGTTATCCAAGTGCCACTTTCGGGAGAGCAAGGTCAAGTTCTTAGGCCACGTAGTATCTCCTGAAGGCATATCTGTCGATCCCGCCAAGATCGAAGCCGTTCAGAACTGGAAGCGGCCTGAGAACGTGCACGAGATTCGCAGCTTCCTAGGACTGGCGGGTTATTACCGTCGGTTCGTAAAGGATTTCTCACGTGTTGTTCTTCCGCTTACGAGCCTGACTCGTAAGGGTGTTCGTTATGTCTGGTCAGACAAGTGTGAAGCTTCTTTTCAGCGATTGAAGGAACTTCTCACTCATGCTCATATTCTAGTGGTTCCCAAGGGAAACCATAATCTTGTTGTCTACACCGACGCTTGTGGTAGCGGGCTCGGTGTCGTGCCCATGCAGAAGGATCGGGTGGTTGCTTATGCTTCTAGGCAACTGCGTCCGAATGAGGTTCGCTATCCAACTCATGATCTTAGTTGGCTGCTATTGTCTTCGCCTTGAAGACGTGGCGCCATTATTTACTGGGTAAACGCTTCATTCTACACACCGATCAAAAATCCTTGAAGTATCTCTTTAGTCAGAAAGATCTCAATATGAGACAGCAACGGTGGCTTGAGTTCCTTGCCTCATGTGACCTTGATATTCAGTATACCCCTGGCAAGGGTAATCGTGTGGCAGATGCGCTTAGTCGCAAGCATTCGGCTGTAGTTTCTATGATAATCATAGCCGAATGGGATATTCTCGAGACATTATCTATGTGTGATATTCGGGATCGAGCTCCGTCTTTTGATCCACCGATATTATTATTCAATCTGGAGGCTCGACCTAGTTTACTGGATCGCATTACCCATGCTCAACGGCAGGATCCAGACTTGTTGCATTTCATCCATCTTCTTGAGTCGGTATCCAGTGATGAGGCATCACTGGATTATTCTATTGATTCACATAGGTGTCTTTGTAGGAAGAACCGTATTATTGTACCCTCTGATTTATCGCTTAGGCGTGACATCCTAGACGATTGTCATCGCACTAAGTACACTATCCATCCCGGTTCGAGTAAGATGTAAGCCTACATGAGTCGCTTATATTATTGGGAAGGTTTGAAGCGAGATGTTGCAAGTTATGTGAGCAGTTGCATGATTTGTCAATAGATCAACGCCGAACATCAACATCCTTCCGGTCTTCTTCAGCCTCTGGAGATTCCATTGTGGAAATGGGATCAGATATCTATGGATTTCATTGACGGTCTGCCTCGATCGGGGTCGGGCCATACATCTATTTGGGTCATGGTTGATCGTTTGACCAAATCGGCTCATTTTATTCCGATTAAGTTCACTCGGACTGCACCTCAGTTGGCCAAGCTCTATGTGAAGGAAGTCGTTCGACTTTATGGCATTCCCTGTTCTATTGTTTGTGATCATGACATGATTTTCACTAGTCACTTTTGGAAGTGTCTTCAGTCAGCTTTGGGTACAAAGCCGAACCTTTCTACTGCTTATCACCCTCAGACTGATGGCCAGACTGAGAGGGTGAATCGTGTTTTGGAGGATCTCCTTCGCTGTTGTATTCTTGATGTTGGAGGCAGTTGGAAGGACCACTTACCACTTGTGGAGTTTTCCTACAACAACAGCTTTCAGTCTAGTATTGGCATGGCTCCTTTCGAGGCTCTTTACGGAAGGCCATGTCGTTCTCCTTCATGTTGGTTAGAATCTGGCGAGAAGCTTATTCTTGGTCCAGATTCGGTTCGGGAATCTTCTGAGAAGATTATTCTTATTCGTCAGAGAATAAAAGAGGCGCAGAACCGTCAGAAATCCTACGTGGACAAACGTACGAGGCCACTTGAGTTCTCCATTGGTGATCTTGTATTCATTCGGATATCTCCTATGAAGGGGATTGTACGTTTCAACTCCATAGGGAAATTGGCTCCTCGCTATGTCGGACCATTTCCTATTATGGAATGCATCGGTCCCGTTGCTTATTGTATAGCTCTGCCTGCTCATTTTTCTGAAATGCATGACGTATTCCACGTTTCTCAGCTTCGCAAATGTGTTCGCGACCCTGATTCTGTTATTGATCCGCTTATTGTGCCGGATTTGGAGATTTCTCCCGATTTATCTATTGAGCAGCAACCTCTTCGTGTGCTTGATTCGGAGGTTAGACGCCTTCGAAAGAAAGAGGTCCCGCTCGTGAAGATTCAATGGTCGTCTAATCCTAAGGACTGCACTTGGGAGACCAGAGAGTTTATCGAGCGTACTTATCCTGGTTTTCTATCTTCATTTGTTGTTGGTGAGTATTTTTACTTCACCTTTGTTTGATTTATTTTGAGGATTAGATGTTATAGATAACTTCCATGATAGGGAATTGCGGGGATGCAATTTTCTTAAGGGGGGAGTCTGTAACAACCCGTGCGATTACCAAATAATAAATTAAAATTGGGATTTTAATTTAATTGGAGCTATTAATGAATTTTTTTATGTGGCTAATTTGTTCAAAAGTTAGTTATTTTCAATAAATTAATATTTTGGGCTTAAGTGTAAAATGGAGAATTTAATGGAAATTAATTAGGGCAAATGGAAATTTATAATATTGCAAAATTTTAGGTAAAATAGTGCAATATTTGAATTGGGAATTTAATTTACAATTTAATTGCAAAACGGTGATTTTTGGGCAATTTTGACTAAAATGTGTTTTGGAATAATTAGGGGTTAAATTGTAAGTTGGCAAATATTGTGATGTAAACTTTTATAACTATAGCTAAATTATTTTGGTAACATATTTTAAAATTTTATGGGTAAATAATGTGTAGTTTGTACTTACAGAAATTAGCTAACTTGAGATATAGAACATATTCCAAGTCCTAATGGGTATTAGGCCCACCAACCCACTTCCATTAGCCTATAAACCATCTTCTACCCATTTGTTTCAGCCAACATCTCATTCCATAAACTCATAAACCCTAGATCAAAACACTAAATAATGGCCTCCAAACCTAGAGCAAAACTTCATTAATCTTCATCAAAGTCAAAGGGGTTTTAATCTAATCATTGAAAGGTAATAGCAATCACAAAACCTACCTCTAATCTATTGTTTAATTTCTGAAATTATTTTGTAATCCTTTTTTTTGTGCATTTTGATTGTAAAAGCTCTTTGATCTTCTTCTCATTGCTTGGGAAAGAGGTAATAAATGCTAGCTAAAATTAAAATTAGTATATTGCTGTTAGTAAATTAGGCATATCTTATTCATCTTAAATCGGAATTAGGATTTTCTTGATGTCTGAAAGCTTATTATGTAGTCTATAACTTCTATGTTTTGAGCTTTGTATAATTTTGAGGTTTGAATGGTCGAAATCACATTTGTTTGTTGCTGACCTGCCAACAAACAACAGGGTTGATAAAATAAAAACCTGAAATTGTTTTGGTCATAAGTTACTCGTTTCTTATCCAAATCTAATAATTTTGGATATTCTGGAAATCTTAGATATAGGGCTAAAAGTTTCATGTTTTGAGTTTCATAAAATTTCGAAGTTAACTTGATCAAAACTGTGCATTCTTACTATTATCCCAAGAGCAAAACGACAGTGATATAGAATTTAGATCTGAGAATTGTTTTAGTCATAGAATTTTCATCCATGATCAGAATTTGACGATCTTGGTCATTCCGAAAAGCTTAGAAACTAAGATACAACTTTTATTTTATTCATTTTGCCAGAATTTGAAGTTTACTATGCCAAAATTATGGTTTTACGTCTTTGGCCTGTTAGTGCATAGCTACAGGCCTTAGTCTCTTTTCTCCCGTTGTTTTCAACGCAGAACCCTGACTTTGCGACGCAATCCCGGGCTCGTCCGATGTCGGAATCTCTCATTCTTGGTCTCGTTGGAAAGATGAGGTCGAGATGTCAAACATTGCAAAGTTTCATTTAGATCTGGGTGCGTTAGATACTTCATTTTTATTGTCGAAGTAGCACCCAGAAACTGTTTTACAACAGTGATCATTTTCAGTTATCGTCGGACCAACTTTGAGACGTTGCCATTTCTTCGTTTTAAGTCGGAACTGAATGATTCTTATTGCATATCAAAGTAGGAGTAGTGTATTATGCTCTTGCAAATTTTCATCAAGATCTAGGTTCATATGACCCTTCGACCATGTCGTCAAATTTCGACATTTGCACTGTTTTGACACAACAGAGTTTTATGATTTTTGTCCGACTTTGAGACGACGCAGTTTCTTCGTTTCAAGTCGGAATTGCCTTATTCTTTTTGCAATTTGGATCAGGGATATTGGTCTACAGGCTTGCCAATTTTTATGCAATTTGGACTCTGTTTGCATATTCAAATATGCCGTCGAACTAGTGACTTCAACTTATTTTCAGTGATTTTATACTTGGTATAATTTCGACTATTTTTCTGAGATTTTCCGATTTCTTTGAGATTTGTCTCTAGATTTCGTGCACGTATTTTATAACTCATTTTAAAGTGATTTTCCATCAAATTAGCATTTGAAACTATTATTTGATATTATTTTAAATATTAAATTAATTACTCCATAATAGAAGAATTTCAAAGGCTATTTCTAAAGAGGTTTTCAAACGATTAAAAATTCGCTTTCTCCAACTATTTTCTAAGTAAAATATACATTCTTCTGCACTTCGAGCGAAGTGGAAAGGTGATTAAATGCGCATTTATCTTTCCGATTAATCCCCGACCTATTCGATTGATCGTTTTGGCCTTTTGCCCTAGTTTACTGATGACATGAGGTGAACTTTTTACCGCTTTGAGTGTGCAAGCTTACGATTGGTTAGTAAACCGTTTAGTGCGAACGTTGGGGTATGAGACTCACGTTACTACTTTACGGGTTCCTTGCTAAGAGTTCGTGACACATTCCTATCGTTAGTGGTAAACGAGTACCGGGCCTACGAGCCTTTACCACTGCGGCGTGTTTCCTGAGTGATACCTTTGGGATAGTGTCTTCGGACTGTCTCCCTTGGGTTTAATGCCTTTGGGATAGTGTCTTCAGACTGTCTCCTTCTGGCTCACCACCTTCTGGATAGTGTCTTCGGACTGTCTCCTTTAGGTGTTGCCCCTTAGCTAGTGATGGGTGTGTCACTGGGGTATATTTCCTGTGTGATTGAGTACAGTACTAGCGCGCTAATGTTTTCCTGTGTGATTTATATTCCCTCGTGTAGCGTCATTCGGTGATGGTTTTATGCAACCACACGATATAAGCGCGACCACCTTGTGGAACTTATTTTATGCCTACACTGGCACTTGTGCTTATGTTATGCCGATGATATGAGGCTTGTTATACTTCTCTACTTAGATGTTTGTTTCTTCCCATGTGAGAGATTTCGGTCTTTGTTACCATGATATATGTTCTCTTTTGGAGATTATTATGTTATATGTTGCCTCATTATCTTATCATGATTATTATTCAGTTTATCTAACTGATTTGTTTAGCTAGCCTGACCCGAGTATTTTATGCTCGGGTCAGATCGAGTTGTTTCAGGTTAGGTCGCTTTGGACTGAGCTTGCTTCGGTGCTTCCGCTTTGGATATATCGCTATACTATAGATAGCTTTACTTGTTATCTATCCTTTATGATACTCTGATATTATGACTATCTTGTGTATATTCTTTTGACTCATGGATGTGTGAGTAGTGGCTTTGTACCCACTTTTATATTTGGATCTGTACTTGATTTGTATTGTGCTGAGACTATTTGCTTATTATGTGATGCTGTTCTGTGATGAAGTTCATTTTGCTATTATGCTTTTTCTTGATAGATCTTTTAGCCATTGTAGTTTTGCTTTAAGTTGAATATGTCGAACCACATGAGATGAACAAAAAAAATAGATTCCACTTTTCAACGTGTTCAGTTGATAGTTAAAGTAAGATTACACATGGTCGCTTCCATTATACTCTATTGTCCGCAATAGCAGACAGAATTATCCATATAATACTCTTTGTTCATGAGGCTCTCAGAGTGGGGCGTTACAATAGTCAGGCCAAGTTGTCGGGTAACAAAGTTGCACTTATATTATGATATTTAAAAATATAATGTGCTTGCAGTATCATAATCTGAAAAAGAAGTTATGGATAATCCATGAAGAAACACTGGGAGTTCATCAAACACATTAGTAACCAGTGAGAAAACTATTAAAATAAAATTACTGTATAATCACGATGAACAAGCGGAGAAAAAAATGGTGAATCGTCAATATATTTTACTAACCAAATGATTGTAATTTTACCATCTACCCGTGTGCGAAGCACGGACCACATGCTAACGATTAACTATAATAGGAAAATAGGTACACACGTACAAACTTTGGTAAAAAGAATTAAGTTGAAGGACGACAAGTTTTTTTTTTTTTAAACTAAAAGACAATGATAATTGCAACTACCATTATGTATAGTGTAAAACTGAATATCTTTAATAATAGTTGTAATACTTTGATGTCACACTTTTCTGGTATCGGCATGAACTACTAAAAACGTTCTTCTGTATTTATCAAATCTTAATCACTTACGAATATGATCTAATATTAAACTTCATTAATTTAAATACATCTAAAAGTAGGATCTAACAATTAAAAATGTTTTACAAATTCAAAACGCTTATACAAATAGGATTTAACAATTAAGCATGCTTTACAAATTCAAAACGCTTCTAGAAAAAAGATTTAAAATTAAAATTCCTTTACAAATTCAAAATATTTTTTACAAATATACAAATCTTAATATTACTTGAAAATAAAAAACCATTTTTTTTGTAAAGCCTGGTTATAACTAATATTTTATACAGTGTAAAACTGAACGTAAGTTTCAACAATGCAAACTAGGAATGACAATGGGGCGGGTTGGGGCGGTTTTTAGTGCCCCATAGCCATCCTGGATTTTTTAGACCTCGCCTCAGACCCGCCCCGTAGACCCGGTGCGGGTCTGTAATTTTGCCCCGTACCCGGGACCCAACCCGCCCCAGACCCGATGAGTCTCATGTATTGATTCAAAATTGTGTACCAATTTACATATATTTATTTGTTTATACTCGTTATCACCAAATAATACATGAAATACATATAACATGTCTAAGGAAAATTAGTAAAAATGATGTGTACAATAACAATTCAAAAAATACATACATATGTTATTGTATAATTATCAATGACGCAACTTAATACTCTAATTTTTTATATAGATTATTTATTGGAACATTTTAATATCCATACTAGAATCACTTATATCTAAGAAGATTAGTAAATTATTATAGTAATAAAGCAGTCTCATGAGATGTTAGTAGTGTGGGTCGGGTTGGGGCGGGTCAACCGAGCCCCGACCCGATCCTAGACCCGAAACACTCAATGGGACGGATCTGGACGGGCCAAAACAGAGACGGATCGACCGGGTTTGAACCCTGGATCCGCCCCATTGTCATCTCTAATGCAAACTCACGTTAACTTGGAAACGCGAATTGTATTGTTTTGCAATTACAACATAGGTCCCGTTTTGGCGTCAACCTCAAACGTGATCTAATCAAAATGGGAATGAACATTTCCTTCGTTGAGAAGATATTTGACGATTGGATAAGAGAGAGAATCTACGCACTCTACTATGTTGTGTGGACCCACAACTTTCAAGAATAAATCAGGAATGGTTGCTTCGTTTTCATTTTTATATCTCCATCCATCTTCGTATCCTCTTCAACCATTCATTTAAAACTAGGGTTTCATTTTGCGAAAAAGGGAACAATATGGGAGGAGGGGCTGTCAGAACCGCAGCCAAAGCGGCGTTGCTCACCGGTTACCGATCGAACCTTGCCCGTCGAACACCGAACCTCTCCAATTCCGCCTCTGTATCTTCCACAGTGCACATGGTACACGATGGCGAGACTTCTCCGTTGGTGTTATCGAACAAGATCGAGGGCGGAGCAGTTCAGATGCCGGCTTTTGAATTTGATAGTGATTGGGAGGAGATTTCGGGGTTGAGCTTGGATCCGATTATGGATCCGCCTCCTAGGTTAGTTTTTGGACCCACTCCGAGTTTAGAGGAAGCGAAAGAGGCCACTAAGGATTTGAAAGAGGTGATCGATGGGTGAGATTTTTTCCCCCTTGTTCCTTGGGTATTTATTAGATGTCGTAAATTCATAATAGCTCTTTATTCAGCGGATGAATTTATGATCGCACGTATTGTTGTTTGTACTTAAAAAAAGGGAATTTTATTGGCTTTGTATGTTATGCATTCAAATTTGATTTAAGATTGCATATTTTTGCAACAAGTAATCCGTTGGCCAATATTTAAAATGTTTTCACAATTTGAAGTTCATAATTTTCAACTTTTCAGCTTTAACAAGTTCATTAAGCACAAAAAAAAAAAAATGCTTGATTAGTATAATTTACAAACCAGCACTACACTATTGTTTGTTTTTATGTCAAGAACTGCTTAATGTTATTGACACTTACAAGTGCGTGGTAAGTTTCAAATGTTTTTGTTTACATATGGAAATTAGTGCGTGTTGAGTCTTTTTATAGTGTAAGAAGCATTAGGGACTTCAAAATGCTTAGTAATTCTCATTGTTTGCAGATTTTTTATTGCAGTAAGTGCTCATTACCATTAAGCATTTATTAATAGGAAAACAAAGTAAGTTGCATTAACCACTTTATTGTGCCTATTGAAGCTCTAAGCATTAAGCACTTCTATTGCGTTTATTAGGTCGGAATGTTTATTAGACTTATGAAACACTCATTTAGCACAAGTTTGTAAACATAAACAAATACACTCGAAACTTAGCATCAGTCAATAAGTAAATGTTTTGTCTTAAACGAACACAAATTATAAGTATTTTTAAGGGCAAAAAAACACATACACACACAAACACACCCCGTTGCTACAGAGGTACCCCCAATTTCTTGTTCATACAAAGGTTTTAACTTCTGAATGGATGACACAATTTAGAGATTCAGGTATGGTTCTATAGTGGACCGGACTAGAATGTCAATTAAACGCCAATTTGGGAACTGAGTTAAAGAAAAAAACTTACATTGTGAAAACCATAGATATCATAGAAACATTAAAACAATTCACAAATAAACTAAAATTTGGATTCTTCTAATTTAACCTAACATCCTTCGACAACGGAGGTGGTGTCGATGAGTTGGTATTGCATTTGATTTTTTTTCTTTTCTTTTTAAGTTACTAGCGTGTAACCCGTGCGTTGCATACGGCAATGTTGTTAAAAAATAGTATTTATATTTTAATTATTGCTGAAATATATTTTATTATGCAATATATGATAAATCTATCGTGATATATTAATCATAAATTAAAATAACTAACGATGCTTGGATATAAGGTTCATGGTTCAATCCTCGTTAACTATGTATCTCTGTAAAATCAATATCTTAACTCAAAAAAATTATAAATTAATATTGTATATGTAAATAATTTGTCTTTTCTCGATGACAAAAATAATTTATGTTGTGATATATATATATATATATGTATGTATGTATGTATATGTATGTATGTATGACGCTCAGAAGATAAGTGTAGCAGAGATACGTATGCTGTGATGGAGCTGTGATCATACAAGATGAGACCGAATTAGAAATGATGATATACGTGACAAACTTGAAGTAGCACCAATTGAAGAGAAGCTAGTACAATACCGCTTAAGATGGTTTGGACATCTCTAACGGAAACCTTTTGAAGCACCTGTGCACGTTGGAATTATAGACCACATCGAATGTTCAAAGAGAGGTAGATGTCGAACAAGGTTGACATGAGATGAAGTAGTAAACATGGACTTGAGGGATTAGAATATATCCAAAGAGCTCGTGTCGGACATGAACGCGTGAAAGTTAGCGATTCACGTACCAAAGCCATGAGCTAAGAGTAGGGTTGGTTTATGGGTAGTGTTGTAAGTTATAGATCATACGACTAATGAATAAGGGCCTAAGATGTAGTCTGAATAGGAGCCTAATACGTAGATTATAAGTTTTAGATTATATGACTAGTGAATAGAAGCCTAAGACGTAGTGTTTGGTCTTCGGTCCTTATTACCATTATTATTCTTATTATCTTGTTTTTCTTTAATTTCTTTATATACATATATTTTATTTTTATCTTTGGTTTTATTTTATTTATTATTATTATTGTCAATTATTTTATTTTATCTTGTTATTACTGTCATAGTTTTTAAATTGATTTTGTCATTTAGTTTTGGTTTCCATCTCTAAGCGACCCCAACTTGTTTGAAAATAATGACTTTGTTGTTGTATGAGTGAATAAATAAATTTACCATTTTATTACTATGATTATTGCGTGTATATATATATTGCATTGTCATCTTTTTTAAAGGATTATAAATTGATTAATGAACATTAAATAATTGAATATTTAAATACTATAAATTAACGATCAACATAACTAATTAAGCATGAGGAGTTGAATGTAAAAAAAATTGAATGAAACCGAGGAGGGCTTTATACATATTTGTAATTGAGAAAAACATTGGTCTTATGGTTAGCTTATGTAGATGTGAATTTTTATCCATATTTAGTTTTTTTTGAAAACAATCGCATCCGTGTAATTAACTATATATTTCATACTGTAGTAGATGGGTCATTCTTTCAACTTTGTTAATTGCAAAATAATATTATGTAGCATTTAATTGAGTTATGAGTTGGGCATGGTTTGGTAACACGTTGAAAGTGAAAATGTTTATATAATCTAATATTGGTGTAATCTGTACGTTCATATCGTAATGTTGTAAAATATAAATTACCTTTTATAGGTTATTCATAATTTTATGTTATGTAATATACGATAATTTTTTGAGATAACTGAATCAAAGATTAAAAAAATTACTATTATTTATGTATACATTTTATGTTACGTGATTTAAATATCTTTATATATATCAGAATAAAAAAGAAATAATTTTATCATTTTTCCCATATATATGAATATCGTATATGTTGAAATTCTCGTGTTTTTATGATTTGTTACATGGATTAATGAATATCGGTTAATCATACTTATACTTATATATTTAAATAATTTTAATTTATGATTACACAATTAGTTAAATATATGGACTTGAATGTAAATTTTTAGAAGAGATAATTGAGAAGAGTTTCAACGTAATTATAAAAAAGATTAAAATTTAGGTATTTGAAGTTAATAGAATTTTATAGTGCAATATATGATAAATTCATTTATTAAATAAATCATAAAATAAAATTTTTATTATGTGATTTATATATTTATATGTATTTGCTTTTAAATGATTTTTTTAACCTATTTGTTGATGCGCGTGCAGTATTTATATTGAAACTTTTATCTTTTAGGTTTATTAATAAATATTAGTTGATTAACTTTAACAATTAGTTTAAATTTTGGATTATGTAATTAATTTAAATGTACGAACTTTGATGTAAAATTTTGATAGAAAATCGTATAAGATTTGTAAATAATTATAGATTTTTTGTAAAAAGTAGGCATTTGAACGTAAAATAGTGTGAGAAGTTTAGTTGAATAATTGTAAAGTGGTAAATCGTAGGATTTTGAAAATTAAATCTCCAGATTGGAGAGAATTAAGGAGATTAGAGCTCTTAGAATTTAATGAGAAAGCTTTAGATTCTTCTGCTTCACTATTATTTAATAGATTTCGTCAATTTGAAGATGAAATTAGTGGGTTTGTTTTCTTAATTTGGAGTTTATATTGGGTTGGTAGGGTTAATAATTTTGGGTAAACATAGCATATGTAAAACTAGGTTAATAATTCTGTATATATTCTTTATTTAAATGATGATATTCAAAGAAATGGTTTTTGGTATGTTACGTGTTATCTTTTTTTTATTGTCAAAGGATGTATTATGTAAGCAATCTGAAGAATTTGCTGTAAAATTTGTTAGTATTGAATATTTGTTAATAATTAATGTATTTATTAAAAAGTACCAATTTGAAGAGCTCACTATAAGATCATTTATTATTAGTTATTAATGTACTTAATAAGAAGTATCAGAATTCACAAATCACAATTAAAGAGTAATTTTTCAAAATTCTCGAAATGGGGCAGAAAAAATCATACTTCCCGATTATTGGAACGGAAATGGAAAACAGTATTTTGTACTTTGTTCATATTGAACCATTTCAAAATGATTAAAGGACTAAAATACCCTTAATTATTTTTCATTCTCAAATCCTATTCTTGTGACTACAAATTGAACTAGACATAAAATTATTGGTTTTTTAAATCAATTCTATTTCACTAAAATTGGGTGATAGGTTTTTTTTTTCCTTTTGATAATGAGTTTGCTGGTAGGGGAATGTATTAAGAACGACATTAGATAGGACTGTTAACAGATGCAAACAGAGTGGGATATTATTGTATTTGAATCAATAATATTCAAAAATCAAAATCTATATCCAAATCTGTCTGTGGATATTTATTAAATATCTGCGCTTGAGGATGTTTTTGGTATTAAAACATATTTGTATGCAGAAAAAGATACAAATGTCCTCTGATTTCTGAAAATATTTATCCCCAAAAATTAAGATGTGGATAATTTTGGGTATTTACGATTTCAAAAGTAAATTAAGGTTATCAAATGTTTTCAAAAGCATATCGATACAAAAGACACAATTCATTGAGCATTAAACCTAACACATAGTTGTGAAAATATAATTGGTTTACACAATTAGCAATAGTAAACTTGGTGTATTATTAACTGTAGAAAGTTGGGATAAAATTGAATGGTTAATAAATTATAAATATTTTCAGTTTTAAATGTTGCATGGAAAATGTGTAATGATTCTGATTTAATGATTTTAACTAAATGTTATTTCAGTTATTAGAAAAAAATATATATTCAATATCATGCTGGATAGATATTTTCGGATATTGATATATCCATATTCAAAGAGATATTAAGAAATTGGGTATCTGCATTCGTTTTTTTTGAACATTGGATATCTCCGGATATGGATACGGATGTAGTTTTTTATTTTTTGTGTATGCACTGACATACATAATGTGTGTATGTATTTTGGATATTGGATATTTTATATTTCGTGACACGGACGTGGTCTTCATTTCTTTTTGTTGTCTGCGCATTGACATACATGACATTAGTAGAGGGTAAAATCGAACAGGTTCGGTATATAATAATTAAATTTCTCCATGGTGTGTATAGCAAAATTAGGGATTCATACAAGACTACCAAAATTTAAACTGTACGTAGAGACAAATATTGGTCTTTTTCGGACTTTGGACCATATGTTGACGCTTGGTGTGATATTGCAGATTCATGCTAACAATCAATTATGTATTAACTCTTTTTGTTGTGAAATTGCAGCCTAAATATGTTCTCTCATCTGTTTATAAAATTATTTGTTGCGACTGTTATGAATGTTAATTTTGGCAATGTATCAGGGTGTATTTTACTAATATGGAAAATTCCAAGACCGGGAGTCAATTATCAGACTCAGGAAGTACAACCTTGGTTGCTTCAATGCCAAAACATGCTGTTCAAGCTTTTACATTGCTGCAGGGATGTCCCGAGGCTCAGGTTATGTCGTATTGCCTTAGCATTTTAAATTTGTGTCATGCAATTATTTGTATGAGGTCCATTATGACAGTTTATGTTATTGTTTGAAGTTTGGTTCCACCATCTATAAATCAAATCTTATCCAAAATTGCAGAAATCCCAAAACTCTTTGAAAATGTAATAATCCCAGATTGTAGCCTTTACTTAGCGACTCATAAAACATCTGTTCAAGAAGTAATCCTCCTAGTAGTGTTACTTTGCATAAAAAAACATAATTTGCACAGCCGTGCTGTATCAACAGTTTGAATTGTGTATGTGTATGCAGTCTGTTGTTGCTTCAATTGCATCTGACCCGAATGTCTGGAATGCCGTTCTGAAAAACAATGAAGTCATGAGTTTTATCAGTAAGCAGCAATCTGGTAGGTGAATGTGTTATGCTAAAATGAATTTATTCTAATCACTACCTTCAGAAACTGAACTACTTGATTACAAGCATATAGTGATTGGAATAGTAATGCTCCATTTCATCAAATTATAAGTAGCATTCCCATCAATCATCAATCTAATTTTATTTTATTTTTTGCATGCACAGCTACTCTGGTAAATGAGGAAGCTGAATCTACAGGCGAAAATGAATGTTCTGAATCTGTAAATTCCCCTGATGACAATACGACCAAACCGTCTATATTGGCTGATATGTTTCAAAACATCAAAGCAAAGGTATCTGCAGTAGTTAGCAACATATCCGACATTCTAAATGATTTCATGGGACCTTGGACTGATAGCACTCAAGGTGCCCCAGGCACAAAAAGCGACAATGGCATCTTTGGGGAATCTACTTTGGGAGCTTCTTTTATGGCTTTGGCAGTGGCTGTAATCCTGATTGTTTTGATGAAGAGGGGTTAGATGATTTAATATATAAAGAACTTGTCGACTATACTACTAGCTTTGCTTATTATGTGCATTTTTAATGTTGGTGTAAATATATGGCATGTGTGTATCACCTATCGGTGTCGAACTTGTGATATGAAGCTTGAATGTTTCCTAGTTTCGATGTTAATGGGTGGTGTGATGGCTTGCATTGTGCTGAGGATGCTGGTTGTTTGAATGTTGAATATTTACACTGTTGAGCATACCTAACGATTACTAAATCCAACGGAGCATTAGCTGTTGTATGCAATTTGTTCCTCAGGTAAAATGCGTCCAATGGAGCAGTTGGAATATATGGAGAAAACAATGTACACAGCAATCAGCTTTTTTCTATGGGATTTTCAGTGCTCGCGGATTTTGTGGTACGGTTAATGTGATGCAGTATTCAACTTATTAGTTATCGCTGGTGCTATATGGTTCAGACGTAATGGAGTGTGTTGTATTACCACATGTATTCGGTTATGTACTTGCTATTTTAGTGAGTGAATGGAAGATAAAACCTAACGTGGCTTTCCACAATGTACAGAAGTCAAAATTCATTCGCTTCACGTGTTCGGTTTTACCGTTTTATGAACCTTCGAACAATGCGATAATTATAAATATTAATTAATTTACAACGTTTATGATTTTTCGGAGTATTCGTCATTATGGTTGTGCGATTCGAATGTGTGAATTTAGCTAACGTATATTGAACAATTCGAATATAACGTTTACATGTGACCTTATTTAGTGGTGTCATTTTGTCTGAATTTACCCATTACACATCTGTTATCCCGATTTTTGGCAAGGTCGTGATACCAATAATTTGACTGGAAACCAAGGACAGTCCATCATCAAGATTGATCCTATGCAGGTTCACTATGGATACTGGCGAATTTTGTCTGAATCCGGATCGAGCTACATTTGACATGATACTTCAAACAAAGCTACGAAAGTCAATGCTTCAAATTTTAGGTCAATCGGAGTTCGTATGCTCAAGATATGGATCGATCAAAATCAATGAAGGAGGTGTCAGTTCGTATCCATCCAGTGTCGCTCCTCTTCGTATCCATCAAACATCTTCCCTTCGTATCCATCAACAAATGTTCATTTCGTATCGATCACTCTCCATCCATCCCGTATTGATCTTCCCCCATCGATACAAAGAGCAACAACCACCAATCGATACAAAGACAACAACATGAAGCATCGATACGAAGGCGGCCTCCAACCATCGATACGAAGTAGCATGCAAGCATCGATACGAACAGAGCCATGCATGACCGATACGACATAGTATTGATACGAAGACAACAATGTCCTACAAATGCAAACTTGCAACGATCATAACTCAAAATCTACAGATCCAAACGCCACTAAATTTTCACAGGAGCTTATGCACCATCCCAAGAATGCTCATGATCCATCTCAGCCCAAGAGGAGGTGTTTTGGATTGATACGAATTGCGTATATATCGATCATGGATCTATTCCAAATGTCCAAAGGTCGATCACGTGGTCCCTAACACGTGAGAGAAGTCTTTCAAATTTTGAGCCCGACATTTTCAACCCACACCTATAAATAACAGCCAGATGCCTCCGAAAAAAGGGACTTTCGGACGTTGGAACGTCGATACTCTGTCGAAATCATTGTTGTACCTCGATTGTACCATTGTAAACATCTGTAACCAGCGAGTAATATCAATAAACAACAAACTTTCTACAGTGGACGTAGGCTACAACGCCGAACCACTCTAAATCTCTGTGTTTTCATACTTTAGTTTGTCTGTTTTTGATGTGCTTGTTAGATCTACCTCATTTTCCATTTATATTCTTCACTTTAATCTCTTCAAACACGCCCGAAGAGTATTGTGCCTAATTTTGACACAAACACTTTGGTGCTTTCACTGAGAGAATCTAGTTTCTTCGCTTCATTGCATCTACTCTCGTCTTTGGATTGCATAATCTAAGGAGAAGATCCAGATGTGTCATCCAGTGGTTCCTTCTATTCTTGTCAGATTGCTCCAGATCTAAGAGGGACTACATTCAGCATGATTTTCATATCCATATTTTTGTATATAGAAAATATGATGATTTTCGTATCCATAACTTCGTAGTGATCAAGCCGTGTGCATTTCGTATCGACCCTCAGATACTACTTCGTATCGATCCAGATGTGCGCATTTCGTATCAATCCTCAAATACCACTTCGTATCGATCAAGCCGTGTGCATTTCGTATCGATCCTCAGACACCACTTCGTATCCATCAAGCCGTGTGCATTTCGTATTGATCCTCGGATACCACTTCATAACGATCCAGCCGTGCGCCTTTCGTATCGATCCAATTGTCCGCTTTTCAGATCGTTTAATTTCACCAACGTTTGTATCGGTCAAACATATAACTTCCAGTACTTGAACCTTAGCCGCAGCGCAGTGCATCCGCATAGTGAAGTCAAAACTCAATTTAATGAAGGAACATTCCATCCACTCTCCTGATCAGTCCAATACTAAACGAGACATAAGGGATTACAACAACAGCTGCTGAATTGCAGTCAAGGAATGGGCAATGACCTACTACTCAAATGGTGCTCCCAGAAACTGGAGAACCGAGCTAATATGCCAAGAACTAGAGTTGGTTAATATATCATGCTTCCAAGGTGTATGCAAGTTCCTTCAATTGACCGACTTTCAAATTCCTGAATTGACAACTATGATGCAATGGCTAATGTGAGGACTGCCCTACATTGTCTACTCTGCCACCTGAAAGCATAGTTAGTCACTGAATCATCTTCAAATTCTCGCATCTTGATCATGCCACCTCCATATGACTAGAAGCATGCATACAACCTCAAGAGGACTTCCTTACCACCCTATTTGGGTCTCTTGCCTTGACGAAAGTTTGGGATAATCACCAATCTTTGAGCCCATCTTAACCAAACTCGATATCGAATCACCGTTACCAACAACTCAAATGTTGGACAATCATGCATACATCGTTCACCAGTATTACAAGACCCCGTAGCCATAAAATGGACCTACTAGTCACTATTGGAGTATCTTTCCCTGTCGAGATCTATTCATTGAAACCATCCTACGTGCAAATTTCCAGTGAAAGTTCAACATGCTGACTATGTCAGTGGACTATGGAAATACAACCCCCAAAACTACCTCATGAACTGGGAATGGCCCATGGATTTCGCCAAGAGTGATGACTGCCATCAAATGCAGATGTCTTCCTCCATTTCTCAAAGAAGACCGTCAACCATGGTTGGACATAGCAGTTCTACTTCTCATATTGATGAAAGAAATAAAGAAACTGCAAGCCAACGAATTGATCAAAATCCATAGTTAGTTGTTGCAAGAGCTTATTTCCATATTTTGATAAGAGAACTGGTGGATAGTCGCCAACAACTACACCAACATGTCCTGGCCAATATTGAGTTGATGAACCAAATGAAGGATCAACATGGCGAGATAAGGAGGAAACCTACTCCATACTCTAGATCGGAAAACTCCTCTTCTTTAGATGGCTACCGTGGATGCCAGTACGATAAGGCTGCTCCGGAAAGGATAGCTCCGACAATATGTGCAAGCCCCATAAAACGAAGGGCAGGGAACCTCCAACCCTATCGATCAAGAACTTTGTTCAAATGGAACCACTTGCATTAGACTTCCTACAGGAAAGGGCTGGACCGAAGTGTAATAGCGAGCATACAACGCTGCTTCACTTATCAATGAGATTTAATCCGATATCTTTTGAATTATTTCTATTTCAATTTTATTTATGTTGCGAAATATTACCGATTTGAATTAAACTACTTGCAAATGGTGCAAGTAACCGAGTACTCAAGGTTGGGTGCCAAACAACCTCCACAGATTATGATCAAATCATTGAGCTGTCGTCATGACGAGCATGATTCAACCACTCATTGGCTACTATATGCCTCTGACTGGTGGAAAGTGTCAAAGCGAAAGAGGCCGACAAGGTCAGGACTCTAGTACAAAGTGGATGCAGCCGACCATCCACTTATCCACCTATGCAATTTAATTGGAGATCCGATAAAGACTTGGAGTGATATTTCCCAACAATGCACTATCCATCTCGTACTTGAAGCTCACCAAAATACTTATGCTTCTTCTGATGCCTGTAAAATCAGAATCAGACCAGGGGTGGACGTGACATGACCGTCCATGCATCCAATCCTACGTTAGACATCTGGGGTTATTTGAGAACACATGTTTAAAGTGGATATGATTTGACCATTCACTCTTCAGCTTGCGTCTGTCATTCGGCAAAACAATCATGCCTTAAACCGGCTGCATCAGGACCCAAGCCTCAATTTAAAGTCATCAACGACTGACTGCCTACTCGCTAACCATCATGAGCCATCATTTCAACTCTGTTCCCCAACTCGACTTAGAAGAGCACAAAGCATAAAGTGGACATGACTCGATCGTATGCTCTCCAACTCTTGCCCCTGACTTAAGGGAAAATACACAGATCAAAGTAGATGTAGTTCGACCATTCTCTCCTCTGCTTGAGCTCAAAGTTTGCTAGAACACTAATCTTACTTTTTAGGTTTGGCAGAAGCAAAATCCAAATGAACATGGACACGATTCGACCATTCATCAACTAAATATCTTCCTTCGTTGAGGGCGGATAAGTGGAAAGTGATCGAGATTCGACCGATCACTTGCTAAGTGAAACCCGAGCTCGGGGCCGACATACTTAAATAAAAAAGAATTGAAATCCAAGCTCGAGGGATGACACGCTTAAATCAAAAAAGACCGAAACACGACAATCCTTTAACAAAATTCAGTTCCCAGAGTGCGAGCTAGAGTGTAAATTCCAAACCCAAGTCGAGGAGGATGGACTCGTCCATCTATGACTTCCTTGTCAAATCAAGGTGGATGTGATCCGACATCCACAACCTTGATCGACCTCTTGTTCCCAAAGTGCGAACGAGATCCAAATGTCTAAACAGATGCGACTGACCTTCTGCCAGCCAACTCCTGGTTTCTAGAGCGTGAATTGGAGTATAAACATCAACCATCTCTGGTTCTAAGAGCGCAGACTGGAGTATAAATGCTAAATGGGTGTGACTGACCACCCATCAACCAACTCCAGATTCCCGGATTGCGAACTGGAGTATAAACACTAAAACGGGTGTGACTGACCAGACGTAAAACAAATTAAGTCCCCGGAGTGTGGACATAATCATGAAATGCTAAATAGGTGTGACAGGCCACCCATCAATTAACTCTGGTCCCGAGAGCGCGGACTGGAGTATAAACACCAATTGGGTGTGACTGACCGTCCATCAACTAACTCTGGTCCGGAGAGCGCGGACTGGAGTACAAACACCAAATGAGTGTGACTGAACATCCATTCACCAACTCTAGATTCCCAGAGTGCGAACTGGAGTATAAACATTAACCGGTGTGACTGACCACCCATCCATTAACTCTGGTCCCGAAAGCGCGGACTGGAGTATGAACACCAAATGGGTGTGACTGACCACCCAACAACCAACTCTAGTCCTTAAAGCATGGATTGGAATATAAATACCATAAGGGATGCAATTCGTCTGTCCATCTATCAACTCTGATTCCTCAACAAGTCATGTAGTATAAAAAGCGGATGTGGTTCAACCGTCTGCTTTCCAACTCTTCCCTGACTTGGGGGTCACACTAATCATACAAAATCGAATGGGATCCAGCCATCCAACACTAAGCGGGCGCGACATGATCGTTCGTGCATCAACTCTTGTCCTTGGCACGGGACACATAACATAAATTTATAGGGATGCACTCTAACCCTATAAAACAAAATTTCTTCCTTGATTCGACAAGGAAATGCAGATTCGCAAAACGGGCCTAGTTGGACGTCCTATTCTGAATGGATGTGACTACACTTCTTATTACAAATGAACGTGACATGACCATTCATCCGCTAACTCTCGCCTATGATCCGATAGGTTGTGCGTGCAACATGGATGGATGTGGCTCAACCACCCGCCTATCAATTCCTTCCTATAATTCAGTGGGAGAAGTATCTAATTAAAGTTGTTGTAATGTGACCCACCACACTTCGACTTTTTCCCTTGACCGGAGGTAGAGGAATTAACCGAGAAAAATGCGATTCGACGGCTTCTTACAAAAACTCTTAGTCCCCAGAATGTGGACACGATGCAAAATTCAAATAGATGTGATTATTGGCCCTTCAACTGACTTTGATCCCAGAGTGCGGCTATATGCATAGAAAAACGAATGAATGTGATTCGACCATTCATCCACCAACTCTGACCTAAACCCGACAAGAGGATTATAAATTCAATACGGGTGCAATTAGACCATCCACAAACTAACCCTATAGCCCAAGACTAGGGCAGAAGTATAAATCACTGAAAGAAGAGAAAGGTGACTCACTACATCTCCAGCTTATTGTCCTTTATTACTTAAGGAAATGATTACAAGGAGGCTTTAATGCCAACCAATTAGAATGACGTCCGAAGTTACGGATGACCAATCATATCATACCACCGGATCGACGGGCAATATTGACCTAGACTTTTCATACATAAATTTTACCAACATGCAATACGATCCGAGCTTTTTACATTATGCCGCTAAATCGACGGTCATTATCGATCCTCATCGACTATAAATCGATGTGATCCGAACTTCATCAAATACCTTTTACCACCAAAGCATGGGTAGAAGAAAAAACCATGAATGAGTGTGATTTGACCATTCATCCTCTATCACCTTCCTTCGATCCATCAGGAAGAGCACGAGACTGGTTGAGCATGACCTGACTGCATTTGAGCTGACTTTATCCCTAGATCTAATGGGAGAACGTAAATCGAAATGGACATGGTTGATCGCCCATCTCCAAATGAATGCAACATGACCATTCATTCATTGACTCTTACCATGGTCTGACTCAAAGAGAAATTCAAAATAGGTGCAACCTAAAATTTTTGCACATCGATTCTTGCCCTGGATTAGACAAAGGAATCAACAATCCTACATTGGATCTGACTAAACAATTCATTCTTCAGTTTCTACCCAGTGTATGCCGAATAAGCAGCGAAGTGGACGTGATTGACCTTCCAGAACTTAGCTCATGTTCGAATGTCGGTGAAGCAATGAAATATTCTTCCTAGAGGGAAGAACTAGAACATAATTAAGGATAGGCAAGAATCAGCCTTCCATCGGTTAACCCGATCCCATGGTTCAACGGGATAGAATACGAAATTGAGGCGGGCATGATCTACCTTGCCACTTATCGAGAAATTCCGCAGATTTGGGGGCACGAGTGAGAAGATAAGATGAATGTGATTCAACCATTCATCAATCAACTTTGGATCTTAAAGCTTGAACTACAGTATAAATACAGCTGGGATGAGACTCAGCCGTCCGTGTAATGCATCTGCCAACCCGAGACTGGGGGTAAAAGAGTGATTATCCAAGAGTTGACTATTAAAACTGGAACCGATGACCCATGCCTGATATTCATAACAACTAAAGGTTACGGTCGAAATAGTGCTTGGAGATGGAATCATCGGACCGATGCCCAGACTTATGGGCAACCGATCATCATTCCAACCCTTAGAACGAGCAATGGATCGCAAGTACATTGAATGGAAAGCGCATCACTCGGAAACACAAGTAGATTCAAACTCATAGTTAGAGCCAGCTATGCAGCAGCCCACGATACCAAGCCTTTGATTCAACATGCCTATAAGGCTGATCATTAACCATTGCAAATAAGCACATGAAGTGCCTACAACCCATCACAAGCACTAAAGATTAGATCACAACTTTGCGCAACGATGATGCAAAAGTTAGCCGTTTTACTCTAGGTGAATATTGATATGTTCTCTTGGACTCGATCTTATATATATATATATATATGGACTCTCACCAACCATTGAGAACCTTACATTAAATGTCGACCCGAGGCAGTGAATAAAAACGATATGACGTGAATCCAGAGAGATCTGCTGCACTTAAAGAGGAGGCAAATCTACTCAAAACTGAAATGGGTTTATCCACGATGCCCTCTACCCAAAATGAGTATCTAATCATTTACTTATGAGAGAAAAAAATGGAGAGTAGCGGACGTGCGCCGACTACTCAGATTTGCACGAGGCATGACAAAGCATAACCTTCCACTTCCAAGGATCAACTAACTGGTAGACTCGACCATCGGACATGAATTGCTCACTTCCATGGACACAAAATTCCAGATACAATCAGATACCGAAGCATATCCTAAACCAGGAATACAACAGTTTCATTACCGACCTGGGCCTATAGTGTTATGTTGCAATCCCTGGATTCAAGCTTAAGGACACTGGTGCTACTTACCAAAGGACAGTTAACAGATCGTACAAAAATCAGGTCAGCCAGTTGATGAAAGTATATGTGGTTAATATGCTCGTGAAATCACGACTATCAAACAACGACATCGATGACTTGGCAGAGATGTTCAATACTCACTAAAAAATATGAAATGAAACTTGATCCTTTGAGATGCTTTTTCGGCGTTGCATCAGAAAAATTCTTGGGTTTCATCATCAATTCTCGTGGAATTAAGGCTAATTTTCAAAAAATTATGAGAAGTAGAGATATCCATGCACCGAGGACAACCAAGCAGGTACAGAAACTAAGTCAGAAGATTACCGTCCTAAGCTAATTCAACTCTATAGCCATCTACAAGTGTATTCTCTTCTTCAACCTAACCAAAAGAGGGAAGAGAACTTTTGAGTGGACTAACAACTACGTTGATGCAATTTCAGCTCTTATAGATCGCTTAGAGAGACCTTGCATTTTACCCAAGTCATTGGATCGCAAAGATTTATACATCAATTGGGCTCTATCAACACATGCCTTAAGCATCACAATGCTATGTGAAGAGAAACGAATCTAAAGATCGGTATATGATGAAAGCTAGCTATTGACAAGCACATCCCGTTAATGTCTATATTGACCAGCCGTTAGCTAAGTCCAATAGCAACCTTGGATGTCTGAAAATTTACTCAAATGGAGTATCGAGCTAAGCTAATTTGATATCACTTATCTCCCTCAGAGAGCTATCCGTTGTCAAACATTAGCATACTTCATATGTGAATTCACTACATCAGACGACTATTCGAAGAGCAGTGGAGAACCGTCCAACTAATGGAAAACGTACACAGATGAAACTTCCAATAATCAGTTTTCTAACATCGAAATTGCTTTAATGAATCCTGAGGAACGATTGATCTGCTACGCCCTGAAACTTAACTTCCCTGCAACAAATGACGAAGCTAAGTATAAAGTCTTGATCGCCACGCTCAAACTTGCAAGAAAACTAGGAGTGGAAACTTTGCATATCTTATGTGATTATTGTTTAGTACTATGCTAAATCAGGGAAGATTATCTGATTGATGAAGATCGACTGGATCTCAGAGATGGAGCCAGGAAAGGGGTCATGGATGATTTCTATCAAAGATTATCTACAAAATGGAATCCTTCTTGAAAAAAGGAATGAGAAATGGCATATCCTCCACGAAGCTGTCCCATGAGTTAACCCTTGTAAATTTCATATCCATCAATACGAAGCACACCTTGTGTAAGTCCATCTCATATCAATAACCATCAATACGAAGTTTACCTTAATGCATGCTGGATTGATCTGGAAGAGGATCGATATGAAGAAAGGGATAAAAATAACCAGCGATCATTGTCGCCACTCAGATTACACATCAATCCAGGAGACGATCAATATGAAACTCGATCCAAACAAGAACAATGGAACTTGACAATGACCCATGAGCATGCACACATGAATGGGAGTAAGGTCAACATACGTGCATGTATGACAAACTAACATTCAAATTTTCGAAGTTAACAGGAATTGAATGCTTACCTGGTGACAACCAGAATGATAAACAACAAATCGCTAGCACT
Organism: Allium cepa; assembly: GCA_030765085.1. Classification (NCBI taxonomy): domain Eukaryota; kingdom Viridiplantae; phylum Streptophyta; class Magnoliopsida; order Asparagales; family Amaryllidaceae; genus Allium; species Allium cepa. Next base: position 281,377,516 of record CM060937.1, on the reverse strand, counting down.
CAACCTTCAGTTACAACAAAATACTGCACGATCATTGGCAGTCTACAATTCATCATTTGTGTATTACTGGAAATCAATCAAAGGTTGCATCTCTTGATAAAAGAACGACAACTTTTTAGCAAATCGGATAGAACCTTTTCAAAATAAATAATACAGCTTTTCAAAGCATGTCATGTTCACACAAGACTTACTTTGGGAGGCAAACGTTATCCCTTCTTTTGGCAAGGCCTTTATACCAAAGATTTGGCTGGAAACCAAAGAAAATTCGACTCGAAGGTCAGTTATACACAAGTTCACTATGGATATTGGAAAATTTTATCTGAGCCCGGATCGAGCTACAATTGATATGATACGACAAGAAAAGCTATGAAAGCCAATATTCCAAATTTCAGGTCAATCGGAATTCCTATACTCAAGTATTAATCGATCAAAATCAATGAAGGAGGTGATCAGTTCGTATCCATCAAGTGCGACTCCTCTTCGTATCCATCAAACACCTTCCCTTCGTATCCATTAACAAATTCCCATTTTGTATCGACCATCCTCCATCCATTTCGTATCAATCTCCCACCATCGATACGAATATCAACAACCACTGATTGATACGAAGACAACAACATGAAGCATCGATACAAAGGCGGCCTTCGACCATCGATATGAAGTAGCATGCAAGCATCAATACAAACAGAGCCACGCATGACCGATACGAAATAACATCGATATGAAGACGACAATATCCTACAAATGCAAACTTGCATCTATAATAACTCAAAATCTACAGGTCCAAACGCCACCAAATTTTTACAAGAGCTTACGCACCATCCCAAGAATGCTCATGATTGATCTCAGCCTAAGAGGAGGTGTTTTGGATTGAAACGAATTGCGTGCATATCGATTATGGATCGATTCCAAATTTCCAAGGATCGATCACGTGGGCCCTCCCACGTGAGAGAAGGAGTCTTCTGAATTTTGAGCCTGATATTTTTAGCATACACCTATAAATAGCAGCCATATGCCTCTAGAAAAAAGGACTTTTGGACGCTGGAACGTCGATACTCTGTCGAAATCATTGTTGTACCTCGATTGTACTATTGTAAATATCTGTAACCAGCGAGTAATATTAATAAACAACAAACTTTCTATGGTGGACGTAAGCTACAATGCCGAACAACTCTAAATCTTTGTGTTTTTATACTTCTGTTTGTCTGTTTTTGGTGTGTCTATTTTTGGCCATTGTCCCATGTAGTTTGAGGCATGGTTCGGCATCAATAACAAAGCATACGGGTAGCAAAAGATTTGCAAGTTGGTTTTGAAATGCATGGCTGAGATTAAGTGAGAAAAGTATAAGATACTATCCTGTTATACTCTCATTCAACCAATATTAAATCATCTCTAAACCTGACTTCATCTCACTTTTTGGCCACCTTGTTCATCATTATTGTGCCAAAATACTTCCTCAAATCCCTATAAAATATTGAATCAAATCAACTAAAATCGACAAGTATTTGATAGCGAATGGTCTGGATTAAGACTAGCAATTTGTCGAATCGAGGAAATTTCCAAATGAAAGGGATTCATATTTTCAACATGGACTTGATGGCATCAGCGATTGGTAACTATTTATATATATAATAAGGTATATGATTATGGCATGACAATTCATTGCTTAAGTGCATCTATGTTTATATATTATTATTGCTTAGTTGGTTATGTGAGATTTCTGTAGGTAATGTTATTGTCATAATAATGATGGGTTATGTGCTTAAGTTTAATGTACTCATAGTCTACGTACACATATATTATTAATAATATAATGTTCTATACCAAATAAATGTATTTTATTTTAATATTACATTATTATATATATACATATCAATTTATTAACATAATTTATATCAAAGCTTATATATATTATGAAAAATTTGATAAAATAATTTTCTAATATATATTTATAATAATTATGAATTTTAACAGCCGAAAATAAATTTTCTATTGTTATTAGATATTTTATCATTATTTAATCATTGTAAGATTGAATAGGTTCGTATAAAATAAATATTGATTCAAAAATTCAATTTTAAATTTTTTTTCAAATTAGTTTATCATCGAAAAAATTTCATTTTTTGAATAATTCTTTATATTTTTAAAAATTAACCTAAAAATCGGCCGACTAGTATTTAATTAAATAAAAATATTATTTTTATTCAGAAAAACCTAGAAATTTTTTATGGCACTTAGAATATTTTTCTTTATTTTTTGAAAATTTAGAATTTAATATTTTATTATATAATTATTTTTTGTTATTATTTATGACAATTTGACTAATTAATTCATAATAAATATAAATTTATATATTAAAATTATAAAAATTTGGATCTGTAATTATTTCGAATTGGAATATTAAAATAAAAAAATTCTATATATATATATTGTAATACAAACTTACTTTTAATTATTATATATATATATATCATAATTATTTACTTTAATTCGTATGTATATATATATAAATAAACAAATAATTAATTTTCTTAAATTTATAATTTTATATTCACATACATATATATGTATATAATAAACACACACACATAAACACACACACACACATGTATGTATATTTATATGCATATATAATTACTTAGATATTTATAACTATAAGTATATATGCACATATTTGTACAACATACAATACATATAGAGTGAGCTAATGTGTCCGTAGTGATGTAAATCCCAAAATCTATATATGAGCATGTTATACCTTGTACGGAATATCATGTTGCACATGCATACATATTTATATATGTATATGTTACATGTTACATATGTATACTTATAAAATAAGTGAAAATAAATCAAATAAATTTCAAATAACAATTTATGTATTTAAATAAAATACATGATTTTATTTAAACTAAATTTAGAAATGTTCTAATTAAATTAGACTTTATAGGCCCAATAAAGATCCAAAGGAGTAATTTATTTTTGACAATCATTCATATCTTCCACTACCGGTTGGCCTAGTTCCAACAATGTTTAGAAAACTCTTAAGTGAGTCATTCCATAGCTATACAATAGCTATCAGCAGAGAACCTACTCTCAATCAGGAAAAAGTAATACACTGCTCAACGTTTGGAGAGTGCTACATACTCTACTCTTAATGGATGTATCAATATCTTGTTTTGAAATATCCCGACTAGGAATATTTAAAATAATATGTTAATTTAATGTCACAAACTTCTCATGATTACAATACATTGTAATCACTATCACATACCATATCACTTAAGTAATTTCTATTTAATATACTTTAAATTAGTTACTCAATTGATTGTATCATAATATAAAAAGTATATTATAGGAGTCAAACACCTTTATTATCAAAACGATTAAACATCGAGTTAAATATATGGAACAAATTATATAATTGCCTATAGGGCATATCCCTTACTCTGTCAATCTTTCATTTGCACTTGAGATCAATTATGAAACCTTATTCCTACTCCTTTGATCTGTTTTCTCAAAATTAATTAGGTCGGTCCGTTAGCGAACCAGTATGCTATATTGTTTTAATTATCTACCCTTTCAATTAACTCTCTCCGATGCTGATAAACTAGCTTGATCGTATGGAACTCTTCAGAGCCTGTTTTTCAACTTATAATAAGCTTTAGATTCTTTTATGAACTGCATAGCAACATTGTTATTATATATCAATGTCAAGGAATTCTCAACATTTGGAATTACCCCTAGCTTGGTTACAAATTTGTACATTTATACATCATATATTATAGAAGTGTTCAAGGTGATATACTTAGCTTTTGGTTAAGTCAGTCACTACTTATTGTTTAGAACATTTCCAACTTGAAATTTTTAACTTGAGATTAAACATAGAATTAGGATTGACAAACTATACTCGTATTCACTTATGAAGTTTGAGTACGAATACTCCTTTATAAGGAGTTCGTTGTTTCTACAAATAATTCTCTAGTATTTCCTAAATACTCCAATACACATTAAACTGTTATTTAGTAATCTTAACTCAGAATTGATACTTGCCCTATGTATTAAATACACAAGCAAAATGCGATACTATAGACAATACAACATTTTACGATAGTTCCTATTGTCAATGCATGAGAAATCCAACTTATATGCTCCATATTAAACATTTTAGTATGATGTCTGTGTACATTGTGTTGGAACAATCCCAACATCCTTCTATGTTGATTATGAAAGAAATCAACTTCAAACATAATATCAAAAATTAAACAACAAAATAAAATTTATTTTAAAACGAGTACATTACTAATCATAAGTTTTTTGTTTACTTGTAGTTTGTGAAATATTTTAGTACCTGTATAGTGAATTCTTACAGATACACATTTCCTCTGCATTTTGACCGATATTCAAACTATTTGGTTTTTCTATCAAGTTTTGAATAACTTAGATGTTTGTTGAACCATACTTTTGTACTAGTTTTTGGATCCTATCCAATAACCCACAAACTTAGAATCGCTCTCGCTGACTTCGAGACACTTTAGTTATTAAGTGCAACTAAATCATTATTTAGAATTTATGTTTTAATATACATATACCAGAATTTAAAATCATATCGAGCGATAATTTTGTGAGTAAAATATGAATTAACTTAAGTATGACAAATGATGAATTTATTACACTAATTTCAACAATTGAAATTTATGTTATTCTATCAATGTAACTTACCATATTCCATCTACATTGGTCTTCTTATCGGAGACATTTTTGCATCCGACGGATCATATTGCTTCGGGTACAACTATCAAAATCATATTTTGATAATGTATTTGGAATCCATTTCGAGAAAATTGAAGAAATTATATTCTCGACAATTGAGGAAATTCTGTTCTCAATATCGATAAGAAAATCATAGTTTCTTTTTAACGTGCGAGTGTTCCTATTAGACATTCTAATTAGTTATGTACGTTTAGGCTTGGTTAGTTTTATTTCATTCTTTATAATCGTTTTTATCTCTAGATCATATAATTCATTTTACTACCAACAATTTCTAAAGAAATTCCTTCATCGTGAAATTGATGTTTCGAAACAACAATTGTCATTTAGTGCAACGGAACATATATTCATAAACATTTTATGAATTGCCTGTATAAAACTGACTTATTTTTTAAGTTTATGAAATTTATGTTCATAACATAAATAAGTCAATCAATATTGATCGGTCCTAAACTCATTTGGATGGTCCATAATAGATCTTTCACGAACAAATATTACATGTAGTCGCTTAATTCATTGGACATGTCAACTCCTTGACATAGGATATGTATGGGTTTATTCATCGACTTTTATTTTATATAATTTTGTAGACTTCATTTTAAATGAAATTAAATTTAACCTGATGTACTTACTGATAAGTACATTTCCTTATAGAAAGTAGTTAACTCAACTTTAATCATCATTAATCATGCTTATTCCAACAAAATTTGGTTACTTCTCATTGATACATCATTATGTATCTTAGAAAGGAGTGATTTTTGAGATTGACCCTTATTTGTTTTAGGTACATTTGGGACCACTTTCCAATACACTCACCTATTTGATCAAGTCATATCGTTTTGTTTTATTTTGCACGTTGTGCGATTTACTTCCATTTTATATCTATGAACTTATTATAAACATACTACATGTGTATCAAATATATATGTTCTTGTTTGTGATAATTCATTGGTGAATTTAATGAAGTATGTCGAACCATTTTGGTGTCATTAGATTTACGACTGGGTATATGTATATATGTATGTATGTGTGTGTGTGTGTCTGTATATATATATATATATATATATATATATATATATATATATATATCAGTCCTAAGTGTTTACCAACTCGTATGTAACCATTACTGAATGAGTGTTTTCCCCTTAATTGTTTGAGATACAATTCACTAGTACGTTATGATTTATAACCATATGATTAGAGAATTATTTCACAAAACCACGCTTAGTCTATAATTTCAAAATAACTATAGGATTTAAGATATTTTTTTATTTTCTAATGCATCATTTTACTATAAAACCAAATGCCATTTTATAGTTTTATCTTTAACGCTTATTCATAATATTTACATTTAAATAAAACTATGTATATTTTCAGTCAATATTGAAGACAAATATATTTTATTAATTAATTTACAATGATTATAAATTAATCAAATTATGAATTTTTTGAAGTATTCTTAATTACAGTTGTGCGACTTAAAAGGTGTAAATTCAGTCAATGGATAATATCGAACAATTTGAAAATTAACGTTCACACACCATCCTAGCTAGCGACGTGACATTTGGCTGAACTTATCGCCTACACATCTTTCTTGTAGAATCCTATTTTATTATTAAGCGGTATCATAGTAACAATTACTTAAACCAATTCTCTTTGTTACAACTTTATGACATTAGGGCTTATGGAATTTGGTTTTGGTCAAAATCAATATCGTTCACATTCAACTTGATTAGTCCAAACACAAAATCCTTAATTCAACAATTATTATTAACTGTACTACTTGGGGAAAAGGCTTTCACTTTGAATTGACGACAGCTGACCATGATATTTACCCCTTGTAATTAAGAAGATGGATTCTCTATTAAATAATGTTTTATCTCCAATGCTTCAACTCAGAACCAATTTATAATCGCTCAATGGATCGTCTGCCATGGTCTAAAATTAAAGTGGAGTGTCCATACTGAAATTCCATAGTATTCACAAGTCGAGGGAATCTTATAACATTATCACTTCGAGATTCTTTGTTTTAACTTACTTATTTTAACCAATAGAAAACACTTAAGTGAATCATTTCATAATTATCCAATTACTATATGTATGTACTCATCGGTTCCCCTATCAGCCATGAGTAATACACTGCCCAATATTTGGAGAGTATTGGTGCTCTTGTATCAAAGGATGTATCAATATCTTGTCTCAAAACATCTTAACTAGGAATTTTTAAAATAAAATATGTCATTTCAATGTGATAAGTTTCTCATGATTACAATATATTGTAATTACTATCACATACATATTATTTAAGGATTTTCTATTTAATAAACTTTATATTAAGTACTTAATTAGTTATATCATAATATCCAAAGTATATTATAGGAACCAAACCTTTATTACCAACAAGATTAATATGGAGTTAGATAGATAGAGTTAGGAGTATGCCTTAAGGGCAATTCTATAATTCATTGTAAATTATTTAACTCTATAATCAATTCTCGCTCCTAATAATGTTTTTTCTTTCTATTACATATTTGTTACAATGTTTAAATGTTTAATTAAAATATGTTTAACAGAAAATTCCTATATAATGTGTTTTTGATAGTAATTACAAATAATTGTAATCATAAGTATTGTAACACAATATTATAAAATATATCATTTTAAATATTCCTACTCAAGACGCATCGAGATTGGATATCGATGTATTCGTTGAGACTAGAGTACGTAATGCTCTCCAAATGTTAGGCAGTGTATTACTCATGACGGCTGAGGGCATCTAGAGGTTACATACTAATAGCTATTGGATAACCATGAAATGACTCACTCGATAGTTTTCTGTTAGTTAATATAACCGAGGTCAAATAGAAAATATCGACATGACTGATTCACATAGTTCTATAGACTTGCAAATACTGTAGATTTTTAATATGAAACTCCCATTTGTTTATAGTCAAATCATAGCACAATGTTCATCGAATGACTATAGTTGGGTTGAGTGGAAGTATTGAAAGTGAAACACTATTCAAGAGAGGATTCGTCTCCTCGGTTATATAGGGTTAGTATCACGGTCAACTCAAATCAACTCAAAATCAAAATCTCTAGCCAGAGTAGTATGGTTAATAATAATTGTTAATATTGAATCAAGGAATTTGTGTTTAGACTATAGAGTTGATATGAATAACATTTGAATTTTTGACCATTACCAAATTCCATAAGTCCAAAGTGATATAGTTTTGATAAAGAGAATTGGTGCAAATAAATGTCACAACCTAGTAGTGCTTAAAAAGGTAAAATCTAATTTTACCAAAACTAAGTGAGCAATAAATTTGGCCAAAATGCCACACTACCTGCTAAATGATATGTGAATGTTAATATTCAAATAGTTGATATTAATTGCTGACCAAATTTACACTTGATGAATCATACAATTGGAATGATAAATATATCATTTGATATACGATATCAATAAGCAACTAAATTAGATTTAATTAAATGATATTTCTTTAGACTTATATAGAATATTAGCCCATGATGATGGGTTGGTGTTTTCCGCTGTAATGAGGGCAGCTCAAATATGTTAGTAATTGAATTGGATGGCTTAGATTTAGTGAGAATTGATATGAGATATGATCCATTATTTTCTCCCTTCCATCCACTATATAAACACTTCTAACCTTAATTTAAAATGATCTTGTGGCTGCTATTATTAGGAAATCTATTGCTATTCGAATTCATTCCCTAAGGGTTGAAGCAAATCAAACTATAACAATTTAAAAGACGAGAAATATTTTATAATCAAAGGTTTATGGTTCGAGGATTAACAGTCTGCCGAATGAAAAGCTTTCAAAGGAGAGAGGGTTCATTACAAGGTGGCTTCAAGGCATTGGTTTTAGGTATGCTTTTATTGTGTTATATAGTTTAAAATTTCTGGATTACATGCATTGATGTTGTTACATACTAGATTGGTTATATATATGCAATCATTTTTTTCACATATAGATCTAATTTACACAGTCGAATATTTCAATTATAATAATAATTATTTTATTAATATATATATATATATATATATCATTTAATTATACTTTTATTGTTTGTATTTAATTGCAACATCATATCATGGTAATAACTGAACATATAATTTTATACATTTATATTTATAGTATTTACAATTTTCAGCAGTTGTAAATTATTTTTATAGTTATTTACTATTGTTTAATATTATTTAAATCAATATACTATGTAAATAATTCATATAAAAATAAATATATTTCTCAAATTAACTTTTAAATCTTATAAAATTATTTTATTATTAAATAAGTTACTGGCCAAAAAATGAGACTAAAAAAATAAATCAATTATCCTATTTTTAAAAATTATTACAACATACGATCGAAAAACCAATTTTTACAGACAAAATTATGATTTTTTTTCAAATCTAAAAATATTATGTTAAATTTTCTACAAATTTAATATTTGAATAAAATTCTTTGAAAACTTTTTTATCAATATTTTATTTATTTTCGATTAATAAATTAATTATATATATTATTATAATAAAAGACTTTGTGCCATACATAGTATCTAGAATTGTTTAAAAAAAATAATTTTTTAATATAGAAATATATACACATATTTAGATGTTACAAATATGCTTATATATATAGCGTTACATGGCACTCCTGTTTGGAAGCACCCCAATTGCCCTCTATTTTTAACCACAAGTCTCTATTTAAACTGTTTGAGGGAGAGAGAATTAATGGGAAGAAAGGGAAACAGAAATATGGGCTGGACATCAGGGAGCATTAGGGGTGCTGCACTGTTTGGTGTGTAGTTGAATGCTCCTCATATACATACATACATACATATACACATACATACATACACATACATACATACATAGATACACACACACATATATATTTGTGTGTGCGCGTGTGTTTAAATTTCTTTTTATATATTATGTAATAATATATATTAGTTTAGTATTTATTACAATAATACATACATACGTACATACATACATACACACACACACACACAAACACACATATATTACATATACATGTATGTGTATGTGTATTTAATTGTTTACATTCTCATAAATTATTTAAATAAAATTAGCATATATATACACACACACACACACACACATATATGTAGATTTATAATATTTATATAAATATTGTTTAAATATATACATATATTTGGACAACATACAACACATATCGGATGAGCTAACGTATCTGTTATGATGTAAATCTCAACATCTATTAACAGATATGTTATACCTTGCATGAATTATTATGTTATACATGCACACATACTTATGTATATGATAAATATGTGTATATTTATATGTATAAAATATAAATCAAATAAAATTATATATAATTTATAGATTTAAATAAAATAACAGATTTTATTTAAATAAAATTTAGAAATGTTCTAAATAAATAAGACTTCATATGCCAATATAGATCCAATAAAAGTTTTTTTTTTTTGAAATTCATCCATAACTTCCATTGCAGGCTTGCCTATTCCAACAATGGTATTAGGCCTAATGCTTGTGCAATCTAAATTAGTTATATTAGGATTAACCATTAAGCCCATAGCCCAAAGGTTGTCATTAATATAAAATGCCCAAATTTGAATTGGGCCTTGGGATAATTTTCAAATTTGTTTGAAAATTTAAATATAAGATTTTTGAATTTAAAAGTTAAATTTAAAATAAGACATACATATATTATAAAGCTTATGATAAAATAAAAAAAATCAATATGTTTGGAAATAAATTAAAGTAATTTCAAATATTTTTAAAAATTTATTAATAAGATTAAATTAAATTAATTAATTTAATAAGCTAATTAATAAACAAATTCATGTATAATATATTTATATGTTATGTTGCTTTAAATTGTTTAAAATAACGTAAACATACATGTATATGAATTAAAATTTGAAATTAATATAATTTAAATAAAATAGTTTAATTAAATAAATAAATTAAAGGTTAATTTATTAAATAATAGACGCATGTGTATATATATGTCATACTATAAAAGTTATGGTATACAATAATTAATTAATACAAATGTTATATTAGTATAAAAAACTAATTAAAATGTTAATTAATTAAAATTAATTAAATATGATTTGATTAATATTATGTTATACGTAAGATTGTTATATAACTAATATAAAATATAAAGGTTATGCAATAATAAAACTTATATAATATGAATGTATATTAAAAGTGGAACATTAAAGAAACCCAGATAGACTTAAGAAGTAAATACATACATAAATGTACGTATATCATGATTTCTGATGTGTCCGACACTTGAATTACGAGAGTAGTTCATAAGACTTATATTATTACATAAGTCGATATCGGACAATATTAACTATTAAAGATTATGGATCTTCAATATAACGTTGCCCACTACTATATATATATTAATAAATTACCTGCATACTCCTTAGTTGTTGAGTAGACTCAAGCTATGAATGTTATGTGTAGCATTATTAATATATTAAGTAGACAAAGTAATATAACTATATGTATTTGTTGAGGAGACCCAAGGTACATATACTATACTTAGGTCGTCGAGGTATGGCAGGTACGAGTGAATAATTTCGTTTCGATTTATTAAGCAGACTCAAGGTTGAAGAGGAATAAGGACAAGGTACTAAAAGGTTAGAAGTTGTATGTGATACAACCGATATGGAGTTATCCATCGTCCTTGGATCTATGACTCATTGAGCAAATTCAAAGACGGATGAGTCTAACAACTACTAGTGAAGTTGAAAGACTTCTATATTTCGACTTAGCGTTTAGCGAAACATAATAGATTAATGGGAGCTTATTAGTAAGATGAAATACAGATTTTAACCTTATTAATGTTATATGAACATCTACTATGAATTGTGGTAATAATATTCCATTTAAACTTGTAGAAAATATCAACTTCAAAATTGATTTCTGAAACTGACAAGCTTATCGGACCTAACTATACCGATTGGCTAAGAGCAATTAAAATAGCATTGACTTACGAGGACCTTTGGACTGCTATTACATATGAACCTAAATAAAATCCAATGATGATGTAAACCCTGAACATGATTGCTCATTAAAAATGGGTGTTATACCTAGAGATCGCTCAAGTTTTCGCGCTTCCTACATTAGACAAGCCATTGCAGAGGCAACATGAAAATATGTCTGTCCATGAGATATTCGATAGTCTCAAGGCACTGTTTGGTGAACATTCACGTTCTGTAAGGTACGAGCTAATAAAGAAGTTGTTCCATACCAAAAAAACCAAAGGACAGAAAGTGGACGATCATGTGCTAAAGATGAAGGGCTATGTAACAATCCACCTATTCGACCATTAAAAGTCGACACTAATACATCCACAGTATTCACGCGTCGAGCATTCAAGTGCTAGAAAGATAGATTGTTGGGTAAAAGAAAAGACATAACAGAATCTCACATTGTGACGAGTAATACATAATGTACAAGATCTTTACAAAAGAAAACTGTAATATACATACATCAATCGGAGTAAACTAACCTATCAAAAGAAAATTGTAATATACATACATCAAGTAGAGTAAACTAACATATCATTAGCTTGGTCAATTATAACAACCTGTCCTCACAAATGCTAATAAACACAAAAACAAATGTCATGGAAATAAAAGATACATGAGTACGTCTTTGAGTAATCCAGCTCATTTCCTAAAGCTCTAAATCATCCATAACTAAATCTAGAAATATGCTCTGGTAGATCCGAGCTTTATAAGAAAATAGCGTCCGGATCAACACATATCAAATGGATTTTAAATGTTATAAAAACCTTTCAAATATAAAGGTATCTTGTAAAACCACCCCGCACATAGACAGGGAAGGTTTTACCTTACAGTAACCAAACCATTTCAATATAGAAAATCCAATGATATTATAACAATATTTGGGGTCTAAAACAAATATGTAACATTGCTGAAATGCTTGCATCTCACGTTCCAATATATTTAGGCATAACTAATCCTATAAGGAACTTATTGGAGAATAGATTCCATATAATGACAAGGCTGCTGGGGTGTCTCCTGTTACAATACACCTCTAAAAAATGTATTGAGGGCCTCATATGGACCCACTGCAAATTAGGAATGACCTATCCCTTACTGGATAGTATCGAATATGTCTTCAACCCGGTTGCTGGTCAGCAACCGTACCGAGTGACTAGCATACATAAATGGGTCAACGTCGATCTAGATCGGCCGATGACCATACCTTAATGGTAGCGAACAACATAGCCCTGAAGCATATCCCTTGTTTTAGTCATTACTGGGTGTGAGGCTCGACATACATTTTACCTTTTGAGAAAATTCCACTTGGAATGCTAATACTGCCCTTCGTGTAACAATGCAATACTAACATCCATCCGTACAAGCTGTTCAAGGTATGAATAAACCAAAGGTGCTACTTCTACTACATCCATAGGATTTGTAGCAAGCAGCCCTTGCACTTCAAAGAACTCCATCTTTGAACCCACAATCTTCGAGGTATCCTCGATTCAAACGCTTATGCTCATTCGAGGTGGTTTTCAGATAATATATCTGATCTCGATCTCTCTAAATTGACAATGATAGTTTCAAAACTGGATAAGATTTGGTAGTCGATGATCTAACTTTCAAATAAAAAAACCAATCCAGCCAGAGACTTAATTCCATATCGAAACCAACCCTGTTTAAGCACATAAGCAATCACTAAGCCTTTTTAATTGATTATTTCATTCATTAAAATCTCCATTCAAATATTCGCCTTTAAAATACCTTTTTCAAAAGATATAATCAAAACCATCTCTAGTCTTTTCAATTCTTGAAAATATTCATATACTTATCTCGATGGTATAAGTATATCCACAAACCATTTTACTTTCAATACTTCAAAAACATGTCCATATACTTATATAAACATGCAAACCTAACGAAAGTTTCCCTTTTTCCAAAATCATATTTAATGTACCAAAAACAAATATCATTTAAAACTATTGTTTACTATAAACCTAAAACACAATCCTTTTGGTGTATGTAAACAAGTCATAAGGAAATTAGACCACATATACTTACCTCCATATTCCGATTTCAAACTTATACCATCTCTCAATTAACAATGTAGTTGGACAAGTTAGCATGCTATCCTTACCTCGACATATATTCTAAGTTATCAGATAGGGATGAATTTTCCTACCTTGAAAGTTGATGTTAAATATGAATAGAATACTTTCCATACCACCATAATTTTAAAATGACCATTTACAAAAATCCAATCTCATTCCTTTTATAAACTCCTTATTTATAAACTTCTATTTACAAAATTCTTTTATTTATAAAACTCCTTTCTATTTAGAAACTCCTTTTTAATAAATCTCGTTGATATTTACAAAAATCCTTTTATACATCTCCAAATATATTATAAAATTCCTTTTTAAAATCATTTCTATTTTAAATCTCATATACTTATCACAAATCTCCCTTTTCAAGATAGAACCAAATACATTCCATAAAACAATCATTTCACATAACATTATAAATTCACAAATGTGATTTGTTTTCCAATTTATCAAAATGATATAATTTTTCTTTTCAAAAAACACCCTTTTAAAAATATATTCTTTTTATTTATAAAATACCACTTATAAACTATCTTTTTATTGATGAAATAATATTTATAAATCTATACTTTTATACAACATTTTATATAAAACATTTCACCAATATTTATTCCAAAATGTTGCTATCTTCTTTTTAAAACAGAATTGCTTTATTACGAAAAATAAATTCCCCTTTATTTCCTTTAAAATAAACATTCATTATTGTAATAAATTTTTGTAAAATAAACACTTCCCAAAATAGTTTTAAAACATTTCAAAAAAGGTTAAAGTAAAATAGAGAAGTTCAAAAATCATTTCTAAATAAAATGCCATAGAAAATCCAAAATCGTATTTAAAAATCATTTTTTCCATATCAAACCATTTCAAATCAAACATCAAATAATAGTTTTTCTAAAATACTATAATGAGGCCAATAGCTACCATAACACTTAACCAATACTACCACTAGCTTTATCGATAAAAGGTTTGACTTTTAACATACATCGATATCATATCCAATATGGCCAAACTTCTCAATTTTGACATTCAGTAATTTAATACAAGATTAACTATGAAGTTGAAGAATTAAAAATGCAACAGTTCTTTTCTTTACTTTTGGATCCTTAGTTATGGACCTTGAGGTTGGTGTAGATCGATTTTTATCCTGCAGTTTCGGGCCATAGATCAAGCCAAGGGGGGCTCCTCCTACTCACACCCTTTATATTGTCTGTTTCATTTCATGTTGCAGTAGAAATTTCTTATTTGATTAGACGATACTAGATTCTACGAGAATAAATTCTTCATTTACTTATTATTTCATAGTATAGGAAGAAACATCTATTTATCTTTTCGATGATAGATGGTGAGAAATCTGGATTCCTCTATAAAATTACCTATTATATGCCATTCGCTTTTTAAAATGGAAATTTAACCCAACTAAACCAATAAATCATTTAAACATAATTTATATCTATTAAATATCACATAGTGTTCAATCAGAGGTGAGTTATCTTACCAGAATTCTAGTTAACGCTTATGCATTGGGTTTGATCAAAATTCGAATGACGTTTGTGACGACCCGGACTTTTTAGACCAGTCAAAATTGCCAAAACCCATCCGTTCTAAAACTACAAATGAAAACTACCAATTTAATGCACAATATCATTCGATAAATATATAACACAGCTAAATGTATGGGATACAATTTCAATAATACAGCTTATTAAAGGAATCATTTATTCTACTAGGTATGCTTTAATACATACCATGCTCAAATACTATAAATCTACCGCTGCATAACTTTGCTGTGAAAGACAGCAATAGTCATTCTCGCAAACTCAATAAACAAGTCTATGCGAAATAAAATGATAAGCGGGAAAGATACAATAACATATGAATATTTAGCAAACAATAAACAGAAAACAGATATATTATTATTGGGATTGCATTACCACCATTTGTGACTGCCTATGTACACCATCTAGTTGGGTGTCCAATTAGATACAGGATCAAACCAACGTAGTTTACTATCATAAATAGGACTCAAGGAGCCAACTATGCACAAATAAATATGCAATTTCCAAACTAACCACTTAGTTTTAATCTTCACATTTAGATTTTTGAAATCTAATCAACTTTATTATTTTCAAAATATAATCATTTTCGAAAATAATCTCTTTGAACTAAATTCCTGGTTTTATTTCAAATCCTTTTGAAACAATAATATACATCATTTATAAAAAATCGTGCTTTTGAGTTTAAATCAAAACCTATAATTTGTATAAACCAATTTCCCAAATATTATTCTATCAAAATACATATATAAAAGTATATCAAAATAGATTGGGAAATACCACTCAAGGTAAATGCCGCCAAAGGCAAGTGCTCACTAAAATAATAAATGTTCCTCGGGACAATACCCCCCTTGGATATATATAATCATGGCGATTGCCACTCGCTGCATGAAAGAAGAAAATTCACAGATAGAAATTAACGTCAAATCCCAAGACAACACCAAATCCAAATCAATAAAACAAATATATTTCACGAAAAAAATTCATATTTCACAATAATAGTATGTCACAAATACTTTCAATCATACTATCATTATTCTTCCCAAAAGCTTTTTGAAATCAATTTCAAAACCACTGGGATTTTAGTCCTCGAAATCCTCGTTATTTATAAAACATATTTTTATAAATCATCATTATATAAATCTCTTTTATGTAAAAATCACTTTAAAAAAATATTTCCAAATATTTATAATACCTTTATATAAAATCTCTTCAAAATATTTACTTACAGATATCCTCATTTCTTTCCAAAGAATACATTTCATTTAAAAGATAAACATGTTTAAAATTATAATAAACATCTTTAATTATAACAATTACTTAGTAAAATATTTTCATCGAACACCTTACAGTCAAACTGTGAAATTCTAATCACAAGGTGTTCGTATTTATCCAACCCATGCTCAATAAAATTAGGCAATTAATTGCTCATAAACTGGCCGAACATAATTCAAAAAACCAAATAATAAATCAACAACAATAATAAATAGCGAACACATCAATAAAGAATAATATATGCGACCACATCATTATAACCAATAAATTAATATAATAGCAGAACAGAGATTTGTTCTGTTAAATAAGTGTCTAATATAATCTATTCGTTTTAATTATAGCAAAACAATGTTTTATTCTATTAATTGAATGTCACTAATAAAATATAATTATTTAACCACGTTAATCGTAATTAAATTCAATAACTAATATTTTATTAATATTTTATACTTCATTAAATGGGTCAATAACTTATACTAATGTGATATACTTGTTTATATGAATCTAACAACAAAGACCGTGGGTTAAACGGACTCCCTATGGGGAAGTTAAACATTTTTAAAGTTAAGCTATTTAATAAATAAAATCAAACTAACTAAATTATCAACTAATAGTACCCTCACCAAATAGGCCCAAGCATGGTCCATCTCCTCCCTTCATTTCTCACGTCCCATGTTGCTACTCCTCATATTTCTATGCACCGGTACACACTCTTCTTTCCCAATTAGAATACACAAGCTATACCTCCATAAACATTTGAATACACCTGCAAATGCACTCACACACGCTAGCACCCACACATACACACACACCTCTCCTCTCATGCAAGTACACACATGCCAACATGCATACATACAAATATATACACACAGCCCACTCACACATCAAAGCATATATTCTTCACTCACGTACACTTGCAACACATCCATGCACACATTGAAGTGGAAAAAAGAATGCAAAAAAGGAGAGAAATAAGAAAAGTGGAAGAAATTGTAGCTATGTGTTTTCGATTTTCAAAGTGAAATTGTGAAAATGAATGTAAATGTATGTCTCCCATTTCTCCTATGTGAATGGTGTACACATATATATAAATAAAATTCCTTCCAGGCTAAGCCAAACTAAAGTGACCAAAGTTAATTGCAAGTACAACACATGTTATGGTGAAAATGTATGTCAAGGTATGGGAGAAAGATAGTATGTGTGCATGTACATTTTAAGTTTTGGAAAAGTCAGTTTTAAAAAGCTTTAGGATACCCTGCTACACTATAGAACATTCGTGTATGAGCCACAAATGACATAAATAAAAATACGATCATGCAGTATAATGTAAGGTGATCATAAATTAATAATAAAATACACTGGTTAACTAATTTTGTAAATTTTCAAAAATACAGACGTTTGTCGTAAAATGCATCAAACGAAGATTTAATTATTTTCCAAATTAAATTTGAAATATGTCATTAAAAATTAAGTCGTTTTACTTAAAATTGGTTTTCTTATTATTTATTAGTTTCGAATCAAATTTTAATAATTAAATAAATTAAATATTTCCATTCAAAATGTTAAAAATTCTAGGTCAATGCAGCATTCGATTTTAACTCAAAATTCCAATTGCTCAAAACTTAATGAAATCACTTTTAGTGCGTAGATAAATGTTTTACGAGCGCAATGCAAAAGACCATATCTCAATTGGACCTCTATGAAGCAGTTATTAATTTTATAAGATTTGAATTAATTAAAACAATTAATTCCTTAATTAACTTACTTTAATTTCATAATCACCCACCTAAATCATTCTCCCTCAATCTCTAAATCATATCCCCATGCACAAAAGAATGCACACCCTAAAACCATGCACACAGTTCACCCTTTTCGCCTCCTCGGACCACAAAATCGACTTCCATCAGCTCCATCGGCCTTCTCTTATCATGAGCTTCGCAATTATATACTTGAAGTCGAGCTCGTCCCCTCTATCGAAGATGCGACCTGAACCCTAAATGTTTGACTGTGAAATGTTACCTTTCACCAAAGGTGGTCGCACATGCCCAAATTTCCACCACCCGAGCTCCTTCACACAACAAACACCACCATGTATGCACGACTACATTACATCGAACATTCCCAATATTCATAACATCTCACCAAACTCTATGGATTTGAAGCCAATGAAACTATGAACTTAATGGATCTGCTATTGTGATTTTCCGTTGAGTAAATCATTTGTTTTCAATTTTTGAAAATGGAGGCTTCGATTGTACTTTTACTATAAAGGAAAATAAAAAGAGATAGAGGACGGAAATATAAAAAAGGGAACTAGAAAACGAAGAAAAGTATAAGGTTAGTGTTTGGTTTATTTACAAATTTCCGGCCCTTCGCTTTACTGAATTCTGTTCGTGTACGAATCACGAACAAAAAAACAAAATACGATCGCGGATAAAAGTGCGATACGTTTACAAAACAACAATAAAATATACTGGTTATCTTATTCCATAAAATTTTAAAAATACCAACGTTTGCTAAAAAAATACGTCAAACGATAGTTTAAATATTTTCCAAATTAAAAATTATGGAAAATCTTATCAATTAATAAAATACTTCATCGAAAGTCGAGTCCTTTTTATTAAAAGTTAATTTTCTTATTATTTATTAAATTTGAATCAAATTTAAATATTTAAATAATTTAAAAACTCTTGTTCAAAATGTTAAAAATTTGAGGTCATTACAGGCTATTGATAGACTTTTACAGTTGGACGTACAAATAAGCAATGAATGGCAAATAAATTTGATCCTTAGTTCTCTTACTCCTTAGTATGAAACGTTTATACAGAATTATATAATAAACCGATTAAATGTGAATCTTGTGGAGCTTCTTAATGAGTTCAATCGAGCCTGCATCTAAGGATCAAGCTGTCGTACTAGTTGTGAAGGGTAATGCATCATCTTCGAAGAGTTCAAAGAAGTGGAAAAGGTATAGTAATAAAAAGAAAATTAATAAGACCAATGACAAGGACGAATGTCATCACCGCCACAAGAAAGGTCATTAAAAAAGGAAATGCCTTAACTACTTGAAGTTTGTTAGGGAAAGGAAGCATAATGGTTCTGCGGCTCCATTGGTACATTTACGATTCAAAATTATTTTGTAAACAATAAAATGTCATGGGTTTTAGATGATGGATCTAGTACTTATATATGTAATTCGCTATAGGCTTAGGAACTGGCATCACATGGCAAAAGGAGAGTTGAGGCTCTAAGTTGCTAATGGATCTATGGCAGATGCAATGGTAGTAGGAGACTGTCATTAAGTTTTTCCTAGTGGATTAGTATTAGTATTAAATAATTAATATTTTGTAAAGACTTTATTTGTGGGATTACTTATGTTTCTAAATTGTCTGATACTAATTGTGAAAATTATGTTATGAGTTTGAATGGAAATAAAGTCGACAATGGTATTCTTGAAAATGGCATTTATGTGATTAATACTAATTATATGTGTTCTGTGAATAATTTTTTTAACAATATAAATGATAGTTATCCTTGACATTATAGGCCGGGTCATATTAATGAGAAATGGCTATAAATTGAAAACCAAAAGTTTTCTACCATATATTGATTTTGAATCATTTGACACATTCGAGTTGTGTCTCAAAGGTAAAATGACCAATCACGTCTTCAGTGGGAGCAACGAGAGAGTTGATGAACTCTTAGTGTTAGTACATAGTGATATACGTGGCACAATTCCTGTAGTTACCAAAGATAATTGTTCTTACTTTGTTACCTTTACTAATAATTTCTCGAGACAAGGATATGTGTACCTTACGAAGACCAAATCTAACGTCCATGAGAAATTTGTTGCGCATAAAAATGTAGTAGAAAATCAAACGAGTTGTAAGATTAAAATAATTCGATCAGATCAAGGAGGTAAGTATGTTGAACAGTATTTCCAGCAATACTTTAAGATAATTGGATTATCTCTCAGGTTACTCCATACTATCCTCTGCAACACAGCGGTGTGTCAGAGTGAAGGAACCAAACTCTATTAGATATGGTTCGTTCCATGATGAGTAAGGCTGAGTTACCTCTGTCTTATTGGAGATATGAACTAGAAACCGCAGATCATATATTGGACTTGTTGCCCACTAAATCTGTGTCTAAAACACTATATAAGATGTGGTATGGTAAGAAACCCTAGCTTAAGAATTTTAAAGTGTGGGGATGCCCCGACATATGTTAAGAACGTTGGTCCGAATAAACTAGAGGCAAGATCGATACTGTGTAAATTTAAAGGTTCCAAAACTCGATATGATATATATATATATATACACTACAATATCGAGGAACAAAAGGTCATTGTTTCTTGAAGTACTATCTTTTTAGAAAAGGAATCTGTCAAAGGAAATTAACAACCAGGTTATAGACTTGGATTAGATCCAAGAAATTAACACTTAAACCGAACCAATAGGAGAAACACATTCACCTGTATATGAAAACAAGCAACCTACTAAACGGTCTAGGAGGGACGAATCTGGTGCACTAAAGAGATACTGCGATATTCTCATGGTTGGTGAGAAGAAGGTCCGTGTCTTAGATGACGACACTCCTCTATCTTTCCAACAAGCACTATAGAGTAAACACTCTACACTATGGCTTAGAGCAATGAAATCCGAGATTGATTCCATGTATGAAAACAAAGTTTGGACTTTGTTGAATGTAATCGAGGGGATAAAACCCATCGGTTGCAAATGAATTTTTCATAAAATACTAAATGCAGATGGGGAAGTGGAGACTTATAAGGGAAGACTAATTGGAAAAGGATTTCTTCAAAATTCAAGGCGTTGATTATGACGAGACCTTTTAACCCGTAGCCATGCTTGAGTCCATTTGGATTATGCTAGTCACCATTACATTATATGACTAAAAAATATAGCAGATGGATGTAAAGATGGCTTTTCTAAATGGTGACTTAGAAGAAATAATTTATACGTTGTAGCCCAAGGATTTTATGGTCAGTGCATGTAAGAGCAAGGCTTACAAGTTGTTAAAGTCCATTCTTGGACTTAAATAGCTTTATGAAGTTGGAATAAGAGTTTAGATAAAGTGATCAAATGGTTTGGTTTTTATCAAAACACAGAGGAAGCATGTGTATACAGAAAGGAATAGAGAAGCGCTATCATTTTCTCAGTGCTTTATGTTGATGATCTGTTATTGATTGGCAATGACACTTCGTCATTGCAATTAGTGAAAGCCTGGCTTTCCAAGAACTTGTCCATAAAGGATTGGGAGAAGCGGCCTATATACTTGGTATAAAGATCTATAGAGATAGATCAAAGAGGCTGTTGGGATTTCCCTAATCCTTGTACATTGACACCATACCGAAAGGTTCAGTATGGACAATTCCAAGCGTGGAAACATTCCAACGCAATCTGGAAGTGTCCTTTGTTAGAAGGACGCTCATCATACCAATAAGGAGAAGGTGCATATGAAAAGGATTCCCTATGCTTCGGCCATAAGATCCATAATGTGTATTATTCTATGTACTAGACCGAATGTAGCATATGCATTAGGATGTGTAAGTCGATACCAGTCTAACCCCGGAGAAAACATTGGATGGCTATAAAACGTAAACTTAAGTATTTAAGAAATACTAAGGATTTAATCCTCATATACAGGAATGAATACCTCATAATACAGGAGAATACAGATTCAAGCTTTCAAATTGACATAGATGATAGTAAAACAGTATCCAGTTATGTCTTTATGCTTAACGGTGGGGCCGTTAGTTGGAAAAGTTTCAAACAAGAAACAGTTGTTGATTCCACGATGGAGGCCGAGTACATCGCCCTCAATGAAGTAGTTAAAGAGTCAACCTGGATGGGCAAGTTTTTCAGTGAGCTCAGAGTGATTCCCCATACCAAGAATCCTATAGCATTGTTCTATGATAACAATGCAGCGATACAGATCGCAAAGGAGCCTAAAGCACACACGAAGTCATGACATGTTCTTTGGAAGATCCACCTAATTAGAGAGTTCGTTGAGAAGAAAGAAGTCATGATACAAAAAGTAGATACCAAGGAAAACATAATAGATCCATTCACTAAAGGCCTAGATCGGTCGGCTCTCAAAAAGCCGATTGAAGGGATAGGATTGAGATTCCATAATTAGTCCTAAGTGCAAGTGGAAGATTGATGGAGTTAGGAACATGCCCTAGAGGCAATTCTATAATTTATTGTAAATTAATCAACTCTATAATCAATTCTCATCCGCAATAAAGGTGTTTTTTCTTTCTATTATATATTTGTTATAATGTGTTATAAATAATTAAATGTTTACTTAAAATATGTTTAATAGAAAATCTCTAAATGATGTGTTTGCGATAGTAATTGCAAATAGTTGTAATCATGAGTATTGTATCACAATATTATGAAGCACATTATTTTAAATGTTCTTTGTCAAAAAGCATCGAGACTGGATATCGATGTATCTTTTAAAACTAAACAACGTAATGCTCCACAAATATTAGGCAGCGTATTACTCCTGACTGCTAGGGGGAACCTAGAGGTTATGTACTAATAACTATTGGATAATTAGGGAACAACCCACCGGTTGGTTTTTTGTTGGTTAATATAACTAAAGTCCAACATAAAATATCAACATGACAGATTTACACAGTTCTTTTGACTTGAAAATACCGTCAATCTTCAATATGAAAGTTCCTCTTTAATTATAGTCATATTATGGCATGATATCCATTCGGTGACTATAGTTGGGTCGAGTGGAAGTTTTGTAAGCGAAGCACTATTCAAGAGAGGATTCGTCTCCTCAGTTATATGGGGTTAGTATCGCAGTCAACTTTAGTCAACTCAAAGTCAAAATCTCTAGAAAAAATAGCATGGTCAATAATAATCATTATTATTGAGCCAATGCTTTGTATTTGGACAATAGAGTTGAATATGGATGATATTGGAAATTTTAACCGTTACCAAATTCCATAAGTTCAAAGTGATATAGTTTTGACGAAGATAATTAGTGTAAATAAATATCACAACAGGTTAATGCTTAACAAATTAAAATTGGATTTTATCGAAACCCTATAAGCGATAAATTTCTTCAAAATGTCACACCAGCTGCTAA
Organism: Allium cepa; assembly: GCA_030765085.1. Lineage (NCBI taxonomy): Eukaryota > Viridiplantae > Streptophyta > Magnoliopsida > Asparagales > Amaryllidaceae > Allium > Allium cepa. The sequence goes on along the minus strand of CM060937.1, from coordinate 281,353,611 downwards.
GTGATATGTGATTGTTGATATTCGAATAGTTCGATATTAATCGCTGACCAAATTTACCCATGATGAGTTACACAACCGAAATGATGAATTCCCTTTTGACCATACGATTTAATCTTTTTATAATTATTGTGTATCAATCTAATATTAATATTTATGAAATATTAATTATAAAATTTTGAATATGTTTTGAGGAATAAATAAAATTGAATATATTTATAATAGCTGTAAATATTTCGATCGATATATGATATCGATAAACAAAAAAATTAGATTTAATTAAATGATTTTTTGGGCTTAAATGGGATATTGGCCCATAATGATGGGTTGTTGTTTTTGGCTATAATGAGGGTTATAGGGAACGACTCAAATAGGTTAGAGATGTCAGAATTGGATGGCTGATATTCAGTGAGAATTGGTATGAGATATGATTAATTATTTTCTCTCTTCCACTCATTATTTAAACATCTCTAACCCTAATTGAAAATGTTCTCTTGGCTACCATTATTCCCATCTGTTGCTAGCTAACTTCATCCCTAGAAACTCAAGCAAATCAAGCTCTAATCAATTTAAAAGACAAGCACTATTTTTTAGTTAAAGATCTACAGTTCAAGGATTAACAATCTACCGAATAGAAAAACTTTCAAATGAGACAAAGTTCATCGCTACAAGGTATGCTTCAAGGCATTGATTTTAGACATGTTTTTACTATAATATATAGTTTAAAATTTCTAGACAATATTTTATTCTTCTTATATATTATTATTATACTATTAGTTAGGTGACGATTCTTATATGTATTGATGTTGTCACATACTAGATTGGTTATATGTATGTAATAATTTAAAAAAACAATTTTTCACATATAGATTAGATATGCACAACCAAATATTTTAATTATAATAATAATTATTTTATTGATCAATATATACATATAAAAATATCATTTTTTATTTTTTGACAAAGCCAACCGACTTTATAGTGGGTTGTGCCACTGTATATAAAATAAGAAAAGGTGTTCTACACATACACTGAAACATCTATATATGGTTTTATAGTGGCCATAGCACTTATAGTATAGAACATGTGAGAAGAAAAGATGCCTCTATAGCTATATAAATGATCTAAGAAAACATCGGTTCCTCCCCCCAAGAGGAGGAAGAATCACTTCCAGCTGGGCCTAATACATGCAAATAATCTGCAAAGAGTGACATGATATCCAAACCAAATCTCCGGTGATCCTTACAGTATATATATCTCCTATCCCAGCTATCATCAAGGAGTAGAGATAGATTCCGCTTACCATGAGCTCTATCCACTGGGAGAATAAGGCCACCACCATCTATAGAGTAATATAAACACCTAGATTCACCATCATCATCACTAATGAAAGTATAGAAATCATGTCTAGCCGGGTCGTATCTCATGTTAGACAGAACATGATTCTAAGCCATCTTAGAAGGAATCCACAAAATACCAGGATCCAGGGCTGGCGAAGAAAGACCAGGATTAGGAATAGCAGGCGGAACAGAGGGAACCCAATCATCGATAGAGAGGGGAGGAAAAATAGGAGGCGTTGATGGTTCAACATGAGGGACGGATGGTGCCATAGGAGGTGGAACACTACACTCTTTCGGTATCCGTTTCATGTTCGGAGGCCTAGGTAGAATGGTCCGAACCGAGAATGGACCAATAGATGACAAACAAGAGCATCTTGATGATAGATGACCAAAGGACCGACAGGTCGTACATATGTCTGGCTTCCAATCATAACGAACTACAATATCTACTATCTGATCCTCTTTCACTCTTACCTTGATTGTATATGGTAGAGGCTTATCGAGGGAAATCTCAATTAAAGCTTTTGCATAAACTAGCTTATCCCTAGCCACGGTGTTAGCATCAAAGCAAGCAAGCCAGTTTAGACCTAACATAGGTTGCAAAACGGAGGGAATATGAGAGAAATAAGTCCAAACAGGAATAGATAATACATATTCCCTGGCCAACCAATAGATGGACTCAAAGTAGTGACTATAAAAGGTTTGCCTCTGATGAATATAAGATCTTTACTAAGAAATCAGAGTCGCTCCTCAAGCCGAGAGAATTTGAAGAAAAACATAGAGTTGTCCATGTGGACTAGTAAGCTTCCTTTTGGTTGCCAAGCTTTGTAACAATGATCCTTAACCACTAGATAAGAAGGGTTGTAGTCTAAAAAGAAACCAACAAGATAGATCGACCAATAATAAATTTCAGTTTGTATTACCTCGAATGGGAGAATCATAACCTTGTCTTTGATAACCATATCAAAACTACGGGGCACAAATGCACTTGCATTTTTTGGCAATCTAGTGAATAAGGAGGACCAATTTAATCCTGATTTCTGCTCATTATTCGGGAGAGATACTGAAGATGGACTAGTTTCATGAATCATAGCAGCATTTACATATTGATTCACAGGAATATGCAGAGTAGGAGATATACTAGTTCATTTTTTGGCATTAAACAAATCATTGTTACCCTCAACATTTTATCCCATCTTGAACTTTCAATAGTACTTATAGCTATATCATCCGATATATGTATCAAAACATCAAGATGGGCAGCCTGACCAATTGATATGCATGCATTTTCAAGGTCTTCTGATAATACAAAAGCATCGATTGTAGATTTTTTAATTCCAGCGTTAATTCTAACAGCCTCAACATCATCTATCTCAACTGATTTCACTACAACATAGATTTATTTACTGACATCAATATCGTAGACATCACGACTATCTTTGTACAAAAAATCATCACCAATCCAAGCAGAGGATTGCTAGAGAATAGGTGAAATAGCAAAGCGAGTAACGGGTTTTGAAATATCTGATACAGGATCTTTGGGTGGTGATAATAGACTGTGACAAATAGAAGCAATAGCTTCTAACCAACTCGGCTGTTCAATCGAGATTGAATGACTATTGGAAGCAGGTTGTAATGAAATCCTGATCCAGAAGCGGCAGAAGCAGATTGAGGAACAGAAGGCGTAATTGAGTCATACTCGTGACTAGATCTAGTGATCAAACGATTTGCAATTGATGAAAAAACCCCGATTTTCCTTTGCGATTCTTAGCCATAGACGAATTGAGGGGGGATGGAGATTTCGGAGGAGAGGGGTGGGGGTGGGAGAGACAATTCGAAGATGAGAGAGTGAGATAGGGCGAAATAAACGATGGTAAATACTCAAAAAATGATGGGAAGAAGAAGTCACCATTTAAAGGAAGTCGCCAGTGAAATCGTAATTTTCATTTGTAAGATTGAAAGTGTGATGTGAATGTAAATATATCATTTAATTATGCTTATACGGTTATCATTTCATAGTAATAATTGAAGATATAATTTTATACATGTATATTTACAGTAATTATAATTTTTAGCAGCTGTAAAATAGTTTTTATAATTACTTATTATTATTTAATATTATTTAATCAATATGCTATCTAAATAATTCATGTAAAATAAAATATGTTTCAAAAATTAATAATATAATTTTATATCTTTATTTTATCATGAAATAAGTTATTAGCTAGAAAATGGGAAGTAAGAAATCATTTTTCCTATTTTTAAAAATTATTATAATATGTAATCAAAAAATAATTAATTAATAAAGAAATAAATATTGATGGAGAAAAATTATGAATTTTTTTCAAACCTCAAAATATCATATTAGATTTTCTAGAAATTTAATATTTGAATAAAATGCTTCGAAAATATTTTTTACTTATATTTATTAATTTTGAACTAATAAATTAATATATATATATATAATAAAATTTTATTGTGTCATGCATACGATCTGGAACTATTTAAAAATAAAAGGCAATTTTTTTAAATTAATAGATATATACATATACGTGTTTAGATATTATAAATATGCTTATCGATATATGTATATATATATCAGTTTAATTTTTTTATATGTTATGTATTCGTACATATTATTTTATATTTACTATAGTAATACACATATATATATAAATTATTAATATTATATATATTTATATATTTATATACATATATTTTGACTATATATAATACATATCGAATGAGCTAACGTTTCCGTTGTGATGTAAATCATAACATCTATACATGGGCATGTTATACCATGCATGGATTATCATGTGCATGAGAGATATACGTATATGTATAAAATATAAATCAAATAAAATTGTATATAATTCATAGTTTTAAATAAAATAAGATATTTTATTTAAATAAAATTTAGAAATGTTCTAAATAAATTAAACTTCACCGGCCCAATATAGATCCAATAAAGGATTTTTTTGAATTCATCCATAACTTCTGCTGTGGGCATGCCCAGTTCCAATAGGATAAAAATAAAATTATATAATTGCCCTTAAAGCATACCCTTAACTCCATTAAATAATCCTTTAAGAGTCAATTTCCATTAGCACGAAAATTATAGCTCTTAAACTGAATAATATAAAGATATATTGATCACTATATTATATTGATATTTATCATATTTATGTTATAGTAGATTTATTAGTTTCTGTTTTCATTTTGATTAATTTTACTATATAAATTTGAAAAATAGAAATGTTATAATAGGTGTTTATTTTTTATTAATAAAATATAAAATCTGAAAACTAGAACAAACAAAATTAAAAATGGATAATGCTTAAATATCTAAACAAATGACAAAAAGGAAGTAGGAGTTGAGCTATGTATTAATTAAAATTATGAAGGTAGAAGAGGCCTGACGAAATAAAATATAAAACCATTTAGTTGAACTTCATGATTCTAAAATGTATTAGGTAAAATAAAGTAGTAGGATTTTAGCTTGGATCTTTCTTGACATAGAGGGAATTAGTAAGACGAGTGGTTCTAAAATATATCAAATAAGATAAAAATGGTTATTGGGATTCGAACTTGGGTGGAATGCTTATCAAATAAAGGAGGCTTAAGCATTAAGACAATCAAGGAGATTTAAGTATTTTAAGTCTAAAATTATGATAAAATAGGAAAAATATTAGGAATGATCCACTAAGAAGATTATTTGTATTAAAAATGGCCAAACACTCTAGAACATGGATCTGGTAGAGCCTAGAATCCTATGTATGATCCTACTGATAGTTTTTAGGAGGTGGGATCTCTGGATATCTAATGTATTTAGTATTTCTTCTAATTCAAATCATGAATCATAGAAAACCGTATTAGAATACAATAGTAAAATGCAGAAAAATTAAATGACATGTAGAATTTTTACAGTGGTTCATCAATCTATGGCCTACATCCAATTTGTATCTTTTATTATAATTCTTAGATTTACAATTGCTATAATGATTGCTAAATCTCTCTGGATTGGTCACAACAATTGTAATTTGCTAGATTTTTGACAGACAAGGCTCCAATGTTCTGGATCTTGATGTTGATCTGCCACAACTCGATGCTAGAGTAGGTCAGTTGATTGAAGGTGATCGAATAAAATTTAGAGAAGATTCCTTTCTATCCAAAATTTCTCCAATAATTCAATTTGGGTAATTCGATTTGGCAGTTTCTGGTGCTCCAAGCTTGTCCTCCATTACGTTTCATTTATGGGGTATTTATAGGTATGAGGCATCCCATAAGGTAGGCACTTTCCACGTATGACCAAGTCTGGTCAGTAATAATCGATTGGGTAGAAGACGGTTAGGTATGATTCGGTTTGGCAGTTAATGATTTGGTAGTACATTATAGACTAGATTTTCCATTTGTCACTTACTCCTTACTGGACCGTTTCTGCTATTCTATTCCTGATGGTCTTCTTTGTGCCATTAATTCTTTATTATAGGATAGTATCAAGCAAAAGTTAGACGAATAAATTTGTACATCGTGTTGAATAGTCCATTGAATTCAGATATTCCATTTGGATGACATAGTTAGTAGCTTTCCATGGTGAGGCCCAAATTTGTTAGGTGCAGATTCGGTTTAGATATGACCATATATTTCAATCTGTAGTTTAGACTGAGATACAGTTTAGACCAAGATGCATCTTCTAAACTTAAGTATACTTTCCTACTGGTTTAGTCTATTACAAACCTGTGCCAAATTTTCCCCTAAAGTATGGCTTTGTGAATACAAAGCGCACTTTTTATGGGATCCAATCGTAGTAGGGGCATGTTGCAGTTGAGGTAGTATTCCACAATGTTGAAATGTGGTTATTCATCTTTACTGTAAATCAAGGGGTTTATCCAAACCGTAGGGGTCATAAACATCTTTTCTTGCCCGATCATAAGTCATTTCACCCACTCCCATGGGTTTTATATATTCGAGTAGCAAGGTGCTATTATGCCCTTGAGTTTTCCCATCAAATATCAATAAGAATTTATTTATTAATGTGTTATCCAGCCTTTTGACCAAACAGTATTTGGATAGACTAGACGAGTCGAACTTGAAAGATATTAAAGCAGAAAGTCCGAAGAGATAGCCACAGAATCCATAAACCAAGTGCAAATAAAGCCACGAGGTGGAAACCAAACCACTCCAAGCAATAAAAGGTAAAAAGATGAAACCCAGTGCACGAGGCTCCTTCACGATAGGGACTCTGAGAGGTCGATAATGTACGTAGTCTTTCCCTTGCATTGTAAAAAGGGTGTTTCTGGACTCGAACCTAGGTGGCCAGATCATCATGTGGATGACCTAAACATTGCGCCAAGGCTCCACCTCAAAACCTCTCCAAGAGATGAAGAACAAAAATCCAATAAAGAGTTGGATCGATGTCGATCCAACCCATGGATTGGTACCGATCTACATGATTTGGTCCAATTTAACCCCACCTCCTACTACTCATAACTGATAATGCCATGAGCCTATTCCAAGTTCTATTGCACCGATTCCATGCAATCCTCTATCAATCTCCTCGAACACTGGAAATCAGTGACTTCCTTCATCCACCGATCCATCATTTGGACTTAGAAACAAGCTAACAATGGTGCAAACAAGTTTGAAATCATGAAGGTAATCAAAAATTGAACCCGAAAAAAGCATATAGAGTTATCCATATGAAGATCATATGGATTGGTACCGATCCATGATAATTGATGAGGTCTCCACCAAATTTTCTGAAGAATTAGTCAAGGGCGTAGAGAACAAGGTGGAGATTATGGGGTGAGATTTAAGGCTTCCTATAGTTATAAATAGGAGGGCCGAGGTTCATTTAGGGGATCTTTTTGGCTCTTTTGCTCTCTTACTCATATCTCTTGTAATCGTCCATAGATTTACATCAATCTGTAAAAACTTGTAATTGCAAGTCAGTAATATAACTAATAAAATACTAAGTGGACGTAGGCCATGATTAGCTGAACCACTATAAAATGCTACGTGTTCTTTTCTTGCTCATTTTAATTTATTTTTCTTCACTTTTTATTCTCTATACAATCTCTTGGGTGTTTGTTCCACTTTCTGGTTCAAACATTTTGGTTCTTTCACTGAGAATTCTATTCTCATGCTACTTAGATCCATCATCTACTATTAGATTTCTTAGATCCTCGCAATCTTACTGTTCTACTATTCAGATTTCTAACAGTCTACAAGAAGCTATTCTCCATGGCCCCAAAGAGAGACCTTTCTACAAACTCGAGAGCTGCTATAACACTGAGAACCAGAATACTCAGCATGTAGACGAAGTTGCCTAGCTAAAGCAAGCTGAGATTTAGAACCCAATTGATGTCTTGACCGGAATGGAGATGGATCGTATGATGAAGCAAATGGAGGATAGGTTCTAAAAGAGTTGCAATGAGACGAACTCGCAGATATATAAGAGCTTGAGACTACTGATGAACTAATTTAGAACCATCCTAGAAGGAGTAGCAAGGACTTAACATCTTCTAATTCATAGTCTGGTAGTACCTCATCATCTGAGCATAGGCAGAGGAATAGGAAGAAAGAGGCTGGAACTTTAAACCAGGATCCAAGACAAACTCATGTCAAGGGTTGGTGGATCGGTACCGATCAAATAGGATGGATCGGTTTCGATCCAATAAATGTTGGATTCGGAGCTTACCCTGTGGATGGTTGCATGAACTTGACCTCTAATCGACTTATTGATAATTAGAATCTAGAATATTAAACTATTACTAACAATCCATCACACCCGAATTAAAAAGGGGGCTGTTGGATGAATAGATCTCCTGGAGTCTAGAGAACCTTGGTATCAAGGGTCCACCCAAAGAGCGTTTGCGGGGACGAACACTCAGAATGAATCCTAATTACCACTGTTCAGCTGAACCTGTAGAAGCAGAGTACTTGGTCAAGATGGTTAGAAAACTTGTGAATTAAAACTAGTTCAGGAGCAACGACTAGTGGGGGTAATTCTCCTAGCGAAATATGCTTACCGAGAACATTCTGCATGGGAAGTATTCATGGAGGTTTATAATGCTGATGATGTCGTTGTACGATGGAAAAACGGATTCGAGGTAGCATTTGAAGAAATACGAATGGCATATTCACTCTACTAGTGCATCCGATGCCGTGAAATGTCATTACTTTCCAATATTCATGGAAGAAGTAGCATTGACGTGGTCCACCCGATTCCTAGCAAAATATATATCATCTTTTGCTAAGTTGATACGAAGGTTTCTAGGGAAATTCTATCTGCACACTTCATGTCCAAGACGTGATGTCGTTATAAAACCTCTTCCACGGTGCAGAGGAGTCACTGATGGATTTATTGAATAGTTTCTATACAATTATGATGGAAGTTATGAATGCTAAAGATGACGTAGTATTGATGGCATTGATTGGGGCATTCTTCCCAAGATTGATTTCGAGAGATGGTTGGAAATGAAACCCATGTCAACTATGGACTATTTTTACAGGAAGGCTAATCAGTTCTTCTGCTTGGAAGAGGCATGCACTCGTTCCCAAAGGGATGATGCTAGGCATTTAGCTGAAGTGATACAAAGAAATGTCGTTGTAAAGCAGTCCGGAGGGAGCTTCGAAAATGTGGATGTAACCGTTGGCAATAAGAATGATGGTCAAAAATGGAGTGATAATAGGGTTAGGAAACGAAAGCCATATAATAGGAACTGTTCTAGGTTTCCTAAGAAGGACTGCTATACGAAGTTGAATAATTCAATAGAGAATATCTACCTGGTTACTCAAGGAACTAAACAATATGTGAAGCCGACTCCGAGACTATTGAGAAAAAGAAGAAATCTAGCAAGTTTTGTTGATTTCATGAAACAGATGATCACAACACCAATGAATGCAGACATCTGCATGATGTGATTGAGGAGTTGATTCGTAAAAAGAAACCGCAGCAATTTGTGAAAGTTTCGCACGTTGGCGGATAAGGAATTTCTAACCCCGCTGGGTCATCTTTCCAACAGGTGCAAGCTGAGCCAAGTGTTAATGAGCCTAGGCAGCTTGAAAAATATTTGGTGATAAATACAATCATTAGTGGACCAGATTCAGCTGACAAGAGCTAGAACGAGATGGATAGATGCGTTAGTGCTTTAAAACATGAAGAGAATGAAAGCTGTCTTGCCGTGGAGGATAGTACTCCTGCAAAACGAGTATGGACGATGATTAATGACATTGTTGTCCGAAATAGAGACGCTGATAAGTGGAAGCCCCAACAATCGACCCACTTGTGATTACGGCTATGATCGGCCCTGCTATAGTTCGAAAGGTGCTGGTTAACTATGGGAGTTTGGTTAATATTTTATTCAAGAAAGCCTATGACCAGATGCTTCTGGAGACCAACGACTTGAAGCCGTGAAAATCTCGGATCTAGGGATTTAATGGGATGCCTATTGACCAGTCAAATATGTGGAACTATAGGTAATACTTAGCGAGGGCGACCACAAGTGAGTGCAGATCACGCCTTTTATGGTGTTGGATATCCACTCTACTTAAAGCGCATTTTTAGGTCGATTGTGCCCGATTGAATTCAAAACGGCTATGGCTCCATGGTGCTTGACGATGAAGTTTCCTACAGAGAATGGTGTGGGAATAATAAAGGAGATCAGGAGATTGGTCACGAATATTATGTCACCTAGCTAAAGGAGGCGAGGCGAAGAGAGAAAGGGAAAGGTGTAGAGAGAACCCTCTACATCAAGGCTTTGGACGCATAGAAATCGCTGCTCGAGCCCTAGATCAGGAAGCATAGTCGGTTCTATAAGTATATGGTTCCACGAAAAGAGCCACTAGATAGAAAAGCAGCTCTAACCAAGTTGACGATCAACATCCCAATCTGCCTAGATGATCCTATGTGGGCCTTGAAGATCGGATCATAACTTGGCACAAGGGTACTAAGAGAGTTAGTTTTCTCTAGGAAAACCTAGATTTGTTTACCTTGACTCACTCAGATATGTATGGAATATCCGTGAAGATAGATGGCCATGCATTAAATATAAATCTGAAATGTGTTCCTATGAAACAGAAATGTCATAGCCCGGGTTCGGAGAGATCTATTGCACTCAAAGAAGAAGTGGAGAAGTTGAAAGATAATGTCTTCATCCATGATGCCTTATACCTACAGTGGGTATCATATCTGCTCTTGGTGAGAAAGTCAAATGGGAAGGGGAGAACTGCATGGACTATTCCGACCTGAATAAGGCATGCTCAAAGGACAGTTTCCCAGACCTAAGGATAGATCAACTGGTAGACTCGATAGCCGGACATTAATTGCTTTCGTTCATGGATGCATACTCTGTATACAATCAGATTCCAATGCATTTCCCCAATCAGGAGCAAACCAGTGTTATTGCAGACTTGGGGCTGTAATGTTATTTTGTCATCCTTTTGGTTTAAAGAATGTGGGAAACTTACTAAAGATTGATAAACAATATGTTCAAAGATCAGATCGGACGTTCGATGGAATTCTATATGGATGACATACTTATGAAGCCACTACATTCAAGAAACCATAGCGACAACTTAGTAGAGATATTCAGCGTTCTTCAAAAAAATGGGATTTAGCTCAACCCTTTGAAATGCTTGTTTAGCATTGCATCGTGGAAATTCCTGGGCTTCATTTTGAACTCCCATGGGATTGAAAGCAATTCAAAAAAAATCAAGGCATTGAGAAACATCGAGGCCTGAAAAACGATCAAGGAGGTCCAGAGTTTGAACGGGAGGTAGTCGCCCTGAGTCGATTCATCTCCAGAGCAGTAGACAAATGCATCCCTTTCATTAATGTGATTAAGAAGGGAAAAAGGAATTTCATTCAGATGGAGGAGCGTATAGGCACATTTCAGGCTCTAGTGGATTACTTGGAGAGACCCCTTTTTTTGAAGCCGTTGGATGATGATGTCTTGTTTATATATATGGCAGTGTTGGTGCATGCTTTAAGCACCGTGCTTGTACATGAGGAATCTCGCATCCCACGACCCGATCTACTACATCAATAAGCGATTAAAAGTATTAGAAAGAAATCATCCAAACCTGTAAAAGCTTGCGTACCGCCTGTTGATTTCTTCAATAAAGATCTGCCCCTACATTTAGGCTCAATCGATTAAAGTTCTCAACGACTAGCCTTTGCGACAAGTCTTGCAGCGATTTGCTGTTGAAATGGAACATTGAGTAGAGACAATACGACGTAACCTATCACTCTTGGAGAGAAATCCAGGGTCAAGCTTTGGTAGATTTCATTACTGAGTACACTACGTGAGACGATACTCTAGAGAGCAGTGGTAAGCAAAATGTTAGGTGGAAGACGTACACGGTGCATCAAACAAACATTTTTCTGTGCTGGGGTGGTACTTGTTACTCCTGATGAAATTTCAATCTGTTATGCATTGAGACTCGATTTCCATGCAATGAACAATGAAGCAGAGTATGAAGCATTGATTAAAACACTCAAAATAGCCAAGGAACTAGGAGTTAAAACTTTACATATCTTTTGTGATTCTCAGCTGGTGGTATGTCAAGTAAGGAAAGAGTTCCAGACAAAGAGAGCATGGGTAGCTCCTCATCTAAACCGAACCCTTGAGCTGCTTAATGACGTTGAATATTACACAGTAATGCATATTTCCATAGAGTAAAATGCAAAGGCCAACTCATTGGCTAAGTTGGCCAGCTTTGGAGATGTACAGGTCATGGGCTTGGTTCTTGTGAAAGTATTATCGGCTCCGAACATCGACCAGATGGATGTCATTGGATCTTAGGAGTCGAATGTGAGAAGGATTCATGGAATGACTCCAATAAAGGACTATTTGTAAAGGGGAATCCTTCCGGATAGAAAGAACTAGTGATGGGAGCTCCTTCGCCAAGCTTTGAAATATATATTTCAACAAGAAGTGCTTATAGGAAAGGATTCCCAGACCTAATGTTATTGTGTGTCGCTAACCATGAGGCCAAACAAGTTCTGAGAGAAGTTCATGAAGGGGCCTGTGGCGATCACACTGGGAGGCAAACCTTGGAAAAGAAGATTCTCTACTATAGATGCTTCTGGTCAACTATCATCGAGACATAGCTCATTACACTAGAAAGTGTGACAAATGCCATAAATTCACTAAGATTCTGAGATCCCCACCAATGGAGATCACTCAAAAAGTCAGTCCTTGGCTATTTGTTGTTTGAGGAATCGATATTATCGGTGTGTTGTCGATATCTAAAGGTGGCATGAAGTATGCGCCATCGTCGTAGTTGATTACTTCGCTAAATGGGCTAAAGTAGAGCCATTAACCATAATTACCATAAATAAAGTAACTTTATGGTTCGAAGCATCATCCGTCATTTTGGAGTTTCATACGCAATCATTACCGATAATGGGAACGAATTCGACGGCACTGAGTTTAAAGATTTCTACCATCGACATCACATGGAGAAGAGATTTGCTATAGTGGCGCACCCCCAAGCGAATAGGCAAGTTGAAGTCGTGAACAAGATTATTAAGTCCATTCTTAAGAAGTGATTGGAAAAGGCTAAGGGCAAGTGGGTCGATGAACTTCCATTGGCACTTTGGGCTTATCAAACGACCCACAAGTTAGTGACTGGCCACTCTCCATTTGCCTCAGACTGCGGATCAAAGGCTATGATTTCAGTTGAACTGGAAGTATCTTCTAATTGAATGACTCACTACAATCCATGGATGAATAAGCAACTCCTATTCGAGTCTCTTGGAATGATCGATGAGAAACACGATGAAGCTGACTTGATAGCATCTACACACCGAAGCCGAGTCGCCAGATATTACAACTCCTAGGTCAAGAATCAAACCTTTGAAATTGGTGACCTGGTTCTCATACAATTCTTCCTAGGCCCATGGAACTTGGGCTCGATTTGGGAAGGCCTGTGCAAAATTGACCAAAAGCTTGGAGATGGCATTTTCAAGCTAGCAATGGTAGACGGGATCTCACTCCCAAGGACGTGGAATAGCAACCACTTGCGATGCTACTTCACTTGAAAATAAATTTGTACATAATTGGTTAATGCTAACGCCGTGTAATAAGACAGAATCTGTCATTTCCTATCTTTAATAAAGTGAAATGGCTTTATGAATCAATGGCACTGTCTTTACATAGCTTAAGAGTTGTGAAACATAACCGACTCAAATGAATCTGCATGTGTATAATGTAGGGAAGTAGGTACCTAAAGATATGTGCTAATTAAACTTCCACGGTCCATGATCGGACCCTTGGAGTTCAACCACTCTTAGCATCTAGAGATAGATGGATGCCAGCTAACTCTTGTCCTTGAATCGGGGGTAGGAGTACAAACCAAAAAGGTCATACTTGACCATCCATCCACTAACTCTTGTGCTTAAAGCGGGGGCAGAAGTATAAACTAAAAAGGCCGTGACTCGACCGTCGGTCCACTAATTCTTGCACTTGTCGTAGGGGCTAAAGTATAAATATTCAAAGGCTGAACGAGACCATTCGCCTTTATAGCTCATTCCCAGAGTTTGACAGAGCACCCACATCTTTCTTGGAGCAAGCAAGACAAAAACATCTACGCCAGAAGTTAGTCGGGATCTCTTAATAACATTGGTCCTTGCCGGGAGTAGGTGCAATCGCAAGTAAACATCCAGGTTTGGGATGTCCAGACCGCTATCTCAATTGGCTGACTCCAATCGATACCTAAATGTTATGCAGGATCATGCTCAAATCACTAGAAATAAATGTTCAAGTTAACTTTTTAAGCAAGTGGAATTCATCCAAATTCCAAGTGAAACATGATCATATTTGGATAGATGATCTTATATTCACTCTATACTCGCCTAAACAATAAATCGAACTAATAACTTGGTTCGATGACCACAACGGGATGAGAAAAATTTACACAAGGATGAGAAAAATAGAAGTCTATATTATTCACAGTCAAAATAGGAAATTAAAAGAAAATGATAAAAAGTACATAGGTATTTCTCAACAAAAAAAATTAAAGAAGATGGATGATCACTTCTTGGTCCTCTTCCTTTTATCTTTCCTCTCTTTCTTCCTTGCAGAAGATTACGCATAGGATCCTTCCAGATCCTTCTTTATCCTCCCCCGCTTTGTTTACCCTTTCGAAGGCGAGTTGTAGGTAGTGCTTTGGGTACTTTGAGCAAGTGGAGTGCTTTCAGTAACGAGCACGCTCTAAGTGTTGCTAGCCATAGGCAGCATGATCAAAGTAAAGATGGTCTCGTATGGTAAGGCAATTGATGGAAGAGGAGGGAGATCAAATGGTTTCTGCTTAATTTCCGCAATCGATTTGAGTTTCCTACTGAGAAGTTTGCTCATTGAAAGTCCTTTACCTAGGTTGAGCGACCCAGTGATCTAAGCATCATCATCCGTAAGTGTCTCCTGGAAGTCGCCAGGCCTCTCCTCTTATAGTGCATCGATAATTCATGCATTTGGACCGAGGACATCGCTAATCGGGATGCTCGGGGTCATCCTAGAGATAGTAACCATTGTTGACTCGGTCATCATTGCTTGCTGTCCTGGTTGGGAGTTCTCCTTCGGGAGACTTAGAATTGCATGTTGACTTGAAACTTGAGAAAGATGAAATGAGAAATTAATCACATAGACTGGCAACATGTGAAATTTCTCAAATATTGGTGAAATCAACGAGATACCTCCTTTAGTCTAGGATTCAGTGTGGGATGGGGTACCGTTGGAATTCCCCTCTAAGTTGGGAGAAAGTTTGGTAGGTTTGTGCATTTGGGGTTTCTCTGGATCATATTCAGAGACCAAGGATGAATCAAAAGTGGCTTTGGTTCCAAATGTATGAACAATAGTGGCATCTTGAGGTAATGATCTAGAGACTTCGTCTATGTCTTTCTACATCGTGGCAGCCAACTCAGGATGAAGGATGATCTCGCCTTTTCTTAGTACATTGGGCTCATCTTCTGTCAAGACCTCTTTTTCCAACTCTGCCAGGTCCACCTCACCCCCTTCCAAAAATTCCCTTTCTTCCTTAAAACCTACTCCCAGGCCAAAGCTGGCCCTAGGATAATCGTCACCGAGCCATTCTAAGTTGTGAAACTTAAGTACATTGGCATTGTACTTGATCATTGTCGGCTTGAATCTCTACATCATTCACATCTCAAGGACTTCAATGTAACATCCCATATTTTTAGTAACATTATTTAGGATATTTAGTTAGCTAAATTAAATAAAATAATGTGATGATTATGGGATTGAGATTTGCGATTAACATAAGGGGTAGTCGTGTCGTATAAACAATGAACTAAAGATGAGTTAAAATGAAATAGAGAAAGGGTGAAATAGGAAAGAGACATAATCGTATACCCTAAACCCTCATATATATATCATACCATATGTTCATTTCATAATCCAGAAACATAAAATTGGGGCCGATCACCATTTTAAAGAACACGAGGAAGAAAGCTAAAGGAAGAAGCTAAATCAAAATCAAATACACTTACTTCTCAAACTCCTTTATGTCAAAGCTAAGGTGAATAATGACTACATCTCTTTTTCTAATTGTTTTCAATTTTAAGAATGAATTTGAAGTTTTTTGCATGATCATGCCATGTTTTTGAATGATAAAATGTTAATATATGCTTGTTGATGGTATATGCTTATTCATATAGGTTTTATGATATGTTTTAACGAAAAAATCCTATTTAATGACATCAAATTGCATTGCTAATCTGGTTTTAGATCAAAAATGATACTTTAGAAATTGGTTTCAATTTTTATAATTTTTCGAATTAATGTGAATTTTATATGAATTTTCTAGTGCAGAAAATGCTATTTTGGGTTTAAAATTAATTACGGTCAAATTATGTTGGCTTAGAGTTGAAATTTATATATGTTGGAAAATATATTGAAAATGATTTGTAGAAATTTTTGTAGAATTTTCCTAAGTGTTTTAATGGATATATAAAATTATTCAAGACATGGGACTTAAATGTTTTATATATTTAAAAAAGCAGAAGGGGTATTATGTAAATAATTCAAATTGTTATTTCTGAAAATTGGCAGTACTTTAGAAAATAAAATTTTGTAACCCATCATAATTTGATTAACAAGGAGGGTTAGGTACAAAGAATTAATTTAAAAGTCAAATCAACATGCTTTTTCCTATTTTAATGCTTTCAGCACCATTATTTCGGCACCAAGCTTTCGACTCCTTACCTCCGCCTCCGACTCCATCGAAACCAATGCACATAGTATCATACCAGATACATAGTGAATTGGATATAGGCGAAAGGTACTAGGTCGAAGTCAAAAGATTTCGAGGGGATCGAAGCATGTTTTTCTTTGAAATGAAAGTGCGTCTGCTTTGCTTTCGAAAGGAATGCTTTCGACTTGGTTGGCTTTCGACTGGGTAGGCTTTCGACTGGGTCAAATGGTTTAAAGGAATGGTTTTGAATATGTGCACGGGTGTCCTACTATCCCCCCGACGGACCATGTGCTGGAGCTTTACTGATGGGAGTGATCTCTCCCACACTCATGGAAGGCATGTCATCATAAAAACAGATAGGGGAATTAAGACCCTCAAGACTCATGTCGCCAAGGCCGAAGGATTTAATCTTAGTTGGAATCGACCCCAAACCAACGAATATGTCTTAAGAAGGGAGAGGAGGAGTTCTCTTCCTAATTGTGATTAGAGGGGGCAGTGTAGAAGTCTGCCCTTACAAAATCTTTACAACCAACTTTTTCTTCAAGACAAACTATTGGTCATCTTTGGGTCCCTCAATTAATGGAACGTGGCCTACATCAATATCATTATGGACGGATTCATCACCTTCGCCTATAATTTTTCCTTCTTCGGCATGCTTCTATTTTTCTTTAGCTTCAACCCTTGGGCTTGGAACAGGAGGCACATCAGGATTCACATCGTCATCTCCACACGAATTACTATTGTCATTGTTATCGTCATCGACGACTACTTGGATTTGACCGATGCTATGGCCCGCTTTTGGCAAGTTATGGGCTAAGAGATTCTCATTGATAAGAAGAATTTAAACTTCTCTAGCCTCTTCCAGAAGTGCTATGAAAATTCTGCAGACATCTGTAAGTGTCATGCCACTAGGCCTCACCGGAACATCTAAATGAAAAAAAGAATAGGAGCGAGGCTTGCAGATCGCAAGACAAATTTATATAAAACACAAGAAGTAAGACTTGCGTCTAGATAACCATCTTTGTGTGAACCCAAGTGGACAGCGAACGTAGAACCAATCACTTTTGAAATAACTTAATTTGTTCCAAGTATCGGTAATGTTTCTACATTGCATAGCCAGTTCAAGGTAAGTCAAAGAAGGGCTTCCTTTTCATCTTTTGAAACTATATTTATCGGATTTCCTCATCATTAGCCATGTGATATAAGTGTCGAGAAAAGACAATATAGGTGCCATGAAGAAAATCATAACTATTAGGATGTATTTGTGCTAGAGCCAATCTCATGAAGTTTAAAATCCGAATGAAAGAATTAAGGGGTGGAATACATCCTGCATGCACATGTATTTGTTGTAGGTTTTTCATCCCTCTGGAGGATGATGAGCCTCTAATTGCATGTTGGGACAAGTAATACTCAAATGGAATTCCATGTTTATCGCAGTTTCTACTATGAGATCCCTCTTTGATTTTTGAAGCAATAGAATCGACGAGATCGTCTAAGATAACAACATCGTTAAGAGTGTCGGGAGTAGTTTTGACTTCAAGGCCTTCTACAGCACTTGAGGAGCCTATGGATGAGATTAATCCACTTGTGGATTTTCAACTGGAGGTATAGGTTGTATTGGTGAATGTTGTGTAGGAGGAACCATAATCGAGCTTGACTCGGTATCAGATTCAGCATATCTGGAAGTTGATGGACTTGAAGCTTAAGTGGAAAGATGCTTGGAATGTTTATGCTCCATTTCTATCAAAACTCAAAAAATAATCAACATCAGGCCAACCATTAGTTGTAGCCCCCATGTCAAAGTGAACCTAGAGCGATGTTATGCAGTGTCATTTGGTGTTGGTTTTCGATATTGTGCAACGATTCATTTTCAACTTTGGATATCGCCAGGAGTCACCGTCATCACTGACTTTCCCTTAAGACTTAACATCGATGGCCGCTCTTTGATTATGTTTTGAGAAATCATGAGAAATTTCTTAAAACTAACACAAGCCTCATAAATGATATACCACAAAGAAGTTTAAGGAAAAACGCACCAAGGATCAGATCGGTACCGATCCGAGCCCTTGTTGTAAGATTTCATCCATATACTTCTTTTTCCCTAAAGTCGGGATGGCCTTCGATGTCCACATTCATCCATATTAGTCCTAAAATTCACCACCTACCTAAGATTGATGGAAATCTAAGAAAATGCAAGATTAAAGGCTTTATTTTTCAAATTTGGGGCTATGGATCGAATCGGGTATCGATGGTGGTTTGGGCGGCAAGTTTGAAGTCAAGGGTATTGGCATCGATGTCGTAAGGTTGTAAAGAGGTAGAGCTTAAATTAATTTTCAAGGTGAAGTCCTTTAATGGAGAGACAAAGGGTCATTTCTATGGTAAGCAAAAAAAGTGAGAAGGAAGATAAAAGAAATGGGTTATATACCCAAAGCCTGAGTTTCCAAGTAAGAAAAGCGGGAGACTTTTCTCAAGTTTCAGATCGGTACCGATCCAATTGGATCGGTACTGAATCTTGAAAAAAGAAAATAAAGAAACGATAATGATAGTGATGACATATATATATGCCTACATGAGTACGTGCATATGATCGAGTGCTTCCTTGAGAACATGCATGTATATGCATGTATATTCAGCTTCTAACAACTGAAACTGGAAGAAAATAGATTCAAACCTGGAAAATCCAGAAAAGGAACCGATTAAAGACTGTTAAGTTTGGAAAAAGAGATCATGAGAACGCACTCTATATTTATAGTATTAGATGTTGGTAAAGCATCACGATGGATAAGTTATATGCACAACTCTTCATAAAGGCAATTCAAAAATGGACAATGATCATTCGAAGCATAGAGTGGAATCCTTTACAGCAATCCCGACTTGTCTCGATTCAAAGTACATCATGTTTGAAAAAAGATGTACTTTGGAGGGCAAGTGTTATTCAACCTTTTGACTAGGAATTATTTGGATAAACTAGACGAGTCGAACATGAAAGCTATCAAAGCAGAAAGCTCGAAGAGATAGCTAGAAAGTCCAAGAACTAAGTGCAAGAGCCGCAAGGTAGAAATCTAACCACTTCAAGAAAAGGAGAACAAAAATCTAACAAAGAATTGGATCGGTATCGATCCATGTGATTTGTCCAATCTAGCCCCAACTCCTACTATTTACAAATGATGATGCCAGGAGCCTATCTCAAGTTATATTGCATCGATTCCATGCAATCCTCTATCGATCTCCTCGAGCACCTGAAATCAGTGATTCTCACTTTCACTGATCCATTGCTTGGACTCAGAAACAAGCTCAAAATGGTGCAAACAAGTTTGGAATCATAAAGGTAATCACGGATCGAGCCAGGACAAAACATCCAGAGTGATCGATATGAAGATCATATGGATCGATACCGATCCAGGCCCATGGATCGGTACCAATCCATGATTATTGATGAGGTATCCACTAAATTTTCTAGAGAATCGGTCTTGGGTGTGGAGAATGAGGTGGAGATCATGGAGCAAAATTTTAGGCTTCCTAGAGCCATAAATAGGATAGTAGGGGTTCATTTTTGGTGATCTTTTTGGCTTGCTTTCTCTCTTACTTTAATCTCTTAATATCATCCATGGATTTATACCGATCCGTAAGAACATTTAGTTGCAAGTCAGTGACATAACCAATAAAATCACTAAGTGGACATATGCCAACATTATTCGAACCACTATAAAACGCCATATACTTTTTCCTTGCTCATTTTAATTTACTCTTTTTCACTTTTTATTTTCTACACAATCTCTTGGGTGTTTGAGTCAATTTTTGGTTCAAACAAAATGCAAGTTAAATTTTGTGTTACAGACCCATAATTCATGAGGCCACCCGTTTCTGGAGTATCATACTATATGTTCAAATGAAGTTGACCATGTATTTGGGACGTCTTTGGAAAAAATGCTCTACTGCCTTTAGTGGAGATAGGTTCTATCCTAGGGATTGGTTAGAATTACTCTACTATCTCTGGAGCAGTTGAGCCTTGTCTTTGAAGCTGAATAATTTGATACTTCACTATCATTGTTGAAGTAATACCATGTTTGTGAGGTTAAGAAATATTATGCTCCATTATTTCTAATGGAGTTGAACCCTATATTTGGGGTTAAGAAGTTTATACTATGTTATCTCTGATAACACAAGGTTAATTTATTCTCTATTATCTCTATGAGGGTTGAAGGAATTTATGCTCCATAGTTTTCGACAGAGTTAATCGATTTTATACTTTGTTATGTGATGACCATGCTACACCTTTGGCATGATACAACCTATAGAGTGTGTTGCAATGGTACCAGATCAATGTAGGATTATAGTTAGGGGAAACATAACTAATATAAACTAGAACATGTCGTATATCTCATAGTGTAGAGTTTAAAATATAACAGTAACATATAAATAAAGCAGGTAAGATAGATAAGTATAGCTAAATGAACCAAAATAGATATCAGAGTGTATAAGGTTCACTACGTTATACAAAGCAAATGAAACGGAGTTTTTACATCAAATCAAAAACCCAAAGAAAACCTATATCTACTAATAGTCTAGCATTGAAATAATCTCCACAGTGCTGCACAATGGAATAATAATAGACTCAAAATAGAATTATAGAAAAGCACTAGACTTTACTCATCCTCTATAAAGCTTCATTCGCTAATTTTAGATATACTATCTAGTCTAATCAATTAAGAGTACCATAGATAATAAGAAGCAAAAGAAAAAACCTCAAGCCAGATAATAGTATGGTTTGAGCAGAACATATACCTCAAAATACTATAAAAGTCAATATAGGAAAAGGAACAACTGAGCATGAAGGAGCACACCTACCTTCTCCCAATTTCAATAAAGGTAGCAAATAACATCTGGATATATGTTAAACTATCATCACGGACATGCTATGATAGAGTTAGATGTATATTCTAGGGGCATTATGTAATTTGTTTCATATATCTAACTCGGTAATTAGTCTTGTTGGACATAAAAGGTGTTTTCTTTATATTGTATACTTGATATGATGTGTAATATTAATTAATTAATATATTTAAAAGTAAATTTAATATAAAATTCAAAAATGGTATGTCTTGTGACAATAGTTACAAAATGTTGTAACCATGAGTAATTTATCACAATAAAATAAATATACCATTTTAAAAATTCTATGTCAAGAGGTATCGAGACTGGATATCAATATATCCATTGAGACTTTAAGTACGTAACACTTTCCGGATGTTGGGCGGTGTATTACTCATGGCTATTAGGGCACCAATGGGTTACATACTGATAATTATTGGATAACTGTGGAATGACTCATTTGATAGTTTTCTATTGGTTAATATAACTAAGGTCAGACGGAAAATATCGGCGTGACTAATTTATACGCTTCTCTTGACTTTAAAATACTATTGATCTTCAATGTGAAAGCTCCGCTTTGATTAAAGTCAAATCATGGCATGATGTCCACCGAGCGACTATAGTTGGATCGAATGGAAGTATTGGAAGTGAAGCACTTTCAAAAAAGGATTCATCCCCTCGGTTATATGAGGTTAGTATCATGGTCAACTTAAGTCAACTCAAAATCAAAGTCTCTGGACAGAGCATTACGGTTAATATTAATTGTTATTATTGAACTAAGGACTATGTATTTGGACTATTGCATTGAATATGAATGGTTTTGGAATTTTGACCATTATCAAATCCCATAAATTCAAAGTGATATAGTTTTGATGAAGAGAATTGGGGTAAGTAAAAGTCACAACCAGGTAATGCTTAACAAAGTGAAATTGGAATTTACTGAAACCAAGTAAGTGGTAAATTTGGCCAAAATGTCACATCACCTGCTAAGTGACGTGTGAACAATAATATTCGAATAGTTCGATATTAATCGTTGACCAAATTTACACCTTATGAGTCACACAACTGAAACGATGAATTCACCTTTGATCGAACGATTTAATCAGTTTGTAATTGTTATAAATTTGATTTTTATTTGATAAATGAATATTAATGTATTTATAAAAGTTATAAATACATTAATGATATTTGATATTGATAAATGTTTTAAATTACATTTAAAATGCGAAATGTTTATTTGGGCCTTAAATGGGTTCAAAGCCTATCATTAGGGCTGGTAATTTCGACAACAATATAGGCTAGATGGCGGCTCATTTTGGGTTAGATAAGCTTAGTTTTGGATGGCTCGGGTTGATGGAGAAAGTATGAGATTAGATCCACTTTTCTATCCTTTTTAAACACTACATTAGCAACCCTAACCCTAATTAGATACGATCTTTTTTAGCCTTTTGTTGGCTTAAATTATAGCCTGACCTCTCCATTAATGAAAAACTAAAATTAAGTCAGACCTGACCACTATTCGATAGCTGAAGGTCAATGGTTCAAAGACTAACAATCTACTAAACTAGAAAGGTTTCAAAGGGGAGTGTTTATTTTTTCAAGGTGTAATTCAAGGCTTTAGATTTAATGTATGATTTTTATCAGATTATAATTTATAATATTTTTTACGTATGTGTGTATTATATTATTAGTTAGGTGACGATTTTGATATGCAATGATGTTGTTACAAATTAGTTCGCTTATATACATTTATATATTTATATTTAAAAAAAAATCAATTTTTTACAGATTAGTGCAACCGAATAATATAATAATATAATTTTACACATTATTAAATCGATACATACATACATACATATATATATATATATATATATATATATGTATGTATGTATTATTTATTACAC
The DNA here is from genome assembly GCA_030765085.1 of Allium cepa. Classification (NCBI taxonomy): domain Eukaryota; kingdom Viridiplantae; phylum Streptophyta; class Magnoliopsida; order Asparagales; family Amaryllidaceae; genus Allium; species Allium cepa. The sequence goes on along the minus strand of CM060937.1, from coordinate 281,330,276 downwards.
ATATATAGTTATAATTAATTACAACATCACACTATGGTTGAAATTTGACATATAATTTTGTATAAAATTTTACAATAAGACTAATTTTCAATAATAAGAAAATAGTTTCAATTAATATTTATTATTATTTAATATTATTCAAATCATTTTACTATATAAATAAATTATGTTAATTTCAATATTTTATGAAAATACTTTTAAAATTTTATAAAATTTAATTAGTATCAGATAAACTCTGGGCCAAAAATAAAAAATATTAAACATTTTTATTTTTAAAAATTAATATTTAATTCGATCGATTATTAGTAAATCATTTAAAATTTTATTTAAATTAAAAAAACCGTGGGAAAATTACTTGAACCATAAAATATCATTTTTGATTTACTAGAAATTTGAAATTTGAAATAAAGTTTTGAAATAATTTTTTATGTAATTTCAAATGAATATTCAATTAAAATATATTTCAAAATAATAATAAAAATAATAAATTATTTCCGAGCTTTGCATATGATCTGGAATTTTATAAAAAAAATTGTAATTTTTTATTTATATATATACGAATTTATTAAAAGTATTTTTATGTATATATATCATAATTAAAGAAATATTATTTTGTTATTATACATTTGTGCATATAGTACGCATGGTCTTAAATATATAAAACTAGTATTAGAATAATTTATTTATATTTAAAAAAACACATTATAATAATGTGTGTATATATAATTATTAATAATTTTATTTATAAGTTTTTATACACATATACACATACACTTATATATACACACAAATTTGTGTGTGTATGCATATATATTTAAACATATTATATATTTATATAAAATCGTTTAAACAAACTTAACACACACATATATTTATAATATTTATAATATTAATTTATAAGTAATAGTTTATAAATACGTATTGATGCCAAAATGGCATCAACCACAATATAATCTCATAGAGATTAAGCGAAGAATGAAATTAAAACAGAGAAAAAAAAATCATAAATGAACATACAGATTTTATAGTGGTTCAACAACCTTGGCCTACGTCCACTTCATATTTATATTGATCTTGCACTTGATTATGATTACAAAAATGTTTGGATCAACTAGGATCCATTAGTACAAGAATAAAGAATAAAAATTGAAGAGCCTTGGCAGTAGAAAGCAGGATCCCTTTTCTGACGCTATGTCTACTGTATTTATGGGGGAATACGTACATGGATCAGGCTGAAATTTCCATAGAAGAACGTACAGGCCAAGACGTGGCCACACAAGAATTTTAAGGCTCATTAGGGCCCACAATAGGGATCGGTACTGATCCCCATTTTGGTGTCAAAATGGGATGCAATCCTTTTGGTGGGTCCCATATGATGTTAGCTAATTGCCCTCTAAATTTTGTGTCATTTCGACTTACCATTTGTGAGATATCACATTTTCCATGAAGTTGTGTTGCATTTATTCTGATTTTAGCCGATCGGATATGTACCAAATTCTCCCAGCCCCTCTAATTGGGGTGCGATCCCTAAGGGGTGTTCCCCATGTTGTATTGTGCTTATACTCTGATTTTCATGTTGATAGCATCTGTAGTTTTTGAGTTATTGACCGTTCATTGACGCAATATGTAATGAAAGCTGAATATGGCCAATCCCTTTTATATGACCCCTTTTATACCCCTCCCTTTTTATAGGTGAAGTAATTTGCCCATAACTTGAGTATACGAACTTTAAACGACTTGAAACTTGAAACGTAGCTTTGTGAGGCCTTCCTTGTCACTCTATATCGATCTCACCCATTTTGGGACAAAAATTACGAATAGCTACCGATCCCCTAGGCAAAGGGATAGATACTGATCCCCCACCTAAGGGAGGCACTATTCCATACTTAGAATAAAGTCTATCTCTTGGTCTGAGTTGATCATCACTTCATATCATTGCTTGTGCTTGATCTCCGAGCTAAATAATCGTCTCTCTGGGTTGTCTTCCTCGATGATTGTCCAGTCTAACTTTTCCAGTCAATCTGAATATAGCCGAGCCAAAAGACTGGATAACATTTTCCCTATACGTCTTGTTGCATACATGACGTGCTTTGAATTGACGTCCTTCAATTGCTGTTGAGCTGCTTTGTGGAGAGTCGAACCTCTCTCTCTGTTCTGCTTGATCATTATCAAACGATGTAAATTTTGGTGTAGAATTTGTCAGTAACCGTCTGCGCTTAGTTCCATTGAGTTGATTAGTTGAGTTAGTATGCCTTCGTTATGTGATCCAATTCTTTCGCTGATTTCCCCTTGTGAGAATCCAATTTGTTGATTTCAAAAAATCGAATTTTCAGGATATACATGTGCATGTTTAGGTACATGTTTTTATTGTTGGCTCCTGGATTTGTTTATAAACTAATGGGTCCTTACAAATTTGGTGAAATGCAATTCAATCATATGCACCTTTTTGTCCATCACCTTTTTGTCCATCGATCCTTCTCGCTCCAAATCTTTGTGGATACAGGATGAAGGGATTGGTGAAGTTGATGTTGAAGAGATCGATGAGGATCATCGATTATCGGTTTGAAGCATATGGGTTGGCCTAGAAGTTGAATGTGGCATGCTGCATTTGATCACTTAGGAGATGAAAAGAGGGGTGGTTTCGATCACTTTCAGACATAGTTGGGCTTGCATACTGATGGTAAGAGGAATGGTGTTTCTTCAAAAATGATTTTGAGTGTAGGACTTCTCTCAATATTTGTTTGATTTTTTCGTCGGCAATTTACCGAATTAGTGGAACTAATAAACCCTTCCTATTCATGATTCCTTCTCAAATGACGTAGTGTGAAGCTCTGTGGAGGATCTGTCATTTTTCATTCCTCTGTTCGGTAAGGACTCCCTATTGTAGATAGTCTTTCATAGGAGTCATCCATGACTCCTTGTCCGGCTCCATCTCCAAGATCCAATCAACCTCCATCTGGTCAATGCTTGGAGCATTAAATACTTTGACTAGGAATAAGCCCATTTGCTGCGCATTCCCTAAACTGGTTCACTACTAGCTGGGAATTGCAAAATATCAACAAGGTTTTTACTCTCAGTTCTTTAGCAAGCTTGAGCTTAGCAAATAAGGCTTCATTTTCAACTTCATTATTTGTCACAGGGAAATCGAGTTTTAGGGCATAGTAGATCGATCATTCCTCAGGAGTCTAACCCAACTCCAGCGCCAGAACGTCGACCATTGGATGCTACATCCTTGCACATCACCTACTAAATGATAGGTTCTACACTACTCCCCGGAGAGTCATTTGGTGTGGCAAATTCGACTATGAAGTCCGTCAATGTATGTCCCTAGATAGCTCTCCAAGGGAGATAAGTGATGTAAAATTGGCTTAATTCAATGTTCAACTTGAGTAGTCTTCCAAACATCTCAGGTCGTTGTATGATCTGTCGTAATGGCTAGTTGGCACAGACGTTAATGCGGCGAGCCAATTAATCGCTTGCTTACATAGTATACCGATCTTTGGATCTGGTTCTCTTCGCATAGCATTACGACGCTTATGGCCTGTACCAACATGGCTAAATAGATGTGTAAATCTTTGCGATCCGGCTACTTGGATAGGATGAGAGGTCTCTCTAAGTGATCTACTAGAGCTTGAAACATATCAACACAATCCTGCATCCGTTCAAAGTTTCTTTTCCATCTCCTGATTAGGTTGAAAAAAATAGTAAACTTGTCGGTGACCCTGGAGATGAATATCGACTTAGAGCAATGGCCTTCCTATTAGGCTCTATACCTGCTTGATTGTCTTTGGTACTAGATATCTCAGATTACCTGAACCTTCTTGGGATTGGCTTCAATTCTTGAAGAGTTGACCATCAAACCTAGGAACTTCCCACTCATTGATGTGGTTGTTTTATTTTCGTGACTTCAAAAGCATATTATCCACATATACCTCCATTGATCACCCGATTTGGTCTTTGAACATCCGGTTGACTAGTCTCTGGTAAGTAGCTCCAACATTCTTTAGTCCATATGGCATCACAACATAACAATATAGCCCTAGATCGGTAATGAAGTTGGTGTGCTTTGGGTCGGCAACGTGCATCGAGATCTGGCTGTTTTAAGAGTACACATTCATAAATGATAGCAGTTCATATCCAGCGGTTGAGTCTACCAGCTAATCGATCCTCAGAAGTGGAAAGCTGTCTTTTTGGCATCCCTTGTTCAGGTCTAAGTAGTCGATACATGTCCACCACTTTCCATTCGATTTTCTCATAAGAACTGGATTGGATACTTATTTTGAGTAGAGGGCATCATGGATAAACCATTGTTTTAGAGTTAATCCACCTCCTCTTTAAGTGAAACGGATCTATGTCGTGTCGCTTTTGTTTCATCGGGACATGCCTCTGGTCGATATTCAATTCATGACTCGCGATAACGGTAAGATTCGACACATTTCAAAATGGGTCTAAGTGAACACACCAAGATTTATCATCGAGTAAAGCCAACTAATTCCTTAATCATTGTTGCACTAAGCTATGATCCGATCTTTGGGACCCGTGATGTGTCATCGTGACTGATCATAATGTCGATCGTTAATTCAGTGGGTGCGACGTTAGATGCTTTGGGCTCCTATTCTTCATCTCTTGAGTCTACATCTTTATAGGACCGACTGTGGCATTGTTGATTGATATTGGCCTTATGTTGTAAGTTGAAAAATACTTAAGTGGATTTTTCCAAGCAATAGGATCTGTTTTGATCCCTTGTATTAGTGGTACTTAAGTAGTTTTTTGTCTGGCATGAACATTTTAGACCATGTGAACTTGAAATCGAACAATAAGACATGCCATGTATGACTTGAATACTTGAACTAGCGCATGGCCTTGAATCAGATGTTTACCACTTCAGACTTGAATAGATTAGGATATTTGTACTTGTACAGGACTGCACAACACCGCAGTAAACTATACTTAGCACGTGGGACATCTGAGTTGGGTTTGCAAAGTTGCATAGGTGATGGGATCGGTACTGGCCCCTTGCCTAGGCTTATAATTTCAACACTTAGGTGGTGTATATAAGCAAGGAGAATGGCAATTGGATTTGATGCCCATCCATATGTTTGAGATTTTCTCTAATGCATAGCCAATGGCATGGAATCCGCTTCAGCGACATGAGCGGCAACAAGTTGGACTATCAGTCGTGCAGGGGCCTGTCTACTGGTTGACTATAGGAGTCTCGCCGATGCTAGCTACGCACCTCACTTAGGTTATTACACTACCAATGGTACCAGCCTCAGGATGGCAAGTGATAACGGTCGCCCCATTCGAACTTTTGGATCTCGTCATGAGCTGATGAGTTCGATAGTGAAGGGCTTTTGATGCTTTGTGAAATTACCTGCTAATAGCCGAAGATCGGGCCTAGAAACATGTTAAATCAAATGTCGAATAGGGTTTAACCCCGTGCTACATGGAGCTGCATAGCTTGCTCGTGCTTTGATTTTGAATCTGCTCGTGTATTCAAGTAACGTGCTTTCCATTCAGCGTACTCGCGATCTGTTGCTCATTGTTCAGGTTGGAATAATGTCAGTTTCCCATGATCTTGGGCATCGATTCGATGATTCTATCTCTAGGCATCCTTTCGGTTGTAGCCTTGAGCCATTGTAAACACTAGATATGAGTCACAATACCGAGCTATCACAATCGGTCTTTACACTTTTACTCCTAGTCTTGTGTTGATAAATGTACTACATGGACGGCCTAGTCCGTCCTAGTCGTGTTTATACTTCCATCTAAGCTCTAAAGACTTAGAGTTCATCGATAAATGGTCGATTCACATTCATCTTATTTCTCGCTCGTGTCCCCAAGTCTGGGGCCAACGTCGATAAGTAAGAAAGTAAGCCATGTCCACTTTAGCTTTATACTCTTTCCTATTAAATCGCGGGATTAGGTTAGTTGATGGATGGCTAAGTCTCGCCTATCATGGATTGTATTTTTGTTATTGCTTGCAAGGGGAATATTTCGATGCTCTGTCAGATTTCGAGCATTTGTTGGGTACTGAGCGGTTAATCACGTCCACTTTCAATGCAAATGTCGCCACGCCTTGGGCAAGGACCCGATGAATGAATGGTCAAGTCACATCCAATTGGTGATTGATACTCTCCCTATCAGACTAAGGGCAAGGATTAGTGTGTGGATGGTCGTGTCACTTCCGTTTCGTATTGCTCTTCTAGTTGCACCATGGTAAGAGTTAGTGAATGAATGGTCGCGTCACATTCATTTGGAATTAGACGATCAGTTTCATTCATTTTGATTTACTTCTACTATCAGATCTAGGGGTAGAGTTGGCTCAGGTGAAAACGGGTCATGCTCACTCAGTTTAATACTCCTCCTGATGGTTTGAAGGATGGTGCTAGAGAATTAACGATCAAGTCACACTCATTCGTGGTTTTTTCTCCTATCCGCACTTTGGTTATCAAAGTTTTTCGAAAGACATATGGGTCACATCCATTTGTGTTTGGCATGGATCGATATTGACCGTCGACCCAGTGGCATGATATGGAAAGCTTGGATCGACATTATTGTCGAACTGGTGGTACAATGTAGTCGGTCACCCATAACTTCGGATGTCATTTCAATTTATTTTGTATTATGGCCTCCTTGCAGTCATTGCCTTGAGTCATAAAGAATCACGATGTTAGAGCTATAATGAGCCATCGTATTCAGCTTGTAGTAGTTCGTACACCTGCCCCCATTCTTGAGTTAGCGGAGTTAGTTCCTGGATGGTCAAATTCCATCCTTAGTGAGTTTATGCTCCTCCTATCAAGTTCAAGTTGAAGTTCAGGGAATAATGATTGGTCGAACCACACTCATCTATTTATTTATACTCATATCCACACTTTGGGGATAAGAGTTTATTACTGGGTGGTCGAATTACACCCAATTTGTGTTTATACTCCAATCCACACTCTGGGGACCTTGAGTCATTCCAAAAAATGATTGAACCACATTTTCCTTATTCATTTCTTCTACTCCGAAGTCAGGAGCGGAAGTCGAAGAGTGGTCGGTCGCATTATGATCACTCTTACTTGGAGTTCTTCACGTTGAATCATGGGAAGGAGCTGATTAGTGGATGATCGAATCACATCCGTCTAGTTTTTTATACCTAGCTCGTCGTATCATGGGCAAGAATTATTGGATGAATGGTCGAACCACAATCAATTTTTTTTACAACTCTTGTCCACACTCCAGGGACCAAAGCTTGCCAACGGGTCGTTTTTCGTGTCCATTAGGTGTATATATTCCAGTCGATGCTCTAAGAACCAGAGTTGGTCGATGGGTGGTAAGTCACACCCATTTTTCATTTATACTCTAGTCCATGCTCTAGGGACCAGAGTTGGTTGATAGGTAGTTAGTCTCACCCATCTGGTGCTTATACTCTAGTCTGCGCTCTGGGGACTAGAGTTGATCAATGGACGATTGAACCGCATCCATCTTTTTATGTTTATACTTCGGTCGACGCTCTGAGGACCATAGTTTTATGATTGGTGGTTAATCACACCTGTTTGATATTTATACTCCAGTATGCACTCTAGGAACCATAGTTGATCAATGGACGGTTTGCATCCAATTTTCCTTGTACTCCTCCTAGCAAGTCAAGGGTAAGAGTAGTTAGGTAGACGGTCAAGTCACATCCAAATCATGTCGTAGTCAAGGGATAGAGTAGTTGGGCAGACGGTCAAGTCAAGGGAAAGAGTAGTTGGGTAGACGGTCAAGTCACATCCACCAGATTGCTTCCTATGCCCAGGGCAGGAGTTAATGTGCGGCCGATCAAATCACATCAACTTTAGTTAGACCTCGGTCATGTTAAGCTTCGGGAGAGGCATAAGTATTTTGGAAAACTTGAAGTACGAGTCGGGGTGTACATGACCGGGTCACATACGCTCCAAGTATTTCTTTGGTCTCCAAGTCAAGTGTGGAGTTTGATAAGTGGATGGCTAGTCGTGTACATATTACATTGGACTTTGTTATTGTCGAGCTTTTCCATTTCAAGTCCTTGCTCCCGAGTTAGTCGCATATGGTAGCCAATGAGCGATTGATTTATGCTCATCATGATGATACTCCAAAGGTCCGATCATGGTCCACGGAGGTCGGTTGGTGCCTAACTTTGGGTACCTGGTCACCTGCATTGTTCACAAATAGTTTAATTCAAATGATTGTTGGTCACAATATAACTTAAATTGAAATAAATCTTAATGATAAGTGAAGCAGTGTCGTATGCTCGTTATTCCATTTATCCCCAGCTCTCTTTAGCCAAAAGTCGACTGTAGGTGGTCCAATTGATAATCAAAGTTCTTTATTGGTTAGATGTTCCCCGCCCGCTATTCTACGAGGCTTGCACATATTGGTGAAGCTTTCCTTTTTGGATTAGTTTTTCGATCACATCTCAGAGATGTCTGCAATTTTCGGTGTTATGGTCATGTGTATCTTGAAATATAGAACATTTCTCGGATTTCTTCTACATTTTGATGGACTCTCTCGAGGCTGGTTTCCAGCACTTCTCCGAGTCATGAGTCTAAGTAGATGTTTTTGATTGAGTCATTCAAAGGAGTATATGAGTCGAATTTTAAGATTTTGGATTGTCTCCTAGAATTCGAGTCCTCGTTTATGGCATCATCATTACTCTTGTTTTGAACCCCTCCAGCCATTAGGCTTGCATTATTTCCTGTCAATGTTATCCTTGCATCCTCCTTGTGTAAGCATTGGTTCGCTTTGTAATAGAAGCTATCCAAGGTCATAGGAGGCTTTTCAGCTAACAAATTGCTGAAATCCAACTTGGAGTCGATTTGCCTTATCAATGCCATCAGCTTGATATCCTCGCTAGGAGTTCTCACTTCAATGACGATGACGTTTAATTCATGCAAGAAGTCTTTGAGCAGCTTGCATGACATTTGGAATAAATTGGATAGCAAAATTGCATCCTTGGATATTCTTCTCATAGAACTGCTTCAGTCAATGGAATTCGATGGAAGGAGATGCTTCGATCATTGTCCGTTTCATCTTGGCTCTCTCTAACAAGCCATCGTACCATAATTGCCAAATCAGGTGTTTGGAAGATAGTAAGTTGAGGGTAGTCGCAATCTATCCTTGGAGCTTGACCCGGTAACCGATCCTAATTTGTGTCATATCGTCTTAGTTCTCCTGCCTCTTAGAGTACCATTTGAGTAGCAGTTCCTTGTCAATCCTTGGTTGCATTTTTGTAGTTGCTGCTTGATCCTTGTGCCCCAGCCAATCGTAGGACATAAGAGAAGTGGACAAAATGCACCGTCTTTAATTGAGTTCCAAATCCTGAATGCGGGGGCACTGTGATGCGGCAAGGGTGAGGGATAAGTGGTTTGCTACATGAGAGGGATCGTCTATGGGGACGTGAACGAGGGATCTACTGGAGTGATAGGTAATGAGCCGATTTCGAGATGGATCGGTAGTAGGTATGGAGGGATCGCTAATGAGACGATTTTGAGAGGGATCGGTAGTAGTTATGGAGGGATCGGTCATTAACCGATTTGGAGAGGGATCGGTAGGTATGGAGGGATCGGCATATATACTTTTTGGAGCGATCGACATAACTATTTTGGAGAGATTAGCATTACGTCTTTGGAGGGATCAGTATTGTTGCTTCGGAAGGATCGGTATTGACATATTTGGAGGGATGGTATTGCTATTTCAAAGGGATTGGTAGTGAATATGATCCCTTCCAAATGGACATGAACACATAAACAAATCTAACTAAGAACACTAGCATCGTCATTCCATTCAACTCTGTGTGAAGTTGATTTAATTCTTTCGACTATGGCTATCATCTTCCTTTAGATTTCCTTCAAATTTGAGTAGAATAGAAAGTTTGTTGGCTGAAAGCTAGCTTATCTCGTGAATATGGGAATCAACAAGTAGAGGATGAGAGCCAATCAAGCTGAGAATTCATCTCTCAATGAAAGCACCAAAATGTTAACGCCAAAAATGGGCATCAACACCCAACACAATCTAGTAGAAATTAAATGAGGATTGAAATTAAAATAGAGCAAAAATCATAAACAAACACATAGATTTTTACAATGGTTCAGCATTCTTATCCTACGTCCACTTTATTTTTTATTGATCTTCCACTTGATTATGATTACAAGAATGTTTGGATCAGCTGAGATCCATTAGTATAAGAATAAAGAATAAAAATGAAAGAACCTTGGCAACAGAAAGCATGATCTCTTTTCTAACGCCATGCATGCTGTATTTATAGGGCAAGACGTATACGGATCGCGCTGAAATTCGGAAGAAGAACTTCCAGGCCATGACGAGGCAACGTAAGAATTTTGAGGCCCATTAGGGCCTACAATAGGGATCACTATCGATCCCTATTTTGGTGTCCAAATAATGTGCGATCCCTCTGGTGGATTCCCCATGATGTTGGCTACTTGCCCTCCAAATTTCATGCCTCTGACGTACTATTTGTGAGGTATCACGATTTCCATGAAGTTTTGTTGCATGTATTCTGATTTTAGCTAATCCCCCTAGAGGAAAAGGTATCGATCCCTCCAAGCTACTTTAATTGGGTTGCGATTCCTAGGGGTGTTCCTTATGTTGTAATGTACTTATACTCCAAGTTCATGTTGATAGGATCTGTAGTTTTTGAGTTATTGACCGATCATTGTTGCAATATGTAGTGAAAGCTGAATAGGGCTTATCCCTTTTATACCGATCCCTTTTTATAGGTGAAGTAATTTGCCTATAACTTGAGCATACGAACTTCAAACGACTTGAAACTTGAAATGTAGCCTTGTGGGGACTTCTTTGTCACTCTATGTCGATATCACCCATTTTGGGACAGAAATTGAGGATAGTTACCGATCACCTAGGCGAAGGGATAGGCACTAATCCCTCGCTTAGAGGAGTCATTATTCCATACTTAAAATATTTAGAGAGTCTATTTCTTCATCTCGGTTGATCATCGCTTCATATCATTGCATGCGCTTGATCTCTGAGCCTAATACTCATCTCCCTGGGTTGTCTTCCTCAATGATCGTCCAGTCTAACTTGTCGAGATAGTTTAAATATAGGCGGACCAAAAGGCCGAATAACAATGCATATATTTGGACAACATATACTTACATATTGAATGAGCTAACATATCTGTTGCGATGTAAATCCCAACTTCTATATACGAGTATGTTATACCTTGCATGGATTGATATTTTACACATGCACACACATTTGTGTGTATAGGACACATAAACGCACATACACGCATGCACATATGCACGCGCACACATATATAAATTAAACAAAACTATATAATATATGAATTTAAATAAAATAAAATATTTTATTTAAATAATATTTAGAAATGTTCCAAATGAATTAGACTTCATAGGCTGGAAAAATATCTAATAGGGTGATTTGTTTTTTAAAACTCACCCAAAACTTCCGCCGTAGGCTGGTTCGGTTCCAACAATGGTATCATAATCCAATGGCCTATGCGGTCTAAATTAATCATGTTAGGATTAATCAATTAAGCTCACGACCCATTTAGTAGGGTGTCTAAGAAAGATAGTGCTGAAGGATTGGGTTTTAACAATCATGACCCTATCTAGCTATTGGTCTGGCCGGAACAGATATGTATGCCCAGAAGGTTGCCCCTAATAGAAGAGGCCCAACTTGAATTGGGCCTTGGGCTAATTTTCAAAATTGTTTGAAGATTAAAATATAAGATTTTAAATTCGAATGTTAAATATAAAATAAGATATACATATATTATAAATTTATGACGTAATAAAAATCTTCAAAATGTTTAAAAATAATATAAATTAATTTCGAAAATTTAAATTTATTAATATAATTAATAAGATAAATAAATTGATTAAATAAGTTAATCAATGAAAAATATATACGTGTATTATACATTCTTAATATATGTTATGATATTTTAAAATGTTTAAGATATCATAGGGATACAAGTATGTATATAATATGATTTTTTGAAATTAACATAGTTTAATTAACATTGTTTAATTAAATAAAGTAATTAAATGTTACTTAATTAAATAAACTAATTAAAGGTTAATTAGTTAAATAAATTAATTGAAAGGTTAATTAATTAAATAACATACAAATATATGATATACGTGTCATACTATAAAGGTTATAATGTATAATAAATATTTAATATAAACGTTATATTAAGAAAATATAAAATTAACTAAAATGTTAATTAGTAAAAACTAGTTAAGTAAGATTTAATTAATACAAAATTATATAAGATTATTATATACGTTATATGAAATATAAAATCTACATAATGATAAAATTTATATGATATGAATGTATAAACTAAACGTAGAACACCAAGAAACCCTAAACAGACTTTAAGGTAAATACATACGTAGTGTACATATACCATGGTTCAGATGTGTCCGACACTTGAATCATGAGGGTATTTCATAATAAATATATTATTCCATAAGTTGGTATCATTTAATATAATACATCGAAGATTATGAATCTTTAATATAATATCGTCCTCTACTATATATATATATATATATATATATATATATATATATATATATATATATATATATTTAAATTACTTGCATGCTCCTTAGTTGTTGAGAAAACTCAAGCTAGGGATGTTATTTATAGTATTATTAATATATTGAGTAGATGAGGTAACATAAATATATGTATTTGTTGAGCAAACTTAAGGTACATATATTATACTTTGGCCAACGTGATATGGTAGGTACGAGTGAATAATTTCAATTCAATTTGTTAGGCAAACTCAAGATCGAAGTGAAATTAGGACAAGGTACCATCGGTTAGGAGTTTTATATGGTACAACCAATAAGGAGTTACCTATCATCTATGGAGCTATGACTTGTTGAGTAAACTCAAGGACGAAATTCCATGACGGACAAATCCTAACACCCATTAGTGATGTCAAAGGACTTCTTCGTTTTGGCTTAGGGTTTGGAGATATATAAAAGACTACCGAGAGCATTATTAGAAAAATGAAAGGATAACATTTTGCCTTTCTAATATTGTAAGAACGTATGTTGATGTTATAATAATCTACATTGATAAATTTGTGTATTTAATACGATTGATAAAATGTTTATCAATTAAGGTACATAAATGAACTGAATTGAAGAGTGATAAATAGAAATATAACATATACTTACTATTAAATGCTTCTTGCATGTTAATGTTTCAATACCCTTGCTACCCATGCAAATGCCTAATTTTACAACTACTTAATACATTCATAATACTACGGTCACTCATGTGTTTATTTGGTTGAGAACGTGTATTGTATTATATGAGTTCTGAACTCAAAAATTATATAAGACTATGGATATTTGATCCATATACAATCATATATAAGTGTTATATGGTGAACAACCACAGTTCGTAATGTACGATACTTCGATGAAATTAGTTCATCCAAAATAAGCAAATAAACCATAGTGCGAGATCGAGTATTCAATTTGATTGATTACGATAAAGGTCACATTGTGATAAATGTAACATAAGGCTAAAACTACTATATAGGTCTAAGAATTCGATCCCTAAACTGTTAGTTTGATCAGTTTATGTAAAGTGAAATATATCTAATGTTCTTGAATGTTTAGGATAATCGGATGCGCTTTTGTAAAAAGTTTGTCTTGATATTGTAGTAAGAGTTTCCCTTTGAATGGTTTGACCATTTAGAAAGGAAAACGAATGTTTACAAATAGATGTGATTTGAGGTACAGTTGAGATGAAGGGAGTGAATGGCCAATTGTTTCATAAAGAAACATCAGAAAGGAGGCTTGTCTTAATAATGATATGATACTCAACATTGGAATAATGAATATGATAAAACTGTTTTCTATGAGATTTATTTCTATGAGTTCAAGGTATTTGATCAAAGAACTCTCTACTATAAACTAGTTGTAGTATATGAAATAAATAGTCTATATTATGTGGATAATGGAACTCCATATTCAATATGCTATTATAGTGATGGCGGAAATAACAGGAGCATGCCAGATAATACTTATTAACTGCATTAAGTTACGAAAATTGTATTCATAAAACATACCGCGCATTATTTATGAATTAATATCTATTCTTTGGTGTTGGCTAAAGAATGGACAATTTTATTTCAATGAGAGTATTATGATTTGTTGTGAAATAAAACTTTAGTAGAGGTATTTTATGAATTGGAAAATACAAAAGTATTTAAAATTATTTACAATTATTATGGAAAGATGGACTAACCGTAGTTTTGGGAAATAATTTTATTATATGATTATGAATCATATGATATTGGTTAACCGTGTCTCAAACAGTTAAGGGAAATGCACTAATTTTGTGGGAGTGTCATAGGAGTTGATGAACTCTTCGGACTAATACATATAAATGTATGTAATCGTATGTCTATTAATACCCAAAAGGTTCCATGTATTTCGTCATATTCACTGATGAGTCATTACAAACATGGACATGTGTATTTGATACACATGTATAAGTGTATGATAAGCTCATAGAATATATGAAGGAAGTAAATATTATAATATACGACACAAACAATTCGATTTGATTGAATGGGTGTGTATATTGAAAAGAGTTCTATATGTATCTAATATAAATAAAGATTCAGTCTTAAAGATCATTCATTCCTATAATACATAATGGTTTATTGATAAGGAGTAATCAAACTTTATCGAAAAAAGCACGATTAATGATGAGTGAATTTGAGTTAAATTATTTCTATAAAATGTGTACTTAAGAGCAATACACAAAGTTAAAATTAATATCATCCAAAGAATAGTTTACAAAACCATACAAGATAAGAGTTTATAAGAAACCTTACATATCCTAGGCCAAGGAGTTGGCAGGCTATGCGAGTCGAAAGATTGCACATAATAATTGTACACAATGGATCTTGTATGAATCATCCCTAGATAATTTTGGAAACAATGGTCATTAGATGACTAATTTATATTGTGAACATAAATATATTATGAACTAATGTAAAATCAGTTTTATATAATTCAATTCATAAATTTTTTATGAATGACCATTCCATTTCATAGAGAAATAACTATTGTTTCAAAAAACTCGAACTTCGCAGCGAAGGAATTTCTTTAAGAAATTATTGATATAATGAATTTGGATATGATCTAGTTATAAAACTAATTACAGGGGATGAAATGAAATTAACCAAACCTAAATGAACACAACACATTAGAATTTCTAATAAGCCTCTTGTACGTTAAGGAGAAAATGTTAGTTTTCTGTCAATGTGAAGAATAAATAATCTTCGGTTGTTTAATTAAACCATTACGAGTATTGACTCTTTGATATGGTATGATGCACAAATCTGAAATAGATTTCAAGTATATTATCAAAATATGATTTTGATAATTGAATCTGAGAGGATATGATCATTTTGGACGCAAATGTGTCTTTAAGAGAATGGCAAATGCAATTGAATATATAAGCTACATTGATAAGAATAATAACGTAAATTTTACTTGTTGAAATTAACGTAATAGATTCACCATTTGATTTGCTCAAGTAGGTTTGAAATTTACTCACAAGGTTATCCCATAATATAACCTTATGTTTTGGTACGTAAGCATAACATTCGAAATAATGATTTAGAGTAAAGTGTTCATACATAATAACCAAAATGTCTCAAAGTTAGTGGAACCGATATTGGGTTTGTGAGTTTTTGGATACGATCCAAGGATAGATACAAAAGTGTCATTTGATAAGTATCAAAATTGAACAAATGTTTTGATAAGAATATCAAATAGTTTGATTGTCAATCAAAATGCAGAGGAAGCATGTGCTCATAAGAAATAAAGTTAAAAAGGTGCATAGATATTGCTTAACTATAGTAACAACACACTACTGATTGTTAATGATGTACTTGTATTAAAATTAGATTTAGTTGTTTTAATACTCGACGTTGGATTTATAAATGATTCCTCTAATAATTAGTATATAAGATGTTGGGAATGTCCTAAATGATATGCAAGGACACCTTATTAAAATGTTTAATACGGAACATGTAAGATGGATTCTTTATGCATTTGCAATAAGAATTACTATACATGTTTTGTTGTCTAAGATATCGCAATTTGTTTATGTATTTGACACATAAAGAAAATATCAAATTCAAATTGATATCATTAAATGATTGTTTGAGGTGTTTTCATGTATTTATGACGTACTAGATAATTGTTCATAGAAACAACAAACTCTTTATAAAGGAGTATCTAAGCTTAAACTTTTATAAGTGATATCGAGTATACCATGTCAATAAATTCATGTTAAGAATCTTTAAATTGGAAATGCTCCAGATGAAAGACTATGGCCAATTCAATAAAAAAGGCTATGTGCATTGCCTTGAATAGTGCCGCAATAAAAGCATTATATAAATATAAATGCATAAATTTATAATTGATCAAAGAGTGAGTACAATGTTGAGAATACCATAACGTTGTTATATGATGACAATGTCACAATATAGTTCATAATTGAACTTAGAGCTCACCGGATGTCAAGATAAATACTCCAAACTGTTCACATGATAAAGGTAGTTTATCGACGTCGGGAAGAGTTGATTGACAGGGTAGATAATTAAAAACTAATAGCACACCCATTCACTAAAGGACTGGCCCGATTAGTTTTGAGGAAAACCAAATAAAGAAGTTGGAATAAGATTCTATAATTGACCCAAAGTGCAAGTGGAAGATTGATAAAGTTAGGGGTATGCCCAAGGGGCAATTATGTAGTTTGTTACATCTATCTAACTCGGAAATCAATCTTGTTCGAAATAAAATGTGTTTTCTTTCTATTATTTATTTGATATAATATGTTAAATTAATTAATTAATTTAATTAAAAGTATATTTAATTGAAAATCCATGAATTATATGTCTTATGATAGTTCGTACAAAGTGTTGTAGCCATGAGTAATTTATCATAATAAAATAAATGTACCATTATTAATATTCCTAATGAAGATGTATCGAGATTGGATATCGATATACCTATTAAGGCTAGAGTATGTAACTCTCTAAATGTTGGGCAGTGTATTACTCTTGGCTGCTGGGGGTACCTAGGATTTATGCCCTGACAGTTATTGGACAATTATAGAACAAATCACTCGATAGCTTTTTGTTGATTAATATAACTAAGATCAAACAGAAAATATCTATGTGACTAAATTACATAGTTCTCTTGACATGAGAATACTGTCGATCTTCAATATAAAAGTTCTGCTTTGATTATAGTCAAATCATGTCATGGCGTCCATCGATTGATTATAGTTAGGTCAAATGGAAGTAATGGAAGCGAAGCACTATTCAAGAGAGGATGCGTCTCCTCGATTATATGAGGTTAG
The DNA here is from genome assembly GCA_030765085.1 of Allium cepa. Taxonomy (NCBI): domain Eukaryota; kingdom Viridiplantae; phylum Streptophyta; class Magnoliopsida; order Asparagales; family Amaryllidaceae; genus Allium; species Allium cepa. The sequence goes on along the minus strand of CM060937.1, from coordinate 281,312,849 downwards.
TATCATGGTCAACTCAAGTCAACTTAAAGTCAAAGTCTTTGACCAAAGCATTTCAGTTAATAATAATTGTTATAATTGAACCAAGGACTTTGTGTGTTTGAACTATTGAGTTAAATATGAATGATATTGGAATTTTGACCATTACCAAATCATATAAGTTCAAATCGATATAGTTTTGACGAAGAGAATTAGCGTAAATAAAAGTCACAACCGGATAATGCTTAACAAAGTGAAATTGGATTTTACCGGAACCAAGTAAGTGATAAATTTGGCTAAAATGTCATACCATTAGCTAAATTACCTGTGAACATTAATATTCAAATAGTTCGATACTAACCGCTAGCCAAATTTACACCTGACGAGTCAGGCAACTGAAACAATGAATTCTCCTTTGACGAAAAGATTTAATTAGTTTATAATTGATATATATTAATTAATTTAATTAATATTTATGCAGAGTTAATTATAAATTTAGTTTTGATTTAATAAATGAATATTAAATGTACTAATCGATATACGATATCGATGAACGTTTTAAATTAGATTTAAAATGCAAAATATTCATTTAGGCCTTAAATGGGTTCAAGGCCCATTACAAAGGCTGGTAATTTTGGTAACAACATAGGCTAGGGGACGGCTCATTTAGTGTTAGATAGGCTTAGTTTTGGATGGCTCGGATTGAAAGAGAAGGAGTATGAGATTAGATCCTTTTTTCTCCATTTTCTATCAACTATATAAGCAATCCTAACCCTAATTAGATATGATCTTTTGCTGCCTTCTCTTCCTTCTTACTGGCCAAAATTATATCATGGCTTCACCATTAATAAAAAATTCAAATTAAGTTAGATCTGATCACTACTAGATAGCTGAAGCTCAATGGTTCGAAGATGTGCAATCTATTGAATTGGAAAGGTTTTTAATGGAGAGAGTTGATCTTTTCAAGGTGTACTTCAAGGCTTTGTAATTAAGGCATGGTTTTTATCAGATTATAGTTTATAATTATTAGCATAATATTTTATTTTATGTGTGTGTGTTTTGTTAGTTGGGTGATGATTCTAATATGCAATATGTTGTCACAAATTAGTTTGGTTATATGCATGTATATATTTATGTTTAAAAAAATCAAATTTTTAATATATATCTGATTAGTGTGGCCGAATATAATAATACAATTTAATACTTTATTAAATTAATATATATGTGTGTGTGTCATTTAATTACCTATATATAGTCAATTACAACATCATACTATGGTTAAAATTTGCCTATAAAATTTAATAGAAATACTAATTTTCGATAGCAAGAAAATAGTTTTTATAAATATTTATATAGATTTTGTAAAAAAAAATCATTTTACAGTATAGTTAAATTATATTAGTCTAAATATGTTATGAAAATTATTTTTTAAATTTTATAATTTTTTTACTAACATCAGATAAACTCACGACCAAAAATAGAATATAAAAGACATTTTTCTTATTTTAAAAAATTAATGTTTAATTCAATTGATTATTAATAAATCGTTTAAAATTTTATTGAACTGAAAAAATATGGGAATGTTTATCAAACAATAAAATACCTTTATAATTTACTAGAAATTTAAAATTTGAAATAAAGTTTAAAAATTAATTTTTTAATAATTTTATGTAATTTAAAATGAATATTCAATTAAAATATATTTTAAAATAATAATAAATTAACTCTTGGCTGTGCATATGATATGGAATTTTGTATAATTTTTTTATAATTTTATTTAATAATGTATATATTTATATATTACAAATATATTTGTGTATATATATTTATATATTGTAATTAAAAATATCTTGCTTTATTATTATATATATTTGTGCATATATTGCTCACGGTTTTAAATAAAAAATTAAGATTTAATTAACTTATTTATATTTAAAAAATATATTATAATAATATCTATATATATTATTAATATTTAATTTATAAGATTATATATATTTAAATATATTGTACATTTATATAAAATCATTTAAACTAACTTAACATTTACATATATACGTATGTACATATGTTTATAATATTTATATCAAGTAATGGTTTACATACGTACATACAATTGGACAACATATAATTTTATATCAGATAAGCTAAAGTGTTCATTGCGATGTAAACTCCAACATCTATATACTGGCATGTTATACCTTGCACGGATTGATATTTTACACATATACATAATATATATATGGATATGTATATGACATACACAAAGAGATATACATATACATATACATACACATACACATACATACATACATACATACATACACACAGATATATATATATATATATATCAATATATAAATTAAATAAAACTATATAATTTATGAATTCGAATAAAATAAAAATTTTATTTGAATAATATATAGAAATGTTCTAAATGAATTACACTTCATAGGCCTAATAAAGATCCAATAGGGTAATTCTTTTTGAAATTCACCCACACTTCAGCTGTAGGCTGGTCTAGTTCCAACATACTATAAACTAAAGTATAATATGAAGTGTCTAGGTCACTAACATCGAATGTACCTACATCATGTGACATCGTATCAAATATAACAACCATTATACAATCTCACATCACTCGATGTGCATTAGGATATATGATAGCTCCTATTGCCATATCATATGGCCAGAGACTACATCCACATCTCAATTTCCCTTATGCTCGAATATATACCACTCCGTAAAGCCAGGAAAGAAAACCCACATCCTATGAGTCTAGGGTAGATCGATGTCCTAATATATAAAGTCACGTTATAAGACCCAATTGAGCGACCTCACAAACCCCATCTTTATGAACACATATCGAGATATCTGAGTTATCATCAATACCTTTAGCACACGTCCTACGTCCAACGTCCTACTCTAATTTTTCATGTCATCGAACTTGCCTTCTTGGATCATCATCACAACTTCCATCCTTGAGATGTCACCATTTGAAACTTCTCTCAAACCATCGAAAATCAAAGAGCTCCACTATTTTAGTCCCAAAGTAACCTTCTTAATTACTTATGTCTTCTTTGAAGTAATACCCTTTTCATTCCATGAGGAATCAACATTGTTCATCAACATTATCATATTGATCGGTCTCCCTCGAACTAGTGCCAAACCAACACATGCTCAGTTAGGCACATTTACCTATGCACTCTCTTCCACATCACTAATATTGGATGGGTCGGTACCGACCCATATGGGTTAGATCCGACCCATTTGGTTTGGAAAATTTGACTAAGTACAAACCCCGTCCTCTCTTCCTAGCTCATCCCGGATCCATCCCCTTTTTTTGCTGCCATGGCCCGAAGTTTGATCTACTCCAAGTCTAAGTGAGTCAGTGGTGAATCCATACCGAGTTTTCCTTAGTCTATCCAAAAGCCTTCATGACCCAAGCCTGAACTTTGCGCCATGCTTCCACAAAGTAGACTCAAGTCCTTCCACCATCTCCACACAAGTGCACATTTGCACTTTGCACCCCAAAATACGAGTTGGTACCAGCCTGCATGGATCGGTGCTGATCTATATAATTCAGGAAAATATTTTCCTAAGTTATGTTCCTAACTTCCCCTCTTAATTTTAGTCTATTTCACTGCATCGTTTTGCATAAAGTATCAAGATCTGCATCAATATTCCTCTAACAGCTATAATTCCACTTTATCTAATTTGTTCCATCCAGATGAGTCATCATCGTTTGTGCAATCTTTTTTGGATGACCCATGTCTTTGGCCACTCTATATGCATAAGGCTTCATTCTTACGGATCATCCAAACTCTAAGCCACCTTCGTTCGGTGTTTTTAACCAAATAATCGAACAAATATACTTACATCCATGCAATACTTGGATATATCACAACAAAGCATTCGTATCAGCAATTTCATGTTCAACATAAAATCAGCCTAAATCTAGCCTGTTTTATAAAAATGAGTACTCATAAGAACAAATACATAGAATCCACCAAATATTTATCATTAAACATTTGAATTCATTTTCTAAACTTAGGTAAACTTAGATATGTCAAAAATTATATTTTTACCTTTGAAAATACTTTAAAAGCATTGTTTATTGCTAAGTCAATAAATATAGTACAAAGAAGGATAGAGATCACTCACCTAAGTGAAGAATCTACCTGAAAAATTGATAGGGATTTCTCTCTTTGTGATCTATGGAAAAGCGTTGATTCTTACATGTATATGACCTTATAAGAAAAAAAGGGTTGGTTGCGGTCGAGAGGCTAAACAAAACCAGAGTCCGAGGTACCGGTGGTGGCCACCTTGATGTTTAGCCACAAAAGACATTACAAGTTGTATCAAAGCATATCTATAGACATGACTTGAAAACGGTTGCAGAGATCCAATAGCCCTAAATTCCAAAATCCTCTAGATCCCTCCTTTGTTAATCTCACTTTAATACCTCAAGTAAGCTAATTAAATTGAAGAAATAATGGAGTTTTGGTGTACTTTGGATTAATGGAGCATAGAAGGAAATTAGAAATGAAAAGAAATGATTAGTGGCTGCTAATGGAGCCTAGTATTAATCCTAATCCTGAGTTGGGTTAATGGGCCACACTAATCACCCCTTAATTACCCGCTAGTCTGCCTAAAGCTGGTCCGAACTTCAAATAACCATATCTCCTAAACCATAAATCCAAAAAATAATTTATATCTACGCTATGGAATGGGAAACCATCATATCATTCATTTGAAAGTTGTTACAATGTTAATTTGGCTCCTATCAAAAATCATAGGTCTTTAAAAAAAAATCTGTGTCAAAATCATCCAATGAAAATTCTATGGGTGTAAGATGCCACTATATGCCATCACTCAAAGTTGTAGCCTTATATAACACAATTTGGATTTTAAAATAATACTTGATGATCCTTCAATACATATAGTATGGACCGTTACACTCTCCCCTTGCCCTTTTTGAGGAATTTTGTTTTCGAAATCCCATCAAACATGATAAGGTCATACAACGTAGTTACCCTGCATGCCTGACAACCATAAGCAGCAAAACATTCATAAAAAAGGCACATATAAGCAAGAAAAAATAACCTATGCCTCCCCTAGCATTCAATGTACTAAACTAACATACCTGATATCGAGAGGGAAAGTAAACGCGATAAAGAAAAATATTACCAAGTAAAAAAGCTCTGGATAAGCAGTCGCTGTACACTCCTTAGTCTCCCAAGTACTAACACTCTCACTTTCAACCATTGAACCTTCATCAACTTCACCGTCTTCCTCCTAAGTTGTTGCATATCACATCCTATTATAGAATAGGCCTGCATGGCTTCAAGCTTTCGTTTCAATCTTGGTATCATCCAATTGACTCGGTGTCATTACTTTGTCTAAGTCGTGCACCAACTTTTGCAAATTAGAAACGTGAAATAAATTGTTCACATCTACCATTGTCTGGGGTAGGTCGACTCTATAAGCCAGGTTCCCAATCCTTTTGAGTATCAGAATAGGACCTACAAACCTTAGTGTCAACTTCCCTTTCCTACTTAATCTAACCATAGTCTATAACAGAGAGATCCTGAAAAACACATAATGGTCGAAAAAAACTCTAAATCTTGTCTTCTCTTGTCAGCATAACTCTTCTGCTTGTTTTGGGCAACCTTCATCCATCGCCGAATGATCTCAATCTTCTCTGTTGTCTCCCTTATCGTATTTGGCTCTAGTATTAGTTTCCTACCAATTTCCCACCAACATGAAGGAGTGTTACATGGTCGATCATGTAATGCCTCAAATGGTGCCATGCCAATGCTAGACTGATAATTGCTGTTGTACGCAAACTCCACCGAATGCAATTGATCGTCTCATAAGCCGCCTAAGTAAAGAATGCAACCCCGCAAGAGATCCTCCAAAATACGATTCACCCTATCGGTCTACCTATCTATTTGAGGTTAACAAGTTATACTTAAGTGTAGTTTTATCCCCAGTGCCTCTTGTAAGATCTTCACAAACCCACTTGAAATAATGGATCCCTATCGCTTAGAATACCCTTCGACACATCATGAAATCGTACAATCCATTTCACATACAATTTGCCATCTTTTCTATCATTCTGCTATACTTTATAGGTATAAATCTAGAATTCTTCATCAATCAACTGACAATAACCCCAAATGCTATCAAACTCTCCTCAATTCCTTCACAGTCCATCTGTAAAATCTATTGACACTTGTTCCCACTTCCACCGGGAAATTTCTAGCGGTTGCAGCAAACCATTAGGTTTCTTCTTTTCAGCTTCCACCAACTGGCAGCTCATACATTTCGAGATGAATGCCCCAACATACTTCTTCATATCCTCCCAATAAAATTTCTACTTCATATCCTTATACATTTTATTTCCTTTAGCATGTATAGTCAATCTCGAATGATGGTACTCTATTAGCACCTTATGCATAATCCATAAATTTCAAGTATAAACAATCTCTCATCCTTGCGGATTTAACCATCTATGTTGAGTCTGTACTGCTTCATCTCCTCCGATTCTACTCCTTCCTCAATCATAGCAATGATCTCCATTAGCTTAGTATCTCATCACTGACTAGCTTTAAGCCGCTCTATTATAGTTGGTCTAATCATCGAGCTCACCAACATCTCTGACTCTAGCTCCATCTCAATCGGAATTCATAACCAACAATATACTCAAGCTCCTTCCACTTTAGAAAAATCGCTCCTAAGCTGGCATGTCTCCTACTCAAGACATCGACAACTACATTTCCTTTTCCAAGCATGTAGGAAATATCAAAAACATTGGAGACCGGGAACTCTAACTATCATTGTTGGTGAAGGTTACAATCTTTCTACAAAAATAGGTTCAACAACTTATGGTCGGTGAAAAATTTAAACTTCCCTCCCATTAAATAGTGCCCACAAATATCGATGCAAGTATGATCGCTACTAACTTCAAATCATGTGTTGGGTACTTCTTCTCATGCTGGTTTAGTTGGTTACTTACGTAAGCGACCATATTACCTTTCTGCATCAACACCATGCCCAATCATGTATCACAAGCATCCGTATATACCACATCTCTTTATTCCCAGTTGAAAGAGTCAACATTGGTGCACTAGTTAACCTCTCCTTTAGACCAACAAATGCATGTTCATAGTTCACATTCCAAGCGAAGCTCGAATTCTTCTTCATCAAGTTGGTTAACGGTACTACTACCTTGGAGAATTCCTTAATAAACCGTTCATAGTATCTTGCCAATCCAATGAAACTTCCCACATCCTTTGCAATCTTAGGTCGTTCCTAATCCCAAACCATGGCAAGCTTCGTAGTTCGTAGGATCTACAACAATGCCTTGCTTAGAAATAACATGGCCTAAGCACCTTGCTTCCCTCCTCTAAAAGTGACACATTAAAAACTTGGTCTTTATTTAGCGCTTTCTTACCTCTAGCACAACCCTAAAGTACTCCTTGTGTTCTTTCATCATCAAATGAACAAGGTTATCTTCCACGAACATAACCACAAATTTATCTTGCTAATCTCTAAAGACACAGTTCATGAAATCCACAAAGTACGTCGGCGCATTGGTTAGCTTAAACAGCATTACCAACCACTCATAAAATCCCGATAGAGTATGAAATGCAATAATCAGTACACTTTCCCTTGCTACCCTTAGTTGATGAAACCCTATTGCAAGGTCTAACTGAGAGAACACCTTCATATCATGAAGCCGATCGAATAAGTCGTCTGTCCATGGAAGTGAATACTTGTTCTTCTTCGTCAACTTATTCAGCTTACGGTAATCTACACACAATCTAAAAGAGTCATCCACCTTCACTGTAGATACTATAGGTGCTCCCCACTCTAAAATACTCCTTCGAATAAAGCCCTGTCATAATAGGTCGTCCACTTACACCTCAAGTTCTCACTACTCTTTGGGCACCATATGTCATAAAGGCATCACAACTGGTCTGGCATCCTTTAAAAAATCAATACAAAACCTGATTTATCTATATGGCCATAATCTGCTTGCCTCCTCAATTATGTCTGATGCTTCTTCGTTATCGGTGCTAATGACAAATCTTCATGCAGGAACTCAAGAAAATATTGAAATCTAACCATTAACTCCTACAGCAGGTAGCCTAACTCTGCCTTCAGCTCTCTAACTATCCCAATATTCACTAATAACCTCTCCAATCCACAATGACTTTATACCTTTGAAGCCATTCTATCTCCAAAATAATTACGACACTTAAAACAAAGCAATCACAAGCAAATAAGCATCCATGACTCAATAAGACCAAACTATGATAAATCATACAAAGGCTAGTTGAGCCTCCGATGAGGTTTGTCACAGTTAAATGACAGTCGACAATGTTGGATTTCAATCCTAATCCATCTACCAAGTCACTGGATATAAAGAAATGTAAAGCCTCGATATCAAATAAAAATCAAATAAGAAAATCATAAATAGAAAGCATACCTTGAACCATGATGCCTTTCTCCTTCTCTTTCACTAATGGAGTATTTAATGAAGTTGAGAGAACATCAATAACATATGCCTTCACCATCTACCTTTGCTTTATTCGCTCAAAACAATCTCTCTGGATGTACCCAAACTTTCTACTGTTGAAACAAACATAGCAACCATAAAACCATCACATATCAAAGATTAAAAGTACCTATATCATTTGACATTCATATCAAACATTGCAACATTGCAACCATCAAACAATCTCACATCACTTATTGTGCTTTTTGATATATGATTACTTATATGCCACGTTATACTACCAAAGACTACATCCTCTTCTCGGTTTCCCTCATGCTCGAATCCATGCCACTTGGTAAGGTAAGGATACTAAACCCACTTCCTATGAGTCCAGGGTAGATCATTGTCCTAAGATCTAAAGTCACATCCTAAAACTCAAGCGGGTGTCCTCAAAAACTCCTTCTTTATGAGAACACATTAAGACCTTTGAGTTACCATCGATCCATTGGGCATACATCCGACAAAACACGTCCTATGTCCTACTCTAAATATCTCCCCTTGTCGAACTTGCTTACATGGACCATCATCACAACTCTCGTCCCTAAGTTATCCTATTTGGAACTTCTCTAGACTACTATCTAAAGTCATAGAGCTTCATCATTTCAGTCCAAAAGTAACCTTTCTACTTAATTACATAATCTTTAAATTAGAACCACCGCCATTCCATTATGAATCAACATTGATCGCCAACATCATTATAATGATCGGTTCTGGCCATCCCTTTGAACCAAACATCAAACTAACACTATCTCTTTATGCATACTTCCCCATGCACGCTCTATCACGTCGCTAATGTTAGATAGGTCTATACTAACCCATTTGGTTTGGTACTTAGCCAGAATTCAGCTAAGTGCAAAACCCTTCCTAGCTTATCCCAAAGTTATCCTCGCATTTCTGCTTCCATGGACCGAAGTTCCATCTACTTTAAGTTCAAGTGGGTGGATAGTGAGTCTACATCGAGTCTCCCGTATTCCATCCAAAGCCTCCATCACCCAAGCTTGAAGTTTGCACCATGTTGCCCCAACGTAGACTCTAGTCCTTCCACCATCTCCACACCATTGCACATTTGCACTTTGAACCCCAAAATATGGGTCGGTGATGATCCGTATAACTTAGCAAATTTTTTGCCTAAGTTAGACTCCTAACTTCTTGTCCCAATCTTAGTCCATTTTGCTGCACCATTCTACACTAAGTCTCCAGATCAACATTGATACTCCTCCAGCAACTCTAATTCCCCCTATCTGATTTGTTCCATCAGTCGAAGTCTCCATCATTTATGCCACCTCCTTGGATGACCCATCTCTTTGGCTACTCCATATGCATAAGGATCTGTTCTAATGGATCATCCTAATTCTAAATCACCTTCGATCGACATTTTCAACCAAATAATCATACAAAAATACATACATCCAAACAATATGTACAAACATCACAAATGAAACATACATATCAATAATTTTATATTTAGCATTAAATCACCCTAGATCTAGCCTGTTTTATAAAACTGAGTACCCAAAAGAATATGTGCCTGAATTTATAAAATATTTATCTTTAAACATTTAAATTCATTTTATAAACTTAGGTAAACTTAAATCTATCAAAAATCCTATTTTTTCATTGAAAATACTTTAAAAACATTGTATATTACTAAGTCAACAAATATAGTAAAGTAAGGGATAGAGATCACTTATCTAAGTAAAGAATCAACCCAGAAATCACCAAATAACTATAAGTCTGATTCATACAGCAGTTTCATGTATCTGAAAGTTATCATTCCTAAAATCCTCTAGATTATCGTTTGTTAAACTCACTTTAATCACTTAGTTAGACTAATTACAGTGAAGAAATGATGTAGTTTAGGTCTATTTTAGATTAATGGAAGTTAAGGGTTAACTTGAAATAAAGAGAAGTGTTTAGTGGCTACTGATTGAGGCTGATATTACTTAAATCCCGAGTTAAGTTAATATGCCATGTTAATCACCTTCTAATTACTAGCTAATCCGCCTAAAGCCGGTCCAAAATTCAAGCAGCAGTGTCTCCTAAACAGTAAGCCCAAAAACCTATATGGCTACTTTATGGAATGTGAAAACATCGTATCATTTATATGGAAGTGGTTTCAGACCCAAATTTGACTCATATCAAATGTTATATGGCTTATAATATTTCCAATGTCAAAATCATCCAATAAAATTTATTAAGGTGTAAGATGTCACTACCCATCATTACCAAATTTATAGCCTCATACAACCCAGTTTTTATTTCAAGTAACATTTAATGATCCTTCGATACCTAAAATACGAATCATTACATGTTGCATCTAGTAGAGTTAAAGAACAACCGATAGGTCATTTGGACTATTCGGTAGTGAAAGGGGTTCATGAGTTCTAGGTTCAAAAGCATCCAACAAGTCCAACCATTCACTCATCAGCAAAGGGATACACGTGTTTAATATCGAGGGGAATTCAATGAACCCATCCATTCATTCATCAAATGGAAAGACTTATAACTATTACATTTTTCACAATTCATGTCTACATCTATCTTTAGATGCCTAGTAGGAGATCGACATGCTTTGACATCTATGGAAGATTCAACATTATGCCCTCAAGCATGGTTTTTACTCTTCCTCTATAAGGACTCAATTTAGTCAAGGGCTTATGGACTGGATTTCATAGTAGTCTTGCTAGAGTCACATGCAAAAGACTTATATTATATAAAACAAGGTTCAATTGGTTCATCAATCAATCATTAGAGGTAGTTCTATTGGTCCAAAAAATCAAGCTCATACCTAAGAGTTTCAAACAAGGTTCAGAAATCGGATCAATTCCATGGGTTTGGACCAAAATTTAACACTCTCGAAGCTTTATTTTATTAGGGGAGAAACAAATAAAGGGAAGTCTAAGAATCATCCCTTAGTGGATTCAAGGGATGACCATGGCATACCACATGAGCTACCACCAGTAATCACTGCCTAGTTCGTTGCCTGCTGAGATTGTCAACTAATTGAAGCTTAACCATTGTCTGGTGGGATTTTAATGTATTTAACAAACTTTTCTCTCAAATATGCTTCTCGATGGTATAATTGAGTTGTCTGCATCTATTTATCTTTTGATCGTAGGACTCATGGAAGATGCATTATTTGCTAGTTCCCATCTCTGCTATAGTTGACTCTCTAGTCTCTGTTCACTTTAGCCATGGTTTTCAAAAGCTCTGAATGGGGAAATTTACTCTTTACTTCTCCAAAGCATTTCTTTTCTCCATCTATATCATTCGTTATTCATTTTCCCTTATCCTTAAGCTTTTCAACTCTAACTTGGTTGACATTGATCGGCCCTACCTCAACATCAGAATCCTCCTAGCATATACTCTTATCAGCTTGATAGTAGAAGTCATTTAAATTGGTGGTTGGGTTCTTCTTAAGTTCCCTTACGAAATTATATCTCCTTGTTGATTCGAAAAACAACAATCACATGGAAAATTTGTTCATCTGATTGAAATATAGCATACTATCCCATGTTTTGAAGGGTCCATAATATGTGGAAGTAAATAAAATTAACAACAAGGGGAAATTATTAGATGAGTAAATATGATAAATTAATTGTAGTGATTACGCAAGTGAGATTTGATCAATTAAGTATGGGTTAGTTTAAAGAGTTAATTAAATGGACCAAGGGTAATTGATGTAATTAAAGTTGGGTATGTTAATGAAGATAAATTAAGTTCTAGATTGAGAATGATTTTTTTTAGTGGAGATGCAATGGTGAGATTGGTCTAGAAGGGTTATTAACCCAAGCCAAACCACTAACTTATTTCCCTTTTGGCCATATTCTCTAATTCCACACTATTTTCATTTACAAACTAAATCCATAAAACCTAAGCAAGGTTGGCCACCATTTTTAATGTAAGATAAGAGGAAATCAAAAGATTGAAAGATCCAAGCTTTCATTCTAATATGAAAGAAGATTAAATCAAAAAATTTATAATGAGGGAGAGTAAAATTTTCTAAAACCCTTCCTAACCTATTTTGGGTTTGGACTCGCTTTTGAATGCATGATTTGGATAATGATAAATGTATTTAATGCATAAAAGTAGTTGTGAATGTTATTTGTAATTTAAATGAAAGAAATTTATTTATGTTTCAGGGAAAAACATGGTTTAATTATATTTAAATACTCCGAAAACTCAATATGATGTTTAAAATGAAGAAATGAAGATGAGATTTTAATTTCATCATTCTTGAATCTATTTGGAATTGTTATGAATTTTCTAAGTTGAGAAAATGGTTTGTTTCATGAAAATTAATTATCAAAATTAATAAAAATAATTATTTTGACAAAAATTTTGAAACGAGGTAAAATACAATAAATTGTATTTTAAGTGAATTTTTAGGATTTTTCCCATAAATTTCTTATTTTATATGAATTATAGAGTGAAGGTAAGAGCTAAATACATAAACGTAATTAATTAATTAAATCTCTAATTTTAACAAGTTTTGAAAAAGAAAACTAAAAATAGGTATATTAACCAATAGGAATTTGAAACCAAATAGACATTGCTATAACGTAATTATTTAATAAGGTAACAAAACAGTTTTCAAGTTAATTACGAAAATGTTATGCCAATCTACAATAACCCCTATGGATAATCCAGCATGGTAGCTACTTAAGCTATCAAACTGTGATAGCCAATAGGATGTCAACTTGCGATATCTTGGACGAAGCTCAGCTTGCAATAGCTTGGAGGAAGCTCAACTTATGATGGCTTAGGGAAGTCAGCTTATGATGGCTAAAGGGTCATCAACGTGTATTAGCCACTTAGGGCACAACGTGCGATAACTTATAGAAGCTATCAACTTGCGATAGCTTACAGAAGCTCAACTTGTGATAACTAAATTAATCTATCAACATGCGATAGCTAGTTGAGGGTCAATTAGCGATGGCCTAAAAAAATCAAAATGCAATGGCTATGGGATAGCCAATACACAATAGCTAGGCTTGACTTGCGATGGATATGGGATAGCCATGATGCACAACTAAGTTCAATTTGCGATAGCTTAGGATGTTATAATTTTATAAGTAAAATAAGAAATACTTAGTGCACTTTGGAAGATAGTTTACAAGTGTTAATTGGCTATTTTATAAGGATGAAATAAAGAAAGAATTTAACAAGTTAAAATTGTGTTAACTTATTTTGAAATAGAATAAGGTTTAGAGAATCAAATAAATGATAGGGTATCATTTAATCAAAGGCAAAAGGTGTTTTATCTAAAAAATGCATAGGGTACGCAACTAATGAATAAAATAAAAGGGTTGAACCATGATTATAAAGACATACCAACTCATAGAGTTATTGGATGACAGAGTGGCTTAACTATTAGTCTAAAGTCCAATGGCATATGGAAGGGGGCCATGATAGGGTTTAATCCTAAAAGATTTATAAACTCGAATGGGGAGTTATGGTAAGGTGCCATGGTAGGGTGCCAAAATATCAAGCTGGTGTTATAATAAAATGAATTAATCGACAACATGAACGATAGTGATTCATGGACTAATAAAGGATACTAACGCTTAATAAGGATGCTTGTTGTAATGTATTCAGAGTGCTTACATTCAACCTTTTAGTAGTCTCTGGGTGGCTCCCATGGTTGAATGAGTGACCATTTCATTAGGTAATGTTATTAGAGAAAAGAAAAACTACCGATAGATAGACCTAAGGAGTTACTTATTTAAAATAAGAGATTAGGTGATGTTTGAATGGATGATGGATGATTTGGTTCATAAATGCCTATTAAATATAGGTTATACTTAAGAATTAACGATATAAATATGACATGGTTCATAATTGGATGATAAGTATAGGGTATACTTACGGATTATATGTGGCATACATCGTTGCTTTCGATGTAATGATTGTTTACATAATATGATGTAATTGCCATGATGTTAAAATGAAGGGAAAACCCATTCAGTGGTACAGCGGCATGCTCATACTATGGATGCTTAGGGCAAGGATTTTACTGATACCTGACTTTATGTCTAACACACAATTTTGTTGTTTCCCACAAACTCACCTGTACTTTTTCGAGTAGGTTAAGTTTATGGATTAGACATATATCTTTTGGAAGGACGAATAAAGACTCTAAAAATAAAGCATGAGGCTTGTTAGTAAATAAAAGTTATTTTGAAAATATTGGTGTGTAAAACTAGGAAGTATAACTGGTTATATGTCATGTTGGCATTTTCATGTGTTAGATGTTAGCATCAAAATTGGTCACTAACACCCTTAAGAGGGATTGTGTATAGAGATTAATGAAGAGAATAAATTAGAACAGAAGAATAGTGTAATTCAATACAAAACGAACAACAAAAACGAGAACACCACATTTATAGTGGTTCGGCGTAATTGCCTACGTCCACTTTGAGTTTAATCTTTATTGCTATGTCAATTACTTGAATACAGATATAATCGTAAATAAATCACTTGAATACAAGTTTGAATTAAAAAGAGGAGAGTATGAAAAATGGCAGAGTCTCCCCAGTGTTTCCAAAAAAAGGTCCATTTCACTGTGCCCCTGCCCTTCTATTTATAGACGAAGATGGGTTGGACTTCCCTCACGGGCCTAGAAACAAGGTATCTCGGCCCGTGGTAAGTAGCTTCTGTGCACCGAGCCAGGTATGCCGAAACATGTCGATTTCATCGAACCCTTATACCTTCAGGCTCTTCTTGGTCAGAATCTTCTCTAGTGATAATAATAATATCTTCAACTATCGTTTTGTAGCTGACCCAAGATGCCGGGTAACACTTGCCCCCCAAAGTGTGTCGTGTGAAGCAACATGACACGCTTTGAATCAGCGAGTATTCCTTGTTTACAGAAAGAAATCCATCATGTTTCTTGAATAGTCATTGTTCTTCAATTTTACCCTCCCAAGGTGTCGTATCCTTCTTTGGTCGCCATGATGCTTGGTCGATCCTAATATTGTAAATCCATGGTTGTAGTTCATTAGTGGCCATCCGTGTCTGGTTCTACAGGGCTAGTAAGCTTCAGCTATTTGATCTAGTCTCATCTTAATAACCTTAAGTGAGAACTCAATTCCCTATTGATTTCAAGAAGTCGAACTTTTTTCGGATGTACACATGCATGTTCGGGTACATGTTCTTGCGATTGGCTGTCGGATGCGTTTTATATGCTTGTAAGTCATCGCCAATTCCATCTAGTTTAATTGTAATTCAATTGCGATTCCTGATTTGTATTTTTTTTGTGAAATAAGGGTTGTAATCAGCCACTTGATGAGAGGGGACTTCAACTTTTACATGGATGACGACCTCAGAGCAGTAAGCAAGGGCGAATGGAGTACGACTAGTCGTGGACTCAAGGGTAGTCCTATAAGCCCATAATGTTGTTAGAAGTTCATCCACCCACTTGCCTCTAGCCTTTTCCAAACGCTTTTTCAATATGGATTTGATTATTTTGTTCACGGCTTCCACTTGTCCGTTGGCTTTCGGATGAGCAACTGTTGCAAACTTTTTCTCAATGCCATATTTTTGGCAAAATTCTTTGAACTCCTTGCTTTCAAATTGAGTTCCATTGTCTGTAATGATAGTTCGTGGAAGGCCAAAACGGCATATAATATTTCGTACAATGAAATTAATGACCTTTTTGGTGGTGATAGTGGCCAAAGGCTCTGCTTCTGCCCACTTAGTAAAGTAATCGACCGCAATTATCGCGTATTTCACACCATCTTTGGATATGGGTAAGGAACCGACTATGTCGATCCCCCACATTGCAAACGGCTAGGGACTAACCATTTGTGTGAGTTCCATCGGCGGAGCTCTTGAGACTTTTGCATATTTCTGGCATTTGTCACATCTCCTCACATAGTCTGTGGCATCTCGATTTACAGTCGGCCAATAGTATCCATAGCGGAGGGTTTTCTTCGCTAACGTCTGCTCCCCAGTATAGTCACCGCACTCTCCTTCATGGACTTCCTTCAGAACTCGTTTTATCTCATCATGGGTTATGCACTGGAGTAAGGGGGTCGAGAATCCCCTTCGATACATTATTCTTCTCTCCATTACATATCGCGAAGCCTTACGAATGACTTGTTGTCTTTCGCTCCTTCTTTCGGGTAAGGCCCCATGTAGCAAGTATTGTTTAAATGGGGTCATCCATGATTCCTTACCGATTTCGATTTCTAACACGAAATCTACCTCCATCATATTTATACTCGGAGTATGTAAGGTTTCAATGGGAACCAATCCTATTTGCTGGGCATCGCCAGTGCTCGCAAATTTGGCCAATGAATCAGCTACTTTGTTTTGTTCATGCGGGACATGCGAGATATCATAATATTCCAGATTTGCTAGCAGCTCCTGAACCCGTTCGAGATACGGCGCAAGTATCTATCTTTTTGCTCGACAGTCTTCGCGCACTTGATACACCACCAATTGCGAGTCACAAATGATTTCAACTGATTTTACTCCCAGTTCTTTGATAAGTCTCAAGCCAGCCATCAATGCTTTATACTCGGCTTCGTTATTTGTTGCTGGGAATTCAAGCTTCAAAGCATAACAAACTGATCGGTTTTCAGGAGTTACAAGAAGTACGCCATCCCCCGAACAATGGTCATTAGATGCCCCATCGGTGTACATCTTCCATCGAACGGGAGGTATGACATTGTGGCTGTTTGAGTCATCTGACACAGTGAATTCAGCAATGAAGTCTACTAGTGTTTTCCCCTGTATGGCCCTTCGTGGCAGGTAGGTAATATCGAACTGACTCAACTCGATATTCCATTTTAACATCGTTCCAGAAGTTTCTGGTCGTTGGAGTACCTGTCGCAAGGGTTGATCGGTGTAAACACTGATTGAATGTGCCTGAAAATATGGGCGAAGCTTGTGTGATGCAATCACCAAGCAATAGGCTAATTTCTCGATCTTGGGCTAATTTATTTCTGCCCCGTCCGATGTTTTCTAACATAGTAAACTGGCTTTTGAACTCGGTCCTCTTCGCGAACCAAAGCCGTATTGATAGCATGCTGGGATACTGCCAAGTACACATACAACATTTCGTGGTCTATTGGTTTCGATAGCACCGGGGGACTTTCCAAATGCCTTACCAGAGCTCGGAATGCTTCCTCAAAATCGGATGTCCACTCGAAATTCCTCATTCCTTTCTTTATCACATTGAAAAAAAGAATACACTTGTCTGTAGCTCTGGATATGAATTGACTCAGCGAAGCCACCTTTCCATTCAAGCTTTGTACCTGCTTTATAGTTTTAGGCACTTGCATGTCTCGGATAGCTTGAATCTTCTCCAGGTTAGCATCGATTCCCCATGCATTCACAATGAAACCCAAAAAATTTCCCGACGCTACGCCAAATGAACACTTCAAAGGATTTATTTTCATTCCATAATGCCTGAGTATATCAAACATCTCCGCTAGGTCTCGGATGTGGTCGTTTGACTGCCGTGACTTCATGAGCATGTCATCCACATAGACTTCCATCATTCTACCAATCTATTCTTTAAACATTAGATTCACCAAACGCTGATAAGTTGCTCCTGCATTTTTCAATCCAAAAGGCATTACTACATAGTAACATTGCCCCACATATGTGACAAAACTTGTGTGTTCTTGGTCTGGAATGTGCGTCGGGATCTGATTGTATCCTGAATATGCATCCATAAAAGACAATAATTCATGTCTGGCTGTAGAGTCGACGAGCTGGTCAATTCTAGGTAAAGTGAAACTATCCTTCGGGCATGCTTTATTCAAATCAGAGTAATCAACACAAGTTCTCCACTTCCCGTTTGCTTTCCTCATAAGCGCAGGGTTTCTAACCCATTCAGGGTAGAGGGCATCGCGGACGAACCCATTGGCTTTGAGTTTGTCCACCTCTTCTCTGAGAGCAGCGGACCTCTCCGGGTCCATGCCTCTCCTTTTTGGTTTTACAGGGACGTATTTCAGGTCTATGTTCAACATATGACTCGAAATAGCGGGAGAAATCTCGCACATATCAGAACGTGTCCAAGCAAAAACGTCTAGGTTTGCTCGGAGGAAATCAGTAAGATCTTCGGCCAATGACGGGTCGAGTTGCGATCCAATCTTAAGGACTCGTGACAGGTCATCTCGACCGACTGGTATGTCAATTGTCAACTCAACCGGTGCTGCATTCGTTTCCCTAAGTCCCCCATCATCATCTCTCGGATCTATGTCTCTATAGATCCGAGAATGCTGCCCGAGCTAGGGTTTGGGCACTACTTGCCAATTGTCAGTGTTTTGGATGCGGACGGAGCTGTCCACCTAGTCTGCATCTCGACTCCTAAACACTATATCGTCTGTCATCATGCGTTGTTGTTTTGCAGGGATTCCATCTTCCACATTCGAGTAACATTCATAATCCGCATGCCTCGGGTTGGAGTGACAGTTAGTTGCCCACTAGCTTAGGTATCGATTTAATGATTCTATCCCTAGGAATTCTTTCGGTCTAGCCTTGAGTAGTTGTAAACATTATATATAAGTTTCAATATTGAGCTATTGCAGCCAGTCTTTGGATGACCACGCGTCTGCTCCCAGTCTCGGGTTGAAAAATGTACTACATGGACGGTTGAGTCTCATCCTAGCTATGTTTATATTCCCACCTAAACTTCGAAAACATAGAGTTGATCGATAAATAGTCGGTTCACATTAATATTGCTTCTAGCTCATGCCCCCGGGTCTGGGGCATATATACCAATAAGTAGGAAGGTCAGCCATGCCCACTTTAGCATTACTCTCTTTCCCGGTGTATCGGGGATCAGGTTAGTCGATGGGAGACGGGGTCTCGCCTATCTTGGATTTTATCGTGGTTTTTCATTCTAAGAGGAATATTTCGGTGCCTCGTCAGTTTTAGGGTGTAATTTGGACACTGGAAGGTCATCCACATCCACTTTGGTTCATGTTCTGTAATCAGATCTTGAGGTAAAGTTGGCTACAAATGCAGTCGGGTCATGCCCATCCAGTTTCATACTCCTCCTAATGGATCGAAGGAGGGTGCTGGAGAATTTTTGACCAAGTCTTCATGGTTTACTCTCCTTTCCACATTCTGGAGGTCATAGTTTTTCAAGCAACGCCCCAATCACATTCGTATGTGCTTAGTGCGGATCAGTATTGACCCTCGATCTGAGGTATGATATAGTCGGTTGCTCGTAGCTTTGAATGTCGTTTCGATTAGTTCTGTATTGAGGCCTCCATTTAGTCGTTGCCTTAAGTTATAAAGAACGCCAAGCTAGAGCTACAGTAAGCTGCCGTATTCAGCTTTTAGTGATTTGTACCCCTTTTCCCAGCATTGAATTAGCCAGGCCACTAGTTGGATTGTCGAGCTCCATCCTTAACAAGTTAATAATCCTTCTGACGATTTTAGGCCGAAGTTCGCGGAATAGAGAATGGTCAGAATCCACTCCTCTATTTGTCGATGTTTATACACCACTTTGCATTCTGACGACTTAGTGTTATTCTCCCCTCATTCGACCCGCGCCCAATTTGTGCTCACGCTTCAGTCCACTCTCTGGGGACTTAGAGATTTGTCGAACGATTTATGCTTTAGTCCACAGTTCGGGACACAGAAATTTTTGTCAATTCGTTTATACTCTAGTCCGCATTCCGAGGATTGATAGTACTCTAGTCCGCTTCAGGGACTTAAAGGTCTTTAAGTCGTTTATACTCTAGTCCACGCTCAGGGGACTGAGAGTACTCTAGTCCGCTTTAGGGACTTAGAGGTTTTTAAGTCAGTTATACTCTAGTCCGCACTCAGGGAAAATAGAGTACTCAAGTCCGCACTCTGGGGACGTAGAGGTTTTTAAGTCGTTTATACTCTAGTCCGCACTCTGGGGACTTAGAGTACTCTATTCGCACTCTGGGGACGTAGAGGTTTTTTGAGTCGTTTATACTCTAGTCCGCACTCTGGTGACTTAGAGTACTCCAGTCCGCACTCCAAGTACTTGGAGATTTCGAGTCATTTATACTCTGGTCCGCACTCTGAGGACTCATAGTACTCTAGTCCGCACTCCGGGGACTTGGAGATTTTGAGTCGTTTAGACTCTGGTCCGCACTCTGGGGACTCAGAGTACTCCAGTCCGCAACGCACTCTGGGGACTCAGAGTACTCCAGTCCGCTCTGGGGACTTGGAGATTTTGAGTCATTTATACTCTGGTCCGCACTCTGGGGACTCAGAGTACTCCAGCCCGCACTCCGGGGACTTGGAGATTTTGAGTCGTTTATACTCTGGTCCACACTCTGGGGACTCAGAGTACTCCATTCCGCACTCCAGGGACTTGTAGATTTTGATTCGTTTATACTCTGGTCCGCACTTTAGGGACTCAGAGTACTCCAGTCTGCACTTCGGGGACTTGGAGATTTTGAGTCGTTTATACTCTGGTCCGCACTCTGGTGACTCAGAGTACTCCAGTCTGCACTGCGGGGACTTGGAGATTTTGAGTCGTTTATACTTTGATCCGCACTCTGGGGACTCAAAGTACTCTAGTCCGCACTCTGGGGACTTGGAGATTTTGAGTCATTTATACTCCAGTCTGCACTCTGGGGACTAAGAGTACTCCAATCCACACTCCGAGGGCTTGGAGATTTTGAGTCGTTTATACTCTGGTCCACACTCTGGGACTCAGAGTACTCCAGTCCGCACTTCGGGGACTTGGAGATTTTGAGTCGTTTATACTCTAGTCCGCACTCTGGGGACTCAGAGTACTCTATTCCGCACTCCGGGGACTTGGATATTTTGGCTGAGAGCAGTCGTATTTCCATTCTTTAATTTTTATTTCATTTATGTATCAAGGTTAATGTTGTCGAATGAACGATCGACCCACGTTTGCTCATGGAATGAGATTCTGCGTCCAGCATGAGGGGTGAAACTTGAAAAATGGACGGTTGATTCTCGTCCGCTTGGTGATTATAGCTCTTCCAATCAAGTCAAGAAATGAGGTATATGACATATGGTTGGATCACATCCATGCTGGGTTAGATAGTTAAATCTCACACAATTTGCTTCATATCTCCTTCTAGAAAATAAGGATAATGGATTATTAAGAGCGATGGTTGACGCGTAGGTAGTCCATCACAACTACTCCAAGTCGGGCTTTCGGACAATCTTTTGTGTTCATGTTAGGATTTGATGTGTAGATGATCAAACCACGTCTATTGTAGATAGATCCCAACGTCATTGAGCTTCAGGAAAGGCATCTGAATTTTGTCGAGCTTTGTTCTATGACTTGATTTGAGTGGATGACCTGGCCATACTCATTCCAAGCCTTGCTCAGGTCTCCAAGTCAAATGTGGAGGACAATGAATGGATGGTCAGTCATGTTGACTTTATATTGGGCTCTAATCATGATGAGCTTTTCAATCTCTAATTCTTGGCCCCAAATTAAAGGCACATGGTTGATGGTGAGCAATTTAATCATGCTCGTTTAGATGAAACTCCACACATCCAGTCATGGTTTGCGTGGATTGGTTGGCGGCCAAATCAGAGTACCTGGTCACCTGTATCGTTTTGAAAGAGTTTAATTCAAGTTGGTCATAGTTCATGGAACAATTGAAATAGAAATAGAAAATGGGAATAATTCAAAGAAGATTGGAATAAATCTAATTGATAAGTGAAGCAGCATCGTGTGCTTGCTATTCAACTTTGCCCCTGGCTCCTTTCAAAGGGATGTCAGCCGTCAGCAGTCCAATTGATAATCATAGCCCTTTATTATTAGGCATCGAATGTTCGCTGTCTGCAGACTGCATGACTTGTACATACTATTGAAGCTTTCCTTTCCAGATCAGCTTTCCGATCACACCTCAAAGGTATTTGTAATCGGCCGTGTTAGGATCAGTGAGCATCTTGGTATATACAACATTCCCCAAATTTTCTTTAGACTTTGGTGTACTCTCCTGAGGTTGGTTTCCAATACCACTCTGAGTCTTGAGTCTTTAAGTAGAGGTTGTCGATCGAATCTTTCAAAGAGCATATGAGTCGAATTTTGAGATCTTGTTTTGTCTACTGGAATCAGCGTCCCTAGCCAACGGGCCTTCATTGTTATTTTTCCTAGTCTGTTCCACTTCTCCTCACTTTGGTTCTGATTCATTTTATAACAGAAACAATCCATCGTCGTAGGAGGCTCTTCAGCTAACTAGCTGCCAGAATATATATGGAGGTCGGTTTTCCTCAAATGCAATCAGTATGATATCCTTGTTAGCATTTGGAATAAATTGCTTAGAGCCAAACATTGGTCTGCTAGGAGTCACTAAATTCAAAGTGCTGGGTCAGTGAAGAATGATGCTTGGATTCATCTATGCATTTTCTTAGAATCATATCATCTATGTTCTACAACCTTTGGGAGTATCGTTTGAGTAGCGATTGCTTGTCCATTCCTTTGTTGTCGTTCAGAAGCTATCGCTGGATCGTCTATGCCCTGGTCGATCATGGGATGTAAGGGAAGTGGATAGAATGTTCTTTTATTAAGTTGAGTTTTGAATTCACTTAAATTTAGATCGGCTAAGCATGGCTCGGCCTGGATGCCATTCGGCATAGGCATGTGGCTCGGCATAGATGCCAATCGGCATAGGGATGCCGCTCGGCATAGATGTCGTTCAGCATAGGGATGCGGCTCGGCATAGGGATGCCGCTCGGCATAGGGATGCCGCTCGACAGGGATGCCGTTCGGCATAGGTATGTCGTTCGGCGTAGGGATGTTGCTCGGTATAGATGTCGTTCGGCATAGTGATGCCGCTCGGCATAGATGCCGTTCGGCCTTAGGATGCCGCTCGGCACAGATGTCGTTCGGCCTAGAGATGCCGCTCGGCATAGGGTTGCCGTTCGGCATGGTTGCCGTTCGGCATGGTTGCCGTTGGGCATGGATGCCGCTCGGCATGGGGATGCCGCTTGGCATAGATGCCGTTCGGCCTAGGGATGTCGTTCGGCCTAGGGATGCCGCTCGGCATAGGGAAGTCGTTCGGCATAGACGTATGGCTTGGCCTGGAGTGTAATTCAATACAAAACGAACAACAAAAACGAGAACACCAGATTTATAGTGGTTCAGCGTAATTGCCTATGTCCACTTTGAGTTTAATCTTTATTGCTTTCTCAATTACTTGAATACAGATACAATCATAAATCAATCACTTGAATACAAGTTTGAAGTAAAAAGAGGAGAGTATAAAAAATGGCAGAGTCTCCCCAGTGTTACCGGAAAAAGGTCCATTTCACTGTGCCCCTGCCCTTC
The DNA here is from genome assembly GCA_030765085.1 of Allium cepa. Taxonomy (NCBI): domain Eukaryota; kingdom Viridiplantae; phylum Streptophyta; class Magnoliopsida; order Asparagales; family Amaryllidaceae; genus Allium; species Allium cepa. The sequence continues at coordinate 281,289,048 of CM060937.1, read as the reverse complement.
TATTTATAGACGAAGATGGGTTGGACTTCCTCACGGGCCTAGGAACAAGGTATCTCGGCCCATGGTAAGTAGCTTCTACGCACCGAGCCAGGTATGCCGAAACATGTCGATTTCATCGAACCCTTATACCTTCAGGCTCTTCTTGGTCAGAATCTTGTCTAGTGCTAATAATAATATCTTCAACTGTCGTTTTATAATCGGCCCAAGGTGCCGGGTAACATCAGACATGGCACTACTCTTATTTTTTTATTGTATTTACCCTTGTATGGGAACAAAAAGGGTTTAGTGATGATGTAATGAATCTTGTAAAACAAATTTGAATAATGGAAATTTAGATAGCTGATCTGTTTATTCAATGTTGTGCAAAATAACACTGAATTCATGCTGTTATATGAAAATGATTTCGATGATGACTATAACATCATTAGCTTCTATTTTTGGGTCTCGGGGTAGGGGATGTTACAACGCGCTATTTGAGCTTAGGTTAGGGGGACACATAAGTAAAACAGAGCTAAATAGAAATTTATTAGTAGAAAAAAAACATCTTGGAGATGGTATATGCTATATATATATATGTATGTATGTATATATATGTGTATATATATGTGTGTATATATGTATATATATATTACACACACACACATAATGTACTTGTATTATGATACAAATATATCTGTTTATTCAACGTCCAATTCCCAGATCTTGTGTACATCAGTGAATCCAATCTACGGTTATCATCTTCCTTTAGATTTCTTTCAAATCTGAGTAGAATAGGAATTTTTCTAGTAAACAACTGTATCTATCTTGCGAATATGAAAATTCACTAGTAGACGATGAGATATGATAAAGCTGAGAATTCAATTCTCAGTGGAAGCACCAAAATGTTAGCACCAAAATTGGTCACTAACACCCTTAAGAGAGATTGTGCAAAGAGATTAATGCAGAGAATAAATTAGAACAGAAGAATAGTGCAATTCAATACAAAAGGAACAACAAAAATGAGAACACCATTTTTATAGTGGTTCGGCGTAATTGCCTACGTCCACTTTGAGTTTAATCTTTATTGCTTTCTCAATTACTTGAATACAGATACAATCGTAAATCAATCACTTGAATACAAGTTTGAAGTAAAAAGAGGAGAGTATAAAAAATGGCAGAGTCTCCCCAGTGTTACCGGAAAAAGGTCCATTTCACTGTGCCCCTGCCCTTCTATTTATAGACGAAGATGGGTTGGACTTCCTCACGGGCCTAGGAACAAGGTATCTCGGCCCATGGTAAGTAGCTTCTACGCACCGAGCCAGGTATGCCGAAACATGTCGATTTCATCGAACCCTTATACCTTCAGGCTCTTCTTGGTCAGAATCTTGTCTAGTGCTAATAATAATATCTTCAACTATCGTTTTATAATCGGCCCAAGGTGCCGGGTAACATCAGACATGGCACTACTCTTATTTTTTTATTGTATTTACCCTTGTATGGGAACAAAAAGGGTTAGTGATGATGTAATGAATCTTGTAAAACAAATTTGAATAATGGAAATTTAGATAGCTGATATGTTTATTCAATGTTGTGCAAAATAACACTGAATTCATGCTGTTACATGAAAATGATTTCGATGATGACTATAACATCATTAGCTTCTATTTTTGGGTCTCGGGGTAGGGGATGTTACAACGCGCTATTTGAGCTTAGGTTAGGGGGACACATAAGTAAAACAGAGCTAAATAGAAATTTATTAGTAGAAAAAAAACATCTTGGAGATGGTATATGCTATATATATATATGTATATGTATATATATGTGTATATATATATGTGTGTATATATGTATATATATATATTACACACACACATAATGTACTTGTATTATGATACAAATATATCTGTTTATTCAACGTCCAATTCCCAGATCTTGTGTACATCAGTGAATCCAATCTACGGTTATCATCTTCCTTTAGATTTCTTTCAAATCTGAGTAGAATAGGAATTTTTCTAGTAAACAACTGTATCTATCTTGCGAATATGAAAATTCACTAGTAGACGATGAGATATGATAAAGCTGAGAATTCAATTCTCAGTGGAAGCACCAAAATGTTAGCACCAAAATTGGTCACTAACACCCTTAAGAGAGATTGTGCAGAGAGATTAATGCAGAGAATAAATTAGAAAAGAAGAATAGTGCAATTCAATACAAAAAGAACAACAAAAATGAGAACACCATTTTTATAGTGGTTCGGCGTAATTGCCTACGTCCACTTTGAGTTTAATCTTTATTGCTTTCTCAATTACTTGAATACAGATACAATCCGTAAATCAATCACTTGAATACAAGTTTGAATTAAGAAGAGGAGAGTATAAAAAATGGCAGAGTCTCCCCAGTGTTTTCGAAAAAAGGTCCATTTCACTATGCCCCTGCCCTTCTATTTATAGACGAAGATGGGTTGGACTTCCCTCACGGGCCTAGGAACAAGGTATCTCGGCCCGTGGTAAGTAGCTTCTGCGCACCGAGCCAGGTATGCCGAAACATGTCGATTGCATCGAAACTTTATACCTTCAGGCTCTTCTTGGTCAGAATCTTGTCTAGTGCTATTAATAATATCTTCAACTGTCATTTTGTAGTCGGCCCAAGGTGCCGGGTAACATCAGACATGACACTACTCTTATTTTTTTATTATATTTACCCTTGTATGGGAACAAAAAGGGTTAGTGATGATGTAATGAATCTTGTAAAACAAATTTGAATAATGGAAATTCAGATAGCTGATCTATTTATTCAATGTTGTGCAAAATAATACTGAATTCATGATGTTACATGAAAATGATTTCGATGATGACTATAACATCATTAGGTTCTATTTTTGGGTCTCGGGGTAGGGGATGTTACAACGTGCTATTTAAGCTTAGGTTAGGGGAACACATAAGTAAAACAGAGCTAAATAGAAATTTATTAGTAGAAAACAAACATCTTGGAGATGGTATATGCTATATATATATGTGTGTGTATATATATGTATGTATGTGTGTGTGTGTGTGTGTGTATATATTTGTGTGTGTATATATTACACACACACATACACACACATAACGTACTTGTATTATGATACAAATATATCCTACCCTTCTACTATTGCTCTCACTCTCATTACTTCTATTTCACACGACCCTGTGCTTATGCAAAACGCAAAAATGGACTTACATAATAGACATTTGACCATACGAAGCACAAGGGTGAATCCTAGTAGTGGAACTAACTGCATGCAAACTAATGGCAAAGGAGGGGAGGTAGGCCTGAAAGTTCATGCCAAAGTCAGTACTCAGATGCCTACCTCGGTTGAAGAATGGATATGAATACTTTGTACTACCAATATATAACGGAAATGATAAGTTACCAACTAGCATGAGTTGTTAAGCCGAGATAAGAGATAGCAAAAGGAGCAGACTTTTCTAAAAAGAAAAATGATTTTAAGAGTTGTAGAGGAAAGGAGTTCATAGGAAAGGAGCCTACCTTGAAAGTGTTAAACTGGTTGTAGGTGTGTGAACATATCTTTAGAGACTTGGGTCATGATAATGCTTGGAAGAGGAGATTATCTTCTTTTCAGCTTCAAGAGGATGCTTTAGAGTGGTGGTTGGCTACGATTGCTAAACTCCTAGAGGATAAGATATCCTAGGAGCAGTTTAATGAGTGATTCGAGGCTTAATTCATTCCCAAATCTTAGAAAAGTGCACTGTGTAGGGAGTTTCTCGATCTTAAGTAGGAGGAGATAACTTTGGAAGAATATATCTAGTGCTTTAATTCTTTGTCGAAGTATGGAAGGGAGAATATCAATATTCTACTGAAGAAGAATTATAAATTCATTAAAGGTCCGAGGAAAATGTTGAATCATAAGGTGATGGTGCATATATTGTCTCCTTTTAAGATAGTTGTGGAAATGGCAACAAGATATAGTCTCTTATTCTAGGAAGAGAACAAGGTTAATGTTAGACCTAGGGGTAGGTAAAAGAAAAGATCCAATTTGTATTTTAAGGGCAAAAGGAATCAAAAAAGAGGAAGGACTTCTAAAGGAGGGCCTCGTAGGCCAAATATGGCAGATGTTAGTCGTTTTAACTATGGAAAGAAGGAACACTACTCAACTAGTTGTACTCGGTAGTTGAATAAGGACAGAGCCAAGTGCTCTATCTATAATAGGCCTGGCTATAAGAAGAGGGATTGCCTAGGAGCAGAGCAGGAAAAGGTTTATGCTTTAGAAGGATATTTGTTTCGATCGACCGTTGAGGAGACAGGAAAAGGTGTGTTGGGGGCATGATTTTGATTTCTAGTTAATTTGTTAGAGGTCTGGTTGATACTAGTGCCACTCACTCTTTCATTATGAGAGATTTGGTTGATAAGTTAGAGCTAGACACTACATACGTCCTTGTGTGTGGTTAATCTGATCGGTGGGTATGCCACTCTTGGATTAAAGTGCACTGACTATGGATTTGATTTGTGTGAGTGCTTGCTTTTTTGCGACCTATATGTGTTTAACTTTATATGGTATAAGAAAATTTTTAGGTATGGACTAGTTAGTGCGTTATGACATTAGGATTTATTATGCAGATATGATTGTTGCCTTATGGAATCCTAGAGATGGAGAGAGAATTATGATATCTTTAGACGTAATGAGGGAGAAGTTTGACTTGATGTTATGCTATGGAAAATGATGATGAGATTAGTAGAGTACCGGTAGTTAGGAAATTCGTATATGTTTTCGAACCCATAATAAGATTACCACCAAGGAGGGCATTCGAGTTTCGAATAAACATGATGCAAAGGTGCAGCTTGCTAGTTGACCACCTAGCAGAATCCCATCCAAGGAGATGAAAGAACTAAAGAAGAAGATAGTGGAATTTAAAGACAAAAGTTTTTTTAGGCTGAGTAGTTCAATGTAGGGAGAATCTGTCGTATTCATAAAGAAGTCAGATGGATCTTTATGGATGTATATGATTATTGAAAGCTGAATGAGTTAACAATAAAGAATCACTATCCATTACCTAAAGTAAATGACTTCATTGATCAGTTGAGTGGAGCTCGAGTGTTCTCACAGCTAGATTTGGCAATGGGGTTCCATCAGTTGAGAGTAGCATAAGATAATGTTCCGTTGATAACATTTCAAATAAGGTACATTTCATATGAGTGGTTAGTAATGACGTTTGGACTGACCAACACCCTTGCGTTCTTCGTTGATCTTATGAACTAGATATTTTGCGATCAGTTGGATAGATTTGTGTTAATCTTCATCAATGATACCTTGATATATTGTAAGGATGAGATTGACCATGAAGTCCATCTTAGAGTGGTTTTGGTGACATTGAGACAACATAGGATGAATGCAAAGTTTTCAAAATACCTTTTTTGGAAATGAGTATTTAAGTTTCTTAGGGCATGCTGTATCAGAGAACGGATTAGCTATTGATTAATCAAAAATAGAAACCATTAGTGGTTGGAAGGGATTAGAGACGGCCATAGAGATGATAAGTTTCTTAGTTCTAGCTGGCAATTATCGTAGATTCATTAAGGATTTCTTGCATATATTAGGACCCTTGACTAAGCTAACCAGAAAGAATGAGAAGTTTATTGGACCAGTAAGTGTGAAGGGTAATTATAGAAGTTGAAGAAGTTATTATCGAAAGCTCTTGTCTTGATCATGCCTATAGAGAATCAGGAGTTGGCAGTGTATACCGATACTTGTGGAATAGGCTTGAGATCAGTGTTGATTAAAGGGGCGAATAATAGCTTATGCATAATGGTGATTGAGACCGCACGAGATCAGGTATCCAACTCATGACTTAGAGTTGGAAGTGGTGGTGTTTGCGTTGAAGATTTGGAGACATTATCTTTTAGGACAGTGGGGCGAGTTATATATAGACTATAAGTCCCTTAAGTATATATCTATTCTCTCAAAAGGAATTAAATATGAGAAAATAGAGATGGATGGAATTCTTAGTGGCATATGATTTCAGAATTATAATATATGCCAAGAAAAGGGAAAAAGGTTGTCAACACTTTGAATAGGAAGCATTAGAATAAAGAGTTAGCTATGATTGAAGAATGGAATATTTAGAGACGTTGGCCACTTGTGAAGTGCACTATAGGAAAAATATCGATCAAGTAGGGATCCGAGTGTATTAGCAAATTTGGAGGTTCGTCCAGCACTTGCTGATAAGATTGAAGCAAGGCAAAGACTAGATCTACTGATTTCCAAAAGGATCAGGAGACTAGAGATGGGGGGAGATGTTGAGGATATAAAAGGATTCATGATACACTTAAATGGGTGGGCCAGGAAGAAAAGAAGATTTTGTATTCCAAATATATGAGATCTTTAGAAAGAAGTCTTAGAGGAAAGTCTCGGCCTAAGTTCACTATACATCCCGGAGGCATGAATCGTGACAAGAACATTCTATTAGGATGGGATGAAGAGAGATATAGGAGATGTGTGAAGAAGTGCTTTACATGTCAACAAGTGAAGGACAAGCATTAGAAGCTGAGCAGTTTACTTCAACCCTTAGAAGTACTGACTTGGAAGTGGGATTTAGTGTCCATGGATTCTATTGATGGGTTTCTAGGTAAAGTGATGAAACACATACCTCAACTCGCGACGACTCAGTCTCCATCCACGACACACGACTCAACAACATCCCCGACTCAACCACGGCGCGACTCAATTCCATCGCCCCTTCCAAAACCCTAAGTCGCGACTCTGCCATGAGTCGTTAACGACTTACACCCAGCTAAAGCCCTAAATCCATATACCATACGCGAGCTACCCTAAGTCGCGATTTCATTCCAGTAAGTCGCGAACGACACATCGCTGAAGGAAACAAGGAGGAATGTCGCAAACGACCTTAGCTTGAGTCGGTGATGATTTGTTAAGTCGCGAACCATTTTCTTTTTCCTTTAAGTCGCGAGCGACTTATTTAAGGCGCGGCTGTTTGTTAAGTTGCGAAGGAAGCTTCAGTGAGCCGTTGCCGAGTTAACGTGAGTCGTAGCCAGGATAGCTTAAGTCGTTGCCGAGTCAATTCTTAGGTCGTGTACTGACGGTATTGTAATTTTCTTAAGTCTTTTGTGTTGTGTCATAAATCCTATAAATAGAGATGTAATGTCATTGTAATTGGTTGTTGAAAATTGAATAAAATTCCTTTTGATTGCTTTGTGCTTTCTTCCAATTGGTAGTCGAGTGTGATCTCCTATCTCCACTTACGTCATTCGAGTGCGCTCGAATCCTCGTTTGTGAAGCCGATTCACGGAATCTTGTGTGCAAGATCAACGTCGAAGAATCGTAGATCTCTTTCTCGGAATCTTCGGATCAACGAGTCAGAGATAGCTAGAATTCGGTATCTTCGGATCAACGAATTCGGGCATTGCAGTATTTTCAATTCCGATTGCTAATTCCATTGATTTCATTGTTTTCTTAAAATCTGCGGCGTCAGTTTGGTATCAGAGCGAGACTTAGCCAATCATAGCTAAGCCGAGACTTGGAGCCGATTTTGGAGTTTGAAGTTTGTGTTCGTCGTGTTCATATTGAAGTTGCAACAAGTTTGGGGTGTTTGATCCATGATCATTTGGATCAAAGTGTGGAAAAAGTGTTTGAATTTGCGTGGGAGAGTTTGCACGCCAAAGTGAAGTTCGAAGCAAGCTTGAAGCCGTACTAGTTGATATGAATTGTAGTTTTGAAGTTGAAGTTTGTTGTTTAAAGATTTTGTGAAGTTTTGATTTGTTGAATTATTTGTGAAGTTCAATCATGCCACCGAGACGAGCTCAACGTCATCGCAATATTAATTCCTTGTATGGAAGAGAAGAGGCCGATGAAATGGAGCAACGAATCAACGAGAGTTTCACTGAGAAGTTGAATGAAGGAATTGGTCGCTTAGAGAGAATGATGCTTGAAATGAATCAAAGTAGAAGAAGAGTTTCACCTGAATCGAGCCATGGGAGAAGTAGAGCTTCGATACATTCAGATCGGGAGAGAAGAGAAGACCATAGAAGTGTTGACAATCGTGATAGGAATGTTGATCGAAGGAGTGGTAGTAGAGATGTTGGAGGTTGTGATCGACATTGATATACTTCAGATTTTGATGAGGAGTTTGATGGTGATAGGGGAAGTGTTCACAATCGAGATAGAGAACAAACACGACGTCAGCATCGAGATGTAGATGATGATCGTCGATGGGAATCGGGAATGAAGATGGAAATTCCTAAATTTAAAGGTGGAATGGTTGCCGAAGAATTTTTGGACTGGTTGTCTAATGTTGAGGAGATTTTTGATTTCAAGGAGGTTCCAAAAGACCGTCGAGTGAAGTTGGTTGCTACTAGGTTGAGAGGGAGAGCATTAGCGTGGTGGCAGCAAACTAAACTTACGAGAGAAAGGATGGGAAGTCGAAGATTGTAGATTGGGAGAAAATGAAGAAATTGATGAGAGCTACATTTCTACCATACAACTATCAATCACTTATGTACCAGAGATTGCAGAATCTAAGGCAGGGGACGAAATCAGTCAACGATTACGCCGATGAATTTTACCAACTCATTGCCAGGAATGATATAATGGAGATGGAAGAACAACTGACTGCTAGATTTGTTGGAGGGTTACGAATGCAGATCCAGGATATGGTTAATATGTTCGATCCAAGATCTGTAGCGGAGGCACATCAGAAAGTGGTGGCTTGGGAGAAGCAGGGAAGGCGTGGAGGTGGTGTGTTTACTAATTCTAACAATCAAATGAAGGGTGTTGGTGGAAGTTCTAATGTTCCTAAGGTTGTTACCAAACCAATTGTAAAGGAGGGCGAGAAGGCGAAGGTTAACAATGGTTTCAAATGCTACAATTGCCAGGAGATGGGTCATAAAAGCAATGAGTGTCCAAAACCAAAGAAACGAGCTATGATAGCTGAAGTTGAAAGTGAGGATGCTGTTGAGGGTGAAGATAGTCCGGTTGAGGAGAATGAACATGATATTGCATCGGGAGACGAAGGGTGTAATCTAATGATGAGGAGGTCTTGTTTAACACCGAAGCAAGAGGATGAAGCTAGTTGGTTGAGGAGTAACATCTTTCAGTCGACATGCACTATATTGGGAAAAGTTTGTAAATTTGTGATTAATGCAGGAAGTTGTGACAATATTACTTCTACAGAAGCGGTGAGAAAATTGAAGTTGAAAACGAAAAAACATCCAAATCCTTATAAGTTAGCGTGGCTGAGAAAAGGAGGAGAGGTGAAGGTGGATAAGCGAGTTCGAGTTCCATTTTCTATTGGGAAGAAATATAAAGACGAAATATGGTGTGATGTAGTTGAGATGGATGTTTGTCATTTGCTTTTGGGAAGACTGTGGCAGTACGATCGAGCAGTGCAGCATGACGGTCGAACCAATAGTTATAGTTTTATGTTTGAAGGCGTTAAGATTATTTTAGTTCCAAAGAAAAGGCAACAAGGAGAGAGCAAATCTGAGGAGATCGAAGAATTGAAAACTTTGCTATCTTTGAAGGAGTTTGTTAAGGAAGTTGAAGAGGAACCTGAAGTGTACTTGTTGATTGGGCAAGATTATAGTGAAGAGGTTGAAATTCCAGAAGAAGCGAAGCCAGTTTTGAAAGAATTTGAGGATGTATTTCCAGAAGAGTTGCCTAAGGAGTTACCGCCACTGAGAGACATTCAACATCAAATCGATCTTGTTCCGGGAGCAGTATTGCCGCATAGGCCACATTATCGAATGAGTCCGAAGGAACATGAAGAGTTGAGAAGGCAGGAGGAAGAGTTACTTGAGCAGGGACGTGTGCAGGAAAGTTTGAGTCCATGTGCTGTGCCAGCTTTATTAGTACCAAAGAAGGACGGAATGTGGAGGATGTGCACTGACAGTCGAGCATTGAATAAGATTACAGTGAGATATAGATTTCCAATGCCGAGGTTGGATGACTTACTAGATCAGTTGAGTGGGGAAACTATCTTTTCGAAGATTGATTTGAAAAGCGGATATCATCAAATTCGTATTAGACCAGGTGATGAGTGGAAAACTGCTTTTAAAACCAGGGAGGGTCTATACGAATGGTTGGTTATGCCATTTGGTTTATCAAATGCGCCTAGTACGTTCATGCAGGTGATGAATCAAATCTTTAGACCATTTATTGGGAAATTCGTGGTGGTGTATTTTGATGATATTCTGATATACAGCAGGAGTACGGAGGAGCATGTTCAACATTTGAGGGAAGTGTTGATTATTCTTCGTGAGGAACAATTTTATGCGGCTATGAAGAAATGTGTGTTTATGACGCATAGTGTCTTATTTCTGGGGTATGTTGTTTCGGGAGAAGGTATACAGGTGGACCAGAATAAAGTTGAAGCAGTCAGGAATTGGCCACAACCGAGGACAATTACAGAGGTGAGGAGTTTTCATGGGTTGGCTTCATTCTACCGAAGATTCATTCCACACTTCAGTAGCGTGATGGCTCCAGTTACTGATTGCATGAAAGGAAAACAGTTTGTATGGTCAGAGGAAGCGGGGGTTGCTTTTGAGAAGATTAAGGAACTATTGACGACAGCGCCGATTCTTGTTTTACCAAATTTTCAGTTGTTGTTTGAATTGCATACTGATGCGTCGAAGGTTGGAATTGGGGGAGTGTTGAGTCAGAATGGGCGTCCTATTGCATATTTCAGTGAAAAGTTGTCGGGAGCAAAGGTGAGATATAGCACTTATGATGTCGAATTCTATGTTGTGGTATAAGCTGTTAAGCATTGGAGACACTATCTATTTCAGAAAGAGTTTGTTTTATACACTGATCATGAGGCGTTAAAGAATTTACAAGGCCAAGACAAAATTTCAGCAAGACATGCATCATGGATTGCCTATTTACAGCAGTTTACTTTTGTCGTTAAGCACAAATCAGGGGTGGCGAACCGTGTAGCAGATGCATTAAGCAGAAGGAATCACTTGTTGACTACATTGAAGGTTGAGGTGACTGGGTTTGAATTATTGCCAGAGCTGATTGAAGAAGATCCTTACTTTGTGAAATTTGTTGAAAAAGTAAAGGAAGGAAGCACTGATGAGTTTGTGTTGGTGGATGGTTTTCTGTTTAAAGGAAATCGTTTATGCGTACCGGATTGCAGTTTGAGAATGAAGATTATAAAGGAGCTACATGAAGAAGGTCATGTGGGTCGAGATCGTACTTTGCAGTTAATTTCTCAATCTTATTTTTGGCCATCAATGAGGAAGGAAGTGGAAAGGTTTGTGGAGCGATGTCATATTTGTCAGGTTTCGAAAGGAACAGCGACAAACGCGGGATTATACATGCCATTACCAGTGCCTACAAAACCATGGGTTGATATTAGCATGGATTTTTTTTTGGGTTTGCCTAGAACTCAGAGAGGAAATGATTCTATATACGTTGTAGTGGACAGGTTTTCGAAGATTGCACATTTTATAGCCTGTAAGAAGACAGCGGATGCAGTTCGAGTTGCTTAATTATTCTTTAAAGAGGTGTATCGATTGCATGGTTTACCAGAATCTATTGTTTCTGATCGGGATACTAGATTTTTAAGCCATTTTTGGTTGAGTTTGTGGAAGATGGTCGGAACAAAGCTGAATTTTAGCAGCGCTTACCATCCGCAAACTGATGGGCAAACGGAGGTGGTTAACCGATCGTTGGGGAATTTACTGAGATGTCTCGTGAAAGACAATTTGAAAAGCTGGGATATGAAGTTGTGTCAAGCTGAATTTGCTCACAATCATGCAAATAACCGAAGTACAGGTTTCTGTCCATTTCAGATTGTATATTCAAATTTACCAAAGGGGCCGTTGGATTTAACAATAGTATCGCAACCGAAGGGGACAGTTAAGCGGGCTGCTCATTTTGTTGATGGGTTGACGAAATGCCATAGAATCGTTCAGGAACGATTGGAAAAGGCAAATGAGAAGTATAAACAAATGGCGGATAAGAAACGAAGAAGTATAGTCTTCAAAGAGGGAGATTTTGTTTACGCGGTATTGACGAAAGATCGTTTTCCAGTTGGAACTTACAATAGGTTGAAGGCACGAAAGATTGGTCCAGTAGAAATCTTGAAGAGGATCAATGATAATGCGTATCAGTTAAAGTTGCCAGAAAATGTTCATACTTCTGATGTTTTCAATGTCAAACACTTAATTCCGTATTATGGGGAGGAACTTGACGAAGATGACGAGAGAGTGAATTCGAGGACGAATTCCTTCCAACAAGGGGAGGATGATGAAACACATACCTCAACTCGCGACGACTTAGTCTCCATCCACGACACACGACTCAACAACATCCCCGACTCAACCACGGCGCGACTCAATTCCATCGCCCCTTCCAAAACCCTATGTCGCGACTCTGCCATGAGTCGTTAACGACTTACTCCCAGCTAAAGCCCTAAATCCATATACCATACGCGAGCTACCCTAAGTCGTGATTTCATTCCAGTAAGTCGCGAACGACACATCGCTGAAGGAAACAAGGAGGAAGGTCGCAAACGACCTTAGCTTGAGTCAGTGATGATTTGTTAAGTCGCGAACCATTTTCTTTTGCCTTTAAGTCGCGAGCGACTTATTTAAGGCGCGGCTGTTTGATAAGTCGCGAAGGAAGCTTCAGTGAGCCGTTGCCGAGTTAACGTGAGTCGTAGCCAGGATAGCTTAAGTCGTTGCCGAGTCAATTCTTAGGTCGTGTGCTGATGGTATTGTAATTTTCTTAAGTCTTTTGTGTTGTGTCATAAATCCTATAAATAGAGATGTAATGTCATTGTAATTGGTTGTTGAAAATTGAATAAAATTCCTTTTGATTGCTTTGTGCTTTCTTCCAATTGGTAGTCGAGTGTGATCTCCTATCTCCACTTACGTCATTCGAGTGCGCTCGAATCCTCGTTTGTGAAGCCGATTCACGGAATCTTGTGCGCAAGATCAACGTCGAAGAATCGTAGATCTCTTTCCCGGAATCTTCGAATCAACGAGTCAGAGATAGCTAGAATTCGGTATCTTTGGATCAACGAATTCGGGCATTGCAGTATTTTCAATTCACCGATTGCTAATTCCATCGATTTCATTGTTTTCTTAAAATCCGCTGCGTCATAAAGGATGGGAAATGATAGCATTTGGTGATAGTCGTTAGATTGACTATGGGTGCCCATTTTATTTCGATGAAGTCGACAAGAATGACAGGTAGCTTAACAAAGCTATATATGAAGAATGTGCCGAGACTACGTGAGATCCCAAGTAGCATTTTTAGTGATAGAGACTTGTTGTTCACAAATGTGTTCCGGATAAGTTTGTAGAGTGTATTAGGTACATGTTGAACATGAGTACGGTTTACTACCCATACTCCGATGATCAAACCTAGACAGTGAACCGTGTACTCAAGGATTTGCTAAGGGCATGTGTTTTGGAATTTAAATTTGGGAAGATCAATTGCATTTGACAGAGTTTACCTACAATAACAGTTACAATTTGAGTATTGGGATGGCACCTTTTAAGGTGCTTTGGTAGACCGGGTGAGTCGACTACCTGTTGGTTGGATATGGGAGATAGGCTCGTGTTTGGACCTGATTTAGTAAGTGTTTAACGGCAGAAATTCTATGGAATTAGAATACCGTTGAAAAAATTTAATTTAAAAATAACTGCAAGCGCACGGTGTACGAATGTAGCACGTATGCGAGTACGGGTCCATCCGCGTGGAATTGATGATTTTAAAAATTCTATTCAATCAAATTATACCAAAATCGAGTGAAAGTTAAGCTAGAGAATTAGAAAATTAACTAACTAAAAGAAAAGAGATGCAAATATAAGAGTTAAATGACAATTTAGAGAATAAATCCACTCTCTAGATCACATAGTTCAACATATATGAAATCATGATCTCTCTTTTACGGTCATTAGTGCTTTAATTGGTATGTTGATCGTAAGTATGGCATATTTGTGCTATTGATTACCCAACATAAGCCATCAAACTATAACACATCTCTTAAAGCACTTACCAAATTTCATGAAACTTGACAAAGAAAATGAAAATGAAATCTGTTTTAAGTATGGCCTATTAACTTTTGATTAGACATATAGACCACCAAATTTTAATTTCAAATCACTTTCTTTTGCCATAATCATATTTTTATGAAGAGGCAATTAGTGTTAGTGATTGTTTAAGCATGGCCTATTTTGTGTCAACAATATAGGCTATCAAATTCAAAGCAAAAACAACTAGTAAGCCATTTCTATGATCATCATTAAGCACGAAAAGAGAGCATGAATTAACAAATAGTTGAAGCTACATAATTAGAGGGCTTCATTACCCCTAAATTGAAGGGGTTTAGCCTCTCATATTTGTCATTTGATTAACAAATGTAGCTAACAACATGAAAGAAAAAAAAAAGAAAATGAAAGCTAATGGAAAAGAGAACTATTACTTGCATAAAAGAAAATAAATCTACACTAAAACATGAAAGGAAAATAAAGAAGCAATGTATTAAAGTTGCATTAAAAAGAATTACATAAAAGAAATGGCTAAGTAGCCATGAAAAGAAAAGAGAAGCTTTCTTTTATTTTGAGCCTAAAACTAATGAGAAGAGTGACTAACCAAGAGGAAGGTTACATGAAACATAAGGGGTTATTTATACATGCATGAAACCCTAATCCATAATTTGGGAAATGAACAAACTACCCTTGAGAAAGTGTGGAGGCCAAGTAATCATTAGCTTCTACTAATCATTATTTAAGTGTACATGAAGCCAATAATTCCATAAGCATGTGCATTAGCCTCTAATTTGTACATTAAGGTGGTGGGTAGGTGGGGTCCTCCATGATCTTCACTATGAATTATTTACATCTTCATTCATTTATATTGTTTATGCATGTATATTCCTTCATGAAACCACTCCTATTTGAGACCAAATTCCTACAAATATATATATAAATTTCCAATTAATTTTTCTCAAAAAAACATATGCACACAAATGACCGTTTTACCCCTATATAAAGATGGATATGTGACAATTTGGAATTAATATGGATTTTGGTTAAACCAAGTTAAAATACCCAATATGATCATTTATTTAATTTAAAAAGAATAAATATGGTGGTAAAAATATGCACATTTACGTGCACATCAAATACCCCACACTTATCTTTTTATTCGTCCTCGAATAAAGTGAAACTAAGATAAATCCGTTTTCGTAGGAAGCACGATTGCATTGAGCGTATGCAACAAGCCGTTAAACCTTTCGGTGTCCCCAGTAGGACGAGTGTTGTCCCTTGAGGGTTTTCAGCGGATACTACCCACAAAATCCAAATGCAGGATGAAAATATTTACAAAATTCAAGATTTATTTACAAACAGATGAATGAAAGTTTTTGAAAATATTTACAAATGAAGGATTTATTTTTAAATCAACACGAATAAGTTAATTATAGGTTTTGGCTATTATCTTGAAAATTTATGTTACTTACTCATCAAAATTTCCAACAAAAATCAAGTTATCATAGCAAATAGATTATAGGTTAACTCGTTATTTCGGTTGATAACAAAGTGTAATTATGAAAAGGATCCTTAGTTGATTATCAAAATCTATCAAAGTGGTATTTTCATTTCTTTTCAATAACCAATCAAATCAACTAAGTAAAAATAGTGCTAGGATTTCAATTGCTTGCTCTCTCATTATTTGCAAGAAAAATTACACACCTAGCTCAGGTAAACTGAGGCCAGATATACCACCCATGCACCGCCTTTCGGGCTTATGTGAGGGGAGTACAGAGCATGGCGGGTTCACACACTTTCGTGCATACACCTATCGACCATAGGTGGTTTTTATTAAGTCTGTTTTTTACATGTGTTTCATATATGCATAACCGTGAGGACTTTTAAATGAGTATGAAAGCACATAATCAAAGATTCCAAATAATTCACCCATGCTTAACCGTGGGGACTTTTAAATGAGAGTGAATACTTGAATGTTATTATTATTATTTTTTATATTTTTTTTTAAGAGAGAGAGTTTTTCAAAATCATCTTAGCACCATTTAACTAAGAAGACAAAAAAATGTTATATCCTTTACTTTAAATCAACCACTTTTTATCACAAAGATTTTCAATTAGGATATACTTCATAATTAACACATACGAATCTTTCTATATACTAGTTAAACCATTATTATTTGTAATCATACTTCATTTTTATTTTAGTTAAGACAAATAAATTTTTAAAGATTTCAATTTAATAAACCAAAACCATGTATTTATCCTATAATGTTTCTTTAAAAATAAATCAAAGAAAATATGTTTTTGGGACTTTTTTTTTAAAAAAAATTTGAGTTTTTTTTAAAAGAAAAAACAAAAAAACCATGATAAAAAAAAATGAAGATGAGTCCCCCCCCCCCACTTGATTTTGACTATGTCCCCATAGTCAACCCAAGTGGAAGGAGAAAATATAAAAACGTAACCTTTATTAAAATGAAAAGATGATTAATTACAAGTCATCTGAAAGTATGCCGTTAAAGAGTAAATGAACCGGTCTTCCAAGAACCGATTCATTTATCTCACCAACTATGTAAGACACGGCTCAAGCATAGAAAACCAAACCGTAAAAGATTTCGAAGTTGAACGTTGATTTGAAAAAATGAATGTTGTTTTATTGAAAATTATACAAGTTTTTTTGTTTTCGATGATTTTTAGGGTCGATAAAACAATTGATTGAAGTTCAAGTTTATTTTCACCAATTTGAAATTCAATCTTAGCATTAAAAACATTTTCAGAGTTATTGATTTCAAAATCAAAATGGTGATTTTGGTTTTCCCCGTTGGAATTTAACAACTCGTCATCCAAAAGTCCAAAAAATTCGTGTTCATTAAATTCGTCTTCCTATGTTGGATTATCAACAACTTTATTACATGTCTCAAGTTCAAAATTCAAAGTTGTTGTATTCTAATTTTCGAAATCGAGAAAAGGAAGATCGAATTTTAAATTTGGTTCCATATCCTTGAAAGAATTGAAATCCAACTCAATTACCGTGTTTTCAACAACTTCATTAAGATCATAATTTTCAGTTTCAAAAGTTGTTATTTGAAAATCGTCAATTGTGGTAAAATATGGATTATCACTTGACTCGTCATACGTTGAAATTTGATTTTGTTTTTCACGTTGTTTCATATATGTTCCAAACAACAAATCCGTGTGATAATCGTAAATTTCATTCATTTGTTCAACAAAATCAAATTTGTAATTATTAACTTGAAAATTTTCGATTTGGACTTGTTGAGAACAAGAATTGTCAATTTTGATAAACGGTAGATTATTATTCGATTCTTTGCAAGTTGAGATTTGATTATGATTTTCACGAAATTTTTTGTATTTTTCAAGTAATAAATCCCCGTTATCTTTTTCCATTTGGTCAATGTAACAACCCTGTATTTTGTGATTATTTTTAATTGTATATTTTAATTATTTTAATTGAATTTTGATCTAAAAACTCATTTTATTTATTTTGAATGATTAATTTTGTTATTTTAAATATAAACTTTAGTTTTGATATGAATTATCATTCCAAAGCATGACTAAAAAGAATATTTTCCAAAAAGTGAATCTTGGTCAAAATAATCAAACTTTGACTTTTAATTTAAAATTTTAAAAGTTTGAAAATTTAAATTTTATCTTTTATTATGAAAGTACATAAAATTTTAAGAACACTGCTTTTCGTTTCATTGAAAACGGATTTAAATTGCAAAAGTTATACTGTTTTCAATATTGTGTGTATATTGGGTTATTCAGCAATAGTCTTTATTTTAAATTATATAAATGACATTTTATTTGATATATCTTATTCTAACTTGTATATTTATGTTATATTATGTATATTTTGACTTTTAATTATTTTTAAAATGATAATAGAATTTTTTCGAAATTTACTGTATTTATTTCCTATTTTAAAGGCTGTTTATATTTTTCTGCTATTTTCTTCATCTAAACTATATTTAAATAATTTTTTTTTTGTGAATGTATTTTTTTTGTTATTATCTTTATTTATAAATATTTTTCAAGTATATAATTTTTTTTCCAAAGTCCATTGCATTTATCTTCAAATTTTCTAACCTAGTTTCTGTTTTCTTTGCTATTTCCTTAATTTAATTATATATAATTAAAATTTAGTAATTTATTTTATACATTCACTTTTATTTGCTGTGTTTTACTTTATTAATATTCATTTTTCATTTATTTAAATTTTAATAGATTTTTCCAAAGATTATTTGAGTTGTTTTCAGTTTTAAAGCCTAGTTTGCAATTTTAAGCCATTTTCTTAATTTAAATTCTATTTAATTAAAATTTAATTATTTATTTTAGATATTTATTCTTATTTCTGAATTTTTTTCTTTATTTCTCAGTTTATATGTATTTATAAAATTACAAATTATATATATGAAATTTGAAAGGTTTAAAGGCTAAGAAACGAAATGTCGTTTCACGTTTCTTTTACAGTTTCTTTTGTCATCAATACGTCAGTTATTTTAGCCACTTCTTACTCTATCTTCAGCCGTATCTTTTTTTTCTTCATTTTCCACGAAATTCCTTCCTTCTCATCTCTGAAAATCATGGCCTCCATCATCTCCAAGAGTTTGGTAAAAATTTCATCTTCTTCTTCTTTGTTTTCTTAGTTTTTCTATTGAAATTTGTCACTTGTTCTCACCTTCACAGCTTGGCTCCTCCTCAACCAGATCTGACCTGATCTCCACCACCCCCTTCCTCTGACCGTCACCCATCCTAGTAACCCTCCTCTCCAGGCCAAACCAATCCAAGGCCAAGATCTACACAAAATCCACCAAAAACAATCACAACCATCACCTTTGTGCTCAATCTAGCCTAGTTTTGTTCCAACATCTCCACCTTCCTTTTGCTACCACTTCCACCACCAGCCCAGATCTGACCTCCAACCCCTTCCACATCGCCCACCACCACCTGCACCTCTGGTTGGGCCCACATAACCCATGACCGAACCTAGTTGTAGCCTAGAAAATGATGAACTTTGCTTTGTAGTGGTAGATTTATGCACCTATATCACAACCCACCTTCAAACCCATGTGTAGGCCGACCCATGCTAGCCTAGACCTGAGCCAAAACTTAGCCAAATCTGAACCAAACTATACCCTAGGCTGTGACAAAGGTTTGAGGAAGCAAGGCAAAAAGTTTGGCAATTCGTTTCTCTTTTATTTCAAAGTTATTGCATTTTAAAGTCGTATTGAATTATGTTGTTTTGGTTGTTTGTTTTGGGTTGTACAAAAGAGTTGTAGCTTGGATTCGCTCTCCACTCAAGTCCGTAATTGTGTCATCGTGCTTTATTTTCTGTTGTGCCTTTGGTTTTTACATCTTCAGCGATTAAAGGTGAGTAAAGCTCACACGACATTTATACTTATGCAGTTGTGAAACAACAACAACTGAATGTGTAGAAATATTGATGATGTTATAACTGCCATGTGATTTTATGAATATATGATGTTAACATGTTAAATTTTATGTCACATCACCTGTTACATGTCACATCACCTGTTACTATTATATCTTGTTAAACTATTCATTTTTGATCTGTCTATCACACTGCAAGTTCCCTGTAGGTTAGAAATCACTATGAGTTGAAATGATACATACCCGAACGGACTTTAGAATAAGGGAAAATCGTTATGGGCTGAAATGATAGGCCTGAACGGTTTTAAAATTATTCATTTTGACTTGGGATTGCGGGTTTAAAATGATAAAACCCGGATTTTCTTTGTAAATTACGGGTTGAAATGATATATTACCCGTATCACTTTTCCTAGTATAGAAAATTATATACAGACCCGTAGTTAATATATGTTTTCTACAAATTTTAAAATTACTTTAGAAATGTAAATATCAAAATATTTTGATTTAAATCCAATTGAAAAGGATTTTTGTAAAATATTATTGATTTTCTGAATAATTGCAAGTGTAATGAATTAATGAGAAGTTAGAAAATATGAATGTAAGTTATTTTGGAAATTTTGACTTAATTTTTACTGGAATTTAAATAACTTTGAAAATATGATAAAATTATGATATTTTGAATCTAAATCAATTTAAAATGATTTTATAACATATTAAGGATTTGAATAAAGTTAAAATGTGAAATGAATGGATATTTTAAGTTGAAATTTTGGAATATAACTAAAATTGAAGATTTATGAAATTGACTTAAAAGTGAACTTTTAATTAAGTAAATAAAAATAAAATTAAGTTATATTTGAGAATTTGAACTTAAGTGTTAAGTTGAAATTTAATGTAATGAATTTAAAATTGAACATTGCATTTTAATAAGTGAATTATTATTAAATCTTGATGTTTGAATGGAAATTTAACTTTGTAAAATCATGAACTTGAGGAAAATTAAATGATGTTTATAAATGTGAAAATGTATGATTTTATAAGTTAAAAATGTTTTAAATAAAAATATAATTGGTTGAGAAATTATATTGAATATTGGAAGTTAATTTACTGCATTTTCGAAATGATATTAATTACAATGTAAATGATATTTCAGCATTTGAAAATGCTGTAGTTGATGATAATGAACTACAAAGCTAAATTGAATTAAAAGCTATTATAGCAATTTTTGTAAGTGCTATAAATTGTTGAATTTAACTAAGTTTATTCGAAATTTAAGTAAACCCTATTACAACATTTTAAATGTTGTCTTTTGTTAAATTGAACTGTTTTGAATGTATTTTTCCGTAGCGTTTTCTAAATGCCACGAAAAGTGAATTTTCACTGCTTTGATAAACTTAAGTGAATAAATGAACTTTGAAAGTCGAAAATTTTGGAAATTTAATAATTTAATAATTAAACATAATAACTTCATTTTAATGATTAAAAATGATTTTTGGAATATATACTGTTTTGAAATATGGATTGAAATGATATTTTAAATTTAATAAAATGAATAATGATTTGAAATGAATGTGGTTTCGAAAAGATATGATATTTTGATATATTAAATGATTGAAATGTGGTTTTGAAAGGATATGATATTTTGATATATTAAATGAGTGAAATGTGGTTTTGAAAACATATGATATTTTGATATATTAAAATGGTTTGAAAATGGAGTTTTGAAAGATACGATATTTTTGATATTAAATGATTTGAAAAACGGAGTTTGAAAGATAGGACATTTTGATATTAACATGATTTAAAAAAGAAGTTCTGAAAGATATGATGTTTTGGAACTGAAAGGTAGTGTTGAAAGGGTATGAAAATTTAATATATTGAAATGGTTAGAAATGACTTGATATTTATTTTGATAAATATTTGAATTGAAAGATATTTTCGATGATATATTGAAATGGTTTTGGAAATGATTTAATCTTTATTTTGATAAAGATTTGGATTGAAAAGGGTATTTTATTTTGAAGTATAAAATATTGTTTTAAAGTTATAACTACGGGTTATAATAACGATTGGTTGTTAAAGAGACCGAGATCGGATATTGTCTTATGGCCGGCCAATACCGAAAACCACTTTAACAACTGTGTACGCGGTGGAGATTCCAGAATGAAGTAGGATGGTGGCGACGTTCTCGAGGTATATTACGTGGACCCAACTCCCGTAAGTTGGCATATATGACTTAAACAGGAGCTATACCGGGCTACACAAAGGGTTGCACCCTTTCATCGAGCATGCTCCATCGGAAAACCATTCTATTACTGTTGTGATTCGATTCGGTGGCGCCACTTTGATTCGGGGGTATTGTTCGAGGTGGGCGGAAGCTGCTGGCTTGCCGTCACCACCGGTCCGGGAGTGCAAACGGTGTATCCACCCTGGCATTTCCTTGCGTGCCGTGTCATATCCTTATATCGAGCCCACTACGATTTTGGTTTTAAAGATCCGACCGCGTTAAGGTTCACCATCCCCTTAACGCTATTTTCTATATGATTATACTTTATTGATTAGACACTACTGTATATAGCGTATATTACTACATAGTAAATAGTTTAACGGATCCTTAGAGGATGGGCGGTCCCAAGCATCTTCTAAGTTACTTGTATCTTTGCTACAGTTCACTTGAGTTGGTTTACATTGTATAAGTATGTATGTCCTGACTCGAGTGTTTGTATTTTTATTTACGCTCGGGTCAGCCTGAGTTATTCACAGATTTGGATTTTCACTTTTTGGAGATTAGAATCGCTGGAGATTATCTACTTGTCAAGTTCATCTTTTCAGTTCGGTTGTTCTATTCAGCTTGTACTTGGTTATCATATTTAAACTTCTGTTATACTTTATTTCTTCTATTGTATCTTATGTAACTCTGATATATTTATATAGTAGCTTCATGAACTACTATCTCTTTTACTTCCGCTGCATTATTATTACTCTGTGTCTGTGATCTGTGATTTTTATTTACTGTATATTCTGAGATTTGCCAAATTTTTATTTACAACGCGGTATTTTGAGAAATTCAATTCCGGCATGAGTGTCTACCTATACACTTATAATGGATGTGAATGGTTGAAAATACCTGGTTGTTACAGTCAACTAAATCAAATTCATGATTATTAATTTGAAAATTTTCATTTTGAATTTGTTAATAACCAAAATTTTCAATCGTATCATTATTGAAACTATTCCCATTGCCAAAATTATTTGAAAATTGCTTCACATTTTCATCTTGATTTTGAAATTTATTTTAAAGCTCGAAATTGAATTGGCATGGGTTATACTTGAAATCATTTGAATTTTGAAGTGAATTCAAATTTTGATTATTTTGACTTGAACTTTGATTCGAGTTATTACACAAATATGAATTACACAAATCATTTATACTTTAATTTTGTTATGTAGAAAGCTCGAGTAAAGATGAAATGCTAATTTCAAGATTTGAGGGTTGCTCGTTATTTTGAAAATTTTGTGGTTTAAAATTTGAATAATTTAAACAATAGTTGTTGTTAAAATATCCATACGAATTTGGAATGAAATTATATGGATTATATTGATTTTCACAACTATATTCAAGTGAGTAAGGAAAAGGAAACTCGGACATTTTCAAGAATTTTTTGGCTTTTTTTAATAAAGGAAAAATATTTACAAATGCAATTTATTTTTCAAAAGGGAAATTGATTTTTTTTTCAAATTTTTTCTTTGTTTTTGAAAAGGATTTTTTTTTTTTTTTGGATTTTAGTTTTTCTAAATTTTTTTGGGATGTTTTTGAAATTCCAAAGGAAAATGATTTAAAAATTTCAAAGAAAAAGAAGAGGGATATTTACAATATATTTTTTTAGTTTTGGATTTTGAATTTTTTGTAAATATGCATGAACTAATGCAACTAAATGAATGCAAGGTTTTAATTACAAATGATTTATCCTATGTTAACCCAAAATTGTATAATCACAAAATTGTCTTAGATAAACAAAATAGTTCTCAGCCAGGTAAAGGGCAGGAGTTATCTGTGCACCACAAATCACCGTAGCAATGCAGTCAAAGGTTTAAGTATCTTCAGAGGAACAACCACTATAATATTTACGAATCACCATAATATTTATAAATGGTCATTACTCTGCCGTAGCCTAGACACCAAGAAATTAAATTGTTCAAAGAAGACAACTTGTCAATATACAATTAAGTGTTATCAATGTCTAACCGTTATTATTAATCAAAATTCTAGGATGAAATGAAAAGCAGAAATTAAATGTGTATTAACAAAGCAACTACGAATGGATTACTTTTTTAGTTTTTGGTTTTTGAAATTTTTTTAAATGCAGGCAAACAACAATGCAATTCAAATAAAACTAGATAGGGGCTAAAAGCAGCAGAATTTTTATAAGCAAACAAGCATTTTTTTGGCAAGCGGAGCGGCAGTTATTTTGGCAAGCTAAGTGAAGCAAGCAACTCCTCCAATCTGCTTTGGCAACCTGAAATAAAAAACTCTTTTTATATCTATGAAGAAACTAAGGAAAATGAAAACAATGCAGAAATGAACATAAAACAAAACCAATGAAACTAAACAAATGGAAAAAAACAAATTTAAAGCTAACTGGTTTGTTTGTCTGTTTTTTTGAAGAAGTAAAACAAATTAACAAAAAGAAAAAAATATAACAAATTAAACAAAACAAAGTAAACTAAAATGAAGTAATTAAAACAGAACTTTTTTTAGAGGAAGTGAAGAATATAAAAACAATCTTGTTTTTTTTTAATTAAAACTAATTAAAACCCGGCCCACTAGCCAAATGCATGCAATCAAAATTGAAGTCGACCCCAAATCAAAGCACACGACATTCAACAGTTATTAAATAGAAATCGAAACATACACTGCTTCAATACTTATCAAGTCGAAATCAATAAATCGAAATGGTAGCCGCGACTGCAAATGATTCAAATAAGGTGGGGATGCAGCGGAGATTTGAAGAATTTGTGGTAGAATTAGGTGAAGTTGCGGTTGATTCAGGGATGTTCTCGGTTTGGCTATGGGAGATTTCGAAGTGGTCGCGAATTAGGGTTTATGCGATTGTGGGGTGTGGTTTTGGCGTTCGATGTTCAATGCTCGCGTTGGTGGAGGTTCGCAGGTGCAGGCGATATGGGTTTGAGCAGAGGAGTGCGCGTGGGTTGTTTTCTGGTCGAGGCGATTTCCGGTTGCTTGTTTGGGTTTTGAGAAAATGTGTCACGTGTTGTTCGAAGTGTGGGTCTTTGTGACTGTTGACTGTTGTAGTTTGGGTTGAAGTGGTTGAAGGGGGGATTTGCCACTGTTGGTGGAAGAGAAGTTGATTCTAAGGTGAAGTCGAGTCAGAGGCATAGTTGAAGGTGAAGTAACTGCCGTATGTAGCGGATTTCAGGCGCTTGACGAGTGCTGGGATGAAGGCGGAGTTCGTGGAAAGGTAAAGCAGCAGTTTTTTTGGTGGATGGTTTGTTTTGATGAATGGTGGTATGGAAGAGGGACGAACTGTTAACAGCTGTTCGAGGAGGAGGGTTTGTGGTGAATGTTGCAGGGTGGTTTGGAATTTGCAGTTCAGTGGAATGGAGTAGAGAAGTATGGTTGTTGAGATGTCAGTGTGATTTGATGTTGGCAGTTGTCTGTATATTGCTTGAGGCAGTTGAGTGGGGTAAGTGGTCGGCTGTACTTGTTCTTGCAGTCAGTGTGGAGAAAGCAGTGGGTGAAGATGATCAGAAGTAGTTGTTTGTTTTGAGAGGCAGTGGGTATAATGTTGTGGAGTGTGGTCTCTGGTCGATGGCGAGGTATGGAAATGTAGCAACTCCTGTATGGTGATGGCTGGTATGGATTCTATGAAGTGAAGGCAAGTGATTATGCTGCAGAGGGATGGTGGTGACTACTTAGCAGAGAATGTATGAGTGGAGAAGTGTGAAGTAAATGGTATGACAGGTTGAAAGGCAGTAACGTTGAAGTGGATGTTAGTGCTATAGAAGAATATGGTTGTGTTTGCTTGAAGCAGCAGTAGCAGGGAAGAAAGTGGAGTTTGGGTGAATGAAATGAAAGTGTCTGCACTGTTGAGTGGTGGTGGGAAGTTGTTGTTGTGGTGGTGATGAGGTTAAGTGAAGTAGAAGTTTTTGTTTGGCAGAGGATAGTTAGACAGTATGATGTGGTTAATAAAATAGTTTTTGGCGTCAAAAACTTATTTAACGGCGGAAATTCTATGGAATTTGAATACCGTTGAAAAATTTCAATTTAAAAATAACCGTAAGCGCACGGTGTACGAATGTAGCACGTATGCGAGTACGGGTCGATCCGCGTGGAATTGATGATTCTAAAAATTCTATTCAATCAAATTATACCAAAATCGAGTGAAAGTTAAGCTAGAGAATTAGAAAAATGGCTAACTAAAAGAAAAGATATGCAAATATAAGAGTTAAATGACAATTTAGAGAATAAATCTACTCTCTAGATCACATAGTTCAACATATATGAAATCATGATCTTTCTTTTACGGTCATTAGTGCTTTAATTGATATGCTTATCATAAGTATGGCATATTTGTGCTATTGATTAGCCAACATAAGCCATCAAACTATAACACATCTCTTAAAGCACTTACCAAATTTCATGAAACTTGACAAAGAAAATGAAAATGAAATCTATTTTAAGTATGGCCTATTAACTATTGATTAGAAATATAGACCATCAAATTTTAATTTCAAATCACTTTCTTTTGCCATAATCATATTTTGATGAGGAGGCAATTAGTGTTAGTGATTGTTTAAGCATAACCTATTTGGTGTCAACAACATAGGCTATCAAATTCAAAGCAAAAACAACTAGTAAACCATTTCTATCATCATCGTTAAGCATAAAAAGAGAGCGTGAATTAACAAATAGTTGAAGCTACATAATTAGAGAGCTTCATTACCACTAAATTGAAGGGATTTAGCCTATCATATTTGTCATTTGATTAACAAATATAGCTAACAACATGAAAGAGAAAAAAAGAAAGAAAAATGAAAGCTAATGGAAAAGAGAACTATTCTACTTGCATAAAAGATAATAAATCTACACTACAACATGAAAGGAAAAAAACAAGAGAAGAAAAAAAGCAATATACTAAAGTTGCATAAAAAAAGAATTACATAAAAGAAATGGCTAAGTAGTCATGAAAAGAGAAGAGAAGCTTTCTATTATTTTGAGCCTAAATTAATGAGAAGATTAACTAACTAAGAGGAAGGTTACATGAAACATAAAGGGTTATTTATACATGCATGAAACCCCAATCCATAATTTGGGGAATGACCAAACTACCATTGAGAAAGTGTGGAGGCCAAGTAATCATTAGCTTCTACTAATCATTATTTAAGTGTACATGAAGCCATTAATTCCATATGCATGTGCATTAGCCTCTAATTTATACATTAAGGTGGTGGTAAGTGGGGTCCTCCATGATCTTCACTTTGAATTATTTCCATCTTCATTCCTTTATATTCTTTGTGCATGCATATTCCTTCATGAAACCACTCCTATTTGAGACCAAATTCCTACAAAAATATATATAAATTTCCAATTAATTAATCTCAAAGAAATATATGCACACAAATGACCGTTTTGCCCCTATATGAAGATGGATATGTGAAAATTTGGAATTAATATGGATTTTGGTTAAAACAAGTCAAAATACCCAATATGATCATTTATTTAATTTAAAAGAATAAATATGGTGGTAAAAATATGCACATTTACGTGCACATCAGTAAGAATGTCACGGATAAGATAGAGTTGATTTACGGTAGGATGAAGGCAGCACGGTCAAGGAAAAAGGGTTATGCCAACAATAGAAGGAAAGTGCTCGAGTTCGCAGTAGGCTCTTATGTATACGTGAAGGTTTCTCCATTTCAAGGAGTTATATGCTTTGGGAAAGTAGGGAAATTGGCACCTAGGTACGTTGGACAATTTCCAATGATTGAGAGGATTGGTAAACTTGCTTATTGGACCGAGTTACCAAGTGTTTGGTAGGCGTGCATATTGTTTTTCATATATCACATTTGAGGAAATTTATGTGCGACCCAAGTTATGTAGTGAAACCGAGGGCAATTGAAAACTTGTCTATGGAGCCAGATTTGAAATATGTGAGACTACTAAAGGGGATAGTAGGTTGTGATACAAAGGAGTTGATGAAAAAAGTTATCAGACTTGTTCACGTCCAGTAGAGTGAAAACAAAGAAGGTTGTACCTACGATATAGAGGATAGGATTTAGGTCCCGAGTTGTTTTAGACATTCACATTTATAGCAAGGTGCGTTGTTTGCCTATTATATGAACTAGTAGAGTACTGATGTACTCATGTTATGATATGATTATGTGTTAGTAGTTACACAAAGACATTTATGATTGATGATTAATGGTTTACATTTGTAGCGTACCTACGTAATCTTTTGTACTCGTGTGTAGTTATATGATGACGACTTTACAGTTTCATGGTGTTAGCGTAATTTATGTATTCTTCCTTATTGAAATTTCGAGGATGAAATTTTTATAACGAAGGGAGACTGTAACACCCCATAGCCTAAAGAGTCCATAATACGAGAAATTAAATTGATAATAAGCGGAAATTATTAGAAGAGTAAATATAATAATTTAATTGCAAGGATTTCCTGAGGGAGATTTGATTAATTAAGTGTGGAACACTTTAAAGAGTTAACTGAATGAACCAAGGGTAATTAGAGCAATTAAAATTGGCCTTGCTAATGAAGATAAATAAATTAAGTTTTAGAGCGAGAAGGATTTGTGTTAGTGAGATGCATTAGTGAGACTAGTATAGAAGGGATATTAGCCCAAACCAAAACCACTAACCTAGTTCCCTAAGTTATATTCTCTCGTTCCACACTATTTTCATTTACAAAACTAAATCCCTGAAACCCATGTAAGGCCAGGCACTATTTTCAAGCTAGAGAAGAGGAAATAAAAGATAAGAAGATCTAAGCTTTCATTCTAAGGAGAAAAATGATTACATCAAAGTTTTTTATAATCAATGTGAGTAAATTTTTCCTTAAAACCCCTTCTAACCCGTTTGGGTTTTGATTTTCTTTTGAACGCATGATTTAGACGATGATAAATGTATTTGAGTGATTTAACATAGTTTTGAATGTTATTTGTAATTTAAATAAAAGGAATATGTTCATGATTTAGGGTAAAACATGATTTAATCATATTTAAATGCTTTGAAAATTTAATATGATGTTTAAAAAGAAGAAATGATGATGGAATTTTAATTTCGCGATTTTCAAAATTTATTTGGTATTGTTACGAATTTTTATGTCGAAAAATGGTTAATTTCCAGAAAATTAATTATTAAAATTAATAAAGAAATATTTTGACTAGAAATTTTGAGATAAGATATAATACGATAAATTGGATTTTAGGTGAAATTTTAGGATTTTTCCCATAAATTTTTGAGTTTATATGAATTGTTTGGTGAAGGGAAGAATTAAATGATTAATGGTAATTAATTAATTAATTGAAGATGCAATTCACAAGTTCTGAAAAGGAAAAATGAAAAGAGATATATTGACCAATGGGGATTCGACACAAAATTTGGTTTGTGTAAAGTAATTACTTAATAAGGTAACAAAATAGTTTTCAATTTTATTACAAAAATGTCATGTCAACCAACGGTAACACTTAGCTATCAACTTGCGATAGCCAATAGGATATCAATTTGCAACGGCTATTGGGAACTAACTTGCGATAGCTTAGAGGAAGATCAACTTGCAGTAGGTTGGAGGAAGCTCCTCCTGCGATGGCTTGGGGAAGTCAATTTGCAATGGTTAAGGAGACATCAACATGCGAGGGTAAATGAAGTTGCCAACATGCGACAATTAGGAGAAATGTCAACATGCAATAGCAACTTGGGGCTCAATGTGCAATAGATAGCTTATAGAAGCTATCAACTTATGATAGCTTATAGAAGCTCAACTTGCGATAGCTAAATTAAACTATCAACATATGATAGCTAATTGAGGGTTGAACCATGATTGTGTATGGAATATGTACACAAGCTGCGTTTGGATTTCTACAAATATAACACAGACATTGCATAAGGACTTATAAGTGTATCACACTTTCCATCTAAGCAAAAGTATGCGATATCATGTATGATATATGTCGTTTCCCACATCAAGAGTTCGCCACTATACAAGAATAAAGAATCGATAACATATTGTAATTTCCCTCTATTTCAGAGTTTGCATTTGTGTACCTTGATTTGCACATATAGCTATACAATTTCTCATTGTTGATTATTATACTTATCCACATGTATATAAGTTATTTTGAAGAAATAATTAGCTGCAGCAATGAATTGGTACTTGCCTTTAATCGTCATCTTATTATAACATTTTTTGTAGAATAGATTTCTCTATGTATGGTTATGGATTTTATGTTAACTTGGTTTCTTGAAACCTTTGTATCAACGTGGTTATGGATTTCATGCTAACTTTGTTATTTTTTTTAAAATATTTATGTTGAATTGTTTGTATATCGTATTTCATTATGTGATTAATGTGTTTTTTGGTTATTTGAATGTGATAATTATATGAGTGACTGTTGATTCATACTGAAATATGTTCATTATTACTATTTAATGTATGTTGTGAACAAAATAAAGTGGAAAGTGAATGAGCTATCACAGATGGGGGCATCTGCATAAAAAATCAACAATTTTTAATAGCGTTTAATAAGTGCTACAAAATATATAGTGGCATTTATTAAAGCACATAGTAAGGTTTGGGTTTTGGTTGCATCTTTTATCACCATGTTTACGAAAATGCTACTATTATGTTTTGTAGTGGCATTAACAATACTTTTTAATGATGTTTATACGGTGCCATAGTAAAAAAAAATTGGATGTGTTTGTAGAACGCTGCAATATGTTACTTTCGATAGCATTTATAAAAACATAATAGAAGGTCCTGGACTTTTAACTGCATGTCGTATAATGACACTCTAAAATACTACTAGAAGTTATTGTAGCGATTTTGGGTGCTACTAAATCTACTCTTTTTTTGTAGGGATATGCCGGCTCATAGAGTTATTGGATAGTAGGGTGCTTTGACTATTAGTCTAAAGTCCAATAATATATGGTAGGATGCCACGGTAGGTTTTAATCCTAAAAGATTTATAAAAACTAAAGGGAAGCTATGGTAGGGTGTCATGGTAGGGTGCCAAAACATCAGGATGATGTTATAAATAAAGTGAATGAATCAACAGTGTGAACGATATCAGTTTACGCTAACAGTGTATATTGACGCTAGCTAGAATGTATTCAAGGTGCTTCCATTCAATCTCTTAGGAGAGTCAGGGTGGATCCCATAGTGGATGAGTGGCCATTTCATTAAGTGATGTTGTTTGATAAAAGATAAATTAGTGATAGACAGACCTAAGGAGGTAATAACTAAAATAAGTTAGTATTAGCTCAATGATGAGCACCTAAAACAAGAGATTATGTGATGTTTGAATGGACAAAGGATAATCAGATGACTTGGTTCATGAATGTATATTAAGTTAGGGTATACTTAATTTGAATTATGATATACATATGAAATGGTTCATAATTGGATGACAAGTGTAGGGTAAACTTATGAATTATATGTGACACACTCCATTGCTTTCTATGTAAGGCTTGTTTAAATGATATGATGTTATTGTTATGATGTTAAAGCAAGGAAAAAACTCATTCCATGGTACAGTGGCCTGGTCTTACTACGGATGCCTAGGGAAAGAATTTTACACATATCATATTTTATGTTTGACCCATGTTTTTATAGTTTCCCGTTAACTCATGGGTACTTATTTGAGTAGGATTAATGTGTAAATTAAATTTGTATCTTTTGGAAGGATGAATAAAGACTCTGAAGGCGAAGAAGGAGGCTTATCTAGCAAATAAAAGTTATTTTGAAAATTCAGCTATGTGGAACTAGGAATTATAACTGGTTATGAGTTGTATTGGCATCTTCATATGTTAGACGTGACACCATTCTTATTTTCTTGTTGTGTTAATCCATGCATGGGAGCAAAAGGGTTAATGATGATATAATGGATCTTGCCAAACAAACTTTAGTAATGGTAATTTATTTAGGTGCTTTGTTTTTGTGCAAAATAACACCGAACTCACTTTGTAGCTTAAAAATGATTCCGATGATGACTACATCATCATTGGCTTTTATTTTTCGATCTTAGAGTGGAGGATGTTACAATGTGGTACCGGAGCTTAAGTTAGGAGAACACTTAAGTAAAACAGAGATAAGAAGAAACTTATTAGTAGAAAACGAACACCTTGGGGAGGGTATATTTTATATATATAATGTACTTGTATTTTGATATAGATATATCCTATTATATATCTACCCCTCTATTATTTCTCTCACTCTATTTACTTCTGTTTCTTATGAACCTTGCTTATGCAAAAGTCAAGAATATACCCAAATAACAGAAATTTTGCCATAGGAAATACAAGAGCGAATCCTAGTATAGGAACTAATAGTACACAAACTAATAGCGAAGGAGAGGAGGCATCCCTGGAAGTTTGTGCTGAAGCCTATTACTCAGATACCTATCCTGGCTAAAGTAGGAGTGGATATGATTGCTTTGTTCCACCAATTTATGAAAAAATTATGAGGCAACGGCTAATAGGATTTATTGAACCAAGATAAAAGATAGCAAGGGGAGTAGACTTTTGTGAAATGAAAAAATTTCAAGAGTTGTAGAGGAAACGAGTTCACAAAAAAGCAGTCTAGATTGGAGGTGTTAAAATGGTTAAAGGTGTGTGAACGTATCTTTAGAGACTAGTGTTATGATAATGCTCAAAAGAGGAGGTTATCTTCTCATCAACATTAAGAGAATGCTTTAGACTGATGGGAGGCTATGATTGAAGTCCTAGAGGAGATAAAATAGGAGTAGTTTAAGGAGCAAGTTGAGGCTCGGTTCATTCTTGAATCTTGGATGAGCGCACTGTGTAGGGAGTTTCTTGATCTAAAGCAAGGAGAGATGGCTTTGGAAGATTATCCAGTGCTTTAATTCTTCATTGAAGTATGGAAGGGAGCCTATCAATACTCCAATAGAGAAGAATTAAAAATTCATTGAAAGTCCGAGGAAGGGGCTGAATCACAAGGTGATGGTGCATTTACTATCTCCTTTTGAGATGATGGTGGAAATGATGAGGTATGATCGAGTATTCTAGAAAGATAAGAAGGATGATGTTTGACTCAACGGTGGAAGAATAAAAGATTTAATCCATATCAAAAGGGCTGAAACGATTAGAAAGGAGGAAAGACTTCCGAAAGAGGAGCCTAGAAGCAAAATGTGGTGGATGTTACTTGTTTTAACTATAGGCAGAAGGAACACTGTTCCACTAATACCCAGTTGGAGAACAAGGACAGAGCCAAGTTCTTTATTTGTAGTAAGCCTGGCCATAAGAAGAGGGATTTCCCAGAAGCAAAACACACAAAGGTTTATTCTTTGGAAGGTCCGTGATCTGGATCAGCTGCTGAAAAGAAAGGAAAGAGTGTGCTTGGGAGTATGATTACGATTTCTAGTATATCGGTTAGAGCTTTATTTGATACAGGTGCCACTTACTCTTTTATTGTAAGATATTTAGTTGATAATTAGAACTAGACACTATTTATTTGATTACATCCTTGCTTGTGGTTAATCCAGTTGGTGGGTATGCCACTCTCAAGTTAAGATGCACTGACCTTGAGTTTGATTTGTCTATAAACTTGTTTTTTAACACCTATATGTATTTGAGTTCGTACGGCATGGGAAATTTTTTGGTCTGGATAGGTTGATGCATAATGACGCTAAGGTCAATTATGCGGATAAGATTATCGTCTTACGGAATCCTAAAGGTAGAGAGAGAATTATGATACCTTTGGATGTAATGCAAGAGAAGTCAGACTTGATGTAATGTGCTATGGAAGATGGTGATGAAACTAGTAATGTATGGGTGGTTAGGGAATTCCCAAATGGTTTCAAACCAGTAATGGGATTACCACCAAAGAGGGATATCGAGTTATAGACTTAATGGTAGAGGCGCGACTTATTAGTAGACCACTACCAAAATGTCGCCCAAGGAGATGGAAGCATTGAAGAGGCAATTAGTGGAACTTGAGGATAAAAGTTTCATTAGATCGAGTTGTTCACTATAGGGAGCGTCCATGGTATTCGTATAGAAATCAAATGTATATTTATGAATGTATTGATTATCGAAAACTGAATGTGTTGATAGTGAAGAACCATTATCCATTGCCCAGGATAGATGGCTTGTTTGATCGTTTGAGTGGATCTTGATTGTTCTTCAGCTAGATTTGGAAGAGAAGTTCCATCAATTGAGAGTAGCAAATGATACTGTTCCATTTATGGCATTTCAGACAAGGTACAGTTTATATGAGTGGTTAACAATACCGTTTGGATAGCCAATTCCCTGTGTTCTTCATGGATCTTATGAACCGTATCTTTCACGATTATTTGATTAGGTTTATTGGTCTTTCTCGATGATATCTTGGAATCTAAAGATGAGAGAGACCATGAAGTCCATCTTAGAGTGATGTTGGAGATGTTGGGACGACACAAGTTGATGCCGAAGTTTTCAAAATACCATTTTTGGAAGCAAGAAGTTAAGTTTATTGGGCATGTTGTTTTAGAGAATGGCATAGATGTAGATCCATATATAAACATTGATGCTTGGATGAGACCATAGATGGTCACATAGATGATAAGTTTCTTCGGTCTTTTCGGTTATTATCATAGATTCATTATGGAACAAGCTAGGAACAGTTTGATGCAAACAGGGTGAGTAATCACTAATGCATCAAGGCAATTGAGATCCCATGAGGTTATACATCCGACTCATGACTTAGAGTTGGCAGCGGTGATGTCTGCACTGAGAATTAGGAGACATTATCTTCTGGGAGAGCAGTTCGAGTTATATACAGATCAAAAATCCCTTGAGTATTTATTCTCTCAGAAGGAATTGAATATGAGGCAATAGAGATAGCCAAAATTCTTGGTGATATGTGATTTCAAGGTAAAATATAGGTTAGCAAAATGGAACAAGGTTTTCAATGCTTTGAGTGGGAAGCATCATAATGGAGTGTAAGCCATGACTGAAGAATAAAAGACGTTAGAGACATTAGCCTATTGTGAGGTGCACTATAGGGAGAATACTGCATCAAGCAGGGATCAGGGCGTATTAGCAAGTTTGGAGATTCGGCCAGCACATGTGGATATGATTGCTATATAGAAAAGAGAGGATCCATTGGTTGCTAAAAAGATTAGGCAACTAGAAACGAGGGCATACGTTAAGGATCTAAAAGGATTCGAGATAGACTCAAAGGGATGGTTTAGGAAGAAAGGAAGATTGTGTGTTTCAGATGTCGGAGATCTTTGGAAAGAAGTTTTGGAGGATAGTCATCAGTCTAAGTTCCCTATTGATCCCAGAGGCACGAAGATGTATTATGATCTGAATAGAGTCTTATATTTGGAAGGGTGAAGAGAGATATAGGAGAACGCGTGAAGAAATTCTTCACCTATTTGCATATAAGGCTAAGCATCATAAGCCAAGTGGTTTACTTCAATCCTTGGAAGTACCGACTTGGAAGTAGGATTCAATGCCTATGGATTTTATTGATCGGTAGTCTAACTCGAAGACAGAAAATGATATGATTTAGGTGATTGTCGATAGATTGACTAAGAGGGCCATTTTATCCCCACGAAACCGACAAGAATAGCAGCAAACCTAGCAAAGCTATATATGAAGAATGTGGTGAGACTAGATGGGATTCTAAGCTGCATTGTTGGTGATAGAGATCTGTTATTCATCAGTGAGTTCTGAAGAAATTTTCAAAGTGCATCAGGTACAGAGTTGAACTTTAGCATGGCTTAGCACCCAAAGATAGATAGTCAATCCGAGAAGGTAAACAGTATGCTCGAGGATTTGCTAAGGGCATGTGTTTTGAACTTTGGAGGATCTTGGGAAGATCAATTGCGCTAGATATACATATGAGCAATACAATCCCTTCTTCATATGAATATTGGTCTTCCTTTAGATTTATTTATATCCCCTCAAATATAAGTCATATAAATGTCATTTACACTATTACTAGTTGGTGTTTGTGGACCAAAAGTAAACATGCTCTTAATAACAATTACATAAATATTTCGTCTCTTTTATTTTTTATTGCATGATACATTTCTCTTTGGATGGATTATAATGGTACGATACCGATATGGAAAATGAAGTACTGGATTATTCACAACATATATGCATATTTTGACACAATATAACCTTCCATTATTTCAAGATTGGAGCACCCACCCCTTACAGTGTATCATGTAGTTTAACTGATTTTGATTGCTTCAGTGGTTGTGTCACTCGCAAACCAAACTTCGTGCATTGCAACAGTTTTGTTCAGCTGCTATTGAACTTCCTCGGTGTACTTCAGCAATCCAGTTCCATTTGCATTAGTTCCTTAGCTCCATGTAGTTTAGAGAAGATTGCTACCCTATTGTTGTTTCATTGGCAACATGGCTTCTACTCGATTCAGTATTGCTTAGTTCAAATTTTTTATTAGCAACAAGACTACTCTTTTTAGCATCATCTGCGTACAATACAATATGTTTATAGAAATTCAGTTATTCCACCTATCCTAAAGCACCTTCATGCAATATGTAGTTTATTTCATCTAATCTGCATTTTGTTCGAATTTAATCTAGCCTATTTTATAAAATGGAGTACCCATAAGAACACATGCATAGAACCCACAAATTTTGTATCATTAAACATTTAAATTCATCTTATAATCTTAGTAACGTAGATCTATCAAAAAACATATTTTTATCTATGAAAATATTTTAAAAGCATTGCTTTGCAAAGTCAACAAAATATTAAAATGAGGGATAGAGATCACTCACCTAAGTGAAGAATCAACCCAAAAATTGATAAGGGTTATCGCTTTGTGATATGTGGCAAATCTTTGACTTTTTCCCATACATGACCTTAGAAGAAAAAAAGGTTGCTTGCAGTCAAAAGGCTGACCATAAAACTGGAGTCTAAGGTACTAGTGATGGCCACCGCGATGTTTAGCCGCAAAAGACATCACAATCTGGTATCATAGCATATCTATATATATGATTCAGACAAAGGTTGCACGGATCTAATAGCCCTGATTCCCAAAATTCTTTGGATCCCCTTTTGTTAATCTCACTTTAATATCTCAATTAAGCTATTTAAATTGAATAAATGATGGAGTTTGGGACTATTTTTTATTAATAGTGGTTAGGAGGAAATTGGAGATGAAAAGAAATGACTAGTGCCAACTAATAGAGCCTGGTATTAAACCTAATCACGAGTTGGGTTAACGGGCCACACCAATCACCCTTAAATTTCTTGCTAATCTGCTTAAAGTTGGTCCAAACTTCAAATAGCCATATCTTGCAGAAGTCTAAAAATTATTGCCTACTCTACGGAATGCAAAACCATCATATCATTCATTTGGAAATTGTTCCACACATTAATTCGGCTGCTATCAGAAATTATAGGTCTTATAGGATTTTCAGGGTCAAAACCATCCAATAAAAATTCTATGGGTGTAAGATGTTACAACTTATTATTATCCAAAGTTACAGCCTCATACGACCCGTTTAGATTTAAAATTAATATTTTATGATGTTTTGATATGTATGATATGGCCGTTACACCCCCCCTCACTGCCTTAGGAATTTCGCCTTTGAAATTCCATCAATCATGGTATGGTCAAACACCGTAGTTATCTTGTATTCCTAACAACCATAAATAACATAACATTCATAAAATAGGCACACACAAGCAATCAAAAATAATGTATGCCTATCCTAGCATGCAATGTACTAAACTATCATACCTAATATCGAGAGTGAAAGTAAAGGCAGTAAACAAAAAGTCTTACCAAGTAAAGAGCCCCAAGTAAGCGGTTCTCGTACCCTTCTTAGTCTCTCAAGTGCTATTGCTCTCATTTTCATCCCATTGATCCTTTACCAACTTCATCGTCTTCCTCCTAATTTGCTTCATATCACATTCTATTATAGCATAGGCCTATGTAGTCTTAAGCTTCCCGTTCAATCTCGATATCATCAAATTAATTCGGTGTCACTGCTATGTCAAAGTCATGCACAAACTTTTGCAAATGAGAAATGTGGAATACATTGTTCACACTCGCCATCGTCTATGGTATGTCAACTCTATAAGATAGGTTCCCAATCCTTTTAACTATCGAAAAAGGACTAACAAATCATAGTACCAATTTCTCCTTCCTACCGAATCTAACTGCATTATTCAATGGAGAGGTCTTGATAAACCCATAATCATCGATGAGAACTCTAGATCTCATTTCCCTTATGATTGTAACTCTTATACCTATCTTAGGTAGCCTTTATCTGTCATCAAGTGGTCCAATCTTCTCTGTCATCTCCCTTATCATATTTGGCTGTAGTATCAGTTCTCGTTCGTTTTCCACCAACATGAAGGAACGTTACATGGTCGATCATATAGTGCCTCAAATGGTGCCATGTCAACGCTAGATTGATGATTGTTGTTGTACGCAAACTCTACAAAATACTAGTACTCATCCCACGAGCCACCAAATTTGAGAACGCAAGCCCACAGGAGATATTGAATGTACGATTCACCTTCTCGATCTGCCCATCTATTTGAGGATGAAGCTATACCTAAGTGTAGATTCATCCTCAGTGCGTCTTGTAAGCACTTCCAAAACCAACTAGTGAATAATGGATAGCTATGACTTACAACGTCCTTTTTCACACGATAAAATCATACTATCCATTTCACATATAGCTAGCTTTGTGGCCATTCTATTAAACATCACATGTATAAACCTAGCACTCTTCATCAATCTACCAACAATGATCCAAATGCAATCAAACCCTCCTCTAGTCCTTTGTAGTCCACCTCTAAAATCCATCAACACTTGTTCCAACTTCCAATAGAGAATTTCTAGCGGTTACAACAAACCATTTGTTTTCTTCTTCTCGATTTCCACCAACTAGCAGTTCATACATTTTGAGATGAATGCCCCGACATCCTTCTTCGTATCCTCCCAATAAATTGTTTACTTCATATCCTTATATATTTTATTGCATTTAGAATGTACAGTCAATCTTGAATGGTGGCACTCTCTTAGCTCATTATCCCTAAATCCATTAGTGTTAGGTACAAACAATCTTCCATCCTTACGGAGTCAACAATCCCGGTCGAGTTTGTATTGCTTCATCTCCTCCAACTCCACTCTTTCCACAATCCTAGAAGCAATCTCTACTAGCCTAGTATCTCATCTCTAGCTAGCTCTGAGCCACTTAATCAAATTCAGTCTAATCGTTAAGCTCACCAACATCCTTGACTCTAGCTCGCATCTCGATTGGAAATCATAACCGCCAATATGCTGAAGCTCCCTGTACTCAAGGAACATTGCCTCTAAGCTAGCATGTCTCCCACTTATGGAAATGGAAACCACATTTCCTTTTCGATGTATGTAGGTATTGTCAAAATCATAAGAGACCATGAACTCCAACTATCATTCATGGCGAAGGTTAAGATCCTCCTACGAAAAGATGTACTTTAACAACTTGTAGTTAGTGACAACTCAAACCTCCTCCTAATAAATAGTGCCTCCAAATCTTCAGTACAAACATGATTGCTACTAACTTCAAATTGTGGTTAGGTACTTCTTCTCATGCGGCTTTAGGTTTCTACTCGCGTAAGCCAGAACCATACCATTCCGCTTCAGTACCACCCCCAATCCTGTACCACAAGCATTAGTGTGTATCACATCCCCTCATTCCCAATTGGAATGGTCAACACTATTTCCCTTGTTAACCTCTCATTCAGACCAATAAATGCATGTTCACACTTCGTGTCCCATGCAAGGGTCGGATTCTTCTTCATCAAGTTGGTTAACTATGATACTACCTTAGAGAAGTCCTTGATAAACCATCTATAATATCCTGCTAATATAAGAAAATCCCTCATGTCAATAGCATTCTTAGGTTTCTCCCAATCCTGAACCATGGCACCCTTTGTAGGATTTATAGCAATGCCCAGCTTAGAAACAACGTAGCCTAAGAACCTTACTTCCCTCCTCTAAAGGTGATAATATGAAAACTTAGCCTTTGGTCGGTGCTTTCTCAATACCTCTAGAATAACCCTCAAGTGCTTCTTGTGTTCTTCTTCCATCTTCGAATAAACAGGATATCATCCACGAACATAAGTACAAATTTATTTTGCTAATATCTAAAAATATGGCACATGAGATCCACAAAGTAATTCGACAAATTGGTTAGCTCGAGCAACATAACCATGCACTCATAATATCCTAACGAAATATGAAATGCAGTAATGACACATCATTCCTTGCCACTCTCAGTTGATGAAACTCTGTCACAAGGTTTAACTGATAGAACATCTTCACACCATGAAGTTGAACAAACAACTAATCTATCCGTGGGGGTGAATACTTGTTCTTCTTTGTCACCTTATTCAACTCACAATAATCTACACATAACCTCAAGGAGCCATTAGCCTTCTTCGCAAATACTTCAGGGGCTTCCCACTCTAAAATACTCCTTCGAATGAACCCCCATCGTAACACGTCGGCCATTTGCACCTCTAGTCCTTTATGTTATTTGGATGTCATACATCATAAAGGCATCACAACTGATTCAGCATCCTTTACCAAATCAATACAAAACTCGATTCATCTATGTATTAGTAATTCGGTCACCTCCTTGATTATGTCTAATACTCCTCTATCATTGCTGATAACTTGTCGTACAGGATTTCAAGCGAATATAGAAATCTAACCATCAGCTCCTCCGGTAGGCAGCCTAACTCTGCCTTCTACTCTCCATCCATTTCAGTATTCACCAACAACCTCTCACAATCCACAACACCACCATCCCTTTGAAGCATATCTGTCCTTAAAATAATACCAAACCCCATGACACTAAAAAGGACATTACAAACAAACATGAATCTATGACTTGATAAGACCAAACCAAGACAAATCATACATAAGCTAGTCGAGTCTCCAATGAGGTTTGTTACATTCAAAGGTCAGTAGACAATTTTGGATTTCAATATTAATCCATCCACCAAGCCACTCGATACAAAGGAATGTGAACCACTGGTATCAAACAAAACTTGATTAAGAGCATCATAAATAGGAAGGATACCTTGAATCATGATGCCTTTCTCCTTCTCCTTCGTTGATAGAGCATTTAAAGAAGTTGGGACAACATTATGAACATATGCCTTCATCATCTACCTCTGCATTATTGGCTCGGACTCTGGTTATGCCAAATTTGTTAAAGTTTAAGCATTTCTTTCCCTTGGCTTTGTAGTTCTTACTAAAATGGATTTTCTCGCCATAGTTATAGTAAATGGGATCCCATTTGCCTTTTTTGACCATCCTTCCCTTAAGCTTGCTTCTTTCCTTTGTTGTTCTTCTACTTTCACTTTCCACCTCCATCACCACCTTGTGGCTTAGTTTCTTCAAGGATAATAGGAAAATTATTCAATTTAGGAAAGAGGCTCTCGTGCCTCAAAGCCCTCTCTATGGCCATATCAGAAGTCTCATCAATGTGGCAATCGTCCTCTCATAAAAATAGTCATTCAATCATGTAATTAACTTCTCGTTCATCTTCATTGGAGTGTTCAAAAAAGATATACCATATTTTGAAAGTGTATCAAACTTAGTTATGTACATCGAGATAGATAGGTCTCCTTGCTTCAAATCAACGGACCTCTTAAAAAGTATCGACTTATGAGCTGCTGGCATAAACTTTTCTTCGAACCGCATTTTGAACTGGCCTTAAGTAAAGTGATCCTCAAGGGTAGCCACTTACAATGCATTCTACCAATTCATTGTCCATCCTAGGAGTTTCCAAGAAGCCAACTTCCTTTCAATGGCGCCTTCCCACTCCATATTTTGAAAGATCCTTTCACAAGTATCAATCCAGTCTTGTACTTCAATGGTGGACTCTGATCCAAGAAACGATTTTCACCTACACTCACATAATCTTTATTTAGCTTGGAAAAATATACCCTTAGCTCCTGTACCTAAGCACCACCATCCACCATAGCTGGGGAAACCTCTTTATGTATTCTGAAGCATGTTCCTCGTCGGCTCATTGAAGACATCTTGTAGCTAAGGGTTAGCAACTACTTCATGGCCCGCTCCTACTTCCACTATTGCACTCTTTGCATGTTAACTCATTCTTTCAATATTTGTAGAATTACAAGTCCCTTATAACAAGGATAAAGTGTTACCATGCATGCAATGCAACTTAACTATATATGTATACACTATTAATTTATAGTTTTGAAAACCAAAATATAATAAGTACGCTCTTTCATATATCACTTGATCATTCTAGAGTATTCCTCTTATTGTATCTCTAATGCACACGATATCAACTTTAGGTCACTCATCAACCTTCGGCTCTGCTATCAAATGCAACGACATCCTACAACTTTGGTACTCAATATAACCTATAGAGTGCATTGCAATGTTACCCTCTCGGTATAAGACGATAGTACGGGGAAAAGTAAACCAATATAAACCAAAAGTTATTGTATATCTCACAACATAAAATATAACATATAATAATAATAAAAAATGGGCAAGATAGATAAGTATAGCTAAGTAAACGAAAATTGGTATTAGAGCGTATAAGATTCACAATAGTTATACGAAGCAAATGGAATGGAGTTTTTACATCAAATCATAAACTCAAAGAAACTTTGTCTCTAATAATATTTTAGCACTACAATAAGCTCCACGGTGCTATATAGAAAAATAATAATAGACTCAAAATAAAGGTATATATAAACGCCAGCCTCCTATTCATCATCTAGACAGCTCCATGTATTAATCTCAGACTACCATCTAGTATATTAATTTAAGAGTACCCGAGATAATAAGAAACAAAACAAAAAAACTTTAAGTTAAACAATAGTCTAGTGTAAGCGATACATATACCTTAAAATACTAAAAAAAACTCTATATAGTAAAAAGAAAGAATGAGTATGAAGGATCATACTTGCTCTATCCCTGTATCCAACAAGTTAGCACATAACATTTATGCATGCCAAACTATTATCATGGGTATATTATAATCTAAAGTACAATATGGGTTATCTAGGTCACTAATATCAAAAGTGCAACATCATCTGACATTCATATAAAACATAACAACCATCAAACCATCTCACATCACATATTGTGTTTTTGGGTATATGATAATCATATGGCCATGTGCTACAACCAGAGACTATATATGTTATCCAGCCTTTTGGCAAGGCCATAACACCAAGAACTAGACCAGAAACCAAGAACAGTCTGTCCCAAAGATCGATTATACACAGGTTCACTATGGATACTGGCGAATTTATTCCGAGTCCAAATTAAGCTACAATTGACAAGACATGAGAAGCAAAGCTATGAGAGGCAACGTTCCAAACTTCAAGTCAATCGAATTTCATATGCTCAAGATATTGATCGATCAAGATCCATAAAGAAAGCCTCACTTCATATCCGTCATGCACCAGCCTCATTTTGTATCCATTATGTACCAACCTCCTTCGTATCTATCAAAGTCGAACTGCTTCATATCCATGGAAGATTGTTATATCGTATCGATCCACCCACTCATCTATTTTCATATCGATCGACCATTGATCAATCCGAAGTACACATGAAGGATCGATGCGAACATCATCATTTTGAGCGATACGAAGCTAACCCATAACATCGATACGGAAAGCATTACCTAAACCGATATGAAGAGTCATTCTAGGTCGATAAAAACAAAGAATGTAAAAGTGGAAGACTCGGTGACTCGGCGTGAAAAGTGGATCGACCCCAGAATATAGCGCCACATCACTCTGATCGGTATGTAAGTGATGGATACAAAAAGATCGATACGAAAGGGATCGATATGAACTCGGCAGCCTTTTGCAAATCTAAACTTAGATCGATCATAACTCAAAATCTACAAGTCCAAATGCCACCAAATTTTCACAGGAGCTTGCATACCACTTCTACTTGGTCTATAATCGATCATAGCCCAAACGGAGTCATTTTTGATCGATACGAATTGTGTACATATCGATCATGGATCGGTCCCAAATGTCAAGGGATCGATCTGGTGGGTCCATCCACGTGAGAGAAGGGGTCTTCCGGGATCTGAGCAAGGTATTTTCAGTCTACACCTATAAATAGCAGTCATAGGCCTTTAGAAAAGGGACTTTTGGACTCTTCTACACTGATACTCTGCCGAAATCTCCATTGTATCTTGACTATACTGTTGTAATCAGTTGTATCCAACGAGAATAATCAATAAAATAGCAAACTTTCTGTAGTGGACGTAGGCTACAACGCCACACCACTTTAAATCTCTGTGTTCTTATGCTTTTGTTTGCCTATTTTTGGTGTATTTGTTATATTAACCTCATTTTTTATTTATATTCTTTACTTTGATCTCTTCAAACACGCCTAAAGAGTGTTGTGCCCAATTTTGGTACAAACAATATCCTTATCTCGGTTTCCCTCATGCTAGAATTCTTGCCACTCCATTAGGCTAGAATACCAGACTCACGTCCTATAAGTCCAACCTAGATCATCGTCCTAGGATGCAAAGTCGCATCCTATAACTCAAGTGACCATCTTCACAAAATATTTCTTTACTAACATACATCGAAACATCTGAGTCACCATCGACCCCTTAAGCACACGTCCAGTAGAACATGTACTGAGTCCTCTAATAGCTCCCCTCGTCAAACTTGCCTCCTTGGACCATCATCACAACTCTTATACTCGAGTTCTCCCCATTTGGAACTTCAAAGTACCATCAAAAATCAAAGAACTCAATCATCTCGTTTAAAAATAACATTTCTACTTACATCATCTCTAAAGAAGAACCATCATCATTCCATA
This sequence comes from Allium cepa, assembly GCA_030765085.1. Taxonomy (NCBI): domain Eukaryota; kingdom Viridiplantae; phylum Streptophyta; class Magnoliopsida; order Asparagales; family Amaryllidaceae; genus Allium; species Allium cepa. The sequence goes on along the minus strand of CM060937.1, from coordinate 281,244,565 downwards.
GTGAACTAGCATCGATCATCAACATCATTTATTTATTAGTCGTGGTCATTTCTCTTAAACCAAGCATCAAATTAACATACGCTCAATTAGGAACACTTCCTTATGCACTCCTACCGCGTCGCTAATTTAGGATGGCTCGCTACCGACCTATATGGATCGAATCTGAGCCATCTGGTTTGGTACTTAGCCAAAATTTAGCTATGTACAAACCCATTCCTCTCTTTATTGCTCCTTCTAGAGTTATCCCTGCATTTCTGCTTCATAGCCTGAAGTTCCGTCTACTCTAAGTCTAAATGGGCGGGTGGTAAATCCATACCAAGTCTCCCCTACTCCAATCCAAAGCCTTCATCACCCAAGCTTGAAGTTCGCACCATGATTCCCTAAAGTAGGCTCTCGTCCTTCCTCTATCTCCACACCATTGCATATTTGCGTTTTGCACTCCAAAATATGGGTCGGTACCGATCCATATAACTTAGGCAAATTTTTGCCTAAGTTAGCTTCCAAACTCCGCCTCCCAATTTTAGTCTATTTTTCTGCATCATTTTGCATGAATTATATAGATCTACATCTATACTCCTCCAGCAATTCTAACTCCACTCTATCTAGTTTGTTCCATCGATCAGAGTTTCCATCATTTGTGCAACATCCTTGGATGACTTATCTCTTTGGCCACTCTATATGCACTGTTCTTATGGATCATAATAACTATATATCACGTTCAATCGGCATTTTCAACCAAATAATCATACAAGCATACATATACATTCGAAAAATACTTACATACATCATAAAGGAAGCATATATATCATCAATTTCTTATTTAACACCAAATCATCTAGATCTAGCCTATTTTATAAAAACTGAGTATCCATAAAAATGAGTGCATGAATCCAACAAAATTTATGTTTAAAATTTATATAAACTTAGGTAAACTTAGATCTATCAAAAATCATATTGTTATCTTTGAAAATATTTATAAAAAACTGTTTATTACCAAGTCAACAAATATAGTAAAGTAATGGATATATATCACTCACTTAAGCGAAGAATCAAGCCAAAAATCACCAAATAACTATAGATTTGATCTATATGATAGTTGCACGGATCCCAAATCTTTAATTCCTAAAATCCTCTAGATCTTACTTTGTTAACCTCACTTTAGTCTCTTAGTGGATTAACTAAATTAAAGAAAATATGGAATTTAAGTTTATTTTAGAGTAATGAAGGTTAGGAGGTAATTAGAAATAAAGAGAAAGATTAGTGGCTGCTAATGGAGTCTGGTATTAACCATAATCCATAGTTGGGTTAATGGGCCAAGCTAATCATCTTTTAATTACCAGCTAATCCGTCTAAAGTCAGTCCAAACTTCAAGTAGTTATATATTCTAAACCGTAAATCCAAAACCTATTATGACCACACTATGGAATGGTAAACCATCATTTCTTTCATTTAGAAGTGGTTTCAGAACCTAATTCAGCTTTTATCTAATGTTGTGGAACTTATAAGGTTTTTAAGGTAAAAATCATCTAATTAAAATTCTAGGGGTGTAAAATATCACTCCCTATAATTATCCAAATTTATAGCCTCATGCAACCCAATCTTTATTATAAAATAATATTTTATGATCCTTTAATACATAAAATATGGGTCATTACACATGTCTTTAGTAGAGTTAAAGAACTACCGATATTTCATTTCAAGTATTTGATGGTGAAAGGGTTCATAGGTTCCAGGTCAGAAAGCATCCAACAAGTTCTTACATTTGCTCGTAAGCAAAAGGACACACATCTTCAATACCTAGAGGAATTCAATGAACCTATCTAGTCACTCATTAAATGGAAAAGACTTATAGCCATTCCATGTTTCACATCATGTTTCACATTTTGCATTTACGTCTACCTCTGGATGCCTGGTAGTAGGTAGACATGCTTTGACGTCCATGGAAGATTCAACACCATGCCCTCAAGCATGGTTTTTACTCTTCCTCCATAAAGACTCAATTCTATCAAGGGCTTGTGGATTGGAGTTCATGGAACTCCTACTAGATTCACCTGCGAAGGGCAAAGTCAAACCCAATATTTCATGCATTAATTCCATAAGTCATACTATTAAGAAGCACGTATTGCTATAGGTTTATATTATATCAAAAATGGTTCAGTTGGTTCCTAAATCAATCATAAAATGTAGCTCAATCGATCTAGAAATCAAATTCATAGCTAAGCATTTTTAGACAAAGTTCGGATATCGAATCGAATCTATAGGTTTAGAGCAAAATGCGCCTTGGGTATTAGTCTAGAGCAAGCATATGACATTTATTTCTAGATCTTTTACATGTATAGATCGTTTATTTTAAGACGTTCATTTTAAAGATTGAAGCATATCCACACTTATTAATTAATGTAATTCACTTTTAATCGAACTTCTCGAAATAATTTATTTTAATCTTAAGTGTTAATATCTAAACGCCCTTCATTACATTTATAAATACTTAATTTACTTTTTTAAAAACTTCTATATATTTACTAAAAACCTTTTTAGAATTATATATATGTGTGTGTGTGTTATCCTACCTTTTGGCAAGGCCGCGACACCAAGGAATTGACTAGAAACAAAAAAACGTCTGTCCTGAAGATCGATTGTACACAGGTTCATTATGGATGTTCATAAATTTTGTCCGAGTCCTGATCGAGCTACAATTGATGTGACAGGACCAGCAAAGCTATAAAAACTAATGTTTCAAATTTCAAGTCAATCGAAGTTCGTGTGCTCAAGATACGATCGATAAAATCCAAGGAAATCAACTCACATGCATCCGTCTATTCGTATCCATCATTTCACATCCATCTGTTCGTATCCATCACCTTATATGTTGTTTGTATCCATCACGTACACTCAACTGCGTTTCCACTCAGCCTGGTTCTACTTTGTATCCATCAAATTGGTTCAACTTTATATCGATCAGTTGGAGACAATTTGCCTCGATCCCAATCGCATAGTTCGTATCGATCAATCAATGATCAATACGAATAAAACATCAAACAAACAATACAAAAAAACCTCCAACTATCGACACAAAATGGTCCTCAGCTATCGATATGAAATAGTCTATGAGTAGATACGAACAAGGCCATGGCAATCGATACGAATAGGACAACATCGATCGATACGAACAAGATTCGACTGGATCGATACGAACAAGCTACACCCCTCTGAAAGACTCGGTCACTCGGCATGAAAAGTGGATCAATCCGAGGGGTTAGTGCCAAGTCAACTTGCAAGCACGTGCCCAAAAAGTGATATGAACAGGATCGATATGAAGGAGTCGGCCTTCAAAAAATACATAATTGCATCAATCTAAACTCACAATCTACAAGTCCAAATGCCACCAAATTTTCAAAGGAGCTTACGTACAACCTAAAGAATGTTCATGTTCAATTTTGACTCAATTAGGCCAAATCTTGATTAATACAAAATTCGTTCATATCGATCACGAATCAAGTGTGAACCATATGAGATCGATCGCATGGGCGCATCCCATGCCAGAAGAGGTCTCCCGATCTAAGCGAGATATTTGCATCGCACACCTATAAATAGCATCCCAAGGTCTGCAGAAAAGGAACTTTTAGCTCTCCTGCATCCAAACTCTGCCGAAACAATTTTTGTACTCAAAGATCACTATTGTACTCGAAATCTACTCATGTAATCTACCGTAACCAGTTGCAATCAGCAAGCAAACATCAATAAAATCATCAATTTCATAGTGGATGTAGGACATATGTCGAACCACTCTAAATCTCTGTGTTTCTGCATGTTTTTCTTATTTGTTTTTGAAGTGCTTGTTAGATAATCCTCTTTTTACATTTACTTTCTTCATTTTATCTCTTCAAATACTTTCAAAGAGTGTTGTGCCTAATTTTGGTACAAACACTTTGGTGCTTTTACTGAGAAAACACAGTTTTTCTCCTGCTCGTTGGATCTACTACTAATATTGGATTGCACAAATCTAAGAAGAAGATCCAGATCTCAAGTTCAAAGTTCTTCCATCCTATAGAGATTTGCATCAAATTTAGGAAAGAGCTCCGCTATTCATCATGGTAAACACAAGGGCCACTTCTACTACTGCAGATCCAGAAGGACGGGATTGATAAAATCCCGTGCAACTTCCTCCGACTGATCAAAATGCTACCGGACCATCAGATCTGCAAGGCCATGTCACCAGGGAAGAGTTTTCAAATGCTAATGTAAGAGATGACACAGAGCCGTCGGCAACTTACTCAACATCTGCATGCCAACGCAGAGTTGACCAATTAGCTGAATCGCCAAAGGCGTAGGAGATCCAGGAGGGATCAGGCTTCCTAATCATCTACTGAGAGTTCAGCTTCTTCATCTATCATCACAGATCCACCCGCCCATGGCTAGAAGGGAGTTATACTCAAGCTACTGACATCGGTACGCACTGAGCCTTGGGCAACTAAGATTTGTCCCGTCCACTAGCCATCAGACTGAACCCTCCTTCCAAGGAGGTACTATTCCATATCATGTTACAGACAATCGCACTACCACCACTGCTGTTGAACCGGGAGCTGATACCCGAAACCGAGCAGATCTGATCCAACGTCAGCATATCCCCAAACCTTACATCCCTGAATACTTAGAACCAAGGAGGTGGGACATGGACCGTTGACTACATTCGACCCAACCTCACATTGTGGAACCCGACCACACCTTGGCCTAGCACACCCAAAATGACCATATGTCAGATATACCGACGATGATACGTCAAATGATCCATGAAAGTCAGGGTCTCACTAATGATGACCGGGGAATCTTTCGGAGTCATACCCCTTTCACTGCTTACATACTCTATGCCGAACCACCTCTGCAATTCAGGATGTCGACTCTATCCATCTATGAAGGGAGCTCAGATCCCAGTTAGCATATTTTGAAGTACGAATGGTTGATGAATGCTGCATGAGCTGATGATGCAGTTAAATGCTGAAGTTTTTCGATCTCTCTTGGAGTCATAGCTACCATGTGGTTTACCCATCTGCTACCTCGATCTATCTCGTGTTTTGATCAGTTGGTGACAAAGTTTGTTAAGCAGTTTTCGATGCATGTAATAAGACCGAAGGATGTTAACACTTTGTCTAGTGTTACTCAAGCTCCTGGAGAGACGCTCAGACGTTATTTGGAAAGATTTCATGATGCGTATGCTGAGATTAGCAATCCCAACGATAACTCCATTCTGATAGCACTAACTAAGAGAACTGATCCCGATTTTGAATTGGGCAGCTGGTTGGCCGGAAAACCTCCTACATCATTGGATCGTTTCTATTCCAAGGTAGCCCAATTCTTGAGAAGGGAGGATACGAAATAGTCTAGGAAACCGGATGACTTAGGGCCCAGTGTGGAAGGAATCTAGAGTAATGTAGCTGTTAAACAATCCAGGGAGTGCTCCGGAAAAGTGCAATTGAATATTCAAAATAAACAGAATCAACAGAGAGGTAGTGAAGATCGAATAAGAAACGAGATCAGAATTGTGGTCCACGACATAGGGCTCCCATGTTTGATACGTATACTCCTTCGAATACGTCGCTGGAGGATGTGTACTTACATACTTGTAATACCATTCAATATAAGAAACATGCCCCAAGACCATCATCGGAGAAGCAAATCCAGATAGGAAAATTCTGTAGATTCCCCGATAACTACAGCCATAACACGAATGAGTGACGTCACTTGCAGGATCTCATTGAAAAGTTGGTAAGAGAAAGGAAGTTGGGGCAGTTTGTGCAGGCACCGTAGTCTGAAGGCGTGGGCCCGTCAAGTCAGAATCGTGTACCTAACTAGGCAAGACCGGAGGAACCTGCTCATAGGTTAGTGATAAATACCGTTAGTGGCGGTCCTCATCCAGCAGACTGAAGCTAGAAGGAAATGGAGTCGTATGCTAGTTCTATTCGACATGCAGACTTCGAATGTTGTAGTAGTTTTGAAAATGTGGCTTCGGGCAAACAGCAGAAGATGATGACTAATGACATCATGTTTCGAAATAGAGATGCTGACAGGGCCGAAGCCCTCACTATTGATCCACTTGTCATATTAGCTCAAGTAGGTCCTGCATGGATGAAGAGGATCTTAGTCGACAATGGAAGTTCTATGAATATATTGTTTAAGCAAGCCTATGATCAGATGAAGATGGAGACTAAAGATTTGAAGCCTTGTCAGTTCCGTATTCACGGCTTCAATGGGAGTGCAACCATACCCACTAGAGTGGTGGAATTGCCAGTGGAGTTAGGAATTGAAGAATGCCGGAGAGTCCGGATTTTGCAATTTGTTGTATTGGACATAAACTCGTTGTACAATGCTTTCTTGGGCCAACCGGCCATAGATGAGTTCAGGGCTACCATTTCCCTATAGCGTTTGACTCTAAATTTCCCCACCGACCATGGAGTTAGAGTCGTTCAAGGAGACCAGGCTGCTGGAAGAGCCTGTTATATTGCTGAGCTGCGTGAGGCACAGCGAAAGAAGAAAAGAATGGGCGTAGGGGAATTTCTCTGCGTCCGCTTCGTTGAAAATTGACAATTGGTGCCTGGGCCCAGGCCCGGGCACCCTAACCAATTCCAAAGAGATCTTGACCCGAGAGATAACAAAAGAGAAGATGAAATAAAGACAGTCAAGCTTCTCCAGCTGAACTGATGATCGATGTCTCGATTGACGATAACAACGATTCTAGAATGATAAAGATTGGATCTTAATTAAGCCAACAAATGCAAGAGGAATTGGTTGAATTTCTCCAATCAAACCTTGATGTGTTTGCCTGGACACATTTTGACATGTGTGGAATCTCCTCAGACATTGCGAGCCACACATTGAATATTGATCCACGGCACATCCTGGTCAAACAAAAAAGGCGTGGTATGGATCCATAGAGATCTGCTGCCCTTAAGGAGAGGTAGATAAGCTTAAATGGAATGGGTTTATTTAAGATGCATTGTATCTGGAATGAATATCCAGCTCTGTACCTGTCGAGAAGCAAAACGGGAAATGGAGAATGTGTGTCGGCTATTCGGACTTGAATAAAGCTTGCCCCAAGACAGTTTTCCACTTCCTTGAATCGATCAGCTTGTAGATTCAACGACTAGACATGAACTCCTATCCTTCATGGATGCATATTCAGGCTACAACCAGATACCCATGCACTTGCCTGACCAGGAGCATACCAGCTTCTTGGACGGTCTAGGACTCTATTACTTTAAAGTTATGCCTATTGGTGTCAAGAACACCGGTGCAACTTACCAACGATTGGTTAATAGGATGTTCGCCAACCAGATTGGGAAAACCATGGAGGTATACGTAGACGACGTGCTAGTGAAATCATGATTCTCCACTAATCATATTAAACACCTGGAATCAATATTTAATATCCTCCGAGAATACAAAATGAAGCTCAATCCGCTGAAATGTCACTTTGGGGTCGCATCTGGAAATTTCCTAAGGTTTATCGTCAATGCTCGAGGAATTGAAGCCAATCCCGAAAAGATATGGACGATCAGAAATCTTAAGACTTCAAGTACCATAAAGCAAGTCCAGAGTCTCAATGGGAAAGTAGTGGCACTAAGCAGGTTCATTTCAAAATCCACTGACAAATGCATTCCCTTCTTCGATTTGATTCAAAAAGGGAAACAGAACTTTGAATGGACCACGGGATGTGAGGTCGCATTCCTAGCATTGATTCAGCATCTCTCTACACCGCCTATTTTATCAAACCCTATCGATTACGAGAAATTGTATCTTTACTTGGCGGTATAAAAAAAATGCGATCAGTACTGCCCTAATTTGGGAGGGAGACCGAGTACAAAAATCGATCTACTATATTAGTCAACGATTAATCGGAGCTAAGAGAAATTATCCGAAGCTAGAGAAGTTGGCTTATTGTCTTGTTATTGCCTCAAGGAAGCTCCATCCATATTCCAGGCTCATCCTGTCACCGTTTACACCGACCAGCCATTACGACAGGTCCTTAGGCAGACTGAGATGTCTGGTAGGTTACTCAAATGGAATATCGAGCTAAGTCAGTTAGATATCACATATACTCCAAGGCGATCCATTTAAGGAAAAGTCCTAGTGGATTTCATAGCTGAACTTACCATCCCAGAGGACTTGCTTGAAACCAGTGAATCATCCAAATATATCTGGAAGCGAATGATGCATCAAATGATCGTTGCTCAGGTGTCGGGGTTGTACTTGAAAGTCTCGAAGGTCGATCCATATGATATGCTTTGAAGTTTGATTTTCGTGCAATCAACGGTGAAGCTGAATATGAAGCCTTACTTGCTAGATTGAGACTTTCCCGAGATCTAAAAATCATTGCTGTGGAGATATATTGTGATTCGCAATTAGTTACGTGTCAAATTCGGGGAGAGTACCAGGCCAAAGATCGAAGATTGGCTGGTTACCTAGATTGGGTCTAGGAGATACTTAATCGGTTTGATTATTATGCTCCCTACTGCATCCCCCGAGAGCGCAATCAAAAGATGATTCATTGGAAAAGCTAGCCATCATAGATGAAGCACAACAAATGGGATTCGTTCCTATGGAAACATTGTCTTCCTCAAGCATTGATCGAATGGAAACATATTGGGTATTTGAGGTCGTTCCCGACAAGGAGTCGTGATGACTCCGTTCAAAAATTACCTCGAGCATGGAACACTGTCGGAGCGCAGGAGTGAAAAAAGACAAATTCTTCGAAAATCTTCACGTTTCACTATTCAGAATGGAGTCATGTATAGAAGAGGATACTCTGTTCTTCTGCTCTAGTGTATCGCTCACGATGAAATCAAAGGAGTGTTGCATGATGTACACGAAGGAGAATGGGGCAATCACACCGGGGGACAAGCTTCAGGTAAGAAAGTACTTTGATATGGATACTATTGGCCGACTGTGAATCGTGATGCATCGGATTACGCCAGGAAATATGACAGATGTCAAAAACACGCACGGATTCCTAGAGCCCCTCCTATCGAAATAACCCAGATGGTCAGTCCATGGTCGTTTGCAGTCTGGGGCATTGATATTATTGGCTCTCTACCTCTAATCAAAGGTGGTGTGAAGTACGCCATCATCGCTGTTGATTACCTTACCAAGTGGGCTGAAGCTGAACCCCTTGCTACAATCATGACGAAGAAGATGATCAACTTTGTAGTCCACAATATTATCTGCCGATTTGGTCTCCCACATACCATCATCACTGATAATGGAACCTAATTCGACAATGTTGAATTTAAGAACTTCTATCAGCGATTCCACATTCAAAAAAATTCTTTACAGTTGCACACCCTCAAGCGAATGGACAGGTTGAAGCTATGAACAAAGTTATAAAGTCTATTCTGAAGAAATGACTGGAAAAGGTCGGGGACAAGTGGGTCGATGAACTTCCTATGGCTCTATGGGCTTACTGAACAACCCACAAGTCAGGGACCGGACACACTCCATTCTCTCTTTCCTACGGTTCAAAAGTTGTTATTCAAGTCGAGATGGAAGCACCTTCTCATCAAGTGACTTATTATGATTCAAAGACAAATGCCATATTACTGACTGAATCCTTGGATTTATTGAATGAGAAGCGCGAAGAGGCTGATCTGAGGGAATACCAAAGTCGAGTTGCTCGATTATACAATGCCAAGGTTCGACCCCAGACCTTCGAACTCGACGATCTCATTCTCAAAAGAATCTACCCGGTTCCTTTGCATATGAAACCAATGTGGGAAGGGCCGTATGTGATTGAACGAAAGCTCGGAGATGGCACATTTAAATGGTCGACCGTTGACGGTCTTACTCTGCCAAGAGCCTGGAACAGCAAAAGCCTTCATTGCTACTAAACATGACAGGCTTTATTTATTTAGTCTACTTTTCATTAGTAATTTGTTTTTGCATTTCAAAATTTGAATTTGTAATAAGGTAACTGACTTCGTCGTATTTTCTTATTTCAGCGATAAAATACAATCTCTTCAAGCCAAAGCTGTGATTTATTGAATGTATCATATAACCATCACGATTCACAAAGAGCTAAGTTCCATCATACGGTAGGATTTATTCAAATAGGGAGTAACTGTGATACGACCGGTTACTCGCTAAGTGAAACCCAAGCTCGGGGGCAAGTCACAACACTGAAGCCAAAGAGGGATTGATACACGATAATCCTTTAACTAACTCCAGTCTCCCAGAGTGCGAGCTGTAGTATAACTTATAATTATGGTTTTGAGGAGGGTGGATCCGTCCACCTAATGACCTCGCCCGTATCCGAACCAAGTGTGAGGAGGATGGATCCGACCATCTACGATCCTGATAAATCCATTGTTCCCATAGTGCGAAGAAAATTCAAACGCCTAAATGGACGTGACTGACCGTCTATCGGCCAACTCCAAGTTCCCAAAGCATGAACTGAAGTATAAACATCAACTTTAAGCTCCCAGAGTGAGAATTAGAGTATAAAAATCAACTTCAAGTCCCAGAGTGCGAGTTGGAGTATAAACACTAACATCGGATTCCCAGAGTGTGAATCGGAGTGTCAACATCAACCAACTTCAGGTTCCTGGAGTGTGAACTGGGGTACAAATGCCGACTAACTCCGGATTCCCAGAGTGCAAACCGGAGTATCAACCGTAATTAAGTATAAGTCCCCAGAGCGCAGATTGGAGAATAAACATCGACTAACTCTAAATCCCCAGAGAGTGGATTAGAGCTTAAACACAAACCGAATACGATTCTATCATCCGTAACCTAACTTTGAGTCCCTAGAGTGCAGTCAGAGTATAAGCACAACTCGAATGTGATTGACCACCCGCAAACATCTAAGTCTTCAGAGTGCGGACGAAATGCTAAGTATCAAGCGAGTGTGATTTACCATCCATATAATAACTTGAGTCCCCAGAGCGTGGACATATCCTTAAAACTTAAGCTGGCGTGATTAACCGCCATCATACAAATAAAATCCTTGGAGTGTGGATGCAACCTTCAATAGAAGAGCGAGTGTGATTCGATCACTCAAACTGTCATTGTTCCAGCACCGATTCAATGACGCTAAGCTCGATGTGTTGAAAGCGAAATGCAATCACTAGCCGATCTTTACAACTTATCCCTAAGATTAAGGGTAGAACTTAAGTGTTGATCACTGACTGAAGCAATGCAGCATCGAAGTTCAGCTTATTGTTTGGACACGACTCATAGTCGTGATTCCAGGACTTAACAAATAAATTCAAAAACCTATCCAAAGGTTGAAACCTTACAAGTATACTGAACAAGAATTCAAATGTTGGAAAATTTAAGCAAATAAATGATAATTAAGTTGAAGACAAAATAGATTTTCATTTCAACTATTTATAGAAGGAATTTATGTACAAGTCATTTCCAAAAATCCTACTAGTAGGGGATGAACCCGCACCTATTCATGGCTAACAAAAGCTAAAGAAATTCCTATATACTCAAAAACGAGTTGAAGAAGCATATCTACTCTTTTATCTTTTTAGTTTCTTCTTCGGCGTAGACCCGCTAGAGTTGCTACTGAGTTTCCTCTTTGAGCCTTTACCCTTCGGTGGGCCGGTCTCCTTTGGGGGGCATTACATCGATTTCCTCCTTCGAACCTAAGTGTATGAGAATACATCCAGCAGGCGGAGTCAGAGGGGTCAGGTCCACTATAGGAGGCAAAATAGGCACGCTGGTGTCGACAATAGTGCCACCAGGAAATATCATTTGTAACGGGGTCGGACCAGAGCCATCCATTCCACCTCTAAAGTTGCTGGTCCGGGCAGCTGCTTCCATTTCAGCGTTAATCTCGGTTATAATTTCTTCCTCGTGCAGTGTTTGTGCATTGCCGAAAAAGCTTGCGATTAGGAATGAGGAGCTGGTGCTGGCGCTACTCTACTCATGACAAACGACAAGTCAGAGAAAATGTAACAACCCGCATATTTATCGATTTTATATTTGAATATTTGATTTACATATTTTATCGATACTCGGAATTTAGTCTGAAAAGATACTTTTTGCATACGGTCGAATTAGAACTCGGGACCACTTCCATTGAGTTCAAAACGCTGTTTGCGATTTTTTGAGTATAAATTTTGATATGTTTGGAGTAAGTGGAATTTTGCCATTTTTCACTTAGGGCTTTGGTTTGGGCTAAGCCCAATAACCCCACTTATTAACTCGGTCCCAATCCTCTCCTCTTTATTTACTTCCTTTCTATTTTCCTTATACTCAAGCTTTTATATCAATGGAGAGTGGAATGGGAAATTGAAACTCAAGCCCTAGTTTTTGTTTGCAAATCAAGCTCTAGCTCCAAACTAATAGAAGAAACTTTGGTAAGCCTCTCTTCTTCTTCTCCAACTCATTCTTTTATCAATTTCAGAAATTCCTAAACCTAAATTTGGGAATGTTCTTCTTTTTGAGCATAGATTCAAGCTTATTTGGGTTGTGTGGAAGAGTGGCTGATTCTCCCTTTGCTTTCAAGCTTCTTCTTCATTGTTTTTGTGAAAAGGTGAGATTTTTATCTCACATCTATGACTATAATTATCTTTGGTTGTTGGGTATGAATTCCTAAAACTTCTTCATGTGCATTTACTCTTGATTTGGATTGGTTTTGTGAATATTCCAATTTTTTGGGTTTTTAAGTCAAATTTGTGTCAAAATCCTTTTATGGATGTTTGATCATGCTTTGGATGATGCATCGAGGAGCATATAGGGCTGGGTTGCCGATTGGCATAAACCCTTAGAGCCAATGTTCGTCCGGTTGCATTTTGGAAGAGTTTGCTTTTCATTTGGATAGGATGAAAAACAGCCCAAGCATGATTCAGTCGACTGAAATCTCTGTTCAGTCGACTGAATCTGGAACCTGAAAGTTTCCAGGCAGGGTTTAGTTGATTGAAAATCTCTATTCAGTCGACTGGAAACAGAAAGTTCTCAGGTAGGGTTTAGTCGACTGAAATCTCTGTTCAGTCGACCGAACCTGGAAACAGAAAGTTTCCATGCAGAATTCAGTCAACTGAAAATCTCTGTTTAGCCAACTGAATTTGCTGTTTAGTCAACTGAAAATCTCTGTTTAGTCAACTGAATTTGCTATTTCAGCCCACTTTGCCTTTTGGGATTGAATTTCCAATTTGAATCGATTCGTGATGATCCTATTTGCTGTTATCATTTATTACGACTTTGATGACTCCTTTTTAGGGATTTTTCAATATCCATTTCGATGGATTCTTTATCGGTTTCTTTGGATTTGATTCATGTCTTCGTATGTGGATTTTAATGATTGATTGTTTCTACAATCATTTTTATAGTTTGTCACTTTAAAAATATAAAGGTTTTCAATGCTAGCAGTAAATATCAAAACTCTTTCATCAAAATGATTTCAAAACTATTTTATTACAAAGCTCGTTTCTTAAACCGTTGTCCAATCTACTAGCATATACAAACCTTTACCTCATTCGTATGAGAAATCTAATTAAACGGCTTAGTAAAACAAGTGGTATGAAACGCTTGTGTTTACTTCGTCGGTTAATTCTTGGACTTGTTCGATTGAATCTCTTGTGACAATTTTCTAATGGAGATCTACAATTTCTTCGTAAATATTTAAGTTAAGCTAGTGGTTATGGGACATGAAGCTAAGCTCATATATTTATTAGCTTACTGTAATTGACACTTCTTGATGATCATGACGATCATTTTTGTGATTTAGACTAGCAATTGTGCGATGTCTCTTTGTCTGCGAGGGATACTAGACCCCGTTTCAGTGTGATTTCGACCCACACATGTGGGGTAGCACCCCATGGTCTTCGGGCCGTTTGTGTGTCAAAAATTAATGGCTAGCTACCATGAGATAACATCTCGTTCGTGTGATACATATGTTGGTGAGTTTTCATGCTCCCGTTCGTGTGATAGGCCTCCCCCCCCCCTTTTTTTTATGATTTCTGGATTTCGTGTGTTGATTTCTAGAATTTGTGCCTCACCAATTTTAGTGATTTTCATTGATATGATTTATCAATTTATGTGAATTGGTGAATTCGTGTGTCATTGACTTGTTGTGAATACAAGTTTTGGGTATGAAACCCGTTTTGGATCTTTGAGAAGATTCTTGTGATATTGATTAATCTCATGTTGATTTTCAATTACATACTTATAATAGTATGCCATTATGGTTATCATATGTTTATGCCATATCTCTTATTCTATATCATGTCATCTGATATTTATAGCTAGACTGGTCCGTTTATTATTTTCTTATGAAATAATACTCGGGTCAGACCAAGATGTTACAGGTGCTTCTGCTTGACTTCTCCCCAAGGATTCACTACTCTGACTTTTGGCTAACTACTTAGATTAGTAGTTTTTGGATGTATACAGCTGAGATATAGACTCTATGATGTATAGTTATTCTTTCGTATAGCACATGTTGCTAATCTTTTGGGTTCTTGTGGATCTTTCTGACCACTACTTGATGTACACTTTTATGTGTTATATATTCATATCTTTTTCCGCCTTTGTGATATGGATGTCTGTTACTATTTTGTGTTATGTTTATTTCTATATTTTTTTCCGAAGATTATATATAGCCACTGTGTGATAGCTTTGAGTTTGTATCGGTATGTCGGATTTCCTCCTTAAATGAAATATGCTCTACTATCTGACATATCGGTGCTCGCACAAAGATATTACACGGATGGTCGCTCCTTAACAGCCTTATTCTCCGTGCTAGTTGACAGCATTACTCCGTAGTGTTCTTAGCTAGCGTGGGTATAGAGGTGGGGCATCACAGCTTGGTATCGGAGCCAAACATCGAAACAATGTAGAATAATTTAATAAGGATCATCGTCCTAAGTCCATCTTAGGAGTCGTGCCTTAGGATTTAATTCGTGTCTTCGTACCATTCTATCCTATTTTCTTTTATGATTCCTTGTTTTATTTATCAAGGTTGCTTGATATTCATTTGGTGAATAACCTTTTTCTTCTTCTTTCTTTCTTTCTAAAGGAAGGGAAATGGTTAGACCAGGCCGTCCCAGCGTCGGTCAATCTAGTGCTACTCCCCAAGATGGAGTTTTTATGTCTGCCCAGCAGCTTCTTGATTTAGTTAAGAATGCTCAAGCAGCTGGTTCTAATTCCGAACCTACTTATCCTAAGTCTGGATTTTCACGTTTGTGCAATGATTATACCAACTTGGGTGGGAAGCCATTCAAAGGTTCTGAAACTATTATTGAAGTCCAGGCTTGGTTAAGAACATGCGATCGAATCTTTTCTCGCATGAACCTCATTGATCTTCACCGAGTTCAGGTGGCCTCTAGTATGCTCCAAGAAAGGGCATTGGACTGGTATAAACTTCTTATTTCTGAAATCAATGAAGCGGATCTCACCTGGGTGCAATTCCGGGAACGCTTCGAATTAAAATTTGTGCCAGAAGCTGAGAAGGTGACTATGGCTCGTCATTTTATAGACCTTGTTCAAGGTGAATCCTCCGTGACTGATTATGTTGCATCCTTCGAGTCACTTTCCAAATATGGGGTTGAATACATCAACAACCCATGAAGAAGAACCAAAAATTTGTCTATGGCTTAAACAAAAATCTCAAGAAGCCATTACTTCTAAAGTTAGAAGTTCCCTTTGACTAACTCATTGACATCGCTCTTCGTCTTGAAGAGGCGGATAGGGAAAGTGATGTTGAAGTGGTGGGTCCCAAACCAAACTTCAACAACAAGAAAAGGCCAAACAAATTCAAAGGTCCTTATCCCAACAAAAAGGGTAAGCAAGCAACTCCTGCTGCAAAGGCTCCTTCTCCTAGTAGTGGGAAATGCTTCAACTGTGGGTCTAGGGACCATTTTGCGAACAAGTGTTCAAAGCCCCGTTGTTGTCGCTATTGTAAGAGCCTGGATCATTATATACATCAATGCCTCAAACTTGAAGGCAAGAAGGAGGGAAAGTTAAATGTTGCTCAAGCCCCTGGAAACACATCTCGTGGTCAAGGTACATCTCATTCTATCCTGGATGGTATTATTATATTTCGTTATCATCCTCTTCGAGTTCTTTTTGATACGGGTGCGTCCCATTCTTTTATATCAAAAGAACTTGTTGATACCTTTTCTGTGGATGTTATGTGTTTAATGACTTCTCTGAGAATTGCGAATCCGGTTGGTGGATCCGCGACAATCAGTTTATTGTGTAATGATGTCGAGATTATTTTGTGTGATTTTTCTTTCCGAGCCGATTTGCATGTCATGCGCTACTTAGGCTTTGGAATGATTTTGGGAATGGATTGGCTTTACTGTTATGAAGCTCTTATCCAATGTCCTGAGCGGACTATTCATCTTCGACATCCTCAATCTGTTAAGTAGATTTCTATTAATCTTAGATTCGGATTCCATTTTGGTTGCATCTTTATACTCTTTAAATCCTCATAATGACGATAATGATGATGAGGAAGATATTATTTCTCTTATTCACGTTGTTCGTGAATTTTCTGACATATTTGAGCCCGTTTTAGGATTACCACCTAAGCGAGCAATTGAGTTCAAAATTAATCTTATTCCTGGAGCTCAACCTATTACTCGTCCTTCTTATCGCATGTCCAATAAGGAAAATGAAGAGATGCGCAAACAATTATCCGAATTGGAGACGAAGCAATTTATTCGCTCTAGTTCCTCGCCTTGGGGAGCTTCGGCAATTTTTGTGAAGAAATCCGATGGTACTCTTAGAATTTGCGTTGATTACCGCAAGCTTAATGATCTTACTATCAAAAATAAATATCCTTTACCTCGGATTGATGATCTATTCGATCAACTTAGTGGTGCTAGAGTCTTTTCACAATTGGACTTGGCAACCGGTTTTCATCAGCTTCGTATTGTAGAGGATAGCATTCCTTTGACATCGTTCCGTACTCGGTATGGATCTTATGAATGGCTTGTTATGCCATTTGGGTTAACGAATGCCCCGGCTTATTTCGTTGACTTAATGAATCGAGTTTTCAAAGACTTCCTCGATCGTTCGGTTCTCATCTTTATTGATGATATTCTTGTGTATTCAAAAACCGAGGAGGAGCATTAAAAGCATCATCAGATTGTGTTGGAAACTCTTAGGAGTAATCAATTAAAGGCAAAGTTTTCTAAATTCCACTTTTGGCAATCTCGTGTGAAGTTTCTCGGTCATATTATTTCCGAATCTGGAATTTCCGTGGATCCTTCAAAGATCGAAGCGATTCAAGATTGGAAGAGACCGGAGAGTGTGACGGAGATTCGTAGTTTTCTTGGATTGGCGGGTTATTACCGTCGATTTATCAAGGACTTTTCTAAGCTTGTCGTGCCTCTCACTAGCTTGACGAAAAAAGGTGTTAAATACATTTGGTCGGACAAATGTGAAACTTCTTTTCAGAAACTAAAGGAACTCCTTTCTGATGCTCCTATTCTTGTTATTCCCGAGGGGAATCAAGATTTCGTTGTTTATACCGATGCTAGTCGCGTTGGTTTGGGTGCTGTTCTTATGCAAAGAGAACGTGTTATTGCTTATGCTTCTAGGCAATTGAAGCCTGCTGAGACTAGATACGCCACTCATGATATAGAGCTCACGGCTATTGTTTTCGCCCTTCGTATTTGGCGTCATTATCATTTAAGAGAGAAATTTGTTCTTTATATCGATCATAAGTCCTTGAAGTATTTATTCTCTCAAAAGGAACTTAATTTGCGTCAACAACGTTGGCTCGAATTCCTTGCATCTTATGATCTTGATATTCTTTATACTCCCGGAAAGGGAAATCGAGTTGCCGATGCACTTAGTCGCAAGCAACAAGCGGTTGTTTTCATGATGATATCCGAATGGAATGATCTCGAGGTTTTATCCATTTGTGAAATTCGAGACCGTGTTTTCGATCTATGTTCATCCCTTGTTTTATGCAGCCTTGAGGCTCGTCTTTCCCTTTTAGACCGCATCCTTGAAGCTCAAAAGCTAGATCCCGAATTGGCCCTTCTTTGCCAAAGATTAAGGGATAAAACTGATATTGAAGATTTGAAAGACTTTGATATCGATTCTCGTGGTGGCATTCGTAAATTTGGTAGACTTATCGTGCCAAATATTAGTGATCTTCGTAAAGATATTTTAGAAGATTCACATCGTTCTAAATTTACCATTCATCCCGGTAGTAGTAAAATGTACGCGGATATGAAGCGACTTTATTATTAGGAGGGAATGAAATCTGATATTGCTAATTTTGTTAGGTGTTGCATGAATTGCCAACTTGTCAAGGCCGAGAATCAAAGGCCCGGTGGGTTATCGCAACCTTTAGACATTCCAATTTGGAAGTGGGATCAAATTTCCATGGATTTTATTGACGGCCTTCCCCGTTCTCGTTCTGGTCATGATAGCTTATGGGTGATAGTTGATAGACTTACTAAATCCGCCCATTTTATTCCCGTTCGGTCTAATCGAACCGTCCCTCTTTTGGACAAACTCTTTATCAAAGAAATTGTTAAATTCCATGGAGTTCCTACTTCTATTGTTAGTGATCGTGATCCATTGTTTACTAGTGGATTTTGGAAGAGTCTTCAAAAAGCTTTAGGAACGAAGCTTAATTTTAGCACCGCTTATCACCCCCAGTCCGATGGACAAACCGAGCGTGGGAATTAAACTCTTGAAGATCTTCTTCGTGCATGTGTTCTTGATTTTGGTGGAAGTTGGGAAGATCATATTTATCTTGTTTTGTTTTCCTATAATAATAGCTTCCAATCTAGTATTGGTATGGCTCCTTTCGGCACTCTATGGAAGGCCATGTCGATCTCCTTCTTGTTGGCTTGAGGCCGGTGAGAAGCTGGTTTTAGGTCCAGATTTTATTCGTGATTCCACAGAAAAGATTGATCTTATTCGTCATAGGATGAAAGAAGCCCAAAGTAGACAAAAATCCTATGCCGATAACCGAAGAAGGAAATTAGAATTTTCTATGGAAGATCTTGTATTTATTCGTGTTTCACCTATGAAGGGTGTTGTACGTTTCAGTCGATCGGGAAACTTAGCGCCTCGATATATTGGTCCATTTCCCATCACAGAATGTATTGGTTCCGTGTCTTATTGCCTCTCATTACCGGCTCAATTTTTTGCTATTCATGACGTGTTTCACGTTTCTCAATTACGGAAATGCCTTCGAGATTCCGATTCTATTCTTGAGCCCGGTGTTGTGGAAGAAATTGAAGTTTCGCCTAATTTAACTTATGAGCAATATCCTATTCGTATTAATGCTTCGGAGGTCAAACGCCTTCGAAATAAAGATGTCCCGCTTGTGAAAGTTCAATGGTTCTTCAAATCCTAAAGATTGCTCTTGGGAATCTAGAGAGTTCATCGAGCGAACACATCCGAACTTACTTTCCCGTGCTCTTTAAGGTGAACCTTTTGTTTCAAAATCTTTTGTGATGAATATGCTCTCATGGTTGTTACTATATATATCTTCTTCTTAAATATTGCGAGGACGCAATTTCTTTAAGGAGGGGAGTCTGTAACAACCCGCATATTTATCGATTTTATATTTAAATATTTTATCGATACTCGGAATTTAGTCCGACAAGCTACTTTTTGCATACGGTCGAATTAGGACTCGGGACCACTTCCATTGAGTTCAAAACGCCGTTTGCGATCTTTTTGAGTATAAACTTTGATATGTTTGGAGTTAGTGGAATTTTGCCACTTTTCACTTAGGGCTTTGGTTTGGGTTGAGCCCAATAACCCCACCTATTAACTCAGTCCCAACCCTCTCCTCTTCATTACTTCCTTTCTATTTTCCTTATACTCAAGCTTTTACATCAATGGAGAGTGGAATGGAAAATTGAAACTCAAGCCCTAGATTTCTTTTGCAAATCAAGCTCTAGCTCCAAACTAATAGAAGAAACTTTGGTAAGCCTCTCTTCTTCTTCTCCAACTCATTCTTTTATCAATTTCAGAAATTCCTAAACCTAACTTTGGGAATGTTCTTCTTTTTGAGCATAGATTCAAGCTCATTTGGGTTGTGTGGAAGAGTGGTTGATTATCCCTTTGCTTTCAAGCTTCTTCTTCATTGTTTTTGAAAAGATGAGATTTTTATCTCACATCTATGACTGTAATTATCTTTGGTTGTTGGGTATGAATTCCTAACACTTCTTCATGTGCATTTTCTCTTGATTTGGATTGGTTTTGTGAATATTCCCATTTTTTGGGTTTTTAAGACAAATTTGTGTGAAAATCCTTTTATGGATGTTTGATCATGCTTTGGATGATGCATCGAGGAGCATATAGGGCCGGGTTGCCGATTGGCATAAACACTTAGAGCCAATGTTCGTCCGGTTGCATTTTGGAAGAGTTTGCTTTTCATTTGGATAGGCTGAAAAACAGCCCAAACATGATTCAGTCGACTGAAATCTCTGTTCGATCGACTGAATCTGGAACCTGAAAGTTTCCAGGTAGGGTTTAGTCGATTGAAAATCTATGTTCAGTCGACTGAACCTGGAAACAGAAAGTTCTCAGGCAGGGTTTAGTCGACTGAAATCTCTGTTCAGTCGACTGAACCTGGAAACAGAAAGTTTCCAGGCAGAATTCAGTCAATTGAAAATCTCAGTTTAGTCAACTGAATTTGCTGTTTAGTCAACTGAAAATCTCTGTTTAGTCAACTGAATTTTCTATTTCAGCCCACTTTGCCTTTTGGGATTGAATTTCCAATTTGAATCGATTCGTAATGATCCTATTTGCTATTATCACTTATTACGACTTTGATGACTCCTTTTTAGGGATTTTTGAATATCCATTTCGATGGATTCTTTATCGGTTTCTTTGGATTTGATTCACGTCTTTGTATGTGGATTTTAATGATTGATTGTTTCCACAATCATTTTTATAGTTTATCACTTTAAAAAATATAAAGGTTTTCAATGCTAGTAGTAAATGTCAGAACTCTTTCATCAAAATGATTTCAAAACTATTTTATTACAAAGCTCGTTTCTTAAACCGTTTTCCAATCTACTAGCATATACAAACCTTTACCTCATTCGTATGAAAAATCTAATTAAACGGCTTAGTAAAACAAGTGGTATGAAACGCTTGCGTTTACTTCGTCGGTTAATTCTTGGACTTGTTCGATTGAATCTCTTGTGGCAATTTTCTAGTGGAGATCTACAATTTGTTCGTAAATATTTAAGTTAAGCTAGTGGTTATGGGACATGAAGCTAAGCTCATATATTTACTAGCTTACTGTAATTGACACTTCTTGATGATCATGACGATCATTTTTGTGATTTAGACTAGCAATTGTGCGATGTCTCTTTGTCTGCGAGGGAGACTAGACCCCGTTTCAGTGTGATTTCGACTCACACATGTGGGGTAGCACCCTATGGTCTTCGGGCCGTTCGTATGTCAAAAATTAATGGCTAGCTACCATGAGATAGCATCTCGTTCGTGTGATACATATGTTGGTGAGTTTTCATGCTCCCGTTCGTGTGATAGGCCTCCCCTACTTTTTTTTATGATTTCTGGATTTCGTGTGTTGATTTATGGAATTTGTGCTTCACCAATTTTAGTGATTTTCATTGATATGATTTATTAATTTATGTGCATTGGTGAATTCGTGTGTCATTGACTTGTTGTGAATACAAGTTTTGGGTATGAAACCCATTTTGGATCTTTGAGAAGATTCTTGTGATATTGATTAATCTCATGTTGGTTTTCAATTATATACTTATAATAGTATGCCATTATGGTTATCATATGTTTATGCCATATCTCTTATTTTATATCATGTCATCTGATATTTATAGCTAGACTGATCCGTTTATTATTTTCTTATGAAATAATACTCGGGTCAGACCGAGATGTTACAGGTGTTTCTGCTTGACTTCTCCCCAGGGATTCATTACTCTGACTTTTGGCTAACTACTTAGATTAGTAGTTTTTGGATGTATACAGTTGAGATATAGACTCTATGATGTATACTTATTCTTTCGTATAGCACATGTTTCTATTCTTTTGAGTTATTGTGGATCTTTCTGACCACTACTCTGATGTACACTTTTATGTGTTATATATTCATATCTTATTCCGCCTTTGTGATATGGATGTCTGTGACTGTTTTGTGTTATGTTTATTTCTATATTTGTTTCCGAAGATTATATATAGCCACTGTGTGATAGCTTTGAGTTTGTATCGGTATGTCGGATTTCCTCCTTAAATGAAATATGCTCTACAATCTGACATATCGGTGCTCGCACAAAGATTTTACATGGATGGTCGCTCCTCAACAGCCTTATTCTCCGTGCTAGTTGACAGCATTACTCCGTAGTGTTCTTGGCTAGCATGGGTATAGAGGTGGGGCGTCATAGAAAAGGTCACTATGATGACTGAGAAGTTCCTCCATCATCTGTTCATCGAATGAAAGCGCGCTTCCTTGTATATCATCTGTAGGTGCAGTGGTCGATGTCGTCGTCGCTTTTATAATAATTGCCACCTGCTCATGATACAACTCTTGAGTTATAGGAGGCGCAACTGATGTGGCTCCAATCACTGGAAAGAGACAAAGCAAAACTGTTATCAAATATTTCACGTGAAGCTTCTGATCGTAAATAAGCATGTGAAATGTTCAGAGTACCTTCCTTAGTTCGACTCGTTGGCGGGTGAACGGCCTCAAAATTTGCTCGTTAGCTTGAGATATCTGCGACTGATCTGGGTTGTAAGCAGGAACGAATTGATAATCAACCACAAAAATCAGTTCAGGCTGAGTCAGTATAAGAGTTTCGGGACATGTGTCGCGATGCTCGACACTAGAACCTTCTCCGACCTCCGAGTGTTGAGCGCCAAGCTTCTCCTTCTCATATGAAAACATGGCATCATGGAGAACTTTCCTTTTGTCTTCATTCAGCACTCGGTTCTCAAGCTTGAATACGTCGATAGATTCACCCTGTCGGGCAGCCTTCTCATCTTCTACTAATCAGCCGTGGGCATTGTATAGATGTGTTGGAAAATTATCGAGCCAGGCTAGGTTCCTATGCCTCAAGACGTTAGCATTATAAATAATAAGGAGATCTTCAATGTCAGCCTCTAGCCTCGACTTTGCCATTTGGATCTTCTCCTCGACCTCCGTCTCTATCTACCGGAACTTAGCCGCATCTCATTCGCCCCAAGCACTACGTCCTGTTCACATGCCTCCTGGGTTGTGCTATTTGCATCATCCCTCTCCTTGATGATTTCGGAAAATTTGGCTTTAAGCTCGTTAAGTTCTTTAAGACCAGCATCCCGTTTGGCTATGATAGTGGTGTTTCGGTGGCCCATCTCCTTCACCAAGGCAAAATGTGTCCGCCGCATCCTCTCCATTGCCAAGTTCGTCTCTTCGGCCTTTTGGATGGCCTCTATTTTTGATTTCCAAGAGGATTCGGCCTCTTTGTTAAGCACTTGAATAGTCCGGTCCTTTTAAGCAAGCTTGGTTTCTAATTTCTCAATGGTATTCGCCCGCTCAAAGGCTACCTTTAATGTTTTTTCTGCAGCTTTCCCCCACTCCTTGTACTGGGTATAGATATCATGTATATAATCATGTATTGTGTTCTCTGCCTTTGATGGAATTCTCTTTAAGTGAGGGGGGAAGATGAAGTCGTCAAAGCATAAATTTGAAAAATATTTCTTCAACTGGGTAATTCTAATAGCCTCTTACCCAGTAGGCTCAGTGATAGCTTGTTCTATAACAATGTGAGTTTCGGCCTCATGTCTGTGACGTTGTGATTCAGGCCTAGAGGTCTGGGAAGATGGCTTTTGGCGAGGAGGCTCTACTTGTTGTTTTCCATGGCCTGATGGTTGTATGGGGGCTCAAGGATGAGGAGAACGCGATCGGGATCGATATCTATAATCTCTGTCCATCTCTCTCTCGTAAAGTTTTGGCTCGAATAACCATGATCGCAGTTTCTATCGTCCTCCCTCCGACGAGACTCGTAGTTGGAGCTAGATGATTGTCGTGCAAAGCGGAGACTTCCCAACATGGAATCTCATCTAGTCATTGAATCTGTAAAATAGAAAGAAAAATAGAGTTATTGATCCCTAGAAGTAAATAGCTTGAGACTAGAAATCATGTAGTGTCGTGAAGTGTATATGTATGTGCAACCTCCCGACCAACCAGAAATGTCAGCCTTGCTTGTGGGAATCGACTCGTTTAATTCTAAGACTCTCTAAAGCTCCTCCAATCCGACGTCATGTTGAAGTGACACACAATCCGAGATTGGGATATTGGCAAGCCCTTCGAAAAGGTTCTCCACTTACAAGTAAGGAGCCTCTGAAACTCTAATACCAGGAACATGCAAAGACACAATTACGGATTTCCATCTCAAAGATTTGTGGCGCTTATGCGCTGCAGCCTTTCCTTTTATCCTTCCCTCAAGACTTTGAAAGCTGTTAGAAGGTCCGACTACATGTTCATCACCAATGGGCACATTTTCTTCCATACCCCCTTCGATTATTACGATTTCGGGTGTTTTACATTTAGCCCGTTTCACCGGAGCTACCCTCTGCATTCCTTCAAGCCTAATGCTCTAATTTCACTCGATTAGCCCAAGGGTCCTCAAGTTCCTGTTTGTTAGCACCAAGTCTATGTCCCTCGTTTCACTCGGCACTTCTTGAAGGACCCATACTATTTCTTTAAAATGTATGCCTTCAGGTCATGGGATTACAACAGTAAAAGGAAATAAGATATGAGATTTAGCATCAGTTACGACAAATTCATGAATTACCGAAGGAAATTATGACATTTACTCTGGCTAACCATCGAATGGCAAATCCTGGAGGGCACCGGACATAGAACCATTCTGTCTTGAAACAGTTGAGCCTGATCCAAGAGCACGACACCACTTGATAGTTCATAACTGCCTCCAGGAAAGTGAATGAAGGTTTATCTCCCCGACTCTTAACATCAAATAGGTATCTGATTTCGATCGGAGTCAGGGGTCGGAAAAGATGCTCCCTGAATACAATGAATAAGCTATTTAGCAGCGCATATCCATTGGGGTGTAGTTTTGAGGGGGAAATTTCTAAAAAAAGTCAACACTTTCTGAATGTATTAGTTGAATGGGGGAAGTGTTCCAACTGTGCATGAATGCCTATTGAATGCAATATACCCGTCCGGAGGAGCATGCGGTCTATCGTTCGGCCCCGGTAATAAGACGTCGTCCAACGACAAGCTATCTCTTAGGCATATCCATCCCAACATGTCTTCAGAGACATTGGACAGCATAGAGTCTTGTGGATTCATGATAAAAGTTGCACCTCGCAACTCGTCCGGAGCTAGATCGATGACCTCGGCCGCGATGGCCGACAACTCTATTATTGGAAGTGATGAATTTCGGGTTTTCTGCTGTTGAGAACTTGCGGATTCCATAGCTAATCAACTTATCAAAAACCATCATTAGATGATAATAAGCTCGTGTGTTCCCTAATGTGAAGTGCGTGAGTGTGTTGTGTAGTGCAGTGCCACATATTGAGAAAATCTACAGAATTTGAGGAATGTTGAAACGACAAGACTTCGAAATTCAAACGGAGTGACCGTCATAAACTGACCATCACAACCATGCCATTCAAACTTCGTTCAGAATTCCATACTAAAGTACGTTAAGATTTTCAATTTACAGTTCCATTGACGAGCTTTGAAAGGCAGTCAAGTATGTGGTTTAACAGTTATGTTTAGATATGTGAGGTTGAAGCTCGTCGGAGTCAGGTTCGAGTATGCGCGAGATTTTGTATCCATCAAGGTTTAAACTTAGATCGTTCAGCAACAACTCGATTTTATATCGGTGAGGTAAGAGTGGGATTCACATCGATCGTAAAACCTCCCGCTTCACATCGATCATCGGCCTAGCCTTCGTATCAATCACTAGAGTCAAGAATTCGTATCGATCATGCAGGCCGAGTCTTCATATCAGTCGTGCGGGCTAAGTCTTCCTGTCGATCACTCCAGATCTATACAAACTCCTACCATCCTTGATCGATACAAAATCTCACCCTTCCATTCAGCACTTCCAGGATTGATACGAACTCCTAATGTTTCCAAATCGATGCGAATAACTTCCCAATGTTGCAACATTCCACTTCGAATCCATCAGTCGATTTTCTTCCCTAAGTCATTTGAGCGCCATTGCTCCTTCCTCAACCTTGCTCTGACCCTACTCCGGTGACGACGTCACCGGAATCGGCCAGCACCTTGAACGAATTAGCACGGAAACATGAGTCTCATCGTTTTAGAATGGAATGGATTGGTTAATTACCTAGTTAAAACAATCGGTTCTAAAGATTAATGGACTGCTCGGTTTAGAGACAAAGACAATTTTCTTTCCTTTTGTCTTGATCGATATGAAGGCAGAAGAAATAAAAGAAAGTGAAAAAAAATTCTAAGTAGATCGATATGAAGGCAGAAGAAATAAAAAGAAAGTGAAAAAAAATTCTAAGTACAAATTGTATTTATATGGTTCGAACCCAAGCAAGAGAGGTGCGTCTCCCAGTAGCCAAGTACCAGTTGGAACGGTCACAACTACCATTGATACGAAGAAGCTTATTCGTATCCATCGATCCAGAGTGATCTAAAGTGTAGCTATTCGTATCCATTCACCATCAATTCAAGACAACACTGTTAGAAACCATCGACAACACATCATACAGAGTGCCAATTCCGTATCCATCTGCTCAAATACCTTGAAGGTCTCATCCATCGATACGAATGAGGAGCAGAGACTTACTTGGGAAATTTTGACCACTAGCAATCCATCGATGCGAGACACATAAAGAATAATGATCAAATCAACAAACTCATATCGATCCCTATCGATGCGAAGGTAATTTTTTCAACTTTCAAAATTGATCCCAAAGAGGATCGATATGAAGGAATACAATAAAACAACCATCATATGTCGTTACAAATCAAATTTCACATTAACTCAGAAGAAGGTCAATACGGAATTTGATATATAAAAAACTGACTGAAAACTGACAACGACTCGTGAACGTGCAAACGTTAACGGGAGTCAAGCTAACATACGTACATGTATGTCAGACTAACATCCAATTTTTGAAATTCATAGGAATTGAATATTCGTATGGTAATGATTACAACAACAGACAACGGATCACTATCATACAACACTCAGTTACAACAGTACACGGTACAACAATTGGCAGTCAACAATTCATATAACAGAAGATCGATCAAAGGTTGTATCTTTCGACGAGAAGATAACAACTGTTTAACAAGTCAAATGAAACTGTTCAGGATGAAGATTTCAACTTTACAAAGCACGTCATGTTCTCATAAGACATACTTTGGGAGGCAAATGTTATCCCGCCTTTTGGTAAGGCCATGACACCAAGGAATTGACTAGAAACAAAAGACAGTCTGTCTCAAAAATTGATTGTACACAGGTTCACTATAGATGTCGATAAATTTTGTCCGAGTCCGGATCAAGCTATAATTGATGTGAGAGGACCAACAAAACTATGAAAGCCAACGTTCCAAATTTCAAATCAATAGGAGTTCATGTGCTCAAGATATGATCGATGCAATCCAAGAAAATCAACTCATACACATCTGTCTATTCGTATCCATCATTCCGCATCCATCTGTTCGTATCCATCACGTTGTTTGTTGTTCGTATCCATCATGTTATCTGTTGTTCTTATCCATCACGTACACTCAACTGCATGCCTGCTCAGCCTGGTTTTACTTCGTATACATCAAACTGGTTCAACTTCATATCGATCAATAGGAGTCGGTTTGCCTCGATCCCAATCGCACAGTTCGTACCAGTCGATCAATGATCGATACGAACAAAACATCAAACAAATGATACGAAAACAACCTCCACTATCGAAATGAAATCGTTGTCAGCTAGCGATACGAAGTAGCCTATGAGCATCGATACGCACAAGGCCATGGCAATCAATACGAACAGAACTTCGATCGATGCGAACAAGACTCGACTGGATCGATACGAACAAGGTACATCCCTTTGAAAGACTCTATCACTCGGCATGAAAAGTGGATCGATCTGAGGGGATAGCGCCACGTCAACTTGCAAGCACGTGCCTAAAAGCGATACGAACATCATCGATACGAAGGAGACAGCCTTCGAAAAACACAGACTTGCATCGATTATAACTCACAATCTACAAGTCCAAATGCCATCAAATTTTCACAAGAGCTTACGTACAACCTAAAGAATGTTCATGCACAATTTCGACTCGATTGGGCCAAATCTTGATCAATACGAAATTTGTTCGTATCGATCACGGATCGAGTGCGAACCACATGAGATCGATCGCGTGGGCCCACCCACGTGCGAGAAGAGGTCTCTCGAGATCTGAGCGAGATATTTGCATTCTATGCGCATAAATAGTATCCCAGATACTGTAGAAAAGGAACTTTAGCTGTGTCCAGACTTGGTCAAAACCATTTTTGTACTCAAAGATCACTATTGTACTCGAAATCTACTGTTGTAATCTGCTGTAACCATTTGTAATCAACAAGTAAACATCAAAAAAATCATTTCATAGTGGACGTAGGCTATATGCCGAACCACTCTAAATCTCTATGTTTCTGTGTGTTTTTCTTATCTTTTTTTGAAGTTTTGTTAGATAATCCTCTTTTTACATTTACTTTCTTCATTTTATCTCTTCAAATACTTCTAAAGAGTGTTGTGCCCAATTTTTGTACAAAAAATATATATTTGTATGTATACTAATTTATTTATAAGCTAACGTAATTAATAAAATTCTTAAACAATTTAATAGATATTACATTACATAAGCTTTTTAATTCTTTGATAAAATATTTAACTAATTTTCTAACATATATTTTTAAAATACTTTAAAAATAATTATACTATGGTTTAAAACATTTATTCTAAATACCCTTTAAAAATACTTATATTATAATTTATTTAAAATAAAAAGTATGTTTTATAATTTAAACCCTTTACTTTAAAAATTCCTAAATAAATATTAAGATATATTTAAACTTTGATATTTTTCTAGTAATAAGTACACTTACAGTACTTATTAAAAATGCAAAGAAGCCCCTGGATGTCTTTTAAAGTTGCTTTTAAAAATCACCGAACATATGGCAGTTTCAAAGTGCATCCGTAGTGACCTTTTCTCTTTTAACTTTCACAAATTTATTTCATAATTTCTATAACTTCACAAACTAGCCAATTATATATTTTCATAACATAATCACATTTTAAACAATTTAACATATGTGAATAGAAGGGATTTCGAAGTGCATTTATAGCAATCATTTTGCTTCAATCATTCACAACATACTATCAAACATGCAAATAATAAGTCTCGACAATGATACATGGTCTAGAGGGTTATAAGAGAGAATATACAACATATATATATATATATATATATATATATATATATATATATATATGTTGTCACTTTCTTTCCAAAGTAAGGAGGAGTCCAAAAGTAATAACTTTTATTTTTAACAAATATACACACAATATAAATGAATTAAATGGTCAGCCAACTTACCTTATCGTAATCCAAACTAAGACGTAGGTAATCTCACTATAAGTGCAACGACGAAGACGACATCTCGATTGGACCTTGTATGTAAAAGATATGGATTTTATAAGAATATAGATTAAAATATTAATTAATTAACTGAATTAATTTAGTAATTACCTCAATTACCTTAAAACCATTTCTTCCCTAAATCAAATTTCTCCCATTTGTAACACGCACAACAAACCCATGCATGCACCTCCTTTTCTCCTCCAATTCTCCATGCACAAACAACTAATTGAAAAACCGTCATCACCAATGTGCCGCTCTTCACACCCTCACCGCAAGAGACACCGCCACATCAACCTTAAACCGACGCTACAAATCGTGACAACCAAACCCAAAATCAGCTATGCCCATATTGCTTTTCATCGCATAAGGTGCACCTCCTTCGATGAACTCCAAACCACTCAGCTTCACAAGAGGAAAACAGTGACATCCACCACTTCACCTAACTTAGCCTCTGGCTGCGGCTATGTCAACCCTAGCCATGAGAAGCTAAAATTGACCATGGCTAAATATGATCCCACCTTCCAATGTCTATATCAATTTGAAGCCTTACGACATACGAGTCCAGTGGATCCAACACCATCAACTTTCATAGCCTATAGCTTCAGATTTAATTCAAACAAAGGGACAACTATCGTTTTCATTTATAGGAAAAGAGGGAGAGAGTGAAAAGTGAGAGAGTAGGGTAGGTGATGGGTTATTTATAATATATATATATATATATATATATATATATATAATTTTTCAAATTAATCGCAACTTGTTTCGAGCTTGTACGATCACATAGGAAGTCGGATCATCATGAAACACATCGCGCACATCACCTCATTGTTCTAGTCCCGATGAAACTGGTTTCATCAAAATCTGAGGTAGCGCCTCAGGATGATAATTTCATGTGTTTTGAGGCCGTTTCAATAAAATGATTTTCGATCATATTATCGATATTTCTTCAAACTATTTATTTGTAAACAGTTTCTTAAAACAAATTATTTATCATTAGTTAATATTTAAAAAAGGGGTTAACAAGGTTATAAAATCAATTTAACCACATTGAACCCAAGATTAAAATATTTAAATAATTCAGATATTTAAATACAAATATCTGAATTTCCGGATCGTTGCATTCTACCCTACTTAAAATATTTCACCCCAAAAATTCGATCATAAGCAACAATCATACATCAACACTTTAAAGTATTACAATTACTAGCAAAAAAAACTCATGGTTTGCCTAGGTCAAAAATCCTCCTATCATACAAGGATGATAAACAATCTACTGAGCGTACCTTACCCTCAATAACCTCAGATTATTACTTAGTCAATTATTCATACTACCTCAAATAATTCAAAGAGTCGGTCCCCAAACCCCCTATAAGCCAACAAACGTATTATACAAATATACTAAAGCATATACAATGTACATGGACCGTCCACACACAATATCAATCTGATCATTTGCTCAATGGCATAAATTTCACTTCCTAACTAGTATTTCTCACTTAACCTCTCTAGTGCGGGCACCGATCAAGTTCTTTGATTAGAAATCTCTGTCCTCCTGACATAGCCATATACTGTGATAGAAAACTTAGGGATCATATCAAGAATCCATATCAAGTGTTTGCCGTCAAGATTTGAATGAAAAATCTTTGTCTAGACTTGTGTAAACCACCTTGAAATTATGTACTCGAATCCTAAATCAAGAGCTGTCATGCAAATAAAATGATCTACTTATAACTTATGTTATTTATTCCATTGGTTACTTAACTACACCAATTTCTTTTCATTTTAAATAACAATTATTTACATAAATAGTATTTCTCATTTTAATACTAAAATTATTTATGAACCATTTCATAAGAAGTTCCTTAAGTTTATAAAAGAATTATGACTTATCTTCATTTATAAAACATTTCATTAGAACGCAATTTTTTTTAAACATTTCAGGACTCAAGTTCATATTCATAAATTACTCAATCACATCCTAAGAGTATATATAAAACATTCGTCTTTATTATATTTTCCAAGGATGTTCAATAAATTTTAAACAAGCTTTAACTTAATATCTTTTAAAATTAAGAGTTATATTCAACTTTTATTTCAATATCAAATTCCTTTAAATAAAATTTTAGAACTGAACACTGGACTTCATTTCAAATCATTTGAAATAATATATAACTATAACTTCTGCATATCAAATCATACTTTTGGAAATTAAACCAAAACTTGTTTTACCAAATCAACTTATAGTAAACTACTATAGTAGCATCCCCTACTTCAAAACTCGAAAATGAACGTCGATGATGCTGCAGTCATCACCGGAATTACTTTTCAACAACAGAAGTGAATTTCATACTTTTTATTTGCTTCAGAATCCTTTTTTAAAACAGTTCTATCATAAATACTTTCAAACCATACTATTATTGCTTTCTCAAATACCTTAAAAAGGATTTTCAAAACATCAAGATTTAAGTTCTTAAATTCTCACTTTAAATCCTTTTTGTTAATAAACAATATTTTATAAACCATTTTATGTAAAATCACTTTCTTATATAAAATTGTTTCACATATATTGATTACATAATATCTTGCTTTTAAATTAACGTTTATTAAAGTTAACTTTTAACCCAACATTGCCATCGAATGCCTTATAGTCAAAATATGAAACTTAATTCATAAGGTGTTTGTTTTAATGTTTTCATAATTACTATCTACCTACATGTTATAAAAAGGTAAATCACTTATAAACTGGTTAACTGCAAAACAATAACCAAATCTCAAAAATCGGCTAAGCATGATTAAGCTAATAAACGAGGGATAAATGAACCTCATTAATCCCTACATAAATCAACTACACTATCAACTTATACATACATACATACACACACACACACACTAATATATATCAAATATATATACGCTTCCATATGTATAATGCATGCAATTCATGCTAGGGCATTTCATTACCCTATCTCTCAATGAGTTATACCCACCAAAGCAAAGGACTTCGTTTAACCTTCAGCTCTGGTACCAGATTTAATGAATGGCCTTTTCAACCCTCGAATGTTGAAACTAATACATCCAAGTATTCATGTGCCGAACAATCAAGTATTGGAAAGATGGAACATTAGGATGAAGAAAAAGAAGAAAAGAAAACGAGCAAGAAAGAGGAGAACAAAAACGTCAGAATCTTACATGCGGAATGACAGCATAAAATACAAAAGATAGTATACAAAGATACTCTAATATACATAACATACGGAGTTACTAATCAGAGTACTATTATCAACTTGGATAATTATAACATCATGTCCTTATAATTACTGATATATATACATAAAGTAATGTAGCGGATATAAATATTACGGTAGGTAAAACATACAGCTCCACTCCAAGAGCTCAATGAACATCAATAAAACTTGCCTTTCCCAGAATACTCGAAAGAACACTTATGGAAATAAGGAAAATATAAAACCATGAGTCAGACATAAATCTAGTATGAGAAACTCAAGAAATATGTAACAGTGCTCTAAATCCCATCGTAATGGTTATCTCTACAAAGAAACAACCATCTAATAAGTGCATATTACAATATGATAGATAATGTCTAAAGTGGAGAATACAAATCAAAAAATAGCTGTGATGCTTACATTAATCACACTACAACAATATTAAAGTATAATCAAAACCTCTAAGGTGCTTTCGCATATATGGATTATCCACTGAGATCTCTCTGGATTAGGCCAGATCCAAACTCACGCACAAGGGTCAGAAACCACCTTCTGAGCGTTGTATATCTTAGATAAAATATATCAAAAGGTAAAAACAGCTGGCCCAACATCCGAACATATAGAACCACATGAACCAAGTATCAACAACTCGTGCGCACAACATATCGATAAGCATACTCTAAATATGGAGTTGATATACCCTCATGGGTTAGCTAAACTCGAGATTATGCAGCTTACTCTATCTTTAGTCATATACCGATGGTGAAGTCATGTACAACGTCTCAACACACAAGTCACAACTCGAACAAATCATGAATTCCCAAATGAATTCCAAGAGCTTGAACAAATCACGAACCTATACATGGATTCGAGTATCTCGAATGGATCTCAAATCTACACATAGATTCCAACAACCCGAACAAATCACAAACCTCTATCAAAGCATATATCATATATATGGTTTTGAAGTGGTTACTGTTATTATATATTTTTCTAAGAGAATGAGTAGGAAGACATGGAAACGGTGAAAGACGGTGTTACTACAAATATGTACATCAAGTAATAAAAGGAAGCATGTTGTTACCACAAACAATGTCATTAAACCTTTTAAGGAGACAATGAATTTCAAAGGCATGAGGAGTTTTTGAATGCTTGGAAGGCAAGAGATATCATGTACTTAAGCAACTTATATTACTATTGTGCTAAAGGATGCCGAATAACAATAGTTGCTAAAGAGCAATGATGTAGAGCATATCAAGCTAAAAGACAGTCAAAGAAAGGTTCTGCATTGTTCAAAAAATATCGAAAAATTGGATGTTAAGCCTTAACAATGGCAACATTATAAAGCATACACAAGTGGCATTAGATGTCGAGCTGCATGGAAAGGATATTGAATACCTGCAATTGGCAATGATGTCTTAAATCAACAATGGAAGAAGATATTGAATATTAACGATGAAAAGAAGGATGTCGAAATTCAACAGTATGAACAAGTTGCCACATTTCATCGGTATGAAATAAGTTACCATCGGCCAACCATATGAAGGGATATTGGATGAGAACTCTGAGGCAATGTGCCAAATGCCGATAACATTATACAGATATTGTCAACCACCAGTATTCAATAAGATGCTGTGTACCATCAATGTGAAAGAAGGACGTCGTAAGTCTTCCGGGTTTGACAGGATATCGTAAGTCATTAATGTGTAAGGATGTTGAAGACGATTAATGTTTACAGATGATCACCCATATGGAAAGGATGTCATATATAATCAAAGCAAAGATAGATATCATAAATAGTCAATAAAGCAGGATGTCACATATCGACAATGTACAAGAGGTTGCCGAGAATAAGCAATAAGCAAAGGGATGTTGCGTATTATTAACATAATGAATGATGCTTAAAATCAAGGGTGCCATGAGCCACATGGCAGCCGTGCCGTCCAACTCCACCCCTATAAATATGAACCCTGTAGCAATGCAAAACAAAGAAATTTTTCTTTCCTTCTCTTTTTCTTGAAATCAAAGTGTTGTAACTCTAAATTGAACTAGGGAAAAAATCAAGAATTGATTTGTAACTCTTAACACTTATAAACAAGGACTTGGAAAAATAATCTTGCATATCCTATTATATTGATCATGCAGATTTGACTATTCTGAATATGGACGTGCATATAACTAATTCTCGGACTTGATCTTTGGGCCCATATCTAAAACAAGGCCATATAAGCCCTTGACTACATTTTTGTTCAGTTTGCATAATGACCATCTTACCCAACTTCATTTGACAATGAATTATAGCAATTCATCATCTATTTTGCCCCTTTTACTAATGGTTGACTAACTACTGCATACCTATGCAATTTTCCTATTTTTCTCTTGAATATATGACATGAACTCTTAAGCACTTACATACTTTAATCGAACAGTACATGGGCAACATGGCACCATTTCGAATAACATCATCATGTGCAAAGTTTTGGATAATGAGCCAACCCTTGGTTTAATAACATCATGACAACCTATTAAAAGACTTCACTTTAAATAATTTCAAATTTGTGACACTAGAGCCTGGATCAGCATGGCATCATGGATGTTAAACCAATTTTTGGGTTAACATTTCGGTGCTAGAATAAGCGTCGAACGTCCTTGCCATTATAATTTTGTCTAGAAATTAATTACTTAAAGTTTTGTTTCAGGAAAATGGAGAGAACTAACAGACCTAACATTTTGAATGAGGAGATAATACAACAAAAAACATTGGAAGACGATGTTACTTCGCACTTTAATCTAGAAAATGTAGAACCTAGCCAACCTTCAAAACCATCAAAGTCAAGAAATAGTAAAGCCAAAATCGAAGACTTAACCCAACAAATAGCAGTTATGCAAGAACTACTAGAGAAAGTCCTTTCACAAAAGTCTTCTAAAACAATAAGGTATACTAAAGGAGAAGAGGTCGAATCTCCAAGGAGAAATCTAGAACATCCAGGATCAAAAGCAAGGATAAAGGAAAAAAAATTTATGACCCCACAGAAAAGAGGAATCTAAACGGTTAAAGCTGCCGCATTCCTTCCAAAATTGCTGGTAGATAATAGGGTTAAAGCAGATCACCAAGGAGAATTAGAAATAATGTCTAACGAACAATTACGAAGTTCAATCTCGCATAATGAGTACAATCCATATAGAGGTGATTACCATAATGATGAAGCCTACTCAAGAGATATAGCTAATAAAATAACGAAGGATGTGCTTGATATCAAAGGAAAGAGGACCCTACATCCCATAGTCAATAATAATTTTCATGAAGCCCCCTTCCCAAAAAGGATAATGTCTATCGAAATTCCATCGCACATCAAGATTCCATCGTTAAGGTATAACAGGACCACTGATCTCAATGATCATCTTCTAGCTTTGAAAGCCAAATGGACCTTCATAATGCTTCTAGAGCGTACATCGACCACTTTTCAAAGAGTAGCTGCTAAGTGGTATGGACATTATAGGGAGAAAACATTTATTCTTGGAAACAGTTCTCTTACGAATTCTCAGCACAGTTCTACGTGTGCAAGGACCCTACTATTGATTCTAGTGTATTGGCCAATGTTAAGCAGAGACTGGGAGAGCTACTTGGTGAATACTTAAAGATTTAACATGGAGGCATTAAAAGCAGAGAACATGACTAATAGAGAAAATTCAATGGTAGCACGTTCAGGGTTGATTGAGCAAACCCCCTTCTAAAAGGAACTTTATATCCATGGGTGCAGAGGCCTTCAAGATTTCACTTCCAAGCTGACAAATTTATCCGTATGGATGAGACTTACTGTGTTAAAAAAAGTGTTAGATAAAGAAGGAAGCATGAAGATATGGCATTAATGACCCTAATAAGAAGCCAAGGTGGGATGTGGCAAAGAGAGGAAGGTGGGATGTGGCAAAGAGAGGAAGGTGGGATGTGGCTGAGAGAGGAAGGTGGGAAGAGAAATCCAACAATGGGGTCGTTTAAAAAAAAAATCTCCTATATTTTTTCTACAGCTAGAGATGGAGGCAACTTCCAACTTTTTACAAGGGAAGGAATGAACCCGAATAGAGAAGGGGAGGAGATATTGCACCTATCATAAGTGAGCGGACATAAAACTGACGAATGTCATGTTTAGCAGGTATTATTCAAAATATGATCCAATCAGGGCTCCTGAAGGAATTTTTCAACGGAAATCAAAAACCTATCTTGAGGAAAGTAACCATAGACCGCCAAGTAATGCCACGAATTTTGTGGAAAACAATTCTCAGCAAGATTTTATTCCATTAATTAATCAAATAAATGTTATCTATGGAGGTCCACATTTAGCCGGAAGCAATAAGTGGGCTAGAAGTAGGTACATAAGAGAGTTTATAGATAGTGTCAGGAGGATCCACTACTCAAATACCACAAATATCAGCTTCAGATGCATAATCTGACGATAACTCCATAAGAGTTGAGAGGGTTCGTCATCCGCACAGTGACCCACTAATGATAACCAGATGGATTGGACTTTCCATAGTAACCAAAATTCTAGTTAGTATGGAAAGCATGGTGAATGTTACCTTCAAGAATGCCTTTGATCGGATGGGAATTTCAGACGAAAAATTAAATACAAGCTTTGAGCCCATCTTTGGGTTCAATAACACAGGATCCATCCCAGTAGGACAGACTTAGTTTCTAGTACAAATGTGGATTCACCCCTATTCGAAAAATTTTAAAACCTTGTTCATCATAATGGACTAACCTTCCAACAACAATGCTTTCTTTGGGAGACCAGCCTTGGATAAGGTAGAAGCTTTCGTGTCACCAAATATCTGATGGTGAAATATCTAACCAAGAAAGGACAGGGAATGATAAGGGAGAGTCATTTCCTTATGGAGAATTATATTTTGCTACCCTTGATCAATGCAAGAGGGGTCATCTTTCTTATTATGACTCGAAGAAAGATGAATCAATCAAAATTGAAATCGAAAATCCCTTAGATGATGGTCCTCTAAGCCAACCATCCAAGGCAAATGAGAAGATAAAGACAACTAAAAAAGCTAAGAATGTGTTGAAAAGTTTAACTTTTCTGAAAAAAAGGAAAAAGGCTAACTGATAAATGAAGAAATAGATGGTGAGGAAGTTGTCACTGAATTAGACTGTAGAGGCGAGCAAGAAAGAATAAAGCCCACCGAAGACATAGAAGAAGTAAGCCTTGATTCGCTTGATCCAATGAAAATAGTAAAGATTAGGAAGGAGGTCTGACGAGCTCAGAAGGGAACTTATCCTATTTCTTCAATCTAACAAGGATGGATTTACCTGGACATACTCGGACATGATCAGAATAGATTTGTAACAACCCGATATTTTCAGCCATTCACAGCCGCACATGTCTGACTTGAATTGCTCGAAATACCGCATTGTAAATAAATTTGGAGCAAATGAAATACAATCACAGGCATAGAACAAACAGAATACCTCGCAACGGAATATAAAATACATAGTAGTTCATGAAGCTACTACGGCAGAGTCTCAAACCAAATACATAATACAGTCTGATAACAACATAATAGAAATCCCAAATACATAGAAGTTCACTAATACATGAGATAAACTAGAACGGCTGAAACAGAGAATAGATATAAATGTATATAAGCAGAAACTCCAGCAAAGACCAGCTCCAGAAAGAGAATCCAAAGCTGTGAATACTCAGGCTGACCCGAGCGTAAAGTAAAACACCAAACACTCGAGTCAGGACAATATATACTTATATAATGTAAACCAACTCAAGTGAACTGTAGTAGAAATACACAATAACTTAAAGGATGCTTGGGATCGCCCATCCTTTAAGAATCAGTTAAACTATAAATTAAATACATCTCATGGTTAAAATTTCGAAATGGTATTTTATACTTCAAAATCAAATATGATTTCAAAATTCAATATCATTCAAAATCCATTTCAAAATATCAAAAATATAATATCTTTCAAACCACATTCATTTTTATTTAATTTAAATACCATTACAAAACACATTTCAAAATAGTTTATATTTCAAAACAAATTACTTCATTTTAAATCATAAAATGAAGTTATTATATTTAATAATTAAATTATTAAATTTACAAAATTTTAGTCTTTCAAAATTCATTTATCCACTTAATTTATTAAAACAGATGAAAATTCAACTTTCGCAGCATTTAGAAATTGCTACAGAAAGTTACATTCAAAACAGTTCAATTTAACAAAAGATAGCATAAAAAATGCAGTGATAGGGTTACATTAGTTTCAAATAAAACTTAGTTAAATTCAACAATTATAACATTTACAAAAATGCTATGATAGCCTTTAATTAAACTTAGCCATTTGGTTCATTATTATCAGCTACAGCATTTATAAATGCTGTATTATCATTTACATTAGAATTAATAGCATTTCTGAATTGCAGCTAATTAACTTCAAATATTCAGTATAATTTCAAAAACAATTATATTTTTATTTAAATCATTTTTAACTTATAAAATCATATAATTTCACTTTTAAAACAATCATTCAAATACCCTTATATTCATGATTTTATAAAGTTAAATCTCCACTCAAAAATCAAAATTTAATAATAATTCACTTATTAAATTCCAACATTAAATTTAAATTCATTAAATTAAATTTAACTTAACACTTGAGTTTAAATTTTCAAATATAACTTAATTTCATTTTTATTTACTTAACTTAAAATTCACCTTTAAGTCAAATTCACAAATTTCCAATTTTAGCTATATTTCCAAATTTCAACCTAAATATTCATTCATTTCACATTTTAACTTTATTCAAAAATCATTAATATATTATAAAATCATTTTAAGTTCATTTAATTCAAAATATCATAAATTTATCATATTTTCATATTTAATTTAAATTCTATTTATCACCAAATTAAAATTTCCATAATAGCTTACATTTCAGATTTCCTAACTTTACCATTTATTTATTTCACTTATAAATTTTCAGAAAATCAATAATGCTTTACAAAAATAATTTTTAATCAAATTTAAATCAAAATATTATAATATTTACATTTCTAAAATAATTTAATTTTTTTTTAGAAAAACATATTTTAACAACGGGTCTGTATTTCATTTTCTAGCCTAGGTAAAGTGATACGGGTAATATATCATTTCAACCCGTAATTTACAAAGAAAACCCGGGTTTGATCATTTCAAACCCGCAATCCCAAGTAAAAGAAAATAATTGAAAATCATTCAGGCCTATCATTTCAGCCCATAATGATTTTCTCCGATTCTAAAGTCCGTTCGGGTATGTATCATTTCAACCCATAGTGATTCTAATCTAAAGGGAACTTGCAGTGTGATAAACTGATGAAAATAATAGAATAGCATGGAATAACAGTAACATATGGTATAACAAGTGTAAATATAGGTGTGAACTTCATATGAATATAATATAGCAGTTATAACAGGATGATATGCATTTACAGATTCAGGTGATGTCAGTTTTTCACTATATAAGTACATATTAGTCTGGTGAGATTTACTCACTGTTTTGAGCTGATGATACAACGAAGAATTGCACAATGGGATCTACACAAGCACAAAAGCACGATACAGATACGAAATGGAGGAGCCAAGGATTAATTCCCTTGAATACAAATCAAACAAACAATACAAACAGCATAAGTTTTCAACCCAAAATTTCAATAAAACATTGTTAGAAATGACTGCATAAAACGAAGCCAAGGCTATTGCACTTGCTTTCAACCACCTATGGTTCAGCTACAGGACTAAAATGTATGACTAAGGGGTGAGTTTGGATCTGGTCTTGGGTCCATAGGGTCGGCCTAGCATGGTTTACATGATAGTGAAGAGGTGGGTGCTTGGAATTTCAACTACATGGCATAACAAAGGTTTCAAGGCAAAATAAAGCACCAACATGCCACGGCCAAGGCAAGTGGTCACGGCCAGAGGCAAGGTGAGGTCATGTGGTGATGTGGCAGTGGTGTCAGGTTGGAATTTGGCTGGTGGTGTGATGGAAGTGGCGGCCAAGGTGGGGTTTTGTGGAGGTGGATCAAGAGGTGAGCTCGGCTAGGCTACAAGGTGAAGTGTTTGCAAATTTTGTTGGATCTACACATCAAGGGAGCATGGCTATGGCTTGGGGTTGTGCTGGAGGTGGTGGTGACTGGTTGTGGTGGTGGTGGAGGCGGCCACAGTGCTGGAATGGAGAGGAGCCGATCCTAGAAGTGATGAAAGCAAGTGCAATTCACATGGAAACAAGAGAAAATTATAGAAAAGAAGAAGAAAATTTACCAAACTCTTGAGATCAGAAATGGCCGAATACTTTTGAA
Source organism: Allium cepa (assembly GCA_030765085.1). Taxonomy (NCBI): domain Eukaryota; kingdom Viridiplantae; phylum Streptophyta; class Magnoliopsida; order Asparagales; family Amaryllidaceae; genus Allium; species Allium cepa. The sequence continues at coordinate 281,203,407 of CM060937.1, read as the reverse complement.
GAAATGAGAGAAAAAATGAAGTACGTGAATGAGAAATGAGGGTGGCAGCTGAAAGAATGAAGAGAAATGGCCATTTGAGTGAAAAGAAACGTTAAAATGTGAAAAGGTGGGAAAATCAAAAGCCATAGGAAACAAAAGGTCACAAACCCTTTCAATTTACCTTTTATTATTTATATAAATTTATGTAGCTGAAATAATAATAATATCAGATAAGATTTCGAAATTTTTAAACAATATACAAATATATATAATATTTATCAATTATGTAAAGTAAAATTAAGGAAAATAGTTAAAACGGTGAACTAGACTAGCAAAATTTGAAGTTAAATGAAATAATTTTTAGAAAATTCATATAAGCTTGTAAAGTATTTTTAAACATAAATAATAACATAAAATACAAATATATTCACAAAATAAATATTTAAATTTAATTTAAATATAAAATTTTAATGCAGAAAATGGGAAAACAGCCCTTAAAAATAGGAAATCAACACAGTAAACTTTGGAAAAATTCTATTATTATTATAAAAATATTTAGAGATGAATTTTCACAAATAAAACAAATTTAAAATAAAATAAACAAAATTTAAAATGAAGAAAATGGCAGAAAATTAGAAAACAGCCTTTAAAAATAGGAAATAAATACAGTAAATTTTGGAAAAATTATATTATCATTTTAAAAATGTTTAGAAATGATATCACACAAATAAAACAAATTTAAAATAATTTCAAAATGAAATAAAGTCAAATTTAAATATATAGTCAAAATCTAGGGTTGTTACAAGATCCAACAACCATGAGCCAAGATTTGAACATAGATCCAAATATCATTCCTATTCAGCAAAAAAAGGTTATTTGATAAGGTTCAAGCTAATGCGCTGAAAGAGGAAGTCAAAAGGCTACTTGAAAATGGATCCATTAGAGAAGTTTTCTACCCAAAATGGTTGGTCAGTCCTATACTAGTCAAAAAGCCCAACAGAAAATGGAGACCGTATGTCGACTATATTGATTTGAATAAAGCATGCCCTAAGGATTGTTATCCCTTTCCTTGAATAGACCGATTAGTTGACACAACAAGTGGATATAAACTATTGTCTTTTATGGATTCATACTCAGACTATATCAAATCCCCATGTTCAGATCGAATGAAGAACACACAAGTTCCATAAAGGACTGGGGAATATACTGCTATAAAGTTATGCCTTTCGATCTGAAAAATGCAGGGGCTTCATATCAACGACTGGTAAATAGAAATTTTAAAGAGAAAATTGGTTGAAACGTGGAAGTATATATAAATGATATGCTAGTCAAATCTCTAAAGGAAGCCGATCACTTAAGATCTTGAAGAAACGTTTGAATTACTAAGAAAGTACAAGATGAAATGAAATCCATAAAAATGCATTTTCGGGATACAATTTGGGAAGTTCTTAGGGTATATTGTTAGCACCAGAGAAATTAAGGCCAATCCAGACCAAAGTAAGGCGATTAGGGACATGGCAGAATAAAAACAAGCAAAAATATGATGAGCTTAAATGGAAGAGTTGTATCCTTGAAAAGATTCATCTCTAAAGCCATTGACAAATGCATACCATTCTTTGATGTGATCAAAAAGAATAAAACTTTGAGTGGGGGAGTATTTCCAAAGAGATTTTAAAGAACTAAGTAATCATCTAGAAAAGTCTCCAATTCTACCTAGCCTCATAGAAAGGGAAAATCTTTATCTCTACATGGCAGTTTTCGAGCATGCAATAAGCTCGGTTCTAATAAGGGAAGAAAATAAAACTCAGCTTCCAGTATATCATGTTAGCGAAAGGATTAAGGATGTAGAAGTTAGGTATCCAATCATAGAAAAGTTGGCATTCTGCTTAATATTCACTACTCAAACGTTGAGATCCTATTTTCAAGTGCACCTAATTAAGGTTTAATCAACTTTCCACTCAAATAAGTCTTTAGTAAACCTAAGGTGGAAGATTAGAAAAGTGCGGATTATAACTTAGCCAATATGATATTGAATTCCAAACTTGAGTGGCGGTTAAAGGTCAAGCACTAGCTGATTTCGTAAATGAGTGTACGGGATTCATCAAATAATGGTCAGAAAAGGGAAAAAATCACAAGCCTGAATGGCAACTATTTGTTGATGGAGCGTCAAATGAACAGGGAGCAGGTGCAAGGTAAGTAATCATTACCCATGATGGACATCGACTGCATTATGCTACAAAGTTAGGTTTTCCCGCAGCTAATAATATAGTTGAATACAAATCAATGCTAGTAGGACTTACCCTAGTTCTTTAGTTGAAAATTTCAAGGATATAAGTTTTTAACGATTGTCAGTTAATGGTTAATCAGTTAAATCATAGATATCAATGAAAGACGCAAAATTAATCCTTTATGTCAAGAACATACTAAAGATGTTATCTCAATTTGAAGGCTTTTCATACACCAAGTTCATAGAGGGAAAAATCTTCAAGCCGATTCTTTAGCAGAACTTGCTAGCTCACGAGGAACATCGAAAGCTCGAATTGTACCTATAAGTTTCCAACAAAGCCTCATTATAGAGGAAAAAACCCCTGAGCCAGGAAATGAGGTCTTGGTATTGGCTAGGTCTCAAGCCTTTGAACAAGCAAAGAAGGAAAAAGAATTGAGAAATAGCAATGGAGAAAGCCAAGAAAGAATCATTCATGAAAAACTAGTAGTCAATACAAAAACAACTAGATGACGCACATTGTTAAGCACTTAGTAGAAGGAAAACTACCAAGGGACAAAAAGAGGTTAGAAATATAAGATGCCAAGCCTCAACTTTTACAAAGATGAACGAAATACCATATAAAAATGATATTCACTTCCTTACTTAAGGTATGTTGGTATATAAAACAACTTAAGATTGTTAAGAGAAGCATATGAGGGATTCTGTAGAGATCATTCTAATGGAATAAAATTAGCAAAAAAGGTCATGAGGCAAGGTTTTTATTAGCTCCAAATGAGTAATGATGTAGTGAACCATGTAAAAAGATGCGAGAAGTGTCAGAAATTTTCTACAATTCTATATATGACCTTAAGCGAATTGACCCCAGTTTCAAGTCCATGGCCCTTTGATGTATAAGGAATCAATTTAATTGGACTGTTACCTATATCTAAAGGTGGAGTTAAGTTCGCAGTACGAGCCATTGATTATTTTACCAAATGGGTAGAAGCGGAACCATTACCAAACATAACATCAGATAAAGTGTTAAAGTTTGTGATTAAAAACATAGTTACCCAATTTAGAATGCCATATAAGATAATATCCGATAATGGAACTCGGTTGAAAGTGAAGAATTCCTAAATTCTATAATAAGAATGGAATAATAAAAAACTTTTCATTTGTAGCTCATCCAAAGGCCGATGGAGCCATTGAGTCCACCAATAAAACTATTTAAAACATTCTTAAGAAATGACTAGACAAAGCAAAAGGAAATCAGGTAGTAGAACTACCGCTAGTGCCTAGGCATATAGAAGTCTGTTAAGACTGCTATGGAACATACCCCTTTTTCTTTGATATATGGATATGAAGCAATGCTTCCAACCAAAGTTGAGGTTCCATCTCATGGAAGAGTTGCATATGCATGTGATCTCAATAAAGAATTAAGGAAAGAATCCTTAGATTTGTTCAATGGGTTAACGTATGAAGCGACCATATGAATAGCTAAATATCAACAAAATAATATCAAGGTATTATAATTCTAAAGTTAAAGAAAGGTCATTCCAAAATGGAGATTTAGTACTCTAAAAAATTATGGAAAATGGCAAAAAATCCATCAGATGGACTGTTGAACTGAATTAGGAAGGTCCTCTTATCATTCATGAAGTAATTCCATTAGGGACTTATTGATTATGCCAATCTGATGGCAACCTAATAGCAAGAACTTGGGACGCTGAACATTAAATCCTTACTTCTCTACAATGGATGAATAAAGTGGATTGAGACAAGCATATCTAAAAATGGATAATAAGATGAAAGAAAGGAAAGAAAAGGAAAAGCCTAAATCACTATCTAAGAAGGTAGTAAGGGGTGAAAGAAAGCCTTTGAGCTCGCCACAAGGGCCTAATCAAAGGACCTCCTGGAGTGAGGTCAGAGTAAGCCTTTGGTCCGGCCTAAAATGGGATGGCTAAAGCACTACAGGCCTTCGGTCCCACCTATGTGGCCTGGCCAGAGCGCCTCCTAGACGAGGGACGGAGTAAGCCTTTGGTCCTGCCTAAGATGGCCTTGCCAAAGCATCGAACTAGCCTTTTTTCAAAGCCTATAAGGCTTCACCAGAGCACCTCTTAGAGGGAGGATGGGTAAATCTTTTGTTTGCCTAAGATGGCTAACCAAATGCACCAACCAACCTAAATCATTACCTATAAGGTATAAGAGGCTCAAGCCTAAATCACTACTCGAAGAGTAGTAAGGGGCAAAGAGAATTAAAGCCTAAATCATCACTCAAAGAGTGATAAGGGGAAAAGAGAATTAAAACTTAAATCACAGCTCAAAGAGTGGTAAGGAGCAAAAGAAATCAATCAAACAAATTCAAATTTACCCTAAAGATGGGTTAAAGCAATCTTTTAGAGAAAGAACAGTTTAACACATTTATTTTTAGATCATGAAAAAGTTAAAGTAACATTCAAAGGAAGGTCAAATATAATCTGTTACCGGGTGGGTTTTTGGTCTTCCATTCAGATATTATTACCAGATGGATTTTTGATCTTCTTTTTGGACATTATTGTCAGATGTATTTCTGGTCTTCTATTTAGATATTATTACCGAATGGATTTTTGATCTTCCATTCAGATACTACCACCAAATGGATTTCTGGTCTTCCATTCATATATTATTACCAAATGGATTTCTGGTTTTCTATTCATGTATTATTGCTAAATGGATTTCTGATCTTCCATTCAGATGTTATTACCAGATGGATTTCCAGTCTTCTATTCGGATATTTTTGCCAAATGGATTTCTAATTTTCTATTAAGATATTATTGCTATATGGATTTTCGGTCTTCTATTCAGTATTACCAAATTGATTTCTAGCCTTCTATTGAAATATGATTCATCTATTGAACAATTCTCTGAACTTCTCAACTAAATTTAATTTTGCATCAAAATACGAAAACTTATTTATATGAAGAAGGAGATAAATTAACTCATATCTTACCAAATCCGAAAGGGATTGATCAAAAATCAATACAAAGTTAATAATGAAAATTATTATCTTTTATTTTATGTTTTTCATGAAAAATAGGATTGAAGAGGAAATTTTGCAGAAAGTTAGACAAGTAAGAAAATTCTTGGTTTTGCACTAAAGTGTAAAGCTTCTTTTATACAATGAGGGTGTGTGTGTGTGTGTATACCTGTGTGTGTATGTATTTTTCTAAGTGATTGAGTAGGGAGACATGGAAATAATGAAAGATGGTGTTACTACAAACATGTACATCAAGTGATAAAAGGAAGCATGTTATTACTACAAACAATATTATCAAACCGTTTAAGGAGATAAAGGTATGCGGAGTTGTCGAATGCCTAGAAGGGAAGAGATATCATGCACTTAAGCAACTTATATTACTATCGTGCCAAGGGATGTCGAATAACAATAGACGCTGAAAAGCAGTGATGTAGAGCATATCAAGCTGGAGACGGTCAAAGAAAGGTTCTGCGTTGTTCAAAGATATCGAAGAATTGGATGTCAATCCTTTACAATGACAACCATTATAAAGCGAGCGGCCATGAATGTCGATATGCACAGAAAGGATATCGAATGCATGTAGCTGCCAATAATGCCATAAGCCAACAATGGAAGAAGATATCGAATATTAACAATAAAAAGTAGTGTAACGACCCAGTTTTTCAATCGTTTGAATTTAGAATATTTAATTGATTTTAAATATTTAAAAGTTAACTTTATAAGTTAAATTATTTAAACAATTGAATCTGAAGTGAAATGAAGATAAAAATGATTTGTAAAATTGAATTAAATTCTATTTGAACCAGAATAGAGATGGTAAACTTTTAAATTTGAATTAAAGTTAATTTACAGAAAATGGTAATTTTAATATTTAATTGATGTGTAAAAATAATCATTTTTGACACTGTCTCGGATTTCGATGAAACTCATTAGATCCGTAATAGTGAGTTATTTAGGATTTCAAATTTCCTAGAAATTGGACTTACGATTCGGTCATGCGAAGCTAAAACCCATAGAAATTTATTTAAGTAAATTTAATTAAAATAATTCGATTCGAAAACTCATCTTCCAAATACGATGGAATTAGCCTCACATACATATTATATTATGTTCGGAATAGGGTTAAAACATTATAAATGTCGAGTGACATGCTTCTTTTGGAGTTCGAAAAAATTTCGAATGAATAGGGTTTTGAACTTCCTATATAAGGATCCTAAACTATCAAACCTTAGCCTTTGAAACCCTAGCCGCCACTTAAATTTCAATGGCCAAGGAGGCTCGACCATTCCTCCTCTAATATCTCCAAATCCATCGACTTTTACGAAAAACTTCCAACCTGAAAATCGAAGAGCTCGTTGAGCTCTATAATCTCAACAGTGATGATCGAATTTAGTGAAGTGTGGAGGCCAAAATCGAGCCACAAAGGGATGACGTTCATGCGCATTTCTCAATCCCATGGAGGCGCCGAGCTACATATGGTCGTGGGTAGTGGTGTGTGGGGTTGTGGTGCACGTAAGGATGGTCTCCGATCATCATCTGGATTGACGAGGCAGCCATGGTAAGCAATTGAGCATAGCTACGTATGGGTTTCACGAACGAGAGGAATGGGAAGAAAAGAAGCAGCGGCCAGATTTGGATCTAAGAAAATGAACGGCCAGATTTACGTTTATTATTAAAATTAATTTTGTAAATTAATTTTATTTAAAATCGTGTAATCTTATGAATGATGTATCTAATACATACGAGGTCAAAATCGAATGAAATAAGCGGCGTTGGGTTCTTATCTAAAAATTCTACCCTATGGAACTAGATTGGACTTGATTTGAGCATGTATAAATTTTGGTTAAAATTAAACGCTCGTTAAATTTTAATCGAAATAAAACGCTGCAACGACAATTGCAACCAAAGTGAGTAAAACTCACTCTTTCTAACCCGCTTATATTTTTATATAATTGGGAATATTTTTATTATGCTATTATGATTACTGTTTGGATGTTATATATAAATTAATATATATGTGTGTGTGTGTGTATTAGATGTCTGGATGTTGTCACGACCCGAGAATTTTAAAAAATATATAACGTAATTAACTGAATTTTTTTATTAGAAATATACAATTAAATTTAGCAATGAAAATTTCATATTTGGTATGCGTTTATTTAAACATAGCAAATGGAAGATTTTCATCGGAAAAAAAATGAAGGTAAATTCTGTTATGTAATTTTCAGTTTCAACTTAAATCGATTAATTTGATGAAAATAAAATATTTCTGAAATCTGAGTATTTTTATGTAATAAAATTGTAAATCACTTTCTGAGTGAGACATCGTAATTCGTTTCGCTAAATTTGGACTGCTATAGCTCTGTTTAGCCGATTTTCGACGTTCTAGCAGCAGTTTTGGCAGCAAATATTGACTTTTGATAGGATGGTCGTATCTCTTGTACCTGCGTACTATCTGTTCATCTCATCATCTCGATCTCCGTAGTATATTCGTTCTTGTGATTTGGTGTACGTTGCATGGCGAAATTTGCAAAACGGTTAATCGTATCGGTACCCGTTTGAGTCTCTGTTGTGTTCTATGGCCATTCAAGTGTCCATTGGCTGAAAACAAATGGACATTAGCTATTAATAATTTTTAGAATTCAATTCTGACTTTTCTATTCCCTATTATAATTTATGATAGGCTGGTTCATTTATTATTTTCTATCTCTTCGATTTCCTTCCTTCATTCTGATAAACAAGATTTTTATATAAACTTAGTACATGAGAAGCCACCTCTTTTCTTTTAGCTCGAACCTACATGTTTGTTCTTCGTTTCTCTTCACTTTCCCATGCTTTCGTTCTGTCTTGATATAGTAATAATATATATATATATATATATATATATTACTATATGTATGTATGTATGTATGTATGTATGTATGTGCATGTATGTAAACTGAAAGTTGTTATATATTTTACCTCGACACCATTCTTTCTCCATCTCCCACCTGTTCCGTTCTTTTCCACCCTCCTCCTCCTCGTCATAGCCCTTCCACTGAAGTCACCATCGACCGCACTTTCACCACCGCCGCCCACTCCACTTTTGCTTCCTCCGCCAAACCCCACCTCCACCCCTTGCTTCTTCCCTCTACCCATCACATGACCTTCATTTTGACGAGCCTTGCATGCAAACAAATCGTTAGCCACACCCTTGTTCACCCGCCTCTCTAGCCACCGGCTCCTCTGCCTTCATCCCCGACCACCATGGCCCATGCACTACCCGAGCCCAAGACAACATTCCCTCATGCTAGATCTGCTACCAAAGTACCCATCCTAACGCAATAGCCAAGCTCCCGACCCACCTCAGACCTGATAGCCTCTTCCCTACGTTTCCTTTCACTTGACACTCCTCACAGCGCAACCTCCATGATCGACCTGACAACCCACACAAACTCACCCATCTCCTTCTTTTGTTTGGCCATGCACATAATATAATATATATATAGCTTCCTTCTCCCTTATATATTTTCCTCTGCTACCAAAACAGTCACACACCCGAAGCTAGACCATAAGCTCGCCATTAAAACCCAGTGCAGCCTCCTCTTTTATTATAAAGGTATTTATATAAGATGGTTTGAGTATTATATAATATGCGTTTAGGGTATCTACTTATATTTATGTTAGTACTATTAAAATAGATTTTTTTGTAATAGCTTTAAAATATACATGTGTTTAAAAGTATATGTATATAAATTGTTTGAAGTATTTACTTGAATGATGTTAATATCTTTAAAATAAAATTTTGTGATGGCTTTGAATATACGTATATTATGTTTAAATAAATATGTTGTTGAATTTTGAAAATATAGGGTTAACAAAATACTGATCTTTAAAATATAATATGAAGTTTTATTTTAAATTTGGATTTTATATCGAATATTGACTTTTAAGTAGAAAAATATGTATATATATTTTGTTCCATCAATCTCTAGCTATTGATTTTTTTACATTAAATTCTAGTCATCTAGCTCGTCGCTACCCATCGTAGTTTGCTTTCCTTCGTGTGCTTATCTGTGTCTGTATCCATGTCGGTGTCGTGCTCATTCCCGTTGTTCTCTAGCCTCGAAAGGTGAGCGATCATTCACGATTAACATTCTTATATCTAGTAAATTCGATTCACATGAAATGACGATTGAAATGTTGTTTAAATTGTTAGTTATTTAACTGTTGAATATGATATGATAATATTTGCATTTGTTCACCTATCATAATTGACATTATTGACACCAATAACCTGCTAGTATGTGTATGTCATATTTAATTTGACAATTTTGATCATACTTTCATTGGTATGCCATGTTATTTTATGTTGTTATTTTATTTGTTCTTCCTACAGGTTGAAATGATACATACCCGAATGATATTTTAGAATAGGTAAAAAAATTGTTATGGGTTGAAATAATAAACTCAAGCGATTTTTATTGATTTTGAATTTTGGAATTACTAGTTGAAATGATATATACCCGTAAAATATTAAATTTAAATTGCGGATTGAAATGATAAATATCTATATCACCTGACCATAGGTTAGAAAACTATATATGGACACCGTTGGTATATTTTAAATGATTTCTGAAATTTTAAAAGGCAATATATAGGTTTTGATAAATATTGATTTTAAAATATAATATAAATATTTATTTTAGATGTGCAAAAATTTATATTTTAAATTATAGGTTTGGAAATTTTGAAATTTTAAGTTAAGTTTTGGAAAAATATAAATTTTAAGATTTCACTTATTATTTTACTATTTTTAAATATATAACTTAAGATTCAAAGTAGATTTAATAATAATACTTAATTTAATAAAATTTAATATACTTTAGTTTAACAAATTTAGTTAGTATATATATAATATGTTTAAAATATTTATTTAAAATTTATATTAATATTTTGAAAGAAATTGTGTAATTACTTTAATAAATCAAGGTTGGAAGGATAAATTGAAATTTATTTGAATTTAAATTGGCTAATAATTGAATTTAAATAGGATTTGATTCGAAACTTGTTAATTTTGAGATTTTGAAAGGTATGATTTTATAGCTTGATTTAATGAATATTTTCAAATTTAAATAAAATTGAATATTTAAATTTGTAATTTGAGATTTTATTTAAATATTACTAACAATGATTAAGTGAATTTTTCCAAATTTAAAATAAAATTTAAAGTTGAAACTTGGGAAATATAAATGAAGTTTATCAAATTGGGTTATTGTAAATTGTTCGAGTATGTAAGCTTTGAAACCTATCGAGTTGAAAGTGGTTTAAATTTGTAGTCCAACCTTGGATTTGGAATCCCTATAAATTAAAAATGGTTTTAATGGGAATTTGAATAGAACCTTTAAAGTTGATTTGAAATTTTGAATTGAGATTGATTTAAATTTGAATATGGAATTAAGTGAATTGAATTGATTTGTGAAGTTGGAGGAAACAATTCTAATTTGAAACTATTTTAGATATAAAACTATTTTAATCTACAACCTATTTTAAAAATAAACTATTTTAATTTATAACTATTTCAATGTATAAAAATTATTTTCAATATTTAAATTGTTTAAGTTGGAACTGTTATGATTAGATTTAATGGACCTAAATGCAGATAATTTGATATGATGGTTTAACCTATTTTATGGAATATAATTTTGAAAGTGATGATTTTGAAATAAATATGATATTCTGATTTTGAAGTATGAACTATTTGGAATATAAAACCACGGTGTGAAATAAACGTTTGGTTGTTAAAGGGATCGAGATCGGATATTGTCATACTCTCAGCCAATACCAAAAACCACTTTAACAACTGTGTACATGGTGGAGATTCCAGAACGAAGTAGGATGGTTTGTCGATGCCTATATGAGATATTAATGCAGCCCTGACTCCCACGAGTCAGCTTGATGGCACAAAAATAGGAGCCACGCCGGGCCAAGTGAGGTCGCACTTTCGATCGAGCACGCTTCTTTGATACCATTCTATTACATTATGATTTGATTGGGTGCACATTTGATTTTGGGAGTGTGTCTCGAGGTAGGCGGTAGTAACTGCTATGCGTTACCACCAGTCCAAATCCGCATAACGGTAGTATCCTACCCTGGGCATTGCCTCGCGTACCTTGTCACATGCCTTATCGCGCTCTCTACGAGGTTGGTTTGTGTCGTACCTATGGAGTGCTCCCTGATAGCCCACCGGTTTGGTGGATTTTACAGTACTTCTTTTATTGCGGCATTTATATAAAAATGTGTTAAGAAGATACGGGTAATGCCTTAACGCTATTTTAATAGTTTACTTTACTATAGACATTATATATATAGCGTATCGTACTATGTATGTAGATAGTTTAATGGATCCTTAGAGGATGGGTATCCCAAACATCCTTTAAGTTAATTTTGTATTTCAATTGACACTTCACTTGAGTTAAATTTACTAGTATAAGAATGTTAACCTTGACTCGAGTGTTTTGTAGTTTGCTTTATGCTCGGGTCAGATTGAGTGTCACAGCGTTTGAGACTCGCCTTCGGAGTTTGGAGTTTTGCTTGAAGATCTGTCTTATATCCATTTAGCTTTCGGTCATTCCAGTTATCTCTAATTGTTTATATTCAGACTTGTAATTTGCTTATGTATTAGAGATTCTATTGTAATTAAGATTTCCATTGTATTTGTTTCAAACTCTGATGTTCCGTAGTAGCTTTATGAACTGCTATTTACTTATTCCGCTGCTTGTTGTCATATTACTCCATGGCTGTGATTATGTGATTGATTTATTTACTGTATATGCTGAGTTTTTTCAAATATAAATTAACAATCTGCCGGTTTGAGCAATTCAAGTCTGACATGAGTGGACGATTGGCGAGTTGAACGGTTCGAAATACCAGGCCGTTATAAGTGGTATCAGAGCTCGGTTTAGGCAAAATTTAGCACACAGAGTAAAACTCATTAGAGATAAGGTACTAATACCCTAGATCGAGTAGAATCATCTTTATTTGAGCTAGAAATTCTTCGTCCTGATTTGGATTTCTTTTGAATATTAGAGCTTTCCCCTTTTTTGAAATTCATTCTTTTCTTGTTCGTGTTCTTCTTGACTGAAGCATCCCATAGCTCTATTTCTGTCGATCTATGTAATAAATTTAAGCTCATCTTGCCACCTCAATTGGCAACTTCATCCTTATGTGTGACTAATCCAATCGACAGTCCTGCCAACCTTAGTATGATTTTTAGAAAGGTAAACTGCTTTACAACAGGCGTCGATTCACTGGAGATCTCTATGTCATCAGTTTTGACACTATTATTTCTTGCAAATCCCGAATCGTTTTTCTAGTAGACGACCAGGGTATCTCCCTTGTGATTGAATGTAGATTGCCTCAGGAATTTTGCAGGCAATTGAATCTTTTCACTTGATTCTTAGCCTTGTCATCTGGACTCCACCCCGATAGTCAGGGAATGTCCTAATGCTTTGGTGAAGTCACGCTTCTCCTCACCTCAAGCAAGAAATTGAATTTTGCATCAATCTTATTCTTGGAGCTCGACCTATTGTCCTCCCTTCCAGACGAATGGTTTCTATGAATGGTTAGTCGGGCCCTTTGGATTAACCAATGCCCTTGCCTTCTTCGTCGATCTCCTGAATCACGTTTTCCACGATGTTTTCAACCAGCTTGTCCCCATTTTCATTGATGATATTCTCATCTTTTCTAAGTCTCGGTTGACCCGGTTAAGGTCGTCTACGATTAATATAAGTCTATCAATCTTTTCTCTTTTGTAACTTAATTATCTTACCATCCTTTTAAGCCATCTTTGTTGTTAGAATTCTCTTTGATTAGGGTCCCTCTAAATTTGAATCTCCATTCTTGTTCTAAAATCCATTCTTGAATCATCCTATGAGAGAATTTTGAGTTGTTTTTTATTGTAATTGAATTATACTACCATTTGAAATTAATATAAAATGTTTTATATTGTGTTGTTTGAGTTGTTAAGTTTGAATTTTGGATTTCGATCGATTCGTCTAGCCAACGCTATCGATAGGAATTCCAAAACACTTAACAAAGCAAACTGACATAATATATTTTCGAAATTGGTGAATGAAATATTCTTATGTATGATTATATTTCATACATAAAAGTATAATTTTCTGAAATTAGATAGCTAAATGAATCGGTTGTTAGATATGATAATGCTATATTATCATTTATTGTTTTGTCAACATTCCTAAACCATTAACTATTGTCGTATGTTATAAGGAGTTGAAATTTTTAAAACACGATTTATAAATCTGATTTGCAAACAAATGAATTTAAATTAAAGATTTAAGAACTAATTTTTGGCGTAAAAAATTTTGAAAAAAAATATTTGAAAGTATTTTCGAATGGAAATTGTTTCCAAAGAAATTTAAAAGAAGTAAGTCGATGCTCTCCTCTTATGTCACTGAAAAATAATTTCGGTGATGACTACAACATCATCACATTCATTTTCGAGTCTCGAAGTGGGGAGACTACTTAGTAGCTTTACTACACTTTTGTTTTGGAAAATGGATTTGATTTGAATTTCTTGAGTATGATTTGATGTATAAAATATATATGTATGTATGTATGTATTTATTCCAAATGGCTTGAAGTGAAATCGAAATTTAAGTTAAATGCTATGTTAAGTGATGGTTTTCAATTATTTAAATAAAGCAAAGTTTTGAATAATTTGAGTGTCTAAAATGAGAAATGGAATTGAAACAACTTGAAACAGTTGAACTAGGATAAAATTAATTGTAAAATACTCAAGTGCATTCTAAACATATATAACTCACCTAAAATATTCAAAAAGTATAAATGAAACGTGAATATGTAATTAAAGATTGTACGAGAGAAAACTTAAGTAATAAGTGTTCAAACTGAATTTTTCTAAATAGAATGTTGTAAATAAAGGTAAATTCGTATAGTGCTCAATTACATTCTAAACATTAATAAATCTTTCCTGGAAAAGTTTGATTCTAGTGATAATATGTATTTGAATAGTATGCAATATAAAATGTAAGTAATAAGATGTCCAAAATGAAATTTATATGGTTTTGAATTAATTGTTGTATTTGGTACTATGTATTTTGAATCTATCTTTCCTTTCTGTTGCTTCTAATCTCTTATCTCTTTCCTTTTCGTAGACATAAAGTTTTGAGTAGGGAAGAGTGTAACGACCTGAGAATTTTAACAATTTTATAACATAATTAACTAAATTTTTCTTGAAAAATATATGATTGAATTTAGCAATGAAAATTTAATGTTTGGTATGCGCCTATTTAAATATAGAAAATGGCAGATTTTCATCAGAAAAAATAAAGGTTAATTCTGTTGTGTAATTTTCAATTTCAATTTAAATCAGTTAATTTACCAGTGAGACGTCATAATTCGTTTCATCAAATTTGGACCGTTATAGCTCCATTTATCTTATTTTCGGCGTTCTAGCAGCAGTTTTGGCAGCGAATATCGACTTTTGATAGGATGCTTGTATCTCTCATATCTGTGTACCATTCTGTTCGTCTCGTCGTGCTGATGTCCGTAGTATATTCATTCTTGTGATTCGGTGTCCTGTGCACGAAGAAATCTGCAAAATGGTTAGCCGTATCGGTACCCGTTTGAGTCTCTAGTGTGTTCTGTGTCCATTGGTTGAAAACAAATCGACGTTAGCTATTAATAATTTCAAGAATTCAATTCTAACTTATCTATTCCCTATTCTAATATATGATAGGCTGGTTCGTTTATTATTTTATGTCTCTTCGATTTCCTTCCTTCGTTCTGATAAACAAGATTTTTATATAAAGTTAGTATATAAGAAGCCACCTCTTTTCTTCTAGCTCGACCCTACCTATTCGTTCTGCCTTTCTCTTCTCTTTCCCAAGCTTTCGTTCTTCCTTGATATATTAAATATATATGTATGTATGTAATATGAAAGCTGTTATATATTTTGCCTCAACCCTATTCTTTCCCCATCTCCCACCTGTTCCATTCTTTTCCACCCTTTTCCTCCTCCTCATCATAGCCTTTCCACCGTAGCCACCATCGACCGCCCTTTCACCACCGCCGTCCACTCCACCCTTGCTTCCTCCATCAAAATTCCCACCTATGCCCCTTGCTTCTTCCCTTTACCCATCATGTGACCTTTATTTTGCCGAGCCTTACATGCAAACAAAGCATCAGCCACACCCTTGTTCACCCTCCTCTCTAGCCACCAGCTCCTTCGACTTCATCCCCAACCATCATGACCTCTGCACCACCTGAGTCCGAGGCAGCATCCCCTCACGCTAGATCTTCTATCGAAGCACCCATCCTAGCGCAAACAGCCAAGCTCATGACACGCTTTAGACCCGATGACCTCTTCCTTGCCTTTCCCTTCACCTGACACTTCTCACGGCGCAACCTCCATGACCGACCTGACAACCCACACAAACTCACCCAGAGTGATAACATATTCAGTACTATCCAACAAGAGGTAGGCCAGTCTTTTGTTGGTTTAGGCGCGCAGTATCTGGACCCTAGGCACATCCCTCTAGAGGTGTATCGAGTTTCGAAAAGGTAGTCCCTTCACCTAGTCATTTGTATGGAAATCCAAAATCCACTACATGCCTGCCATTTTTTTATAGAGCCTATTATTGTTGGAATTTAATAATGGTAACAATTTTAGCTATGTTGATTTTTATTTGTATAACAGACATTATTATAATATAACATGATTTGGTATGAAATAGTTTGGTTATCGTAAGGGAAAAACCCGTCTGTGTTTATGCGTGGACGTGGTCTTACGAGATACCTTTTGTTTTGACAAAGGAAAGTTTTGATAACTTTATAAATTCAATTGAGATGTGTTTTTCTCATGCTGGTTTACCAGACTAATCTAGGTATTCTTTCCTTTTAATGCTTGAGTCAGACCAAGTATATGTATAGGTTCAGATTTGGTGCTTTTGGAGCTTTAAAAGGCGAGTTGGAGATCTTTATGTCATATACACTTATCTATTTATTTTTCCACTGCATTGCGTTGTTGTTGTTGTACATTATCAGCATTTGTGAGGACATGTTATTATGACTGTCCAAGTTGATGATTGCTTATTATGTACTTTGATATTGATTTATGTATATTACAATTTCTCTTTGTAAAGATTATTGATCTACACTATATGTTATTCTACGGCGATGTGAGATTCTGTATTGTTATGGTTCTGCTTCTCTCTTCTTCCTTCCTTCTTCTTTCTCCTCTCTTTCTTCTCACCCTCTATTTTATTTCTTATGATCATTTGCACATTTGTTCACTTTGGGTCGACATGTGTGGTTTATTGTTGGTTTAGAGGGTACAGATTTGCAGGTCGTCACAGCTGGTACATAGCTTAGGTTTAGTGTACTCCTAGGCTTTGATGTGTACTCATTATAGATATGGTTAGCAGTACTATAGAATGAGTCTGAGTGTAATATATATATATATATATATATATATATATATATATATATATATATATGAGCGCATATTTGTTAGTTATATGAGAATATTTTGTATTGTGTTAATTAATCTGTTGACTATTTCATAAATTATGGTCGGTATATGTTAGGGATTTCTAAACCTTTAAATAAGGTAAACCAACATAATATTGTTTTGAATGGGTAAATGAAATAATTTTACTTCTATTATATTTTTTATATAATCATATATATTTATTATTGGCTGTTAGTGAATGGTACTATTTAATTATTATCATTTGTTATTTGTTGTGTTTAATAAAAAGTTGTTATTATTTTTTAAAAGAATATAAAGTACTGAATTCACTACCGTTGTTGGAAAATAATAAAGGTGATGACTGTAGCATCATCAGAATCATTTTCGTGTTTCTGTGCGATTGATTTGCTATTAATAGTAAATTGAAATTTGAAGTTTTATTGTGATAAACAAATTTGAATTTAAAATCCAAGTTTGAAATTGATAAATATAAGTGAAATGAGTTTGGACTTATAATATGAAATAAAATTTTAACTTTAGTAAAGTTAAATAAATTTGAGTTAGCATAATAAAATATATGATTTGAAATTTAACTAAAGGAAAGTTAAATAAAGTGAAATGGATTTGAACTGGATTAGATAAGTTATTGAAAATGAAATTAAACTTAAGAGGTAAGTGATTATATATTATGAAGTTAAGTTTTGTTTTGACAAACAAATTAATTTTCTAAAACCTAAAGTATGATTTGATAAAAATATAGAAAATAAGTTTTGAACTTATAAATTAAAAATGGTCTATATATAAGAAAAAGGAAATTGAAAATTGAGATACGCAATCAAATTTAACATAAGCAAAGTTACATAAACTGAATCAATTGAAATGAAGTTCAAACTTAAGGAAAGTTAAATAAATGAATTATATGAAATTGAAGGTTAACTAAAGAAAGGTTAAATGAAACTGAATTGAAATTGAAATAAATTCGATGGATATTTGGAACTAATCAAATAAAAACGAATATACACTTAAGCAGTAAAGTAATTATATAACAATGAATTGTAATTATAGAACGTAAATAAACTTAAGTGAATATTCATGAAATTTTAAATAAATGAGTTGTATAACTTATGAATTTGAGAAGCAATAAGTTAAAACAAATTTTAAATTTTCTGAAAATGAATGTTAAGAAATGGATTCTAAATTGGAATTATAAGTTGAAACTTAAACTAATTAAGATGAATGTAGGAAAGGAAGTTAGCTTAAGAAATATAAAAAGAGGTTAGAAATAAATTTAATTTGAGTTAAGATTTGAATTGAAAGTGAACTAGCTTGGATGTAAATTTGTGAATGTAAACTAATTCAATATGAATAAATGGATTTTAGTAAAATCTAACGTTAATGAACTGAATGTGAATAAGTTAAAAACCAATTTAGTGAATATTAATGAGAAATGAATGTATATTGATTTGGTTATATTGGATGGATGTTGTTTGTTTGTTTGTTAATTTCTTATGTTGCATATGTTTCATTTACTTATGATCATTGTATAGTTATGTTATATATTGATATTATTTTCTATACTTATTTCTCATTAATTGTTGAGTGTTTAGTAGATGCGGACGGCGTATGCTTCTCATTTGGAGCTCGCTTTCGCACTATATTAACCGTATAAGCTTGCAAAATAATAAGGGACATATCTCGAATTAAATATCATACTTTTATATTTTTTCCCCTATGGGATGCCACATCCTCGAAGATGAGATGTATATTTTTGATATATATATATATATATTATGATTTTACTATGATCGAATCGTGTAAAGAAAACTCTGGCGAATTTTTCTGAAAATTTAAGGCGTTAGAATTTTTTTGAGAAATTTGGAAATTTTTTGATAGCTAAAAGTTTTGAGTTATAAATTGAAATGATATTAGTTGATTTTTTTGAAGTAATATTAGTTAATAACTATAAATGAATTTGGGAACTTACAAAAGTTTTATAAAAGTTGTAACTAGCTGATTTTGGAAAAGTTGACCCTTAAAGAATTAGTAATCTATTTCAACTAATTGGTTTTGAAATTTAATAGAGTTGTAGCATCTTTCTTACTTAGTAATTTCGAGGATGAAATTCTATTAAAATGGGAAGAATGTAACGATCCAGTTTTTTAGTGGTTCGAATTTAGAATATTTAATTGATTTCAGATATTTAAAAGTTAACTTTATAAGTTAAATTGTTTAAATAACCAAATCTAGAGTGAAATGAAGATAAAAATGATTTGTAAAGTTGAATTAAATTCTATTTGAATTAAAATAGAGATAGTAAACTTTTTAACTTGAATTAAAAGTTAGCTTACAAAAATTGGAAGTTTAGCATTTAAATGACGTGTAAAAATAGCCATTTTTGACACTATCTCGAATTTCGAATAATGCATGTGAATAATGCAAGTGTGCAGGTACCCAAAGTTAGGTGCCAGCCAAAAATTCTATGGTTCATGGTCGAACCATCAGTGTTCTTTTCGGTATCCGAAGATAAATACCAACCAACTCTTTTCCTCGGATTAGGGCAGGAGTATAAACTCAACTCGGATGTGACATGACCATCTGTATGCTAACTCTCTCCCTTGATGTGCGGGCAAGAGTATAAATCTAAACGAATGTGATACGATCGTTCGCCCACTCAACTCTTGCCTTCGGATTGAGGGCATGAGTATAAACCAAAATGGATGTGATAAGACTGTCCAATCCTTAAAGTTTCGCCTGGAGTAGGCAAAATGAAAGGTCCATAGCCGGTGTAAGGTGGATCTTACCTATGAACTTTGAATCAATGCCTAGAGTTAGGTATGCATTGATTGGAAATAAACATCCTAGATGAGGATGTGCAAATTACATTATTAAGTAGTTAATTTAGAATTAGTTCCCAGAGTTTGGCGTAGTCGAGTATCGTTATCCTAGAAAAAGATACTCGGACCATTGTCCTAAGTGGTAAAACCTCAAATAATGCCTAGAGTGTGGCAATTCGATAATTACCTTATGTTTTCACGAGTGATGAAAGGCTGGTAAATTACATAGTAAGCTAAGGATTTAGTGTGATGATAATCACTAAAAGGAATGGATCATGAATAAATTGAATGGAAAGTGCACTTCTAGAATAGGTTTGGCAAATTCTCACAAAGATTTGACAAAACATAAAAGTTTCTATTATTAATTTAAAATGAAACTTAGAAAGCTAAGTACAAGTATATTTATGCCTATGCAAGAGAACAAAAGTGGAGATCGAATCCATGTAATGCCTGCCAAAAAAAGCAAAAGTAGGAAACTAGAAGAAAGCCTAAGTACTGTTATGCAACCAAAAGATATAAAGAAGATAGACAATCACTTCATGGACTTTTTCTTTCCTCCCTTCTTTTCCTTCTTCTCATAAAAGAAGGCTCATTGATTCTTCCAACTGCTTCCTTACTCTTTCTGCACTTCCTTTGCTCTTGGAGTGTTTTGCAAAGATCCGATAGGCACACTTTGAGTTCTCCCAGGTGAAGGAATATGGACTGGAGTGAAGATAGTATGCCCAAGCAAGGTGATCGATAAAGGAGGAGGGATGGCCTTAAAGTTCCCCTACTTCATCTCTGTAGTAAGGAGGATTTGTTTCTCAATTTTCTCTAGCTTAGTCTCCTTGGCAAGGCCAAGTTCCCATTCAAGTTGACTCATGGTGCAACCTGATAGGAACTCAAAAACTCTAGTTATCACAGCATCCTCATCGGTCTGAGCTTCCTAAGTGCCACCAGTCCCCTCGTCTAGGAAAGCATCAATCATTCGCTCATCAAGGCTAGGATTTTCTTCAACTAGATGGTTGGAATAGTTTTTGAAGTTGTAACGGTTACTAAATCTATTGTAGATGCATATTGTCCTGGCCGAGATTCTTTATCAGGAAGAGGAGCGATTCAGGGCCAACCTGAAACTTGAGGAATATAAGAAGATAGATTAGTAAGGACGATCGATGGCATGTCAACTCTCCAAAATACAGGAGAAGTCAATGAGATACCTTCTTCGATTTAGGGTTCTGTATTGGCTAAAGTGTCATCGAAGATCCCCTCAGAAATAGGAGAAAGCATAGTGGGTTTGTGCATTGGGGTTGTTTAGGATCGTACTCGGGATCAAAAAATGAATCTAGGGCAACTTAGGACCCAAGTGTTTGGTTGGTAGTAGCATCATGATGCGTCGAGCCAGAGCCTTCACACAATTCTTTCTCCTCTAGCATCGAGTAACTCATAATAATACGTCTAAAATTGTTGGAGCACTTCATTCTTTTCTTTTTCTTTGCGCTCAAGTTTGGACTTCAGCTCAACCATATTCCTATTCTTGGCATCTCTCTCTAGTACCAAATCATAGTTCTGATGGAAGGCTTTCTCCATCTCATCTTGATGCTTGGTCCTTTCCTCTTCGAGTGTGATGGCATCCTCGGCTTTCTTCTCCGCTAAGAATTGAGATGTCCTCAAGTTTTCAACTTTGGCATCGAGAGTGGCTATGATCCTCTTGTTGTCAGCTTCGATGAGTTTTTAATTTTCAATTTCGAGCTTCTTTTCCCTCGAGACTTTGGATATATTTTCAACTAGCCTTGACCGTTCATTATATTGATTGTGGATGTCAATCATGTAAGCAAAGATCATGTCCTGGATTTTTGATAGAATTCTTTTCAAGTTGGGCACAAACTTAAGCCTATCAAGGCATATATTTGGAAATTTCTTCTTTAGCTCGGTATTCTAGAGCGGCAAGTTGTTTCTCCATAGTAACAATTGGAGTTTCGGCAGTTTCTTTGCTAATTCTGTGATGAGAAGTCTCTGAACCACTCTTTTGTGCGTGCAGTCAGAAGATCGATCGCGATAGGCTGAGGTTAACTACTAAATATAACAGAATTTAGGGGTGGAGCATGAGAAATACCACCTGGCGGAATGTCATGATAATAACCAGAAGGCCTATCTAAACTTTGGGAGGTGGTTCCCTGGACCTAGAGCGACACTTGGATGCGAAGTCATGTAAGGAGCGGTCTTTATCATAATTGATCCTATCTCGATTATCCCTATCATGGCTAGACCTATAGTCTGATCTAGAATCTCGGCCACTCCCTTGATGATACGAGCTTGGGCGATGCCTTTGGGATCGGGACACATTTTCTTCCAAAGATCGATATATGTATTTCCTCTTCTCCATGGATCCTACAAATAAAATGAGAAGAAGTTAGGTCCAACGAATAAGGAGGCAAGTTAAGTGCAATGTAGTGGGATGAAGTGCATGTATGTGTAAGTGTCCTAGTGTCCCCTCGATTGATCATGAGCTAGAGCTTTGCTCTTAGGAGTGATCTCTCCCATGTAGGAAGGGATGGTATCCTTATCAAAGTGAATAAGAGATTTGATGCCCTCTAAACTAATAATACAGACATTGAAGGAGCCAAACTCAACAGGAATTAACCTTAATCCTGCAAATGTGCCTCTTGATGGAATAGAAGGCGTCTTCTCTACGATTGTAGTGTATAAGTCTGAGCCTTGGAAATCTTCACTACTAGCCTCTTCCTCGGAGCAGACTATTGACCATCTTTAAATTGCTCAGTCTGAGATTCATAGCTCACGTACCTTGGCCAGCATCTCCACTTTCAACCAGTATCTCCCCTTCCTTGGCGTGTTTTTGTGCTTGCTCAATATTTTCTTTAACTTCAACCTCGGAACTTGTGACCGGGGGCACGTTTGGATCAATATTGCCTCCTCCAGGAAAGTTGTCATGATCATCATCGTCGTTATCATCATTGTCATCACCGGCAACCACTAGGACTATACCAGTACTGTGGTCCACTTCTAACAAACCATGGGCAAGAAGATCCTCATCTAACAGAAGAGCTCCGACGTCTCGATCTTCTATTAGAATGGCCATAAGAACATTAATGGCATCTGAAAGCGCTGTGCTACTGGGTCTTGCCATAACATCTGGACAACCAAGAAAAATGAGTTAGGCTTGTGAATTATAAGGCAAATTCATATAAAACATGTAGAATAGTGCGTACATCCAGATAACCATCTACGAGCAAACCCAGGAGGATAACAGACATAGAACCACTCGCTCTTAAAGTAGCTCAACTTCTTTCATATGCTGGAGACTACTCTATAACCCCTAATCGGTTCTAAGTAAATCAAAGATGGACTTTCCTTTTGGCTCTTGAAGCTATATAGATACATACATACATACATACATACATACATATAAAATCTCATCGTCGTTGGGTACTCGATTCAAACGCTCGTAGAAAACCATATATGCGCCGAGGAGGAAAGTGTAGTTGTTCGGATGCAGCTACGTCATAACCAATCGCATGAAGTTAAGAACTTGTCGTACGAACTGATTGAATGGTAGGATGCATCCCGCTAAGCCCATATATCCATTATAGGCAATATAATCCTTTAGGAATTGTGAGCTCTTTGATTTTGAGATGGAACTAAGATGTCATCGAATGGAATTCCTAGTTTCTTGCAAATTCTCTGAAGAGATCCTTTGTCGATTTTGAAGGAAATGGAATAAACAGGATCTCTAATACTACGGTGACCTCAAGGATGTCGGGTGCTGAATCTATTTCTGTCCCACCTACCAGCTTTGCTGGATTCTCTGGAACAAGTTTTTCAACTTGGGATTTTCTAGATTTTTCTATTCAACCAACGGAATCTCTTATTACTGTTCCAACTGAATTGGAGTTTACTATGCATGCTCTCCCGAAGTTTGTTGGACATGTAGAGTCGTAGTTGAACTTGACTCAGCGTTATATTTGACATATCTCTAAGTGGACGCGCCAGTGGCTTGAGAAGCAAGACGTTTGGAACATCCCTGGTCCATTTTTATAATAAAACTCGACAAATAGTCAAAATTAGATTAATTACAAACTGTACCCCTCGTGCTAAAGTAAGTCCTAGTGTGGTATCATGCAGTGTCGTGCTGTTTCGATTTTCTAATGTTATTTAATTTCATTATAAATCCTGGATATCACTCGATGTGACTATCATCGTTGATCATCCCGACAAGTTTCGTCTTATTGGCCAGGGTTCAAGACGAAGAAGAGGTCACTAGTTCATAAGAAAGGATTATCACGAGAACTCGAGAACTAAAAATTTAGGAATTTTCTTAAGTGTTGGAGTTGCACAACTCCAAAACTCAAAGGAAATTCCGTTCCTCCCTTCCATCTTCACCGATCACAAATCATGGTCATCGCTACCTCCTCATCCACGTCCACGTCCAATCCCATCTATTTCCAAGTCCAACATCTACCTAATCAAGGGAAGATATTCGGTCAAGGGCTCTAAATCTAGGGCTTGGTTTGATCGAGTTAGGGCACGGTGGAGTCGTGCTTAGGTAAGGGTTCGAGTGCTGGTGCTGGAGATGTAGGGATCGGAAGTGATGAACGCTGGCAAGGAAGAGGCAGCGGTGGTCTAAGGCATGGGTGGAGGTGAGATTTGATTTGGGAGTTGAGGTTTTGATGGTAGCTTGAACTTGGATCGGTTAGCAAATGAACAAGTGAGGAAATGAAGTGGAGAGCTTGGTTTATATACTGTAAAACCAGAAATTATAGACAATAAATTTGGGAAACCTCCTAAGTCTCAAGTCAGTACCAACCCCACTATATGGGTCGGTATCGAGTCCTATTTTAAAAAAAGAAAAAAAAACATATATACATAGATATGTGTATATGTATGTACATTTGAAAATTATCTAAGAGCGTGTACATATGCATATTTATGTGTACATACATATATCCAATACCTAAGGACCGAAATCAAAAGAAATTGAATCCATACCGAATAATCAATGGAACGGATCGGTCTTAAACCATCAGATTCAGAATGACAGGTCAGGAGAATACGTGCTAGATTTATAATACCAGATGCTGGTT
Source organism: Allium cepa (assembly GCA_030765085.1). Classification (NCBI taxonomy): domain Eukaryota; kingdom Viridiplantae; phylum Streptophyta; class Magnoliopsida; order Asparagales; family Amaryllidaceae; genus Allium; species Allium cepa. Next base: position 281,178,797 of record CM060937.1, on the reverse strand, counting down.
GAGCGTCACGACGAATGATTATGGACATAACTTTAAGTATAAACAGTTCGTAAGAAGTATATCGACCTTTCAAAACACTGAGTGAAGTCCTTTGTGGAAATTCCAACTTGTCTTGATTTAAAGCACATCACATTTGAAATGAGATGTACTTTGAGGGGGAAGTGTTATATAGCCTTTTGACTACGAAATATTCGGACAGATTAGACGAGTCAAACTTGGAGTTATCAAGGAAGGAAGCCCAAATAGATGGCCCAAGAGCCTAGAAACTAAGCACGAACAAAGTCGCAAGGCCAATGCCAAAATAACTCAAGCAGCCAAGACACATCTAAAATTTCCTAAGTTAGGGGTCCTAAGCCAACCCTATGGGTAAATATCGAGCCATATTTACTTCCCTATTGGAATCAAATTTCTTCCTATGCCCTCTATATCATACTAAAAGCTTATTTCCCACGTCGTTTTGGTAACCAAATGCAATTCTCCATTAATTTCTATGAACACTTGAAGTTGCAATTCTATTCTTCCACAACCTCGTCATTTGGACTTAGAAACAAGCTAATATTGGTGCAAACAACTATGGAATCATGAAGCTAACCACAAGACGAACGAAGATGAAGAGTTGAAGGCAGTCATATTGGCATCTTATGGGGTCAGTACCAACCCTTAACCTTGGAGTTGTACCGACCCATATAAACCGACGAGGTGGCACCTACTTTCTTAGGGGAATTAGTCTAAAGCGTAGAGAATGGCCTGGAGATATTTTTACGAGATTTTAGACTACCTCTATAAATAGGAGGATAGGGCTCATTTTTCAAGATCTTTTAGGCTCTTCTTCTTCTCTATCGTTAATTCCTGTAACCAAGCACCAGAGTTGTACCGACCTATAAGAACTTCTGCCTCCAAGTCAGAATATAAGCAATAAAATTATAAAGTGGACGTAGATCTTGATTTGTCGAACCACTATAAATTGTTATGTGCTCTTTCTTGCTCATTTTTCATTTAATTCTTCACTTTTAATTATCAACTTTAACTTCTGTGCGTTTGTGCCGTTTTTGGTTCAAACATACATTGGATACATTTACAATACACACACAATATATATATATATATATATATATATATATGTATGTATGTATGTATGTATGTATGTGTGTGTGTGTGTTTATTTCATCAAATAAAAATCGTAGACTAGTATATTCTAAAATCTTTGCCTTTGGACGATAACAGATCTATATTAAGATCTTGTAACCAAGAAATGTGTTTGATATGCCATGATCCTAAGATCCCCTATTTAAAATATTCATCCTACAACTATACTCCCCTAAACAGGTGCATGCATTAAAAATAAAAAATCTTTATGCCTAAATGCCAAAGAAAAACTTCGATGTCAAAAGAAAATAATTGCCTGGATGCCAAAGGGAAAAATAAAACAAATCTTGAATATCAGCAATGTTGTTACTCAACCGTTAAAATTTTAACCTCTTTCCGCCTTTTGTTATCATCAAAAATTGAAATAATAATTGACATAGTTACAGATTTTGGTTGATACTATAAATCATATAGGTAAGAGCATTATAAGTTTTAATCGATCAAACAAAAATCATAATATCTTATTAATTAGACAAAAATCCCATTTTATAATGATGATCAGATTGTGGTTTAAGGAGAATTTTATATAGTGACAATAGTATGGTATTTTTGATAAAGGAAAATTCTTTAAAAAGAATAAAATTTTGAAAAGATAAAACAAAGAATTAAACACTTTCTAACCATGCATAACCGTTAGGACTTTAAATGGTTAGTAGTTACTTAAAGAAAGAATATCAAGCACTTTCTAACCACGCGTAACAGTTAGTACTTTTAAATGAGGTTAGAAGTTACTTTAATATTTATTCCTCTCTTACATAAGTGTTCCATCCAAACATAATCACGATGACATTTAAATGAATGGAAGCACAGATTTAGAGATTAAAAGTTATTCGTCCATACATAACCGTGAGTATTTTTAAATAAGAGTGAATACTTTGGGATGGAATAAATTATTTAAATCAAGTTATATAATTCCTCGTTTTTTGAAATACCAACTTTTGCTCACTATATTAAATTATGGTGTATGGATTATAAAAAGGATAATAGAAGTGCAAACGATCATGAAATATGTATTAATTAAAAAGTACTATATAAATTGTTAATTTTTAAAGAAATTTGAACATATCCTTCCTCTAGTTATGACGTTTAATTTAATCAGTAGTTATCACTTCTTCAATCACTATTAATAATTTTTGATAGGTTTCAAAAAGTTCAAGTAGTCAAGCACCATCTTTTCCAGAGTAAATTCCTTTCTAGAAAATAGAAAATAAAAAATAAAAAAAATTGAAATGAAAAGAGGTTTTCTTAGAAACAAGTCATTTCTAAAATTTTCAAATCTAATCGAAGTTGCGAAAATCTATTTTCTGGAAGAAGTTTTGTGAAAACATTTGCTAATTTTAAAATCAATTAAAATATAAATCCAATGCAAATATGATCTTGAAAGAAGTGAAGTCTTACGTCTATGTGTTTAATGTAAGAGTGATACACATTATCGATGTTAAGTGTGAATTATAAACATCATCAAATAAGTACACTACATACTCCACAATATCAATCGAATTGGTTCAAAAATTCAAAACAATTCAGTAAAGTCATTTATTTCAAATAAAGGCAAAGTCATTTACATCGAATAAAGGCTCATATAAATGAAATTTCTCCAACCAATGATCTGTTAGTCGTTGTTAAAGGCAATGAACGTAGAAAAGTAATCGCCCAACATAGATAATCGACCATTATTGTTTTGAAAGTTCAATCCAATGGAAACCACTATTTGAGAACTTTAAGTTCGTAATTTGATTTAGCACTTAACTTGGAAGATTTAGATATTCAATATTGCTAATCAAGAAAATTGGTTTTAAGACAAAATGATAATTGATTAAAAGTTATGTCTCAAATACTACAACTTGTTTGCATAAATCAGAAAACAATTCTCAAGTAATGCACTGACAAGATTACTGTTATTCAAGGTTTTATAAAATGAATCAGCAAAATCTCAAAAATTAATTTTGTATTGTTATCGATTAGCTATTCAAAACTTCAAGAATTTCAAATTTGGAGTAACAATGTTCAAGTTATGATCGATTGACTATAGCCGTGTTAAAATAATCTGGAATGATAATCAACCATATCACCGTTTAAAAGAATTTTTTCAATGATTTCTATAATGAATTGTAAAAAACATAAAGAAGGAAAATTGTAGAATTTTCTATAAGGTTTTTGAAGCATCTACAGTTTTATAAATCAGAATACATTGTAGAAATTGTAGTCAAAATACTATAGCCATGTTAGGAAGATCTGAAAAAATTTTCAAACAATATACTATATGATTTGCAATTTTCCATTGGTTTAAGTTCAAATTCAAAGAAAACACAAAATAAAAAAACTTATAGAATTTTCTATCTATTTTTCATAATATCTTGACTTTTATAAATTTGAGTTTCGCAGCTCAAGATATGGCAATTGTGCTACAGCGGTGCCAATAAAATTCGCAATAAGAAGAGAAAATAGGGTTTAGAGACCATACGCTTACTTACCATTGATTTTTTTATTCTTGGTCATCATTTTTATCTAAAGTATGTAGATCTCCACTTTAATTCTCTAGGCTAAGGAACATTGCAATTATTCCTCATCAAATGTATAGAAACAAGTGGCCAAGCAAAGGATGCAAGACCACTTTCATTTGCGTTTGAAATCTTTGGTATCCAAATTTGTTTATATAGCAAACCGTTGGTGTTAACAACTGTACCCTTGGGAACCAAAACTTGTTTGAGTTTGATAAAATTTAGGTTTGTGCCTTTTGAAACCCAAATTTGTTTAACATTTTTGTGTTTGTTGCTATTCCAACATTTATTTTGTTTATTCCTATTTTTTACAAAAATTAAACACATTAAAATAATTCTATGAAATTTGATCTTATCACAATTCTTTACCTTAATTTATTCAACCCTACTATATCCAAGTCCTTCTCTACTTTTGGTGATACTCTGACTACTTAACAACATTTTCAATGATTTTTCTCCTTTAGAAAATTTTCTTATTGCTGATTCAAGTTTTTGAACCTCGGGTCTAAGAGCAAAGTTTTCATTTAAAAGTGAGGTGCATCTTTTAATAGAATTTTCTCTTTTTTTGCCATCTTTGTTTTTCAAAGTTAAAATTTTATTTTCGAGGATTTCAATTTTAATCTTAGACCTATTTATTTCTTCCTTTATAGACTGACATTTTTCAAATTCTGAGTTTAATTTTCTAATGTTTTGAATCATCGGTTCTAACTCATTATTTATACCAAGTAGACCATTTTCTCAGATTCTGGTTTATTATATTTTTCTTTAAGTCTATCAGTGTTTCCATTTAACTCGTGATATAAAAATAGTAAATCAGCACAAGATAAGTGTGCAACCTCATTAGGTTCATCGTTATTGTCACTTGATTCTACTATTAGACACAAATTTGCCTCTTCTTTCTCACTATCAACATTATCCTCCTCTTCTTATTCGCTCTCATCCCGTGTGGCTATGAAACTCCTCATCTTCTTCTTTTCTTTGTCGAGTACATTTAGCAAATAGTTTGGTTTGATGTGACTTGGCTTCTTACATCTACGGAATGATTTCTTCCTTAGAATCATCCAGTACTTTGGCAATGCTAGTTTTTATTCGTTGGTTTATTTCTAGATTTCCCTGCTTTCTAGACCACGTTTGAATCGCTTGATTAATAGTGCTAGCTCGGCTGCAACGTCATCTTCTTCCTCATTATCAGTTGTACTTTTTAAGGTAATTAATTTCTTTTTGAATTTCCACTTTCTTATTTTCTTGAATTTTAGCTCCATCTCATAGGTGATAGATTTCCTTTTAGTTCCTCCAACTTAAGTTATTTCATGTCTTTGGATTCCTGGATCGCTATAACTTTTGCTTTAAAACTTCTTGGGAGGATTCTCATTTCGAATCATCTCCTATTCCATATAAGCTTTTCCTAGCTTTTTCTAATTTAAATACTATATTTGAAAATCATCCATACATCTCCTTTATATTTTCATCTTTTGTCATTATGAAATTATTATATTCATTATTGAGTATGGCTAAAGAAGATTCCTTAATCCGTGATGTACCTTCATGAGTCACCTCAAGTATATGCCAAATTTCCTACACAGACACACAATGAGAAACACGACTATATCCTATTTATCTAAGGCATAGGTATAGAGTCGTAGCTTTAGTATTTGAACGATAAATACTAAGTTCATTTGCATCCAACTTATCCTTAGGCTTAGGGACTTCTTGATTATCAATTATTACCATATGCACTATAACTAGTTTTAATTATATCTAATGCATCAATAGTATCTAGAAAAATTTTCATCCTATTTTTTCAATATGATTAATTAATACCATTAAACATGGGTGGCCTAGCTATAGATCATCCTTTAGAAAAATCATTATTAAAACTAACCATGGTTAAAAAAGTGAATTTGCCTATCTTGCTTTAAAACCACTTATATGATCGAATTCACCCTAGAGGGATAGTGAATATTGAAAGTAACTACTATGGCTAGCTATTACTTAGGATCGTGTAATATGGAATACAATTAAATCTAAATGCGGAAACAGATGATAATAGCAAAATAAATAAAAATAAAACAAGCACATCAAGAATTTTTATACTGGTTCTAACTTCTTGTTCTATGTCCAGTCCCAAACTCCTTCTGGAATTTCAACTACAACAACCCTCACTTAACCCGAAGGAACAGGTTTACAACACCTGAACAATAGAACATGATTTTGATGCCTCAACAGCCGAAGTGGACTTCACTTGCCTGAACCGCAAAACAGGACTTCAGCTTATACAAAAGGTATTTGACACAGTGTGTTCTCAATAACACTAATTTGTCACTTGATAGTACAATCTTCCTATAATCTTCTCCGTTTGATATATATATATATATGTGTGTGTGTGTGTGTGTGTGTGAAGAATATGGAAGTAAATGAATGATTTTTAATAAATTTGAATGCACAAAAGTGTTAGAATCAAAGTAGTATAAGAATAGAAAGTGTTAGATCGATTAGGTGAATAAAACAGATGATTCTAACTTGTTTATATAGAGTATAAAGAGGTACAATCATTCGTGAATAGTTATCATGAAAGAGTATGGACATATCCATTAATAAAAGGTTGTATCTCTTCATGGAAGAGAAGTGTCTATTCAAAAAATATAGCCGTTGTAGGAATTCAGACGTTTGAAAATAATAATTCAGACTTCTGAAATTGGTAACGTGCAAACCAGAAAGGAAATAGGTCATTTTTGACCAGATTCCGACGTCTGAAATTTCCAATTCAGACGTCTGAATATTGTAGAAATTTTAAATTTAGTTACATATTCAGACGTCTGAATTGGTCATTTCAGACGTCTGAATTTGACCTGAAATTTCATTTTTCTTTTGTGAATGTGTGTATGTGTATATGTCAATATATATATCCATAGGAGAGATTTTAACATTATTTCAATTCTAAATAATGACTCAAAACAACATATATACAGCATGAAGTTCATTTAAATCTGATCTTGTAGATATTCCTGCAAAAACAAGTTAGTATAAAAAATCAACGTATATAGTTGTCGTAGTCAAAATAAGTATGAAACGTCGTAAACGAGGTTTCAACAAATATGATTTATCGTAAATTATTAGAATAATAATTATGCAGCACAGATATTAATAGAGTAAATACAAAAATAAAAGCAACACATATATTTTACCCAACTTCAGTAACACTTTCCTACTGCCGCACCTTAGATTTCTACACAGATTAAACAATCGACCACTCACAAAATTCTGTAAACTTGCAACTATCGCTAACTTAATTTCTCTAACCATAAGTCTAAAATCCACGTCTCAACTCTGTTCCCAAGTCAAGAATTTCTCAAACTGCACACCATAGTTCAATCCAAGTTAGAAACGTAAAATACAATAATAATAAAAATAAAAGCCCAAACTAAAATATATATTAAATATAAATTATCGGCCCTATTAAAACAACATCCCTTTTTCTTTTGCGAGGCCGATCCTTTCTTCGTTTATTTTTCTTTTTAGGATTTTGATTCTTGGACGCTGCTATTTTGAAATTTGGTACTATGATCACGCCTTAACTCCTCTATTGGTACCTTTCTACGATTGCCTGAAGATTAATGATTACAGTTGCTTCATTCCTTGATGTAACATCCCGTAAAATTTAAATGAAAATTTAATAAAGAATTAAATTAAATATAACAAGGTAAAAGTGGAATTTTTACAAACATATAAATTTGGCTACAAAACTTGCATCGTTGCATAGCGATTTTTTGGATAATTTTCATATATAAAGTTTTGTAACAGGACTAGTATGAAAAGGTTATAAACATTTGAAATTCGAAATCGAAAATAATGAAATAATAAATATGGAAATAAGGGAAAGCTCCACCAATCGACGCCATAGTTTGGACCAGTTGACCCCTAGTGATCTACCACTCCAAACAAACTGATTAACAGTCGAAGCATTCAAGCGGAGGTTTAGGTTGGCCAAATGGCCTGGATTTTATATAAAATAATCTAACAGTCAATTTTACTTCGTACCCCTATAAATATAACCCTAATCTAATACTTGGAACCCCAATTTAGTTAGATCATTACAAAACTTTATCTCTCTGAATACTCAACCCTCTTCCTCTTTAAATTAGTCTTCTTCAAAAGCAAAATTAAAATTAAATTCAAAAGATTAAAGGAGGAAGAATCAAATCAAATCAAGGGGGTTCCACATCAAGTAAAGGTGATTCGAAGCAAACTAAAAAAGGGACAACTTTCTTGAGGTGAATGGGTTTATAATTAATATGATGATTTACATATAATTAAGTTTGTTATACCTTACTTGATCTAGATTTGGTTTAGTTTAGCCAAAAATATTGTTTATCTAGTAGTTGTCATATATTGGAAACTTGATAAGAATGGAACTTATTTGAATATGGTCCCTGTCTAATCCAAGCTAGGTTAAACTAAAATTAGTTGAATGAAAGTTGATTAGAATTAACACGCCCTTTTTGTTAAACTGAATATAGATAGATATAACCCCATCGATTCTAAACCTAAGTTAATTTGATCTACTAGAATTGAATATGAAATTGTATATTAAATTAAATATGAAATTATGAAACGATTATAAATTGAAATCGAGAACACTGGAAATTGTAGATCTATATATTAGGGTTTACTATAATGAACAATTTGTAATTAACAAAGAATAAGTTATAATTAGAATGAAAAAAATACAAGTCCGACCAGTCAACAGGTTCACCGGAGCTGATTGACAACAAGCGGTTGATTGCTTCAATGACCAACGGTTGATGAGTTAACGATTTACAGGTGAGATTGAACATCGTCCCGAGGCCTAGATATATGACTTTATATATACTTTTTATATGTGAATGATAGTATATTAGTAGGAAAGTTAGTTCCCTAAGTTTTTGACTCTAGGATGTTACGGGACTGAATATATATGTACGCTGGCAATGAGGCCTAGACACTATTTATTCGTCGTGATCGATATCTGACTAGAGGCAATTTTATCCCAAATTACACTGATAGGAGATTCTACTATGTATGCACAACACTAGCGACAATGTCAAAGAAGTGTGTGGCACGACACTAACGAGAGGTTCCTTAGTATACATGGCGATGAGGACGTGATACTACATTGTTGATGGATGCTCGGTGTTATGCAATAAATGGCATTACGTTACCATTTAGAGTAGACACGAATGTAGCGGATCCTAAGACGTCTTTGGCATGATTTACCATTATGGGCTTTATATCTATGCGTAAATACAATATATGTAGTCATAATTTGAGAATGCGGTCCCAAGGTTGATATTGTAGGTGACCCAGCATTGGAAATGTCCCAATGGTTACTAGTTGATCCATAATTTGTTTTAAGGCTCAGTTAGTTGTTCGACCATACATACAAACCTTTATAAGATGTAGGTGTAGGTGTATTTAGAACTATACCCCCATTAGGTTAATGGAATCTACCTTAATAAGAAGTTCACAACGCAAGTAGAACATCCTAGGTCATATAGAGTACTATTGAAGTCAATTGCACGTGATCACCATATACCAATGATGTAACACATTCACCGGTCTTTTGTCCGACCAATTCCTTTCCTTTTTTCCCACCATAGGAGGATAAGGCAACATGTGATTAGCTCAGATCTTGTACGTGGTGAGGCGAGCTTAGCGTTGGCATTTCTTATTACTTTCCATATAACTAGTTACCGTACTTAGTATTTATCAGACTATATGTTATATTTCTACACAATTTGGATTATGACTGCATATGTTTGAGACTGTGTTTTTGGAATATTTTTTAAGATGATTATTTTCTATATTTACATTTTACTATCATCTGCTGTGAAATCTGAATTTGTGAAATGTCTTTGAATTTGTCCTTATATTCTTAGTCTATGTAATGTCTAAAAACATGATAGCTTTTACTTCTTGGCACAATACAAGTCCGAAAGTCGCCATAGACTTTGGATCGATGTGTCTGAAAGTGCAAGTTGTCATACTTGGCATCAGTGCCTAGTTTAAAATTCCTTGGGGGTTAAGTACATATCGAGGGAATATACTAGAAAACTTTTGAAAAAAGAGGGGTTTTCTGAAAAGGTTTTCAAATTTTTTTCAAAATGGGTTTCTAAAAGTGTGTGTATATATAGATAAAAGGTTTTTCAATGGTTTTATACATATAAGCATCAAATAAAAAAAACGTTATCACTTATTTTTGCTTGTAGTATCTATGGAAAAGTTGCTAATATTCCTAAATCATAGATAGAGAGGATAAGTGATCCTACTGGTTACTGCTCAAGTGGTGCAGCTGAGATTCCGAGCGTGAAATTGTCGATTTGGTTCCCCTAGTATCTGCAAGCAAGAGGACAAGCCGAGATTAACCCTAATAGGTGACTTACAGAGCAGGCGCCAAATGTAGTTCTTGCCCACCCACCCACCGTCGAATTTGCTAAGCTATTTAAGAACTTTTTGAGTCCATAAGGGAATCTCTATGTGGGGACTGAGTCACATGTAGATATAAAGGCCTGGATTTGCACTTGTGGGAGGATTTTTGGATTGATGGGCATTGGAAATGATGTTAGGAGACAGCTTGCTATCTGGCACAGGCAAGGTACTCTAAATTAGTGGAATATGGTAGTGGCGAAGACCAGTGAGGGAGAGATTACTTAGGGAGAGTTTAGGAGGTGTTTTGAGATGAAGTTTCTTTCCATGGCAAAGCAGGGGGAACAATTGGAGAATTTCATACATTTGTAGCAATGAGAGATATCGGTAAAGGAATATGTAAATCAGTTCATTGAGTTGGCTAGGTTTGGTTTGGATTTGATCAATACCCCTCACAAGAAAGCCTTGAAGTTTGTAAAGGGGCTGAATCAACCTCTTCAAGATTTGGCCCATTGTCGTATTCCCATGAGTGTGACTTTAGAGGTTTTGGTGGAGATAGCCTTGACAAACACTATTTCTAAGAGGAAGTGAAGAGTGAACCCAAGAAGTTAGGAGGAAAGATACCTTGTAGAACCAGTGTAAGGCTGGAATGTGGGCCAAAGGGAAGATTGAGAAGCAGGAGCTCCAATGTAGGAGATATGATAAGAGGGGGAATTTCGCAAAGGAGGGAAAGATGGACACCTAAAAGGTCAAATGTTTCAACTGCAATCAATTCGGGAACATAAGGAGCAAGTGTCAAGCGCCATCGTAGACCTCTATCCAAGTGGTTTCAGCTTATGTACTAGACTTTATTCCCTTTTGAGTGCGCCTCATGTAGCATACAAGGGGAAGAAGGTTGTAAATGAAGGTGTGTTAACTTTATCTAATTACTTGTTCATACCTTACTTTACACTAGGGCATTACACTCTTTTATCTCAAGTAAACTTGTAGATGATTTACACTCAGACGCTAACATAGTTACAAGCCCAGTAGTTATATCAAACCCTGTTGGAGGACCAGTTTATTTATCTATGATACGTAGGGGTTTGAAATTGTTAATTTTATAGGTCGAGTTTGATTGCAGTGCTTTTATTTTAGGATTTTATGGGTTTTTGTTGATTTTGGATATGGACCGGATGACCTTGTATGGGGTGATCTTAGATTGTGATAGGAAGATTGTTCGTTTGTATACTTGCAGTGGATGTAGTCTAGAGGTTTATTACGGCCACTGAGGTTCAGTTATGTTAAGCTACTTGTATTATGTAGACCTATCACGGGATGAGTTAGATTTATTACTAGTAGTTTGGGAAATCTAGGTTTCTTTTTCGAGGTCACCGGTCTTCCATCCTAGAGAGATTGAGTTTTGGATTCACCTTATGGAGAACCCAGGTCTGTTGTCTTACCCTCGAGGCATATGGCTCCTAAGGAAAGATGTGAGCTAAGTAAGAAAATAAATGAGCTATTGGAGAAGGGTTTCATTAGATGGAGTATTTCAGAATAGATATCACTAGGTGTCTTTGCCACAAGAAAATGGTTCTCTGAGGCTTTTCTTCGATTTTTGTGAGTTGAATAAGCCAACAAAGAAGAATTGTTACATGTTTCCCCATATAGATGATCTCCTTGATCAGTTGGTTAGAGTGAAGGTGTTCTCTCAACTTGACTAGGTAATCGAATTCCCTTATATACGGGTTTCCAAGGATAGTATTCAAAAGAACGCTTTTTGTACACCAACGGACTTTATGAATGGTTAGTCATGCCCTTTGGACTGACCAATGCACTCCCATAATTTGTTGATCTGACGAGTTGAGGTTTTGGAGAGTTGCTTAATAAGTTCTTGGTGGTATTTGTTGATGATATATTAGTCTATTAGAAAAGCTAGGAGGAGCACATGTTGCATCTAGAAGAAGTGCTCAATACACTCCTTCGGCATAAGTTGAAGGCAGAGCTTTTCAAATGTCACTTTTATTGCAAGGAGGTATGCTTATTATGACATGTTGTCTATGAGAGTTGGTTGGCAATCAATCCTAGCAAAATTGCTACTGTATAAGATTAACATGTATCGAAGAATGCCATGGAAGTGAGGAGTTATCTTTATTTGGCGGACTATTATAGGAAGTTTATTAAGGACTTCACTAAAATTTATGCCTCTTTAATCCGCCTTACCAAGAAGAATTTGGTTTTCTCATTGGACTTGAAGTAGGGGGATGCCTTTATCAAGCTGAAGGAGGGGTTGACTAGTGCACCCATTCTAGTATTACCCGATGGTACGAAGACATTCAATGTATATCAACGCTTATGGTATGGGGTTGGGCACTGTCTTGAAGCAGGAAGGGAGGGTGGTGAGCTATGCTAGTCTATAGTTGAAAATCCATAAGAGAAACTATCCTACCCATGATCTTGAGTTGGCAGCTATTGTCTTTGCACTCAATTCATGGAGACACTATCTATTAAGAGAGCTATTTGAGATGTATATGGATCATATGTCTCTAAAGTATTTATTCTCCTTACGATTTGAAATTAAGGCAGTAGAGGTAGATGGTTGGCATCGTATGATTTCGATATGTCCTATACTCGGGTAAGGGTAATGTTGTAGCTGATGCCTTGAGTAGGAAGCATGTGATATTGAGTCCTATATTCTTAGAGTGGAAGCAGATGGAGTTTGTCTCAACATTCAATTTTCGACCTTCATAAATCATCACTTCGGGATAGTTAACAGCTTTGGATAATGGACCATATTAGGTCAGGTCAGAAGTATGATGAAAAGTTGTTGGATATTTTGAAGAAGTCCGATAGAGGAAAGCAGTCGAGTCATTTGATGTGCTATACCATTGGCTTGAAGGGGTGGTTATAAAGATATGGTAGGTTATGTGTTCCTCTCATTATGGATTTGATTAACACGGTACTAGTCAAGTCTCATTATTCTAGAATGACTATTCTTCCAAGAAGGGATAAAATGTACCATGATATGAAGAGAGTCTTTTATTGGTCTGGTATAAAGAGGCATATGGCGGAGTATGTGACCCGATGTATGACTTGTCAAAGGGTAAAGATGGAGCAGAAGAAGCCGAGAGGATTGTTGCAGCCATTAGATATTCCATAGTGGAACTGGGGAGAGTGTTTCTATGGATTTCATCGATAGACCATCTAGGAGTGGGAGTGGGAATGAGAGTATTTGGGTCAAAGGCAATAGACTAACCAAATGCACTCATTTTATTCCAATTAGGAGTACGAGGACTACTGCGTCTTTAGCGACATTATACGTAAGGGAGATAGTTAGGTTACATAGAGTTCCTTCTGGCATCGTTAGCGACTGAGGTTCGCTTTTCACCAGCAAGTTTTAAAGGAGTCTTTTGGAGACTTTAGGCATTTTCTTGACTTTGAGCACTGCTTATCATCCATAGATTGATGGACAGACAGAGATGGTGAACAGAGTTTTGAAGGACTTACTTTGGATCTGTATCTTGGATTTAGGCTCTTTGGAGGATCATGCACTATGAGTGGAGTTTACCTTTAATAACAACTATCAAGTAAGTATTGGAATAAGAGTGTTTGAGGCGTTATACAGGAGGCCTTGCGGATCACTGTCTTGTTAGTGGGACACTATAGGTAGGATTACTCTTGTACCTAACATGGTGAGGGAGACATTAGAGAAGGTAAACTTTATCCGTGGAAGGATGAAAACCATGAAAGAAAGGAAAAAGTCCTACATTGATAGGAGATGCACAGAGTTGGAGTTTGCAGTGGGGCAGCATGGATTTTGAGAAGGTCTCGCCGCTTAGGCATGTCATGAGATCTGGTAGTTTAGGGAATTTAGCACCTAGGATTGTAGGGCCTTTTTTGATCATTGGTGGAGTAGGGAGTTAGCTTATAGGGTGAAGCTTCGTGAGAAATTAGCGAGAGTACATGACGTTTTCCATGTCTTACACTTGCGGAAGTGTCTATACGATACGAACGTCGTAGTCAAGCCAAGTCAGCTAAAGGAGGTAGAGGTGGAGAGGGAGTCGCTTGTTAATTGTACACCCACTCATATTCTTGTGCATAGTATAAAGCGACTCCACAATAAAGTTATCAAGCCTGTTAAGGTCCAGTGGAAAGATGACAGAACAGAGAGTATATGGGAGCCTAAGGAGAAGACCTGAGCCACCTAACCAGAATTCTTTTTTGGTACAATTTTATTTTAGTTAAATGAGTATAAACTACTTATATGTTCATGTTATAGATTAGTATACTCCATAAGTAGGGATAACTAGATGCTAGGAATGGTTGTGAACATGTCAATAGGACATGTTTTGGATGATCTTGCTAATGGATGTATTTACAAAATTGATCTTCACACATTTAGGCAAATAAACTCTCGAGTTATCATATATTCACACCATCACTTGTTTTATTTTACTAGGTTCAATGCATATGGTTGTTGCATATGGATTGAATGATTGCATATATATATATATATATAACTGCCAGTATATTTGTATAGGACGTTGCATATATTTGGATACATGACATAAGCACGTGCATTTCGGGAGGTCGACTAGATTAGGTGACCGCCTAATTTTTGGCATTAGTATAGGTTTGTATGCATAATGCCTACATGTACATATTGCATTATAACTTTGAATTAAGGACAATGGTTGCTCCTGGTTGATGGAAGAGTATATGGTTGTAAGTATTAATTTCGGTACATACGAGTTGCACCTTTTCGTCCTTGGAAATTTTGGGGTCCAAAACCATTTAAGGGGGAGAATGTAATATCCCACAAAATTCAACTAAAAATTTAATTAAAGAATTAAACAAAATATAACAAGAGTAAAAATGGATTTTCCACAAACGTCCAAATTTGGCTATGAAACTTTCCCCATTGCATCCGTAGCAATTTTCTAGACAATATTCATATATGAAGTTTTGTAATCAGAGCTAGTTTGAAAATGTTATTAACATTTGAAATTAGGAATCGAAAATAATAAAATAATAAATTAAGAAAACAAATATTTTATAAAAGGAAAGCTCTACCGATCGACGCCGTATTTTGGATCGATTGACTGCTCATGGTCAACCACTCCAAATCAAGTGGTCGATTGGTCGAAGCATTCAGAGTACGGTTTGGATTGTTCGAATCGCCTGAATTTTATCTAAAAATCTAACGGTTGGCGTTACTTCGTACCTTTGTAAATATAACCCTAAGTCGATATTCAGAACCCTAATTTAGTTTGGTCATAATAAATTCTGTCTCTTTGAATACTCAACCCTCTTCCTCTTTAAATTAGTTTTATTTAAACATGAAATTAAAATTAAATTCAAAACATTAAAGGAGGAAGAATCAAATAAAATTAAAGTGGGTTGTACTGGAGGCGATTCCAAGCGAACTAAAACCTTTCTAAAGGTGAGTGGGTTCATAATTAATATGATGATTACATGTAAGTTTATTATACCCTATTTGATTTTGATTTGGTTTAGTCTAATCAGAAATATTATTTATCCAGTAATTATAATAGATTGAAAACTTGATAAGAATGTAACTTATTTTAATATGATCCTTGTTTAATCCAAGAAATGTTAAAGTAAAATTGGTTAAATGAAAGTTAATTTCGGTTAAACACACCTTTTTTGTTAAATTGAATATATATAGATATAACCCTGTAGATTCTAAACCTAATTTAATTTGATTTAATGGAATTGAATATGAAATTGTATATGAAATTGAATATGAAATTGTGAAACAATTATAAATTGAAATTGTGAAAATTGAAAATTGTAGATTTATAAATTAGAGTATACTGTAATGAACAATTTGTAATTAATAGAGGATGAACAGTAACTAAAACGAAAAAATCAACTCCGACCGGTCGGAGCAATCGACCGCTCCAGTAACCAACGGTTAACCAGTTAATGGTTTACATGCGAGATTGAACCTCCACCTAAAGCCCAGGATTATAACTTAATAAGTGTATGTATGTCTATATGTGTGTGTGTGTTATGAATGTTAGTATACTAGTACGGAATTTAATTCCCTAAGTTTTCGACTCTAGGACGTTACAAAACCGAATAGATGTGTGGGCTGGCAATGAGGCCTAGACACTATTTATTCGGCATGGTCGATATTCAATTGGGGGCGATTATATGGCAAATTGCACTTATAGGAGGCTACAGTGTATGCGCAACACTAACGATGATGCGTGGAGAAGTGTGCGGCCTGACACTAATAAAAGGTTCCTTGGTATATGCAACGACGGGGGCGTGATACTGTGTTATTGATGGATGCCCGACGTTGTGCTATAAGTTCCATTACGTTATCGTTGAGAGAAGGCACAGATGTAGTAGACCTTAAGATGTTTTTGGCATGAGTTGGCAATGCGGGCATCGCCTTAGTTCATAAATACAATACGTGTAGTCGTAATTTGGAAATGTAGTCCTAGGATTGATATTGTAGGTTACTCTGTGTTGGAATAGTCCCAGTAGTTATTAGCAGATCCATAGTTTTTTTTGAGGTTCGATTAGTTATTTGATCCTAAATACAAACCTTTACATGATGTTGGTGTTGGTGTATTTATAACTATACCCCTTAGGTCGATGGAACCTACCTTAGCAAGTAGTTTACAACATAAGTAGAACATCCTAGGCCGCATGGAGTATTAATGAAGTCAATTGCTTATGATCACCATATACTAATGATGTAACTCATTCAATAGACTTTTGTCTGACTTACTCCTTTCCTTTTTCCCCAACCACATGAGGACGGGACGACATGTGATTGGCTTAGATCTAGTATGTGGAGGTGCGAGCTTGGCATTAGCATTTCTTATTACTTTCCATTATTCTCCATGTAACTATTTATTATACTTAGTGTTTATCAGACTATATGTTGTATTTTTGTACATTTTGGATTATGAATACGTATATTTTGAGATTGCATATTTTGGGATATTCTCTGAAATGATTATTTTCTATATTTATATTTTACCGTCTTCCGCCGTGGTATATGAAAGTGTAGAATGTCTTAGATTTTGGTCTTATATCTTTAGTCTCTATAATGTTCAAAAACTAGATAGATCGTACTTCTTGGCTCGACATGAGTTTGAAAGTCATCTAGATTTTGGATCGGTGCGTATAGAGGTGCGGGTGGTCACAGTCGAGAGCTTTTGCAATTAATAATTAGGTATGATTTCGATTTTCTGATTATTGAAAATATTTGTTCCTTCTCAACTTACCAGACCGCCGATGATGAATTGGTGTTTATATAGAGAATGATTTAAACAATATTCTTCTCAGTTTTCATATGTTTCATGATTTTTGTTTTGACTTTACCAATTCTCGATTCAGTTTTAATTCGATTTCTGATTTGTTGATTTGGCACTTTGACGTTGCTTGGTATTTTATGAGTTCTTCATCCTAATATTGTTGACTTGTTCATACTCGAGATTTCTAGTTGTAGTATGAATTCGTGGACTTGTTCAACAACGAACTTTTGATTATTTTTCTTAAAGTAAATCAGCTATGCTTTTGACATCGTACTCATTCATGTGTATTCACACTATGTGTTGAATTTTTTTCATGTGCCTAGTTTACTCTTTGCACTTGAACTCGTTTTTATGCACTTTGTTGTTGTGCGTTTGCATTGATGCAACCCATGGAATTATCTAAGTGTGTTCGGTTGTTTTGTTGCACCTCGTTTGTGCACTGTTGCATTTGGTCTTTCCTGGCTACTCTGGTGCATTCCTTTTCTGGTTTGCATGTTTCCTTGTGTTCCTGAAACTATCCTTGATGTGCTTGACTTCGATCTTGCTTATGTGTGTTTGGGGGCTTGTGTGCATGTTGACCTAAGATACTCTTCTGTTCACCATAATTTTTACTGTTCTGGTTTGTTACTATGCTTCCTTGTCTGGAAAAGCTCTAGTTTGATTTATGCACCTATTTTGTACTTGTACTTTGGCCTGAATTGTGTTTTGCCTAATGTGCTTGTCAGGATTGTTTTTCTTAACATGTTTTGTACCTGAGATTGAGTTTCTGGATTTACCTTTGTTATGTGTATTTTTAGACCTGAATTTATATTTTTAGCTTGTGCTTTGTGCATGTATGCAAGTTTGATATGTTAACATATGCATACGCATTGCGTTTTTAAAATAAAGTGCTTGAAATTTTGGGTTTGATCTTATCGGTTTGTGGTTGTGAGTTTGTTTGTAATGTGCATTGTTCATTTCAAATTGTTTGACCTTAAGGCATGTACAGTGACACATTGCGCGTGTCTTAAGTTGCTCATGACATTCGTAATTTTGAATTTCTATCCGACGTGACCATGTCGTGCTTGTCCTTGTGTACATCTGTTGCATTTATCCATGTTTGTTAATTTTGGTTTAAAATATGAAATGAATGAAACCAATAAACTGAGGTAATGTTGAGTTTAAATATACTTATATTATTGCGGTTTGAATTTGTTCCTTTTGCTTTTTATTGCATTATTATTTGTTAGGTAAAGCAAACTGCAATCTGCATAAAGGCTAGAGCTAGAAGATATAAAAATTATATTTGAGTGGATGAGGAAAAAATGCTTAAAAAAATATTGTATACGAAAGAGTGTTTTATACGAGAGTAAAAAATGTTGTATATAAAGGAGTACAAAATAGTGTACATGAAATATTGTATGAAAATATTTTGGAAGCTCTTATTGTAATTGTGTGTACTATTAAAATGTTATTGAAATAAAATATTTATTTGTTTATTACTTTCTATGATATTGTAATAGTACTACATCAAACACATTTACAAAACATATATATCTTTATTATCATTTAACAAAAATCATAGACTATTATATTCTACATAAAGCATACTAAATTAGAAAAAAGTTTTTTGAAATCAGTTTTTTTTACATAGTTGCCCAATGCACTCGACTAACAAGAACTTCTTAGGAAACAGTTGAACCGAATTCAATAATTCATAATTATATATACTGGACTACAAAACATAAGTGGAAAAAAAGAGACTCCATGATAACTCCTTTGAGGATGAAGAAACTACTTCACAACAGCTTCTCAATATGATAAAGCTCCATCCTTCCCCTACCGCTACCCTTCTATTTTACTGTTACTTTATATCCAGATTCAACACGCGCGCGCGTGCACACACGAGTAATGTGACAAATAAGAATAATAAAGTGGATGTAGGTCTGAACCATTATAAATCAGGTGCTATTTACTTATGGTACTTCTTATTATTCCACTATTGGGTTTAGTTTACTTTAATTTTGTAGTTTCTCTGCTATTTTTCGTTTTTCTCTCCATCATTTAGTTCTTAATCTCTAACAAAAATTATGTAAAACATTTTAACCAACTTCATTGTTTAATGGTTCGCTGTTTAGTGGTCCACTCTTAAAAAATAATACCAAGGCTTATGGCCAAAAAACACCCTAAATACAATCTTTTAACTCATATTCGAGAGGTTAGGGGTACATCTTGAGGGAAATTATGTAATTTGTCACATATACCTAACTCTATAATCAATCTTGATTGTGATAAAGGTATTTGATTTCTATTATATACTTATGGAGTGATATAATTAATTAAGTAATCAATTTAAAGCATATTATGTAGAAATTTCTTAAATGATATTTTATGGGATAACAACTACAAGGAGTTGTAATCATGAAAAATTATTTACAAAATAAAATAATATATTATTTTAACTATTTCTGGTAAAGATGTTTTGAAAAAAGATATCAATGCATTCGTTGAGACCATTGTACATAACGCTCTCAAAATGTTGAAAAGCATATTACTCACGGCTGCTTTGGGCACCGGGAGGTTAATTATGTACTAATAGTTATTAGATAACCATGGAATGACCCGTTTGAGAGTTTCCTTCTAGTTAACAACAATTATGTCAAACAAGAAATCTTGGGAGATGATATTACACAGTTCTCTAGACTTGAGAATACTATTTGACTTCAATATGGATACTCCATTTTCAAAGTAGTTAAATCACGACATAGCGACCATTGAGCAACTATAGTTGAGTC
The DNA here is from genome assembly GCA_030765085.1 of Allium cepa. NCBI lineage: Eukaryota > Viridiplantae > Streptophyta > Magnoliopsida > Asparagales > Amaryllidaceae > Allium > Allium cepa. Next base: position 281,158,697 of record CM060937.1, on the reverse strand, counting down.
TGAGTTGAAGTTGAAAGTAAAACACTATACAATTGAGAATTCAACTCCTCGGTTGTATGAAATTAATATCATGTCCAACTGTAGTCAACTCAAAGTCACAATCTTTGGCTAGAGTAGTACGATTAATAATAAATATTATTATTGAACCAAGAACTTTGTTTATGTATTGACCAAGTTGAAAGTAGATGATATTGAAATTTTGACCGAAATCACCATAAATCATAAAGTGATATAGTGTCGAAGAGGAGAATTTGTGTAAACAATCGTTACCAAAAGTACTGGTTAAATTAGATTTGTAAAATTGGATCATCGATGAGATTTGTAAGCGATGAATTAAGTCAAGCTTTCATACCACTGGCTAAGTTGACATGTGAACATTAGTATTTGAATTGTTCGAATATTGCAGGCTAAATTCACAGTTGTGAGTCGTATAATCGAATCTATTCAGTCTTCGAAACACGATACGATTGAATTGATTTATAATAGTTACAAATTAATTAATATTTGTGAAATATTATTTATTATCGTATATATTTTACGGGGTGTGTTTAGTAAATGGAGTGGCCTTTATAATTGTTTGGGGTGGTATTAGCATTGTATTGAGTGCGTATATAAATATTATGTACGTATGTATTAATATATAACATAGATGTATATTTAAATTGGAATAAATTGTATAAACTACTACGGAGGTTTAGTGGGAATCTGTTCCATCTTTGACTCAATCAAGGCCAGCCAAAGGAAAGGGAGAAAAACGAGGAGGCTTGAATTTGAGTTGGTGGGAGAGAAGTGTGGATATATTTTCTCTAATACCTCACTATAAATTTGAACTTCGGCCTCCACTTTTTGGGCTGGATTTTTGCTCGTCTCTCTTTATTTTGGTTGAAACTTTCATCTACCAAAATTGTAATTTTCAACTCCATTCTCATTCATTCAATCAAATACAATCAGATCCTTTGGTGATACATCGATTGCTAGCAACAATGGTGCGGATCTGGTAATCTTGGAGACCAGTAGCTCGAAATGTGTTTTTAAGACAATCTCTTTTATGTAATCTCTAATTTAATGTTTAAATATCCGTTAACATCATCATAACAATTTTATATATGTGATATTGTCTCCCTATAAAGAGTAATGTATTAAATGGTTAGTCTGCATGAAATTGTTGATTTAAACTCAAAATTTTAAATAAATAAATAAAAATATGTATATGTGTGTGTACGTAAATATTTTAAATCCTGTCATGTTTAAATTTATATATACATATTTTATATTTCTAAATATTACAAATAATTTTCTTTTAAATATAAATGATTATTTACTATTTTTAAAATCTTAAATACTTTTATATATATATTAAAATATTTGATTTACTTTAAATGGTTTAAAAAAATTCTGGTCGAAACACTTTTTATTTATTTATTATTATTTATATAATATTAATTATTAAATCAAATGTTTACTTTTAACATTATCATATATACATATAATCGGTTAAATAAAATTTAATTTTTGAATTTTTAAATTATTTATTTCTTTATTAGCCGAGTGATATATATATATATATATTAAAATTTATTTTATAATACATTTATATGCATACAAATTAGTTATACATATTAAATTATTTTACGTGCTTTAACTTTAAAAAATTTGTATAAAAAATTATAATATTTTTGGTAACAACATTATTTCACAAATATTTAAATTTAATTAAGATATTTTAACAAATAATTTTGAGATCCAAATTTTGAATTTTAAATTATTTTACAAGTTTTGATTGGATATTTTGAATATAAAATTTGAATTTCAAATTTATAGACATGGTTAAATTATTTAAGATATTTTATATTTTATTACATAATTTCAAATTTTTTATTTTAATCATATATTAAACAATATTTTGGGACAATTAACACATATATAAATGGAAAATGTATACATAGTGAATATAAATCCCAGTATTCACTTATATATACATTAACTGCGTACACTCTACTATGTTATACATGCATGACATGCACACGAGCATATAATGAAATATTCGTTTTTTATATAAATATTTATTAACAAAGATCATTAATTAATTAAATTGGATTTTATTTTAGATTAACTAGATTGAATCCAGTACAAATCACTAAGATCTAATTAAAGATTTTTTTTAAACCATCCATTTCACCCGTTGTTGATCAGCCTAGTTCCAACAATCACTTGAGCAAATTTTCAGTGAACCATTACCTATTCTTTTGTCGGATCTTGATTAAACCATTTGTCTTAAAAAATCTGGGTATAACACATTCCAAGGAATTGAAAGCTTTTTGTTCGATCCAGATTTTTTTTATCTTGATATTTGCTTGAAGGACTAAAATGTTACATGAAAATATGAAAGTGGAACATAAATTTATGAGGGAAATTCTTCACAATGCAAGACTTTATTTTTAACGATGAAGGAAATAGAGTAAGGATTTGTAAATTTTCCGGATGTACACACCTCATTTTATGTTAGAAGTTTCACACATCCATTGATTGAAAACTCGAGTGAGATTTACATATGCAATGCACATAGCATTGTACATGGAACTCAAATCTCACATCAGGAGAGAATACCATACCAATTGCACAAGCAACGGGTAAATTTAAGACTTATTCGATTAACCTTTTTGAACCCTGTAATTTTTAACGTTTTAACTTAGATGGTCATAAATGTACGCTAGTGTTTGAAATGTTTTTTGTTACGTCGTTTTAGGTCAAAGGTAGTCCAGTTAGTGTCCGCCGGTTGAAAGGTTTCAAATAAACTCTTTTTTCGTTGTTTGCTAAGCCTATTTAATGGGTGATCTATTTATGTCACCTAACACCTTCTTTCATCCATTTATCATCTTACTCAATAAAATACTTCACCCACCCACCTACACACACTCACCTTTTAAAAAAAATACTCCAATGGGTGACCATCGCCATTGTCCCAATGGTTAGACGCTTAAACTTTGGTGCGAGATGTCACATATTTGAAACTTGCATAGCGTGTGAACATATATTGATATGTAGCATGTCATATGCTATCTAAGACTTGTAGTACTAATATATACTACTATCTAAGCATCTAATTTCTAAAAGATTTTTTTTTATCTAATTTCTCCACAGCCAACTTTTTTTTACATTGAATGCTTCATCAAAACATATGAAATCAACTCATTTGGTTGTGACTTAGTCATTATCGGCTTTAATTGTAAGTGAATTTTACATTTTTTATAAATTATTTAACCTTAACCAAGATTAACATAGTAAATAAATTTGCAACTTAAATTTAATGTTATGGTAGAAGTAAAGAACTTTCATTATCACTTCAATCTAAGACATCCAATCAGTATTGCGCGTATTAACAGTAAAACAATAAAAGAACGACAATACTAAGTGCAATAGAAATCAATATAATATTGTCAAAAATAATTAGAAAATTAATGAGAATGTAAAAATATCGATTGAAGTTCTAAATATAATTAAAATTCCTAACCTTTTGACCCATAATATTAACTTTCTCATTTCCTTTTGCCGCTGATGGTTGATAATATTGAAAAATTAGAACACGTATGCTTTGTCATTTTTAGTTTTGAATTTTCATTTAATAAAAAAAAATGCAGGACGCACGTATTTTTAAAAAAACAACTAATATACAAAATGAAGTTATAGTGGTCTTTTAAACCATTCGTTTTTTAAATCACTTTTAGAGCGACGTTAAAGGATTCATTTTTTTTGCTAATGGCACCGCGGTCAACGATAAACTGCCAGGTTTGAAAAAAAAGTTAGAGAAAAATTTAGTTTCAGAGACAAGAAGTTTGTTTTTTAGGTTGAAAGTCAATTTTTAGTGTAAATCATATAATGACAACTGCAACTATTATTTTCTGTTTACACTATAAAGTGTTTTTCGGACTAAAAAAAACTTGTTCTGTTTGAGACTAATTTTTTTTGCAATTCTTACCTCTGTCTATTTTTCTGGTTAAAACAATGTATAAAAGTTTCTTAGGTGTCACAGGCAACTTGGACGGTCCCATTACACTATTCTACTTTTTATTAAACGTTTAGTCGGCATGCTGGCTGAAAATAGTAATACCTATTTAAACAACAAACAACACCGCAAACGCGCTTGCCTTCCTTCTCAAGATCGAAAACCCTAAAATACTGACTGAACATTCTAGAGAAAAAATGGCAATTGCTTTAGCGGCGGTAAGGCGTACCGGAATCTGCCGAATGTTTTCGTCTATCCCTGCTTTTACTCCTCCGCAGCCAGCAACAAAAGAGCCGGACGCCGATCCCAACCCCAACCTCTTCGTTTCAGGTCCTCTTTCTCCCGCCTGGAAGTCCTTCTGTTGCCTTGCTACCTTTTCGAGTGATTTTGATATATTTTTGGCTGTGTTTAATAGTGAAAACCAAATCTTTGTTCGTAACACTGCCTTGGGGTATTAGGATAAGTTTGAATATATGTTCTATAAAGGATTATTGATTCCTTTTTCAGATAGTCAAAATATAAATTGATGGATATAACTGTTTTAGTTTTTGTTCTATTTACCTTTTAATTACAGTATTATTTTGTTAATTTTAAGTTCAATGTTGTCAAATACTCTCTGCCTAGGCCCTTTAACGCTTCCTTTAAGCCATAGTTTTATCTTTATGCCCTACCAGTTGGAATGTTCTGATACTCTGCCTTGTTTTTGATAGGTTTTCAGTAGTACACCTTTTATTTATTAGTTTAGTATTTGGCTCTGTCCTTAGCAACATAAGATAAGCTTGAAACTTAGAGAAGTAACTATTGTGTTTTAAGCTGTTGCATCTTTGGTGCCGCTGGGTATCGCTGAGACAGTGACTCTTTGTATGCCTTCTTCTACTACAGTTGTTCAATTACTCCCATTTTGTTGTGTGCATTTTGGACATTTTTGTCACTACCAAGTGTTCTTTGGATTTTTGGTTGTTTATTCTTTTAACATGTACAATGCTTGATATGTTTATGTGTCATGTTTTTTAGCTGCGTTAAATAATTATACTGAAATTGCTAGTTGGATAGTAGAAGGATTAACATGTGGGAGCCTAGAATTTTACTATAAGGAGACCCAAAGGAGAAAAAGAAGAAGAAAGTAGTGCTTAGTGAACCTTATAGCCCTTTCCTCCATCTCAAAAAATCTTTTATGTGGCTCCTATACCATGTGCTACTAACATTCATTCACTTTCCAATATCCTACTGAATTAGCATTCATATTCAAGACGGTTTTTGATTATTTGTAATAGCTATTCGATATAAACTATCGTTAATAAGTTATGTTATTTCACCCAGTTTGTTTCTAAGCTATGTCCAGGCTCCACCTGGGCTCCAAAGATATCTTTGGCACTTATTGCTCCACGCTGTCCTGAATAACAAGGCTTGAGGTTTGTATATGCCTTGTTGCTATGCTAATTTCGAATAGATACAAGTTAAGACAGAGTTATTGTATATAATGTTCACAATTGATGGTGAGGTTTCAGATCTTGAATTTAGACGAGACCTCGGACTAACATCTTAGTCCATATCTTAGGGTTGAGATCTTAATATCTCTGATGAGATGAGTGTTAAACAAGCTAAAAGTAACGTTTGAATTTCCGTTTTTAAACATTAGACTCTGTTCTATGGAGATTTGCTATATCACGTTGAATGAAAATGAATGTTGATTTTCAAACTACGGTTCCTTTTTATTTCAAATCAAGAAATCCCAGCACTTGAATATTGTATGTTGTGGGTTTTTGCTGCCCAGTTTTTATCCCTTGGTATTTACTGAAATAGTTATGTTGATTTATACAAGTAAGTTATCTTATTTTATAATAACGTGTGTCCGTTTACTGAGAGATCCATATTCTTGAGGTTACAGATTGAGAAGTGTAGATAAAGTTCAGACTCAGGAAACTGAGCTATTTTTGTAAACCCTGAGGGACTTGTGGTTATCCCTTGCATCAAGATAAATCAAGGGATTTATAAACCATGGTCAAAGTTCAAAATCTATCTCTCAGTTCTCCACTTGTGCCCAACCACTTTATCACCCGTGGCACTAATAAGTCATAGTGTTCTCGCTGCATACATCTGGAAATCAAATGTTTGCTGCCAGATGAAATTTATTCTCACATAAAAAAAGGAACTATTTTGAGCATTATTGAACTTAGGTTACTTTGGCTATTTCTAGTTATGGGTCGAAATATGATATCAGGAATATGTGTCATAAAATCTTGAAGGAAAATATATTTCTATTCAGAAATAATGCTGTAATGGTTTTTGTAATCCTACCGTTGGAACACAAATATTGAGAGCTTTTTGTCCAAGGTTATCAAAATGGAATTCAAATCGTAAATCGCGAAGGTCAAGTTTTAAATCTAAACGGGATCTAAATCGTAGAGTCAAAAGGTCCATATTTTAAGGTTTGTATACACTTTGAAGTTGATTACGATGTTTGAACTTTTCATCTACAACAACAACTAAGACATTATTTTCAAACAAGTTGGGGTCGGCTAGAGAACTTAAAAATTAGTTTTTCTCTTGTTTCATTTTTATTTTGTTCAAAAAACATTGGAATTGAAATTGTTGATTCAAATAAGCTGTTGAATATATAAATGTGTATTGAATGATTTTTCTCAACTACGGTTTTATGAGTTTGAATCGGAATGTAAATCGAATTGGAATAGGAGAGATCCGAAACGGGATTTAAATCGTTAGATTTTAATTTTAACAACAATGTTTTTGTCTACAATTTTGAGTTGTGTGTTTTTATTTTTATTTTTACACTTTATAATGGTATGGATTATGCACACTATATCCTTTCCCCCTTTTTGCAATATTATTGCAATAACATTTGGTATTTAATGATGACGTAAAGCGTTGACAATATGCTTATTTTATGTGCATGTGTTATGATGCATCATTTGCATTTGATTCATTTTATCATTCATTATATGCTTATTAATGGACTCTTGTTCATAATTGTACCATGCCCTATTTTATAATTGCTCCATTTATTTTGTAAGTAAAGTTTGTGTCTGTTTCTAACCAAGAAGTGGTGTCAGGTCTTAGCAAAAGAACAACAACAGAGGGGTTAAGGGATGCCTTCGCTAAATTTGGTCAAGTAATTCATGGTAATGTTTTTTTCCTTAATATCTTTGATTCATTGCAGTAACAAATAAGGATCGACATTGAATGACTTGGTGTTTGTTTTATGCTATATTTTATCACGAATTGCAAAAGTGTTGAAAGTTCTGTTTAAAAGTGAAAGGTGTTATAAACTAACCCGAAATTGCTATCTATGAAATTGTGTGATGTAGCACTTGAGTTATTATTGTTATATGGCTTGTTCATATTATGAACTGACATAAGGTGCACAATTATTCGGCTTGCATTTCTGGTGACCTGGAGACCTTAATATATTTGTACATTGTACTTGATATGTGATAGATGATAATTATGACTAAAAGTAAATATCATATAATTTGCAGCTAAAGTAGTCACAGATGCTAGATCTGGTTACTCCAAGGGATTTGGTTTTGTGAGATATGCAACGTTGGAGGAGGCAATGAAAGGCAAAGAGGGCATGGATGGCAAGGTGTGTTTTAGTACAACAGTGCTATTATTAACCTTTTCATGGTTTCCTTCATAATACTTGCACGGTTACATTTTCCTTTAGAGTAGCAATGCTTCGAGGGAAAAATGTTAGAAATAAGATTTGTAGGTGATGGGACAAAAGTTAAAACTCTATTCTCACATGTGGTTTACATGAAGTGTTGGACTCCTCTTCCAGTTTACCTAAGTTGCCACATTGAATTAGTGTAGTATTATTATAATAACTTAAGTTCTCAAAAGAGATATTAGTGCTACTCAGGTTATTTTTAGGTTTCGTTAAGCTGCAGCCTTTTCATTATAATTTCCTATAGATAGTTACCTGTTGATTATTTTGAACTCTCTAATCTCTGTAGTTATCCATGAGAATATATATTTGTAACACGATGATATGGTAAAATTGGCTACAAATTAGTTTATGTATCTGTATATTTTAAGTTCCCAACAATGTGCTTGATGCTTAGTGCATTTAGTCACTAGAGATTAGGTTATTTATTATTCGGAGTATGCATATTTTCATCTTAAAATGGTTATCATATGTTATTTAACACTTTACGATTTCTAGGCACAGTAAGATCATTTTCTGTCAAAATTTCTATAAATTTAGGCCGATTTTGAAAACTAATTACACAAATAAGCCACTTTTGAAACTATTTACAAATATAAATCACTTTTGGCCATGTCATCGCCACGTTGGCATAAATGTCTATTTGGAAAGCCGCCCAACTTAAATAGATAAGTAACACGGACGGGTTTTGAAAATGCATGTGTTATTTTCTTTTTTTAACAGTATTGGCGCGTTGTTAAATGTCCGTATAAACTTCAATATATATTTATGTATATGTATGCATGTATGTATACACACACATGCCAGTACATTTTCATCGACGTGGCATTGACGTGGACAAAAGTTACATACACACACACACACACACACACACATATATATATATAGACATACATATATATATATAATTTTGAAAATGGCCTATTTACGTAATTAGTTTTCTAAACCAGTCTAAATTAAAAAAACGTGTGTGTAATTTCAAAAATGACCTGTTTATGTAATTAGTTTTCCAAATCAGTCTAAATTAAAAAAATTCCTTTTTTGTAAGAGTTTATGCCTTTAATTCATTTCATTCAGCCTTTTTATATGATTTTCAAACATTCTCATTATTTCATAATATTTTGAATTTTGCAGTTTCTTGATGGATGGGTTATCTTCGCTGACTATGCCAGACCCCCAAAACCTAGGCCACCTCCTCAAGAGAATTACCAGCCCCAACCCCAATCTGCTTTTGACCCTTCTCTGTATTATCGCAATCAGTAATCTTTTAAAGGTTTTCTCTTGATAAGTTATCGATCAAGGTTATAAAATTACATAGAATTTTGGGCTTTCACCAATATGTATGCTAGATATGATTATCATTGGTATTTGTATTTGATTGAAAGATTTGAGAATCATTTGCTCAAACTTTTGTTATATTGTCCGACATGAACTTACTAAATGATATCCGTAGTAAACTAATAATGTATTTTATGTTTCACAGTCATTCAACCATGAATGAATCTCTCTTCGTGGTTGAAACAGATTTTAGAGGAATTTGTTGTGCTTTGTTTTGTTTATAGCACATTGATGAAATATTTTGTCTCAATGGTTAGAATCCAGGACTCCGTGCAGCAAAATCTTTCTCTGCGGCAAAGTCTCTCTCTGTGGTTATCAATGTTGAGCTTTGTAATTGTAACAATGCTATTGTTAACTGTTATGTTAAACAAAACATAAACAAAATACATTTTAGTTTTTCGTGTTTTGAATATTGTCTTCGAAGTACAAATTTGTCAAAACAGATATAGATGTATTGAAATTTGTCATTATAAATGCAAGATCAAGTACAACGAATTTAAAGAAAGGCAGTAATGACTCCGCGAGACGTTTGGACGAGGGGTAAACCAAGGGGAAATGTCTTTTATGAAATTTTTTCTCGAATTAGACTTAAGAGTTATGATTAAGTGCACATGATGCTAGAAACACTTTTGTATTCTTGCTAATAGCATTGCAATTTACTTGAGAATTTTTACTCAATACCAATTGATATAATTGAAGATCATGATAGTACTAACTGAAATTCACAATTTTCCATGGAACGCCGGAATGTTCTCATGATTTCGGCTTATGGACAAATAAGTGGATCGGTTGATTTTCAGCGCATTCTGTATCTTTCTAGAAATTAGTAAGAGAAATCAATTAGATTCGTCTGTTTGTGGAGTTTCTAAGCGATACATCTACGCATTCCTAAGCTAAATAATTTAAATAATCTTTGATGGTTTTGGACAGGATGATATTAACTAGGATGGTTATGCCAACATTTACCGTTACCATATTTTTTGTTATATTAAAGGCTAATATATCGATACCATATTTTTTGTTATATTAAAGGCTAATATATCGATAAACTAGTAACGGGTAATGGTAAATTCCATTTCTTTAAAAAAAAGCTTGATTTGTTTTACGCCGATGAAGCTTCATCAAACATATGATCGTGTCAGTTGATAAAACACATCAATAAGAAAGTTCATAAAATACATCAGTAAGAAATAAAAGAATTGTGTTTAACACCATTGAACTGAATTCTTGTATTAAATCTAATTATTTTCTTACTTCTAACTGGCTATGATACAACATACTAAATGAATATCAATGTATTTTAATTGCACCGATAAATTATGGTTAACGTTGTTTTTGAGTAAATATTTTTGTAACAACCCACACATTAATGAGCTTAAATTTCAACTGAATTGAAATCCAAATCCATTTGAATACAGATTGTTGTTTTTGGTAACGTGTAAGAAACTTGTATATAGAAGTGCGATTAATATGAACTCACGGTGGAATTGAAAATATAATATAACATACGTATTGATTAGGTTCCAACCTTGGAATATCATTCCTTGGATATATAATTGTCTTGTCCGTTTGAGTATGAATGAGAAGACTTCACAATCTGCAATTTCTGTCTTGCTCTCGTATCCATTTCTTCTAAATATATCACGTGAGTTGTTATGAGGAGGAGAGTTAGAGCGAAGTTCTGGTGATTGGAAAATTATATACTTACCCATATCATTAATTTATGCCGATTGATTTTCATTTATGTGTTGTTATTTATAGCTAACACGTTAAATCTTATATGCACATATGATATGCTTAACCTAACATTTTTCAAGGTATAATTATATAAGTATATGCCTGTACGCATATATGTCTAACTGTTTCACTACCTAAAAACTCCGGCCACTTAATACTTCTTAAAAAGGGAGGAGGCAAACCAAACTGTCATTTAATATCTCAGTCCTCGAAGCGGTCCCTCCGCATTGTAAGCGCTAGTCAATCGGTTCTAGCTACAAAGATCGATAATCTCTATGTACAGTTTTATAATTTATAATTTAATTGTTGTACTACCAACGCATCTCAAAGACCCATCTACGGGTTAATTAGCCCACCTTCGATAAACTAATTTTTGTCTAACCATCTAGTTCGAGGTCTGTGCGTCTTCCATACAGATTCTACACAAGTAGGAAGCGAAGTCAGGGCATAACCCAAATCTTTGTTACCGTTTGCTCAGGACCGCTGGTGGTAATAGCCTATATGCCAAACCTGCTACTAAATACCGGTATAAAAAATTGAAATAGCTCGTCGACCTTCCACGGCTGAACCTAAGTAAGTCAAAGAAAATGCCTCTTTTAGTCACTTAATACCTCTTATTAGAAATGAAGCAGACCTCATTCTCTTAGAAGTACTTGGCCATTAATACTTCAATTCGTTTTCCCCCACCTATCCGCACCCATATCCCTACCCCACAGATCCTACGATTAAAGATGTCTCACATCAAAGTATACACAACTATTGTTAGCCTCTAGGCAAAAGAAAGACTTCTGTTGTGTAACTCTATTAACCTCGCATCCCAGCCCACTAAACCAAACCTATCATCCAAAGCCTAAATGTTGGGCTATGCCCATTTATTCACGCTTGTGCTAAGCATATAATTGAAGATATATAATTTTCTACTATGAAAATTATAGTGTATTTAATAATATTAATACTTTCTTTTTCACTGCGTAATTATTCCTATTTTAACACTTAGGCTTTGGTTTCCTTGTTTCCTTCATTGTCTAATAAATGTCCACTCTCCGTAATTATTGGTTAATAATGTCAAAATTGGATAATCTCTAATGATATTTATTTTTCCGTTTCAAAATTCACATATTCCGCCTATTCGATTTTCTCATCAATGCCATGTTAAATTCTCTAATCAGTCCCTATTTAATTCCTTTAACTCTCTATTAACTACAAATTTATTGTCCATTAAATTTGTATTAAATGTCCATAAATTTTGGAATTCACGTTCCTTCCTTTTTAGTCCTATAATTTAATGCACTATAAAACTAATACAAATATTGTTGTAAATTACGGTATATATATGTTTTTATTTTTAATCGATATGCATGATTTTACATGTATATATATATATATTCTTATTTTCTAATTATTAATTCCTAAATCATAACATTTCTTTCCACATTTTAAGTTATCAGAGTTACTATTTCAAAAATATAACATTTCTTTTTGGTACACTCCTTAATTCAAATGACATGCGTTTATATATTTTAAAAAATGGATAATTTGTGGAAATTACGTGAAAATAGATATAATTAAAGTATACCCCATTCTAAGTAAATTAAAATATAAAAATTCTCATTCCAAGTCAATTTGGGCAATGTAATTTATAATCTAATTATAGATCTGAAATAAATAAACATTCTACAAAAATAAATATTTGGGGCTGGATTCAAATTTCCAGATTAGTTTGTACATATTATTCCTATTCCAATTATCTATTTTATAGAATATATAGGCGATATTCCGATACATTTGTTGTAAGCTTATAATTCATCAGATCTTATTTAGATATAATAATTAACTAAATCCAAAGATATAAATTTCAATGTTATAATAAATTATATAATTTCTCACTCACCTTTTAAGTTTTTAAATTTCCAAATCTAAATTCACTCCTTTACTTGACTCATTTTCTTTTCTAGTCTAAAAGAGAGATTTGGGGTTAAGAGGAATATAGATTGAAATTTATCTTTTTCCGTAGTATTGATTCGCTTCTTCTCTTTTATTTTCCCTCCATCTCTGATTTGTTTTATGTGCGAGTGTATATATAATATTTTATAATTTTTAAAGATAGTGGAGAAGGGAAAATGACAGAACTTCGCTGTTTAAATAGAAATATGTGAAGAGAGTGAGGGCTTTGGCCTGTATTTTTAGGCACTCGAATCAACCGTAACTGGTTGATTAAAATAATTAAATCTGGACCGTTTGGTCTAGGTTCAAAACTTAGCCGGCACCATACGACTGCTTCCCTATAGGTGGTCGACCGGCCCAAGGATGGGTTCAACCGGTGGGGTCCGCATTTAATTATATTTTATTTCCTTATTTCTTTGTAATTGTATTCGCAACGAAAGCTTCAAACATTAATAACCTTTTCTTTTGATCTCCAATCACGAAACTTCAAATATGAAAGTTGTTCAGAAAACTGCCACAAACACAATGGTGCAAGTTTCGTGGTCAAATTTTGTCGTTTTCTCAAATTCCTTTTTTGAAGCCTTGTTAATTATTTATTGATTGTTGTTAATTTTATGGGGTGTTACATTATCTCCCTAAAAGAATTTCGTCTCCTAAATTCCTCAAGAGTCGAATCATGTAACATAGCGTGTAATCAATCTAAGCTACCCAACCAAATAGTGTACAACTAATTTTGTAGCCAAACGTGTATTGCACGATGCATCACAACATATAAAACATGTATGCAAAATGACTCTAAATCGGCATTTTGTATATGAATGCATTCTTTTTAAAAATATTTTGAAAATATGATGCAAATAAATTTCTATATGTATGCAAGTTTTCAAAAATTCCTTTCCACACAAAAATTTCCGCCCTCTACAAGTATGAGTATGGTTCAACCAATTTTGTATCCAATTCTTACCATCCAAAATATAGCATACGATTTATAACATCCAAAAATTTTGAAAACTCGGTTTTTTAATCCACTCCTATGTCGGAACAGGAATTTGGATGGAAAATTTTACAATTCCACCGCACTTTTGGATGCCTATTCCGTTGTTTCTTGGAACATTCTTTTTTTCCCCTAAAACTTTTCTAACTTTTCCAAGTACAATTGCACAATGAGGTTTAGTTTTAGATGCTAAGCGCAAGTTTTTGTTTACTGTCAATAAGGTATTGAAATAGAAATTGCAAAGCTAAAACAATATTTTCATTTGTTATTGTCTATGTTTTATATACTATCACCCTTGTCAGACAATAAAATTCACATTCACTAACATGTTGATCCGTCCTACGTTAAGCAGCTTTAGAAAATTGAAATTTTTTCATTTTTCATCAAAAATCATTTTCCCTTTCCAATCAAACTTGCAAAATAGTTTAAAAATCAAATTTTCAATAGTAGTTAACACTATTTTTTCTTCTTCAAAAGCACTTAAACAAAACTTCCCAAAAACATTTTAACTCGACTTCTCAAAAGCATTTAAATAAAATATTCAAAAACATTCCAACACAATTTTTTTTCCAAAACATTAGCCACTTCATCCTTAAAACAAATTAGGCCATGTTTTAACGTAATAGAGATTCTGTCTATGAGTTAATGCATATGATTGACCATAGTATTGTGCGATTAATCTTAGATTTTGGTAACCCTTTTCTTTTATTCTAAACAACAAACTACCTATAAGCGTATATATAAATTTTAGATTTTCATGCATAGGGATAATGACCTATGATTTCACAACAATCTTTCCCTTTCCTTCGCTCGCTAAAGTTTATTTTTTCCAAAATCCTAAATTTTTAGGCAATAAAGCATATTTAATTTTTTTGTTGCTAACTTAATTTCCTAATTTATTTTATAAACTTTCAGTCTTACCTACATTTTATCTCTAGTTAGTATGATATTTTCTTATTTACATTGTTTCTTAAAATATATATCTGTCTAACCCCATTGATAAGATCAACACAATGATGAATATGAACATATCTCATACCATATTGTACGCTCTTTTCTCTAATAATCTAAGAGAGACAACTTGCGATTACATCCCAAAAACCCTAAAAGAAAATTTTGCTGGAAGCTGTCATTCATCATCAACTGGTGTTAATGATGTTGTAGCCCTAACATTCCTTACTAAATTAAGATGGACATTCCTAATAAGTTATTCCACTATCAAACACCTTCCTTGGCTCTCTTTTTTAGCTTCTAATAAATGTGTCCATCTGTTACTTCAAATATTACACCTGACTATGGAATAAATTGTGCATTCCCATTCCGCAATGGTAGGAAATATAAACTGTGCACATTTAGAATAACTCTTCAGAAAATCGGTTTGGTGGAATAACTTCCATACCACCTATCTTGTCTTCTTCAACCTTGAGTCAACCAACGTCCTTCATGTATGTTTATCATATCACTATCTCTTTTCCAACTATACTACCATCTTCTATAAATCAAAATATCTTGATAGCATCCTCAAACTTTAGTATTTGCTTCCTCTATCTCCTTGATCCTTCATGCGAGTATATCCAGAGAATCGTAAAATTCTACTTCAGTACCATTCATCATTCCTTCGAGGGTTCTTCTCATGGGTTCCACACATTTCTAATAAAATATTCCTAGTTTCATACCAACATTCTTTATATTCAACGGGGATTCCTTAATGCTACCATACGAGCATTCGTAGTTATTTTATTCATTATCTGAAACCTTTACCTTATCCTACGTAGGTAGTAATCTCTATGTACTCCATATTAAAAATTTGGTTTGGTCCTCACATTTCTTTATAAATTTAAAATTTTACAATCATAAAGTACCTAATTCAAAACTTTATCTTTAAAAATATAACATAGAAATATTTTTCAAAAATTTCTTGGATTCAAAAAGGAACCATGAAAATTTTCACCCTTTTAACCAATTTTACCTTTTAAGAGCTTTTTACAATAGAGATTATTACGTCTATTAGGATGTTTAACTCAAAACAATTATCATGTGTAATCCCAATTGTCGTATCAAACTATTTTTCAAAAGCATCTTCTATAACTCTAGACAATAAAAAGCGGAGTAGACAATGATAAATTCCATTCTATTATTTTCCTATACTCATGTTATCTTCCCTTCTACCTTTGACGGAGATTTTAATAGCACAAGAGGGGGACTTCTAATAAATATTCGTAATTGCAACATCTATCTAAGCGTCTATTTAAAATATAAGCGCAATTACTATATATATATGGAATTTATCCATTCTTCATATCTTACTCCTTTTGTTTTTCTCCTATATTATTTCCAACTAAATTATTAATCCTATTTTTATATAAATTCCTAATGTTATGTCTATCCAAATCATTGGACGTTCTTACCCTCCTATTCTCTATATCCCGTTTGAATCAAGTACCATTTCCATTTATCCACTACTTAAAAAGAATTTTAAAATGGAACTTCCAAATTTACACAATAGGAAAAATCACCGACCCCAATCTACACTTTATTTCTCATTTATTTCAAAAAATGAAATATCCGTTTATCAGAAAAATTTAAATCCAAACTTTTTGACTCGATCAACTTTAAACTAAGAATTTCAAAAATGAAATCCCTTTTACCAAAAACCAATTAATCAGAAACTTTTGAATCAAATTTTTTTCACATTATGAATTTTCGAATTTCCTATCTTTTTCAAAACAAATAACTCTCGATAAACCTTTTGAAAAACTCATTCAAAACATTTCAAGGAATTATCAAAATCTTTTTTATCAAATTCTTTCACATGGGGTTGGACTTAGAAATGCACTTTAATTGTCCTTCCTTTTGAACTTTCCTTCTTCCCAACTCCTCCTTAACGCTTTTAAGAAGTTTTAATATAATTCTAGACTCAATACTTATCTTGTATTTTGAAATCTTAAACTATTGATATCTTGATACTCATGAGTCTTCAATCTTGATATCTTCGATCTTTAAATTCATCAGTATTGTATTTCTATACTGTAAGTCTTCATTCTTGGTACAGTCATGTTTATATCATGCATATACATACATACATATATATACATATAAACTATAATGTTAGTATTTATATTTTATAATAAGTCCTAAGGTTGTTGTCATCAAAACCATCTTTCTCAAGGACTAGCAATCTCCCCCTTTTTGATGATGACAACCTATGTTTATAAAATATACTTCACCTTTAGTATAACTCCCCTTAAAACTAATAACTCCCCCTAAAACTAATAACTCCGTCTTAATCTAAGCCTAACTACTCTATTTTATAATTCTTCTCCTTTGTCATCAACAAAAAACCATCCTAAAACCATAAAACTATAAAACTCTCCCTTAAACTAATACTAGAACAAAGTATAGTAAACGGAATGTGAAAGATATTAACATAATTATATTATAATTATTCAATACATAAATATGTATAAGTATATTTCAAATAATCCAATCAACACGCATATCAAATCCAATCATGTCAATCAAGTCAGACAAGTCAATCAAGTCAAATAAGTTAATCAAGTCAAACAAGTCAATCAAGTCAAACAAGTCAATCAAGTCAAAAAAGATAATAAAAAACATACCAAAACAAATCAAAAACTAATAATCTTATATTATAAGACAATAATACAAACTACTTCTAAATAAGATGCACTTTTTTTATGTACATATATGCAATATATAGTTTGTAATTTGGTATGAAATGTATGACATATGCAATGTAGCATGGGATGATATACAGAATGAAGTGCAACTTGTGATGCAAATTATTATGATATTTTATGCATTGTAATTTATGATGCAATATTCAATGAAATGTGATATCAAATAGGATTCATGATGATATGTAATATGAAATAAAATGATAACGAAGTAAAAAAAATTATAATATGCAGAATGATATGATGATATATATATATATATATACTACAGTAAGAGATATTCAGATTATAAGATAAACATGAGTGATAAGTAATATCTAATTGACATATATATATATATATATATATATATATTTATATATATGTATGTATGTATACATATGTTAAACTATTTATCTCTTTAACCAAACAAAGGTAATACACACCAGTTACTCGAATTAGGTTAAGGAAACTAATGAATAGGAATGAAAGAGTAGTAAATACAAGAGTTTAAAGGTAATAAATGGTATTAAAACTATAACATAATCATGAAAGGAAGTAATCAAACTTGATATCAAAATCAAATGCTAAGAAATATGGACTTGAACTCTATAGATCAAATATGATTTTTATAAAAATTAATACCATCCTTATTTAATTCTTTTAAAAAATATTTTTTAAAACTTAATTGTTTTTTAAGAATCCAAACATCCATGTTTATAAAATACTTAACTTACTAATTAAAAGCTATATATTAAATTATTATTGTTTAAAATATTTAGAAACATGTTTACAAACGTTTTAGTTAAAAAAAATATCATAATGAAATATGATACATCAAAGATTGAAACATGTCTTACATTAAAGCCTCTTACATTAAAAAATTAGTTAATTTTAAAATATTCTAATATAAGTTAGAAAATAACTCTAAAAAGAATAGAGAAAAATACTTAGTTTAAATATCGTTTTTTTATAATTTAAAGTTTCAAACAGAAAAGACAGCATTTACAGAATGCTATAAAAAGTTTTTGCAATAAAATATATTCAAAACGCTATAAAACAGAATCCGCAGCATCTACCAAATGCTGTGAAAAGTTTCTGAAAACACTACAGCGTTTCAAAACACAGAAATGCTATAAAACATATTTGAAGCATAATAGAAGCAAAGGCAGTTTTTCAGAAATGCTATCTAAAGTTCTGGGCCTGATTTTAACATGATTTTGCACTAATTTTACAATTAGATTTTGACATGTAAATAATTGATTTTTGGCCAATTTTTTATAGTAGTTAATATAATTAAAGTACTTAGAAACATAAAAAAATAATGAAAAAAACATGTGTAAAGACACTTGGCATTATGCGTGTAAAAATGCTTTTATTAAAGAACGAGTGTAATGATATGTGTCATTTTGCATGTATGTCACTATCTATTTATATGACAAGTGTCATGTGATGTGGCGCTATTTATTAATTGAAAAAATACATAAATAGACCTTATTCTAACATTCTGAATTCATTCTATTAATTTGTTAAAGACACAAAATTAGTATCTTAAAAGAAATAAAGCACAAGAAGTAAAAAACAACATTAGAAAAGTTGAAATCACGAATGAAGGTATGCTTTTCTACTTAGTATAGTTGTAATAAATTAGCAGTAAGATTTTATTTGAAAGGAAACAAATTTTAAATGACTTCTAAAAAAAATTAGTCTGATATGTCGATATGTATACTATGGTGTGTTGATATATGGACCAAAATATCAAAACTTATAAAAGAGATAAATTTCTATACCTAACTAAATGCATAAGTATATATTCCTAAATGAAACCATAAATATGAAATAATAGTAAAATGCACCACTTTTTGCACTCCTCCATCTTTCTAACTTTGTTGTTCTTCCATTGCCGTGAACCACACATTTATGTCTTTCAGAATTTGACAACAAGATCTGTTCTATTGCGACGGGCTCGTTTTTCTAATCAGCGTAGTATATCCATTTGCTGAATTTGAAGACCGTTGAAAGATGTAGATGATTTAGTAGATTAACTAACTTGGCGCCAAAACTATGAATTTGATTTTTGAATGAATGGACACTTCAACCACTATAAATAGGACCAACATTCATCACTTTTCATAAAAATTCATCTTCTTCTTCTTCTTTCCATTTTTCTATTTACTATCAAACTTCTAGAAGGCATATTTCCTTCATTTCTTAGCGGAATTGGATGAGACCAGCGGAAAGTCGAAGAGGAAGGAAAAGGCTATGATCTAGTAATAGTTTGGTGATGAATTTGGATGGTATTGTGGTGAAACCGGCCGAACAGTAGAAGAAATGTAGAAAATTCCGTACACAGTTTTCAGTTTTGGATAGCCGACTTCAAACTGTCATATCTCACTCAATTTTGATTGGAATTTGATGATCCACCCATCGAAATGACCATGGGAACAAGGACTACAATCTGGAAAAGAGTTGAGACAAAATACTAAAATCTCTAGATGCAATTTGAAGAATTCCATTGATAGTTTTGCTTTCTTTTTCTCTTTGTTCACCAAAACTTCATTTGACCATAACTTGGTCATTTCTTGACGGATTCACATGAAACCAGTGGCATTGCGAGCAGATGGAGAGAAATACAATATCAGGTCAAGTTGTAGGCAAGAACCAAAAGTTTTGTATTGATCTGGTGCCCATTTCATTGTCGATTGCCATTATATCCATTTGTTCTTCTTGATCGATGAATGATTATCTGGTATCTTTTAACCAACAGTCATTAGACATAACTCTTCTCCCACAAAACAACATAACTTTTTAAAGAATCAAGTGACTTTTCAAAATAACTAAATATAGTTTTGAAACAAAAATATCATGATGATTCTGTGACATAATCATATGAAAATAGTGTTAATAATTTTATCAAAAAAATTGCCATTTTAAAATTTTTCCAAAATTCAGATTTTGAAAACCTTGCTCTGATACCAAATGTTAGGAAAGCAGATTACGATTCTTAAGGCTAGAATAACACTAGATGGGGGGTGAATAGTGTTTTGTGGACTTATTAATTTTTTTTAAACTTATGTAATTTAATCACTAACAAATGCAATACGTAGACACAGATATAACTACAGAATCAGACACAGATGCAAATAATAAATAAAAGCAGTAAAGGAAAGAACACACCAGGATTTTATACTGGTTCAGAGTTACCCTACATCCAGTCCCGCATAATTGTATGGATTTCTTTTCAAAATAATCTCCCAGTTACACCCTCGATTTCAAGGCTACAAAGTACATCCTCCTGTATTCGAGTCCGGGGCAGACTCTCTTGATTTACAAGGCCACAAGATCACCTAATTGATTTCCAGGGCAACAGTCACACCCAATTGATTTCAAGGCTCAACCGCACCTTTTATTCAACAGTTTGATTTACAAATAAACCTATAACTCTGAATAGCACTGGGATCTTATGGAGAGTGTGGCAAATAAACAAACAAGAGATAATAAAGTTTGATTCACTTAGGATTTTGGCAGAGTTTTGTTAAGATATCAGGTAATATTTGAGTGGAGAAGAAGGAGTGAAGAAAAGAATAAAATTTAGTTAAAAATTCATTTGGAAAGCCTGGTATTTATAGAGATTAACAGTCATATCTATTCGTGAAAGGATACGACGAATAGACACTTCTTTTGAAAATTTGAAAATTGAAAATTAACGGGCACCATGTTGACATGGGGGGTAGGAGTATGTCGACATGGTCTAGGCAAAATTGGTGATTTTTGATTTTCTTAATAAAATTGGATTTTATAATTTTTAAAAGCAATTCCTAAATTTACTTGAATATAGTTTAACCATATAAAAGAGTTTAGAATGTAATTTTTAATATATAATCTTAATCTATAAAATGATTTAAAATCCGAGTACATAAATATTTAAAAGCTAAATTTTTAAACAAGAAATAGTTTAAAATCAAGGACAATCTTGAAATCAAAATATTAAAAAGTGATAAAGATAGTTTCGAGGCTACAGTGTTTTAAACAGGAGAGATGTCTTTTTGAAAAGAAAGTTTTGAAAAGATTTTTTAAAAACAAGAGATATATTTTTGAAAATAATTTTTATAAAATTAGTGGATATCAAAATAGGACCACTATATGTTCCACTAGATATTGTTATGGGTTTCATCCCACTAGGGTTCCATCCCTTTAACAGACTCGAAGTGGATTCCATTCCACGAATAAATTTCAAATCAAGATGTCAGTGCTTTCAAGAATGTTTTAACATAATTCTAGACTCAATACTTATCTTGTACTTTGAAATGTTGAACTCTTAATATCTTGATACTCATGAGTCTTCAATCTTGATATCTTCGATCTTTAAATTCATCAATATTGTATCTCTATACTGCACAGTCTTCATTCTTGGTACCCGCATGTTTATATCCTGCATATACATATATATCTAAACTATAATGTTAGTATTTATATTTTATAATAAGTCCTAAGGTTGTTGTCATCAAAACCATCCTTCTCAAGGACTAACATCGGTAACCTATAATAAACACACTTATATCATAGTGTAATCAAATAAACTCATAGCGGAATTGAAAGCTATAATATAACATACGTATTGACTAAGGCTACTACCTCGGAATACCATTCCTTGGATATTTAATTGCCTCGTTCGCACCGAGCATGAATAAGAAGGCTTCAACCATCCGTAATTCCCATCTTACTCCAGTATCCAGTCCTTCTAAATCTATCGCGTGTCTTGTTATGAGGAGAGGCGGTCAGAACAACGTGTCGGTGATTGGAAAATTACTTTCTTTACTGATACCATCAATTTATGCCGGTTTATTTCTATTTAAGTGTAATGTCTATTTTTTATGGCTAATCCGTTATATTTTATGTGCATGTACAATATCCCTAACCTAGCCTTCTCCAAGGTATAACCATATAAGTATATGCCTATCCACATGTATGTCTAATAGTTTTGCTACCTAAAAATACATGTCACTCAATACTTCTTGAATAGAGAGGAGGCGGACCTAATAACCATTTAATAACACAGTCCCCTAAGCGAGCCCTCCGCAATGTAAATGTTAGTCAATCGGTTCTAGCTACAAAGACTAATGACCCCTATATACGGCTTTATAATTTATAATTTAATTTCCATACTACTAACGAATCTCACGACTCATCTAATGGTCAACTAGCCCACCTCCGATAAACTAATTTTCGTCTAACCATCTACTTCGTGGTCTGTGCATCTCCCATATAGATTCCACACTAGTATGAAGTAAATTCCATTAGGGCATAACCCAAGTCTTTGCTACCGCTCGCTCGGACCACTGGTAGTCATAGCCTATATGCTAGAATACTGCTAAATACTAGTATAAACTATTGATATAGCCTGTCAACCTTCCATGGCTAACATTCTGTTTAGGCTAACCAATACAAGTCAAGGAAAATGCCCATTTGATTTACTTAATACCTTAGAGATGAAGCAGACCCCATTCCTTAAAAGTACAAGGCCATGTAATATTTCACGCCTGAAGCGAACCCAAGGTATATTTTCTCTCACCAATGCACACACATATCCCTTCCACATGCGTTCTACGGTGGGGGATGTCTTGCATCAATAGTGAGTATATACATCTACTGGTAGCCTGTAGTTGAAGGACAAACTCTATTGTGTAACTCTATTGACCTCGCATCTCAGCCTACTAAACAAAATTTAGCACCCAAAGCCTATGTGTTAGGCTAGGCATACTAATTCACACTCGTTCTAAACATAAAATTGAAGCTATATAATTTCCTAATATGAAAATTATATTACCTTCTACGTGTATCTAATAATATTTTTATACTAGTTCGCTAAGTAATTATTTATTTTTTATGCTTAGGCTTTGATTTCCTTGTTTCCTTCACTATCTGATAAATGTCCATTGCCCGTAATTATTGGTCACTAATGTCAAAATTGGATAATTTGTAATGATATTTATCTACCCGTTTTAAAATCCATTTATTCTGCTTATTCAATTTCTTCGTCAATGTTGTATTAAATTCTCCAATTAGTCTCTATTTTATTCCTTTAAGTCTTTATTAACTTCAAATTTATTACCCGTCAAATTTCTAGTTACTATCCACAAATTTTGGAATTTCTATTCCTTCCTTTTAGTCCTATAATTTAATACGCTAGAATAACTAAGATGAATGTTGTCGTAAATTATGCTATCTATATGTTTTTTACTTTAATCGATATGCGCGGTTTAGGTGTATATATTCTTGTTTTCTAATTATT
The DNA here is from genome assembly GCA_030765085.1 of Allium cepa. NCBI lineage: Eukaryota > Viridiplantae > Streptophyta > Magnoliopsida > Asparagales > Amaryllidaceae > Allium > Allium cepa. The sequence goes on along the minus strand of CM060937.1, from coordinate 281,135,027 downwards.
AATTCCTACATTAGAAAATTTCTTTTATATTTTAATTTATCAAAGTATCCTTTTAAAAGAGATTACCATTATAACTTTCCATAACTTACCCAAAAATGAAACTTTGTTCCGTTTGAAATTATAAGGAATTATCTCTGTTCTTTTATTGAAATAGACAGTGAAACACTACAAGAAAATTTTCCTTTAGTTGCAACAATCGGTTGCATTTCAAAGGTATATGCAACCATTGGCCAGTTAAACTATAAAAATTAAGAAACAAACGCGGCTAAATTAATCCCGCCAACGATTAAGTGAAATTTTGCTAAAATTTATAGAGCCGCTCATACATCCTTTTAATGCTTATCCTCCTCTCAATCTTTTTAACACTTATTCCACCAACATTCCTCCTCTCAAAATAAGAACGAAACCCCTTAAAAAATTATTCTTCGAATTTTCTTTCTCCTTCATCTTTATCTTCCGAAATCGCCTCGTCTTTGGCTTCACCTAAGTTGATTAACGAAGAGAAAAGATGATAATTTCGTGCAGGGGAAAATGTTAGCGCTGCTGGAAAAGGAGAAAACACATGCCCAAGAGATTGAGTGATGGGGAAGGTTTTGCGGTGAGGATTGGATGAGGATTTAGTGTTAGCGACTTTGGCATGGAGACGAGGCACGAACCTAATGATGATGCAGTTGACCGCGGGCTTGGCAGTGGCGATTTGGAGGATTTACGATGTAGTTTGTTGGCAGTGACGGAGGACATTGATGTGGACGAGGCCGATATTCTCAAAAGATAAGAGCATTAAATCAGAAAGTTAAACTTGTTTGTTCTTTCATTTTTGTAACCTGCTTGAAACTTGATTTGATGAAAAAGCATGAAAGTTCTTTGGGAATTCATTTTTGTTTGTTTTTTTATTGTTATTTTCAAAAAATAAACCATTAATAAAAAAATATCTTTATTTATATTTCTATTTCAGGAGACAAAACAAGGATCTAAGAACAAGCCATTTATTATTGGAAGTGCTACTTGAAGAGAATACCGAGCTTAATCTTCCGTAATGCTTTCTAAAATTGATGCTGAACCACACCCCTCATTTCATGTAAGTATCTCTGATATGTATAAGCTTAAAGTATTGTCACAAGTGTTGTTCCCCTAACCACTCTTTATGTTTCCTGCTAATTAGGCGCATATTTAGTGGTAAGGCACTTTAAATTTTAATTAATTATCACACTATAAATTAAGGTTTGCAGGGGCACTTCACATATAGTGTACATCTTAATTATCAGTTCTAGAGCTAGTGCTAGTAAAGTTCAGAGTGGTAGTTGTTATGCAACTAGCAAGGCCACTTGCTTTAGCAACACACACAAATACACACACACACACACACAGATTATATGCTAAATCAAATGTGACTTTTTAAAAAGAGTTTCCACGTTGTTTGAACTTTGAAAAAATATATTAATATTTATATACCGAATTAAATTATTGATGTTGAACTATATTTCTCCTCAAATGTTTAATATGTCTGTCAATACTTTATTAATAAACAAATGAAGCGAAATAAACATGATTGTGCTACCTTTATTGGGATCCAATGTTTGAATTTCAATAATATTCAAGAATGTGTACAAGTTATTTACATTGTTGGATAGTTGAACTTTTAATAATTTCTTTTTTTTAAGAAGGTGGTGATTTTATTGTATGTGACAATGATTTTATTGTTTTTTTTTGCTTTAGCTCTTTTCCCCTTAAGTTGAAACTTTGTGTAGCATGTAATCTATGATAAGGTAACATGAAGAAATGTAGGTTTCGAATTTGTGAAAAATCTAGTGTTGATGATGTCATGGCAGTTGTACAACAGTTCAATGGATACGTGAGTGTGTCTCTTTTAAATTTTATGCTCTGCTTTAGCATTGGTTCAACTTTTGAAACTTTCTATTAGCCATTCACAAGATTGATTTCTTTTTTTTATACATCATGTAATAAGAGTCAATTGAAAACTCAGGGTACTAGCTTGAGTTGCCCATTGCAATTGCAATTGCTGCATCCATCTTTGATTAAATTGTGAGCTAACTGCACACTAATGTAGTTTTCTAAATGCAATTTTATTTGCATAAATATACTTACTATAGCAACAGGAGCTTCAAGGAACTGCATTGAGAGTAAATTTAGGGCCACCTCCACCAAAAAGGATCATGCATAAAATAGGAGGCGTGGCAGCTTCAACTAAGGCAAAAGATTATACATTGGTAATTTTTGTTGTTCATAAGTGTAATGCTCAATATTTATTAGGGGTCTTTTAACTCATGTCTGTAGGTTTTCTTGTGCATCTTAAACGTAAAATTAAAATAATATAAGAGTTCTTACTGATATTCCTTCTGCTTGGTCCTACAATAGAATTACCATCTTCCGAAAAAATATTAATTCTTGCAAATATTTATCGCAACTACCCATCTACACATAATTCCTCTAATCATTAATTATGCAAGCTCTTTTGCGGTTGCAAAATACAATTTTTTTAGCATTGTGGAAGGAGTTCGATGTAGTCAAGTGGGGATAGGTTAGAATATGGGGACGTTTCACATTGTGATTCATAAGTTCCTTTTTGGAGATAGTTAGGTGAGTTAAGATGTTCCTCAGAGTAAATATTGAAGGTCTGCCGACGAAGATCTAAATGGTTGCAAAGTGAAGCTTCCAAAAAATTTAGGGGAGGATGGTTGTTCATTGATGTGTTAGATTTCATGGATGGGATAAGAGGTTGAGTATGTGGAGTGGAATTTAATTTTGTGTGAATGTGGGAATAGTGGATGATGACTTCATGATTTGATGAAAGGATAGCTTGCATGGAAATGTCAGTTGAATCTATGAGTGAAGTAGACAAGTGTACTCTTTCATTAGTGTGGTCTTGAATGCATGTTGCTTGTTTTGCAAAATGAGCGAAGAGTAGAGAAGGAACTTGCTGATGAATTGGATGATGCTTGATTATTAGAATATAGATATTTCCCAGATACTTGAATCATTACCGGTTCACTCCCTTGTTCTTGTTGTTGTTCTCAGCAATTTGGGTTAAGTTAAAGTTGTTGGCCATTATCGAGTGGGTTGAGAAGGCAGGTAGCTCAAGTATTGAGGTTGTGGTTATGTTATTTTGATCTTGAGAGAGTAGTGTAAGCACATGGAATTTTTTCTAATGCACATGGAATTTCCCTTTTCCCTTGTTTTTTTTATTAACAACTACTGATCATTTTCATTTTCACTTAGATTATGTTAAGAAGGCAGAAGATGCAATCGATTATGAAGACTTTGACAAACAGTCTGATGGAAAATATTATCTCTCTTCAGTGATGTTGACTTCTTTGGATAAAACGAGTTCTGTCTTTGACGAAGATAATTATAACGAGGATGATGAAACTATAGAGCAAGTGGGAGGTAATGACAGAAATGTTGAAAGACATAGCTGCTGTTATCCCAACTTTTGGCAAAGTCGAGATATCCAAGAATTTACTAAGAATCGATAATTATTATTCTTGAATATGAACTGTGCATGGCAGGATAACCATGGATATCGATAAATTTTGTCCGAGTCTGGATCATGCCATAATTGACGAGACATGACGAGCAAAGCTGTAGAAGCCAGCGTTTCAAATTTCAAGTCAATCCGTGTTCGTACGCTCAAGTTATGATCGGTTCAAGATAGAGGAGATAGCCCTTGTTCGAATCCATAGACAAGGGTTCCGTTCGTATCCAGCTAAGCTACTTCGAATCCATCAACTTGGAGTACTTCGAATCCATGAAGTTCGTACCCATCCTCATGTCTCAGTTCGACTCCATCTAGTTTGCACCATCAGCGAGCAATAGTTCGAATCCATCAGACAACCGCTCTTCGAATCCATCCTGTAACCCCACTTCGTATCCATCACCCAAAGCAACATGTTCGAGTCCATCAAGTCTCCTCTGCTTCGAATCCATCAGATGGCCAAACTTCGTATCCATCCCAATGGCCTTCCTTCGAATCCATGCAGTTACTCCACTTCGAATCAATCCTGTTACAACAGCTTCGTATCGATCGGCCAGAGCATACCACGATCGATACGAGCGAGCCTCTGTTCGAATCCCTGAAAGCCCTCGAATCCACTAAATCAAAATGGCGAAGATCATGGAGTCGACCCAGTCAAATCGGAGTGAAAAGGGGATGACACGAAGAATGCGCACCATGTCATCACGAAAGCATGTGGAGCCATCGAGTCGAACCCATCGATTCGAACAGCATCGAGTCGAAGCAAGCAACCTGCTCGAGAATAACAATTCGAATCGGCCATATCTTGAGATCTACAAGTCCAAATGCAATGAAATTTTTACAGGAGCTTACATACATGTTGAAGAATGTCCACGCCAAATTTCATCTCGATTGGATGATTTCTTGATTGATTCGAATGGAGTTCGAATCGATCCAAAGTGGGCCCAAATTTCTTGAGGCCGGGCATGTGGGTCCCCTCACGTGCCACAAGTGGTCTACCGGATTTTTAGGAGAAATATCATCCTCCTACACCTATAAATAGAACCCCAGGTCATTCAGAAAAGGGGGGTTGAATTTTGAAGCGCCAAGACTCAACCAGATTCAATTCTATCATCGCTGTTGCATTCAAGTTTCAGAGCTATAATCCATTGTAACTTGCTGTAATTTGCTGTAACCAACTGTAATCATCAAGGAACATCAATAAAAAGAAAAACCTTTGAAGTGGACGTAGGCCGAAGACAGCCGAACCACTATAAATCGTGTGTCCTTGTTCATTATTTCTGAATTGCCACTTGCTGCTTGCTTAAATCCGTGATTTGTGTTTGAATATTGCTGATTTGTGTTCATAAACGGGTGCTTTCACGATATTGGGTGTTTGTGACCTATTTTGGCGCGAACAGCTACTATGTATAGGTACATTCACTAATTTCAATCGATTGTTGATACACAAATTTAGGATTTCTATTTATAAAGAAAAAGCTTATTTATTCATGTTTCTTAATAGATTCTACGTTGTTTTGCTGTTTATGCTTTCTTATTTGGCTGCAAACCATTTCAATGATTTGTTTTACTCTTAATGAATATAGTGGGTTTGCTCGTAAATATTTGACTATAGGGAAGTAAATGGGTTAATTGGTAATTCTTAAACTTTAAGGGGTAACTATGGAAGTTTAAAATATATTTGGATTTATTTGGTCTTGCGACAACTTCCTGCAAAAATGTATTTTACTTGAGAGGTTGGAATGGTTCGTTTGAATTTGGTGGCAGCCGGCTTGAATTGGGTTTTGAAGTGGTGTGCTTTGTGGTTGAATATGAGGAGAAATTGATGCAAGTATGGAAGGCCATGATGTATTGCAGGTAAGTGATGGTAGTTGTGGTGAAATGCTGTGAAGAATGAAATGTTGCAATGGCAATTTAGGTCACGGGGGAGTGAAGTGGAAGAAATAGTGATGTAGTGGAGAGGTAGACGGTAGTTAGCTGCAGTGAAGTCTTATGGGTTGAGGATGGTGATTGCTAGTCGGCAATGATCAGGAATTAAATGGTGGAGTGGAGTGTTTTGAATGTTGAAGTGATCAGTGATGTGGTGATTTTCTTCGGGTTGATGATGGTTGTGAAGGATGGTGGTCAGACAGTTTGGAAAGGAATGGTTGTGATGGTGATCAGACAGTTTGCAGTTGTCAAGTCTGGCATATTATATGTGATGGAGGCAGTGGAATGATACGGATTGGATGTAGATATTAAGTTTGATGAAGTGAATGGTGATTTTGTGGTGGTCTGGATGTTGTAGCTGAGGTTCAGGGAGCAGTTTGTTTTGCAAAGTATTTTGTGAAATGGTGATTGAATTGTTGTGAAATGGTTCAAAGAGGAGTTCTGGTGGTTCAAGAATGGGTTTTGTTGTAAAGAGGACTGTTTTGTGAAGAGCAGTGACCTAGCAAGGGGATGATTGGTGGAAATGAAGTTGAAATGGGTTGGGGATGTTGTAGCACTAGTGATGGCAGAAGTTCGAGTAGTTGTTGCTTGACAGTGGTAGTTAGGGGTGGTATCACTGTGATGATATTACTCTGTACATTGTTATTTACTTTCATGTTAATGCATCTGCTATTTAGTATGCAAACCTTCATTATGTCGCTGACATTATAAAAATGACATAGGCATGGCATTGTTAAATCCGAGTAGCGATTTTATCAATTTTTGTTATTCGTGTTTGACTAATGCTTAGTGCAAGCGTTCACTTATTCCTTTTTGTTCTATTTTAGGTTTCGTAATTGCTAGGGAATCATGGTTACATGGAATCTTTTTTCAAAAAGCACACAAGCATTATTCTACAACTACAAGCAACTTCCCATTCAAAGAATGCTTGATTTTGACTTTCTTTGTAGCGAATCTTGTTTTCTTTTTCCATGAGTAACTGTGATGAATTATCTTGAGTTTGAAGTTTATATATCTTTATTTCAGGGAGGGAGGCACCTTCTGTAGCCGGAATAATAAATCCAGGTGCCGAGGGATTTCAAAAACATTTTTTTAACCGGAAGGAAATTGCCATTCCAGTTCATCCTAGGTTAGTTATTAAATTATTAATCAGATACTAATGGGTGTTAGAAGTAGCAAATAAAATTAGGAAGTAATTTGCTGTTTTAGCAACTTTTTTATGCTTGTTCCGTCACATTATCATCTGTTATTAGCATCTGTTGATTATGAAGCAACTTCAAATGTTGTTGGAACAACTACATTTATGCACACTCCCTAACTTAACCACACATAACACAATGCTAATTATTTTGTTTTTTGCTGTAGCATTGAAGCAGCTTGTATTGCACATCCGACTACTGATGTATTCATAAATTTTGCATCATACAGGAGGTTGGTGCCGTACATATTTGTGCAATTCAGTCAATGACAGTAGATTCTAGTTCACGTCTAGTTTGAGTTTTACAAAATTTCGTTTAATGTTTGGATTACAGTGCAGCTGCTTCATCGTTATCTGCTTTGAAACAACCAACCATTCGTGTAGTAGCAATTATAGCTGAAGGAGTTCAGAATTAGACACAAAGCAGCTCATTGCCTATGCGCGTGCAAATAACAAAGTAAAATTTTGTTAGTTTATTTTACAAATATTTATTTTTCTTGCTTTTACCCAATGTTTTGATGAACATAATACAGATTGTTATTGGTCCTGCTACTGTTGGAGGAATCCAAGCTGGAGCTTTTGCCCAATGTTTTGATGAGTATGATGCACTGGTCCAAAATGTGGCCGAAACTGATGGCAAATGAAGGTAGCCGATGATTGTATAAGTAGGTATTGAAGGTAGCCCAAACTTTTGTCTTCAAACTACTGTATTTATGTACTAGTTGTGTGACTATGTACGGTTATGTACTACTTCTATATCAATGTATGGTAGTGTACTACTTGTGTTTATGGTAGTTCATTTGTTCATGTATTTTTTGTTTATTATTGAACTATTTATTATTACTGTTTAATATGAATTATGAATAAAGTGAATTGGAGAGTGAAAGAGCTAGCAGAATGTGAGAAATAGACAAAGAAAAGCAACAATATTTAGTGGCATTTATCAAAGGCTACGAAAAAATATAATGGCAGAAAAAAATCGCTGCCAAAAAATATGGTGGCAGAAAAAAACGCAACGAAAAAAATATTGTTGCGGCGAAATATATATTGTGGCATATAATAAACACAGCTATAAGGTTTAAGTTTAAGCTGTAACCGAAACATCACTTTTGGTGGCGTTTCAACATGCTACAAAAAAATATTTACGGTGACCTTTTTTTGCCGCCGCAACAAGGCGCATTATAACGGCGTTTACAAAAATGCAACAAAAAATATTAGTTTTTTAATTGCATGTCGTATGGCGGCATTCTCTAAAACACCACCGTAAGTTATGGTTGCGATTTTTGTGCGCCACTAAAATTACTTTTTGGTGTAGTGAAACCGTGGAGAAGAATATCCATAATTGAATTATACCCCACATTAAATAAATTAAAATATAGAAATTCACATTCCAAGTCAACTAGGGCAACCTAATTTACAATCCAATTATAGATATGGAATAAACGAACATTCTATAGTAATAAATATTTGGAACTGAATTCAAATTTCCAAATTAGGTTGTACATGCTATTCACATTCCAACTACCTATTTTATAGAATATGTAGGTGATATTCCAATTCATCAGACCTTATTTGAGCATGATAATTAAATAAAAGAGTGAATTTGGGAAAATGACAAACTTTGAAGAAGAAGAAATTAGGTTGAAAGACACCAAGTTTCATTTTTAGGCTGAAGGACAAAATGCTGGTTATATTTAGCATCATATTCAACTTTTACACTATACAAAATGCTAGTTATATCTAGCATATTCGGTTTTACACTATACAAAATGCTAGTTATAACTAGCATTGTCCTTCAGCCTTGAAAACAAACTTGTTGTCCTTCAGCCTTATTTTTTTAAGTTTGTCCTTATGCCTATTTTCATGTAAATAAAATCTAATGATATAAATTTATTTGTTATAAACAAATTATATAATTTTTCACTCACCTTTTAAGCTTTTCAAATCTTCGAATCTGAATTCATTCCTTTATTTGACCCTTTTCCTTTCTAATCCAAAAGACCTTTTCCCTTTTTTTTTGTGTCTATATATATATATCTAATATTTTATAATTTCTAGACATAGTGGAGAAGGGAAAATGGCAGAGCTTCATTGCTTGGATTAGAAAATATAAGAAGAGAAGCGAGGGGTTAGACCTGCATTTATATGCGCTCGAATCAACTATACCCATTAAATTAAAACAATTAAATCCATGTCGTTTGGTCAAGGTTCAAACACTAGCTGCCAAAATACTATTGGTCGACCGCTCAACTATAGGCAGTCGACCATCAGAGATTGACTGTTGAGACGACCTGACTTCCTATCTCCAGGAAATCGCATCATCTTGAAGAAAGAAAAGGGATAGAAGAAGAAAAGAAAGAGAAAGAAAGAAACAACAACATCAGAGAACTCACAGCGGAACGAATGAAATATAATATATCACATAAAATATTACATAGTATCTTATTACATCAGAGTACACAACCTATTATAACAGGTATTAGACACTTATAACATCTGTGTAATTCTACAACTCAAGTACACAAGAAACAGATACCAAACAAACACAGTGGAACCATAATATATCTACACGTGGAAGCCTCCTGCTCCATATCTCCTCCAAAATTCGTCAAGCAAACCTGAATCACTTGACTACTCATACATAATATGAGTACCTAAGAGTTTAATAAAATAGAAAATAAACACTCGGGTCAGACAGGGGTCTGGTGTGAGTAAACGGTTTGAATTTTCTTAATTTAAGAAAAACCTTTGAAAGAAAAGGTATCACGTAAGACCTCCCACACATAAACATGGAAAAGTTTTTACCTTACGCTTACCAAAACATTTGATAGGAAATCCAATGATATTATAATAGTGTCTAGGGTTTTCAAGTAAATAAGAAATAGCCGAAATTGTTACATCTATTAAATTCCAGCTACTAGCCACAAAAGTGGGTAATACAATCAAAACCGTAGGGTCTCGTAGGAAGAATGGGTTTCCATCAATGGCAGGGCTACTGGGATACCGCCCGTCACAGTACGTGGCCTAGATCAATGTACCGAGGAGTACGCCCGCTCCCTTGCAACACAAGGTCGGAACCATACCATACTGGACAGTCCCGAACAAGACCACCCCGTAGTTGGCGCGACCAACCACACACTAAGCCGAAATAGCAAGGGACCTCTAGACAGGGGTAAATCTCACTCTCAAGTGGGGGCAACCCACGAAGCCTTGCTGCACCTCCTCTGTTTTAGCCATTCCCAGGTTGATGAGGCTTGAGGCTACGATTACCTTTATAGAACACATCTATCTTAGAATGCTCATCGTCCACCTGACGATGTTCTGAAAGCATTCAATCCATATAAGTTCGTTCCGGGTTCGAACGAAACCGAAGGCACTATCTCGTTGCACTCATTTGGGAATCACCCTCAGAGTCAACGAAGCCCCTGCACTCTAAATCACCATCTCGAATCTATAAGTACTATTTCCGTCAAACTCATCATAGAATCACCCACAGAGTATAGTCCTTACACCTCGAGTCTTCACTTGCTCCACTTGGATTCACGGCCTAACGTTTAATTGGAATCGATGTGGTTTTCGAATTATCCAAATATGGAAACCCGATCCCGGTCTCACCGAAACCAAACGCCATTTTAATGTCCAAGTTGTACTTAAGGGTTCAAATAGTTTAAAACTTATATTCAGGATGGTATGTATAAACAGATAGATGAATCACATTATCACAATAGATAATTCATATCAACCATTCATCTCACATAGCAGCATATCTCATAACATAGATATCCAAATCCTCCAGTATCAACCAATATCAATCACCCAATATCACTCATCCAATATTGATCATCCAATATTTATCAATCAACCAATATTAATAAATCATCCAAAGCAGAATTAATTAACTCTTAATCAATAGGATTACCTAAATCCTTCTTCATTTATTTATTCCAAATAAATTAATCATCTCTAATGATCTCCTTTAATTAATCTTCCTTGATTAATTATACTTAATTACATTCAAGTAATTATCCTTAACCATATGCAGTAATTAACCTTTAATTACTATCATTAATTACAATAATTAATGATCATACATTTACTTCCATTAATTAACAATAATCAATTGCATTAAACCTCAATTAATTACAATTAATTAATCGCACTTAAATTAAATCGCTTACATTAATCAACCTTGATTAATATCATTAATTATATTAATTAACGATTCTCATTAACTAATAATTCTCTTTAATTAAATAATTAACTTGTAATTAAACAACTCATTAATCATAATTAGTAATTAACAATTTGTAATTACTTATCTTAATTAATTAACTTCTTAATTAATTATATTAATCTTTGATTAATTAATCTAATTAATTAATCTAATTAATTAATCTTTAATTACTTCATTAAGTAATTATTATTAAACTGAATTAATAAATAAATCCCTAATTAATTACATTTTAATTAATTACACTTAGTAATTAATCTTTAATTAAACACATTTCATTAATTAATTAATCTTATTAATTAATTAACTAAAATAATTAAGTAAATAACTCTTAATTACTTACATAAGTAATTATCTCTAATTACTTCATTAATAGCTCTTAATTACTCTCTTAATTCATTACTTAACAAATAATTAATTCCATTATTAAATAATCCTTAATCCTTTAATTAATTAACTACTTCATAATTAATTAACTTCAACCATTATATTAATCAATTCTCTAATTGATATCATCAAGTGATTAACCAAAAATCACTTCCAATAAAATACTCCATGAGTAATTACCATTAATTACTTCCATGATTAATTTCTTCCATTCTTAATTATATTCAAATATTAACCATTGATTACTTCATTAAGTAATCACACTTAATTAATTCATAATTAAGTGATATTAAAATTAAATAAACAATTAACTAATTATTTAAAATAAATTAAACAATCAATTAATTAACAACTTATATTTAAAGAATCTCTTTAATTAAGAAATCATTTATCTTAACAAATCATATTTATTTAGTATTTTAAAGTTCATATCAAAGATAAATTAACCTTATTTATCTTTGTAAATAAATTATTTGAATTTAGTCAAATTTTAATAACTTAAAAACAACTATTTTATTTGAATTACAAAATTTAATCAATAATCTTATTTGAAAATAAAGCATTAAGAAATTAATTTCAAAATTTTAAACATCTAATTTAAACTTATTTATTTACAAATAAATTTGAAAACTTTGTTATTAAAACATTGCTTAACAATTTACTTAGAAACTTTGATTAATATTTAAATTCAAACATTTCCTTTTAAAATTAACATTCAAAATTAAATGAATTTACTTACTTTAAAAAGAAATTATTTTAAACAATTTAAGTTTTGAAAATAAATTCAATTAATGTTTTATAAAGTTTGATTAGCTTTATTTTCAAATCAACAAGTTTAAATTGTTTCTTTAGTAAAACTTGATTACAACTTAATGCTAAATCTTCTTTATTTCAACAACAAGTTGAATTTACACTTTAACTATTTATAGCATAGACCAGAAAGCATACAACAAGAAAATACTCGATCAAAACTCGACATCCACACGAGCCTGCATCGAAAACAAACCCAACACCATAATCTTCGAGTCCTACGCGAGAATAATGCGAGAAATCACCCGAGTTCCATTCGTCTTCTCCAAAACACAGAACTCCACCTGATACCAATCGTGCACGGTGCACGTGTCCATCGCCCTCCGGCCATACTTGGTCGTCGCGATCATCGGTGACGATCACAGAATCTCACTTGAAAACGCACCTATACCCAGATCCAACAATTGGCACGCGTTCCAAAATTCGAGCATTCATACCGAAAACTGCAGAACAACGCCGTCAAATCCAAACCAAATGTCGTCCATCCCAACGTTGATGAAACATACCGACCACTCCATCATGATGCCACAACCAATGTCGTCAACCTCCCCAAATGCGATTGAACTAGGTCAAGAATATAAGTCGCAAAAGCTACAAAATTCAAACTCAGCCGAGAACCACCTTAAACCCTAGTTCGAACAAATTCGAACGATTTACCCAATAGTAAAATTCTCTTGTATTTTTCCTGTAACCAGCAATCTATACACAAGCTTTGATCCAAATTTCAAACCAAATTAATGTATAGATAATAAGCAATTCACAAAATCCCCAATTTCGTATAAACCCCAAATTCATCATAATTATACAATTAAAAATTATGATAGTAACATCTAAAATCATAATTTTTCATCACAATTACATGTATGCAATCCAAATTTGAATTTAAAGCAGTTAATTTTTAACCAAAATTTAAGTTTACCGTGTCTTCCATTTTTTAAAATTATTTGTAAGTTTTTAAATTTGCAGAAACCAATTTTAATATTACTAACATCAATGAAAAACAACTTTATCAAATTATCAATGACAAAATGATGATTGTTAGTGGAAGATTTAAACTATTCAATGAAATCCTGATCAGGGAAGTAGCAGATAAATGAAGTGGTTGTACATATATACAGACCATCACACATATGCATGTAAATCTATCAATCCAAAATGAAAAAAACTGAAGATGTTCCATGCATTATCAATATAGATTAACACATGCAAGGAAGTAAGAATCCAGAACAACTATTTTTTAAAAAAAAACATTTACTCACAATTTTATTTGCAGAGCAGGTCTCTAATTTATTCAGGCACTTGAATAAAATCTGAAAGAGCTTTGATTTTGCTTTGCCGAAGAAAAACTTTGCATGCCATCAATTTGTTGTTTTAAAAGTTGAAATGGATCTTGAAGTTGCTGAGTTGATCACAGTTCCACTTTAATTTGCAGATTTGAAATTGCAGTTTTGATAATTGCAGGATTTAAATTTGCTTTTGATTCCTTTTAAGTTGCAGGTTGAATTGTTGTGAAGAACATTAATTTGCAGATTTGAATTCAAGTTTCAGGTTTTTGAAGAGTACTTGCCATTAATGAAAAAAATAAAAATGTTTGAGAAAACAAATTTTCTTCTTAAAACTTTATTAAAAATAAAAATGATTATTTTGCCACATGTTGATAGTTTGAACAAGTGTCTCATACATATTTTAAAGAGTTTACAAGTGTTATTAAAATGTCCTAATGTATTAACACATGTTTTTATGTACTTTTAATTGAATTTTTATTTAATTTAAGTGTAAATATAACTTACTTATTTTAATTTCTTAATTAATAAATGTTCACGTATGTATAAATAAATTCACTTTTAAAAGAAATTATTCTAAAACTAATTATAATATAAATATACATCTTATACATGTTATTTAAAATCTAAAACTTTTATTTTTATCATTTAACCATTTTAATTTGAGCATTTTAAAAGAAACAAAACAAAGCTTGTTTAAATTACTTTCAAACTATCATATTTTAAATACTTTAAAAGAAAGACAAAACAAAACTTTGTTTAAAACCCTTTTAAACTATCTTATTAAAACAAACAATTATCTTATATTTTATAAACAATTGAATTAGTCTTTAAATTAGCTTTTTAAGAATATTAATTTTTAAACAAATCTTTAAATTATAATTTCATACATATTTAAATTATTAATAGATTAAATTAAATTTCAAAACAATTTCAAATTATAACATATATAAATATATACATTACAATTTAAAAATTCATATTTTATTTAAAACACAAGATCTTCTATTCACAATGTATATCAGATATATATATATTATAAATAGAATAAAATTTATTAGCTTTGAAAAACAATTCTATCAATATTTTAAATTGTTAAAAAGATATTGATCACAATTATCAGATTAAATATTTATTAACTATAAAAGAATAAATTTATCAGTTTAAATTAAAATTATAAAGAAAAATTATCAAACCAGTTAATTATTTACAGATTATTAAATTGTTATTGCCCAAAATTCCGGGTCGTTACAATCCTTCCCCCTTAAAAGAATTTCGTCCCCGAAATTTAAAAGCAAAGGTAATTTAATAACCCAGCAAAGGTTTTAATTTCAAATAGCAAAACAAACCTAACATCTAGTTACTAACAACCATAGCAACCAATCAAACAAACAAACCTAACTAATTATTCTGACACAAGTTAGAATAAATCTTCTAACACTATCTCGAGTTTCCCAAGTATAAAACACCGGGAGACTCACTCTACAGAAACTAAACAAACTACACCACCAAAATCCAGAGCTCCTCTCATCTATAGATCCATCAATCTGAACAGAACATCAGACTATACTCAAGTCTAGCTCAACTTCCAAATCCATCTGAACTGCAGATTCAACAACCAACAATGGATCATACACGTTTCCCCCTCAGAGATACGTGGTATACAATGAATTACAGCTATCCAAACTGGCAATTCAATCTTATTCTATCAATACACAGATAAGAAATCTCAAATGCCTCAGAACTAGCCATCCAATCTAACCCAATTATTCTCTCTTAACCAAAGAAATCTTAACAACAATGAAGTCTCCAACTTCGAATTCCAAACTCCTTATCTCGTATCTGTATAACTCAACAGATAATCCTGGGCTGCAAATCTCTCCCTGATCAGCTCAACCTATGCTGATACTTCCAGAAACAACTAGACCAAAGCAATCCAGTTCCTGGATCCTATCCAACAGAAAAGTCTTCCAAAACCCGTCGAAATCCAGAACTCAAGCCCCACTTACCAAGCAATAGCAAACAGAACTTGCTTTCTTCCTTGCACAGCTGCTATCTCGCTTCTGCCGCACAACTCTGATTCTGAAATAGATAAGAATACCGTTAATGAACACGAAAACAAACTTATCCAATATATCCGAGAACTTTGTTCATCAAATCCATAAAATCTGAGTGACTCATCTAACTTGGCCACACAACCTTATAACAGAATCCAACTCAAAAGCTAGATCTGACCAAATCCAATTCCAAAAATTTCTGAGCTGCTACACCAACTCTTCTACTCCAGGAACCATCCTACTACCAGGCTAATTACCAATATCGCTTCTGGAACCAAAACAATATGGAACTCAACTCCAGATGCAGACAAACTCTGATTACATCAGTAGCTCCTACTTCCATATGAGAAACTTCAGTCTCAAACAAAAGATCGCCTAAGAAAAATTCCCAGTCTAATCGCAAGTCACTTTTGCGATCCAACCCGGTTCGGATTCTAAAGAAAACTGTCCTCTCTATACCAATTGGAACGGCTTTAAGATTCTCCAAACAAGGTTAACTCTTCAAGAAACATTCACTGACTGCCCGGGCTGCTGAAAGAAGAACCATAAAAATTCTTGAATCATCGGAGAACCAGACCACACTACTGCTTCCAAACTCTACCTTGATGATACTACAAAGCCAAAGACCTTCTCGCCAGCACACCGAACACTTCGAGTTGCACTGCTACCACAGCTAACCAAATACATCTAATCCAAAGGCTTCTCGAAAACCAAAACCATCAACAAACCACACAACGGGCCTTCGAGATGGCAGACATTCCAAAAGAAACTCAGGCTCCAAACTAAACATCAACATCTCGCCCTCCTTAAGGAATGACAATGAGACCATGCCAAAGCGAAGCAACTTATAGACAATAGTCTCATATTCCAAAACATCCAACCTCCATGCTAAAGATCCAGATAACTTCTACACAGATGAATCTTCCCCGCGGAAGGTAAAGACTGCTCCTTAACTATTTCTAAAACTGCTTCATGAGAAAACACTTTCAGAAAAATATCCAAGGATACCGCATCTCATCACGCAGATATCAAGATATCATCACTTACTTCTACACTTCCGACGGATCCAAACTTACACTTCAAACATGGACTCCGAATCTTTTAAAAAAAAAAGCCTTCGGATATCAGAGATATCCTTACTCCAAACTATACTCACTCGAGACGGTGTTAGGTCTACAGTCTCGATAAATACTTTCAATCTCAAACATATGGACCTCTTCCATCAGTGGTAGTCGTGTTACACACACAAACCACTACTCCATCTACCTCTAAAACTTTGTTGGAAAATCTGAACAGATAACCCAACAGATCAGGTAGATATATATATATATATATATATATATATATATATATATATATATAAATTACAAGTACGCTCTCTCAAGAAAGACACCACTACAGAGCCTAAGTATTCACTCAACCTAATGCTCTGATACCAACTGAGACGACCCGACTTCCTATCTCTAGGAAATCGCATCATCTTGAAGAAAGAAAAGAGATATAAGAAGAAAAGAAAGAGAAAGAAAGAAACAACAACATCAGAGAACTCAAAGCGGAACGAATGAAATATAATGTATCACATAAAATATTACATAGTATCTTATTACATCAGAGTACACAACCTATTACAACAGGTATTAGATAGTTATAACATCTGTCTAATTGTACAACTCAAGTACACAAGAAACAGATACCAAACAAACACAGCAGAACCATAATATATCTACACGTGGAAGCCACCTGCTCCATATATCCTTCAAAATTCATCAAGAAAACCTGAATCACTTGACTACTCATACATAATATGAGTACCCAAGAGTTTAATAAAACAGAAAATAAACACTCGGGTCAGACAGGGGTCTGGTGTGAGTAAACGGTTTAAATTTTCTTAACTTTAGAAAAACCTTTGAAAGAAAAGGTATCACGTAAGACTTCCCACACATAAACATGGAAAAGTTTTTACCTTACGCTAACCAAAACATTTCATAGGAAATCCAATGATATTATAATAGTGTCTAGGGTTTTCAAGTAAATAAGAAATAGCCGAAATTGTTACATATATTAAATTCCAGCCACTAGCCACAAAAGTAGGTAATACAATCAAAACTGTAGGGTCTCGTAGGAAGAATGGGTTTCCATCAATGGCAGGGCTACTGGGGTATTGTCCGTCACAGTACGTGGCCTAGATCAACATACGGAGGAGTACGCCCGCTCCTCTGCAACACAAGGCCGGAACCATCCCTTACTGGACAGTCCCGAACAAGACCACCCCGTAGTTGGCGCGACCAACCACACATTAAGCCGAACTAGAAAGGGACCTCTAGACAGGGGTAAATCTCACTCTCAAGTGGGGGCTACCCACGAAGCCTTGCTGCACCTCCCCTGTTTTAGCCATTCCCAGGTTGATGAGGCTTGAGGCTACGATTACCTTTATAGAACACATCTATCTTAGAATGCTCATTGTCCACCTGACTAATGTTCTGAAAGCATTCAATCCATATAAGTTCATTTCGGGTTCGAACGAAACCGAAGGCACTATCTCGTTGCACTCATTTTGGAATCACCCTCAGAGTCAACGCCATAGCCCTTGCACTCTAAATCACCATCTCGAATCTATAAGTACTATTTCCGTCAAACTCATCACGGAATCACCCATAGAGTTATACTGACGTATAGTCCTTACACCTCGAGTCTTCACTTGCTCCACTTGGATTCACGACCTAATGTTTAATTGGAATCGATGTGGTTTTCGGATTATCCAAATATGGAAACCCGATCCCGGTCTCACCGAAACCAAACGCCATTTTAATGTCCAAGTTGTACTTAAGGGTTCAAACAGTTTAAAACTTATATTCAGGATGATATATATAAACAGATAGATGAATCACATTATCACAATAGATAATTCATATCAACCATTCATCTCACATAGCAGCATATCTCATAACATAGATATCCAAATCCTCCAGTATCAACCAATATCAATCACCCAATATCACTCATCCAATATTGATCATCCAATATTTATCAATCAACCAATATTAATAAATCATCCAAAGCAGAATTAATTAACTCTTAATCAATAGGATTACCTAAATCCTTCTTCATTTATTTATTCCAAATAAATTAATCATCTCTAATGATCTCCTTTAATTAATCTTCCTTGATTAATTATACTTAATTACATTCAAGTAATTATCCTTAACCATATGCAGTAATTAACCTTTAATTACTATCATTAATTACAATAATTAATAGTCATACATTTACTTCCATTAATTAACAATAATCAATTGCATTAAACCCAATTAATTAATCACACTTAAATTAAATCACTTACATTAATCAACCTTGATTAATATCATTAATTATATTAATTAACGATTCTCATTAACTAATAATTCTCTTTAATTAAATAATTAACTTATAATTAATCAACTAATTAATCATAATTAGTAATTAACAATTTGTAATTAATTAATCTTTAATTACTTCATTAAGTAATTATTATTAAATTGAATTAATAAATAAATCCCTAATTAATTACATTTTAATTAATTACACTTAGTAATTAATCTTTAATTAAACACATTTCATTAATTAATTAATCTTATTAATTAATTAACTAAAATAATTAAGTAATTAACTCTTAATTACTTACATAAGTAATTATCTTTAACTACTTCATTAATAGCTCTTAATTACTCTCTTAATTCATTACTTAAAAAATAATTAATTCCATTATTAAATAATCCTTAATCCTTTAATTAATCAACTACTTCATAATTAATTAACTTCAACCATTATATTAATCAATTCTTTAATTGATATCATCAAGTGATTAACCAAAATTCACTTCCAATAAAATACTCCATGAGTAATTACCATTAATTACTTCCATGATTAATTTCTTCCATTCTTAATTATATTCAAATATTAACCATTGCTTACTTCATTAAGTAATCACACTTAATTAATTCATAATTTAAGTGATATTAAAATTAAAAACAATTTACTAATTATTTAAAATAAATTAAACAGTCAATTAATTAACAACTTATATTTAAAGAATCTCTTTAATTAAGAAATCATTTATCTTGACAAATCATATTTATTTAGTATTTTCAAGTTCATATCAAAGATAAATTAACCCTATTTATCTTTGTAAAAAAATTATTTGAATTTAATCAAATTTTAATAACTTAAAAACAACTATTTTATTTGAATTACAAAATTTAATCAATAATCTTATTTGAAAATAAAGCATTAAGAAATTAATTTCAAAATTTTAAACATCTAATTTAAACTTATTTATTTACAAATAAATTTGAAAACTTTATTATTAAAACATTGCTTAACAATTTACTTAGAAACTTTGATTAATATTTAAATTCAAACATTTCCTTTTAAAATTAACATTCAAAATTAAATGAAATTACTTACTTTAAAGAGAAATTATTTTAAACAATTTAAGTTTTGAAAATAAATTCAATTAATGTTTTATAAAGTTTGACTAGCTTTATTTTCAAATCAACAAGTTTAAATTGTTTCTTTAGTAACTTGATTACAGCTTAATGCTAAATCTTATTTATTTCAACAACAAGTTGAATTTACACTTTAACTATTTATAGCATAGACCAAAAAGCATACAACAAGAAAATACTCGAGCAAAACTCGACATCCACACGAGCCTGCATCGAAAACAAACCCAACACCATAATCTTCGAGTCCTACGCGAGAATAACGCGAGAAATCACCCGAGTTCCATTCGTCTTCTCCAAAACACAGAACTCCACCTAATACCAATCGTGCACGGTGCACGTGTCCATCGCCCTCCGGCCATACTTGGTCGTCGCGACCATTGGTGACGATCACAGAATCTCACTTTAACATGCATCTATGCCCAGATCCAACAATTGACACGCGTTCCAAAATTCGAGCATTCATACCGAAAACTGCAGAACAACGCCGTCAAATCCAAACCAAATGCCGTCCATCCCAACGTTGATGAAACATGCCGACCACTCCATCATGATGCCACAACCAATGTCGTCAACCTCCCCAAATGCGATTGAACTCGGTCAAGAATTCAAGTCGCAAAAGCTTCAACATTCAAACTCAGCCGAGAACCACCTTAAACCCTAGTTCGAAGAAATTCGAACGATTTACCCAATAGAAAAATTCTCTTGTATTTTTCTTATAATCAGCAATCTATACACAAGCTTTGATCCAAATTTCAAACCAAATTAATGATAGATAATCAGCAATTCACAAAATCCCCAATTTCGTATAAACCCCAAATTCATCATAATTACACAATTAAAAATTATGATATTAACATTTAAAATCATGATTTTTCATCACAATTACATGTATGCAATCCAAATTTGAATTTAAAGCAGTTAATTTTTAACCAAAAATTAATTTTACCGTGTCTTCCATTTTTTAAAATTATTTGTAAGTTTTTAAATTTGCAGAAACCAATTTTAATATTACTAACATCAATGACAAACAACTTTATCAAATTATCAATGACAAAATGATGATTGTTAGTGGAAGATTTAAATTATTCAATGAAATCCAGATCAGGTAAGTAGCAGATAAATGAAGTGGTTGTACATATATATAGACCATCACACATATGCATGTAAATCTAATAATCCAAAATGAAAAAAAACTGAAAATGTTCCATGCATCATCAATATAGATTAACACATGCAAGGAAGTAAGAATCCAGAACAACTGCTTTTTTTTAAAAACTCACAATTTTATTTGCAGAGCAGGTCTCTAATTTATTCAGGCACTTGAATAAAATCTGCAAAAGCTTTGATTTTGCTTTGCTGAAGAAAAAATTTGTATGCCATCAATTTGTTGTTTTAAAAGTTGAAATGGATCTTGAAGTTGCTGAGTTGATCACAGTTCCACTTTAATTTGCAGATTTGAAATTGCAGTTTTGATAATTGCAGGATTTAAATTTGCTTTTGATTCCTTTTAAGTTGCAGGTTGAATTGTTGTGAAGAACATTAATTTGCAGATTTGAATTCAAGTTTCAGGTTTTTGAAGAGTAGTTGCCATTAATGAAAAAAATAAAAATGTTTGAGAAAACAAATTTTCTTCTTAAAACTTTATTAAAACTAAAAATGAGTATTTTGCCACATGTTGATAGTTTGAACAAGTGTCTCAAACATATTTTAAAGAGTTTACAAGTGTTATTAAAATGTCCTAATGTATTAACACATGTTTTTATATATTTTAAATTGAATTTTTATTTAATTTAATGTAAATATAACTTACTTATTTTAATTTCTTAATTAATAAATGTTCACATATGTATAAATAAATTCACTTTTACAAGAAATTATTCTAAAACTAATTATAATATAAATATACATCTTATACATGTTATTTAAAATCTAAAACTTTTATTTTTATCATTTAACCATTTTAATTTGAGCATTTTAAAAGAAACAAAACAAAGCTTGTTTAAATTGTTTTCAAACTATCATATTTTAAATACTTTAAAAGAAAGACAAAACAAAACTTTGTTTAAAACCCTTTTAAACTATCTTATTTAAAACAAACAATTATCTTATATTTTATAAACAATTGAATTAGTCTTTAAATTAGCTTTTGAAGAATATTAATTTTTAAACAAAGCTTTAAATTATAATTTCATACATATTTAAATTATTAATAGATTAAATTAAATTTCAAAATAATTTCAAATTATAACATATAAATATATATACTACAATTTAAAAATTAATCTTTTATTTAAAACACAAGATCTTCTATTCACAATATATATCAGATATATATATATATATATATATATTATAAATAGAATAAAATTTATTAGCTTTGAAAAACAATTCTATCAATATTTTAAATTGTTAAAAAGATATTGATCACAATTATCAGATTAAATATTTATTAACCATAAAAGAATAAATTTATCAGTTTAAATTAAAATTATAAAGAAAAATTATCAAACCAATTAAATTTTTAATACATATTATTAAATTGTTATTGCCCAAAATTTCGGGTCGTTACAACTGTCCTAAGGAGGGGGTCGACCGGTGGGTTCGCATTCAATTATGACTTATTTCCTTATTTCGATTTTAATTATTTTCGCTCTAAAAACTTAAAATTCCAATAACTATTTCGTTTGAGCTCCGATTGCAAAACTTCATGTATGAAAGTTGCTCAAAAAATCGTCACAAAAACATGATTCAGATTTTGTTGTCAAATTCTATCATTTTGCTCCAATTCCATTTTGGAGTCTTATTAATCGTTGTTAATTTTACGGGGTGTTACAGTTGCCGATATTTTAGTATATATACTGGCAGATTTACCATTATCATACCAATTATACTGGTATATCAACGTCACTCAGAAATGAAAACCGATTGATCGGTAATGTTGTGGTAATGAGAAATTTTCCATTGCCATAACAATCCTAATATTAGCAAGGGTAAAAACATGTGCCTTTAACATAATGTTTAAATTTTGACTTTGATTTCATAATTTACATCATGTTTTTTTTCTTGTAAAACATTTTGAAAGTGTGATTGCTTTGATCATCATCGTCATCCTTGCTTTTTTTCCAAATTACTTGGGTTGGTCATATTAATTCTCAATTTCCATAATTTTTCATGACTTATATTATTGGTTAGATGTAACATTTATCGTTTATTGATATTTTCTTCTCGCGTTAATTTCTCACTTGTATGTGTTACTCATGATATATGTTACTTCTAATTTCTCATTTATATGTGTTACTTCTAATTTCTCCCTAATGGTTTCAATTTTAACTTTATCTTTTCTAGTAATTATAAACATCCCTCGTAACACTCTCATTTTCTTTATATTTAACTTACTTTCATGTTTCTTTCCTAAAAATCAACATTATTTTCTATACGAAATAACAGATCTAATCGTTGTTTGATAAAATTTTCTTTATAATTATTGTCTTACTACATGAAATGACAGTCTTACTACATGAAATGACAGTAGCTTTTCTCTATTTTGATAAGAATGCTTCAGTCTAACTACTATAAATGGGGATGTTAGATCCCTCTTCTATTTTTGAACTTAATACCTAAAAATCCTTTTTTAGAAAATAAATTTTACGAAACATCACTGTTAGGGTTGTCAATGAGTACCTGCAAAATACGAAATCTGTACATATTTGTATCCGAAATATGAAAAATTATCCGATATCTAAAAAACGGATATAGATGCGATATGGCCATCCGTAGTTGATAATTATCCATTCAGTTTTTATCAGAATTATAGTAATTTTTTACGAGTTTTAATTGTTTTTACTATTTTATTTAGATAAAAAATTAATATGTATATAAAAATCAATATTTGCGGCTTAAAATTATTTTTCTTAACGTATTTTTTTATTTTTATTTTTTAGTACTGAAATGAATTTATAATGAATCGAAGTTTTGTATTTATTTATTTAGATTTATTTGTTGTGAACTCATCATGGAATATCCGATAAATATCTTATATCCGTCTACATCCATGTATACGGATATTTGATATCAGAAAATGATTTCGGATACGGATACGGATACAGATATGACACTATTAAATATGTATCCAATCATTTATAGGCAGAACCACTGGTAATATTTTCAGCGGAAATATATATTTTAAATTGCATAAATCTACAGTTAGAGTTGCAAATATTTACGGTCTAAAATGCAAATATGTTCAATTTCAAATACACATATTTGTAAAATAAATATCTAAAGCGTGGACTATAAATATTTAAAGCGTAGAATAACCATTCTTGTAGTATAGATTGCAAATTTTCATTTGACAAAAAGTTGCACTTAGAACTGCAAATTTGGCAATGTAGAATGTAAATATGTGAGGTTTAAAATGCTCGTTTTCACAAAAAACATTGAAATGGATTTTTTATGAAACCTATTTTTTATAGGGTATGGAAGTGAAATTTTATGCAATAAGACAAATCCAGAGAAACTGAAAAGAAAATTTTATCAAAGAATGATTAGACCTATTATTTTGTACAGAGGAGTTTAAAATGCACATATTTGTAAAATAAATATTTGCAGTGTGGGCTACAAATATTTAAAATGTAGAATGTACATCGTTGTAGTGTATATTGAAAATTTTTATGTTATAAAAATATGCACTTAGTGCTGCAAATGTTTGCAGTGTAGAATGAAAATATTTACAGTTTAAATTGCAAATATGTGAAGTTTAAAATGCACATTTTCGTTGGAGACACTGATGGAGTATTTCGTAGAACCTGTTTTTAGTAGGGTGTAAAAGTGAAATTTATTACTTTTGAATGACGTAAACGTTTAACTATAAATTTAAATAAGATTTTTAAGTAACGTATTCGAGTTAGGCTACTTACACATATTAGAATGATTATTTTAATACATGCATTATCAAAAATTGTTAGAGCATTTCCAATGTACTATATAGAAAAATGGAATTCAAAATAATTTTCTATTGTCATACCAGTATTGTTTTAAGTATGAAGTTGAGTTGTCAAAATAAATAAACCGTCAAATTCTATGTTTTTAGTATTAAACACTGTGCTTCAAAGTTGGTGGAAATATTTTTGTCGAATTTTTCCAGGAATTACATTATGTGTTGGACATATGGATCGATTTATGGATATATGCGTTTGAATATTTTTTTCCATTGTTGAAGTTTAATTCAATTTGTTCAATTTAACCTTTTCAATAAGATTGAATTCATGTTGTAAGATATTTTGTATTCATAAATTTCATTTAACATCACAGCTTATTAAATTTAAGATTGAAGCATGCCAATGCTTTGAAACATTGTGAGGAAGAGTGCTACAATGCTTTAAAAGCAGTTTGCGATGATCCACTTGGCCTTTCTGTATGATTCAAGCCAACCTAAAACAAAAGGAGCAAAGTTAAATAGCTAGTGCATGCTAGTTGTTACTCATTTTTTACTATCCACACCCCCACAAGACCCAGATACAGGGGTGGTGTTATGGTTGTTATATACCACTATTAGACCTAGTGAGGGATCTAATTATAACCTCGTCCGTGATGTGTAGTAAAAGTATATGCATGAGACACAATCTATTAATTGGATTTATTTCAGATATCTTACTAGAACAATATCCAAATTTGGTGCGGATGATTTGATGAAGTTTTGAACAGTCAAAAAATTTTCTATCTTTTTTAACAGAAGGATCCAACAATTTATGTCTTACTTGATCGTTGGTAATTGAGAAGTCAGAGATATATCTTTCGTCGACAGAAAAAGAATTGGGTTTTTTTATAGCCTCCATTTCCCCTTGCGTGGAGGATTAATTTTCAAATTAACCCTGTTACAGTTGATCTCCTACAAGGGAGCATCCGAAAAGAACGAATATGAATAAGAAATTGTAGTGGTCTACGACTAAAATTCACTAACTATGATGTGACTACTAGTTTTACCTTTTATTTTTCAAGTCATTTTATGTACGGTGTTTATCTTAAACTTGTTAATTGTAGATATTCCCGAGCTACCAAAAATTGAAAGATTGGGTTATTACAAGGGGTAGAGAGTATGGATTCGCTGTTATTTTTTTAGATCAGAAATTAGAATTAAAGGTAGGAACCTCGAGTTATATTTCCTTGGGAACGGAGTGGGAAATACAAAAGGTATAAAGAAGGTTCTTTTTTGAGCCCTTAATTGACTGGACGTAGAAATGCGACTGTCCATTTCGAATTAAGGGTCGTACAACTTTTTCATTAGATCGATGTCAACTTTTATGCATATTTTTAACTATAATTTGACTTCAAATAAACAAAAAAAATGTCATACAAATTTAATAAAATATTTGTATTAATTTATTGTTTATAAATTAATTTGTTATTTCCTATTTTAAGACTCAAAAATGAATACCAGAATGCGACAGTCATTCTTGTCTTGATTTTAAGCAATAACACGAGACCTTTTTTTCAAACAACAAAGTAAATAGAGCACTAAATTCACATTCCATTTAATCAATCGATTTCCATCGTAGAGATTAAATATAATATACAAAGATAGTGTCATAGGAACGGAATAAGACAAAACCATAATGTATAATAAAAGCCATTATACGAAGAGGGCAACTAAAATAGCATATTAGTGCATACTAATAAAAGCTAAATATCATGCTTCCTGTAGCATCTCTAACAATAATATAGCTAAAACAAAATCTTGTACCATTCAATTCGCAACCTACTCCAAAGAGTACCTAAGAGTTTAAAGGGAAAAACAAAAACTTCAGGTCATACATAGTCCTGGTATGAGTAATATTAACCAACTATGAGTAGTTATATAAATACACAGCTAGACCGCACATCAAGCAGAAAAGGTTTTCCCACGCTAGTATTCTACTAAAACAATGTAACAAAGTCATACCTGACATGCAACCTGTAATCACATTGATTAGAACACATAACAAGTTTATAGCTGAGTTTGAAATAAACATAATCATTTCACTAAAAATAGGGTACATATGTCATATATGCCATAAGGCTAATCATTTTGACATTTTATCAATTTCTGACACTACATCAGTGTGATGTGATCTCAAGCCTTACCTCTTACCAAAGCATTTTATTATATGTTCATTTCGGCACTTTATGAATAAAATGTATGTTTAAATTGCTTGTCCTACTTGCATATTATTATTTCATGTTTCATTTGCTGAATTAGTTTCTCTAAAGCACATGCCATTTGACTTATGTCGATACAAGGTATTATTTCATTCTTTCGTTTTCTCATCCTTTCAATATTTCATTCTTTCATATGGTTTAAATTATTGGGTAGCCATTTAATGCAACAAATTTGTTATTTATTATTGTCCATACTTTATTATCGATGATCATACATTTAACAAATTTGACATTCATTTTTCATTGTTATTCAAACTTTGGCTAGTAACTCTTTCAAGTCCCAATCAACCTTATCCTCTTTAAAGTGTATACAAAAGAGTTAACCACGCCAACTATATAGCACACGATTTCATTAAAGAGGTAGTATAAAGTTTTCAGTGGATATCTAAGTTCCATTAAACAATATTCTTTACATGGGATCCATATAGTTCCCAAAATCATAAGTCAACAACCATTTTTAGGGTAGATATATTTATGATATCACTGTATCCTTTATAAATAATCATACAGCTACAGGGTCACATAAGATAGTGTCACACTTTATGGTAACATCGATTAACACATATACGAGTTAAATCTATATCGACAAAGAATAAATATCCAAGCTTTCTTTTGCGTTTACATTTTGTATATCCTATGTTATCCTACCATGATATTGGAATTCAATATAATAAAGGTTGTGACTTTGAATTCAATCAAGACAATACTTAGCAATGCGGTTCACTAAGATGTTTTCTTCGCTTTAGTGCTATCTAAAAAAATTCTGTATAAATGCTTTCATGAAGGTTAGATTATGAAAGTATTTCATATTCAAGCAATCTTTTGGAGCTATAAATTGTGGAATTAACAAGAGGACTCAGAAGGAAAGTTTTAGTGCACCGAATCATCTTTCCAAATTGCTTCATAGATTTGAGCAACATGGAGTGAGATGAAAGTTATGGTTCTTGCACCAAAGGTAAATTTTGGAATCTTTAAAACAACCCAAAGAGTATTTGCAACAATGGAACGGATTTGGAGGCAATAACCTTGGAATTAAGAAAAATGTTGTATAAAAAAGTTGTACATCCATGAATAAAATTTCTAGAAAATCCAAAGTCATTAAAAATGGTTAAAAGGATCAAAATTTATGACTTGAATACGGTAAAGGATCTAGATTTGGTATTGACAACCTAGTCGAAAGCAATATTTAACTCTGCAAAAAAAATTATGTCGGTAATGATAAAATATGGAAAAGTGTATACAACAAAAATTGTAAATATTTTTATTATCTTTCTAGAAACCTAGAACTTACAAAAATCCATTTAGAAGATCGAAAGTTATGCTTAATACAGAAAGGGTATCGAATTGTAGTTATCAGACTAATCTAAAAACATACTTCACTTTGCAACTGGATTTTAGGTCAGCAAATGCATGAATTTGTAAATATCTATAAAAATAAAGCTGTATACTTTATACTTAGCTTTCTAGTAAATTAAATTCACTCATATTCATTCATAGGATCAAAAATATGCTTATAGTACAGAAAGAGTTTTACATAGTACACATATCGATCTAGCTGAAAACATATTCGACTTTACAACCCAATTTAAGAATAGTGAATGTTTGAATTTGTTAGATTCTAAAAAAAGCTATATATATTCTATTTAGCTTTCTAAAAAATTAAAAATACCCAAATCCCTTTAGTATATCAAATGATATTTTAAAAAACAAAAAGAGTTTTACATGATACACATATCGATCTTGTTGAAAACATATTTGACTATTGTAACAATCAGCCTTTTCGACCCTAAAAAATCGATACTAATACATCTATAATATTCACATGCCGGAAAGACAGATTTTTGAGGTGAAAGAAAAGAAAAAACAAAATAGAATCTCGCATCGTGATGAGTAATATATAATATATAACAGATCTTTACAAAAGAAAGATTTTATATACATTCAACAATCAGAGTAAACTAACTTATCATTAGCCTGTACAGTTATAACAACATGTCCTCACAAATGCTGATAAATAAAAAATAAGAAATACGGTGGAAAATAAAATATGTGAATACATCTTGGAGGCATCTTGCTCATCTCCTGAGCTCCAAAGTGTCCATAGCCAAATATAGAAATATACTCGGGTCTGACCCAAGTATTATAAGAAAATAACACCTGGATCAGTCTGGTAAACCAGCGTGAGAAACTCAAATCATATGGACTTTTATATTGTAAAAAAACTTCTAAAATAAAGATATATCGTATGACCACATCGTAAATAAATATGGTCCGGTTTTCACCTTACGATAACCAAATCATTTTTATTAGAAAATCTACTGATATTATAATAATGTATAGGGTTTAAAATAAATATTTAACATAGCCTGAATGGTACATTAATTATACTCAACAACATATTTAGTATACAACTAAGTATGTGAGGCACGTATTGGAAAATGGATTCTGTACAATGACAAGACTACTAGGGTACCGCCTACCATAGTACACCTCTTGAAGAAGAAAAAATGTACCGAGGGCCTCACACTAAACCCCTGAAAATCAAGATTGGCCTACTCCTTCATAGATAGTGCTGAATATGTCATAACCCCGATTGTCCCTAAGAAACCATTTCTGTACTTAAAGTATCAATCTAGATACAAGTGATCATCATACCCTAATGGTAGCGAAGCACATAGCTCTGAAGCATATCGCATGATTTAGTCATTACCGGGTGTGAAGCTTGAAGCTACATTTTTTAGCAAATCCCACTTGGAATGCTAACACTGCCCTCTAAGAAAAAATGCAATGCAAGCATTTATCCGTATAAGTTGTTCTGGATATGAACAAACCGAAGGCACTACTTTCACTATATCCTTTTTAAGATCACCCTCATGATTAGTATAAAGTAGCCCTTACACTTCAAAGAACGCCTTCTTCAATTCCATCGTTTTTACGATGTCCTCAATTTGAATGCTTATCCGGTTCGAATTGGTTTTGGGAAAACTCATGCTTATCCGATTGCGGTCTCTCCAATCCAACAATCGATAATTTCAAAACTAGCCAAAGTTTTGATATCGGTTATTTAACTATTAAATAAGCAAAAAATCAAATCAAATTTTAGTTTCATATGGAGACCAAGCATGAGTAAACACATAAGCAACCACTAAGCCTCTTTAATTAATACTTTCATTAATTGAAACCACTTTTTAAATACTTATATTAAAGTACTTTTACAAAAGATATACATAAGCATTTCTACTCTTTTCAGTCCTTGAAAAGTATTCATATACTTATCTCACCGGTATAAGTATATTCACAAATCAACATACATTTAAATACTTAGAAAGTGTATTCATATACTTATTTAATGATATATGTATATTCACAAAATCTTAAGAAAGATTTCATTTCCAAAACTATACTTAATTGGGTTAAAATAAATGTCATTTAAAAACATTGATAACAGTAACCCAAAACACTTTTGGTGTAAATAAATGGATTGTATAGAAATTAGACCAATTATACTTACCACTACTCTCCAATTTCAAACTTGTATTATCCCTCATTAACAATGCAGTCAGAAAAGTTAGAGTACTATCCTTGGGTATTATTACCTCTCGAATCTTGACTCGAAAACATTCTTATATTCCAGGATAGGTAGAATTTTACCTACCTTGAAGCCTATTGACAAGTATAAGACTTCACAAATTCTGTATAATGTTTAATACAAACAGAGTGTTATAAACCAAACTTCTTTTTCCACTTTCCAAAATCTTTTACTATAACTAAAATATTTTAGTCCATAACTTCCATCTATTTTTCGAAAACCATTTAATGAAACGCATATGTTATAATCCCAAAGTTTCCCTCCTTATTTTCAAAATCATTTAAAACATTTAGAATATAATTTAAATTTTTTATTTAAACAATTCTTCAATTCATTACTATTAAAAGAAAGTTTGACTTTGGAAATAAAAGAGTTTTCCATTCTATAAAAGTACCACTTGCTTTATTATATCGTATAATTCTTTTAATCACTTATATAAATTTCAAACCTTCGTTTAAACATTTTAAACAAAATTTAAAATCTTCATTTTCAAATCATAACTTAAAACTATCACTGTTTAAAAAGAATTCAACTTTGAAAAGTAAAGGGATTTCCTTTATATAAACCACTTGTTTAAATATACCAAAATAAGTCTTTTAAATCTCAAATCTCCTTCAAACATTCTACTTCTCAAAAGTACATTTTTAAATTTTAGTTCAAAACTCTACAAAACATGACTTGAGAATTTTTAATTAAATCCCAACTTTGATTTGAAAAGAAAAGATTTTTTCCTTTATAAAATTTACACCACTTATGTACATAACTCAAACAAATTCTTTGAAATATGTTTTGTTGGCATCAAAATTGACCACCAACACCCAAATAAATGAAAGCACCAATATCCAATCCAATCATAGAAATATGAAGAGAAATAAATGAAGAACAAAATTAAAACAATAAGAAAACAAGTACATAGAGACATAGGTTTATAGTGGTTCGGCTAACTCTGGCCTATGCCCACTCCAAAGATTTTCTTTTTTATTAGTTTATACTACCGATTACAGTTACAAATTCATGAAATTCAAGAATAAAAGTGGCAGAGTATCGCCTAGGTTGAAGATGAAGAGAAGCAAAATGAACAGATCCCTTTTTTTGAACCCATGCATGCTTTATTTATGGGTGAAACTCAAGTTTCAGGACCTTCTTCTCCATATGGGCCCACTATAAGGGTTGCTAGACCAAAATTCTAATGGAGAGGGATTGATACCGATCCCTCCATTGGTTAATTTGAGGCTGCAATCCCTATGGTGACTTCTTCATGTTTAAACATGTTGGTATTTCAAATATCATGTTGATTAGATGCGTGGAGCTCGTGTTTTTGGTTAATCTTTGGTTTGAACCCATTTGCAAGTTATCCTCTGCCGATCCCTTTTTGATAGATTATAACGGTCCATGCTCTTCCACGATCCATTGTCGATCCCTTTAGTTCTTACAAGACTATGCCTATGCCTTCCATCCCAGCCGATCCATCTTGCTTCATAAGAAAATGTCGATCCCTCCATCCTTACGTAATTATGTTGATCCCTCTTGCTTTCTAAGACTGTGTTGATCCCCCATAATCCACAGCACCCATGCCGATCCAACCAAACAACACATGTCGATCCCTCTCTTGCTTGAGTATACATATCCCTCATATTCTACTAGGCGGATCCATCTTGTTTTACAAAGCCATGCGGATCCTTTTTGTTCCTCAAGGCTATGCCAATCCAACCTCTGTCATAATGCTATGCCGAGCCCTTTTAAGTTGCTGAGCCGTTGAAGTATACCAATCCCTCCTGGATTAAAGCCGATCCCTCCTTGAATTATCTGATCGATCCCTATATATGCTTTGTCAACATTGACTTCACCGATCCCTCACCCTATACAACATTACCGATCCCTTAAGCTACGCCGAACCCTCATCCATACCGACCCATCTACATTGAAACATGCTGATCCATCCATAACTTCCTAAACCAATAAAACATACCGATCCAAACCATGTCCCATATTTCTAGTATCCTATAACGTTTATCTATAAACTCCATCCAAGTTTGGCTTCGTATAACCATTTGTACTTTACCTTTGGGTCCTACAACCGTCACTTTGCACTCATCGGCTTGATAATTGTGAAGTCTATTGGGTTAAATCTGCATGTGTACTGCCTTGCTAAGAGGTGGGTTAACACTTTACCCCTCAAAACATGCCTTGCAATAAGAAGGCATGTTTTGTATTTCCATAAATCCAAAATCTGAAGTCCGTAATCCATTGATTGTCATATTATCCAATCCAGAATCTAATCTGTTGTCAGTCCCATTGCTTAACCTCTCTGGATCATTAGTGAAAATCATGACTATTCTGAGTCGATGTCTAATTCTGAATCCATTCCAAATTCATTAACCAAATCCATGATCTCTCCGGATCGTTTTATCAAATCCAAAACTGCTCTGGGCCCATTTCCAAATCCATAGACCTTCTCGAGTCGCTTTATCCAAATCCGAGAATGCTCCGGATTCATATCCAAATCCATAGACTTCTCCGAGTCGATTTATCCAAACCCAGGACTGCTCTGGGTCCATATCCCAATCCATAGACCTCACCGAGTCATTAGCCTAATCCAAATCCTTAATCTCATCGGATCCTTATTGAGCACAATCCATACTTGGCGATCTGAGTAGATCGATTTTGTCACTCTCCGACGAAGCGGCCTACCCCTTGCCAGGCATATTCCATACCCAACGACCTTGATCTCTTCGGATCCTTGCTAAGCACAATCCATACTTGACAATCTGTTAGGTTTTTTTCTCCGGCCTTGACACTCCGCTCGAGGGATTAATCCATGGGAGTCCTTCTTCGGCCTCGGTTCCCAATCAAGGACATAAACCGTAGGGTATCCTTCTCCGACCTTGATCCCCAGTCGAGGATTTAATCCGTGTATGAATCCATCATGTTGCTCTCCAGTGAAGGGACTCGTGACTCGTAGTTATTGCCCCGTCTCTTCGGTCGGGGACATAACCATGTCATGTGTTATATATTACATTGATCTAGACTTAAGCATCCCTAAGTCCATAAAATAAAATTCCGTACAACTAGTAAACCAAGGTTCGAAGCAAATAAGGAAAAACAAAATTTCACAAACCCGAGAACTATGGTTCATCATCATCGTAGAGCATGCCTAGGGATCGTCCTCGATCTCATACAAGTGTAAGTGGCTTTGCCATATTACTGCGTAGTTTATTACTTATTCCATGCCATCCCAATCAATTGATGACAAGCTGGGGATGATCCTTAATCTAATGGTATTTTCGTTCGAGGTGGAAGGTGGCTGCTCCTATTCCACGATGCAAACCGAGTCCTTTTGTATTGTTGTAACTGACCATTCCTCCTGTGTTCCTCAATGATATCCTTCAAATGCCTGCTATCATTTGTATTGTGCCCATCCAGCTCGTGGAATAGGTAGTGCTTTCCTCATGCCCACTCACGTTCGAAGGGTTCCTTCTTGCTGGCCCTTTATACTGAAGATGTCCTTGAGTATTCAAATAAATCATTTCTAGAAATTCGGTCAGATCTGTGTAAGAAGAGAATTTTGGTTCTCTCCATTGCCTCTTCAACATATCAATGCCATCAGTCATTTTCTGTTTGCCTTTATCATTCTTGTTTACATCTCCTAATTATCCTCCACTCTACACAGCATTCACCTTCGGTTTGTTTGCTCGTGCATCTTCCTGCTACAGGAACCTTTCTGCTTCATGATAAAACTCTTCGAGATCCATAGGTGGATCCTGCGCTAGTGAATTCTTAAACTCCGTCCCATCAGCAATTCCAGATACAGCTGCCATCAAAACTATGGATGAATCTAGATATCTACCAATGCTGCCACGACATTAAACCGTGTTCGTAAACTCCTCAGGGACTCTCTGGTCCTCTGTTTCAATGTTGCCAAAGTCAACACATTTTTAGGTCTCGAGATGTGAAACTTAAACTGCCTTATAAACTTTTCGATCAATTCCATCTACATACCAATAGAGCCACTTTCCAACTGTTTGAACCATAGTGCAGCTATATCCGTTAAGTACGAGGAAAAGCACTGTTCCATGATTTCTTTCGATGCCTCCAGTACTACCATGCGTCTCATGTATCTCATCAAATGAACAGCAGGATCCCTTTTCCCCTCATATGTCTCAAGCGTTGGTAGTTTGAGCTCCAGTGGATTCCTAGCCTGTTGATATTTGGAGCGAATGAACTTCTATTTACATCCTCCAAATCCTTGTTTACTAATCCTTCGCGCATAGCTCGTCTTATCATCTCCGTAAACTTGACATTGTCTTCCAATGGTAGTCTCTTATCATCATGCCTAAGCTACCCCCCAAGTCTAAGAGGGATTCTGAAATGTACTCCTCCGGACAAGCATCCATATTCTGATTCGCACCAAGCTCCAAGGGGCCGATCGTAGGTCCTCCAAACCCAGGGGCATGCCTCCTGGCTTTTGGGGATCGGTGTCGATCCTTCTAGGATGGCAAAGGACCGCCCCCGGCAATTTTGTTCCATTCCTCCATCTATTATCCCTATTTCCATGCTCCTGGTTCTGATTTTAGTTTTGCATTCCAGTAACTTCTATGAATCCAGCCTATCTGACTTGTTGGAGTAGATTCAGCATCATCTTCTCTTGCCTTTACAGCATCCTCTTCTGCATAATATCCATTATTGCTTCCATTTCATCCCTAGTGATGTAGTCAGATGCTTGATTGACTCCATCTTCTGAGGAAGCCTCATGATCCCTCCATGGCGACTTCTTTCCAATAGCACTCTCCTGGTTGATCGCCTAGCCATAGCTTTCTAGATCCAAGTATCCTAGCTTCAAAATATAAATTTATGCAAGTCTTCTCAATGAAAGCACCAAAATATTGGCTTCAAAATTGACCACCAACACCCAAATATATTAAAGCACCAATATCCAATCCAATCATAGAAATATAAAGAGAAATAAATGAAGAACAAAATTAAAACAATCGGCAAACAAGTAAATAGAGACATGGATTTATTGTGGTTCGGGTAACTCCATCCTATGTCCACTCCAAACATTTTCCTTTTTTTAGTTTATGTTGCTGATTACTATTACAAATCCATGAAATTCAAGAATAAAAATGATAGATTATCGTCTAGGTAGAAGACGAAGAGAAGCAGAATGAAGAGATCCCCTTTTCTAAAGCCATGCATGTTTTATTTATAGGTGAAACTTCGGCTACAGGACCTTCTTATCCATGTGGGCCTATCATAGGGGTTGCTAGGCCCAAATCCCAATGGAGAGGGATCGGTACCTATCCCTCCGGTGGTTGATTTTG
The DNA here is from genome assembly GCA_030765085.1 of Allium cepa. NCBI lineage: Eukaryota > Viridiplantae > Streptophyta > Magnoliopsida > Asparagales > Amaryllidaceae > Allium > Allium cepa. The sequence goes on along the minus strand of CM060937.1, from coordinate 281,099,051 downwards.
GGGCAACGATCCCTATGGTGGCTTATTCATGTTTAGACATGTTGGTATTTCAAATATCATGTTAATTGGATGCGTGGAGCTCGTGCTTTTGATTAATCTTTGGTTCGAAGCCATTTGTAAGTTACCCTCTCCCGATCCCTGTTAATAGATTATACTGATCCATGCTCTTCCACGATCCACTATCGACCCCTTTAGTTCTTATAAGACAATGCCTATGCCTTCCATCTCAGCTGATCCATCTTGCTTCATAAGAAAATGTCGATCTGTGACGCCCCACCTCTATACCCACACTAGCCAAGGACACTACGAGGTAATGCCGTCAACTAACATGGAGAATAAGCCTGGTTAGGAGTGACCATCTATAGACTTGCTTTAACTATCTATTGAATACATCGACAATTGTCATACCATGTAGATCGACATATCCAATGAATACTTAAAACAAAACCATAGGTGGCTAGAGGATCTATCAGAACAGAATGTAATAACTCAATGTAATCTATTCATCACAGAAGAGTAGATCAACATATACACATATACATATACATAACAGAGTATACAAACTGATACATGTCACGTGGTATAGCAAACCACAATATACAGGCGAATCCAAAAGAATACATATCAGAGTTACAACAAAAAGGACTACACAAAAGCTATAACAAAAAGGAGCAAGCTGAATAGTCCATGCGGAAGCAAAAGAGGCTAAGTCCAAAAGTACCTAACCTGAAACAACTCGGTCTGACCCGAGTATAGAATACACGGGTCAGTCTAGCTAAACAAATCAGTTAGATAAACTGAACAACAATAAACCTGCAAGGTCATAAAGTATAACAAATATCTCTAAAGAGATAACATAATCATCTAACAAAAGATGAATAATAGCAAGACAAGCCTCAAATCATCGGCAATATAATAAACAAAGGATATGAATATCCCAAAACAAGCCAAAAAGGCGAATAAGAAATACCAATGAAGGTAACACAAGTTCCGCAAGGTAACCGCTATACGACGTGTGGCTCAAAAAGACCAACACCGAAGGACGATACCTAGGGAATATGCATATCAATGAAACAACAGAAAATTTGCACGTGTTCAGTACTGTATAAACAAGAATCCATGAGCCCGAAGACTCCAAACCCAATATCACTCGAGCGGTGACGAATGACCAGCTCCAAAAGCGATACAATAGGGCAACAAACCCAAAGGCACAAACCCGAAGGTACAAACGCGAAGGCAAACATACCCGAAGGCAACATACCCAAATGCAACAAACCTGAAGGAGACAGTCCCAAGACACTATCCCAAAGTCAACAAACCGTAGTGGTGAAGGTCTGGAGGCCCAGTACTGGACACCACTAACTGGCAGAATGTGTCACAACTTGCGAAAAGGAACCCGAAAAGTATTTACGTGAGTCCCATAACCACCCGTTCGCACTAAATGGTTTATTATTCGATAGTCAATTTCACACTCAAAGCAGTACAAAGTTTATCTCATCTCATCGATAAACCAGACCAAAGGTCAAAACAATCAACCGAATGGGTCAAGAATTAATCGAAAAGATAAACGCACGGATTCATGGTCCGTGTTTTACTTAACCATTTAATCTCCTTTCCACTCCGCTCGAAGTGCTGAAGGGTGTATATTTTACTTAGAAAATAGTTGGAGAAGGCGGATTTTTAATCGTTTGAAAACCCTTTAGAAATAGCCTTTGAAATTCTCTTATTATGGAGTAATTAATTTAATATTTAAATTAATACTAATAATAGTTGCAAAAGCTAATTTGAAGAAAAATCACTTTAAATGATTTATAAAAATCCATGCACGAAATCTAAAAAGAAGTCATCAATGTCAAAAATGAATGATAACAACAATCGGCACAACCAAAGCCGATAAAAATTGGAATTTCAATCCCAAAAGCAAACTGGGCAAAAGACTACAGATTCAGATGTCTGAAGTATATGGTTCAGACGTCTGAATCTGGAAAATTAGTAGTTTTCCAAAATCCCATTCAGACGTCTGGCCCATATAATTCAGACGTCTGAAATTGGCATTTTTAGCCTATTTTCTTTCTGGTTGCAATCGAACCAATTCAGACGTCTGGAACTTTGATTCAGACGTCTGAATACTGGGGAATAAAATTTCCCAATATAATCTTCGGACGTCTGAAAATGAGGATTCAGACGTCTGAATCCTGTTGTTCAGGCATTTCCTGAACCTAGGCCATAGATGGCCAAAGAAAATTGAAAGCGATCGGATGAGCGATGATTACGGGCTTACGTCAACGACTGCCTAACCTTAATGACTCACCCAAACACTCCGAACAACATAAACATCAACCATATAAGGACTTCATAGATTTGGCTTCAAAAATCATAAATTGGCAATTTCATCAAATCAATCCAAATTGAAAGAAAACGAACATGTGAGGAATTCATTCCTACAACCCAAGATAGTTATTAACACAGATGTGAGACAAAAATCTCACCTTTTAACTCAAAACACGGATTAGAAGCTCAAATGCCAAGAAAAGACCAACCACTCTCCACTTCAACTCTACAAGCTTCAATCTAAGACCAAAACAAGTATTTCCTAAGTTAGGTTTAGGAAACTCTCTGAAATTGAAGGAAGAAAGAGTTAGAAAAGATGAAGAGAGGGCTTACCAATAGCTTCTCTTGGATTATGGAGCAAGAATTTGAGCTTGCAAGAAGAAACTAGGGCTTGGAATTTCTAATTCTTCTTCCTTTCCCCCATTTTCAGTTGAGCTTGAGTTTTAGAATGAAAATGTGTGAATGGAAGGGGAGGGACTGAGTTATGTTATTTAGTTAGCTAGTGGGCTGAACCCAAACCCAAGACCCAATTAGAAAAGGTAGCAAAATTTTACTTACTCCTAACATATCAAATCTTATACTCAAAAAGATCGCAAATGCCATTTTGGACTCAATGGAAGTGGTTTTGAGTTCCAAATCGATAGTTTGCAAAAATTAGCATTTCAGACCTAAATCCGACTAACGACGCTATATTTAAATAAAACATTTAAATATATAATCGCTAAATATGCGGGTTGTTACAGATCTCCCCTTCTAACAAAACTGCGTCCACGCAATTCCTAGAAACGACATTTGTAACAACTACATACATACATCATCCAAAAAGAAAAAGAAATAAGCTTGAGATGAAAAGATATTCTCACCGTTGCCAAGCAAAGATAGAAAACCCGGATAGGATCGCTCGATAAACTCTCTGGTTTCCTAAGTACAGTCATTGGGATTAGCGAACCATTGAACTTTAATGAGCGGCATGTCCTTGTTTCGAAGGTATCGCACCTCCATGGCAAGCACGCGAATAGGTTGCTGTACAATAGATAAATCTGGTGAGATCTCAAGCTCTTGCAAATCAGGAGAATCGATAACAGAATCCGACTCTCGAAGACACTTCCGAAGTTGAGAGACGTGAAACACGTCGTGAATGCCAGATAAATGAGCAGGAAGCGAAACTCTATAAGCCACAGGGCCAATATGTTCAGTAATAGAAAATGGTCCTATGAAGCGAGGAGTCAATTTCCCAGTCGTACTGAAGCGCATCACCCCCTTCAAAGGAGAAACACGAACAAAAACAAGATCACCAATCGAGAATTCGAGAGGCTTCCTACGGTTGTCCGTGTAGGATTTCTGGCGGCTCTGTGCCTCTTTCATTCTTTGATGAATAAGATCAATATTCTCAGAAGAATCACGAATAAAATCTGGGCCAAGAATAAGCTTCTCCCCAGATTCCAACCAACAAGAAGGTGATCGACATGGCCTTCCGTATAAAGCTTCGAAAGGAGCCATACCGATACTAGACTGAAGACTATTATTGTAGAGGAACTCTACAAGAGGTAGGTGATCCTTCCAACTACCACCAAAATCAAGGATACAAATACAGGGGAGATCTTCCAAGATACGATTCACCCGTTCAGTCTGTCCGTCAGACTGCGGAATACGATTCACCCGTTCAGTCTGTCCGTCAGACTGCGGATGATAAGCTGTGCTAAAATTAAGCTTTGTTCTCAAAGCTTGCTGAAGACTCTGCCAAAAATGACTCGTGAATAAAGGATCACGGTCACTCACGATAGAACTAGGAATACCATGAAGTCTCACGATTTCCTTGACATACAACTTAGCTAAATGCGAAACAGTCCTATTAGACTTAATAGGAATAAAATGAGCAGACTTGGTGAGGCGATCAACAATAACCCAGATGCTAGAATGGCCCGATCTCGAACGAGGTAGGCTGTCAATGAAATCCATAGAAATTTGATCCCATTTCCACAATGGAATCTCCAGAGGCTGAAGAAGACCCGAAGGACGCTGATGTTCGGCCTTAATACGCTGACAAGTTATGCAATTACTCACATAACTCGCCACATCGCGCTTCATGCCTTCCCAATAATAAAGGCGATGCATATCGGCATACATCTTACTACTACCAGGATGAATATAATACTTAGAACGGTGACAGTCACCAAGAATATCATGCCTAAGTGCAAAATCAGAAGGCACAAAAAGATGTTCTTCTTGTGAAGACACCCATGAGAATCAATGTTGAAATCCCGCAACACCTGATCACGAGATTCAGACTCACAAAGCTAAATCAGATGCAATAACTCTGGATCACGCCGCTGAGCATCGGCAATACGATCCAATAAAATAGGTCGAGCTCCCAAACTAAATAATAGAATAGGTGAATCAGAAGATAAACCTCGATCACGAATTTCACAAAAAGATAGTCTCAAGAATATTCCATTCGGCAAGCATCATAGAAACAACAGCCGAATGTTTGCGACTAAGCGCATCAGCAACACGATTACCCTTACCAGGGGTATACAGAATATCAAAGTCATAGGAAGCAAGAAACTCGAGGCAACGCTGTTGTCTCATATTGAGTTCCTTCTGAGTGAACATATACTTCAAGGATTTATGATCAGTATAGAGAATGAAGCGCTCGCCCAATAAATAGTGTCGCTAAATCTTCAAGGCGAAGACAACGACGGCTAACTCAAGATCATGAGTGGCATAGCAAATTTCATTCGGACGCAGTTGCCTAGAAGCATAAGCAACTACCCGGTCTTTCTGCATAAGAACAGCACCGAGACCACTACCATAAGCATCGGCGTAGACAACAAGATCATGATTCCCTTGGGGAACCACAAGAATAGGAGCATTAGTGAGAAGTTCCTTCAACAACTTAAAGGAAGCTTCACACTTATCGGATCAAACAAATCTAATGCCTTTACGAGTAAGGCTGGTGAGAGGAAGCACAACACGGGAAAAATCCTTAATGAACCGACGGTAATACCCCGCCAATCCAAGGAAACTACGAATCTCATGCACATTCTCAGGCCTCTTCCAATTCTGGATGGCTTCGATCTTTGAGGGATCGACTGAAATGTCGTCGGAAGATACAACATGGCCTAAGAACTTAACCTTATTCTCCCAAATATGGCACTTGGAGAATTTGGCTCTAAGCTGATGGTGACGGAGAGTACTCAAGACAATTCTCAAGTGAATAGCATGCTCGGCTTCAGACTTAGAATAAACAAGGAAGTCATCGATGAACACAAGGACAAACTTATCGAGATATTCTCGAAATACTCGATTCATGAGAACGACAAAGAAAGCAGGAGCGTTCGTCAAACCGAACGGCATAACGAGCCACTCGAAAGAACCATATCGAGTGTGGAAACTGTAAGACGTATGCTATCCTCCACGGCTCGTAACTGAGGAAAACCTGTGGCAAGGTCGAGCTGAGAAAAGACATTAGCACCACTCAATAGATCGAACATATCATCGATCCTAGGCAATAGATACATGTTCCTGATGGTTAACTCGTTAAGCTTGCGATAGTCAATGTAGAGCCTAAGAGTTCCATCGGAATTCTTCACGAAAACGACCACGGATCCCCACGGAGAAAAACTGGACTGAATCAACTACTTGGACTCAAGCTCTAAAAGGTGCTTCTTGAGTTCCTCATTTTCCTTTGTAGACATCCTTGTGGGAGGACGACTAACTAGCTACGCGCCTGGAATGAGATCAATGCGGAACTCAATTGCCCGCTTGGGTGGCAAACCCGAAACAGGCTCAAAAACATCAAGAAAGTCACAAGCAATAGGAAAACGAGATATATCATCATCGTCTTGCGAGTCAAGAGAATGTAAAGCCGTTTCAGAATTATTCACATTCCGAAGAACAAGCGATAGCTGAGTAGACGAATCTGGATGTCGAAGATACAAAATTCTCTTCGAACAAATAATCCTGGCATCGTATCTCACTAGCCAGTCCATACCCAAAATCATATCAAATCACAGACAAGAAATAACGTGCAGATTCGCACAAAAAGAAAAGCCACATAAAACAATCTCGACATCGTCACAAAGAAAGCTAAGGGTCGCGGATCCCCCAATAGGATTCGCAATCCTCAATGAAGTAGCCATACAAGAGACATCCAAAGGCAAATCATCAACGAGGTTTTTCGATATGAAAGAATGTGAAGCACCCGTATCGAAAAGAACTCGTATACCATGGTCATGAAATAAAATAGAACCTTCCAAAATAGATGGAGATATACCTTTGGGCTGAGAAGAACCTTCAGAAGCCTTGGCAGCATAAAGCTTGCTAGACTTGGCACTAGCAGGAATAGTAGGGCAAGTGGAAACATGACGACCTTCCTTTTTGCAATAGCGATAGAAGAGAGGCTTAGGACAAGCTTGAATAATATGATATGCAGTACCACAATTGAAACACTTTCGAATGGAAGGTGTCCCAGCAGACTGAGTCTGAGAATTAGAACCACCAGTCTTCTTCTTCTTAGAAGGAAAACACCTGGACTTCTGAAATGGAAACTGCTTCTTGTTGGGGTTCTTGGAAACCTCAACATCCTCACCACTATCACACTCCTTCTCGATAGCTTCGAGACGAAGTGCCGAATCAACCAACTCCTTAAAAAAAGCTTAAGCTGGAGCAATAAAGACTTCTTAAGATATTTCTTAAGATATTTCTTAAGACCAGAGACAAACGTCAAATTCTTCTTATAAGAAGTACTAATGAATTCAAGACCATACTTAGATAAAGCCTAGAATGATGCAACATACTCAGAAACTGAAGACTTCCCCTACTTTAACTCAAGAAAGCAACGGGTCAATAAAACTTTTCAGATTCAGGAACGAACTTGAGGTCGAATCGCTCCCGAAACTGAGTCCAAGAAAGAGCAGACTCATCAATTTCGGTTATAAAAAGCTCATACCAATCAAGGGCACGCTCTTGCAATAAGCTAGAAGTTACAAGAACTCTATCATGATCAGAAAGATCCATGCGAGAGAAGATATGCTCGCACGTGCGAATCCAAGCTTGGAATTCAAGAACAGACTCGGAGCCTTTAAACGGCTTTCCTCCAAGATGAGAAAAATCACTGCACAGGCATGCATAGGTAGACTTACGAGGTGGAGATACTCGAGTAGGAGCTGGAGGCTGAGTGCTCCTAAACAACTCCAAAAACTGATCGACAGATATATAAACGCCATCCGGATGTGAGCCACTGGATTGCCCATCACCCGAGTGTCGTCCCCTGCCTCTTCCAGTCATACGCTAAGAGTTAAGATAAGAACAAGATTATTCATAAGATAGATAATTCAATATGGGATAATACGGAATTTAAATGCATTCTTAGACGTATTCCCACATTCTATCTACCACCAAAGGCACGGAAGGAATAGAGGCGAGATGATTCAAAGGTTTGTATCACTTATTACACTTTGATGTATCGTAATATAGGCTTCTATTCTGTGTTTGTCATATTTTGTTCAAAACTCAGCTCTGATACCAAGCTGTGACACTCCACCTCTATACCCACGCTAGCCAAGGACACTACGAAGTAATGCGTCAACTAACACAGAGAATAAGGCTAGTTAGGAGCTACCATCTATAGCCTTGCTTTAACTATCTATTGAATACATCGACAATTTTTATACCATGCAGATAGACATATCCAATGAATACTTAAAACAAAACCATAGGTGGCTAGAGGATCTATCAGAACAGAACGTAATAACTCAATGTAATCTATTCATCACAGAATAGTAGATCAACATATACACATATACAGATACATAACAGAGTATACAAACTGATACATGTCACGTGGTATAGCAAACCACAATATACAGGCGAATCCAAAAGAATACATATCAGAGTTACAACAAAATGGACTACACAAAAGCTATAACAAAAAGGAGCAAGATGAATAGTCCATGCGGAAGCAAAAGAGGCTAAGTCCAAAAGCTCCCAACCTGAAACAACTCGGTCTGACCCGTATATAGAATACATGGGTCAGTCTAGCTAAACAAATCAGTTAGATAAACTGAACAACAATAAACCTGCAAGGTCATAAAGTATAATAAATATCTCTAAAAGAGATAACACAATCATCTAACAAAAGATGAATCATAGCAAGACAAGCCTCATATCATCGGCAACATAATAAACAAAGGATATGAATATACCAAAACAAGCCAAAAAGGCAAATAACAAATACCAATAAAGGTAACACAAGTTCCTCAAGGTAACTGCTGTACGACGTGTGGCTCAAAAAGACCAACACTGAAGGACGATACCTAGGGAATATACATATCAATGAAACAACTGAAAATTTGCACGTGCTCAGTACTGTATAAACAAGGATCCATGAGCTCGAAGACTCCAAACCCAATATCACTCGAGCGGTGACGAATGACCAACTCCAAAAGCGATACAATAGGGCAACAAACCCGAAGGCACAAACCTGAAGGCACAAACCCAAAGGCAACATACCCGAAGGCAACATACCCGAAGGCAACAAACCTGAAGGAGACAGTCCGAAGACACTATCCTAAAGGCAACAAACCGTAGTGGTGAAGGTCCGAAGGCCCAGTACTGGACACCACTAACTGGCAGAATGTGTCACAACTTTCGAAAAGGAACCCGAAAAGTACTTACGTGAGTCCCATAACCACCCGTTCGCACTAAATGGTTTACTATCCATAGTCAATTTCACTCTCAAAGTAGTACAAAGTTTACCTCATCTCATTGGTAAACCAGACCAAAGGTCAAAACAATCAACCGAATAGGTCAAGGATTAATCAGAAAGATAAACGCATGGATTCATGGTCCGTGTTTTACTTAACCATTTAATTTCCTTTCCACTCCTCTCGAAGTGCTGAAGGGTGTATAATTTAGTTAGAAAATAGTTGGAGAAGGTGGATTTTTAATCGTTCGAAAACCCTTTAGCAATAGCCTTTGAAATTCTCCTATTATGGAGTAATTAATTTAATATTTAAATTAATACTAATAATAGTTGCAAAAGCTAATTTGATGAAAAATCACTTTAAATGATTTATAAAAATCCGTGCACGAAATCTAAAAAGAAGTCATCAATGTCAAAAATGAATGATAACAACAATCGGAACAACCAAAGCCGATAAAAATTGGAATTTCAATCCCAAAAGCAAACTAGGAAAAAGACTATAGATTCAAACGTCTGAATCTGGAAAATTAATAGTTTTCCAGAATCCCATTCAGACGTCTGGCCCATAGAATTCAGACGTCTGAAATTGGCATTTTAACCCTATTTCCTTTCTGGTTGCAATCGAACCAATTCAGACGTCTAGAACTTTGATTCAGACGTTTGAATACTGGGGAATAAAATTTCCCAGTATAATATTTAAACGTCTGAAAATGAGGATTCAGACGTCTGAATCCTGTTGTTCAAGCATTTCCTGAACCTAGGCCATAGATGGCCAAAGCAAATTGAAAGCGATCAGATGAGCGACGATTACGGGCTTACGTCAACGACTGTCCAACCTTAACGACTCACCCAAACACTCCGAACAACATAAACATCAACCATGTAAGGACTTCATAGATTTGGCTTCAAAAATCATAAATTGGCAATTTCATCAAATCAATCCAAATCGAAAGAAAACGAACATGTAAACATGTTAGGAATTCATTCCTACAACCCAAGATAGTTGTAAACATAAATGTGAGATAAAAATCTCACCTTTTAACTCAAAACACGGATGAGAAGCTCAAATGCCAAAAAAAGACCAACCACTCTCCACTTCAACTCTATAAGCTTCAATCTAAGACCAAAACAAGTATTTCCTAAGTTAGGTTTAGGAAACTCTCTGAAATTGAAGGAAGAAAGAGTTGGAAAAGATGAAGAGAGGGCTTACCAATAGCTTCTCTTGGATTATGGAGCAAAAATTTGAGTTTGCAAGAAGAAACTAGGGCTTGGAATTTCTAATTCTTCTTCCTTTCCCCCATTTTCAGTTGAGCTTGAGTTTTAGAATGAAAATGTGTGAATGGAAGGGGAGGGACTGAGTTATGTTATTTAGTTAGCTAGTGGGCTGAACCCAAACCCAAGACCCAATTAGAAAAAGTAGCAAAATTTTACTTACTCTAAACATATCAAAGCTTATACTCAAAAAGATCGCAAACGCCATTTTGGACTCAATGGAAGTGGTTTTGAGTTCCAAATCGACAGTTTGCAAAAAGTAGCATTTCGGTCCTAAATCCGACTAACGACGCTATATTTAAATAAAACATTTAAATGTACAATCGCTAAATATGTGAGTTGTTACACGATCCCTCCATCCTTACGTAATTATGCCAATCCCTCTTGCTTTCCGAGACTATGTCGATCCCCCTATTCCACCGCACCCATGCCGATCCAACCAAACAACACATGTCGATCCCCCTCTTGCTTGATTATACCGATCCCTCCTATTTTACTAGGTTGATCCATCTTGTTTTACAAGGCCATGCCAATCCCTTTTGTTCCTCAAGCTAGCTGATCCAAGCTCTGCCATAATGCTATGCCAAGCCCTTCCAAGTTATTAAGCCATTGAAGTATACTGATCCCTCTTGGATTGAAGCCGATCCCTCCTATACTTATCTGACTGATCCCAACATATGTTTTGTCACAACTGACTTCACCGATCCCTCACCCTATACAATACTACCGATCCCTCAAGCCATGCCGTACCCCCATCCATATCGACCCCTCCACATTGAGACATGTTGATCCATCCAAAACTTCCCAAACCAATAAAACATGTCGATCCAAGCTATATCCCATATTTTCAGTATCTTACATCGTTTATCCACCAACTCCATCCAACTCTATTTTCGTATAACCATTTGTAATTTATTTTCGGGATCTACAACCAACGCTCGCACTCATCGGCCTTGATAATTGTGAAGTTTGTTGGGTTAAATCAATCTGTGTACTGCCTTGCCAAGAGGCAGGCTAACATATTTAAAACTTCAAACTCCTTTTTAAATATTTATATAAATTTTATAAAACACATTTGAAAAGAATATACCAAAATATCCAAAGTAGATAACCTTTTGTACTTTACTAAAATCATAGTTTCCAAAGTGCATCCACAACGACTATCGCTATATGGACCGTAACTTTTAAAACTTTGTTTTATAAATCAAATAAATTTTAAACCACAATAATATAGAAAACATTTTACTTCAAAATACCCATATGTTTGAAGTCAATCTAAAATCCTTAAAAACAACTTTTTGAATATGGAAAGAGGCTTAGCGACTACCCTAGTACATCATCAAGCGCTACAAATATTCCTATCAAAAGAATTCAACTTTCTGATTCATATCACAAGAAATTATATAAACATGAATATATATAAATAAAAATCAACAAGGCAAGGAAGTCCTTAGAACCCCTCTGCAAATTCAAATCTTTCAAACTGCCTTCATCGTGACATATTCATTACGAAGCACTTCGACTTCCTTTGATTAGTTCCTTGCAAAAATGATTATTTATGCCATCCGCTTCTAAGTGGAAATCAACAACATCAAACACTACACACGCACGTAACGTGCACAATAATACTTTTACATGTCACCATCATTTTAAAACTATTTCAAAGTGAGATATCCTACTTTTGATTCGATTAAACTCTTGCAATTGCTTCTACTCCTCGCCGCTACCAAGCAACGACCACACAACTTTACCATACCTTGCTTTTCCCTTAAAAAACCCTCCACTTCACCCTCAAAGCCCACGTCCAAGGCCCCTTACGTCCGTTATTGCTCATAGCCCGAGGCATTTTGAGGGGGTGTTGCCCAAAAACTTGCTCCTTTATGGTAACGGTAGCATCGACTATATTATTTCAAGTTTAAAAAATGATTTAGAGGAGAAAAGAGGGAGTTTTGGTTGATTTGTAAATTAAGAATTCGAAGGAAAACGATAGGAAAATTTAAGTGAAAGAAAAAATGAAAATGGAATTGTAAAGAGTGAAATAAGGTAAAATGCCTCTTTTATAGAATTCGCAAAAATGTAGTGAATCGCTGCTTAGACCTTTGCCAAATGACCTTTTGTCTCTCCAATACACCTCCTTAAAACATGCCTAGATCCCTCCACCTTTCACTCCTTAAAATATGCCTTGTTTTAAGGAATGTTTCATTCCCTAATACCATTTCCATTTTGTCCCCTTTTACCTAGTTTAATTAATATTCTTCATTAATAAAGAGATACTTACTTGTTATAGACATGAAGGTACGTGTTCATGTATTACTATTCAAGTTCCGAAATGTTTGAACAAATTTAGTAAATAAAAAGTTGATTTTAATAAAACGTTTTTCGATCACATTTCAATATTATTCCAAAGTATACATTTTTGTGAACGTATTTCAAAAATAAGTTTCCCATCATTATTTATTCATCAAAAGAGAGTTATTTGATTTATTAAAAACCATTTATTGAGCACTTAAATTTAATTGAATATTTATAAATAAAAGCGATAAAATTATGGATCGTTACATCCTTCCCCCTTAAAAGAATTTCGACACCTAAATTTCATCACAACCAAACCAACACAAAATCTTTACCTTTTTATTCAGACCCATATGATGTGTTTGAATCATCCATTTGCAATATCCTACCCAATCATTTGCTCGAATGCATAAATCCTTCATCAAACTAGTATAGATCACTTAACTTCTCTATTGTGGAACTCTGATCTGGTTCCTTGATCTGATACTTATGTTTTCTTACGTACTCTTAAACCATGATGGAAAACACTCACATCATCCCAAAAATCCGTCACAAGTACTCGCCGTCGAGAAATCGAGTGAAAACGCCTAGTTGGGACCGGTGTATATCACCTAAAAATCATGTACCTGAATTCTGGATCAAGAACTGTCATACGAATAAAATGATTGAAGTCCAACTCACAATTTTATCCCTTTTAGGATAATTTGATAATTATAGTACTCTAATTCTTTTAGCATCCCAAAATTATTTATGAAAACATTTCATAGAATTTAACCTAGATTTTAAACTTGTATAATACCCTACTACATCTTTACATCTTGAGAGTATATACAACCATCTAATTTAATCCTTTATCTTTTCTTTTTCCTTAGATTTGGATGCAACCCAAAATAAATCCAAATCTTAAACTTAAGGCGATCTCTTCAACCTCTTTACCCATCCAGTCTGGTAAGTCGCTAATAAGAGTAAGATGTTGGTATCCAATGCAGTCCTAAAGTCTACTTCTTCTTAGACATCTCTAAGATAAAGATGTTTATTAATCAGCCCAATAACATCAAATAATTTTTAACAAACATTTATTACTACTTGTTTTTAGGTTCACTTAGATTCGAACTCGTTCCGATCATACGGTAACAAAGAGAATAATTTACTAAGTGCACTATAACATTCACCTAAGCAAACATCAGATCGTCACTTAGAAGATTAGTCAGATCACCAGAAAACTAATCGAGACTCATCCTTTAAACTATCCAAAGAAAATATATCTTAAAATTCTCTATGAAATACTATATCTATAAATACATTCAAGTAATACTATTATTACCTTTTTCCAAAAATCATTTGAAATATTTTTCAAAGTCACCGGGATTTAAATTATTAAAGATACTCTTTATTTTAAAACATACTTTATATACCTAATTTATAAAATCATCTTTATATAAAATCATTCCTTATTGTATAAAAATAAAATTTTATAATAACATTACTACCGGACACCCTATAGTCAAATTGAGAAATTTAATTCATAAGGTGTTCGTATATAATTTTAACCAAAACAATAAATGCTCATAAACTAGCTGAGCATAGCAATCAATAAACAATAGCCAATGCTTCCAACTTGTGAGCATGACTAACTAAACAATAAATAATAATAATTGACTATTATCATTCCCTACCAAAAAAACACATTATAAAGAACTACATTCATTTTGAAAAGCTATTCCTTTATATATATATAATATAAAATATAGATAAAGTTATTTTGCTTACCAGCTTTCAAAAACAATACTGTATTGGTTTGCTTTGTCCAAGTGTTTAGAAATCCCTATTTATACGGTTGTGGCTTCTCTATCGTCTATAATTAATAAATCATTTAATAGATCAATCAATACACTATATAACGTTTTTATAGCACTAACAAACATGTGCTCTCATACATATATACACTAAAACTCATTTTAGGGTGCCTCTTACCCTATAACGGATGAGTTTATCCCACCGAAGCCAAAGGTTCTCGCTTAACCTTCAACTTCGATACCACTTTTTAATGACTGGCCTTTTCAATCCTAAAAAGTCGATACTAAAACATCTGCAGTATCCATATGTTGAGCATCCAAGTGCCGTAAAGATAGATTGTTGGGGTGAAAGAAAAGAAAAGACAAACAGAGTCTCACATAGTAATGAGTAATAACAAATATATAGCAGATCTATACAAAAGAAAGCTTTTATATACATACAACAATCAGAGTAAACTAACTTATCATCGACCTGGACAGTTGTAACAACATGTCCTCACAAATGTTGATGAATACAAAACCAAAAATGCAGCTGAAAGTAAAATACGTGAATAGGTCTTAGAGACATCCAATTCATCTCATGAAGCTCCAAAAGCATCCATAGTTAAATCCAAAAATATGCTCGAGTCCGATCCAACTATTATAAGAAAATAATATCCGAAACAGTACGGTAAACTAGCATGAGAAACTCAAATCATATGGATTTTTATATTACAAAACAAAACTTCAAAAATAAAGGTATCTCGTAACATCACACTATAAATAAATATAGATGGGTTTTACCTTGCGAGAAACAAATTATTTTTATTAGTGGTATTATAATAATGTCTTGTGTTTAAAATTAATATTTAATGTAACAATCTACCTTTCTCGCACCTAAAAACGACACTTAATACATCCTCGTTATCGTGTGACAATCATTTAAGTGTCCGAAAGACATGTCGTTTGGGGTGAAAGAAAGAAAAATGCAGAACAGAATCTCACAAAATGGGACGAGTAATATATAATATGAATGAGTTTTTACAAAAAGAAATCATCTTTATTATACATAACATCAAAGTACATTAACTTATTATCAGTCTGGACAGTTATAATAATATGTCCTTACAATTTAAACACTACAACTAGCACAAAAAGCGGAAGAATATAAGAAACATGAATACGTCTTGTAAATCAAACTCATCTCTTGAAATCTCCAAAGAATCCAGATAAATCTATAAAATATGTTTGGGCTGACCCGAGCATTATAGGACAACAACACTTAGTATGGTAAAACCAGCATCAGAAACTCAAATCATAAGAAATTTTATTTATTTAGCTTGTAAAACCATATAAAATCAAAGAAATCTTGTAAGATCATGTTGCACATAAATATGGACAGGTTTTTACCTTACGATAACCATACCATTTTTATATAATATCCAACGATACCATGATAATGTCTAGAATACAAATACCTATTCATCATAGCCGAAATTGTTGAATTAATTAAATTCTATCATAATAGGTATACAACTAAGTCTTTAAAGGCACGTATTAGAAAATAGATTTCATCAATGGCAAGACACTTGGTACCACCTATCACAGTGCATATCTAGATAAAATACATCGAGAGCCTCACATGGACCCCTTAAAAGTCAAGACCGGGTCTATCCTTTACTGGATAGCGTCGAATATGTCATCGATTTGGTAGGGATCAACAACCTAAACGGGCCCCGAGCATACATAATTAATAACATCGATCTAGATTGATTAACGATCATACCCTAATGGTAGCGAATTATATAGCCTAAAAGTATATCCCCTAATTTTAGCCATTTTTGGGTGTGAGGCTTGAAGTTACGTTTACTTTTTTATAGCAACCCATTTTGGAATGCTAACACTACCCTCCAGGCAGAAATGCAATGCCAACATTCGTCCATACAAGTTCATTATGGACTTGAACGAAACCGAAGTCACAACCTCTACTACATCCATTTTGGAATCATCCTTGGGATTATTAGCAAGTAGCCCTTGCACTTCAAAAGCTTCGTCTTAAATCATCTTCAAGATGTCTTCAGTTCAAAATGCTTGAGTTGGACCGAAGTGATTTTTTGGATAATTTATACTTATCTGATCCTGGTCTCTTTGAAACAACATTTGATAGTTCCAATAAATTTAACCCCAATTCTTTTGAAAATAATTAAACAATATATCAGAACAGGGATCACCCCCTAACCATTTAAGTGGACAGATCTCCCTATCATTTGTTTTAGGATAACAAAACGAGATTTATACGCACTGTATAGCATCTTCGAAAATGACTGTGAAATATAACTCACTTGTCTTTCCTAGATATTTCCAAAGTTATATTTTTAGTCTAGACTTGATATTGATTATTAAAGTATCAAATAAACAAACAAGCAACAATTAAGAGATTTGACTACCCATAGAAAGCACTAAGCCTCAAAATAAATCTTTCATTTATTTTATTCTCTTTCCAAAATATTTATTATAATATTAATATACTTATCTCACTGGCATAAGTATATTCATAAAACTTTGTGAAAGATTTCTTATTTCAAAATCATATTAGAAAGGATTGACCAAATGCTATTTAAATTGGAGATAAGAATAACCCTAAACACTATTCCTTCAGTGTGAACCATGGAACAATGTCCACACCACCATAATTAAAAAGGTCTTTTAAGGGAAATCCAATCTCAAATTCTTTTATAATTTACTTCTATAAATCGTTTTAATAAATCTCTTTCATTAATGAAATCTCTTTTACCAAATTCCAAATCCATTTATGAAAACTCTTTATAAATCTCCAAGCTTATTTATAAAATTCCTTTATAAATATTAAAACCATTTATCAAACTTCTTTTATAAATATCCAAAATCGTCTATAAAAATTCTTCCCTAATTTCAAGACAATTTTCAATTTAGAAAACTTCTTTCATAAACGTTTCTTATTTAAAACAAATCTTCTTTAATAAATTTTGTTCAATAAAGTTACTTTGATAAATAATCAATTATTTAAAACACCCATTATAACAAATTTATTACTTAAAACATCATTCATTTAATTATCTTTAAATCTCATTAACAAAATAACGATTTTAAACAATCATTTAAAAAGTATTAAATTTAACTCAAACATTTTAATAACATAATCGCTTAACTATCCTTTAAATATCATATTCGATGATACACTTTAAACTATTTTCAAAAAGGATAAAATGAAATATTTGACTTTACAAAAATCAAGAAGCGACTTAGTGACCACAATGATTCGTTTAATTGAGTTTAACTTATCCAAGTTATAACATGTGTAACGACCCTGAATTTCCGACCCGATTTAAAATATTAAATTCATCGTTTTAATGTAAAATTTTGAAAATTTATAAACGATTTCAATTTGCGTCCAAACTTTAGCTATGACATATTCTAGTTAGATATGAGCATAGAAAAAGTTTCGTCGCAAATTATTACAGTAAACTACGTTCGCGTTTTACTGTATATCAGTCCATATACAGCTGCGTAAAATTTATCTTCCAAATCTAAATATTTTTACACGGTTATGTTGTAAAAATTATTTTGATCATGATTATGAAATTCGTTTCGTCAAAAACTGTCATCGTCTGCTCCGTTTAAATTGTTTTGCAAAACGCGCAATTTTAGCGGCGTAAATGCGAATTTTATAAAACCATCGTATCGCAATAATCTGTGTACCGTTGGAAGCGCATCGTCGCACTGATCATAACGGCATATTTATTTGCACGAATCGGAGTCCGACATAATTTGTCGCGTTAATTAAATCGTTTTGAAACGGGCCGGTTAAACACGTTGCAGCCCAAAATCTTCTACCCGTTACAAGAGAAATTGAAAAGAAATATTTCAGCTGAATTGGCATTTAATAGGGAGATGAAGTGTGAAGGGTTGCTTTTGGGATAATGAAACGTTGGGGATCCAAGAGACTTTATTCACGTACTAGTTAAAGCAAACATGACACTTCATTTTTCACAATTCCTAATCTCAGTTTGGAAGCTTCAGGTAACCGCTTTCTTCCTCTTTTCTCTTCTTCTTTTCTTCTTCCTCTCATTCCTTTTCTGTAAAAAAAAAAAAAAAAAAAAAAAAAAATATTTCGGGCGTACGTGTTTTGTGTGTATATGTTTGGGGAAAGTTGAACGTGAGTTACTGTGTGTTGTGCATGCATGTGTTGGTGCAATGGGGACATGCATATGTTAGGAAGAGGGCAATGTGTGCAACTGTTGCAAGAAGAGATGTGCTAAAGGTGAAAGTAAGAGGGACATGCGTATGTCTCCGCCTCTGTTTGGAAAAAAATTAGAGAAACTGTTCATGTGTATATGCTAGCAGCTGCAAATTTTTAGTCTTGGCCCATTTTTTTTTAAAAGAACGAATATTCATGCATGCATGCAAGGGAGGTGCATATGCTTTAGGGAAGGTCACGGCAAAAAAAAAAAGTTTCGAAACTGAGATTTGTAATTAGCGTTGGATATTGCAGTAGAGTATTACGCCAATATCTATTTTGGTTGCCAAATTTGTAACCGACTTTTCTTTTCATTGTGTGCAGAAGCAACCGACTGATTTCTTGTTGCAGCAGCACCGATCTCTCAGCTTTTGTTCTTTTCTCCGTCGTCGGTAAGCGCATTTATATAAATTCATAAATTATATACAAACGTTCATTGTATTAATATCGTTTTCTTTTGTCGATATTACAGTGTTCGTTGTTCGTGTTGTACCGACTTCTTTCGTGCTTTTTCTTGCTTCGCCGCCAACTTCTTTATCCACGAAAGGTGAAATTAATTTTCACGACATATATTCTTATGCTAGTTGATTGCTATGTGATATGCTTTGGATGTTATTTGTGCTAAGTGATATTAAATTGCAAGTAATTTGACATAGGATAGTTAATAAATTAAACGGATTATATTTGTCGAATTTGATTTGTAAACCTGACCCCTTTCATATGTTAAATTAGGTTAGTCGAATTTGACCCCTTAATTTATATTTGACGTAGAATTTGATAAGGAACCTTTGGACCTGTGAACGTAGATTTGTTTAATTGTTGTAGTATTAAAATTGACATTGAATTTGAACGACAAGTGGAAACCGTAACATAATAATCTTTAATCTACATGAAATGATAGTGTAGATTCTAGGAAAAATTATATTAATTTGCATAAATAACAAATGTAAATTAATACGATTATTTCGAGATTATTTAATAAATTGTTAAATTGTTGTGAATGGATGCTATTGCTTGTTATTTACTTTGACACCATCCCAGCTATCGCACTGCAAGTTCCCTTTGTATGCTTTGATTTTTAATTGAAATGGAATCGGGTTAAAATGATATATACCCAAATGAACTTGACTTAGGATAGAAAATTAAATTAAAACCGATTGGTCAATTTTTTGATTTAAATGAAATAAAATTTATTTGACTAATAACAAGGTTTTGAATAAAATTGGAATTTAATTTCGAATGAATGTAAATGTGAATATTGAATTTGAAACAAATATTAACGTCGTAATTGACAAAAGAACATTGTTTTAAAATTTAATTAATTAATGATTAAATGTATAATTATTTGATAATCGATTTTGGAATTATTAATAATCAAGTCTTGAAATTTATTAATAATGAAGTTTGAAGTTATTAATAACGAAGTTTTGAAATGTGATAATTAAGTTTTGAAATTATTAATAAATTAAGTTTGAAATTATTAATAAATTAAGTTTTGAAATTATTAATAATTTGGTTTTAAAATTAATAATTAAGCTTGGAATTATTAATCAATGAGTTTGAAATGATAATAATTAAGATTTGAAATTGTGATAAGTTGATGAGGTGGAATTATTTAATAATTGAATTAAAGTGAATATTCTTTATTAAGAGAAATCGAATTTTTGAATAAGTGAAACTAAGTTCTTAATTGAGAATTGAAATTTGTAACGAAAGAAATAAATATATGAAATTGAATTTCTTTAATAAGAAATAGAACGCGCTTTATCGAAAACAAATGAAATGCTTGTAATTTAGAGAATTGGATTCGATAAATTCAAATTGAATAAATATGTAAGCTTTGATAATGGAACGAACTTAAGGAAGTAATGAATTGGAAATGTAATTGAGATGCTTAATGATAAATTAATTTATTGAATATCGAATGAAATCGATAATTGGATTTAAATCGATTTGGACGTTAATTGATTTTGGAATGAACTTATACATGGAATTAAATGAATAATTGAAATTGTTTAAGTTGAAACTTTGAAATTGAATTATAGAAATTTTGAAATAAAGTTATGAAGTTATGAAACATAATGTTAGAAATTGATTTAGAATGACTAAAGAAATGTTGATTTACGAATTATTGTTGAAATTGAAATTGAATTGGTTTTTGAAATATATTAAGCGACCAATCGGAAAATTAATTACGAAGGTTATTAAAGGAACCGGAATCGGTTAGGGACATACTCACTGTCTAAACCGAAAACCACTTTAATAACTATACGTGGAGTGTGATCCAGAATGAAGTGGTTGGATTGACGTACGCGATGACTGAAGAAAGTGAATGATAATGGATAGCCTGGACACTTGTGTCAAATTGGAAATGACTAAAATCAGGAGCCGTGCCGGGCCAAATGTGGTTAGCTACCTCGAGCGAACACACTTCTTCGTAAACTACTCATTTACTTTTGTGATTGATTGGTGCGCACCCTTGAATTTGGAGTGTTGTTTCGCGGTGTTGCGATCGTTGCGGCGATGCGTTCTCACCAGTCCGGATCAGGCAAACGGTAGTTTCACTATCTTGGGTATTGCCTCATGTGCCTTGTCATACTTGTATCCCGTATACGCGACCACTACGAATTTGTTTTGTATTATACCTATGGAGTACTCCCTGATATCCCACTAGTTTACGGTGGAGTTTACAGTGCTGTATAGTCTATGATGCTGTATAAAATGTGTTAAGGGGGATAATGGTAACGCCTTAACACTATTTTGATATTTTACTTTACTGTTAGACATTATCTATGTATCGTACACTATTATGTATAAATAGTTTACCGGATCCTGAAAGATGTTTATTCCATTCATCTTTGAGTTATTGTTATTTTGAATTTGGATTATATTAACTGTATAAGAATATATGTCCTGATTCGAGTGTTGTTTGTGCATATGCTCGGATCAGATTGAGGATTGCTGCTGCTGTTTATTTGGAGCTGAAGACTGAAGACTATCTCTATCTTATCTTATCAGTATTTGTTCTTTCCATTTGAACTATTTAGACTTCTATGTTGTTTATTTCCTTTTATTTGAGACATTGTTGTACTTATGGGTAGCTTCATGAACTACTCTTATGACTATGTTGTATTTCCGCTGCACTATTCTGTGATGTTATATTTCTGTGATTCTGTGATGATTCTCATTTATATATCTATACTCCATTAATGATTCGTGTTTTGTACTATTTAAGTTGACACGTGTGGATTATTGTCAATTTAAATGGTCCAAATATACGGGTTGTTACAGTTGGTATCAGAGCTTTGGTTCCCGATAACCTTAGCCTGTGGAGTTTAAAGCTCATTAGAGATAGGGTAAACATACCCTAGAATGAGGAGAATCATTTCAGAATCCAATTCTTTTGATTCA
This sequence comes from Allium cepa, assembly GCA_030765085.1. NCBI lineage: Eukaryota > Viridiplantae > Streptophyta > Magnoliopsida > Asparagales > Amaryllidaceae > Allium > Allium cepa. The sequence continues at coordinate 281,076,988 of CM060937.1, read as the reverse complement.
TCTTCTTATTGAATTCGTTGAGTAGAATTTCCTTAAGTTCTATAAATTCCTATCTTTGATTCTAAATCACTTTTGGTATTCCAAGATGGCTACCAGAAGAAATGTTAGAGGTGGAAGGGCTGGAAATGCTCCTGGTCCACATGCTCCGGTTCCTGCAGTTCGATTCTCCACTCTTAGCAAGGAGTATACTCAGCTTGGAGGAGTCAAATTTACTGGCTCCGAGAGTATCATCGAAGCACAACAATGGCTAAAGAGTTTGGAGAGGATCTTTACTGGCTTGGAAATCACAGACGCTCAGAAGCGTAAGTTGGCCGCTTGGTAGCTCCAGGATGCTGCACAAGATTGGTGGGAATCCGTCACTTCTCGTACCGATGAGGAAACCATCACTTGGGCCCAGTTTAGGTAGTAATCTATCTAAAAGTTCATCTAAATATAAATCTCCTTTTATCTCGTCAAATTTTGACTCGTTCTTATATCATTTGTAAATAGGGACTCCTTTGTGGCTCAGTGGATGCCAGCTGCTGGGAAAGCCCAACTCTATCGTTCTTTTATGGATCTCAAGCAAGGCAACATGACCTTCACTGAGTATGAACAGAAGTTCAACGAATTATCCAAGTTCGGACCTGGCTTGATTGATACACCACTGCTTAAGAATGAGAAGTTCATACATGGCGCACGCCCTGAGTATTACGAGCTTCTCATCGCTCATGTCCATGGAACCTTCACTGAGTTGATGGACTTTGCTCTTCGATATGAGGGAAAGCCAAAGGAAACATCATCCTCCAAAGCTCCAGTTGCTCAGACATCAGCTAGTAAGTCGGGAAAGAGAAAGCCAAACTTTGCACAACAGAAGAAGAATTGGCAGCAGAAAACAGGGCTTGGATACTCTCAGAAGAAGCCCATTGACATATCATCCATTACTTGCTTCAACTGCAACCAAAAGGGTCATTATGCTAGTAGCTGCCCATCTCCAAAGAGCGCAGATGTTCTGCCACCGGCACAGATGACTAGGAGGGATTTGTGTCATATCTGCTTACAACCTGGACACTTCAAGAAAGACTGCCCAACACAGAAGCGTGGTACACCATCTGGAGTCTTTGCTCTTTCCACTCCTGCCTCGGAAGTTCCGGATAATCAAGGTACTTTACAAAGTACTTTTATGTTGCATACCTTGCCTGTTAGAGTTTTATTTGACACCGGAGCAACTCACAGCTTCATATCTATTGACTTGTGTAATAAACTTGGTTTGGAACCCACTCTTGCATCTATTTCCTTATGTGTATCTAACCCTATTGGAGGGCCCGCTAACCTAAAAAGGGTTTGCAAATATGTCACTCTTATGCATGGCATTCACCGCTTCACTTGGGATTTCTATGTCCTTGGATTCGAGGCATTTGATATTCTATTAGGCATTGATTGGCTACGAAAGTTCGATGCCGTTATTTCATGTAAAACTCGAACTGTCTCTCTTATTGACGACAAGAGTATGCCTTTAGTTGTTAAAGGCAAATCACCTCAAGAATATGCTGGGAGTTTTATATTCTCTCTTGACTCCCATCCAAATGAACTAAGCTCTACTCTAGTTGTCCAACTCTTTTCCGATGTATTTGGAGAAGTTAATTCTCTACCACCTCCGCGGGAAATCGAATTCCACATCGACCTTATCCCTGGTGCCTGACCAGTAGTTCTTCCTCCAAGGAGAATGGCTCCTAAAGAAAAGGCAGAGTTGAATGTTCAAATTGAAGATTTATTTTCTAAAGGCTTGATTCGGCCCAGTCATTCAGAATGGGGTGCTGCAGTTGTATTTGTTACCAAATCTGACGGCTCACTCAGAATGTGTGTGGACTACAGAGAGCTAAACAAGCTCACACACAAGAATAGATATCCGATGCCTTGCATCAACGATCTTTTCGACCAGCTTCATGGAGCTAAAGTCTTTTCTCAACTTGATTTGGCTACCGGTTTTCACCAACTCAGAATCGCTGAGGATAGCATTCCTAAAACAGCATTCCGTACAAAAAATGGTTTCTATGAATGGCTAGTTATGCCGTTCGGTCTCACTAATGCTCCAGCCTATTTCGTCGACCTAATGAACAGAGTATTCCGGGATGTTCTTAACAAGTTCGTTCTTGTTTTCATCGATGATATTCTTGTCTTCTCTAAAGATGAGAAAGAACATAGATCGCATTTGGCTTTTGTACTTGAAACTCTTCGCAAACACTGGCTTAAAGCCAAGTTTTCGAAATGCCACTTTTGGCGAGATGAAGTTCGGTTTCTGGGTCATATGTTTTCAGAGAATGGGATTTCGGTCGATCCAGCTAAGATCGCCGTAATCAATGTAAGTTCTATTCTTACTTATCAATTCTATCTAAACAGCTTATCAATATCTAAATTCAAATCCTTGGAATTCGCAGGATTGGGAGACTCCTAAAACTCCTACAGATATCCGCAGTTTCTTGGGATTAGCTGGCTATTATCGCAGATTCATAGAAAACTTTGCTCGTATCGCTGCCCCACTTACCGCACTGACCAGAAAGAATGTGAAATTTATTTGGAGTGAAAAGTGCGAAGCAACTTTCAATGAGACGAAGCGAAAGTTGACCTCTGCCCCAGTTCTTACAGTTATTGATGGTAGCGAAGGATTGACAGTCTATACAGATGCCTGTCGTGATGGTCTTGGAGCCTTTTTAATGCAGAAAGGAAAGGTTATTGCCTATGCGGGGCGTCAGTTAAAGACCCATGAAGCAAACTACGCAACTCATGACCTAGAACTTCTTGCGGTGGTATTTACTCTTAAGCTATGGAGGCACTATTTATTGGGAACCAAATTCGAGTTATTCACTGACCACAAGTCATTGAGATATATTTTCTCGCAAAAGGATTTGAACCAGAGACAAGTCCGATAGCTCGAATTTCTAGCTGCATATGATCTTGATATTAACTACACTCCGGGGAAAGCAAACGCCGTAGCTGATGCTTTGAGCAGAAACCAAGCTATGGCATGTTGTAATCTTGTTGAAGGAATGTTATTCCAGCTTTCCGTCTCCCCAGCTCCTATGGATCGTATTATAGCCAAGCAATACGAGGACACTTTACTCTATCGCATCAAAGAAATAGTTCTTGGTAGAATTGGAAATGCTGACAATAAATTGGGAGCGCATGTTGATAGTAATGGAGTCTTGAGAATTGACAATCGCATATGTGTTCCTAATGTTGATGGTCTTAGACAAGAAGTGCTGAAAGAAAACCACAACTATTCACTTTCGTTTCATCCTGGTGTTACTAAAATGTACCAGAATATGAAGAAGTTACATTGGTGGAGTAGAATGAAGCGCGATATCTCTACCTATGTCAGCAGATGTTCAACTTGTCAGCAAGTTAAAGCTGATCATAGAAAGACAGCCAGTTTGCTTCAACCATTAGAGATTCCAGGATGGAAGTGGGAGCAAATTTCTATGGATTTTATTGATGGGCTGCCAAGGACTAGAAAGGGGAACGAAAGCAAATGGGTGATTGTCGATAGACTGACGAAATCCGCTCACTTTATTCCAGTCAAGTCCACTCGTACAGCTTCGAGTTTGGCAGAGATATATATGAGAGAAGTTGTTAAACTTCATGGTGTACCATCTAGTATCGTATGCGATCGAGATCCTCTTTTCACCAGTAAATTCTAGAAGGCATTTCAGGATACTTTGGGCACCAAACTGAATCTGAGCACAGCTTACCATCCTCAGACAGATGGCCAAACTGAGAGGGTGAATCAGATTTTAGAAGACCTTCTCCGGGCTTGTATTATTGACTTTGGTGGATCTTGGAAAGACCATCTTCACTTGGTAGAATTCACTTATAATAATAGTTACCAGGTAAAGATATTGAGTTTCAAATTTGAATAAGTATATTTGAATTTGAATTTGAATTAATCATCTGTAATAAACCAGGCAAGCATTGGTATGGCACCGTTTGAAGCCTTATATGGACGGCCATGCAAATCGCCAGCTTGTTGGATCGAGTCTGGAGATAGACTTGTGCTTGGTCCAGAAATGATTATGGAAGCTTCTGAAAAGGTCGAAGAAATCAGAAAGAAAATAAAGACGGCACAGGATAGACAGAAGAGCTACGCTGACAAAAGGAGAAGAGATCTCGAATTCAGCGTAGGAGACAAAGTATTTCTGAAGGTGTCGCCTTTGAAGAATATTGTTCGATTTGGAAGGAAAGGGAAACTAGCTCCGAGATTTGTTGGCCCGTTTGAGATTACAGAAAAGGTCGGAACATTGGCATATAGAGTTGCATTACCAGAGAAGTTCGCCGGTATGCACAATGTGTTTCATGTCTCACATCTTCGCAAAGTGGTTCACGATCCATCTATGACCATCCCTACTACTCAATTGGAGGAGATAGTTATCGAGCCTGATTTGACTATTGAGCGTAAGCCACTTCGGATAGTTGATCATGAGACAAAGCAACTCAGAAGGAAGTCGGTAAATCTCGTCAAAGTCCAATGGAGTGCAGATGAGCGAGATTGCACATGGGAAACTGAGGATAGTATTCGGGATTCAAACCGCGAATTACTAATTTCAGGTATAATTCAAATTTCTTAAACTATCTTGATCTTTCTGCTTATTTCATTTCTGCTTCACTCGTCTCGTTCCTTTTCGAGGACGAAAAGTTTTGAGTGGAGGAGATTGTAACGACCCTGAATTTCCGACCCGATTTAAAATATTAAATTCATCGTTTTAATGTAAAATTTTTAAAATTTATAAACGATTTCAATTTGCGTCCAAACTTTAGTTATGACATACGTCTAGTTAGATATGAGCATAGAAAAAGTTTCGTCGCAAATTATTACAGTAAAATTCGTTCGCGTTTTACTGTATATCAGTCCATATAAAGCTGCGTAAAATTTATCTTCCAAATCTAAATATTTTTATACAGTTATGTTGTAAAAATTATTCTGATCATAATTATGAAATTCGTTTCGTCAAAAACTGTCATCGCCTGCTCCGTTTAAATTGTTTTGCAAAACGCGCAATTTTAGCGGCGTAAATGCGAATTGTATAAAACCATCGTATCGCAATAATCTGTGTACCGTTGGAAGCGCATCGTCACACTGATCATAACGACATATTTATTTGCACGAATCGGAGTCCGACATAATTTGTCGCGTTAATTAAATCGTTTTGAAACGGACCGGTTAAACACGTTGCAGTCCAAAATCTTCTACCCGTTACAAGAGAAATTGATAAGAAATATTTCAGCTGAATTGGCATTTAACAGGGAGATGAAGTGTGAAGGGTTGCTTTTGGGATAATGAAACGTTGGGGATCCAAGAGACTTTATTCACGTACTAGTTAAAGCAAACATGACACTTCATTTTTCACAATTCCTAATCTCAGTTTGCAAGCTTCAGGTAACCGCTTTCTTCCTCCTTTCTCTTCTTCTTTTCTTCTTCCTCTCATTCCTTTTCTGTAAAAAAATAAAATATATATATATATATATTTCGTGCGTACGTGTTTTGTGTGTATATGTTTGGAGAAAGTTGAACGTGAGTTACTGTGTGTTGTGCATGCATGTGTTGGTGCAGTGGGGGCATGCATATGTTAGGAAGAGGGCAATGTGTGCAACTGTTGCAAGAAGAGATGTGCTAAAGGTGAAAGTAAGAGGGACATGCGTATGTCTCAGCCTCTGTTTGGAAAGAAATTAGAGAAACTGTTCATGTGTATATGCTAGTAGCTGCAAATTTTTAGTCTTGGCCCATTTTTTTTTAAAAGAACGAATGTTCATGCATGCATGCAAGGGAGGTGCATATGCTTTAGGGAAGGTCACGGCAAAAAAAAAAAAAAAAGTTTCGAAACTAGAGTATTACGCCAATATCTATTTTGGTTACCAAATTTGTAACCGACTTTTCTTTTCGTTGTGTGCAAAAGCAACCGACTGATTTCTTGTTGCAGCAACACCGATCTCTCAGCTTTTGTTCTTTTCTCTGTCATCGGTAAGCGCATTTATATAAATTCATAAATTATATACAAATGTTCATTGTATTAATATCATTTTCTTTTGTCGATATTACAGTGTTCGTTGTTCGTGTTGTATCGACTTCTTTCGTGCTTTTTTTTGCTTCGCCGCCAACTTCTTTATCCACGAAAGGTGAAATTAATTTTCACGACATATATTCTTATGCTAGTTGATTTCTATGTGATATGCTTTGGATGTTATTTGTGCTAAGTGATATTAAATTGCAAGTAATTTGACATAGGATAGTTAATAAATTAAACGGATTATATTTGTCGAATTTGATTTGTAAACCTGACCCCTTTCATATGTTAAATTAGGTTAGTCGAATTTGACCCCTTAATTTATATTTGACGTAGAATTTGATAAGGAACCTTTGGACCTGTGAACGTAGATTTGTTTAATTGTTGTAGTATTAAAATTGACATTGAATTTGAACGACAAGTGGAAACCGTAACATAATAATCTTTAATCTACATGAAATGATAGTGTAGATTCTAGGAAAAATTATATTAATTTGCATAAATAACAAATGTAAATTAATACGATTATTTCGAGATTATTTAATAAATTGTTAAATTGTTGTGAATGGATGCTATTGCTTGTTATTTACTTTGACACCATCCCAGCTATCGCACTGCAAGTTCCCTTTGTATGCTTTGATTTTTAATTGAAATGGAATCGGGTTAAAATGATAGATACCCAAATGAACTTGACTTAGGATAGAAAATTAAATTAAAACCGATTGGTCAATGTTTTGATTTAAATGAAATAAAATTTATTTAACTAATAACAAGGTTTTGAATAAAATTGGAATTTAATTTCGAATGAATGTAAATGTGAATACTGAATTTGAAACAAATATTAACGTCGTAATTGACAAAAGAACATTGTTTTAAAATTTAATTAATTAATGATTAAATGTATAATTATTTGATAATCGATTTTGGAATTATTAATAATCAAGTCTTGAAATTTATTAATAATGAAGTTTGAAGTTATTAATAACAAAGTTTTGAAATGTGATAATTAAGTTTTGAAATTATTAATAAATTAAGTTTGAAATTATTAATAAATTAAGTTTTGAAATTATTAATAATTTGGTTTTAAAATTAATAATTAAGCTTGGAATTATTAATCAATGAGTTTGAAATTGTAATAATTAAGATTTGAAATTGTGATAAGTTGATGAGGTGGAATTATTTAATAATTGAATTAAAGTGAATATTCTTTATTAAGAGAAATCAAATTTTTGAATAAGTGAAACTAAGTTCTTAATTTAGAATTGAAATTTGTAACGAAAGAAATAAATATATGAAATTGAATTTCTTTAATAAGAAATAGAACGCGCTTTATCGAAAACAAATGAAATGCTTGTAATTTAGAGAATTGGATTCGATAAATTCAAATTGAATAAATATGTAAGCTTTGATAATGGAACGAACTTAAGGAAGTAATGAATTGGAATTGTAATTGAGATGTTTAATGATAAATTAATTTATTGAATATCGAATGAAATCGATAATTGGATTTAAATCGATTTGGACGTTAATTGATTTTGGAATGAACTTATACATGGAATTAAATGAATAATTGAAATTGTTTAAGTTGAAACTTTGAAATTGAATTATAGAAATTTTGAAATAAAGTTATGAAGTTATGAAACGTAATGTTAGAAATTGATTTAGAATGACTAAAGAAATGTTGATTTACGAATTATTGTTGAAATTGAAATTGAATTGGTTTTTGAAATATATTAAGCGACCAATCGGAAAATTAATTACGAAGGTTATTAAAGGAACCGGAATCGGTTAGGGACATACTCACTGTCTAAACCGAAAACCACTTTAATAACTATACGTGGAGTGTGATCCAGAATGAAGTGGTTGGATTGACGTACGCGATGACTGAAGAAAGTGAACGATAATGGATAGCCTGGACACTTGTGTCAAATTGGAAATGACTAAAATCAGGAGCCGTGCCGGGCCAAATGGGGTTAGCTACCTCGAGCGAACACACTTCTTCGTAAACTACTCATTTACTTTTGTGATTGATTGGTGCGCACCCTTGAATTTGGAGTGTTGTTTCGCGGTGTTGCGATCGTTGCGGCGATGCGTTCTCACCAGTCCGGATCAGGCAAACGGTAGTTTCACTATCTTGGGTATTGCCTCATGTGCCTTGTCATACTTGTATCCCGTATACGCGACCACTACGAATTTGTTTTGTATTATACCTATGGAGTACTCCCTGATATCCCACTAGTTTACGGTGGAGTTTACAGTGCTGTATAGTCTATGATGCTGTATAAAATGTGTTAAGGGGGATAATGGTAACGCCTTAACACTATTTTGATATTTTACTTTACTGTTAGACATTATCTATGTATCGTACACTATTATGTATAAATAGTTTACCGGATCCTGAAAGATGTTTATTCCATTCATCTCTGAGTTATTGTTATTTTGAATTTGGATTATATTAACTGTATAAGAATATATGTCCTGATTCGAGTGTTGTTTATGCATATGCTCGGATCAGATTGAGGATTGCTGCTGCTGTTTATTTGGAGCTGAAGACTGAAGACTATCTCTATCTTATCTTATCAGTATTTGTTCTTTCCATTTGAACTATTTAGACTTCTATGTTGTTTATTTCCTTTTATTTGAGACATTGTTGTACTTATGGGTAGCTTCATGAACTACTCTTATGACTATGTTGTATTTCCGCTGCACTATTCTGTGATGTTATATTTCTGTGATTCTGTGATGATTCTCATTTATATATCTATACTCCATTAATGATTCGTGTTTTGTACTATTTAAGTTGACATGTGTGGATTATTGTCAATTTAAATGGTCCAAATATACGGGTTGTTACAACATGGGTATTTACATAACAAGCAAATATGTAAAAGGAATCAGCCAATATCAACTAATCAATATATAGATAAATGTTCAAGCTTCCAAAATAGCAGAACTGGGTTTAAGTTCTATATAATAGATGTCAAAATATAATTTATTCGATGAATTATAACAGAACGGGGATTTATTCTACTAGCAGATGTCATCAAAATAGGTATAACCTCTTCCATTTATTGGTTACTTAATGACACCGGCAGTATAACATCTTGTGTTCAAAATTATTCTTTAAAAAGTAAGATGCCTTTAAATAAATTGATCCTTGGAAAAAAAAGTAATTTAAAATTTAAACCTCTTTTTAAATAATTAACTACAAGTTAAACCCATAATTAAATCTTAATTAAGTCTTAAATTAAATTAATTATTAATTAAAAAATAATCAAACCTATATTAAATAATTTACAAATTAAAACCCTTAATTAATTGATAATTAAAAAAATTAAATACTTACTTAAAAATTACTAATAATTAGTCTTATACTTAATTAATAATTAATTTAAAAATAATTAATAATTAATTACAACTTAAATTATATTAAATGATAATTAATTAAAAATTAATCTTTCTTAATTAATTATTAATTAAATTAAATCTCGCTTTAAAAGACAATTGAATAGTAACTAATATCCACTTAATTATAATTAGTAAATCTTATATAATACTTAATTAATTCTTAATTACCAAAAATTAATTAGTTAATAATTAATTTATATTTACTTAGTTAACTTTCTTAATACCTATGATTAACTTTTGAAAACATTTTTAAGTATATTTAAGTATAAAAACTCTATTTTGCAAAAAGTTGAATTTTTGCCGAAATTGCATCCGTGGCGACTATCGCCATGAATACCATAACTTGAAACTGGTTTTCTTCTGGAATCTTACCCTTCGAAAAGCTTACTTACTTTTTCAACATAAAGTAAGTATTTTGAAACTAAAACAATTTTTTAACTTGAAATGATTTTGATTTTAAAACTAAAAATCTTAGTTTTCACATAAAGTATTCCATGTCCCTTAACTAGTAAAGGTGCTATCTTCCTTACAGATAACCATGTATTCATGAACCATAACTTATACAACCAAATCACAACCCCAAACATAAGTCTAACTCTCAACTTTGTAATTAACATAACTATTAGAATTTCTTTCAAGTCTATTTCCAAATCACGGCATATAAGCATGTATAATCACATCCAAGCATCATTGAATCCAAGCATTTTATATATATATACAATCTAATATTGTTTTTACCCAAAACATGCCATATTTAATATCCAAATCCAAGCATATAAATATTTTTAGGAAACTTAGTTAAAAGTTAAATATTTACTCACCAAAAGCGGATTAAATCAAACTAACTTCTACTAAAACCTAAATATGACTTAGGCCTTTGCTTCTAGCTTGGAAAAGTGGAGTTTTTAATGGCTTGAATGGAAATATGGTTCGGCTGTGGGGATTTATTGTTCTGGAAAGGTGGAGAAATGGTGATGGGGCATTAATTTTGTGAAAGAGAGGTAATGGAATGGAAGGAGGTAAGTTTAGACAAGGTTTTAGGAGTATAAAAGTGAACGAACTAGATTTTTAAACTTGAGAAACTATTTTGGAAGCCATTAAAGTGTCATGAAAACTTGAAGAGGTTTTTATGAAATGAAAATGGAAATAAAATGCGAGAAAACTATGAAAATTTATGTGTGTGTGTGTGTATACAAAGTACATGAATTAAATTACCACATTACCCAAAAGTACATAGCCTCCATTACCATGTCGCCACATCACCAAGCATGTTTCTTCCCCCCTCCCCTCGTATGTGTAAAGCTTATCTGCCCCTTCATTTTTATAAGAAAGCATGCCTTAATACTTTATGTACTTTGTGTTTCTAAAGAAATGACAACCTATGTCACTTTTATTTATTTTTAACTTTTATCTAGAATTTACAGAAGAAGTAACATCAAAACTTATTATATTTATAAAATAAATCAAATTAAAATTCTTAATTCATTTATAAATGTGTGCAAATGTTTATCCCAAATGTGCACATTGTTTTCCAACAACTTTTGGATGTCGAAAAGTCGGAAGTTCGTATGATTTTCGGAAAGATTTTCTATTTTTCTTTGAATTAATTATATTTGTAAACAAATTTTGAAAATTATTTCACCATCACTAGTTATTATTTAAAATAGTTATATTTTAATTAAAAAAGTATTATTTGAATATTTAAATTAATTAATATTCCAAAATTAAAGCGGTGAAATTCTGGGTCGTTACACTTTCCCCCTTTAATAGAATTTCGACCTCGAAATTTTACTATAATTCTATTCCCTAGAAACAATTAACACTGCTCATCAGTCTGTATGGTATACATAAATCATCCATGCACGAAATTCGATTCAATCACTTACTTGAAATACATAGTTTTGCTTCCAAACTAGGATCGCTCACCCAACTTCCTAAGGCGAACTCTGATTATGCTTCTTAATTAGAAACCTTTGTTCTTGTTACATAGTCATATACTATGATAGAAAAATTTTGGTTCCATTTTAAGAACCCTGATCTAATGTTCATCATCAAAAATTGAGTGACAGATCCTTTTTCAGAACGGTGTGAAACACCTCAAGCCATGTATTCGAATCTTGGATCGAGAATTATGTGAGAAAGGGAAATGATCTATGTATAGTCTACATACTCATCTAAAGGTTCTTTATTTACCCAATTGCTGTTAACCTTCCCAATAATATTTATTAAAACATTTCACAAAAATTTCAGCATAGGTTCAAACATTTAAACTTGCATAATACTCTCCTACTACTCTCCAACATCCTAAGAGCATATACAAAACATCTGATCTTTAATTCTATTCACTTTTAATTATGCGGATGTAGGTCCAAAATAATTTGGGTCTTAAAACTTAGTCAACCAATTCAACCTCTTTACCCGGTCGGTCTGGAAAGTAGCTAAGAAGAGTTTCGTATCCGATAACAAACTCCATCTTAGAATCTACTTTTCCTTTAGACACTCTGAGGTAAAAATGTTTGTTAACCGGTCCAATAACATTAAATAGTTTTTAACTTCCTAAGTGTTAAAATCAAAAGACACGATTAAATAAAACAAAGTTTATTAAACCTCCTTATTAAATTAATTCAGTTTTAAAACTTTATCCATTAACCCATTTTTAATCAAAATACTTATTATTTTTGAAAAACTTAGAAGCCATATACACGGGTTTTATTTCAAAAAGGCTTTTTGAAATGATACTTTTATTTTTAACCCTTAGAAATATACATATAGCTCGAGTAACTCCAAAATGATGTCAAGGAACTGTGCATTACCAAATAGTATCATATATCTCTTTACCAAGAAGGGTAATACTCAGGAGAAATGTTTACCATCCAAACACAACTCCTGCCCATTTTAAGTCACTTTTAAGTCATTTGAACTAATTAATTATAAAAATATTTCTTCTTTTTCAAATATCTTTTTTGAAATAATACCATATATATTTCCCAATTAAATAATTCAACAAAATATCCAGTTCAAATTTTTTTGGATTCATTCATATTCGGACTCGTCCTAACGGTAAAATGATAAAGGGAATAATTTACTAAATGCACTACAACATTCGTCTAGGAAAACATTCGATCATCACTTAGAAGATTATTCCGATATCACAAAACAAATCGAGACTCATTCCTCGAACCAAACCAAAGAAAACGCATCTTTCTATAAAATTTCTTTCCAAAGCATCTATACTTTGAAGCATTTTCTACTAAAATTATTACTACTTCCCAAGAGTTATTTGAAAATTTAAAAAAAAACCACCAGGTTCTGAATTTCCAGAAAATTCATCTTATTTCCAAAAAATATTTTATAATCCTAATTTATAAAATCAACTTTTATAAAACCATCTGAAATATTTCTTTTTTAATAAACACCTTATATTAAAATCCAATTTTAACCCAACATATCATCGAATGCCTTATAGTCAAACTATGAAACTTAATTCACAAGGTGTCCGTTTTAAGTTTCCACATATTATATCTACCCAACCCATATATTACTAAGGAAAACTACCAATAGATTAGACAATAGCCAATCCTCAAAATTGCACGAGCATGACTAAACAAATCCTATATGATAATAATTAAATATAATCAACTCCTAATAATAATCACATCATATATATAACTATACTTTATTTATGAAAATTATTTTTTATATTGAAATGTATTCCTAAGTAAAATTATTTCGTTTACCAATCTAAAACGATACTATGTTGATTTCCTATTTTAGTTGTTTAGAAATCCCTATTGACACCATGGTGCCCCATGTCTCGACCATAATTCATAAACCACTCAACCGATAAATCACCACAATATAAAATATTTTATAGCATTAACAAATATGCACTCAATATATGTGCTTAAAACTCATTCTAGGGTCTCACTTACCTATCTTAAATGAGTCAACACCACCAAAGCCTAGGTGTTTGCTTGATCTAAGCTCTGCTATCAAGCATAACGATCTACCCTTCTTACACCTAAAGATGACACTTAATACATCCTCTGCATTCGTGTGCCGATCATTTAAGTGTCCAGAAGATAGGTCATTTGGGGAGAAAGAAAGAAAAAGGTATAACAGAATCTCACAAAACATGATGAGTAATATATAATATGAATGAGTCTTTACAAAAAGAAATCATCTTTATTATACACAACATCATAGTACATTAACCTATTATCAACCTGAACAGCTATAACAGTCCATCCTTGTAATTTAATTAATACAACTAGAACAAATAGAGGAAGAGTATAAAATACGTGAGTATGTCTTAGATAATCCGGCTCGTCCCTTGAAAGCTCCAAAGAATCCAGCTAAATTTGAAAAATATGCTCGGGCTGACCTGAGCATTATAAGAAAACAATGCCCCGGTCAATAGTGAAACCAGCACGGAAAACTCAAATAACAAGGAATTTTATTTATTTAACTTGTAAAAACTTTTAAAATCAAAGGTATCTTGTAAGGCCACGTTGTACATAAGCACGAACGGGTTCTTATCTTACGATAACCAAACCATTTTTATATAAAATCCAGTGATATTATGATAATGTCTAAAATACAAATACATATTAATCATAGCCAAAATTTTACGTTAATTAAACTCTGGAACAATAGGTATACAACTAAGTCCAAAAAAGGACGTATTGGAAAATGGATTCTATCAATGACAAAACACTAGGGTACCACCTATCACAGTGCATTCTTAGATTAAATAAACTGAGGGCCAGGCATAGACTCCCTACGAGTGGGGACTGACCCTTCCCCTTACAAGATAGCGCCACATATGTCATCATCATTGTTGAGATCAATAAGATAAATGGGAGCCAAACATACGTAATCTACAATATTGATCTAGATTGGATAATGGCCATACCCTAATGGAAGAGAACCACATAGCCTTGAAGTGTGTCCCCTAATTTTCGTCATTCTCGGGTGTGAGGTTTAATGTCATGTGTACCTTTTTTATAGTAACCCATTTTGGAATGCTAATATTGCCCTCCAAGCAGAAATGCAATGCTAGCATTCATCTATACAAATTCATTCTAGGTCTGAACAAAACTGAAGGCACTATTTATTTTACGTCCATTTTGGAATCACCCTCGGGATTATTATCAAGTGGCCCTTGCACTTCAAAAGCTTCGTCTTTAATCATCTTCAAGATGTCTTCAGTTTGAAATGCTTATGTTGGATCAAAGTGATTTTTGGATAATTTATATTATTCGATCCCGGTCTCTTCGAAGCAACATTCGATAGTTCCGGTAAATCTAACACTGATCTTTCGAAACTAATCAAACAATACATAGGAGTAGGGGTCACCCCCCTAACCATTTAAGTGGATGAATCTCCCTATCATTTTCCCTAGGAAAAAAAACGAGATTTATACATATAGTACAACACCATCGAAGATGATTGTACCATATAATTCACGTATTTCTCATAGATATTTCAAGAGTTATATTTTGGTCCAGATTTTATAGTCGGTCACTTAACTATCAAAGAAACAAACAAGCAACAACTTAGAGATTTAATTACCCATAGCAACCACTAATCCTCAAAATAAATCTTTCATTTATTTGAATTTCTTTCCAAAATATTTATCAAAATATTGATATACTTATCTCACTGTCATAACTATATTCACAAAATATCATGAAAGATTTCTTATTTCAAAATCATATGAGAAAGGATCAACCAAATGTTATTTACTTAGAGATATGAATAATCTCAAACATGATTCCTTTAGTGCTAACCATGGAACAACGTCCACACCAGCATAATTAAGAATATCGGTCAAGGAAAATCCAATCTCAAATTATTTTTTAATTCTTTACATCCTTTTAATAAATCCCTTTCATTTATGAAATCTCCTTTACTAAATTACAAACCCATTTATGAAAAGTGTTTATAAATCCCCAAGCTTATTTATAAAATTCTTTTATAAATATTAAAACCATTTATCAAACTTCTTTTATAAATATCCAAAATCATTTATAAAACTTCTTCCTAAATTTCAAGATCTCTTTTCAACTTAGAAAACTTATTTTATAAACTTTCCATATTTACAAAAACTTCTTTAATAAACTTTATTCAATAAAGTTACTTTGATAAACAATAATTTATTTAAAACACCTTTAGTAACCAAGTTATTATTTAAAACATCCTTCATTTAATTATCTTTAAATCTCATTAACAAAATAATGATTTTAAATAATCATTTAAAAAGTATTAAATTAAACTCAAACATTTTAATACATGATTGCTTAATTATCCTTCAAATATCATTTTTTTTGCAAGGCACGCTGGTTTTATAGTGTACCGTCCATTGTTATTACGAACATAATAAAAACTTGAGACACAGAAGTAAGGTAAAAACACCTTAACGACAAAGAAAATGGAAAATAGAGTACAGGAGTGTGACTAAACACGCCACAACTACAATAAAATACTCCTAGACTATGTCCCCTCCGGAGGGGTAGAAGCACCAACATCCACAATCACCTGGGAAGATAATAAAGGGACATCCCCAAAAAACCAGCAAAGGGGCGGAAAAGGATAGAAAGACAAGGATCGTAAACCACAACATTAGAAGAGTATATAAAAGAACGATCCCAGGTAGTATCAGCAAGCATGTCAGAATTCGATCCCGCATATGGACTGTCCAAATCGAGAACTAAGGAGTCACTAGAAGGCCTGTAATAAAGGCATCTAAGGTCCAAATGATCATCCGAAACAAATCTAAAGAAGGAGTCATCGAAGGGGTTAAATCTCATATCAGATATGTGATTAACCCAACATCTCTCGGGCTCGTCCCAAACAATAGGCAAACGAGGCGGAACAAGATCCAGAATAGCAATAGGAGCCGCTGAAACTATACAAGGGGCCACAGAAGAAGTAGGAGAAGCAGGCCGATCATCAGAACATGGAAGCGGATCTGGGACAGATAAAGGAGCCGCAGGAGGAGGAGCAAACTGAGAGGGAGGGAAAGAGACCTTAGGAACCCATTTCCTGAGCGGTGGCCGATGAAGAGGGATCTTAGGAGCAGCCGCGGAAACAACAGAATGCGTGCAGGTGATAGCCAGGTGGCCAAAGGAGTGACATGAGGAACAAATATCTGGAACCCATCCGTAGCGAACACGGACTTCCACTACATGCCCTACAGCTAGTTGAACAGGAATTGAGGAAGGGAGGGGCTTAAAAGGGGAAATCTCAATCAGAGCCTTAGTGAACATCAATTTTTCACGCGCGACTGTATTAGAGTCAAAACATTTCAATTTACCTACATTACAAGCTAGCCAATTCAAACCAAGTAAATGTTGAAGAGCAGAGCGAGTTCGTGAAAAGTAAACCCAAACAGGGATGGAAAGAACTTTCTCATGAGCACTAGCAACTGTTGGAGACCAAGAAGTAATAATAAAAGGTTGTCCACCAAAAAAAGAAGGCTCTGCCTCAAGAACACGTCAACGGTCATCGGTGGAGGAGAACAAAAGGAAATACATGGAGTCAACCAGCTTAACACGAAGTTCACCACGAAGCTTCCAAGCCCTTCGACAAACCGAAGCCGCATCATGCAGGCGGTGATTAGGGTCTAAAAAGAAACCAACCAAGTATTCTGACCCAATAGTCCAAACCAGCTTGCATTACAATAGGAGGAGGGATCATCACTCCATTTTCCTCAACAATTTCAAAGTCAATGGGTTTGTACTCTCACGCATTACGGGGCAAAGATGTAACAAGTGAAGACCTAGATTTCGAATAGGCCAGGGAAGGAGCAGCAGGACAATGGATATGAGTTGAAGGACCGGGAAGCTCCACATCAATGGGTTTTCCAATAGAGGCAGCTTGGATGGAAACATCAGAACTCTTATCAATGAGAATGGGAGCACAATTCTCAACGGCATTTAGTCAAACACCAAGGGAGCATCGAGCAAAGCTCGAAATATCTGCAGCTGCAACATGCAAATCAGAGCCAGACAGTCCAAACTCCGTACTAACAACACCAGAGACATCGAACTCAGACATAAGCGAGGGCATACCACCTAACTCATTTAGACATACATCACCAGCCAAAGGTATCGATTCCACGGATCGCGGGCTTGAGCGAACATCAGCAGCGTGGGAAGAAGGTACAGAGGGTAGGGGAGGAAAATCATAGTCGGAAAGAATGGGAGTGTAACAGCCCGCAAATCTGTACCCCTTGAGTCAACACTATTCTACAACAATCAACTCAAGTTGCACAGAAATACGAACCATTGGGTTAAAGAAGAAGAGGTAGAAGAAGAAAATAGAAAACAGTAACAGAATCTAACCATCGCAACGGAATAAAATATAATAGACAATAAATGATCTTTACTCAAAATCAAATATCTCTGTTTATATATTACATCATCAGAGTACACCAATCACAGTTCAACGACAACAATATACAATGGATACACAGCAACTCAACACAGCGGAATATATATATAAGCAAGTACGGAAGTACGTATCGTCATCCAGCTCGTCTCCTGAGCTCCATGGCATCATATCATGTATCCTATAATACTCGGTCAGACCCGAGCATTACAGTTAAATAACACCCGAGTCAGTCTGGAATACCAGCGTGAGAAAATCACACCCAATTGATTATTAAAGTTTCAAAAATCCTTTGAAAACAAAAGCATCTCGTAAGACCATGCCACAAATAAACATGTCGGGTTTTTACCTTACGTTAGCTAAAACATTTTTATTAAAGTCCTCTGAATTATAATAGTGTCTATAGAAAGTAAAATAGAATCTAGCTGAAATGCTTGCATCTCACATTTCAGCAATAGTTCGGCACAATCAAAAACCGTACGGGTGCGTAGGGAAAATGGATTCCAACTAATGGCTAGGCACTGGGGTACCACCTGTCACAGTACCTGGTCCAGATCAGCGTACCGAGGAGCCACCCTAACTCCTCTGCAACACAAGACCGAAACCATCCCTTACTGGACAGTCCCGAGCAAGATCACCCCGCGGTTGGGATCAACAACCGCCCACTAAGCCGAAATAAAAGGGACATCTAGACAGGGATGACCTCACCCTCCAGTGGGGGCTACCCACGAAGCCTTGTTGCATAACCCCTGATTTTCAGCCATTCCCATTTGATGAGGCTTGAGGCTAAGCGTTACCTTTTTAGAATATATCCCTTAGAATGCCCATCGTCCACCTAACGATGTTTCGCAAGCATTCATCCATACAAGTCCGTACCGGGTTCGAACGGAACCGAAGGCACTATTCCTACTACATCCATTTTGGAAATATCCTCAGGATTAGTAGCGACTAGCCCTTGCACTTCACTGCTCCATCTTCGGATCCAAAATCATTTTCCGCGAAACGTACAAACCGGATCGAAGTGGTTTTCGAGAAATAAATCTCGATCCCGGTCTCTTCGAAACGATCAGCGTATTTGTCCGATATTGATAGTCGGTTATATAACTATCAATTAATATTCACAAACAACCATCACATAATAAATAATTTCCCAAATTATTTATTAACTTCAAAATATCTTCACAAGATATATTTTCCATTTTCAAAACCCTTTGAAAACAGTTTCTAACCATTCTTTCTTTTCCCCAAAATAAACTTTCCCAAATATTTTCTATCTTCACTGAAATCACCAAGCACAAAACTAGATTATTAAAATAATTCAAAACACTTTACTTTGAAATATACTTTGAAATATTTAAGATAAGACTACTTCAATAATTTGTTGAAATACATCCTATATAAATATTTGAAAATAAGGTTACTTAATAAAATATAAAACTAAATTTTTATTTTGAAAAAAACAAGATATTAAGTCACTCTTTAAATAACTACTACTATAATAGATTAAAGTAAATACTTACCTTTAGAATTTAAATATTTAGAAATAATAAATTGTTTTCAAAACACACTTCTTAAAACAACTTTTAAATTTTAACTTATATTTAAAAATTTACTTTGAAAACGTACTTGGTTATTCAGAGAGAAAATTTCCAATCTCAATCGCTTAAATCAATTTTCCAAACTGATTCCCAATTTATTCTATTTGAAATAAATTTCTTTACTTATCAGTTCATTTCAAAAACATTTATTATGGACTCTATTATTATTTCAGTTTGATTTTTAAATCCTTTAGCTGAAATATACAAATTTCAGGTTATTCCCAAATTTCTTCTTTATGCTTCGTAAATAATTTAAAGCTTAAATTTTAATATATGTTTTGTTCTTTCAAATAATAACCCTGAAGTTTAAAATTCATTAATTTTTCTGTTTATTCAAATTTTCCTTCCTATACTCAAGATTTGTTTACTAAAATTTTAAAGTCACTTTATTTCCTTTCCAGTTCATTCTTAAAATTTATTCAACTTTTCTATAATCATTTTACTTACAATTTCACTTCTTTATTTTCATTCCCAAAACTCAAATTATATATATTTGGTAATTCATTATTGCCCGATTATAACAATACAGCCATAGCATTCAATATTTCCACATAATTCATCATAGAATATCAAATAATCAGACCAGAGAATATTAAATAATTTAAATAAAAGTTGAGGGGTCCAGTTGGATCCCTTCAACCTGTTTTCCCTGCATCCACCGACGTTAGCATTACATAATATGCCAAATTCAAATTATACTATACTATATCACATCAATCAATTCAACCATACAATCAATTATTTAAATTTAATCATTTAAATTTAAATTTAAACTGAGTGAGATTAACTCACCTTTGGCCTAAGATTGCTATTCACCTCAAACTCATCTTGTTTTTCCGCGACTTTTAACCTTGTACAAACCAATTTACGATTTATTAATACTCGAAATATAAATCGAACAATTAATTACCATTCAGTTTAATTTTGAATTAATTTTCCTTTATTACATCTTTTGGAAACAAAAATAAATTAAATACGTAAATCGTAAAATTTTATCACAAATCCCTTCTAAAATTTCCTTCCTAAAACCTTATATAAAAGTTTGTACATATATTTAACTTTTTCACAAATAATTAATAACCCAAATTTAAATTTAAAAACACAACTATTTTAAATATAGCTGTCAAATTAATTTCTTTCCTTCCTGCTTATCGTTCCGGTAAAACAATAATAATAATCATTACTATAAATCAGTAATTTATTTTACTGTAAATCTTTTCCAATCTATATATACATAATTTATTTTTATTTCCTTTTCTCTTCAAACCTTAATCTCCTGTTTCAGCATCAAAATTTTAAGTACCCTGAATGTTTCTTTTTTTTCTTTTTTTTTCTTAATATATGTATATTTGTAAAAATATAAAAACCTAGTTTTAAATATTCATTTATCTGAAAGTATAAATACCATTAATTATATATAAAAAAACAATATACCTTACTACAAACATACGAATCTGACCCACTCCACATCAGCCTCGCACCAATCGAAAACACCCCCACAGTTCATATTGTCACCTTCAATAGGAAGTTCGGCATCCTATCACGATGGCATCTGGCTCAAGGCAAACGCAGCAACCAAGCCTCAAGAAGAAACCCTAGCCCTAATCCGAGGTAACCCCCAAAATCGCGTACTCAAGTTCGAGCAACCACGGTCGATGCCATCACTGAAATCAATTAGTTCGAGCTCCTTTCTTCGCGATGACCATCGATCAGCTCGAGTCACCTACATCTCCCCCTAAGCTCACGACTAGACCCTCGAGCTATGGAGAACGAAATCCCTTCATCCTATGCGAGTGAACGTTCGTGATCCCAGGCCGTACCCCTTCTCAAAACCGCGTCGCCATAACCAAAATTGATTCGATCAAATATTTTTTGTTTTTTTAGGTTATCGCGATTTGGGGACTGAAGGAGAAGCGGTGAAATCCAATTTGGTTTGATTTGAATAAAGGAAAGATCGCAAATTATTTCGGCCATGATTATATCCCTTTTTTTCGTGCATTATTAACTGAAAGGATAATGGTCTCGTGTTCAAAAAGAAGCAGGATAAGGGATGGTGTGTTCGAGAAGGTAAAGGAAGCGTGTTGAAGACGCCTTGCTACAGTGTTAACTTGTTTTTAATTCATATTCGAATCGATTATTATCAATTAAATTTTCAGCGCGTTTATATATCGTACGCTCACATAACAACTCCAATCAATACGAAATTTGAAATCCGATAATAATTCAATATTACGGACCCAATGGAACTGGTTTCGTCGAATTCCGAGACTGTGCCCCCGGAAGGCTATTTCTAAATTCAATTTAAACTATAAAATTTCAAAACTGAACAAATCACTGTTAAATCTAATTTTAAAACTTTTGTTATCTTAAGCATTATCAATATAAATTTTATGAGCCTTCAAATTATTTTTAACAAGCTTAAAATTCCAGATTCAACATTTTATTCAACTTCAAGTTATTTAATTCAATAATTTAATTATCAAATAAATTGTGATATTTGCAATTCAAGTTAAAATTGCTCTATTGAATATTTAAAATCAATTAAATATTCCGATTTTAAATGCTCGAAATTTCCGGGTCGTTACATTCCTTCCCCCTTAAAAGAATTTCGTTCCCGAAATTACTAGTTAAGAAGAATGATCCAATACCCATTTACTTTTCTCAAAACCAACAATCTAACACCCTACCAACTATTCTTTTTATAGAAAACCCCTTATCACTTTTACTAACTTTCCAAACCCTCCCATAGTTTTTAAACTATATTATTTGTTGAATTATTCAAGTTTCAACCTAAAACCAAATTTTGAATTATCAAAATTTTCTCAAAATTTTTCTAACTCCCTAAACTCCCGAAAAATTTCGCCAGCGTCTCCTTTGCAAGGCTAGCTCGGTAGAACTACAAAATGGCTCTACGGCCTCCTAAATCTAAAAAGAAAACAAAAAGCCAATTGGCTCGATCCAAATCGCAAACAAATTTCACACCAAATTTAAATACATACCTTTTTGTCGAGCATTTCAAATTTATCTTCTTGAAATCAAAAACTAATTCTCCTTTCCCTTTATAATACCTGCATATCCTGCTTAGCGCTAATATCCAATCACAACATTTCAAAAACATTTTATCGACTCCCTTACCAAATGCCAATATTCATCCAAATATCAACTTAGAATATATTTGCAATATTCAATTTCCAATTAAGAATTGACCATTCCTTACTTAAGTTAACATAAGCATTTTATATGTTTCTTTATTTATTTCCGTCTTACCACTTCAGTTTATATCTATTTCTATTCAAATTGATTCTTTCATTACTATATGAATTCAATTTATCTTTAACTCTGAATATTTAAATTTTATTTGTCATTTAAAACTAATTTATGTCATTATTTTAAATTGGTTTCATTTACTAGCTTATTTTAGTTTCCAATTTGAATTCGTTTGTCGTTAACAAAAAAATTTCAAAAAGTTTTCTAACTCCCAAAATTTCTGAAAATTTTTGGCAGAGTCTCCTTTGTATGGAGGAGCTTTTGCAATTTGACAAAAGAGATAAATATATATACATCGACCCACCCGGTCGGAAAAACCAAAAACAGTTCATATTTCCTATTTTTATTGCGTAGGCGTACCTTATTTAGAATTTTTAAGCAGACAGCTTATTTATTTAGCAGTTAATGCAACCAAAATCCCTCTACACGGCTTCCAGATACCTTTACTTGCTCAATTTAAACATGTAAGTGCCAAATATATGCAGTTTAACTATATTTCACTTAGTTGCAATGGTTAAAACATATGAATTCTAAAGAAATGCACATCCAACATTTTCCGTAAGCAATTTTTACAACTTTCATACTAATTCAATTGTTTCAATTAATTTATAAACCATTTTCATTCAATTTGAATGGTTTTCAATCCATTCGTACACCACTTCATCAATTTGAATTGTTTAAAACTCAATCGCTTACATTTAATTTATTCTTAAGCAAACTGAACTCATATTTAATTCAGTTGCTTTCAAAATCAATTTATTTTACCCTTATCAACACATAGAATTTTAATTACTTCCATTTACATCCAACGACAATTTATTCCATGCAATTCGACGAGATTTATGTGAATAAATAAGTATTTATGTTTATAACCAATTTAAATTGATTCCAACTCAATTTATACTTAATTCTATTCCATTTTAAATTTATTCACAATCCATATATTCTCATTTTCATTGCATTTTAAATTTGAATCCATTCACTTGCATTTCATTCCTTATTTGTTTATTCCAAACTATTTTATTTAGCTCGAAAACAATCCAGGCTATGCCATTCAATAACCATTACTCAACTCATTTAAACCACACTTCATTTTGAGTTTGGATTTTATTCAATTCCTACTTAAGTCAATAACTTAAGTTCATTTCCATTTCTTTTATAATAAGTTCTACTTCTATCTTTCATTTGATTCTTATTTATTCTATCCATTCATTTATTCAATATAATTAGTTTATCTACATTCACTTAAACTATTCTAATAAACTTGAAACATTTTATTTTTTTCTTATTGTCTCAAGTTATTTCAATCCCTTAATAATTTAAATGGTCTGCAATTATTTATTTAAGAATATCATTCCATTAAATATTATTTATAACTCACGGAATTTTATTTCGATTAAAAATTTATTTTCACTTGATTTAAAACCAACCCAATATTAGTAAACTTTGTTTAAGTTGAATTCAATTAACTCTCCTTCATTCATTTAGCTTAAGTCAATTTCCTTCAATTTATTCAAATTTTATACTTAAGCTCATTCTCTTTTTGCAAACAAAGTTCTCTTTTCAATTTAACTTGATTCTATTTCAATCCAATCTCCTTTCAAACTACAAATTTATTTGATTAGTTATTATAAATTTCAAATTTCCATGTTCGATTCATTCTCAGTTCACTTAAATAAATTACAAGGTCATTTCAATTTATTTCTACGTATTTGGATTTTATTTGCAAACCATACCATTACTATTTTACTCCAATCACATTTTTATTCGATACATTCCCAATTATATTTAATTTGTTAACACTTCAAGTTAAATTTTAATTTAGAACTCAAGTTCTGGATCCATTATCCATTTCAATTTACCATTCACTAACAATTTCAGTCGAATCTTATTTATAACTTGAGTTTTATTTCCAAACTTCACCATACATTCACAATTCAGCTTCTATTAAACAACATTACGTTCCCATTTACACATTTTATTAACTGATTTATTATAAAATTAGTTCTCTCCTATTTATAGTTCAATATTTGATTTTTAAATTTCAAATATCACTTCATTTAATTTTCCTTAAGTTCAATTTTGTTTAATAATTCATATTTGGAATTTTATTTTCGTTTTATTATCCATAATATCAAACAATGTTTATTTTGGATTTTGCATTCCATTTTCAATTTTGTAAGTCACACTTGTTATTTACACACTTCCATTCATTATTGGCTTGAATATATTCTTCTCTTATTTTAACTCAAGCCTTATGCTTATTTATAACCCAAGCATATTTTATTCCATGTATTATAATTCTTTTACACGTTATTCTTATTTATTTATTTCAATTCCAATCCTTATTCAATTTATTTCAATCCAGTTAAATTTTTATTTCCCATCCAAGTTAATTTCATTTTTAACTTTTCTCTTTAAATTTAAATTCCAACATGCAAAGCTTATATTCCCTTCCTGATTTAAAAAAAAATCATCTCAATTTATAAGCTTACGACTATCTCATCAGGATTTTTTAAACACCCGGCTTTGGTTTCAAATTATTTTGAAATCTCCAACATCTCAAATCATACTTCTCAAAATTTAAACCAATCTTGGTTTTATTCCCAACAAATTTCCTTTGAAATTTTCAAAAACAACTAGTTTTTCTGAATAAATTAATTTTTTGGCAGCAATCCATCACTTAGAAATTCGAAAATGAATACTGATGATGCGGCCATCATCATCAGAATTATTTTCCAATAATCCAAGTGATTTCAATGCTATTTCACTTTCAAAATCCATTTAAAACAACTTTCCTTTCATAAATACCTCCAAACAATAATGCTATCTTTTATCTTCAAAACACTTCCAAATTTTCAGGATTTTAAATCTCCAAATCCTGCTTAAATCACTTTTAACTATAATTCATTTGCACATGCTCATAAAAATTATCATTTGATTATATTTCAATTTATAATTTACATTTATAATTCATATTTATAAATTTCCTTTCATAATTGAATTTATCTCCTTAATCTTTGGTTGTATTTACAATTTCTAGTTAAATTTCCACACAAAAATGATAATAATGTAAATATCATCATTCCTAACATCAAAGCAACCATATATTAGCTAAATAGTTTACGTAAATTTTTTTTTATATCAAAAATACATTTTTGGGTAAAATTATTTCATTCACCCATATTTAAAACAACACTGTATCGATTGTTCTATTCAAGTGTTTAGAAACCCTTTCGATACAGTTGTCCAGACTGTGTCGACGAAGGTTCATATGCCACTCAACAAAACCGATCAACACAATATTAAAACAATTTATATTCACTAACAAATACGTGCTCATATTTATTAATACGCTCAAACTCATTATAGAGTACTACGGACTCTATTTTAAACGAGTAATTTCCACCAGAGCCAAGGTTATCACCAACCTCGCTCTGATACCAACTGTAACAGCCCACAAATCCGTACCCCTTGAGTCAACACTATTCTACAACAATCAACTCAAGTTGCACAGAAATACGAACCATTGGGTTAAAGAAGAAGAGGTAGAAGAAGAAAATAGAAAACAACAACAAAATCTAACCATCGCAGCGGAATAAAATATAATAGATAATAAATGATCTTTACTCAAAATCAAATATCTCTATTTATATATTACATCATCAGAGTACACCAATCACAGTTCAATGACAACAACATACAATGGGTACACAGCAACTCAACACAGCGGAATATATATATATATAAGCAAGTACGGAAGTACGTATCGTCATCCAGCTCGTCTCCTGAGCTCCACGACATCATATCCTGTATCCTATAATACTCGGTCTGACCCGAGCATTACAGTTAAATAACACCCGAGTCAGTCTGGAATACCAGCGTGAGAAAATCACACCCAGTTGGTTATTAAAGTTTCAAAAATCCTTTGAAAACAAAAGCATCTCGTAAGACCACGCCACAAATAAACATGTCGGGTTTTTACCTTACGATAGCTAAAACATTTTTATTAAAGTCCTCTGAAATTATAATAGTGTCTATAGAAAGTAAAATAGAATTTAGCTGAAATGCTTGCATCTCACGTTTCAGTAATAGCTGGGCACAATCAAAAACCGTACGGGCGTGTAGGGAAAATGGATTCCAACTAATGGCAGGCACTGGGGTACCACCTGTCACAGTACCTGGTCTAGATCAGCGTACCGAGGAGCCACCCTAACTCCCCTGCAACACAAGACCGGAACCATCCCTTACTGGACAGTCCCGAGCAAGATCACCCCACGGTTGGGATCAGCAACCGCCCACTAAGCCGAAATAAAAGGGACATCTAGATAGGGATGACCTCACCCTCCAGTGGGGGATACCCACGAAGCCTTGCTGCATAACCCTTGATTTTCAGCCATTCCCATTTGATGAGGCTTGAGGCTAAGCGTTGCCTTTTTAGAATATATCCCTTAGAATGCCCATCGTCCACCTGACGATGTTTCGCAAGCGTTCATCCATACAAGTCCGTCCCGGGTTCGAACGGAACCGAAGGCACTATTCCTACTACATCCATTTTGGAAATATCCTCAGGATTAGTAGCGACTAGCCCTTGCACTTCACTGCTCCATCTTCGAATCCAAAATCATTTTCCACGAAACGTACAAAACGGATCGAAGTGGTTTTCGAGAAATAAATCTCGATCCCGGTCTCTTTGAAACGATTAGTGTATTTGTCCAATATTGATAGTCGGTTATTTAACTATCAATTAATATTCACAAACAACCATCACACAATAAATAATTTCCCAAATTATTTATTAACTTCAAAATATCTTCACAAGATATATTTTTCATTTTCAAAACCCTTTGAAAACAGTTTCTAACCATTCTTTCTTTTCCCCAAAATAAACTTTCCCAAATATTTTCTATCTCCACTAAAATCACCAAGCACAAAACAAGATTATCAAAATAATTTAAAACACTTTACTTTGAAATATACTTTAAAATATTTACTACTTCAATAATTTGTTGAAATACATCCTATATAAATATTTGAAAATAAGGTTACTTAATAAAATATAAAACTAAATTTTTATTTTGAAAAAAGCAAGATATTAAATCACTCTTTAAATAACTACTACTATAATAGATTAAAGTAAATACTTACCTTTAGAATTTAAATATTTAGAAATAATAAATTGTTTTCAAAACACACTTCTTAAAACAACTTTTAACTTTTAACTTATATTTAAAAATTTACTTTGAAAACGTACTTGGTTATTCAGAGAGAAAATTTCCAATCTCAATCACTTAAATCAATTTTCCAAATTGATTCCCAATTTATTCCATTTGAAATAAATTTCTTTACTTATCAGTTCATTTCAAAAACATTTATTATGGACTCTATTATTATTTTCAGTTTGATTTTTAAATCCTTTAGCTGAAATATACAAATTTCAGGTTATTCCCAAATTTCTTCTTTATGCTTCGTAAATAATTTAAAACTTAAATTTTAATATATGTTTTGTTCTTTTAAATAATAACCCTGAAGTTCAAAATTCATTAATTTTTCTGTTTATTCAAATTTTCCTTCCCATAATCAAGATTTGTTTATTAAAATTTTAAAGTCACTTTATTTCCTTTCCAGTTCATTCTTAAAATTTATTCAACTTTTCTATAATTATTTTACTTACAGTTTCACTTCTTTATTTTCATTCCCAAAACTCAAATTATATATATTTGGTAATTCATTATTGCCCGATTATAACAATACAGCCATAGCATTCAATATTTCCACATAATTCATCATAGAATATCAAATAATCAGACCAGAGAATATTAAATAATTTAAATAAAAGTTGAGGGGTCCAGTTGGATCCCTCCAACCTGTTTTCCCTGCATCCACAGACGTTAGCATTACATAATATGCCAAATTCAAATTATACTATACTATATCACATCAATCAATTCAACCATACAATCAATTATTTAAATTTAATCATTTAAATTTAAATTTAAACTGAGTGTGATTAACTCACCTTTGGCCTAAGATTGCTATTCACCTCAAACTCATCTTGTTTTTCCACGACTTTTAACCTTGTACAAACCAATTTACGATTTATTAATACTCGAAATATAAATCAAACACTTAATTACCATTCAATTTAATTTTGAATTAATTTTCCTTTATTACGTCTTTTGGAAACAAAAATAAATTAAATACGCAAATCGTAAAATTTTATCACAAATCCCTTCTAAAATTTCCTTCCCAAAACCTTATATAAAATTTTGTACATATATTTAACTTTTGCACAAATAATTAATAACCCAAATTTAAATTTTAAAACACAACTATTTTAAATCTAGCTGTCAAATTAATTTCTTTCCTTCCTGCTTATCGTTCCGGTAAAACAATAATAATAATTATTACTGTAAATCAGTAATTTATTTTACTGTAAATCTTTTCCAATCTATATATACATAATTTATTTTTATTTCTTTTTCTCTTCAAACCTTAATCTCATGTTTCAGCATCAAAATTTTAAGTACCCTGAATGTTTCTTTTTTTTCCTTTCCTTTTTTTTTCTTAATATATGTATATTTGTCAAAATATAAAAACCTAGTTTTAAATATTCATTTCTCTGAAAGTATAAATACCATTTAATTATATATAAAAAAACAATATACCTTACTGCAAACATACGAATCTGACCCACTCCACATCAGCCTCGCACCAATCGAAAACACCCCCACAGTTCAGATTGTCACCTTCAATAGGAAGTTCGGCATCCTATCACGATGGCATCTGGCTCAAGGAAAACACAGCAACCAAGCCTCAAGAAGAAATCCTAGCCCTAATCCGAGGTAACCCCCAAAATCACGTGGTCAATTTCAAGCAACCACGGTCGATGCCATCACCGAAATCAATTAGTTCAAGCTCCTTTCTTCGTGATGACCATCGATCAGCTTGAGTCACCTACATCTCCCCCTAAGCTCAGGACCAGACCCTCGAGCTATGGAGCACGAAATCCCTTCATCCTATGCGAGTGAACGTTCGCGATCCCGGGCTATACTCCTTCTCAAAACCGCATCGCCATAACCAAAATTGATTCGATCAATTATTTTTTTTAAGGTTATCGCGATTTGGGGACTGAAGGAGAAGCGGTGAAATCCAATTTGGTTTGATTTGAATAAAGGGAAGATCGCAAATTATTTCGGCCATGATTATATCCCCTTTTTTTCGTGCATTATTAACTGAAAGGATAATGGTCTCGTGTTAAAAAAGAAGCAGGATAAGGGATGGTGTGTTCGAGAAGGTAAAGGAAGCGTGTTGAAGACGCCTTGCTATAGTGTTCACTTATTTTTAATTCAAATTCGAATCGATTATTATCAATTAAATTTTCAGCGTGTTTATATATCGTACGCTCACATAACAACTCCAATCAATACGAAATTTGAAATCCGATAATAATTCAAAATTACGGACACAATGGAACTGGTTTCGTCGAATTCCGAGACCGTGCCTCCGGAAGGCTATTTTTAAATTCAATTTAAACTATAAAATTTCAAAACTGAACAAATCACTGTTAAATCTAATTTTAAAACTTTTGTTATCTTCAGCGTTATCAGTATAAATTTTATGAGCCTTCAAATTATTTTTAACAAGCTTAAAATTCCAGATTCAACATTTTATTCAACTTCGAGTTATTTAATTCAATAATTTAATTATCAAATAAATTGTGATATTTGTAATTCAAGTTAAAGTTGCTCTATTGAATATTTAAAATCAATTAAATATTCCGATTTTAAATGCTCGAAATTTCCGGGTCGTTACAGGGAGGCAAAGGGCGAATCAGCGCAGAAGGCAATTCCTTAAAGATTCTTCCAGATCTGGTGGATGAAGGCGAAGGGGAAGGATCATTGGGGAGAAGGGGATGAAGAGGTGAAATAGGCATAGGAAAGGGACGGAAGGGATAGAAAGGGGGCTGGAGGAGGCGGAACGCGAGAGGAAGCTAACAGGAGCAAAAAAAAGGACGAACGGAACAAAAGCGAACAAGACCAGGACGCCATTAATATCTTTAAATCATTTATAGTTCTTCAACTTTTAAATATGTTTAAATATCATATTTAGATATGATAAAATAGTTTAAACCATTTTCAAAAAGGATAAAATGAAATATTAGACTTTGAAAAATTCAAGAAGAACGTATATATATACATACATACATACATACATACATATATATATATATATCACGGAGATATGTAAAAGGAATCAACCAATAATAACCAATCAATATATAGGTAAATGTTCAAGTTTCCAAAATAGCAGAACTAGGTTTAATTTCTGCTTGATAGATGTAAGAGCATAATCTATCCAGTGTATTATAATTGAACAGGGATTTATTCTATATGTCCAAAGAATCTATGAATTAAGTTATATTAGAATAGGGATTTATTCTGCTAATAGATGTCATCAAAATAGGTATAACCTATTCCTATTTGTTTGGTTACTTAATGGTACCGGCAATAGAATCCCTTATGTTCAAAACTATTCTTTAAAAAGGAAGTTGCCTTAAAACAAATTGATCCTTGGAAAATAAAGAAATTTAGAAACTTAAACCTCTTTTTAAATAATTAACTACAAGTTAAACCCGTAATTAAATCTTAATTAGGTCTTAAATTAACTTTATTATTAATTATGAAATAATCAAACCTTTAATAAATAGTATATTTATATATTAAAACCCTTAATTAATTGATAGTTAAATACTTGAAATTTATTAATAATTAACCCTGTACTTAATTAATAATTAATCTAAAACTGATTAATAATTAATTACAACTAAACTTATACTTAATCTATAATTGATTAAAAATTAATCGTTCTTAATTAGTGATTAATTAAATTAAATCTCACTTTAAAAGATAATTAATCAGTAACTGATCTCCACACAATTATAACTAATAAATCTTATTTAATACTTAATTAATTATTAATTACCAAAACTCAATTACTTTATAATTAATTAATACTTGCTTAATTAACTTTCTTAATAACTATTATTAACTTTAGAAAACATTTCTAAAGTATACTTAAGTAAAAAAACTCTATTTTGCAAAAAGTTGAATATTTATCGAAACTGCATCCATAGCGACTGTCGCTATCGATACCATAACTTGAAATTGGTTTTCTAGGTTTTATTTTGGAATCTTACCCTTCAGAAAGCTTACTTACTTTTCCAACATAAAGTAAATATTTTTAAACTAAAACAAAGTTTGAACTTTAAATGATTTTGATTTTAAAACCAAAAATTTTTAGTTTTCACATAAAGGATTCCATGTCCCTTAACTAGTAAAGGTGATAACATCCTTAGCATATACCCATGTACCGATGAACCATAACTTACATATCCACATCATAACTAAATCACAACCCCAAACATAAGTCAAACTCTCAACTTTCTAATTAACACAACCATTAGACTTTATTTCAAGTATATTTTCGAATCATAGCATACAAGCATATATAATCACATCCAAGCATCATTGAATCCAAGCATTTATACATGCATACAATCCAACATTGTTTTTACCTAAACATATGTCATATTTAATATCCAAATCCAAGCATATAAATATGTTTTGAAAACTTAGTTAAAAGTTAAATCTTTACTCACCGAAAGTGGACTAAATCAAACTACCGTCTACTAACACCGAAATATGACCTAGGCCATTGCTTCTAGCTTGGAAAAATGGAGTTTTTAGCGGCTTAAATGGATATATGGTTTGGCTATGGGGATTTAGTTTTCAGCCAAGGTGGAGAAATGGTGATGTGGAGTTAGTTTTGTGAAGGAGAGGTATTGGAATGGAAGGAGATGAGTTTAGACAAGGTTTTAGGAGTATAAAAGTGAAGGAACTAGACTTTTAAACTTGAGAATCTATTTTTGAAGCCATTAAAGTTTCATGAAAATATGAAGAGGTTTTTTGAAATGGAAATGGAATGATAAAATGGGAGAAAATTATGAAAATTTGTATATATACAAAGCACATGAATTAGTTACCATATTACCCAAAGTACATGCCCTAGCTTACCATGTCGCCACATCACCAAGCATGTTTCTTCCTCCCCCCCTAGCGTCTAAAGCTTGTCTCTCCCATCATTTTTATGAGCAAACATGCCTTTGTACTTTATGTATTTTGTGTTTCTAAAGAAATGATAATCTATGTCACTTTTATTTACTTTTAACTTTCATTTAAAATTTACATAAAAAGTCATATCAAAACTTATTATATTTATTAAGTAAATCAAATTACAAAATCCTAATTCATTTAAAAATGTGTGCAAATGTCTATTTCAAATGTGCATAACGTTTTTCGACAACTTTTCGACACCGAAAAGTTGAAAATTCGAAAAATGATTCTGGACACGTTTTTTATTTTTCTTCAAATTAATTATTTTTGTAATCAAAATTTGAAAATTACTCACTAGTTATTATTGAAAAGAGTTCTATTTAATTAAAAGATCTATTAATTGAATATTTAAATTAATTAAAATTCTTAAATTAAAGCGGTGACATTTTGGGTCGTTACATTTAACATAACCGGGACGGTTACATTAATGACATTCAAAAGCATATTTCGGATACAACTAAGTCCATAAGGCATGTATTAAAAAATGGATTCCATTAAATGAAAAGGGAACTAGGGTACTGCCTACTACATACACCTCCAGAAAAAATGTACCATGGGCCTACCCCTTCCTGGATAGCACTGAATATGTTAACACCCGGGTTGTTCTTGAAAAACCGTTTCCATTGCTACCGCATACATAATGTGAAAATATTTATCTAAATACATGTGATGATCATGCCCTCATGGTAGCAAACCACATAGCCATGAAGCATATCCTATGTTTTAGTCAGTATCAAGCATGAGGCTTGAGGTTATAGTTTACCTTTTTAGCAAATCC
The DNA here is from genome assembly GCA_030765085.1 of Allium cepa. Taxonomy (NCBI): domain Eukaryota; kingdom Viridiplantae; phylum Streptophyta; class Magnoliopsida; order Asparagales; family Amaryllidaceae; genus Allium; species Allium cepa. The sequence continues at coordinate 281,043,336 of CM060937.1, read as the reverse complement.
CAATTGGAATGTTAACACCGCTCTCCAAGCAATAATGCAATATCAGCATTCATCCATACAAGTTGTTCAGGATATGAACAAACCGAAGACACTACTTCTATTACGTCCTTTTGGGATCACCTTGGGGATTAGTTACAACTACCCTTTGCACTTCAAAGAACTTCATCTTCGATTCCATCATCTTCAAGATGTCCCGAATTCGAATGCTTATGCTGGTTCGAGGTGGTTTTCAAATAACTCATGCTTATCTGATCTTGATCTCACCGAACCAATAAGCAATAGTTTCAAAACTAGCCAAGATTTGATAGTTGGTTATTTAACTATCAAATAAGCAAGTAATCCAATCAGATTTAATTTCATATAGAAACCAGGCATGATTAGGCACACAAGCAACCACTAAGCCTCTTTAATTAATCCTTTCATTAATTAAAACAACTTTGCAAATATTTGTGTTAAAGTACGTTTACAAAAGTATACATAAGCATTTCTACACTTTTCGATCTTTAAAAGAGTATTTATGTACTTATCTCACGAGTATACGTATATTCACAAATCACTATGCATTTCAATATTTGGAAAATGCATTCATATACTTATGTTAACAGTATAAGTATATTCACAAAATCTTAAGAAAGATTTCATTTACAAAACCATGTTTAATTGGGTTAAAACAAGTGTTATTTAAAAACATTGATAATAAAAACCCCAAAACACTTTTGGTCTAAGTAAATGGATTGTATAGAAATTAGAACAATTATATTTACCACCACTTTCCAATTTCAAACTTGTATTATCCCTCAATTAACAATGTAGTCGGACAAGTTAGCGTACTATCCTTGACTCAACATAAATTCTTAAACTCTCTTAGATAGAGACAAGTATCTCTACCTTGGAATTTGGTGTTAAGTATGAAAAGAATACTTTCCAAACCACCATAAATTATAAAGATCATTTATAGAAATCAAATCTCCCACTCTTGTCACGTTTTTGATATTTCGACTTACTATTCCTTGCCCAGAAATGAAGTCAGGTATGTTAGAGCATTGGTTGCACATCAAAGCCTTGCATAGGCACTCAGAATTAGAATCTCATAGATATGGGATCCGTCTACTTATCGATGTTTTGGTGCCAAGTATAAGACTGTTTATTTTCCACAAGTAACTGAATTTATCTACTAAAATAATGCTTCTTATACTTAACATCAATCATCGATTTCAAACTTAAATATCCTTCCGCTAACAATGAAGTTGTTCAAGTTGGAGTATTATCACCTCTCAAACCTTTACTCGACAACATACTTATCTTTCAAGATAGATAGAAGTTTATCTACCTAGAAGCTTAATGACAAGTATAAGACTTCATAAATTCCATATAATATTTAAAATAAATAAAGCGTTGTAAACCAACTTCTTTTTCCACTTTCCAAAATCTTTACTATAACTAAAATATAATAGTCCATAACTTCCTTTTATTTTTCAAAAACCATTTAATAAAAAACATAGGTTATTATCCCAAACTTTCCCTCTTTATTCTCCAAAATTATTTAAAAGATTTACAATATTGTTTAAACTTTTCATTTAAACATCTCTTAAATATCATTATTTTTAAAAGAAAGTTTTGACTTTGGAAATAAACGACTTTCCTTTTTTATAAAAGTACCATTTGCTTTATTATATCACATAATCCTTTAAATCACTTATATAAATTTCAAACCCCTTTTAAACATTATAAACAATGTTTAAAATTTCCATTCAAATTGTAACTTAAAACTGTCACTGTTAAAAAGAATTCAACTTTGAAAAGTAAAGGGATTTCCTTTATATAAACCACTTGTTTAAATAACCAAAAATAATTCTTTTAAATCTCAAATCTCCTTTAAACATACTTTTATTCAAAAGTACATTTCTATATTTTAATTCAAAACTTTTATACAAAACACCACTTGAGGTTCTTTTATTAAACCCCAACTTTGATATGAAAAGATAGAAAATTTCCCTTTACAAAATTTACATATCTTATTTAAATAACTCAAATAAGCTCTTTAAAATATATTTAAAACTTCAAACTCAATTTTTAAATACTTGTATAACTTTTGCAAAATATATTTGAAAAGAATTTACAAAAATATATGAAGTGGATAACCTTTTATACTTTAATAAAATCATAGATTTTCAAAGTACATCTACAACAACTATCGCTATATGGACCGTAACTTTTAAAACTTTTTTTATATAAATCAAATAGTTTTTAAACCATAGTTCTTTCTATATTTTGAACCACTATAAATATAGAAAATATTTTACTTCAAAATATCCATATGTTTGAAGTCAATCTAAAATCCATCCAAATAACATTTTAAATACAGAATGCAGCTTAGCGACTACCTAGCACATCTTCAAGTGATATAAATATTTTTATCAAAAGAACTCAAATCTCCAATTTATACCACAAGCATTTACATAAACAAGAATATAAGGAAATCCTTAGAATCCGTCTACAAATTCGATTCTTTTAAAGTGCCTTCGTCGCAACCTATTCGCTACGAAGTACTTCGACTTCCTTTGCTTAGTCCCCTGCAAAATGGTTATTTATGTCATCCGCTTCTAAGCAGGAACCAACAACATCAAACACTACATAAATACATCTGTATATACGACATATACAATAATATTTTTACAACATGCCATCATCATTTGAAAACTATTTCATAGTGAGATATCTCACTTTTATTTTGAAAAAACTCTTACAGCTTGCACCTTGCTACTACCAAGCAACCACCACATAGCAACACCACATGTTGCTCTGCCCTTGAAAACTCCTTCCCTTCACCCCTAAAGCCCACGTCCAAGGCCTCCTATTTCCCTTACTGATCATGGCCAAGGCATTTTCAAGGGGGTTGGCATGAAAAGTTGCTCCTTTATGATGATGGTTGTGGTGACTATATTATTTTAAGCTTAAACAATGATTTAAAGGAGAAAAGAGGGAGTTTTGGTTGATTGTAAATTTAGAGTTTGAAGGAAGAAAATAGGAAAACTGAAGTGAAAGGGGAAATGGAAGTGTAAAGAGTGAAATGAGGTAAGGTGCTCTTTTATAGAATTTGCCAAAATTTTATGAATGACATTTAGCCCTAAGCCAAATGACCTTTTTTCCCTCTAATACTCCTCCTTGAAACATGCCTAGATCCCTCCACATTTTGTTGCTTAAAACATGCCTTGTTTTAAGGCATGTTTCATGCCTTAATACCATGTCCTTTTTGTCCTCTTTAACCTTACTTAATTTAATTAATCTTCTTAATTAATAAAGGGGAGCTAGTTCTTATAAACATGAAGATATTTGTTCATATATTACTATTCAAGTTCCAAAATGTTTGAACGACTTCTAGTGAATAAAAAGTTGATACAATAAAATCTTTTTCGGTCACATTTTCAATATTACTCCACAGTAAATATGTTTGTAAACATGTTTCCAAAATAAATTTTCCATCATTGGTTATTAATTAAAAGAGAGTTATTTGATTTATTAAAAACCATTAATTGAATATTTAAAATTAATAAATATTTATAAATCAAAGTCCGAGTCATTGCTACTTTGTAGCTCCATTCAGGATAGAAAACATTTAAATTTGCAAAGTATATAAAACAAAAGATGTATGTATTCTACTTAGCTTTGATAGAAGCAAAGACTTATGTAAGTCTATTCATTAGATAAAAGATATGCTCAAAATACAAAAACGACTTGCATAGTACATATATCAACTAGCTAAAAACACATTCAACTCTACAGCAAGGTTTCAAGATAGAAGGCTTTTGAATTTGCAAAAGCATATAAAATAAAGTTATAGATCTTTCAATTATATTTCCAAAAAACCAAAATTAACTAAATCCATTTATAGATCAAAAGATATGTTTGAAATACAGAAAATTTTCTAGGTAGTACTTATATCAAACTGAACAGTAACATATATTATTTTGCAGTGAGATTTCAAGATAGTAAATATTCGAATTTGCAAGAGTGTCTAAAAAAGTTATGTATATTTAAGTCTCCTTTACAAAAAGTAAAAGTTCATAGAAAATAGTTGAAAATATCAAAAGTATGCCAAAATTATTGAAAAGATATACGAAATTTAAATTCCATCTTAATTATGTCATTATTCATTTTATATCTTATTAAATAATATTGAATTTTAAAGTTAGACAATATTAGTCACCTTCGTGATTTATGTTTTAGAACCTTTGTAATGACCCATAATTTTATCACTTTGGAATATTTAATTAACTTTAAATTTCAAATATAGACATTTTAAACTTAAATGATCATGTTTTATGTGATGATAAGCATGGTGAACTTACTTTTAGAATTAGTTTTCAAAAATAAGAGATTTGGAGTTTCATCATAAAATTGACAAAAGTCGGTTTTCGATAAAATTGAATATACATTTAGTTTTTGTTTAAAATGATAAATAATTATTTTTAAATTATTATAGAATGATAAAAATTGATTGATCAAAGTTTTATAAATATATATACATACTTGTTTTATAAAGATAAACAAACTTCGTCGCACTTCGACCAACCAACGTCGTGTTTTACAATTGGATTTAACAATATTAAATATAGTTTAATAACTAAGGTAAACTTGCTTAATTTTTTAAAGATGATAACAAATAAATTTTCAAGTTTTGTTTACAAATAAATAATTTGATTAATAGGGAGATTATGACCGGAAAATGTTTTATTAAAAACCTACGTTTTGTTCAATATAAATTGTGTAAACATTTTGCAACTTGAATAGTTATTATATAAACAAGTTAACAAAGAAATAAACACCTCACTTATATCAACTACAGATTAATTGAGCTAAGTATTTAGCTAAGTAAAGAAAAGTAAAGAAAGAAGATATTTTCATCGAATCCAATACAAGTCAAATCAAATCTCGCCTTAAATCCATTTTTCCATCCAAATACAACCATTAGCACTTAAGTAAAATGGCAAGAGGTTAGTGAAGTGATGGTGGAGGTGAAAATAGGGGGAGGCCATACCTAGGTAGGAAGGTGGGGGTGTTTTGGTAATTTTGACTTTGCTAAATTTTGCTATAAATACACGAGTTTTTCTTTCATTTTATCACACACATTCTCTTCTTCCTTTAACCTATTATAATGGATTTTTTCCTTAGGAAAATAATAGTGCAAAGAGTAGCAAAAAACAAAGTAAAAATATAGTATTCCACCTCAAAAGCAAGTCCAAACTCCATCTCATTCTCTTCTAAGTACCCGACCACCATGGTCATCACTAAGACCAAGCTTCACCACTCGAATAAGGCTAGGCCAAGCCCATTTGGAAGAAAGGAAGGAGTTTGGGAAGCTCCGAGATGAAATATTAGAGAGAAGTGCCACCGGATTCGTTCTAATAAGATAGGAGGAAGTTTGAAGTACTACGGAAGCTCTGCTTGATTTCTGTGATAGTAAGTACTCGCACTTTACTAATTAATCTCTGAATTATTTCAAGTATAATGGTTTGAAAGTTTAAATATATAGGATGATTAAATTTTTGATATTGGATGATAACTTGGTTGATATTATGATTGGTTATATGGTTGTGATATGGTTGATAACTTGGTTTTATAATAATAAGAGAAATGGTTAGTAATTTACCAAAGTTAATTAAATGGAAATATAATCCGTAAATAATATGTGTATATAGTTGTTTAGTCCCTTAATGTTTTAAATATCTAAAAAGAGTTGAAATGATATAATAATATAGTATTATAATATGAAAAGAAATGAAAAATGAGTTTGAAATATGAAAAGTATTTGTTTAAATGAGTTTGAAATGATTTAGAAATATTTTATAAACATTTGAGAATGTTTCCAAGAAGTTTGAAAAGAAATAGAAAACAACAAAACTAGGCGCGTCGCCTAACAGTAGTTCGCGATTTCGCGCCGTAAAAGTCAAATGAGTATATAAAATGGAATATAGCTTGGAATTCTTCGAGATAAGAATTTTCCAAACTATATTCATAGCCTTCAAATAAAGAAAGAAAAATCAAGATTTTATCTTGTATGTTTTTAAATAAGTCCAAAACAAGTTTTCAAAATAACCGCGGTTTTGCAATTCGAAATCCACAAAGGGAATTCCTTTAAATTGGTATTTTTATATTCTTTAAAAATATGGATTAAATTTTATAAATCTTTTAAAATGGTTTAAAAGAAATTTGAGTTATATAATGAATTTCCAAAATGATAGGATGGTTATTTTAACTAAACAAGCTTTTAAAACACTATTTACAGCACTTTTCGCAGCATTTTTTATTAATTTGTGCAAACAATGGTTTTAACTTAATTATTATTTTCCGAAGCTTTGTGAACCTTTTCAAATAAATAATTAAGTAATCTGAAGATGATTTAGAGGTTTAAATGAGTATGTGGAAACAGCTATACATTTGTTCCATTTGTAAGTGTCATAAAAAATCCAACCGAAGAATGGAACAGATCGAAGAGAAAGCCCAGATGCTCTAAGAAAATAAAATAAAATTAAGTATGTTAAAAGATTTAGAGTAATCAAATAACTTGACCAACTTATAGGTGACAGAGAGGTGGTTCTAGGCTTTGGTTTGTGAAACCAATTGCTTGTCCACCCTAGCTATCTAGACTGGCCCGACGGAGGCGATAATAAATTTGGTTTACTCGAATCAAATTTCCCAAAGTATAAAAGATGTAATTTTCCAAATTCAAACAACTTTAATTGCATACAAATGATCTTCTTATGCTTGGTATTAAATTCTAGGGAGGGAATCCGTAATATCCATGTGAATTAAAAAGGTGATTTCATCGTTATTCATTGGATAGTAAACGTTGAATACTGAAATTGATATTGAGTAGAATTAATATAATTACCATGATCCTTTTTACTCAATAACGTTTTCCAATATGAGATTTAAATAAATGATTTGGAAAATTTTTTCCTAAGTAAAAAAGTGAATTTAGAATTATTCCAAGATTTAAAAAGGGTTTTAATTAACCAAAGGATTTGATAAATGAGGCTTAATGATTCCATATACTTTGAAAAAGATAAAAAAAAATTAATGAATATATCTTTAAGAGAAAATTTGATTTAAATAAAAAGGTTAATTAATTGAATGTTGTATGATAATTACCTATACATCTAAATGCCTTTTTGTCAATGGCTGGTTTGGAGAAACCGTAGTCGGATTTGGGCAGATCCTATTCGAAAACCACTTCGAACCAATGTATTCGTTCGAAAGTGAAGAAGTGTTGAAGATGATGATTATTAAAGACTAGAGATCCTTAGAATGTAGTGATTACTATCACAAGCCCTGGGGGTTTACCCAATATTATATTTGTATGGCAGTGGTGTCTGCATTTTGAAATCTTCATTGTATTATAGACCGAAGATCTTCATAGTGAAAGGACGTCTTGTTGACATTCTCTAGGTCGCCCCCAATATAGAGATATTTATTGTATCAGTGGTCTTGTTGTGTTTTTAAATCTCCATAATGAAAGGATTAATCATTATTGATTCTAGGGGTGATTCCAAAAAAAAGATATGGTAGGAAAAATGCCTTCGGTTTCGTTCATTAGCAAAATGAACTTGTATGGACGAGTGTCTAACAGTGCATTTTTGATCATATTAATTGACCTCTATCAACGTATTATCTGCTTGGTGGAGGTGGAGGAAACTGCTCTTAGCTTAACACCATTTCCTAAGACGTACGAGCTCAGCAGTAATACGTTTGTAGAAATCAGTTGTGTGATTAAGGAATGGCAATGTGGCATTCTAAGTGGAATGTGTTTTGTGGAAAAATAAAGCTTGGCTTTGTGGAAAAAAAATATGGATTTATGAAAAAAATGTAGCCTCGTGAGCCTCGCATCCCAGGAATGATACGAGATACTATATGGTTTGCAGGACATATTTCGGACTACAGTTATGAGAAATGAAAGACATCTGCTGCTGCAAGGCATATTTTGCCTTAATAAGATGAAATAGATAGGAATTAGAGGATGACGGAGACCGTGTAAAGCTACTGAGCAAATATGTTGTACCATAGTAGTGTAGCAAGTGTAATTCCAAGTGGCTAGCTTGAGACAAGTGATAAGGTTACCACAAGAACTATGGATGTTATGCGTGGATCGAAGGAAAAGGCCACTAATTCCCTATCATGTTGGAAATCTAATTCCAAATATGAGCTTTATGGTTTTAATTTTAGTCCCAAAATAGTTGTAATGCTTTGCAAACATTTTAGCTACCCCTTTTGGTATCACATATTTCGTTTGGATATTCCGTTAAACTAGCCCGGATATATTACCATACTCCGGGCATTGATACTTTCTTTGTACATATATTTATTTGAAAGTGTTTTTAAACTGATATCATTAATAATAATATCAAAGTGATTTTCGGTTAAAGTATTTTGGCTATCGTAAGGTAAAAAACTTGTCCATATTTATGAGCGACATGGCCTTATGAGATACCCTTCTTTTTAAACATTTTGTTTGACATCGATCTAATCTATGACTCTGTCATATATTTATGGTTCAAGTTTCTCACGCTGGTTTATCAAGCCTGATCAGGGTATTTTTAATACTCGGGTCAGATCCAAGTAGTTTCAGGTTTAGTTAAAGATGCTTGGAGTTTCCAAAGGAGAGCTGGAGATCTTCATATAGGTATGGATGTATTCTATTATCCACTGCATCTATTGCATTTTTTTTATTTTTCAGCATTTGTAAGGACAGTGGGTTTATAACTGTCCAGGATAAATCTAGGTTAGACTCTGATATTATATTCAAAATTTGCCACTGTAAAGATTGTTCTTGAAATAATATACGCTATCCCATTTGTGTGAGATTCTGTTCTATCTTTATTTTATTTTCCCCTTAACATTTCCAACACTTGGATTTGAGGCACGTGAATACCGAAGATGTATCACTGCGATTTTTAGGGTCGAAAATTTCGGTCGTTACAATCTTCCAAATCCCTTCATTTTCTTTCATTTTAATTAGATTTTTTGGCTTGAGAGAATGAAAATGTGAGGCGTTTATTTATAACGAAAGCATAAGAGTTTTGTGCTAATTTACCAATGGACCCATTAGATGACCCCTAGATAAACCGTACACCTTTTAGCTAGATTTTAACCCTTTTAACTAGCCAATGAAGCATTATACTTATAAGTATACATGTATGTATTTATGTATTTCTTTCTATCTTTATGGACATACTTATGTATATGTATAAACTTATTTATGTGTACATGTATTTGTTTATATTTATGTACATATCTATGCATATGAAGACACACATTTTCATCCACAAATAACACACTTCTATATGCAAACTTATATATTTTATTTTGTGCATTCGTTTTTTTAACAAATTAGTTTTATATACTTTTATGTGGATGTCACTATTTGGCATGGTACTTACACAACTATTTCCAATTTACTTGTTATTTAATATTATTTACTAGTTGTCATAATGAAGCATGCCATAATATCTACATTTCAAACTAATAATATTAGGGCAATATAGGGGTGTTACATTTTTACATTAGTTGAATTCAGCAATAACTAACAACTCGGTTGTGCTACATCCAATTTTTATAGAAAAGGAAAAGTAGTGGTAAGGCTAAAGTCCAAACTAGAAGACTTATTGCATCTCCAAGATAGAAGAGTTATCGCAATTTAATATGGAAGAGCTATCGCATTCTATGGTTTAAGTTTTATTGCATATCCAAGGTAGAAGAGCTATCGCATTTTATGGTTGAAGTGTTTACTGCATTATTGTAATGACCGGAATTTCGAACACTTCATATTTAAATACCTGAATTATTTAAATATTTAAATCTTGGAATAAATGTCATTAAATTTATTTAATAAGATTTTTGAACCCCTTTTAAATCATAAGTAATGATGACAAATTTATTTTTAAAAAATGTTTACAAAAATAAATACTTCAAAAAAAAATCGATAATGTTATCGAAAATCGTTTTATCGATCAACAGCTTTTTAACCATCAAAAGTTGTTCGGATTTTTTTTTACATTCACTTATTTGCTTGGGAATTAAAGAAAATGAAATAAAAATATTTCTCCATTTAAGGAAATAAACTTTATGGATGATGTCATGCATGAGGTATGGGAAGATATTTAGCAAATGGGGTTAAATGGAAATTCTTAAAAGTTAAGTAAATGATAAAGGAGAAGTAATGTTTGTAGTTAATGTTTGGAGGGTTTTGAGGTGTTTTTGGTCTTTCCCCATCACATTATTAAGCATATATAAGGAGAGGTGCACCCTTAGGAAATAATCACAAATATTCACAAAGATTGAGATGAAGGAGGAAGGCTGAAAATGGTGGAAGTGCTTAAGCACTAATCCACTTATTATTCTCTAACTTTTTCAAAAGTTAACCAAATCTTCTCACATATCTTCTAAACTTTGGTTTTAGGCCTACGACATCATGGGGAATGATTAGAAAGTAATAAGTGGGAGGAAGTGAGAGGAAGAAGGGGTCCTTGGATGGGCCATGAGCTTGGGAAGAGGAGGAAGAAGGTGGCAGCCTTGGTTAGGAAGTGCTAAAGGTGGAACTTTAGGCTTGTGTTGATAGAAGGAGGTGGTTCTTTGGTTCTTGTGGCTTTGTGTTTGGGTTTGGAATGGATCAAAGTGAGTTATCTCACTATCTTATAAGTATATTGTTGGTGTTTAAAATGGCCACCAACACCCAATTATGTGAAAGCACCAGTATTCAGTCATAGATCTCTCATAATATAGTGTAGAGAATTTAATTGAAGAATGATAAGATTAAAACAATAAAAAAGCAAGTAAAGAAAGACACGGATTTATAGTGGTTTGGCCAACTTCGGCCTACGCCCACTTCAAAGTAATCCTTTATTTATTTATACTGCCATTACAGTTACAATGATATGAATTTCAGTAATCAAATAATGGAGTGTAGTCTAGATAGAAGGTGAACTGAAGCAGAAAGAAGATCCCTTTTCTGATGCTATGCCTGCTATACTTATAGAGGAAGACGTGTACGGATTGGACTGAAATTTTGCCAGAATAGCCTCTAGGCCCAAACTGCCTGGCCTAAAGAAACTTGGATTGACCGCTCTCTAAAATAGGGATCAGGGCCGATCCTTATGGTAGGTTCCCCATGCCATAATATAGTTATCCTCCAAGTTCTTGTTAATTGTGCATTTAGATGTTGAGTTATTGATCGATCTTTGTAGCAATATATTGCGAAAGCTGATAATGGTCGATCCCTATGAAGGGAAGAGGCCGATCCCTTTACCTTGCTCTATTTGATGTACGATCCCTAGGGTAGACTTCTTAGGGTCTCTTTTTCTTATTCTCAAAGTTTCACTTCAATTCTCCTTGTGGTTGTTGAGCTATGGAGCAATCATCATTGAGTTGTGTTGTGTATATAATGTTCAATCAGATCCCTCTATTCTGATCCTCTTTTGTAGAATGAATATTCCAATCTGATCCCTCTCCTGTAGGAGTGATAGTTCCATACTTAGCCATTTTTTAAGTGTTGTCCATCCGAATCCATACAACTATAGTCCATAGTTTCAAATATAATCGATCTCCAATCCTGATAACCATCTCTCGGGGCTTTCTTTCATAATGATCATCAAGTCCATTGGGTTAAATCCACTTATGCACTGCCTTGTCAAAAAGTGGATTAACGTATATATATGTTGTGTATAAAGTTAAAGTGACATTAACTAAGTAAAGTTGTAAAATTTGGACCCCTGTTTTTGAAAGCAAATGATAACTTTATATTGTATAGCCTCACTTCTATTACCCTCTTAAACATGTGGCATGGCCTTGACATTATGTTTAAATGGTTTTTTAGATTGCGTGTTGAATTGAAGAAAGTTTGGAAGTGTTTGAAGCAAGAATAACCATTATAAGTGCACTTTGGAATCCCTTGTTTTCGAATTTTTATAAATAACATAGTTTTTAAGTACCCTAAAGTTAGCATTTACTATAAAAATTTCAAATCTTAAATAATTTGTTTATGTGGTTAAAACTAGTCGCAAAGATTGTGCTTGTCAATGTTGTTTTATTTAGGACTTTTAACAGCATTTACAAATGTTGTAGTAAGTCGCTTATTGTTTTAAGTGTTTAAATTACGACGTTTTGACTAGCTTTTTGTAATTTAAATGATTTCTAGTTCTCTTTATTTTAGAATCTTTTTATGTAAGTTCTTATACAAATTGTATTTGAGTTTGAAAAAAAGAATAGAAGTTTAAATACAGTTTTTATTATTATTTACAAATTTAAAAAATGAAGTGCTGCAAAATGTAAAACATGTTTTTAATCAAACTTCTAAATTAATTATTTTCATGTACTATTTTACGAAGATATTTAAAACCTATTTACAAGTATTTCTAAAGTATTATTTTATATATATATAATTTTTGGCAAAGGTGACTAACTTGGCATAATACTAAAAGCCGACAAGTAAACTTATTTGTTTGTTAGATTCAAGAATGAAGTGTCTAGGCAAGGCTTTGATCCAACCAGTACTCTAACTTACCTGGCTTCACTCTTAAGCGAGGAACATAATAAGTTAAAATTTAGGAAAAGTGTTAATCTTGTTATTTACTTACTTGTTCAAAAGATAATTAAATTTTCTTAATGCTAATTGTTTATTACTTGTTTACGGAAATCATTGGTACTACATTTAACACTAAAAGCCGACGAAGTAGGTATATCTATTTTTGAGAGTTAAAGATTGATTTCGAGTAGGGACGGAGCACTAGAGCTCTAAACTGTTGTTTTTCCACTTGAACGAGGAATAGTTAAGTCGGAAATGTCAGAAACGAGTTAAGTACACGACAATTGATTTGTGTAAGCAACTAATTTTTTAACTAGATAATTGATTAGTCGACTATCGAATTAACTTATTATTAAACTTAGATCTTTAAAAAGAATGTTTTAAATATAATAAAAGTAAGTGAAATGGTTTTGGGTTTGTTGTGACCATGTGTTAATAATATTCGTCCTTAATCCTTTTTTATTATACTTATGAATGTAAATAAATCTTTAAAAGAATGTTTTAATGATAAGCATAAGTGAAATGGTTTTGGATTTGTAGTGACAATGTTTAAGTAACATTAGTCTTAAACCATTTGAATGGATTTGTGAAAGTAATTAGATCCTTAAAATGGATATTTTAAAGAAAATTATAAGTAAGGAATCTTTTAGAAAAAGATAGAAAAAGTAAAAGTTTAAAGTAGGAAATCTTGTTAATAATTTGTGAACATACTTATACCATTTGAGAAAAGTATATAAATATTTTTTGAAGTATAGGAAAAGTACAGGTTTATACGTAAGTAATCTTGTTAAATATTTGTGAATATACTCATACCATTTGAGATAAGTATATGAATAATTTTTGAAATATTGAAAGAGTACAAATGAATCCTAGAAATTGATATAAAAAAATGTGTTATTGGATAAAAGAAGTTTTACTAAAAAATAGGCTTTAATTAACAATGGGTTAATTAAAAAAAGGAATTAGAAGTCGCCTATGTGACTTGATCGTGCTTTGTGTGACTTAATTATGCTTTGTATGTTTATTTGTTTACAGAAAACATTTAGTCATAGACTTAGCACTAAAAGCCGATGAAGTAGCCTTGTTTATCTGTAGGAATTAAGACTGATGTTTACGTAGGGATATGAGCAATAGAGCTCTAACCTACGGGCTTCACTCTTGATCGAGGGATAGTGTGAGATGAAAATATCGAAAACATGATAAGTATACGAGGCTTGGCTTCCATATGCGATCATTCTCATTACCATTGAATGGCCAAATTTGTCAGTTCAGACTTGAAGAGACTGGGATCGGTAAGTGTTTTACTTACCGAAAACCACTTCAAGACTGAGATACGTGTTTTATCTCTTGGAAGTGGATATGTTCGAGATGTTGGAATCCATGAGTGGTTTTGAGATCTGTTCGAGATATGGGGATCCAATTTGTGATTCGTTATCTGTTCAAGTGATGAAGACTCTTGTTAAAGATGCCGAACGTGACCACGATATTGGAGATGGCTAAACATAGAGTAATATGCACAATCTGAGGTTTTACAGTCCCGCGATGGGGTATGTCAACTCCATATATAGAGTATGCTTATCAATTGTTACGCGCGGGAGTTGATCATACTTGGTTCTATGTGGTTCGGGTTCGCACATTCTGGCATGGGCCGGTTGTGTTTACCTTATGGTATACTTTATCTAGAAATATAAGGTGCTTGGAATATGTTTTCTAAACCTTGTGCATGGAGTTTGGATTCAGCTTTTCTGAAGAGATCTTCATGGAAAATCCAAATTGTGAATGTTCCTTATCGAATTTTATTGTACTCCTAATATGTTGTTGAATGCAATCAATGTAACCATTCCAGCTATATTATAATATTTATATTCTACACCCTAAACATTATCTATTGTATCATGATATGTACCTATTAGATGGTGGTTCTTTTGAGAGGATAATCGTTATGGAATTTCATGCGATCTCAAAAGTACTGTTATATACTATACGCATATTTCTTGAGTGTCTTATACAAACTTATGTCTGAAACTTGATTTTTGTTCTCCCTAATTTCCTCACTGCTCTTCGAGTAGTCTGAGAAAGGTAGGTTTTTGTTGATGTTCATTGAAGCTCGAGAAGACGAGTTGGATGTTTCACCTACCGTTGTATTCTTATTTCCGTTGCATTACTGTTGTATATATCAACATTTGTGAGGGCATGTTATTATAATTGTCTAGGCTGATGATAGTGCTTAGGTTTTGTAACTCTGAAATTTCTGTATCGGAGTAACCACTTTGTACTGTTGTTTTGATATTATATATTATCATTCTGCTGTGAGATTATGATATTATATTCTCTTCTTCTTATTCCATTTCCTTTTATTTTTATTTCACCCTAACTTTTCTTCTTTTCGACACTTGGATGCTCGACATGTGAATACCACGGATGTATTAATGTCAACATTCGAGAGTTGAAAAGTCAAACCATTACGATTATTAAGATAGAAGGGTTATCACATGTCTAAGATAGTAGAGCTATTACATGTCTAAGATAAAAGAGATATCACATATCTAGAATTGAATAGCTATCGTATGTTTAAGAAGCTGTCGTATTTTTATGATTAAAAGGCCATCTCATATCTAAAATTAGAAAGCTATGGCATATCAAAAATGGGAAAGCTATCACAATCTAAATGGAAGGCTATCGCATGTGTTAGATTAGAGAGTTATCACATATTTAAACTAGAAACTTATCGCATATCTAAGAATGGAAAGCTACCGCATATATAAGATTGGAGAGCTATCACATGTCTAAACTTGAAAGCTATCATATATCTAAGATGAGAAAGCCATCGCATGTCTAAAATTGGAAGGTTGTCACATGTCCAAGATCGAAGAGCTATCGAATGTCTAAATAAAAAATTATCGATGTCTAAGATGGAAAGTCATCGCATGTCTAAAATCGAAAGGCTATCACATATCTAAGATTAAAGAGCTATCACATGTCTAAACTGGATAGTTATCACATGCCCAACCTAAAAGGCTAAGTGCATCTAAAGCCGAAGTACTACCGCATGTCTAAAAGTGTTGTTGAACATCTCGATAGCATGCCATATGTTAACATCCTATTAGTGTAGATATGCCATGTCATCATAGAAGGAAGAAAAAAGAAACTCATGCCATAAGTCATCCTGATAGCATGCCACATCATAAATTGAATAGAAAGATCACAACCATCCAAGGATAGTACCCGCCATGTTCAATAATCCAATGATGTAATTTTCCTATAAATAGGCATGTACCCTCCCCTCACTGAAAATGAGCGAATTCTAAGTTCTCTTCTCTCTCATTTTTCATTTGTAAGCAAAGGATAAATAAAAACTCGAATTAGGACTTTCATGACTGTTTAGGTCAAATCATAGTTGGCAAATTGTGAATTAGGACTCTATTACTTTGTATTTGCATACTTGTCCAAGAGGAATGTATCTTGCATAAGTAACACGTAATCTTATTTCATAAGTTCTTAAGTTAGGCCAAGTCATAGGCTTAAGAGGTTGTGTTGACTCTCTAGTGTGAACTCTGCCCTCGATCGTATTTAAATAATTTAAATATTGAAGCCTGTATGGACATTGCTGAAGTACACTATCAAGCACAAGTTCAAAACTTATATATCATTTAGGTGAAATCCAAATTCTAATCTATTTTAAGCTTACCTAGTGATGATATTTTGTAGTCAGATTCTTTCCATCATCATTGTATCAATTGGATATCTAGACTTTGGTCGAAGGTCAAAAACTACTGATATTCGTATTTAGTTGCCTAGACCGGTTTAAAGTCCATGATTTAATTCGATAAATTTATCGATTAACCATTTTACTTCAGCCAGAGATTTTGACTTTAAGTTAATTATCGATTTACTGATACTAATCTTCTACAACGAAGGTGACAAATCCTCTATTGGGTAATGTTTCACCCAACTATGGTCTTAACAAGGTCGTCATACCAAGTGTTTAAACATAATCGAAGTAAGACTATTGTGCATCATTACCATGAGATTCTTTATTGACTTAATTGTATTAACCTACAGAAGATTCTCGTCGGCTCGTTCTATGATTGTTCCAAACAACTACAAGTATATAACTCCTTAGTTCCCCCAACGGTCATGAGTAAATCATCTTTTATCGTATAGAGAGGGTTACTCTAGTCTCAATAGATATATCAGTATCGTTTTCTCAATGCATTTTGACTAGGAACATTTACGGAATTAGTGTTTCTATATATTGATTCAATGCTCATGGTTATGAACACAGTTGTAAAAATAATCGATAAAACACTTCTTTTAAGAATTTTTATCCTATACATATTTAATTTAATTATTATCATTTTTCATATCTCTATATAACAAAATTAGAAAAAGAAAATAAAATTAGATGAATATTCCATTTCGAATAAGATTCATTTATAAAAGTAAAGTTATACAATAATTACACAATTGCCTTTAGGTCGCACCCTTAACCTTATCGATCTTCCACTTCCATTTTGGATCAATTATGGTTCCTCATGCCCATACCTTCGATTGGTCTACTCAAAACTAGACCAAGAACGGGACTTAAAGAATGGGTATGATTTTTATATAGTATCTACTTTTAGATTATGCTTCCCTATTACTGATAAACTATGCATATCGCGGGTTCATTACAGAGATCATATCTCGATTTCATTTTCAAGATGTTGGTTCATGTTGCATTCTATATTTCATGTTTGTAATCCCAATACATTACTAGATTTTCAATGGTGGAAGCCACCCGAGCTCTTTTATAAATTTGCGCAATATGTTGCTTTCACTGCGACGCCATTCTAGGCTATGTACTTAAACTTTATAATTTAATTTGCGGCAATCTCTCATTTGGAATATTTCCAAATGAAAGCTTATTAATTAAGGTTGAAAAAGATTTAAGATTGGCTTACTAATATGATATCAGTTATTAAGTTCAAGTTCGAACACTCCTTCATTAGAAGGTTGTTGTTTCCATAAACTAATCAAGAATTTTCTTAACTATCAATTAGTGATTTTTTTCTCAAATTTGATATTCACTAGATACACCAAGTGTATAAGCAAAAACTAATGTGTCACATAACATTGCCTATATGACGATCCTTATTGCCTGTGCAAAAGGGATTTACATCATATTTTCCATATTAAATTTTTTAATGTAGTGTCTATGTATATAGAATGAGACAACCTAGACATCCTCTTATATGAAGTGTATGAGATGTCTCTTTCAAATCCTTTATCGAGAATTAAAAAACCAAACTAAAATTGATTTTAACACGAGTACAACATTAACAATCAATAGTATGCTGTTTACCTATATAATATAAGAAAAGTAAGTTTGATTTTCTCTCTTACAAACATGCACTTCCTTTGCATTTTGATTGAAATCAAACTATTTGATTTTGTGTCAAAATATTTGCTCAGCACTAGATATTTATCGGATGTCAATGTTGTAGCATGTAATGACTCGTAATTTTATCACTTGAATTTGAAATATTTAATTAATTTTAAATATTCAAATATATGTTTATTAAACATAAATAATCATGTTTTATGTGATAAATAATAATACTGATCTTATTTTGGAAAAGCGTTTACAAAAATATATTCTTTGGAAAAATATCGATAAAGTGATCAAAAATCATTTTATCGATAAACAGCTTTTTAACCATCAAAAGTCATGAACAATTTTTTTTACATACACTTATTTAACTATTAAAAAAATAAGTAATAAAGATATTTTCTCATTTTTTGAAATAAAATAATTATGCATCATTTTCAAAAATGAGCATATAAGGAAATTTTGGTATTTTGGATATTTAAATATTCAAGTAATTATTTTTAAATGGTAAATAATTCATTTTAATTTTTATTTAATGATAATAAGTGATTTATAATGGTTTTATAAATATATATAAACTTGTTTTATAAAGATATATAAACTTCGTCGCATATTGGCAGTTCGATGTCGTATTTTTATAAATGGATTTTAATATTATTTAATATGGTTTTATGGTTTAAATAATCTTGCTTTAATTATTTAAAGATGATAAGAAATTTATTTTTAAGTTTTGTTTACTTAAATAAATAGTTTGATTAAAAACTAAAAAATACGACAGGTATTCGGGTTTCGAATTCACAAAGCGTTGTCGAGTAGAAGTTATGCAACGTTATAAGTTATATTTGACATACATACGCATATATACATGAACACGCATACATTAACACATGTATATAAACATATACATACATATACATACATGTATACATTTAATTTAAAATAAAAAAAAGGGTTTACTTTTAAAAAGCAAACTACACATCACTTACACAAGTACATGGAGGAGCACATGAAGGGGAGTGGGATAGGAACATAGAAGCGGGGTGGTGTTTGTAAGAGATATTTTGCAAAGTTTTTCTATAAATACACATACATACCTCTTCATTTCTAAAACAATCACTTCTTCATCTTCTTCTTCACTTTCTTTCTCCTCTCCTCTTTAATGGCCTATGACCGAGATCATGGTGGTATAGAAGGGCAAGGCTATGAGCCAAGGAGGGAGAAAGGGTGGTGGACGTGACCTAAGTGGTGATGGAGGATATAGCCTGTGAGTATGAAGTGTTGGTGGAAGGTGTCCTTGATCAAGATGATGGAGAGTGGTCATGGAAGAGCACACACAAGCCTAGGCCGAGCATATTAAGGTCCAAGAGCAAGCTCCAGAGGTCCCAAAGCAAAGAAAAGGGAAGGAAGTGCTGCTGAAGTACCGTCAAATTTATTTCAAGTAGCTTCGAAAATAGATTGGTGGAGTGGAAATCGATATTGAGTGCTCGACATTCGTAATTATGAACATCTATAATTATTTCAAGCATGATAGTATAACCATTTGATATATTTGATAATTTATTATGGATGTTTGAAAATTGGTTGACTATATGATTGATAATTAGGTTGTGATAAATATAACCAATAATGGAAAAAACATGATTATCCAAAATAAAAATGGTTAGTTAATTAACCGTAGCTAATTTGTGAAAAATAAATCCATATTAATATGTGTATGGAGTTTATTAAGCCATTTTATGGTTTTGAATATAAAAAGGTTGAAAATGAATATTATAATAATATAATATGGAATAAAGTGGAAAATGAGTTTTATTGTAGTAAAAATAGTTTGAAATGATTTAAAATGGTTTCTATGATATTTTAAACATCTTAACAAGTTTCGAGAAAGTTTAATAAAGTTTGAAAAATAGAGCCAAATCGAGCTCGTCGCGTGGCGATAGTTCATAATTTTCTGACCTGAAAGTTATATCAATGTGTAGGATTCAATATAAATCGAAATTCTTTGACGTAAGAATTTTCCGAAACCATGTGGGTATAGTTTTCAAAGAAAAGAAGAAAATAAAGATTTCATTTAGTAGAATTTGGAATACGTCAAAATCAAGTTTTCAAAAACATCACATTTTGGGAGCTCGGAAGCCAAAGTGGTAAATTCTTTAAAAATAGATATTTTAAAATCACTAAAAATATGAAATAAATTCCATAAATACGTTAAAATGTTTTAAAGAAGATTTGAGTTATAAAAATAGACTTATATGAAATGGAATTAGTGTTTTGATCAAAGAAGGTTTAAAAGCACTATTCAAAGCGGTTTTTGCAATAGTTTTCGGTAACTTTTGCAAATCATGATTTTAACTAAATTATTACTAGGACAATATCCTAATTTGATCTATGACTATGAGTCTTTATAATATGTTGGGAGCTAATGAAACTATTTTAGTAAAATTTAATTGCCTCAATTCCCAAGCCATCGCGCCAAAAACTCGGGTTCCTTTTGGATTTCCTTCTTGATCTATTCTTCCTCGATCATTTTAGTAATCTTCTTAAATGAATAATTAAGTATTTTGAAGATGATTTGGAAGTTTTATGTGTATTTTAAAGGAATTAATAATAAATGGTTAAAGGAAAATTATTTTAAAAAATATTTCGTATAGTGTTTAGAGTTAATCAAATAACTTGGCCATTTATGCATGACAGAGAGAAAATCTCCAGACTAGACCTTGGACAACCAGTGTATGGGTTCCACTCTGGCGATCTGAACTGGCCCAACGGAAGGGATGGTTAATTTTATATATTTAAACCGCATTTTCTTATGTTAAAAGAAAAGAGAAATGTAGTTTTTCAAAAGTTAAACAAGATTTTAAAATATGATTTTGGTGGTATAGAAAATATCTTAGTTAAACTCTTTATTAAATTCCGAGGAAGGAACTCGTACTATCCATATGAATTTAAAAGTATATTTCACCATAATTCGATAAATAGTACAGGTTGAATGCGGAAATTGGAATTGAGTATAATTAGCCTAATCTTTATTTCTACTCGATACTAATTGATTTGGGTTTACACCAAAGGATGTCTTAAATAACATCATTTTTGACCCATTTAAAAGTTTTGATTTGAGATAAGAAATCTTTGTTAAGATTTAAATAAATGATTTGAAATGTTTTTCTAAGTAAAAGGTGAAATGATTTGGAATTATTCCAAGATTGAAGTGGTTTAATTAATTAGAGAATTTGATAAATGAAATTTATACACTCTTAAAAGATAAACGAATAGTTTAAAAGAATATATCTTTGAAATATATTTGATTTGATAAAAAGATAAATTGATTGGATGTTGTTTGATAATCACTTATATACTTGACATCTTTTTATCAATGACCGGTTCGAAGAAACCGGGGTCGGATTTTGGTAATTCCTATTTAAAAACCACTTCGAGCTGATATACGTGTTCGAAAGTGAAGACATGTTGAAGATAATGATTTGAAGACAGAGATCTTCATGATGTAGGGCTGCTTGCGACCTTTGGATTAATCCCTAAACAGGAAGTAGTAGGAGGAGCACCTTCGGTTTTTCCTCCACCTGGACAATTTGCATGGATACTAATTCTATGGGTTATTCCCCAAACAGGAAGTAGTAGGAGGAGCATCTTTGGTTTGTCCTTCACCTCGACAACTTGTATGAATGAATGCTTGACATTGTATTTCTAAAACTACGTACATTGATCTCCGCAAACGTACATATATTTGGTGATGTTGGAGGTAACTCCTCCTATACTTAACACCCTTCTTTGAGACGTACGAGCTCAAAGGTTGTACTTTTGTAGAAATCAATAATGCGTCGTTAGAAATAGAAATTTGGCATTTTAAGTGGAATTTGTTTTGTGAAAAGAAAAAGCATGGCTTTGTTGAAATAAGAGCGTAGTTTATGAGCCTCACATCTCAGGAATGATATGAGATACTATGTGGTCTGTAGGATCTAGTAGTGTCTGGATCCTCAATGGTTTAAATGGGCAGGTATTATAGGCTCGATTGAGAAAGAGCAAAGCCACCATAATATGTTGTTCCCTAGTAGTGTAACAATGCAGTATAGAGGCTTACTTGAGAAAAGTAAATAGTCACCAGGGATTAGGATTATTATGCGTGGATTTCACATCGGAGGAAATGGCCACCAGTTCCCTATCATGTCGGAAATCCAATTCCAATACGAGCTTTATGGTTTTGGTTATATTCCCAAAATAGTTGTAATGCTTTGCAAACATTTAAGCTACCCTTTGATATAATATACATCGTTTGACATTATCCGGATATTGATACCTACTTTATGTATATATTAATTTAAAAAGCGTTTTCAAATCACTGTCATTAATGATAATATCAAAAAAAATTGGTATAAAGTATTTTGATTATCGTAAGATAAAAATCCATCCGTTTTTATATACATCGTAGTCTTACGAGATACCTTTCTTTCCAATGGTTTTGATTGGCATCAATCTAATCTATGACACTGTCATATACATTTGTAATTTTAATTTCCTCATGCTGGTTTATTAAGGCTGATCCGGGTGTTTTTAATACTCGGGTCAGATCCGAGTAATTTCAGGTTTAGCTAAAGATTCTTGGAGTTTCCAAAGGCGAGCTGGAGATCTTCATCAACGTGTGGACTTGTTCTGTTGTTTTTCTAGCATTTGTAAGGACAGTGGATTTACAACTATTCAGGCTAAATCTAAGTTAGACTCTGATATTGTATTCAAACTTTTCGCTGTAAAATATTTTATGGTTAATAATATATGACTATTTCATTCATTTGAGATTCTGTTTTCTACTCTGTTCTGTGTTATTTTTGTTTTACCTCTTAACTATTTGACTTATGGTTCAATTCGTGTTGGACATGTGTGGTTTATTATTAACTTAAACTGTATGGAAAAGTGGGTCGTTACATATCCGCTCTTAGAACATATTCAAAAGATCTATAAACTATGTTATCACTCCAATGACTCGAGATATGTTTACCTCTATATGCAAACAGTCGCTTCTAAATTATCATTTAGAATTTCTATTTCAACGTCAATATGCCAAAAATCAAAGTCGAATTGTGAAATAATTATGAGTAGAATTTGATCAAACATTCGAAGTGACTATCAAAATTACTTCACCAATTTCAACATTTGAAATCAATATATCATTTTCTTTCAACATAGATTTATATAATTCCAGCTGCATTTCTTCATCTTGAAGACTCGATTGCGACCGATGGATCATATCCTTTCAAGTACAATTACCAAAATCATATTTTTGTTATTATACTTGGAATTTATTTTGGACTTAAAGCCAAGCAAGCCAGAACAATAACAACATAAACCCAAACAATAAAAAACAAGCAACAAATAGGTAACAACAAAAAATAATTAAGAAAGCAATAGACAAGAAACAAATAAGTAACCAAATAACCAAGCAACCAACTAATAAAAAAAAAACAATCAAGCAAAAAAGCAGTAACTACAACCAACTTCAAACTGTCATACATACACAATCTGTAAAACTATAATGATCATCGTCTATAATAAATGATGAGTAACACCAAGGGATTGTAATAAAGGAAAGGACTCGAACAGGAATAAATGCCTATGCTATTAAAGAAATAAAATGCAAAAGATAAATTGTTGGTAAGTATATCTTTTCATTTTTTTATCAATCTTTAATTTAGTTTGTTTAGTATATTTTAGTCGATAACTTTTTTATCAATTAGAGAATCAATGCAAATTTATTAATGTGTTTTTTAAGGACCCACCCAAGGGAAAAGCACCATATTAATTTTATTAAAGTAGTTTATTATAATATTACATATGCTTTTGTACTTGTAGAATAGATTATTTGTTTCTCTAATAAGGCTCCCATTAGATTATACATCTTTTAAAAATCCCTAAACGAAATGCTAGAATTTCGTAAATTCTGCTAGTGGGTATTAAGATCCATTTATCGTGGTAGTATAACATTTAGGGTGCTCAACAAATTCTAGTCCCATACGTGGGTTGTAGAATTATGGATCTTAAGACTAATTTAGTAGTAGAGGGGGGACGAATAGTGTTTTTAAACTTAGGTAAATTTTTTAATTTTCTTTCAAGTTTGATATTAAATCATGGACTATCAAAATAGAATTTTACTAACAATTAATCATAGATAAAAATAAAAGTGATAAAGTAAAGAGTTAGAGAGATGACACCAACGATTTTATAATGGTTTGTATTTCTTCTACATCCAGCCTCAGACGATTTCTTGTATATATTTCTTTTCAAATGCCAATGTTTAACGGGGCAGAAGTCCAAATCTAAATACAATCTCGATTTCGAGGCTACGAGATACACCTTCCTGAATTTCCAAGCTTAGGGTGGACTCACTTGATTTGACCGGACTACAAGCACACTTACTTAATTTGAATCGGGCTACAAGCACGCCGACTTAATTTGAATGGGCTACAAGCACACCCATTTGATTTGAATATGCTACAAACACACCCAAGGAAACAAAAATAGAATTGATAGTTTTTCTAAAGAAAATTTTTTGTACTTTGAATACAATGGATCATATAGCCTCTTAGATAGTTCTTTGATCTTTGAATTAAGAGAGAGATTCTTCCAAAACAACAAGAAAGTAGTATTGAATCAATACAATGAAGTGTGAATTGATTCTTTATAATTTTGAAGAGAATAAGCTATATTTTTCAAGAGAATTTTCAAGAGAGTAAGAGGAAGGAAGAACGAAAGCAAATAGTTATTAACAAAATAGTTTACACTCCCCTTTATATACCAAATGAACAGATGTGTCCATTCGTGAAGAGTTGCAATGAATAGACACTTCCTTTCAAAAATTTAAAAAACCAATTGGCACCATGTATGTTGACATACCCGATACCTATATGCCGATACATATTAGTTAAAAATGAAAGCTATTTTATTCTAAGTTATTTGGAAAATCATATACTTCGTAAAAATATTCGATACTGTGTAAAATAGTTTGAACATAGTTTATAAGCATTTTAAACTTTGAAAAACTTTTATAAACAAATTTATTTTAATTAAAAAACAAAAAAGATTAGAAAATTGGAGATAGAGATTAAAGATTGCTATCGAGGATTTTAATAATATATGCTATGACTCTATACACTAAGCTATAACCTTGAGATCTTCACATCTTAGTCTTTGAACTCATGAGTCTTCATGTTTATTTCTTGAGTGTTTATACTGTACAGTCTTCGATTTAACACTTATTAATATTCTGCACTATACATTATATAACTTGGAAAAACATTAGTATCTATATTTTATATGTCTGTATATGTTTGTATGTGGTTGTTGTCATCAAAATAAATAATTGAAGTATAACACGATAAACGGTAGATACCACCTTACTATCTATACCTAGTATATAAGTTATAACTATACATACAATTTCCCTTATCATCTTTATGACCATGAGGGTGCTTAATAAATCATAAAGTAAATTGACACTCATAACCCATTATTTTGTGATTGCCTAAGGATAATTTTGCAACCCTTGAGGATGCTCAACAAAGTTGTGAAATATTTTTAACAATCTAAGGACAATATCGACATCACTGTAAATATTTTATGGCTTGAAGGTCTTAACACATAAACATGTATAATACTCTAGTTATGCTGTAAATTATAGAGAATAGCATTATTTTAGATTCATAATCTAAAAATAATAATAATCAGTATAAGGAATAATAATTATTCACTATAATCAATGATATCCTTTGCCATTTTATATGTATATGCAATTATATAAATATGAATTTATTCCTTACACCATAATGTGTTTTATTTCAATTTTGACTTTAAGGATAGTATTTTGTTTCCTATACATTATATAGTATTCTTTTATTTGATTGTAATGTTTGTATAAAATTTAATCTTATATATATACATGAATATATCGTAACTAACTACTATTACAACTTTATTACAACCATTTACGAACTATAACTTTTATTGTTCATATTATAATTTAAAATTATTTTAAATTTATTTATCTATAACTTTTATAATTCTTAGCTCAAAACAATTTCAAATTTATTCATTTATAAATTTTGAATTTAAACAATTTTAAATTAAAACAATTTTAAATTTATTTATTTATAACCTTTATAAATACAAATTTGAAATAATTTAAATTTTATTTCTAAATTTTATAAATTTTAATTTTAAATTAAAAAAATTATAAATTAATTTGCATATAACTTTTACGAATAAAAATTTAAAATAAATTAATTTTTTATATCCTTTGTGGATTATTAGTTTAAACTTAAGCTAATTTTAAATTCAAATTATATATATTAACAGAATCAATTTTTTGATACCATTGTTGGATAAGGTGCATCAAGCAACAGGGTAAAAGGAGGCAAATTTCAAAAAATCATATTTAAATCATCTGCACTGGATCTTTTGTACTGTTATCATAAAAAATGTTGTTAACGTCAAACCATATTTAACTTCTAGGATATAAAAAGAGTTTTAATGTTTAATATTTAATTTTATTATACTTTGATTATTATTATTTTCAAGTTTTAATTTTTGTTTTTACACTGTTAAACTAAAAGTTAATTTTATATTTACTTTGTTTCTTTTATGTTGAATTTGATTTGAATTTAATGTTACTGATAATATCATCGTATCAACATTATGGTTTGATTTATAATGTAATTATTTACTCAAAACTTAACATGATAACTTATTATTAATTTAAATAACATTTATTCAATTGTAAATATAACATAATTTCATATGTGTCCATGTATGTTTTAATATATGATAAATTGATATTATACATTTAAATGGTTATAATTCTTTTCAATTTAAACAGTAAATATTCAGATTAAATGAATAATGCCTTAATATGTTAAATTCTGATTAATGGTGTTGATATGTAAATATTTAACAGTGATATCAATAATAAAATGTATAATTTATAATATTGTATGTAAGTATATAACTTAATTTCAAACAATATCAACATGTTCAAAATTTAATGATGAGCTCATCAGCCCAAGTCGTACATAAAAAGAAGCTTATATATGAGAGTTTTACTAGTTTGAATATTCAAGGGTAAATTTATAATTTGTAAAATTAAAGGCTTTTAGAAATAAAATTATCTTCTTATTCTCCCTTCAAACCCTATCTACTATTCCCCATTTTTCTTCAAGTTTCCTGCACCACTCAGACTATTAAAGAAATCACTGTCACCTCTGTCGCACTCCTTATATTGAGTTGAGTTCAACAGTACATTCCACATTAAGCTCGGTTGCCATCCCTAAACCATTGATCTGAAACCAACCTCGTTGTCACCATTGTCGGTCTAAGCTTGAGTCAATACACCCTTCTTCTACTGCCTGCGGTTATGATGATGAGTTGAATGAAGCCATAAGTAATGCTTTTGTTGTGGCATTAACATTAGCGATGTGCAGCTTGGGTATCATGCACGGATATGAACATATACAACACACTGAAAAATAATTATTTTTACAGAATCCAAATAAATCAGTTTAAAACAATTTTATAAATTGATTTTAGGAAAAGTAATTTGAAAATTTTTCTTTGATAATCCTGATAGTCATATGAACCTACATCCATCGCTTCACCATCAAAGGAGCTCATTGATAACATAATGGTGGATTCACAAAGTCCATCATTAAAGTATAATTTATTTTTTGAAGAGAGAACAAACTCTATGTGTTTAGAATATAAGACCTGTATGTATATTTTATAGCATCAATTGGCTATGCAAAATATCTTACGTTAATCCACTATTCAAGGTGTGGCTCATTATAAATGAGATATTATCTCATTTAATTTGTTAAACACATTTAATTAGTTTATACTCATACAAATTTTAGCCCACCTTATTTTAAAATATTTTTAAAATTTTCAGCTACCAAAATTTTATATATATATATATAATTTAAATTATTATTAACTTAAAAATAACTAAATAACTATATTACAGTGATATATTATAATAATTAATTTTAGGCCTTTGAATAATATTTAAACAACTTAAATATTAAACTTGCACGAACTTTGCTGAAGCAAATAATGGACATGAGTTCAGTTGCTTACATATTTATAGGTTAAAATCTAATTTCTTATCTTTTAAAGCGATGCCCTTAAGCAACGATATATTACGCACGTATCTATTTGTTATTATTGTATCATTCAGATATCTAGAACCTGGCCAATAACCAAAACTTTAATAATATCCATATTTAATTGTGAATGCCAACATTAAAGTCCTTGGTTCAATCTGGTAACATATATGTATACCAACTAACTAGATTTGACCAAGGACTTTGACTTTAAGTCGACTAACAATTAAAGTGGTACTAACTTTCTATTTGAATGAGATGAATCCTCTTTTTAACAGTGTTTCACTTCAAATGGTTCAACTTATACTCAATTATGGCCTTAACACAATCATAGTTTTCCAATGAATGATTATAATAAATTTGTAGTCCAGACAATTAAGATATGTAGTATTTTAAAGTTAAAAGATTACCACACATCATCACGTGCGATCTTCAGTTTGGCCTTTAACCTATAAGACTTTCGGTGAGTTATTTTATAATTGTTCCAAACAACTACATATGTAACCCCTTGTTTCTTAAAATGATCATGAGTAATTCATCGTCCATTATATGAAGATCATTACATACACAAGTGTTAACAAACATATCAATTCCCGTTCTCGATACATCAAATTAAGAACAGTTATGGATAAGTATTTAGTTTATACAATTCACTACCCTGATTACGAATACATTTGTGGCCATAACTGATTGAATAATTTTCCTAAGGATTTTCTACTTGTATATATTTATATTTTAATATATTCAAATGTTGCAATGGATATAGTAAAAAAATTAATCTCAAAAGCTTAATTTATTTCGAAAAAGATTGGGTACAAGAGTTAAGTCATATAATCAAATTATTTAATTTCTCCTATGCACACCCTTAACCTATCATGTTTATATGTGTTTAACTTGTTGAATGCAGGAGTAGGTGTAACATCACCCGTTTGAGACTAGAGTATGAACGTCGATGATGCTATAGTCCTCACCCGAATTATCTTCAAACGACGAAAGTGAGTACAATTTATTAACAATACCAATAAAGTAAACAAAACAGCTAAATATTTTCATTACATCATATATTTTCCTTAACATTCTTGACATATACATCAATCGCAATTAAACCCGGAAACATGACCAAGGGGTCAAATATAGCAGAATAACATCATTAAAAAAATCTTTATTAGCTAAAAGCCTCTTGCTCCATCTTTGATCTTCGTACTACGACTCTTTTTTTATATTTGTCTACTTCCATAAACTTAGCATACTCAAATGAGCTCTAGTAAGATTATGGGGGGAGAACAATAATAAAAATATGGATCAGGCATAAAGTCTAGTGTGAATAATTCTTACCCAAAAACAATCATATAGTGAGACCAAACTATACTGCACAGGTTGGGTTTCACTCTCACTATTTAAACATCAAGAATGGAACATTCAAAATACTAACATCATTGGTTCTTAACTACGTTTGCATCTAGCGCTTCCATAAGCAGCCCCCATTACTTATGCACCCCCGGTGTAGTCCCTACTCGATTCTCAATTTAGTTCATTCTTTCATTTCATTATAATACTTTACTACCGCGCACCTTACATAGTCCCTACCTGGTTTTTTATTACTACGCCCCACGTAGATCCTACTTATTATAATTATTATTTCCTTTGAAGTGTTTAATATTGCGCTCCCACATAGTTCTTATTCATTTCTTTTTAGCAATTTAATACCATGCCCCGTGTGGTAGAATGCATTTCTTTACCTCACCTAGGTGTGCATTCGTGAATGCCTCTCCTCATCTTCCCAAGGTGTGCAACCACTTTAAACATTTGTTTAACTTATGGAACAACCCCGTAGTCTCTGGAAGTTGAATGCCCTTCCCTACCTTCATAAAGTGTGCATTTGATTGAGCGTCCCCACCTGACATCGAGAGCCTTTCCAACCTTATTTCTAACTCAGGATCCCTTACCATTCTTGACTTGGCTTCTCCTCGAGTCTCGCATATTTGTCTTTTATTACGTTTCGTTTACTACTTTTCTTGGTGCAGTACTACCCTACCCCAACACTGAGGGCTTCCCACTTTTCTTATTAAGTGTTCCCTTCCCAATCATGGTGCAACATGACCCCTTCATGCAATGCGTGTTACTTATAAATATAGAGCCATCGCCTCCAATGCCATTTTAGACAAACTCTGACATCCCTGATAATGTCTTTACACATGTCATTACCTTATTTGTCCTTAATTTACTTTCTGTTATCTGTTGTGTCCTTTTTCTTTCTTTTTAGCAAACGATTTGTATCTAGTTTCCCTTTTACCTAACACATATTAATATATATTTTTCCCATATAATTTTATTTTCTTGCGTTCCTGCAGACCCACCATGCCCAAGTGCAATTCTTAGCCCTTTTTGGTTCATTATCTTTAAAGAAATCTTGATAAATTCCTAAAAAATTGTGAATACCTATTCTAACACACTTAATCTTTATATGGATTTTGAAGGGTGTTTCCTTATTTATTTTTGCACACCTTCAATAAATCATACAAAATCATATAAGATTAAGAAATTTCTCAAACTAAAACCTCATCTCTGAAACTAGGATTACAACATCATATAAAGTTCCCATTATCTTTCGAAATCATTAAAGCATGGGGGACACATCTAAACATCTCATGTTTATCTATTCTTTCCAAAAACATTCATTACACCTTTATGTTTGTTAACAAAAATCCATATGAATCCCATCATACTTGAAACATACAAATCTAAGCCGAAACCATATACTAGATACTAGGGTAGAAAGGTTAAGTATTACTTGTCTAGATCTTTAAGATGTCTAGCTTTAGTCTTCTTAATCCCCTTTAGCTTGAGTTTTCTTTAACTTCTTCCTGTCTATCTTCCCTATGCCACCACCATTAAAGTTCTTCCTTAGATTTTATTTTATTTTTTGGTAGGATGAAATGAATGAATAGAAAAGAGATGTTTGTTATTCCAAATAATTTAGGCTTGGGCCCTCATACCCCTTTTCCATTTATTTATTTCCCCATGCTTCTCTTATTTAGCCGTCATTGCTTTTTAATTAATTTTATTTGATTAATTTAGATTTATGTTCATTACATTCTTCCCTCTTTAAAGAAATTTTGCCTTTAAGGTTCATGTGTGTGTGTGTGTGTGTGTGTGTGTTTGTGTATGTATAGTCTATAGCAGTACAACTCAATGCATAGCTCATGCGCTAATCATGCAGCGACCAATTTTTTTATTGTTTCTAATGGGAATGTTTAGTTTATTTAAATATCCAGATTATATTCGAATTTAATAAATAATAAGAAAATCAAATATTAATAAAATGACTCGATTTTTGTTGTAGTATTTTTATTTATTTGATTTTTTGATGATTTTTAATTTAGAAAACATTTAATTTGTCGTTTGACGTATTTTATAACAAACGGTGGTATTTTTAGATTTTTACAGAATAAGATAAGTAGTGTATATTATTTTTGTTTTGAGACCGTGTTGCACTTTTGTGTGTAATCGTATTTTTTATCATTCCCTGTTCGTATGCAAACGAAATTCTGTGCGGCGAGATGTCGGAAATTGTAAAATGAAGTACCTCTACTGTAAGACAATTCAACATGCTTTACTTCTCATTTCCTCTTCCACTTATCTTTTTATCTCTTCCAGTAAACAAAGAAAGTAAGCAACTCAAAACTTTAAAAATCAATATCTAATTATATACTGTACTAAAAATGGTAAAATAAGGATCTTTGGGTTAGTGGTGAGAAGATCTTCAATCCATGTGAGTATGGTGAGGTTCAGTGAAGTTTTTGCGGGATCGATGGTTTGGTCGAGGCTAAATTTGAGATTAGGGTTAGAAATTTCTTGAATTATAGGCAATGATAGTGATCGGGGTTGGCTGCATTGGATTTTTGGTATGGAGGAGCAGCTTTGGTTGAAATTTTGCGAAGCTCGTAGGAGCCTGGGGTGGTGAGACATGTACGGTCGATGTGGTGTTGTTTCATGTCGCTTTTGGGTAGGATGGACTGAGTGTTGCAATGAGGGGATGGATGCGGAGAGCATGAGAGGTAGATTCATTGCAATTGGCGAATTGGTGTTTATGGAGTGTGAAGGGAGACTTTGGGTATAGATGTTTCAGCCACGACAATGAATCATGTACAGGTGCATGATTTTGAAAAGGGGAGGGAAGAAGTATTTGTGGAGGATTGATTTAAGATGGTAATTAAGTGTATAATTAAATAACTAGTTGTTTTAAATCAATCTCATAACTTATAAATTGAATAACCTTTACATACGAGGTCCAATCGAGATGTAGGCTTTTGCATTGCGCTTGTAATAGAGATAGTTATGTGCTGAAACTAGTTTCTTCAAATTTGAAGAAAGTGAAATTTTAGGTTAAAATTGAATGTTCAATTTTAGTTCAAATAGGAACGCTTCGGCGTCAACGGAATTTCGATGGGTTATCCCACATCTGAACGGTTACTATGATGATATATAGTAGATAATATTATTTGTTTTGTGTTAAAATGTTTTATTGGCTTGGTTTTGTTAAATTTTCGCTCTAAAAAGCGAATGACATTTAAAATAAAATACAGAGAATTCTCACTGTTGTGATTTTAAATTCCCAATATGTACCGGTTGATTTTAATTTCAGTCCTATACTTATTATATGAATTGTTGAATGCTAAAATTTGATGGTTTGGCCATATTGGATGTGACAAGGACATATGTAAAAAGTTCAGCTTTTTAGTGATGAAAGTAAAAATAGCATTGGTTAAGTGCTATGAAGGCCATTGGCCTCCTTATAGTATTTTGAAATAATATCAATTGTTATTTTGATTTGCGAATGGTTTTTATTTGAAAAACGATTTTTAAATCTAGCATTTGGATTTTCATGATATTTTATTTTAAAAGGATAGTTTTTGTACTTTTCAATTTTTCTCTAACCTTTTTGTAGATATTATAAAAGTATTTTGGAAAGTATTGATTTTTATAGAAAAGTTATTATATTAATAAATAATTGTTTTAAAAGAAAATAAAGGGGTTTATCTACTATACTTAAGTGATTCTATTTTAAAAACAGATAAAAATATTTTGGAATAAACATGTGACACGTTTTATCACCGGTCAACCGCCTTTCCTCAAGCGGTCGACCCGCCCAAGTAAGGCGTTCGATCGATCTTAGCGTTTTTAACCTTTTTGTAGATATTATAAAAGTAATTTGGAAAGTATTGATTTTTATAGAAAAGTTATTATATTAATAAATAATTGTTTTAAAAGAAAATAAAGGGGTTTATCTACTATACTTAAGTGATTCTATTTTAAAACCAGATAAAAATATTTTGGAATAAACATGTGACACGTTTTATCACTGGTCAACCGCCCTTCCTCAAGCGGTCGACCCGCCCAAGTAAGGCGTTCGATCGATCTTAGCGTTTTTGGAACATATTGTTTTTTTTTCGTTTTTAATTTTATTTAATTCCTTATTAAATTTTAACATTTACGTTTAATATAACGTTTACTTAAACTCTAAGTTTGTAACTAATATATTTTCAAATGCTAACATATTTAATAATATTTTAAATTTCAAATGTTAACATTAATTTAAATTTGAGTTTGAATTCCATTCGAATTATTTTAAGTTCGAAAACTTCCAATGTCAATAACTTTTCCATTTGAGCTCCGATTACAAAACTTTATATAAAATCACCACAAACGCAATGGTGTAACTTTCATGGCCAACTTCTGACTTTTACAAAATTTTCATTTTTACCTTATTATTAATTATTAATTTCTTATTAATTTTTACCGTGTGTTACACCTGCTACTAATCACCATGCTTCACTTAAAAATCATGTTTTCAATTCATGTACCATGCAAAACCAATTAAAATCAACCCCTATTTCACCTCCTAATGCATTACTTCCTCTATCATCTAATCCTTACTTTGTTTTCAATGTTATCCCTTAAGACAATTATGAACTAGAACCCACTACCCAAACAACTTACTATCAAACTATTCAAATTACCAATCGCTTAATGCTACTTCACAAACCGATAACTCTTCAAACAAAAGCCATCAGACATGAATACCACATCTGCATCCCTCTCATCCACTTTTACCAATTTTCAAGCAAGCAAATCCACGCCCTATCTTTCATTTAATCTCCTTATAAATTATCTTTCCCAATTTTCAGTTTTTAAAATAAAATATATAAAACGGTTAATATCTAAAATGATTACCAGAAACTGACTGCTAAAATCACTGCGGAAGAATATATAAAACGATTAAATCAATGAATTCTGCCAGCTATGGACGGCCTGATGGTTTCGATGCTACATTATTTAGAGAACATTGTGACATATTGGGTTAGACAAGACTAAAGCTATTTAATATTTCTACAAATTTTCAAACTTCCTTCTAGAGTGAATGCAACTACCCTGGCCCTTAGAGTATCTCCAACAGGTTGTCCGCACTTTGGAAGCACTCCAACAGGGTTCCAGAATATGTGATAGTGTAGAAAGAGGGGGTTATAATATGGGAAAGGGGGATTCGGCGAGGCGCCTGTTCAACAGGTGCCTCACAATGAGGCGCCTGTTCAACAGGCGCCTGGTATCCAGGTGCCTGTTTAACAGGCGCCCACTTAATCCCCCTCCCATGATCGCCTCCAACGGCCATATTTCCCCTTCAAATACAACTCCCACTCTTCTTCCCTTCACAACCAATTTCCTTCATCCATCACAATTTTTTACTACCTCTAATCTCAACTGAAAATGTACTCCAATTTCGACGTGCTGCAGGGTCCAGTTTTGAAGACTACGACTTACAAGATATTAGGTTTCGATTGAGGGAGAAGTAACTAATGCAAGTTGGAGCGCTGCGGAAGACTATGATCTTTGCTACATTTACTGTGCACTCTCGGTCGATCCTATTCGAGGGACCAATCAAAGTGGTGAGACCTTTTAGGCAAAAATTTTGTGATCCGCATCAAAAAAATGAAGCATGAGATTAACGTCCACGTGTCAAACATCCATAAATTTTTTGACAAACACCTGTGTTTGTTACTTCAACATTTTGACTTCATATACTCTTAATAATAAACAAGCGTAAATTATAATCAACACAATGCAATACACAACATAAAATATAATCGACCTAATGCCATAACATATAGACAATTACATATAACAGTAGCATCATCACCAATATAATATGCAACCAACTAATGTAAGGTGTGAAAAATAATAACACAATCTAAAACATCTAAATGTAGCACATCAGTCTATGTGATCGGAACCGCTATCAATCTCCTCATTGTCTCCACTGTTGTCATCACTGTCATCGTTAAAGTTATCAAAGTCATGAGGCTCAGGTCCGTCATGGAGCTGCTCCTGAAGCTGCTGAATCTGGGTCTGTAATCCCTATATCTACGCATCATACTGAGTCTGCTGCTGCTGGACCGCAGTCTGGTAACTTTGATACATCATCTATGTATAATCGAGCATCATACGCTCAAATGCAGCAATCATCCATCTATCATAATCCATGTACTGAGAATATTGATATGTACACAAGAAAAATTATACAAAGGTGGAGAATATAATGACAAGTAATTTAAAGAACAGTTATAACTCGTACAAACCTGATGAGGCTGATACAATCCGGCGGATGGTACACCCCTAATACTGTAATCTGTAGGATAGGGATACTCCAACACCTGACAATGTACATCATATGCTCTAAACGAACGAGGAAGGGGGTCGAAAGTAGGAGGCTGCATGTACTGAGATGATGTAGGCTCAATGGTGGCAGATGGTAGTGGAACTCTACCGGAAAGGGTACGCGGACCAATATGATCGGAGTTCAAACCCTGAATATAGTCAGGCAACGCGTAAGAACGTGGGGCTACTCGAGCCCAATATGAATCAAAGTCTCCAAGAACTGCAAAAGGTTCACCATCCACCCATCTCACACCCCTCATCGCAAGAATATAAGCTGGTCCAACCCTAATATCACCATACATATCATCCTATGGTAGCGGATCTGATGGAATGCAAACTATACCATACAACTGTAGCCAACACCGCTCCCCTAAATACCATATGAATGGACATGTAGGAACCTAAAAGAAAATCCTGCATCGTGATATGGAAAACTGAAAAGTGAGTGGATGATCAGGACCGAGCTCTAGGAACTGTAAGTACTGATCCCACAGACGAACGATAATGTTACCACGCCGCCTTATGCATTACTTCCTTATGCACCCCTTATGCAACACGGGACAAATGCATAGGAGGACCCAACGACGCAATCTGGGAAAGTAAATATAAGGTATGGCATTCGCCTCTACAATAAGTCGGGGTGCATATTGGCAGTGTACTCGTAGTACCAAAATGGAAGAATGTACCAAAATCCATACATCTGTCTAGACTGCTGAAGCACATAAGTATCTAATGCTATGTACAAATAACAAATAATAGCAGTACCGTAATCATATATATGTAATCCATCCACATCTACTAATCCAGCCAAAAAACCAAGCCTAATAGTACCCTTATTGTTACCAAAAAATGTAGATCCAAAAAGGTATAATATGAAGGCACGGATAACCGGAGTGTGCATATCCTCAATGGCCATGTACTCTACTATATACCGATGCAAATAAGGGAGAGTAACAGCTCCTCCTCTAACCTCCTCATTGGGCAAAGTCGATAAATAAGCTGAATATGACTCGAACCGCTCAAATGAACTATCAAATGGAACAGGGAGACGGTCTGGTCGACCAACCTCTATGCCAGTGAGCATATAAAAATCTAGAGGAGTCAGTCCTAGCTCAAAATCAGGGAAATGAAATGTGTGAGTGGTAGGCCACCATCTTTCGGTAAGGGCCTCTACCAGGCAACGATCTACATGTGCAAATCTAGGTAAATCTACAAGTTCACCAAAAGATGACGCATGTAGCCTATCCAAAATCGGCTGCGGTAATTGATCAAAATACTCAGACATACACATATGTCAACTACTTCGCATCGCTACATGACGAACTTAAATATATGATTATTTAATGCTAAAATAAACAAAGAATCATCATACATATATAGTTACACGGTTGTTCATCAAGCAATAAAGAAATAAACGTGTACCTATGGCGTCGTTGTAGCTGCAGTAAGTCGATGCAAAACAGTAGGGGGCAAGTCGTGCAAGGATCGAAGATCGTTTGGAGTCATGGTAGCATCAGGAGGGACATGAGCAGGTCCGATATTGGCATCGATCCTATATCGAATGGTGCGTCTACCAGTTTTGACCGGACAGGGCGGTATTTGGACGCAAAGTAAAATAAAAAAATTAACTGAAAAGAGGATGGAAGAGGTAGAAACGAGAGGGAGAGGGGGGAAAGCGCCTGATATAGGCGCGATCACCAGGCGCCTATTGAACTGGCGCCTGGGCTTCAGGCGCCTGTTCAATAGGCACCCGATGTTATAAAAACACGGGCGCCTGTTGACAGGCGCTTAAAGCCCAAGCGCCTATTCAACATGCATCTGCCTTCATTTCTGTTGTAGAAATGAGGGCTCCAACATTTTAGAGTGCGGAAAATTAAATTTCCGCACTCTGAACAGTTGGAGATGCTCTTATTACTAAAAAAGGTACCCCACCATAGTCTTTGATTTCCGACCTATATCCAGTTGCAACTTTACCTATAAAACAATCTAAAAATCATCGCTTAGAGACTTCAAGCTACCTTGCCCTAATTATCTCTCCTAATCTGGTGGCTTTCATACCAAATAGAACAATTAGTGACAACATTCTACTCACCCTAGAACTTTAAGAGGCTACGATGGAGTTAAATTCTCTCCTAGCTGCAGTTGAAACTTGACATAAAGAAGTGTTTGACTCTATTTCTTGGGACTCTATTATAACCATCTTATCAATAATGTACTAGCTAAAATCGCTCCATGCCTGGATATACACTTGCATTGCTAGTCCTCATTATTCTTTTAATATAGAAGGAAGCCTAGAGGGTTTTTTCAAAGGCATGCGGGGGAGACGTCATAGAGAACCTATCTCATAGTATTTGTTCAATAAGTCATGGAGGTTCTGAATGTCTTGATTGATGATTATGTGGTCAATAAGAAAATGAAGCTTCATCCAAAATGTACGGGACCATAAATTACCCACCTTCTATTCGCTGATGACCTAGTTATATTCACAAATCAATCATACAAAATGTGCAATCTATCTGGAAGATTCTATCCAAATTTCACACACTAACTGGCCTCTAGATTAACCTACAAAAATCTCATACTTATTTTTGGACTTCCCTCGGACAAGAAAGCTCAAATTACCACCATTCCTCCTCCAAGAGATGCCAGTAGACTCGTATTATCTTGGGATCACTCTAATGACTGCAAGATTTGCCACCTCAAAATGCCTTCCTTTATATGAAAAATAACCGCAAAACTCTCATTATGGCCAAACACAAAACTAATCTAAGCAGGCAGACTAGTTCTTGTACGGTCGATAGCAATGTCAATGACAACATATTGGTTGAGACATTTCATTCTTTCCCTCAAAGATTATTGGCATGGTCAATAGTGCCCTCAATAAATTCCTTTGGCATGGAGACCTATTCGCAAAAAAGCTTACTACAATCTCATTCAACAAAGCTTGTCAAAGCAAAAGGATAGGAGGCTTAGGCATAACAAATCTGAAACTTTGGAATAAAGCTGCTACATCTACATATTTTGAAAAGCTATTCTCAAGCAAAGACAACTTACGGTCTTTTTGGGTTCATGCTAATCTCATCAAAAACAAGGACCTTTAGACTATGCAGGTCCCATAATAGGCCAGTAGAGCTAGAGAAATATCCTCGATCTATCTTCGAGCTACCATGGTGCCTTTTATACAACTAAACTTGCAAAAATACCTTACTTAAATTCTGTCAAACCCTTGGGCTAAACTTGGCCTAATTCTTGAGAATATTATAGATCATTCCCCATATCTTTAATAGGAATTTCTACAAATGCCCTAACCACTAACTACATTGATAGTAACTTTGTGCCTTTACCTCACTCTAGTTTCCATATAGTCAAATAAATATGGAACTACATTTCATCAAACACACTACCAACATTAGATCAACATAATCTTGGGACCCATAATCTTAGGAGCCACTCCATTTCATTTGTATAAAATGCACTACAAACAATCCTCCGACCTTTTCCTGGGCTTCCCATATTTGGAGAATGGGGAGTTCAGTAAAAGAAAACATGCTTCTATGTAAGCTACTGGCAAATGGTCTTCACACAAAATCAAAGCTGGTTGCATAGGCATGCTCGACAATTCCATCTACCCACTTTACAACGACAACTTAGAAACCAATACTTATCTTTTCTTTGATTGCTCATATGATCACACTGTTTGGGGTAGGGCACTTGCAAATGGCAATTTCCATAGGCCTTCCAATGTTTCCATACATGAATGGCACAACATATTCAAGTTTACAAGGTGGAAATCTCCTAGGACTGAAATACTATTCATAGTGCTCAAAAGTTTTGTAGTAGAAATTTAGAGGGAGCGGAATGCAAGAGTATTCAATACAAATAGGTTTTCTAAACTTTCCTAAGCATTTACCGAACTATTATGAAGAAATTAAATAGTAGAATAACATAGCAGGGTACCAAGTTGGTATTTCTTTTAATTTGTATATTCGGTTTGTATGAACTTTATTGTAATATATTGATATTAATATAACAGGCTAGGATCTGATAGCCTACTTAACTTTAAAAAAAATCAGCAGAAAAGGTACAAAAAAAGTTTATCACACACACACACACATTATTTTGAATTTCATTTATAAAATAACATTTATAAAAATTAAATCAAAACAAAATTAATGATAATGAAATACATTACACACATTAGCATGGGTCATGGATGAGCATATATGAATATGTAATATAAAATAAGAATTGTAGCTAATTAGTTCTAGCCCTTGTGACTCTTCGATACGAGAATTCACACCTTGTTGCTTGAATCAGCACCCGATGTTGGAACCATCAATGAACCACATTAATTTTACTGTTTTATGTTACTTGGGTAGAAAAATAGAGAAGAATGATGAAGATGGAGGCCAAACATGGAAAAAGAAAAATGAGGAATTAATTAATAAGTAAGGGAGATTTGTTTTACGGAGAGAATAAAAACCTTGTTCATTCTCTCTAAAAGACTTCCTCTTTAATTCCAAATTAACTCTAGATCTAATATCAAGATGTCACGCTTCCATTCTTTGCTGGCCATGCATGGTCCTTTTACGGACAAAAAAAATCATAAAACACATTTAAATAACTAATGATATTTAAAGCCTATTAAAATGTATATCGATATTGTATATCGATATACGTATATATAATTTTTATACACACATCCAAATAATTACTAATAGTACCCATAACATTTCTAGGTCTTGTCTTACTTACTAATAATACCCCAAACTTCAAATACTTTAATAAATAATATATCTTAAATATTAATTAATTTGTAACAATATATAAACAAATAAAATCGTATAGTATTTTTGAAAATTAACAAGTATGGTTGCCTAACACAGATGTGTGAATTTGGTCAGCAATTGGTATTGATCGGTTCAAATGTTAACATTCACACGTCGCCTTAGTTAGTGGTATCATAGTTTAACTGACTTCATCGTTAACGAATATTTTTGGTAAAATCATATTTAACATCACCGGGACTAATAGTGACAATAATTTACACCCGTTCTCTTCACAACATTATATAATTTTAGGGCATGTGGAATTTGGTATTAGTCAAAACTCTATTATTATCCACGTTCAATTTGACCAGTATACAAAATGAAGTCCTTCTTTCAATAATAATATTTATTATTAATTATTCTTCTCTAGCTGGAGATTTTAAATTTGAGTTGACTATAGTTGATCATGATACTATCTTTATAAAACCGAGAAGACAAGTTCTCTGTTGAATATTACTTTACTTCGAATGCTTTGACTCAGACCCAATTATAGTTAATCGATGGATGTCATTCCATGATTTAACTATAATCAAAGTGAAGTATCCATATTGAAGTTCCATAATATTTTCAAGTCAAGGGAATCATGTAACATCATCGCATTGAGATTTCCTGTTTGCACTAGTTATTATCAACCAATGGAAAACTCTCAGATGAATCATTTAATGGTTATCAAATAACCACGAGTACATAACCCTTTGATGCCCACAAACAGCCATGAATAATATATTGTCCAACATTTGAAAAACATTATGCACTCTAGTCTCAATGGATGAATCAACATTCATTCTCGAAACATCTTAACCAGGAATATTTAAAACAAAATATTATTTTGTATTACGATTTAATTACCCATGATTGCAATTATTTGCAACTATAATCTCATAACATTTTATTTTAGGATTTTCTTATCAATATACTTTAAATTATTTACTAAATTAATTATAATATATTATAATAAAATGAATATAAGAAAACAAACACTTTTATTATGAACAAGAATCATTACAAAATTAAATATATGTAACAAATTGTATAATCACCCCTATGGAATACCACCAGCTCTCTCAATTTCATCTCCCTCCACTCAAGATCTAGATTATTTCTTCAATGAGAAAATTAAAGAGTGGCTTTTCGTGGCAAAATAAGCATCTCTAAGTTCAAAACTCCAAGAGTCAAAGATCTTCATAGATATTTTCTATAATAATCATAATTTGTTGTAATATCGAAACTCTTG
This sequence comes from Allium cepa, assembly GCA_030765085.1. Classification (NCBI taxonomy): domain Eukaryota; kingdom Viridiplantae; phylum Streptophyta; class Magnoliopsida; order Asparagales; family Amaryllidaceae; genus Allium; species Allium cepa. The sequence goes on along the minus strand of CM060937.1, from coordinate 281,001,455 downwards.
CGCAAGAAGTAAAGGTTTTATCTTTGATTGACTACATTTCACAGGGAATTAAAATCTACGCCATTTTAATTACCATGCTTATCGACAATCTTTATGGTACACTTGGAAGCCTAAGAACGATGAAGATTGGCTATGGTCGAGTGTAATGGGAAAAATTATTAAAATCCATGTAAATAATTCAAGAAATAATTTAAAGTATTTTAGGACGTGGATTGGGCTAAATTTATTCATGACAAAGTTATGAATTTCTTTGTATGCAAAGGAAGAGTTATTGTGTATGCACCTTATATTAAAAGAAAATTGATAGTTGTAGTATAAATGCATAGAAAATTTCCTTGAACCGAATTGCATCGAAAATAAAGTGTTTAACATAATGAAATTACCTAAAACTTTGCCAATCTTTAATACTTTTGATGGTTATATAAGAAAATAAGAAATGGAAGGATAAAATCTAATTCAGTGCATGTAATTAATAAAGAAGAGAAAAGTGAAGAAGAGAGTGGTGAGGAAACAGATAGTTCGATAGAATTTTTAGATGTGGGTGATAGGACTACCTTAGCACCTTGGAAATTATCTTTGAAAAGTCAAATTGTAATCACCAACGATCAAAATAAATTGGAGAAATGAGTAAGCAAATCGAAAGTACCATTGGCCTTGTTGTGTCCAAACTTGATAGCATAAAACATACTCTAAGAACAATTTGGAAAAAGCTTAGTGAAAGGTCAAGAGCTCCTTCCGCACCAGGACCACTATATTATTTTCCTCACACTGACCACCTACTCCTACAATATCCTGAGAAGATCCTGAGAGTTCTTACCATGAAGCAAAGTTCATGGATTAGGAGGCATAAAATCGTGAACAACCGACTCAATATGGACATGGATACCATGAAGAAGGGCCAAGTTGGTAATGTTTATAACAACAACAATACAAGTATAGAGGGAGATCCAGCAATCCGTTTCGATGGGAACCATGACTTCATTATGATTGATCAAGATATTTATTCAGTATGTATTTAATTTAGTGACTCTTTGTGCATTAGTATTATTGTAAGTGTTGTAAAAAAAAAAACACATGGTTTGACTTGTGTACTATGTCTTTGAACATGTGTGATTATGTGTGACTTGATGGTTTGGTTTTTACGTTATATGAATGTTATGTGAAAACTCTATGTATTTATGTGTAATCATTTTTGACTATTTTATTGATAACAAAAGGGAAGAAAAAGTATGGCATGTCGACACGGGTAGATTTGTATAAATGGAGCATAATACTATCTTATATTATCAAAAATTGTTTAGTTGTCATCATAAAAAAAGAGAATGTTAGAATCATGTTTTTGATAATGCCAACTATATAACAATCCCTAAAACTTATTGTAGGTGCATAAATATAAAAAGATTATAAACAAAGGAATTTAAAGTCTTGATGGACCACATGAAGAATTATAATAGTAAGTCTGTGGAAGTATTTATATTGTAAAATATCTTGGATGTAGAGTAGTCAAGTTACAAAACACATATTTCACAAAGTTATGCTAGTTTAAAACAACGTCTATAGACTAAAATAAAAATCCTTTTTCAGTACTGTCATTTCCAGGCACTTAGTCGAATGAATGGTTTGACCATTGACTAAAATTTCAATTGACCGAAATTGTTTCAAAACGACAGTAATATTGCAAGAAATTTTACTGTTAAATTCAACCGACTGAAATTATTTTCAATCGATTGGATTATTATAGCCCGACAATTTTAACATCTTTCTATTTTTAAGTTTTATGATTGTTAGAAAAGGACTTTTCAGAAGTAATATTTCTTTTTGGAAAAGTACCTTTTCTTCTTCAAAAAGAAGCAACTCTTTATCATAACTCTCTAACATCTATATAAACAAATTAATTTCAAAAGATTGAAACTAACTTAGATCAACCTTTCTCTATCTATTTTTGTTTTTTATTAGTTTCAAAAGCACTCAAAAATCATTTTCAAAAAGATCATTCAAGACATTCTGAACTTAACTTTAGATGGCAAAATTACTTCCACAATCTTTATGTTTTCACCTTCTACCACAGTTTAAAGGGAGTATAAGAAAGGAGTACTTATATCGCAAAATCTATGTTATCAAGAACAAATTATTGTCAAAGATTGTATCTGCAAAGGTGAAGGAAGTACTACATTAGAAATTCATGTAGGGTGTTGTAAAATTCATCTCTATGAGTTAAGAGAGTTGTTTAGTGAAACTTTGAAGAGAAGCTTTGGGATTGGATGGAAAACAGGAATTCCAAACAAATATTAAAATCCGAGCATGCTTATTCTGATTTACATCTTTTACTTATTATTGTTTACTTACTTAATATAGTTTGAATAATTAAAGTTGGTCATAGATATACACATAACAAATTCAAAAATGATGGCAGCCTGTGTCGCATCCCTTTCGTCCTTGTTTCCATCCCTTTCCGTCCTTGATTCTTCCTCTCTTGTCTCCTCCTCCATACCGTCCATTGTTCCTCCTCGTACCTTGCCAACTATTCCTCCCATTCCTCCTCCTGTGCCTTCCGTCTCCTTTCCTCCCATTATCTATTCTTTGTCCAGCCCTAGCCTACTCCCAATCCCTTCCTCCTCAAGTTAAACACGTATGGACTTCCCTCTTCAAGCATAGGCCTCATAATGCTGGGAAGTACATGCATGTTCATCTCAAATCGAAGTTCAATGACTCTGGTCAGATCCCTCCTCCTGAGGTCCTGCAGGCTGGGTTCTTACGATAGCAAGACTACATCGTAGGTTTTTCTTCTTCGATAAGCATCTCTCGTACTCAGTAATTGTCCATCATTTGAAGAAAATATGGAGATTAAGAGGCAACATTAAGGTGAAATCTGATGGCAACAATTTTCATTTTCTTCTCTCTGACGAGGAAGATAGGAGGAAACTAATAGAAAGTAATCCAATCATCATGAAAAACAAGTTGTTTAAATTGAAGCAATAGGATCTGCTCCTAAGCAATGTATGCGGTACAATTAAAGTTGTCCTTATTTGGGTTCAACTTTCGAATATCCCTCTGTTTGCTTGGTCGTAGATCGGAATCAACTAGTTGGCTAATAGGTTGGGAAAACTTATATGTTTAGATGAAGTGGCTGAGAAATTAGAAAGAATTCGGTATGCCAAATGCGTAGTAGAAATAATGTATGATGAGAAGCTAGTTGACTAATTTTTAGTAATGCTTCTTGATGGAAGCTCTCAACACATTCAAGTCTTTCATTAGTGGAGACCGGATATTTGTAGCACGTGTAAGGTTTTTGGTCATTCAAATGAAATCTGTCCTATTATTGAGATTGATAAATTGAATAAAACTAGTTGTAAGGTAGATGGCCTTCAGGTTACTAGGGAAGGAAATGCTACTCAAAGGAAACAAAAGGATAATAAAGTGGTTCAAAGTCCTAAATCAGCCGCTGTTTGGAAAAAAGTAGTTTTTAATAAGAAATGCTCAAAGAAACAGTCTCCTCTTATGGGTGCCTCCCTTTTTCCCTAGTAGAATCTGTGAAGCAAAGCTAGGTAGGTTTGTCTATTCACTCTATTAAGGATGACATTACAGGCATAGTTGATGTCGTGGACAAGTCAAAAGAAAAAGGAAGTGAGAAAGTTAAAGTAAACAACATGTTTGCTGCTCTTAAAACTATAAATGAGTATAAAGAAGGGGAATGGTGAAGACTTTGATAATGAAACCAGTAGTGACATGGATAATTCAAGCCTGGAAATGAAACATATAAGCAACTAAAGTCTAGCTATTCAGATGAGATTGCTTTTGGATTGGTGCACCCAGCACATGTGTCCTCTGGCTCTACAAGTACTCCCCTTATGGACTCTCTTACGTCTAATGCTCATGGAAATGTTTCCATCAGCGCAATCTCCACTAATTCAATCCATTACTCTGATTTGATTACCAGTACTGGTTCTATATCTCATGAGCTTTTCACTGGTTCCATTATTACTCCTTTGTTACTACCTCTATTGTTTTTGATCTTCCTCCAGACCGCTTTATCCCTGGTTCCTTATCTTATACTCTCGTGCACGACCTTACCTGACTCTTTGCTATCTATTGGCAAATCCTCACTATTTGACCCAGTTACCCCTCTTGCAACTTTTATGTTTTTTAAAGCCTTTGATCCTTCCTTCGGCCCTTCAACCTCCATCCCTTCTTCTCCCTCATCCAAGCAGTTTATACCCAATAAGGTTAGCAAGAAAAGAAAAAAAAAGCTCAAGTCTATACTAAAAACCAAAGCATTCTCTTCTCTTGATGCTTTCAACTCTGATGATGAATCATCCCTATCCCTTGACACCATTGCTCCTGAGAGCAATTCCTCTACTTCAACCAGAAGTACTAATAAGTCATTTAAAAAACCCTCTAAAGTTTCTCAATGATGCACAACATAGGTGCTTGGAACGTAAGAGGTGCCTATATGGATATTAAATAAAATCAAATTAAGCTCTTGTACATGAACACGGCCTCTCCCTTATCTCCATCTCCGAAACCAAATCCAATTCCATCCTCATCAAAAAGGCTTCAACTTACATTAATCCCTCTTGGTCGGCCATTGATAATCTCTCTGTTGCTCCATGTGGTGGACTCCTCATCCTCTTTGACCCTCTCATTTACTCTATCTCTCCTATTTTCTCCACTTCCCAACTAATTCAAACTCATGCTTATAACCATCCTTCATCAACATCTATGTACTACACATTCATTTTCATAGATAACTCTCTATTCCTCAGAACCAGCATGCTTGACCTACTTCCTCACCTCAAACAAGAATCTCACCCATGGATTTTAATAGGATACTTCCATTGCTCCTTTCTCTCAACTCACAAGGCAGGTGGTAACCCTCTCTCATCTAGAGAACTAGCTCCCCTTAATGCTGCAATGGCTAATGCTTCAATTATTGACATCCCCTTAATGGATCTTCCTTCTCTTAGTCAAACAAGAGCAGGAACAATATGGAAACCCTAACCAAGATTAATCATGGTTTCACCAACTTCAGGTCCTTATCCATATAGTCTACCATTCATATTCACCTTCGAATGCCCATCCTCTTTGATCACTGCCCTTTAATTATATCCCTTAGGAACACCGCCAACATGCCAAAATCAAATTTCAATTTTTGACTCATGGACTAACAATTATATTTTTTGCAGCTTGTATAGGATGCATGGGACTTGCTAATTTTTGGTAACCCTATGCTTATTTTGTAGAAGAAGCTCAAGAATACTAAGAACTCTCTAAGATCATGGGCCAACGTTGAGATTAGTGATGGCAAAAAACTGTCAAACTCTATTAAGGAAAAGCTTATTCAAGTCCAATCCCAAATCATCAACTCTTCTATTGATGCCTCTCTTAGCCTTCAAGAATCTGAGTTATCCATCATGCTGGTTGATGCTTTAAACACTGATCTTCAAATTACCAAGCAAAAATGCAAAGAGAAATGGATAAAAGATGGGATAGGTATACTAATTATTTCAATTCCACACTCAAGCTCAAACAAAACAAGTCTCAAATCTCTCTATCTCACTCTTCCTTGGATGGCATTCAAAATGCTTTCTTACAGTATTACATCTCTCTTCTTGGCACTCTAAATCCCCCTCATCATAACAGTACCTTCCACTCCTACCTCAAGCTGAAAAAGCTCATCTCAACTTACGCTTCACATCACCTGTCACTGATGATGAAATCAAATCCTCTCTGTTTAGCATAAGGAAATCTGCCTATGGTAGCCCAGATGAGTTTAGTGCCCTATTCTTTACACACCATTGGCATATCATTGGGAGTTCCTTAAAGCAATCCATAATTTATTTAATAAGGGCAAGCTCCTCAAATCAAGAAACTCTACTAACATTTCTTTAATTCCTAAGATGCCTACTCCTTTTTATGTCATTCAGTTCAGACCCATTTCCTACTCGATATCATACATGAGTGCATTGCTAAAATTCTAGCTTCTAGACTCAAGCTTGTATTACGTAGCTTAATTTCTCCTGATTAATCGGCCTCTATCCCAAATAGGAGCATTATTGATAATGTGTTGCTTGCTCATGACTTATCAATGGTTACTCTCATGCTACATCTTTTCTTAGAGTTGTGTTGAAAATTGACATTAGGAAGGCTTTTGATTCTATTAGGTGGTCAACCTTGTTCTCTATTTTAGATGAGATGTGTTTCCCTCCTTCCTTCACTGCTATAATATCTGAGTCCATCACCACCGCCAGGTATTCTCTGTTGAGCAATTCCCAAACTATGGGTTATTTTTAGAGTCATAAAGGGCTCAAGCAGGGAGACCATATCTCGGCCTATCTCTTTGTTATCATGATGGAATCTCTTTCTAAAGATTAATCCACCAGGTATTTCTCAAAAACTTCTCTCTTCACCTTAAATGTAGAAATCCCTAGATCACCTCTCTAGGCTTTGCTGATGATCATTTCATCTTCACCAAACCAACCTTTAGTTCTCTCACTTCTTTCATAAATACCCTTGAATCTTTAGTTCCCTTCTCTGGGCTCCACATTAACCATTCCAAATCTCACATTCTTCTCACTAGCCTGTTTATCCCTCAAATTGAGTTTTGCCTCTTAGTAACTAAAATGCAGCCTTTACAAAATAACATGAGCTTCTTGGGCAGATCAATTACTAAAGTATAATGTATTCCTCTTTATGAAAAGATTACCTCCATTCTTAATAAGTGGAAAAACAGATACCCATCTCATGCTGGTAGGCCAACAATTATTAACTTCATTGCCTTCTCAATGTCAATCTAATGGGGTAGGACTTTCCTCCTCCCTCCAAAGCTTATTTCCATGGTCAGAAGTGCGATGCTTAGGTTCCTTTGGACTGGCTCCACTTTCTCTAAGAAACCTCCTCCCATAAATTATAGAAAACTTGAAATGCCAAAAAGATATGGTGGTTTCCAAATTAAAAGCTTAAAACCATGTAGTATCTCTTCTTTCTTTAAACACTTTGACAACCACCTAACAAGCAATGTAACATCCAAATTGAGTGGTCTTGGAAGCACAATATTAAATTTGACGATTTTTGGGAAATGTCATCCAAACCTGGTTCGAACTGGATATGAAAAGTAAAAGTCTACAGGGTGGATCGTGTAGTGTATATGCAAGTATATATGACAAAATATATGATGCAACTAAAATAATATTCATCTACGTAAATATAGAATAAGCGCACCAGGTTTTTATACTGGTTCGGACCTCTCATCCTACGTCCAGTCTCGAAGCTTCCCTTTGGAATTCAACTATCAAACACTCTTGCTTCGCCCGAAGGAATAGGCTTGGTTATAATAAGTTGTTTTTGTCAAATGTGTGTTCTATATCACGGATATTGACTAATTATTACAAATGCTTCCAATATATATCTAGAGAGTATTTGTTGAATATGCGATTATATGATTTTTGTTTGATGATAATAAACATATATATATATATTAATTTAAATGTATTTGTTAATGTACTATTTTATTTTTCATAGATTAAATAAATATTTGCTGAATAAAATAAATAACACAGAATTTGAATTCAAACAGAAATTTTATTCAAACAAATATTTATTACAATTTTTGAATAGTACAAATTTCAAACTCTCACTATATACAATTTCAACTACAATACAAATTTGATGAAATTACAATTCACATTTACATTGCACCTTACTACATATCACTCATTCACTCAACTCGTACTGATCTTCAACTTCATTCCAATGTGGATCCAGCATCTGAGTAATCTGCAAAAATATACATTGACGCGGTAAAATTGAAAATAAAATATTTTTGCAGTATAAAATAAAATGTGGATTTTGAAAATAATATTTGCCTCAGTTATTTAGGTTGTTCGTCATCGTTTAATTTTGAATTCATCATACACGAACAGCTTGTGACATACACAGTGTATCACTATATATGCCACAAGGCCGTGCACACCGATATATACACTTGATAGAATTACAGGAACATGTGAGCACAGGTCAAACCCAAAACGTCGGGTTTAACTCAAGTGCAATAAAAATAATGTCACAATCTCAGCACAAGGTCAAATCCGAGCTCCAAGCTGGATTCTACACAGGTGCAGTTCAAATATACAAGTTTAATAAAATGGTCAGGTGCAAGCACACTCGAGGCAGTACCAATCAACCCAATGAAAACCAGAAATGTGCTCAAAGCAAATCCAGACCACATAAAGGAATAAAAGCATGAATGTACAACTACAAGTATGTCAACCAAACAATTCAATGAAGCAGCATAGGCCTCAACATCAAAGACAGAGAAACCAAAATGCAAACATATATAACAGTGGACAATGCAATGAACTGACACAAATAACAATGGCACTGCCTCAACTGTCAATGCATAAGCACATGCACCAGTGATACCAGTGAAGACCACAAGTTAATTCAAACAACAACGAAGTCAACAATGAATCAGAAATTACAAACCAAAGGCTAAAGTTCATGTCACTACTACCATGACTCGAAGCATATATAGGAATGCAACAGTAAATCACAAACCAAGTGCACCAATACTAAACAGAGGAATACTTCAAAAGAGGAATACTTCAACTACAAGTGAACAGTAAGATGGCCAGTTTGGTCAAGTGACAATATTGGAAAGGCAAGTTGATGGTTATGTGTTGTATGAAGAAGATGTGCATTAAATGCACGTAATAGCAGTGGGTAGTTGTTTAATGAATGTGAAAGCAATGGACTTGAAGTGAGTTAATGGCAGTGAAATTTTGTGGTGATGTTTGCTCAAAAGTGTAGTAGTGAATAAATATGTGATGCTGTATAAAGTAATCTCTCGTGGCATTGGTAGGTTATGTCATGAAACTGGTAGAAGAAGATGATGTACAATGTTGATTGTTGCAGTGTAAAGCCTGGCATGCAAATACAAAATGCAGTGATATACAGTGACATATGATCAGAAGCAATGCAAGTGAGACAAGAGTCAAGCTAATGATACATGTACAAGACTCAAGGCTGCAACACTACGGCAACTTCAAATGAACATTACAATGAAATACAACTCTAGCTGAAACAATTGACTCAAATTCATCAAGCAGCCTCAAGTAAACATGAAATGGTGATACGGCAAGTTCGTGTGGATATGCAAGTAGTGCAACTCGACAACAAGGTAAAACAGCAAAAGCAGTGATATGCAACTGTACAGTACAATAGAAAATCAAGTGCATGCAAAATGAAAACAGTGATGAACAAAACATAAACGAGGTAGCAGTCTCAAAACAACCAGGGTACAAGTTCGAACAAAGCTCAACAGCACAACATCAAGCAACATCAAGTTGAAGCCATGAGCAACCGATCGGGGTCAAAGGAAACAAAGATCAAAATCAACATCATCACAGTTCAAATTCGAAACTGTGGTGGCCAAGTAAAATTGACCAAGTCACCAATCAAGGCCGTGAGTATCAAGTAATGAAATTATATGAATTGAAGAAGTCAGATAAATCACCATCGTTCAAGAATATTCAAATGGCCGAAGATAATTTCAACAAATATATATGAACGAAAATCAAGGGGTTCGAACCCTATATAAAAACCCAATCATCGTCGGCTTTCAAAGAAATCGAGTTCAAGCAAGTTAAAACAGTAAAGTAAAAGTAACAAATCCCGTGCCAGATTGTTGAATCAAACTCGATCATCGAAGCAGCTAAAATTGAGCAACGAAGAAATAATCGATCAATAAATCTACACGCAAATATCCACTTGATTGATCTACAAAGTCGGCAGCTTCGAAAATAATCACGAAGCCCTAAATTGGAACGAACGAGAACAAGCAATAAGAAAGTCGCCATTTTTCACAAGGAATCAGGCTGAATACATAAGAAAAGAAAAAGGGGATTCCTTATTTAATTTGGGGCCGGCCTTGTTTTATTTTGGGCTTTCATTTTTTAATTAAGGGCTTTGTGTTAGTTTAATTGTTTTTAAATTGTTTTTTAATTTGTATTTCTCTTTTAAACGTTGTAATTACTAGTCGTGAGACTAGGGGACAAACTACGTGGCGTAGTTTGAGATTTCGCAACTCAATGGCTGAGTTGTGGCAGGGATTTGAGCATAGAGTTAGGTTAGTCAGTAGCGGGTGTCGCGAGTTTACGTGTATAAGCGTGTGACTACTTAATTTCTAGTAGAAACCTTGGGGGAAGCACGTAGACAGGGTTTTGCCGAAGCTGGGTAAATTCTGTGTCGTTCTATTTCTGCATTTATTATTCTGCTATTATCTGTGTTGCTATAATTTTGATATATCCACGTTGAAATAATTTTATAAGCTTTCGCAATAATTTTTATAATTAACAGCATCACCCTATCCACCACCCTTTAGGGTGAAATCAATCCTGTAAGTGGTATTAGAGCTAGGAATAGAAGTCAACTTTCGTTTTAAAAATTCATTTTTCAAAAACCAATTTTTGTTTTAAAAATTTGGATTTTTAAAATGACTTCTTTTAATAATGCTTTTGCTGTGGGTCAGTCCATAGTTAGACCACCAATGTTCAATGGTGAATACGCCTACTGGAAAAATAGAATGAAAATTTTTCTGAAAACCATTGACGCTTGGAATATTGTTGAGACAGGTTATAGAGCATCAACTATAATTATAGATTGTCAGGAAATAGATAAACCAAAGGACCAATGGATAGAACTAGAAAATAAATTACAAAATGCAAATGCTGAAGCTATGAATTCTATTATCTATTCATTGGATCAATTTGAATTTAATCGTGTCTCACATTGTCTAACTGCGTAGGAAATATGGCACACACTAGAAGTGACTCACGAAGGAACATCTCAAGTCAAAGAATCTCGCCTTGCCATGCTAAGCAGCGAATACGAGAACTTCACAATGGCAAAGGAAGAAAATGTCAAAGAGATGTATGGGCGACTTTCCAATATCGTATACAAATCAAAAGCTCTTGGAAAATCATATACAGAGTTGGAGATAGTCCGAAAAATCCTCAGAGTCCTTCCACGAAGTTTTGAAGCCAAAGTGACTGCCATTCAAGAATCAAAAGATTTAAAACAGATGAAAGTTGAAGAACTCATCGGAAATCTCACCACTTATGAGCTAGAAATAAAATTCAAGGAAGAGCGTGAAGGAGGTGACACTCGAAAGAAATCAATAGCTCTTAAAGGAACAACAGAAAGTGATGGTGAAGATGATGATGATGGAGCAGCAGAATTGGAGCTGATAATGAAGAAATTAAAAATGTGGAATTACAAATAAAGAAATCCAGCTCTAAATCGAAAATTGAAAAGAAGAATAAACAAAATACTAGACAATCCAGAAGAACAGAAGATCGTCTGTCATAAGTGCAACCAACCTGGACAAATCAAGCCCAATTGTCCTCAAAATCGACGTGACTTTGAAAAGAAATAAAAAAGGAGAAGTTTTGCAGCCACGTGGAATACAGGTGATGAAGATAATCAAAGCACTAGAAGTGAAAGTGAGAAAGCAGATATGTGCCTTCAAGGAAATATAACTGATAGCGACAATGACGAGCCAAGCGACGTATCAAAACTCACTCACTCAGAACTACTTATATATTTCCACAAAGTAAATGGCTGCTTTGAACGACTTAGGGAGAAATATGCTAAAATTGAATCATAAAGAGATAATTTGATTAAACTAAATGAACGGCTTGAACAATTAGTTAAAAACTATCAAAATAAGTGCCCTAAGTGTGACAAGTGTCCATTGTTTGAAGAAGAAATTAAAAAATCAGAAATTAATATAAAATCACTTGAAAATGAAATTCTGATTTTGAAAGAGAGTGAAAATACTAGGAGAGAGAACTCTATTAAAAAGTGCACATAATTATTGAACGAGAATGAATCTCTCAAAACACAATTCCAACAACTGTCGAATGACTTTAGATAAATTTTCAAAAAGTGAAAATCGTTGAATATGCTATTAGGAAAGGAAAGCAAACTGTTAATACAGTTAGATAAGGACTTGGATATAATCAATCTGAAAATGTTAAAAACAAAATCAATCAAGTCAATTCTATGTGTACAATTTGTAGAAAATATGGACACAATCACAATAATTGTTGGTATAGACCCAATTACGTGAAAACTATACCAATTTGGGTTCCAAAAGGCGCAAATACAAAATCTCTCAAAGTTAAACAAATCTGGGTGCCGAAAGGATCATATATAAATAGTTTTGGGTCTCCACAAAATTATCTCTCAAAATATTCTGCCACTAACAATCATGGACCTATAAAAACAAATAGGTCACAAAATTCTTTTATCGTGTAGGATTGGTGGCAGGCTAGGGAACAACAACAGTGTTATATGGATTCTGGCTGTTCTTGAAACACAACGGGTGACAAAGCAAAGTTTCTTAGCCTAGTATAAAGGTGACAGAATCACAATGGACAACAACGAAAAATATCGTAAAGGTAAAACAGGTAATGATATATTTATTTGAACGATATACTAAATGTGATAATATGCACCGTAATCTGAGTTAAATCAGCCAATAATGTGATGATGAAATAATGATGATTTTGATTCTGACTTATTCAAAATTGTTGGCCAATTATATTCCTATGCCAAGAGCACTATAAAAATCTCTAGAGTCTTTGAATTGCTTCACACACACACACACACACACACACACACATATATATATATATATTAGTTTGGATTAATAATAGTGTTTTATTGGATGATAATACATTTGGTTATTTTACGGCTAACTTTATATTCACGGTTTTTGGTTATCTACACGGCTTCAACTCAATTCAAGAGGATGTCTTTTAAAAAGCTGTTAAAATTGATTTTGAGATATTTTGTTGCACACTTCATGGTCTGGGCTATCAAATCCAATTAATGATAATTTTTAGTGAAAGAGAAATTCAGATGCAGATTACACTGGTAATCTAGTTGATAGAAAAATTACTAGTTGAACGTGATTTCTGTTGAGACATTTAGTAACTGCATCATTTTTCAAATAAAATATCTGCATATTTTTCATTTCATAATTTTTCAAATAGCAGAAATTTTTCTCATAAAACCCCTTCTAAAAAATCATTTTTGACCATGTTTACAGATCAGTCATTTTAAAAAATTGATTTTATAATTATATTTGAATTTGATTTTAAATGACTATTTGACTAATCTAACTCCCTAATAATTATCAAAAAAATAAGTAGTGATTGAAAAAGTGACGAGTGTTGATATTTATCATATATTATGACTCGAGACGGTATAATTAGTAAATTTATTTAGAAATTTAAACAAGAGTTATAAAACTTTTTGTTGGCAAAAATTCCATGACCATCTCTATTTCTATCATATTTATAATGACCATCACTCATCAAAATTCAATATAGTTTGTCAATATGTGGTACTTTAAACAGGAATCATTCATTTTTCATTTTTCATTTTATTTTTAATAAAAAAATTAATTAAAAAATTAAAATAATAATAATAAAATAAAATAAAATCCAAAGTATTCAGTCTCATTTAAAAGTCCTCACGGTTATGCATGGTTGAATTACTTGGAATTTGTTATGTTCTTCCATGCTCATTTAAAAGTCCTCACGGTTATGCATGTATGGAACGCGTAACAAAATTGATTTTTAAAGTAAACAAGTTGATTCTAATCCCATTTAAAAGTCCTCACGGTTATGCATGGTTAGAAGATACTTGACTTCATTTTAAAAAAAAATTAGAATACTACTGATCTCGTTTAAAAGTCCTAACGGTTATGCATGGTTAGTAGATATTCAAATTTCTGATATAAATATACCACAAATAGACACAGCTGTATGGTTTTATATGATGACATCATTCCCATCATTCTAAAAGTGGAATATGCGCATAACAAAGTATTTATGATTTTTGTTTGATTTTTTATTGAAATTCAATATTTATATTCAATTGAGTTTTAATGTTGGATTAATGTCTATCACTTTATCTCCATTTTTCTAACACTGTTACTCTTTTGCTGATAACAAAAGGGGGAGAGAAAAGTTAAGATTTTGTCAAATAAAATCAAGCAAAGGTCAAATATTTTCTATTTGCATCTAGGCTCATTTGCATATTTTTGATTGTATGCATAGATGAAGGTGGAGCTTGTGTAGAGAGGAAGCATTTAAATAAGGGGAGAAAATTAGAGTATATCAATGATCAAATACATTTAACATATTCAAAATCTTAAATATATGTTTGTTATCATCAAAAGAGGGAGATTGTTGAATATGCGATTATATGATTTTTATTTGATGACAATAAACATATATATATTCATTTAAATGTATTTGTTAATGTACTATTTTATTTTTCATAGATTAAATAAATATTTGCTGAATAAAATAAATAATACAGAATTTGAATTCAAACAGAAATTTTATTCAAACAAATATTTATTACAAATTTTGAATATTACAAATTTCAAACTCTAACTATATACAATTTCAACTACAATACAAATTTGATTAAATTATAATTCACATTTACATTGCACCTCACTGCATATCACTCATTCACTCAACTCGTACTGATCTTCAACATCATTCCAATGTGAATCCAGTATCCGAGTAATCTGTAAAAATATACATTGACGCAGTTAAATTGAAAATAAAATATTTTTGCAGTATAAAATAAAATTTGGATTTTGAAAATAATATTTGCCTCAGTTATTTGGGTTGTTCGTCATCATTTAATTTTGAATTCATCATACACGAACAGCTTGTGACATACACAGTGTATCACTGTATATGCCACAAGGCCGTGCACACCGATATATACACTTAATAGAATTACAGGGACAGGTGAGCACAGGTCAAACCCAAAATGCCGGGTTCAACTCAAGTGCAATAAAAATAATGTCACAATCTCAGCACAAGGTCAAACCCGAGCTCCAAGCCGGATTCAACACAGGTGCAGTTCGAATATACAAGATTAATAAAATTGTCAGGTGCAAGCACACTCGAGGCACAGTACACATCAACCCGATGAAAACCAGAAATGTGCTCAAAGCAAATCCAGACCACATAAAGGAATAAACACATGAATGTACAACTACAAGTGTGTCAACCAAACAATTCAATGCAGAAGCACAGGCCTCAACATCAAAGACAGAGAAACCAAAATGCAAACATATATAACAGTGGACAATGCAATGACCTGACACAAATAACAATGGCACTGCCTCGACCGTCAATTCATAAGCACATGCACCAGTCATGCCAGTGAAGACCACAAGCTAATTTAAACAACAACGAAGTCAACAATGAATCAAAAATTACAAACCAAAGGCTAAAAGTTCAAGTCACTGCTACCATGACTCGAAGCATATACATGAATGCAACAGTAAATCACAAACCAAGTGCACCAATACTAAACAGAGGAATACTTCAACTACAAGTGAACAGTAAGATGGCCAGTTTGGTCAGGTGACAGTATTGGAAAGGCAAGTTGATGGTTATGTGTTGTATGAAGAAGATGTGCAGTAAATGCACGTAATAGCAGTGGGCAGTTGCTTGATGAATGTGAAAGCAATGGACTTGAAGTGAGTTAATGGCAGTGGAATTTTGTGGTGATGTTTGCTCAAAAGTGTAGTAGTGAATGAATATGTGATGTTGTATAAAGTATTCTCTGGTGGCATCGGTAGGTTATGTAATGAAACTGGTAGAAGAAGATGATGTACACTGTTGATTGTTGCAGTGTTAAGCCTGGCATGCAACTACAACATGCAGTGATATAAAGTGACATATGATCAGAAGCAATGCAAGTGAGACAAGGGTCAAGCTAATGATACATGTACAAGACTCAAGACTGCAACACTACGGCAACTTCAAATGAACATTACAATGAAATACAACTCTAGCTGAAACAATTGACTCAAATTCATCAAGCAGCCTCAAGTAAACATGAAATGGTGATACAGCAAGTTCATGTGGATATGCAAGTAGTGCAACTCGAAAAAAGGTAAAACCGCAAAAGTAGTGATATGCAGTAGCACAGTACAACAGAAAATCAAGTACGGGCAAAATGAAAATAGTGATGAACAAAACATAAACAAAATAACCAGGGTACAAGTTCGAACAAAGCTCAATAGCACAACATTAAGCAACATCAAGTTGAAGCCATGAGCAACTGACCGGAGTAAAAGGAAACAAAGACCGAAATCAACATCGGCACAGTTCAAATTTGAAACCGTGATGGCCAAGTAAAATTGACCAAGTCACGAATCAAGATCGTGAGTATCAAGCAACGAAATTATATGAATTGAAGAAGTCAGATAAATCACCGTCGTTCAAAAATAATCAAATGGCCGAAGACTATTTCAACAAATATATACGAACGAAAATCAAGGGGTTCGAACCCTATATAAAAACCCAATCATCATCAGCTTTCAAAGAAATCGAGTTCAAGCAAGTTAAAACAGTAAAGCAAAAGTAACAAATCACGTACCAGATTGTTGAATCGAACTCGATCATCGAAGCAGCTAAAATTTGAGCATCAAAGAAACGGTCGATCAACAAATCTACACGCAAATATCCACTTGATTGATCTACAAGGTCGGCAGCTTCAAAAATAAGCATGAAGCCTTAAATTGGAACGAACGAGAACGAGCAACAAGAAAGCCACCATTTTTCACAAGGAATCGGGCCGAATACATAAGAAAAGAAAAGGGGGATTCCTTATTTAATTTGGGGCCGACCTTGTTCTATTTTAGGCTTTCATTTTTTAATTAAGGGCTTTGTGTTAGTTTAATTGTTTTTAAATTGTTTTTTAATTTGTATTTCTCTTTTAAACGTTGTAATTACTAGTCGTGTGACTAGGGGACAAACTACGTGGCGTAATTTGAGAATTCGCAACTCAGTGGCTGAGTTGTGGCAGGGTTTTGAGCGTAGAGTTAGGTTAGTCGGTAGTGGGTGTTGCGAGTTTACGTGTGTAAGCGTGTGACTACTTAATTTCTATTAGAAACCTTAGGGGCAGCACGTAGGCAGGGTTTTGCCGAAGCTGGGTAAATTCTGTGTCGTTCTATTTCTGCATATATTATTCTGCTATTATCTATGCTGCTATAATTTTGATATATCTATGTTGAACTAATTTATAAGCTTCCGCAATAATTTTTATAATTAGCAGCATCACTCTATTCACCCCCCCCCCCTCTAGGGTGAAATCGATCATATAGTATTGTCTGTGAAGAACTGAATATTTGAAAGAGTGAAATACAAGTATAAACTGGAGGTCAAGAATATATGATAGAGTATGTAATTAGAAAGCGTAAGTAGGTAAGGTAATTTGTTCTCTTGATTCTTGATGATATATATAGTTGTAGAGAGATTCCTTGAGTAGTTGCATCCATTAACAAGTGCTCTACAGTTGCTTCTATTGATGATGAAGAGTTGCAGCGAAGAGAAACGAAGATGTCTATTCGAATATGGCAGTTGAAGTTTAAATTTAAAATCCGAGTTTGAAATCAGACGTCTGGAATATATTTCAGATGTCTGATACTATATATATTTTTGAATATAGTAGTAGATAATATGTCCGAGTGCAGTTGCCAGACATCTGATTCAGTCTGTCTGTTATTCCAGAGAATCGTTTCAGACGTCTGACTTGTGCACCCAGACGTCCGATATTATGCATATTAGTTTTTAATGCCCTTTTTCTTATGCTTCTTTGATCCTATCGACTTCTAGTCTCTTGTAATATTCTTTGAGCCTTGTTCTCGTCTACTTAATGATGTTGTTCTAACAAGTACCTGTATATATAAATATATATACATATTCGATTTCTATTATATAGTTGTTGTCATCGAAATCGTAGATTTGATTTCCGAACAAAAAGCCTTGCTTAAGCCGAGGGTTGTGCTTCTTCCTTGCGTTAAACTAAATTTAGCTACTAATATTAGTGCCAAATTCTGGAAAGCGCCTTAAATAAATGGAGGGACTATATTAATGAACAGTCTATCCCATGATGAGATGATGTTGATGGTATCCCAAAGCATGCCAAAGTTGTGGACTACATTAGTGATGGTCGCATTAGGCTTCTAGATCTAGTTGCCACAATGTTAATGCTCTTTGGAGCAAGTTCTCCAACTCTTCTTACAGCCTAGCGGAGGAAGATTCTTATGTTTTGTCTTCTACTTTGAAAAATCATTCCCCAAGCATTATGTAATCCATTATCACTAATTTGGATGTTCTAGTGAAGTTTCCATGGTTTCGAAGAGTTTGAATAATACAACATCTGGAAAAAATAATTTCTTCCTCTAGAGGGTTCTTAGGAATTCTTTGCATACTCTTAGCAACTTAGCTTTGAGAGATTTCCCTACCTCCACTTCTTGTCCTTTCTGAAAGAGCTTCCTTAAGGACAGTCTACACTTATTCTTCAGCTGCTCCTTCACTTACCTCCTTTGGAAGAATATTATGTTCAAAGCTGGGTATGGAGTTCCTCTTCATGATAACAAAAAAGGAATGGAAAAGAATGTTTAGAGAAACAAAATGGATAAACTCTTCTTCATATGGCCTCCTGCTCATTTTGAGGATTTTTGCTTTCAGCGCATGGAAGGAAAGTAACCTATGCATATTTGGTGGCAAGATTAAGAACAGGTTGGAAATTCATTACGAAATCTCTCATGTATTTTTAATGCTATGCATGACTCACAGTATCTAATTTCAGCTTTGGTGTTGAGAACTTGAAAGCCTTCTTAACGAGGCTTCTTTTAATTCTTCTGTTTGCCCCGTGCTTTGTTGTATCTATGTGTTTTCTTTTGTTTCCTTATTACCGCTTGTAATTCTCAAGTTATTAAAAAATGCTAGAGGCCCATTTAACCCCGCCGACTTTGCAATTTTTTTATATATTAGAATTGGTAATACATATGATCCACATATATTGTCACACACAATAACACATACCTGTAACAAATACAAAGGATACATACATGGAATAGTGTTGATGTCATCCTTGCAATTTTTCAATCAACATGCATGCAAATATGCCTCTAATCACGGATATAAAAGTCATTGGTCACTGCCAAAATATTGGACATTTAAAATCTTGGTAATATTCTATCGATATACTTACAATCATAAAATAATTCGAAATTAGTTCATCATAACATATAAGAGTTAGTATCCACACATCGTTGAAATTAATTGTATTAAACCATTTTATTTACTCAGTTTGTTTGGTCTTTTAAACATTATAACTCATGATGGAGCTTGCCTTATGTTCATATTTTAATGTTTAGACAGATGTCCAATGTGTTAGGAACTAAGATGTTAGTTTTGATGGCAACAACCTTTTTAACTTATTATAAAATATATACTACACTGTTGTCTAGATAGATATGTATATGTAGGATATATATATATATATATATATATATATATATATATATATATATATGTGCAGGTATTGATTACAGAAGACTGATCAGTATAAAGTCTCAAGACTCAAGATTGAAGACTCTAGACTATCAAGATCAAGATTTCAAGATATGTGTCTAGTTTTTGTTAAAACTTCATAATAACATAGAAATCTTCATTCCGAATTTCATTTGCGA
Organism: Allium cepa; assembly: GCA_030765085.1. Classification (NCBI taxonomy): domain Eukaryota; kingdom Viridiplantae; phylum Streptophyta; class Magnoliopsida; order Asparagales; family Amaryllidaceae; genus Allium; species Allium cepa. Next base: position 280,981,870 of record CM060937.1, on the reverse strand, counting down.
TGGAACCCATTTCTACCTTCTTAGTGGTTTACAAACCCACGACAAGTAGCTTACAAACCTATGACAAGTGGCTTACAAACCCATGAACATCCTGGTTTTGTACAAGTTCTTAAGTCCTGATGTGATGAGATATTCTATAGGAAGAAGCTTGCAAAACTACTTCAAAGTGGTTTTTCAAAATGATTTTTCAAAATGATTTTCAAATTTGTTTTGCAAAATGTTTTAGCCTTAAAATTATCTTTTCAAATGATTTTCAAAAAGATGTTTTAGCCATAAAATATTCTTTATTTTTGTTTTTATATAAACTCTTGTTTTCAACTTTGATTTTACTCCAGATTCGTTTTATCTTTTTTCCTTTCAATACCATTTTCAAAATAAATTTTTACATTGTTTTTAACATAGGGATATCGACATCATGGGATACTCCATGTCGACATGGTGGCCGTTGAATTCAAAAGTTTCAATTTTCAAAAGAAGTGTCTATTCTTTTAAATCTCTTCACGAATGGTTATGATGTTGGTGCTTTATAAATAGCCTTCACAAACGAATTTTTTAATCAACTAAGATCGTGTCGAAATTCTACCGAATTCTTAAGTGAATCAAATTAGAATCTCATTCTAGTTTGATTCTCTGCCTTCTCTCGAAGATCAAGGTGTTATTCATAATTATAGGATCAATTTGTAATCAAAAGTTTCTCTAGTCTCTCTATAAGGCGTGGTTATGCCTGGAAATCAATTGGGTAATCTTGTGGCCCGTAAATCAAGACAGTTTGCCCCGGACTCGTGAGACAGGAGGGTACCCCAAGGCCTTAGAAATTAAGGAATGTAATCTCGACATTGGTATAATAAAAATCTATATGAGGTGGTTTGCCTTGGTACAGGACTGGACGTAAGGTAACTCCGAACCAGTATAAAATCCGGTGTATTCTTTCCCTTTACTGCTTTTTATTTACTTTCTGCATCTGTGTTTGATTCTGTAATTGTTCTATGATTAAGTTTTGCATTTGTTTGTGTCATAATTTTTAAGTTAGTTCATATAAGTCTTAGAATCCATCAAACACTATCCACCCCCCCTCTAGTTTTAAATTAGCCTTAAGATCCTTAATCCGCTATCCCTTACAATTGGTATCAGAGCATTGGTTTTCATAGCTTTCATAATTTAAAACCTGAAAATTGTTTTAATGGCTATCAACACTGGTAATGTCAACTCTGGCACTAGTTCTGTTATCACTAACACTAGTTCATTTGTAGAAGGTCAGTCTACTGTCAGACCACCATTTTCAATGGTAATGATTATTCATATTGGGCTTGTAGAATGAAAATTTATTTACAATCTGTAGGATTAGACACTTGGAATATCACACAAACTGAGTATATCGAACTAACTACTAATTTTGCAGGGGACTGGTGTGCAAAAGGGTGTTTCACAAAATAAATCAAAGGCCACGAATATATTATTTTGTTCAGTAGATAGGAATGAGTTTAATATAATGTTTGTTTGTAAGTCTGCATTTAAAATCTGGAAAAATTTGCAAGTTACTCATGAAGAAACAAGCAAAGTTAAACAGACTAAAATTTCCATGTTAACTAATCAGTTTCAGTTGTTTAAAATGCATGTAAATGAGTCCATTTTCCACATGTACTGTCGATTTCAAGATATTGTTCATTCACTAATTACACTGGGAAAAAGCTTTTCAGAGGAAGACCAAATCAGAAAAATTCTAAGTTCACTCACTCCAATGGGATCAAAAGACACTTGCAATCAAAGTAACAAATGATACCGGTCTCATGAAAATAGAAGAGTTGATTGGGAATCTAATATTTTATGAAGTTCAACTGCAAGAAAAAATAGAAAACAAGGCTATAGAAAAGAAGTCATTGGCATTTAATGTAACAACTGAAGATCCAGAACCAGACAGTGACGAGGAGACTGCCTTCATGACAAGAAACTTTCGGAAATTCCTAAAATATAGAAAATGAACAATTACAAAAGAAATGATCAAAGGAATTCCAAAAATAACACGAAGAACGTCAACAATGATAGATACTAAATTGCAATAAGATCGGGCATTATAGAAAAGATTGTCCATATCCAGATAAACAGTTGTTCCCTCCAAACAATGACTCGTCAACAAAAAGAAAGAAAGCATTCACAGCAACTCTTGATGACTCAAACTCATCATCCGGTGACGATGAAAAGAAGACGGATGATTCAAATCTGTGTTTCATTATTATTCATGAATCAGACGACGATAGAAGTATGGATCCAAAAATAGGTACGCATTTACATTATTTTTTATTTTTCATGTTTGAATGGATGCTTGTTTGTTTGCTTGATTGTTTTAAAATTCCTTGAATTTTTAAATTCAAATTTATCCCTTGAAATTTGAAATTTAAATTCAAAAATAATATTATTTTAATAATATTTTAAATATTAAATTATTAATATTTAAGGATTATTATATGTAATGTTATCATAGGAATTATATAATTAGAATATAGGATAAAATATATTAATTAGGAATTAGGAATAGAAACTTGTCCTTTGGTTCAATAGACACATGTCGACATACCCAGATACCCCATGTCGACATGCCCATCAGAATTTGATTTCAAAATTTGAATTCAAACTTTTGAATTTCCCTCCACCTTTCCACCAACTTCAATGCTCTGCAAAGATGTCTCTTGACCAGAGAACATGTCTATAGAATCTTTATTTATCTCATTCTCTTTATCATCATTTTTCACTTTTATTTCAAATTTCAAACTTATCTTCGTTATCTTCATCTCCTCTCAAACCTCTTCAATGGCCTCTTCAAGCACTCCTAACACCATTACGCTTTCAAAATTTGTCAAACACTTTCTCTTTAATGACCCAAAAGCTATCAAAGCTTACATCAACTATGTAAACTTTGGTAAAATTCATACGGGAAAATTTTCTATTTTTGAAGAATTTCCTTCTTATGAAATTGAAAATCTTTTTCAACAATGTTATATTCTTAGTTTAGTCGATAACAAACAAAATGATTTTGTAGGTTATCCAAGTCTTGTTAAGATGTTTTATGCGAATTTGAATCGTGGTTTTTATGATGGGGAAGAAGGACAAATTAGGAGTAATGTTAAAGAAACACAAATTGTTTTGGATTGTGAAATTTGGAAAATATTTTGGGATGTAAGTATACCGAAATGAATCTCTCGGAATTTCAAATCAATGAAAATGATCGAGAGACATTTCATCACATCTTTGAAGGGGATGACAATTTCGAATTCGAAAATCATTATTTTCATCCAAAAGCAAGAATTGTCAATCATCTTAACCAACACACTCTTATACCAAGATCGAGAAACTACAACAACCCGATTTTAAAAGTTTGCAAAGCTCTTCTTGCAATTTTTGAAAATTATGATATTAATTGGGCTCGAGTTATTTTGGATGAGCTAAGGCCCAAGAATTTTACTATGGGTGAAAACACATTATATCATGGAATTTATCTCACTCGGATTTTTAATTACTTTGGAGTTGATTTCAAGAGGGAAGAATTTATAACTAGAAAAGTGTTAAACCATGGAAATATTTCCCTTATGCAAATTCCATTTGTGTTCAACCATATGAAACACTTACAGAAAAGGTAGAAAGGCTTTCTCATGAAGAAATGGAAGAAATGAAGGAAGAACAAGAAGAAGAGGAAGATGAAGGAATGGAAATTGAAGAGGAGGAAGATCAAGAAACCTCCTTAAAAAGCATTGAATATCCTACTAATCCTGTTAATCTCTCCGATAAGACCATTCTCAATAATCAAAGAATTATAGTGAAAAATCAAAAGACACTTAAAAGATCAATGAGTGAGAAATGGATAAGATTTCCACTAAAATCGATAAGTTCTTCGGGAAAATTAGCAGAAAGTTTGGACTATCATCTTCTTCGTCTTTATCTAACTAGTTTTAGTTCATGTTATCTTAAGTTCTATCTTTGTATTTCCTTTATTTTAGTTAATATTATATTATCTTATGTAATGTTGACTAGAATTATTAATGGAATCTTTCATTTCCTGTTATTCAACTTCACTTGTCTCTGTAATTACTTGTTTTTATATTATACAAATTCTAGTTTAATAGATTTGTTCACAATATTCAAAACAAAGCAAAATGTCATTTTATGCAGAGGCATGTCGACATACACCATCCCACCATATCGACATCCAACGGGCAGAAATTAGTCACACTTTCAAATTTTAATTTCATGTAACTAACTTGTGTCTATTCACTTCAAACAACTTTCTACCCCTATTTATATCTGTTTCTTCCAGAATAAATTGTCAAAATTCATCTCTAATCACTCTGCTTCATAGTTCTTCCTATTTCTTGAATTATCGCTTCTCCGATTAAGAATCTAAGTGATAATCTTGAAGAAACTCCCACTTCCTTCAAGAATATTCTTACATTCATACTTCGTAATCAGCGTCACTTAGAATTGAGTCAAATACAGATGATCAAGGAGCAAGAGAGACATTTTGACGCCCTTCGATGGATGATCTCAGCCTTAACGAGGACGATCTCGTAGGAAATCCACCAGTCACTCTCGACAAAGATAAGGAAGAAAGGGATGCCATCAAAGCAAACCCTATCTTTGGAGAAGATGGATGGGCGGAAGTACCAAGGAATGTCTTGTCATTCTGTATGTTATTTGTTTGATTTGATTGCTGTGTTTTAAACTTGATTGACTTAACTTATTTGGTATGGTTTGTATATACGTTTGGATTGAATATTCACTGTAAATATGATTGGTTGATGATTGATTTACGTTTTGGATTACACTTATGATCACATTTAGCACTTATTACACTTATATATGGTTTACCCTATTTTATTATGGTTGATTATCTTATAACAAGTTCAGGGATTTTTATGAAGTTTTTGTTGATGACAAAGGGGGAGAAGTTATAAAATAATAGTTGGCTTAGAGTAAGGGGAAGTTATGGAGTAAGGGGGAGTTATGGTATGTTAAGTGTATTTTTTAAATACAAGTTGTCATCATCAAAAAGAGAGAGATTGTTAGGAACTAAGATGTTGGTTTTGATGACAACAACCTTTTTAACTTATTATAAAATATATACTAACACTATTGTCTAGATAGATATGTATATGCAGGATATATAGATAGATATATGCAGGTATTGATTACTGAAGACTGATCGGTATAAAGACTCAAGACTCAAGATTGAACACTCTAGAATATCAAGATCAAGATTTCAAGATACGTGTCTAGTTTTTGTTAAAACTTCATAATAGCATGGAAACCTTCATTCGGAATTTCATTTGGGATGGAACCCATTTCTACCTTCTTAGTGGCATACAAATCCATGACAAGTAGCTTACAAACCTACGACAAGTGGCTTACAAACCCACGAACATCCTGGTTTTGTGCGAGTTATCGAGTCCTGATGTGATGAGATATTCTGCAGGAAGAAGCTTGCAAAACTACTTCAAAATGATTTTCAAAATTGTTTTTCAAAATGTTTTAGCCTTAAAATTATCTTTTCAAATGATTTTCAGAAAGATGTTTTAGCCATAAAATATTCTTTATTTTTGTTTTTTTAAATAAACTCTTGTTTTAAACTTTGTTTTTACTCCAGAGTCATTTTATCATGTTTTCCTTTCAATACCATTTTCAAAACAAAATTTTACATTGTTTTTAACTTAGGGATGTCCACATCACAGGATACCCCATGTCGACATGGTGGCCATTGAATTCAAAAGTTTCAATTTTCAAAAGAAGTGTCTGTTCGTTTAAATCTCTTCGTGAATGGTTATGACCATTAGTGCTTTATAAATAGCCTTCACAAATGAATTTTCGAATCAACTAATTTCTTATTTTCTTCACTTCTTCTTCTCCACAAATCCATATTCTATAATTTTCATATTTTTAAGATCGTGCCGAAATTCTGCCGAATTCTTAAGTGAATCAAATTAGAATCTCATTCTTGTTTGATTCTCTGCCCTCTCTCGAAGATCAAAGTGCTATTCAGAGTTATAGGATCAATTTTTAATCAATCGTTTATCGAGACTCTCTATAAGGTGTGGTTGTGCCTGGAAATCAATTGGGTAGTCTTGTGGGTCGTAAATCAAGAGAGTTTGTCCTGGACTCGTGAGACAGGAGGGTACCTTAATGCCTTAGAAATTGAGGAATGTAATCTTGACGTTGGCATAATAAAATCTGTATGAGATGGTTTGCTTGGTATAGGACTGGATGTAGGGTAACTCCGAATCAGTATAAAATCCGGTGTGTTCTTTCCCTTTACTGCTTTTTGTTTACTTTGTACATCTATGTTTGATTCTGTAATTATTCTGTGATTAAGTTTTGCATTTGTTTGTGTCATAATTTTTAAGTTAGTTCATATAAGTCCTAGAATCCATCAAACACTATCCACCCCCCTCTAGTGTTAAATTAGCCTTAAGATCTTTAGTCCGTTGTCCCTTACACAATGACCATTTTAACAAATAACCCACAAAAGCGTAACAAACTAAGGGTATTTCGTATAAATAAACATATAAAATTATTTTTATCAGCTATTTATTATATTGGTAATTACATAATGAAGTGTATTACTCAATCTCGTTTTCTAATGTATTTTTAACTAAAATTGCCATGTTAAACACAAAACATTTTTGTATTAAAAATTTAATTTTCATATTATTATGCAAAAGATTGCATAAACATAATAATAAATAGCTATATGAAAGAGTTACCATTGTACGAAAATAGTTTTTTCTCTCCATACCTACTGTATAATATCTCCTTTATAATTGTTTTCCAATAGATTGCATTTAAGGAAAACACGATTTTGTGGATAATAATCAAATGCCCAATATACAAAAAATATTTTTACATATATTGTCCGCTACATATTTTTTCATCTTTCGAATGAAAGATAATATACATTCTTGGATGAAAAGGAATAGCCCTAACAATCACCAAGCAAAGGACCAACTCAAATTTTATCCTTATAATTTTTTTAAACTCCATCATTATGCAAGGAATCATCAAACCCTATCTATTCTTGAACTTTACATTTTTACTTATTGTTGTTTACTTATAGTCATACTAATCATCACAACCGTATTTTAATAGGCCGGTCTTCTTTGGTGAATGTAATCCAATTTTTTTATCCTCGTCCCTTGAAATTTATATTTTACTAGGATATTAAATATACAATGAGTGTGAATAGACTTGGTCAAAAAAAATAATATCTATGACCTAAAAGAAACAAAAATAAACATTTCACTCAAAGCATAACAAATATATATATGTATAAAGAAACAAAAAAACATGACACTCAAAGCATAACAAAGATATATGTATACATTTAAATAACTAATATGCACTAGTCTCACTGCAATTAAGATTTCAAATGAATGGAACAAAAATTTGAACGATTATCCCCTTTAATCAAACGACAATAAGCATCAAAATTCAAAATCTGGAATGTAGTAAGTCATATTTAAATCATTTAAAAAATTATACACACTAGAAACTACTCAGTAGACATGTTCCATGGTTAAAATAACTAAGCGTTAATAATAGCGCATTAAACTGCAACACGGTTGTAAATAGATGCTGCTATGAAACAACAATAAAGAAAAAAGTGAATGCAAAATTAGACGCTTGAAGACAAGTAGCTAATACATATGCAAATAGTTGCTGGCATGAAATAATAAGGAGGAAAAAACTAAAATCAAAATTAAACAGTCAAAGACAAACAAAACAAACTTACCTATAAAATCTCATTTTTCCAAGATCCAATGATTTTATTTATAGCTAATATCGAAAGAAGGAGAAAAATGAAATCAAAACTAGACAATAGAAGATAGATTAAATCAAACTTAAGGATGCATTCACGGACATAGAAAATGCTAGTAGGTAAGCAGTTAGCAGACATTACGTCCGACTTAAGGGCTTTTAGGCCGATGTATCTATTATGTCATCGTTTACTTGAGATGCCTTTTACCTGCTCCAAAATGAAGTGGTTAAGCAAGATGTAAGTGTTGCGTTGAATGTAACTTCTGATGCCTCTGATGTAATTTTTGATTCTCATACTCCTACATATATGGACCCAACTTCACACTTTCTTCACACTTTTCATTCTATTCTTCTCTTCTTACAAATTACTAATATGGCTACCAGTGCAGCGGGTCTCAACAAAATACATACATTTTTTTGAATTGTCAAACCATCCACTTTATTCATAAAAATATGCTCAGAGAAGTTTACGACAAATCAGATGAAGGTAAAACAAAAGTTATCAGAAGATTGCTAATAGATTTAACTTGTATAAAAGGAATTCTTAGGTACTAGATGCAACATCCACCACAATTAAGCACGACAGTATCGAAATGACTTCATCAAGTGGGGGAAGTTAATAAACAACCAGAGCAGGTTGGGACGATCAGAGAAATACTATTGTTAGTTCCAACTGGTGGGAGGATCGAGCCAAGGTATTTAAATTTGCTAATTTACCATCACATTTCATACAGGTTGTTTAATATTTTTGGTTTTAATTTATTTAGGATAGGTGTAATATAGTTCAAAATTATTTGGAGCAAATATTCAGAAATGTTGCCATCGAAAAACATATCATCTTCTCCGCTCAGGTTCTATTGAAACCGAGGATGAAGTGCAAAATGATTTTCAAACCACAACATCAAATCCCACTCCTAATAACATTTGGGAAGATGATCCCATACCTTGAGAATGGAATGATCATTTTGGCTCCCAACCCTTCCAGCCCTTTCAACCTTCCCAACTAGGTGAATTTGTCCAACCTGACCTCAACGTCGATGTTAATGTGGACAATCCTTCTTCAGTTCATTGTTCTGTCACCGTTCATTCTGCTGCTTGTTCTAACCGAAGACGCACATTACGTATATGTTATGAAGATGTTGGAAATGAAAGAAGAATGCGCTTTATAATAGATATTCACAAGATGTTGGAAATGTTCACAACGTAGAAAAGAATAAATATTTGCATAAAGGAACGAGGAATAAGTATGTTAATGGAGTTCAAACGAGGAATAACGATGCAGAAATTCACATATTATCTTTTCTACCTATAAAATAGATTCTACTTAGTTACTTAACTTTATAATACTAAATCGAATGTATGAACGAGGATTTGAGTTTTATGATGTTTTGATTTTGTAACCAATACAAAATAAATGAATTTTTAAATTGGGCACATAAGAGAAAATAACATGAATTTGAAAAGTTGGAAATAATAAATGAAATGGTTAAGTAGAGATGTATATGCAGGAAAAAAGGGAATGAATAGATAATTCAGACGAACGTTGCGATACGCGCTTCACGCGTGATAAAGAATGCTGAATTATTTTTCTATAAATTGCATTTATTTAAGGGACAGTTTGGCACATGTCCCTAATAAGTTTCAAAAACCCCAGTAAAAGAAAGTTTGTAAATTAGGTCTCTAGAATTAAGTTACCGAATAATGGCATACACATACAATTATTCAGTGAATAATTACAGAAGTTTATGCAATTGTATTAAAAAATTGTAGACATTTCCACAATTATTCACTGAATTCCGTAGTTTTTCCAAAAAGTTGCGGAAAATTCCGCAATTATTCACCAAAAAATTTGCGAAATTTCCACAATTATTTACTGAAAAAATTGCATAAATTTATGCAACTTTTGGATATAATTGCATAAATGTCTGCAATTATTCAGTGAATAATTGCATAACTATATGCAATTACTTAGTAATTTAATTCTAAGGACCTAATTTACATACTTTTTTTTGGAGGTTTGTATTTTGAAACTTATTAGAGACCCTAGTCTAATATTCACTTTATTTAATACGTTCAAAAGAAAATGATTTCTACATATATTTAGTCATATTTTTATGTTTAATCAATTAATTTGAATTTTATTTCTAAGTTGCAATATCTAATTTCTTGTGAATTTAAATTTTTATTTATACTATTAATTAATAAAAAACAAATTGTAAAGTAGTTTATTTGCTAAATCCTATTTTTATATGATATTAAGACTTAGTAAGTATTTGTAGAGAAATTTTGAATTTGTAAAAGAAGTTTAATTGTCATATCCTAATTTTAAACGATACTAACTTTTAATAACATTTGTAAAGAGACATTTTTAGTATTTCATGCTAATACCAAAAAAGTACGACATCAAATGTATAAGATATAAAGAGCAATTTTGGATGTTTGCGGTCAGATTAAAAGTTTGCGCTTCCAAACCAACTATTAATAAAGATATAAATATGTTTTAGTAGAATTTTTTTATAAATAGTTATTTGAATCAAGAAGAAATCAGGATTTAAAACGAGAAAGACAGGTAAAAAGAATACAAAAGTTGTTTATATCTTTACTAATAATACAAATACTTTCATTTGGTGAAGCTTTTGTAAACTTCCCAAGAACCCCTTCCCCAAATCTACCTCGAAGTTGACGGAGCAGGGAAAATCCGTCTTTTTCTCACCCGCACGTTCAATTCCACAACATCACCGTTTAGTCCTCTCCCCGCTTTCTCCTCCACATGTCTTCCACAACTTTTCAACCGCCTTTTATCCCAAAATTCTCCTCCCACACACTTTCTCATCGCCTCTTCTTCCTCCCCTGTACCTTTCCTTCTCCGTTCCACCATGCTAAAATCCACATGTTATGCCTACCGAGGTAGGTCGGCCAACAACGGTCAACGTTATCCCCCGTCCCCTTCCTTTGTCGTTCCACCATGCTAAAATCCAGATCTTATGCCCGCCGAAGATGGCCGGAGAACAGCGGTCAACCTTAGGCGGAAATTTGTACCAATACTGTCCAACTTCCCCCACCCCTTCACCATCCTCAACCAAAATCGATCCCGATGTCCCCTCGCTACCTACATGTACCAACTTCTCCTTGGTTTCCCCTCTCCCATGCTAGCATCCGGATCTCATACCTGGCGAGGCAGGTTGCAGGCTAGGGTTGGACAGCGGTCATTTCACGATGAAATTGGAGTTAGGTAAACTACTTCCGACTCTTTCATCCCTGCTTTCGATTATGCTTGCGTTACCAGTACCTTTATTCCTGCCATAAATAAAATGAATGTCTTGATTATGTGCTTAAGTTTATCAACTTACAAGACGAATGTACTGATTATGTGCTTAAGTTCAACAACTTACGGTCAATTCTACGGAAAAAATTTTGTTACTCAAATTCCACCATGGTTAATTGCCTTCATTCTGTAAACTTCATACCTACTCATTTCATAGTCTCCTTCCATCCCGGTCTTGGCATTAATGATTTAGCTATTAAGTGGTAAACCGTTATTGAAGTAAACCAGTTTTGCTACATCTATCAAGTTTACTATGCCAACATGAACTGATTCTCCACTAACGACATTAAAATCTCAACCGTTTACGATTTTTCTTTTGCCTGCCTGCAAATGGCTATCCGCTTGCTCATATTTTAAGCCACGTTACTTCGTTACTGTTACTATGTTTGTGGACGTACACGTACCATCTGCATAACATCACCTTTATGTATCCCAATATATTTCCTCCCTTATGCTGTAATTTTATTCAGATAATGTGTATTGTTTTACAATTTCTTCCCTCTTTTGACCACAGTTTTCATACCATGTTGTGCTACCTCTGTCTACTACCTCATTCATACAAAAGGCCGGCTCACCTGGGCGATGCCTACCCATGCTGCTGATAGACCCACTGTGGTTCCGGATTTCATGCCTGGCGAGGCAGGTTGCAGGCTAGGGTTGAACAGCGGTCACTTCGCGATGAAAATTGGAGTTAGGTAAACTACTTCCGACTCTTTAATCCCTTCTTTTGATTATGCTTGCGTTACCTGTACCTTTATTCCTGCCATAAATAAAATGGATGTACTGATTATGTGCTTAAGTTTATCAACTTACAAAATGAATGTATTGATTATATGCTTAAGTTTATCAACTTACGGTCAATTCTACGGAAAAATTATTTTTACTCAAATTCCACCATGCTTGATTGCCTTCATTCTGTAGACTTCATACCTACTCCTTTCATAGTCTCCTTCCATCCCGGTCTTCGCATCACTGATTTAGTTATTAAATGGTAAACCGTTATTGAAGTAAACCAGTTTTTCTCCATCTATCACGTTTACTATGCCAACATGAACTGATTCTCCACTACTGACATTTAAATCTCAACCGTTTACGATTTCTCTCTTCCCACACAACTTATTAACCACTGAATTCAAACTGCCTGCAAATGGTTGTCCGCTTGCTCATATTTTAAGCCATGTTACTTCGTTACTGTTACTATGTTTGTGGGCGTACACGTACCATTTTCATAACATCAACTTTATGTATCCCAATATATTTCCTCCCTTATGCTGTAATTTTATTCAGACAATGTGTATTATTTTACAATTTTTTCACTCTTTTGACCACAGTTTTCATACCATGTTGTGCTACCTCTGTCTGCTGCTTCATTCGGCTCACCTGGGTGATGCCTACCCCTGCTGCTGATAGACCCACCGTGGTTCCGGATCTCATGCCTGGCGAGGCAGGTTGCAGGCTAGGGTTGAACAGCGGTCACTTCGCGATGAAAATTGGAGTTAGGTAAACTACTTCCGACTCTTTCATCCCTGCTTTTGATTACGCTTGCATTACTTGTACCTTTATTCCTGCCATAAACAAAATGGATGTATTCATTTTGTGCTTAAGTTTACCAACTTACAAAAAGAATGTATTGCTTATTTGCTTAAGTTTATCAACTTATGGTAAATTCTACGGATATATTGTTGTTACTCAAATTCCACCATGCTTAATTGCCTTCATTCTGTAAACTTCATGCCTAATCATTTCATAGTCTCCTTCCATCCTGGTCTTGGCATCACTCATTTACTTATTAAATGGTAAACCGTTATTGAAGTAAACCTGTTTTGCTCCATCTACCAAGTTTACTATGCCAACATGAACTTACTGACATTAAAATCTCACCCGTTTACAATTTCTCTCTTCCCACGCAACTTATTAACCATTGAATTCAAACTGCCTGCAAATGGTTGTCCGCTTGCTCATATTCTATCCCACGTTACTTCGTTACCGTTCCTATGTTTGTGGGCGTACACTTACCATCTGCATAACATCAACTTTACGTATCCCAATATATTTCCTCCCTTATGTTGTAATTTTACTCCTACAATGTGTATTATTTTACAATTTTTCCCCTCTTTTGACCACAGTTTTCATACCATGTTGTGCTACCTCTGTCTGCTGGCTCAGCCATACAAAAGGTCAGCTCACCTGGGCGATGCCTACCCATGCTGGTGATAGACCCACTGTGGTGGATGACAAGGACTTCAATGCTGGCAGGTACAATACTAACGTCCACTTCCTTTCTCCACTAACTAAAATATGTATGCTTTGTGTACGATACACTGTATTTTGTTGCGGCCTAATTCGGTTGGTGTGCTTTGGACTTTTACACGGCTAACTTGATTTTTTTCACTGACCTTATACATAAATTTTATTCTACGGGAAATTTGTCTACACTTAGTGCAAAAAAAATTATTCCAAAACTGATTTTTCATCTAATTTTTTGTTTGCATATGACTTTTTCCAACACTACATTTTGATACACAGTACTTCAGTTCGTCTACCTTTCAATTTAATATGGCTGACTTTATTTTTTCCTTCACGTTTTATAAAAATTTTATTCCTCTTGAAATTTATGTTCGCTTATCAAACTCAAATTATTCCACTAATTATTTTCCATCAAAATTACTGTCCATTAATTTACCTACTGGTTCACCCATTTGCTAACCTTTCTCTTCTCATATCCTTCATAAATTAATATATATTCAACTGCTAAATTGTTTTCACTACATACAATTCATACTTCACTGACATGCACCATCGTTCGTTGTACCACGAAATGAACTAATAAGCATGTGTCAATTATTCAACTCTAAACAAGGAAGACAGCTATGCATTTTACTATCAGGCAAAATGAGTTATCCACTAGACCTAATCGATTTCTGTATTTAAACACTTACTGATCGCTATGTTACTGATCAAATTATCTTACTTTCTAACTTTTTATACCAACATTCACTTTGGTTGTGAAATACAATTGCAAATATATATTCACCCATTTGGTAACCTTTGTTCTCAACCGTCATAAATTGATATATACTGAAATGCTAAACTGTTTTCTTACCACCCCTTCCTTTGTCCATTAACTACAATATGTAATATTTGTCCACTATATTTATTTTCGACAATCAATATATAACCTTTTCTACAACTATATTTTGTTGCAAAGTAATTCAATTGGTCTACTTCGGAATTTTATACGACTCACTTGATTTTTTCATTAATGTTTTACACAGATTTTATTAACATGAAAATTTATCTTCGCTTACTGAAAACAAATTATTCCGAAACTGATTTTTCAACAAATTTATCGTTTATCAATTTATCTACTGATTCATCCATTTGATATATGTTTTGTCATACCCTTTGTAAATTAATACATAATGAACTGCTACATTTACACTTACGGTTTATCACCATTACTGCCTTTTATTCAATCACCCTTCCTTTCATCTCGGTCTTTGCACCACTTCTTTACTTCTTTTCACTTTTCAAGCAAGATTAACCAACTGTTTAGTCGCGTACAAATAGTGACGCCCATTTATTAAATGGTAACAGTTTACTGAAATAAACCTTATGAGTCAGGCTTTATGTATTCAACAAGTGCAATATTTTTACACGACATGGATTTTGCTGAATTAAGTAGTAACGAACAGACACCTGTTTCCTTCCACCATTTTCCATGCCCAAATTTTATCAACTTACGTTCGCATTACTGTGCCTGCTCCGCATGCGTCCATTGTTTCCAATCTCCACGCTTGCTGTATGTGCGCTTTATTTACAGTATTTATTTCTGACAACCAATATATGACTTTCCTTACAGTAAATATTGTTACACGGTAATTCTGTTGGTATTTGAAATTTTATATGGTTGACTTTATTTTCTTCACTCACTTGTTACATACATTTTATTCACCTGGAAGTTTATCTTCACTGATTAAACACAAATTATTCTATTAGATTGACGCTTGCCATTTACTCATGTAAAACAGGATTTCAACATCGAGCCATGCTGTGGTAGCTCTACCTGCTGCCTCAGTCATTGACGAGTCGGCTCACGTGGGCGATGCCGACCCACGCTGTTGATGGAGACAATGTGGTGGATGACGCGGACGTCGACGCTGGCAGGTACAACATGGCTGCCCACTTTGTTTGTCCGTTAACTAAAATATGTATTCTTTGTCTTCGATATTTATTTTCGACAACCAATATCTAACTTATCACAACTATTTACTTTATGCATTTAGAACATACAATTTATTACACACAACCCAGACTGTTCATCTGCTGCATTCACTACGATTTATTTTATTAACATCGACTAATCCTTCACGAGGCAATATATCACAGTTCGTTCAAATACTCATACGTATTTTGCGAAACAGAAATATACGCTGTTACTTTGGACATAAAATCATATATATATTTCATATATCTATATATATATGTTTGTATTTTGGTTAAATTTTGTGTACTCCAACAATCCACTGTTTCCAATCTCCCTGCCTGTTGTATGTACGCTTTGTTTACAGTATTTATTTCTGACAACCTATATATGACTTTCCTTACACTAAATTTTGTTACACGGTAATTTAGTTGGTATAGTTTGATATTTTATACAGCCGACTTTGTTTTCTTCACTCACGTTTTACACACATTTTATTCAGCTGGAAATTTATCTTCGCTGATTAAACACAAATTATTCCATTAGACTGACACTTGCCATTTACTCATGTAAAACAGCATTTCAACATCGAGCCATGCTGTGATAGCTCGACCTGCTGGCTCATTCATTGAAGAGTCGGCTCACGTGGGCGATGCCGACCCATGCTTCTGATGGAGATAGTATAGTGGATGACGCGGACGTCGACGCTGGCAGGTACAACACGACTGCCCACTTTGTTTGTCCGTTAACTAAAATATGTATGCTTTGTCTTCGATATTTATTTTCGACAACCTACATTTAACTTCTCAATTATTTACTTTATGAATTTACAGCATACAATTTATTACGCACAACCCAAACTATTCATCTGCTGCATTCACTACGATTTATTTTTTTAACATCGACTAATCCTTCACGAGGCAATACATCAAATTTCGTTCAAATGCTGATACGTATTTTGCGAAACAGAAATATACACTGTTACTTTGGACATAAAATCATGTACATATATATATATATAATAATATTCATATATATGTGTGTGTGTGTGTGTGTGTGTTTGTATTTTGCTTAAATTTTATCTGTACTCCAACAGTACATAACATTACAGCGCAGCGTTAGTTTACTTTGATGTTCAACCATTTGCGTACTAATTACCAAAACTGCAGTATGCAGGGATGTCAATTTACTGATTTTTTGGCTGTTCAGCAGCCTCCAACTGACCTCTGACAAATATTTCACCATTTCAGTTACTGCACTTTGACTTATTCCACTTTCACATTATATCTATTTTACTGATTCAAAATCTAAAATAACTGATACTTTTTTTCTGTTTTGCTCGTTACTGTTTACCGGTTTTCCCATTTACTTACTTTCAAAATCAACTGTTTTTCCTACTTCTCAAATATCCCAATGCACACTCTACTTTTAGCCCACATATTGCAAAAAATAGCAGTTATTCCCTGCTGACTTTTTCCACTTTGAACATTTCTTTTTTTTTTACCGTTCAAACTCCAAAAAATCTCCTTCTTTTTCCTCCTACACTGACTACGTACACAAATATCAAGTTTATTTAACCTCTGCATCCCCCTTCGTCTGTTCACACGTTTCCAAACTTGCACCACCTACATATTCCCCCCTCCTTTCCTGCTTACATCACTGCTCCACAGTTAATGTCTCTCCTTTTACACTGACACTGTCCTCCATCGCTTTTCACCCACTGTTCCACAACGCCACTTTTTCAATTACACCAACTTTACCTTGGCTAATTACCCTGTATATTCATCACTTACTCAGACACTCATTACTTTCCAGCTCTGACTGCCAAGCAGATGGATTCTGAGCAACGTGAATACCATCGGTTGGCACAGCGAGCCAGACGACAACGACTGTCCAACGATGCAAGACAAATTCAACTGGCTAACCGTAGACGACAACGACGTGCACAACAGCTGCTGACGTCAGAATTGCAGCTACCATCTACATCAGATTTGTCTTTTGATCTTCTCCATTTTGCTTTACTTACAACTCTTTTCCCATGCCGTTACTGGGTCTGCATTTCGTGCGGTTTTACTTCACCATCATCCCATACAGTCCATGCATAGGTCGACAATGTGCGTACCAATTGCAAATTTCCATGTATATCCGTTAATTATAAAATTTACTGCACATTCTACCCAGTTACTTTTTCCCTACCGACTTCTCAAACTGCAACTTACAACCGCAGTTCCGTAAAACAGGGTTTAAGAATTTACAAGTATCAGCTTTACGCAGTTTTATGCATATCAACACTTTGGAATGTACCTATTTC
The DNA here is from genome assembly GCA_030765085.1 of Allium cepa. Lineage (NCBI taxonomy): Eukaryota > Viridiplantae > Streptophyta > Magnoliopsida > Asparagales > Amaryllidaceae > Allium > Allium cepa. Next base: position 280,964,233 of record CM060937.1, on the reverse strand, counting down.
TGAACATATACCGTCGTGTCAATACAGTTATAAGGTTAATAATGTAGATATTAGATTTTGAATGCACAAACATTTCTACTCTGTCGTGTTTTAAAATATATAATATTTCTTTACATACATATCTATGCAGTTTTGACGCTTGAAATATACATCGGTTTTCAAATGAGTATAAGGTCTTATAAATATATACGGTTTCAAATATACATATATACTTGGTCTTCGATTACCAAAAACCTTCTTCGGAATTTTACGTAAAAACATAAAGTTTTTTATATATTACGTTCCCCAAGTGCACACGTTTGTAAAGTATATGGACTGCCGTAAATATTGCATTCCACTACCTCAGACTTCATACTGTACAGTTCGAAATATGTAAAGTTCAAGCGTATTTGGTTTCAACTGTAACGATTCATATGTATAGCTAATGAAAGTTCGGAGCCTTAGACATATTTTGAAATTGCAAAGGAATAGGGATTGCAGGTTTAAAAGCCTTTTTTTTTAATACACTCATCAATTTATGTGTGCATCACCGGTTTCAAAAAACTTAATTTTCAGCACATGTCTGAGTTTTAAAATGAAGGCTTTTTCTATATTTTCAAGTTGTAAGCGTATTGAATTTCATGTGAATTGTCGTTTCAGCGTGTAATTTAAACTGCATAACCTATGGACTGCATATCAATGTTTATACATCTTCACAGTTCATAGATGGACTCCAAATATGTATACCTTCGGGTTCCCAAAAAAGTTAAAAATAAAATTGGGTTTTGAAAAAGGTATATATAAATTTGGTTTTCAAGGAATAACACGTTTTGGTTTGAACATTTGAGGTTTCAATCAAATTTTATCAAACACATGACAGAAACATGGCAGACTGCCCACCTGCTGTTCTTAACTTTTTCCAATAAACCTATACGTGATTTGAAGTTTCCAACAATAGTGTTTTGGCCCTTCTTTTATTTCACTAATAGTACCAATTGCAAATTTCCGTGCATATCTGTGAATTCTAAAATTTAGTACACCCTGTACACCATTATTTTTTCCATGCCAACTTCTCAAACTGCAAATTTCAACTGCAGTTCCGTAAATTTGGGTCTAAGACTTTACAAGTATCAACTTTACGCAGTTTTATGCATATCAAACCTTTGGGATTTACCTATTTTTGAACATATACCATCGTGTCAATACAATTATAAGGTTAAGAATGTAGATATTAGATTTTGAATACACAAACATTTATAATGTGTCATGTTTTAAAATATATAATAATATTTCTTTACATACATATTTATGCAGTTTTGACGCTTGAAATATACATCGGTTTTCAAATGACTGTAAGGTCTTATAAATATATACGGTTTCAAATATACATATATACTTGAGCTTCGATTACTGAAAACCTTCTTCGGAATTTTACGTAAGAACATAAAGTCGTATATATGCTAGGTTCCCCAAGTGCAGACATTTGTAGATAATATGTGTTGCCGTACATATTGCATTCCACTGCCTCATACTTCATCTTGTATAGTTCGAAATATGTAAGGTTCAAGCGTATTTGGTTTCAAATGTAAAGATTCGTATGTATAACTACTGAAAGTACAGAGCCTTAGACAAATTTCGAAATTGAAACAGAATAGGGATTGCAGGTTTAAAATCCTAATTTTTTTAATATACGCATCAAAATACGTAACCATCACCAGGTTTCAAATAAATTAATTTTCAGTTTATGTCTTAGTTTTAAAATGCAGGATTTTTCTACATTTTTTAACTTTTAACCGTATTGAATTCATGCGAAATGTCGTTTCAGCATATAATTTAAACTGCATAACCTATGGACTGTATATCAATCTGTTTACATCTTCACAGTTCAGAAATGGACTTCGAACATGTATACCTCTGGGTTCTCAAAAAGGTATATATAAAATTGGGTTTTGAAAAAGGTATATATACATTTGGTTTTCAAACCATATCACGTTTTGGTTTGAACAATTGACGTTTCAACAAAATATTATCAAACACATGACAGAAAGATGGCCAACTAGCCACCTGCTGTTCTTAACTTTTTCCCATAAACCTATACAAGATTTGAAGTTTCCGGCAATACAGTTTTGGCACTTCTTTTCTTTCACTAATACTGATCTACCTAATCTATTAATCCTGAATTTTAAAATCGTTAGCATTTTGTAAAATTTCACAAAATGTATGTTGTTACTTATTTTTATAACATGTGTTATAACAATTATTATTATTCGTTCAACTAAACAAGTCCCGTTTGGTTTTGCATACATGGTTACATAATTTACCTACACTCGCTTCTACATACCTGTGTACAGCCTACCCGGTTTTATACACTGCTATTCACTTACCTCTGTTTCCCCTATTAGCACTGCCTACTGTCTACTGCTTTTTACTTTCCCCTTAACACATACGGTCCACTCATACAACTGTTCTATTCCCACAAAAGATTAAAATTTTAACTGTTATAACTACCAACAAATTCTTCGTTCACCTGGCCAACACATTATTTTTACAAACCATATCAAAGTAAATCAAATCACAATACAGTTAACTCTTACCATAGTAACAACAGCTTTTGTTGGACAATGTATTTCACAATTTGATACCTCATCGACCCTCCCTTTTTAATTACGTCCATAACTTTCTCCACCTTTTTCCACCCCGCTTTCTTCCTCCATTATCAATATATGTTTTATTTATCTCACGGTTCACAATACATCTTCAGGAACTGCACCATCCGAAAATCAACAAGATTTAGAACCTCTGCCCCCTTTTCCCACCACTCACAAGTACGGTCGAAACTTTATCCCAACGACTTCTCTTCTTCCTCACTTACTACCACAACCCACATACTGCTCATTCTGTGGTGCCAAAAAATTATATGCTGAAACTTTGCAAATCTGTTATTCCAATGGAAGTATTACTATTTGTCGCCCCACTTCTCTACAGGAACTAAACAACTTATTTATGGATCAAGGCGAAGTTGGTACGCATTACAGGAAAAACATCAGAGCTTATAATAATGCATTTGCTTTTACATCAATGGGTGCACATATAGATCAAAACCTAGCAAATGCAACAACCGAAATTTATTCCTATCGTGCCCAGGGTTCCATATATCATCGTATTGGAAGTGTTTTACCAACAATTGAAAGCATACCAAGATATCTACAACTTTACATCTACGACACAGACCATGAGATTCAAAATCGATAAATTGATAATGAGACATTGAGATCGGATGTACTTCTCCACTTACAGCACATTCTAGATACCTATAATCCTTACGTATCCATCTTCCGTCAACTTGGGCAACGCGAAGATATTGAAAACTATAGAATTAAAATAAAGGAGATTACAGTAAACCGACATCTTCACGACTTACCAACCGCATCACAAGTAGCTGCGACAGTTGTAGGAGACGAAGTATGCGACTTGCAAGGTAGGGATATCATTATTGAAACAAGAAGTGGAAATCTTCAACGAGTTCCAGATACAGTCGGATTTTATGACCCACTACAATATCCTCTGCTGCTCCCGTATGGTGACCATGGATGGGATTTGAACGTTCACGATCATGGAAACAACCACGTCAGTTGTGCATCTTACTACTCCCATCTTATGCAGGTATAAACGCTACACTACCAGTTATCCATATACTAACAGATTTTCATGTCGTATAAAAATAACTCCACCTTTTCTTTTACACCCGCAACCATCCTATGCTCTAAACATAAATACCACTATCTGACCGTTAGAGATATATCAGTCAATACACAAGTATTTTCCACATCATACTGTTATCTGTTACGTATTCTTTCCCTGCTACTTTTGCATTTAAACATATTTTTATCTCCTTAGATTCGACCAGCAGATGTATCAGTTATTCTGCTCGGTGGACGCCTATTTCAACAATATGCAGTTGACATGTTTGTGAAAATAGAAACCATGCGCCTTAGATTTCTACGTAACAACCAAGATACCATTAGAGCTGATCTATATCAAGGTTTGCAAGATGCTCTCACCATGGGAGAGACATTGGCAAGTAAGTTTTTGACACTCACCACATCGTATTACCCGCTTATTCCTACCTCCCTACAACCTTTATTTCTAACCTAATCAACAACTCATCTACTCAGACAATATTGGTGTGAGAAAAATTCTTCCTTCCTCTCACATTGGTAGTCCATGTGATATGCACTAGTGGTACCAAGATGCAATGGTAGTAGTTCAGAGGTATGGAAAGCCTGATTTATTTATTATGGTAACTTGTAATGCTAAATGGATAGAAATTACTAACGAACTCCTTCACAGTCAACAACGACCCGACAGACCTGATTTAACGACCAGGGTTTTCGCGCTAAATTAGAACAGTTAAAACATGATTTGTTTGACAAAGGCGTTTTAGGTAAGGTCGTCGCCCATGTGCATGTAATTGAATTTTAAAAAAGAGGCCTACCGCACTCACATATTCTACTTATTTTAGCTGAAAATGATAAAATTAGCAACCCCGATGAATACGATGCCATAGTTAGAGCTGAAATTCCCAACAAGGATGTTGAACCTGATCTGTATACTGCCGTCATGAAACACATGATTCATCATCCCTATGGTCGGTTCAAACCTACCGCCGTTTGTATGAAAAATAACATATGTAAGAAAGGGTTTCCAAAGCCTTTCGCTCCCATCACTTTACAAGGAAATGACTCATACCCAATTTACAGACGTCTTGATAATCAAAATCATTGTCAAACAGCTGAACATACAGGTGACACCCGTTGGGTAGTTCCTTATAATCCCTACTTACTTTTGAAATATGATTATCATATAAATGTAGAAATTTGCTCCAGTATCAAATCCATAAAATATATTTACAAGTATGTGTACAAGGGACCAGATCGTGTGTCAGTTACTGTTTCTACTACACCAACTGATAATGACGATGAAATTTCGAAATTCAGTAATGCACGCTGGGTCTGTGCTCCGAGGCCTTATGGAGAATATTTAAATTCTCTCTTAATAATATTTCACCTTTTGTTATTGGTTTACAGATACATCTACCAAATAGACAACCCGTCCAGTTTTCGTCAACTGAACTATTAGAGTGTGTTGTCAACGATCAGGCCAGGTCAAAAACAATGCTTACTGAATTCTTCCACACAAAGCGGATGCACGACAATACTTTTATCATGAGTTCCCCGAAAAATATTGGTGGGACTACAAACAAAAGGCTTGGATTCGCAGACGAAACAATCGTAGGGTAACAGGCAGAATGTACACGGTATCCCCTCTAGAAGGCGATTGTTATTTTTTACGATTGCTATTAACGCATGTTAAGGGACCATTATCCTTTAACCATTTACTTACCACTGGTGGAGTACAATATCATACCTTCAAACAAGCGGCCAAATATAGAGGTTTATTAGAAAATGATGATAGTATTAAAGACTGTTTAACCGATGCTTCTAACACACATATGCCTTCTGCACTACGAAGATTATTCGTAACGATTTTGGTCTACTGTGAACCAAGTCATGTGCAACAGCTGTGGAAAGACTTCTCTCCACATTTAATTAAAGATTATGAGCATACTTCCACTTCCACAGCAACCAATGCCCATTTACTCCTTCACTGTCTCTCTGATCTTAATGACCTACTAAACCAATACAATAAATCGGTTTTTGATTATAACTTACCGCACGATACTCTTAATTACTCTACCGATTATACCCCTACAACCACTATTTTACACGACCATTCGATCGAAATACCACAGGCAGACATAGAATCCGTAAACAATTTCAACTTACAGCAGAAGGAGGCTTTTGATATGATAATGAATTCGATAAACTCTAAAACAAACTCAATTTACTTCGTCGACGGTCCAGGTGGAACCGGAAAAACTTATTTATATCGAGCAATTTTAGCTCACTCATGGGGTCAGGGACTTATTGCAATTCCAGTTGCCACTTCAGGTATTGCTTCTATAGCCTTACCCGGCGGTCGAACTGCACATTGTCGCTTTAAAATACCAATAAACCTTGATTCATCCTCCACCTGTTATATTCCCAAACAATCTGATACAACTAAACTACTGTGTGTGTCCACTGTTATACTATGGGATGAAGATACAATGGCTCATCGTCACGCATTTGAGGCAGTGGACAGAATGTTAAGAGATCTTACCAATACCGATAAACCATTTGGTGGTAAAGTTGTCATTTTACGAGGTGATTTCCGTCAGGTTCTACCCATCGTTAGTAAAGGTACTAGGGCTCAAATAGTTGACGCATGCATAGTAAGATCAGTCTTATGGTCGTCCGTTCACGTCATACACTTAACACAAAATATGCGTGCTAGAAATGATACTCCATACGCCAACTTTGTCTTACGTGTTGGAGATGGGGACGAACCATATGTACAAGATAACATGTCAAACTTCCAGATGATATTGTCATAAATTGGATTAACACAAACTCAATTCACTCTTTGATTAACTCTGTTTTCCCTAACCTTGCTACCGGATTGTTCAATATGGATTACATAATGAATAGAGCCATATTAGCACCAACAAATGAGACAGTTGACCAACTCAACAGTAAAGTAATACACATGTTCCCAAGCATTGAGCAAATTTGTTACTCCTTCGATTCGGTTGAAGACGATACGAATAATTTGTACCGACCAGAATTTTTGCATTCTCTCACTCCAGGTGGATTACCACCTCATCAACTAACTCTTAAAGTGGGCTTCCCAATAATGCTTCTTCGGAATATTGACCCCAAGATTGGATCGTGTAATGGTGTTCGATTAATCTGTCGTGTTTTCCACAGAAATCTTATAGATGCTAAAATTACAGTTGGTCAATTCCAGGGTACGCGAGTATTTATCCCCCGCATACCACTAAAACTGTTAGAAAATGTACACATGCCTTTCACCCTTATTCGAAAACAATTTTCGGTAAAATTAGCTTTTGCAATTACAATTAACAAGTCCCAAGGCCAAACGATTCCAAACATTGGCATTTACCTTTCACAACATGTTTTCACTCATGGTCAGCTGTACGTAGCTTTGTCCCATGGTACCGGACGTCGAACAACAACGGTATTAGTACAAAATGGAAACATTAAGAGGAAAAAAGGAACTTATACTAGAAATGTAGTTTACAAAGATGTTCTACTCACATGTACGGAAAATATGACTCATTCATCATAAAATAAATGCAATTTACTTTCTATCTACTAATAAAGCTGACTTTTTCTTCTTTTCCCACATTACTAATAGACGAGGACTGGCCCTACGACGTTGCACACGTCTCCCTGCTCAAAGTTCTTTCCATTATACGTACGCGGCCAGTTCATTTTCAACTTTCCATCCATCTGTCTGCCATCGGTCAGCTTGCATTCCACAGTTTGATCTCCAGGCATGTTCAAATCTGCTCTGCATTTATTACTTCATTTCCTACTATCTCTTTATACTTACCCACTGTCTTGTTAATCGTTGCTGTAAACATAGAAAACAAAAATTATGACATTTTTTCTCTTTTATCCACTACACACATATTGGTTGGTTGACCATATATCGGGTCTTCCTTCATCAAATGGTTGTAGCTTGATTTTATGAACTGTCACATCATTGGTATACTACTTTTGCATTCCTTTACAAATATTTTCTCCGTCTTCACCAGTTACACATTTTTACACCACTCAACTTATACATTTTTAGTCCACTCCACTATCACCTGTTGTACCATACATCAACTAAACTTTGCACTACTACACTCACCTACTGCTTTCTTTAACACTCTACACATCTAACACATATCAATAATTTATATATACACACACATACACACACATTATATTTGTACCTCACCTGCATTCAGTTAACAGTATGATTATTGAATAATACTGTTTTGTGTAATGCGATAATCAGTTAAAACCTAATTTACAGGGTTCACCGTCTACCAATTATAAACATGGTAGAAAGGTTATTCCACTCTTTGTTATGTGAAATATGGTCAGGAAAGCAGTGATGTTATGTAAAATTTTATCATTTACATGTGCATTAGTTAGTGTTTTAGTAGTCGTACTATCAACTTCCCTACTTAGTATCATGACTGTACTATATTAGTACGTAAGCTTAGATTTAAAAGCAGATAAATATTGATTCTTTCTGTCTGCATATACTATTTATATCTTTTAATTTTCGATTTGTGTAGATCAAATAATCTACCTGTTTACAGTTGAGGTGAGGGCTGGTTAGCATTAGATATATTTACGGTCATATTTCTTATATTTTCAAATAACTGTGTAATTTTTTTCCTATATCATATCAACCATATTTGGAGAAGAAACATATTGTGCCAAAAGGTTATCATGTTTGACGGCAATGTTAAAGTTATTGGTTTTGCCTATTTTTAATACGTATGATTTAAAACCATTTCCTATTTTGCAAGATTTAAATTTATAGGTTTTACAGTCAAATTAACCATGGAAGTTTTCTAATTTTACATAGTTCACACCAACTGTATTACAACATCCTTCTGTTTTTCAATTCATGTTTATTTCATTTTAGCCTACAAACTGCATTTTTTATGATGTTTACTTTTTCTACCGTTACTATTTGAACCTGCTTGGTTGTTGACTATAAGGCTATGGTTTAAATAACCCTTGGATTTACTTTTATAATCCGTTAACGGTAACCACGCTCTATCCCATTTCTGTACAACAATTTCTTTTACCTTCTATGTGCGAGTTAGTAGCTTTTAAATTTAACCAAATATAGTCGTTAGGTGCATTTCCAAACCATTCTCTTCCACCTTAATATTTTATGATCTTACTAAAATTCGATAAATAACATCCTGCCTATTATATTTCCCTGCTGTGCAAAAAAAAGGAAGAGATGAGTGGAACAAACTAGTTCAACACATCGCTCAACATTTCGTCCCAATGTTCTCGGAGTACGACCCGACATTATTCCACATATGCATGCAGACGTTTGAACAGGATAAGGCCAAAGTGACCGAAAATATTTCAAAGCCTGAAGCTAAAATGGAGCCGACTTAAGGAAATTGCTGCATTAGAAACTTATCACAATGTAATTGGAGGTTATTTGGTTGCTGACAAAATACAGTACTCAGTAATTAATTACTGTTACCAACATAGGAGCCTACAATATATGTACGTTTGCACCGTCCTTAACAAGGGTTCTTAGAGAATGATATGTACGAATGCTACTGCTTACAGCATTTAACTTTCTAATTTAATGTACATCTGACTTTCTTTTACCGCTACCTTTGCATACAATTGTATCCAATGGTCAACTGACAACACACATTATAACATTGCATGCATTAACACCACCCCTTTTAAACACATTAACTTCTTTTTCCCATCACCCAATGTCAACCATCCACCTTTTCCACATCCATCGGCTGTACCACTTCCACAGCTGCCATACTGTACCGCACAACCTCATGTTTTGCATCCACTATTTACCAAATGTTGTTCAAATCTACGCATACAACCAATTCAACCTGTCCTATTCCACCTCCACTACCTACTCCCTACCACGTGCTCCATTTCTCACCATACAGCAGTTTCCGTTCTCTTTAGTATATAACCTCCACTTCCTTTTCTTCTACTCCTTCATATTGTCCCAAGCATTATGATAAAGGTTGTTCTCTCTTGCACCTCATCTTTTTTTTACCTCCTTACACCATATCCAACACACAACACACTTCCCTCTATTTTCAAGTTGCACTTAAAATTCCAGTGCACACATTTTGTATACCCACTCTACATTTATCTCGCCGCTAACATACACTTTTTACCTCGCAGCGTAAGTCTGTCCTTCAACAAAAAGACGCTGCAACAGTCATCGACACAGAAAAACCAGAACGAAAAAGCACACGTCACACAAAACAGACGCACTCATTTACTGATGCTAAGGTTGGACTTTCAAACACCATATAAAACCACACTACGCCTACTCCATCGAAAAATGATACCGACTGCAACAACAACGTATCTCCTCCGCTACGACCGATTGCTCGAAAAAACATGGAATTAAATGACAACTACTCTGACATTTCTAACGATGATGTACACGTACTACTAACTGCTGAACCGCAACTTCTTCCGCATTGTTCTGACAACTATGACTGGGATACTTTTTTTACTCCTGTAGTGGTATGCTTCGATGCATCTACTTCTTCCTTCATTCCCACCAGCATATGTTCACACATACAAACGCATATATACATGTTTGTTTACTAATATATTCCTATATGTTTTTAACTATTTACGTCCACTACTCTACCCCACTAATCTTAATCGTCTAACACCTAATCATAATTTTCATTCCTCTTGCAGATTGAACAATGTGATAAGATTGTGGATCATTTTCTAGCTGATCGTTCGTGCTAGAGCTCTTACGACGTCCAACTTTTTAACATTTTTGGCCACCGTTTTGTATTTGCCTGTTTGCCTTTGTTCGCTACTGCAACGTTATGTTTTTTTCTACTTCAGCAATGTAATTTTTTCATTCCATTCTCATAATTATCATTTTATTTCCTTTTGTCTGTTCCACTTTCCTCGGGTCAATAGATTTTAAATTTTATATCTTTGCCCCCATCACTCCTTTGCGGTCCGCACATATCATCAACTTCACCATTCATACCGTCTCGCACATACACGCGTCCTCCGTACACAACACAACATCGGCTGTCTACGTGAACATATACGTGTAATTTACTTTCTGCTTTTTACAAACTCACTTTAACTCAAACGTCCAAATCCACTTACCTTCTCCGACAAAAGCACCAATACCACTACTGTACCTCCATATTCAACGGTACAGCTTTGTACTACACACGACAACCAACATTTTCCCACAAACCTGGTGTACGTCCCAACGGATTAGTTTTAAAACGTCTATTAACTTCCGTGACAACATTATTACCCACTCTATAATTTAAGAAGGTATTTTACATATTTCAAACGGACATCGTCAAAACTTTATTCATTCAACTCTATTTTTCACACCTGTATTCGACTTAAAATAACATCTGTTATCACGCCTGACAAAGGTACTAGCTAACTGAACTGTGGTACTTTCCTTTCATCATTCCCCCAACAAATTTTCTATACGACAACTGACAAAATATGCATACTTCACAACAAAATAAATTTCCATCGTAATATTTTTCCTCCCTATTAAACATTTCCTCCAGCTCTCTTCACACCCTACTAATTTTACAACAACTTGCCTTACTGAAAAAATTGCATAAATTTATGCAACTTTTGGATATAATTGCATAAATGTCTGCAATTATTCAGTGAATAATTGCATAACTATATGCAATTACTTAGTAATTTAATTCTAAGGACCCAATTTACATACTTTTTTGGGGTTTTTTTTGTGTATTTTGAAACTTGTTAGAGACCCGAGTCTAATATTCACTTTATTTAATACGTTCAAAAGAAAATGATTTCTACATATATTTAGTCATATTTTTATGTCGAATCAAGTATTTTGAATTTTATTTCTAAGTTGCAATATCTAATTTCTTGTGAATTTAAATTTTTATTTATACTATTAATTAATAAAAAACAAATTGTAAAGTAGCTTATTTGCTAAATCCTATTTTTATGTGATATTAAGACTTAGTAAGTATTTGTAGAAGGAATTTTGAATTTGTAAAAGAAGTTTAATTGTCAGATCCTAATTTTAAACAATACTAATTTTTAATAACATTTGTAAAGAGACATTTTTAATATTTCATGCTAATACCAAAAAAGTGCGACATCAAATGTATAAGATATAAAGAGCAATTTTGGATGTTTGCGGACATATTAAAAGTTTGCGTTTCCAAACCAACTATTAATAAAGATATAAATAAGTGTAATGACACGCGTTTCGCGTGTGAATTGTTTTTCTTATAAATTGTATATGTTTAAATCAGTCAAAAAAATATTTTTTTATTTTCAAGTGATATTTTGTAAAGAAGTACGTTGAATCTGTAGAGAAGGTTTAATTTTAGATTCTATTTTTAGAAGCATTTTGAATTTTAAAGCTATTTAGTTATTAGATCTTATTTTTATTGGCATTTGAATTTGTAAAAGAAATTTAGTATTAGATCCTATTTTTAAGTAATTAAGATTGGATAATATATAAAAGGCTATTTTTGGTAGTTCACGTTGATACCAAAAAAGTGTGACACCAAAGCTATTACAACTATTATTTTAAAAAAGTGTGACACCAAAGCTATTACAACTATTATTTTACGAGTGTAATGGCACGCGCTTCGCGCGTGAATTATTTTTGTTATATATTGTATATATTTAAATCTGTAAAAAAAAAAATTTAAATTTCAAGTGATACTAAGATTTGTATATTTGTAGAGAAGTATTTTGAATTTTAAAGAAAGTTTAATTTTATATCATATTTTTAGAAGCATTTGAATTTGTAAAGTATGTTTAATTATTAGATCCTATCTTTAGGGGCGTTTGAATTTTTATTTCTATTATTAATTACTAAAGAATGGATTTAATTTTATATTAGTTTAAATTTTTATTTCTGTTATTAATTGGTAAAAAATGACTTTGAAAAAAGTTTATTCGTAAGATCCTATTTCTAAGCGATAATAAGATAAGTACGTTTTGAATTATTAAAAAAAATTAACTGTTAGATCATATTTTTAAGCAATAGTAATATTTAATAATATTTATAGAGGGGCATTTTTGGTAGTTCACGTTGATACCAACAAAGTGTGACACCAATAGTATTACAACTATTATTAAAGATTAAAGAAAGATGTGTTAGTCCAATTTTTTTACAAATAGTTATTTGAATGAAAAGAAATCAGGATTTAAAACGAGAAAGACAGGTAATAAGAATACAAAAGTTGTTTATATAATAGAAATACAAATCAACAATTAACTCTTTCTTTTTCACTTAAATAATTTCTTTCCTTTCGGTGAGGATCAAGAATCCATATCCATATAACATCACCTAGCAGTAGCCAACGCCCCTCCTAAACCCGTATATCAAGAAAATCCCACTCCAAAGTCTAGGGTTAGGGTTTCCCGTCTCGCCACAAACGAATTTCAAGGATTTATCGTGATGCAACCTAATGGAAACATTATGCAATCGACCGGGAGCATGATGCAGTCACCTCAACCACAGTACAACCAGCCTCCGCCGATGATGCCTCCACAACAGTACCAGCAAATGCCACCCCCTGCAGCGGCCATGTGGGGACAGCAGCCGTCCCAGATCCCCCCTCCAATTCCTCAGGCTCCAATGCCAACAGCGTACCAAATTCCGTCACAACAGTATCAGGCTGCGACTGTAACTGGCGGTGCGGGTGATGAGATTAAAACCGTTTGGATTGGGAATTTGCAGTACTGGATGGATGAAAATTATGTCGCCACCTGCTTCGCCCAGATCGGAGGGGTATTCTAATAAATTTTTGTAATTTTATTTCATGATTTGAGCTGCTGCCTGTGGTCTGTCGCTCCAATTCGTTTGCTGAATAATTGTTTCTTTTGGAGTATTTTATGTCCATTTCGAAAGTTCTCAGGAGAATTGTTGATGCCTTCCCGTAGCAAAGTGAATGCACCCAAATTAACTTCTTCATGTTACAAGTCTATTCATTTCAAGTACATCATAGGTGTTGTAAAGTGATTTAGAGGATGTCCAGGATGTGAGACTTAGTTAAACCTAAGTTAATCCATTATTGATCTTATCAATTCTGTTGAACGATTTATATAAAATGATGTTGTGTGAATTTTTTAAACTACAGTTTAGAATTCAATCAAATAAAACCTCGACTTTGTATAATATAATTCAGTGTATAGAGCTAAAATCAGTCTACGATCATGCCTTGGAGCTAAATGGAGTTTACCTTGTGGTTTGTTGTTTCATGGCGAGTAAGTTAGGACAAGATGAATGAATTAAAGACCCTAACCTCCTCGTTAGAAAGACCACATGCTCATCGAAATACATTGTTATTTAAATGATTGGTGGCACACCAGTTGTTTATATGTAGAATGCGTGTGTATTTTGATGTCACCTGTGTCAAAACCAATTGTGGATGAGTAAGTTAATACATAACAAATAGCATCAATGGCAAAATGGATGTATATATCATATAAGCTATTTGTTATCTGTTCTGAAAAGCCTTAGTTTGAGATGTTTTTCATGGATAGCTCAGACCTGCATTTAAGGTATAAAGAGGCATCAAATGCTTTCGAACATCCCATGCATTCTGAAATTTTGCTTCTTCAACTACATTGTTGACTGAAAGAAGATATTTTGCAGGAGTTTCATTTACTTTATTTTAAATATTACAATATTTTGGCGCAGGTCGTATCTGTCAAGCTAATTCGGAACAAGCAGTCTGGGCAATTAGAAGGTTATGGCTTTGTAGAATTCACAACTCGTGCCGCTGCTGAACAAGCTCTTCAAATGTACAATGGTGCTATCATGCCCAACACCACTCAAACTTTCAGACTGAATTGGGCATCTGCTGGTGCGGGTGAGAGACGGGAGATGCGTGGAGGTGATAGTGCTGAGTATACTATATTTGTTGGTGATTTAGCTGCAGATGTAACTGACTACATATTACAAGAGACGTTCAAGAGTCACTACCCTTCAGTTAAGAGTGCTAAAGTTGTCATAGATAAACTCACAGGGCGTCCAAAAGGTTATGGGTTTGTTAAGTTTGGAGATGCCAATGAGCAAACACGTGCCTTAACTGAAATGCATGGTATGTACTGTTCTTCAAGGCCCATGCGTGTTGGACCTGCTACTAGCAAGAATAAAGTAGATGCTGGTGGACAATACTCTACAGGTATCACTTTTGCTTAATCTCATACTCACCTGTTCTTTATAAATATCTTTGTTCATAATATTTCTTCAAGGTTCCCCTGGTGACCATTGTGTTACAATTTTTGATAGTACACTATCAGCTTTCTTACTTCTGACCAAAAGTTCTGGATAGATTCGACAAGGGCATTATGGGAAAAAACAAAATTTCGACTACACTAAATTCGGAGAGATTTTGTTCATATTTATCAATAATTATTTGTTTTAGTGGCATATACATGTACATATATACATGCATATAGATACATATACATACATATGTATCTGTGTGTCAGTGTGTGTATATGTGTGTGTCTTTGTGTTCGTGTGTGCGTGCGTATAAAAATGTATATATTGCATTAAGCTACCGATGATGATGAGCATACTTTATTTGGTTTATTTCCCTCCCGTTCCCTTTCAACTACAGAGTATGTCCTAGTGCGTGTATATCTTGCGTAAGCTTGTTCATTGTCATGGATCTGAAAAAAAAATAACAACATCACTATACTTATTGGATTATCTTCATTCATATTACTCTTTTTTTTTTAATAAACTGGGTTCATTTTTTTCAAACGGTTAAAGCAATAAAAACTCATTAGAGTATTATCTGAAGCAGGGTGCTAGAGGGTCTCATTTGGGCCTGCACTGGCTTCAGCTGAGATGCATGCTTTAATGCATGGTCTAGGTTAGGTCAGTTTTAATGCCATATTTCCATCCAGAACTTTACATCTCGCGTTTCTTTTATGGTTACTCATTTTGTTTCTTTTGCTTCTCAGTTTCCATTAAAATCAGCTCTTTGTTTTGTTTCTTTTTTCACATTAGTTTTGGTTTCGTACGGAATGCGATCAGTTCATTACTGATTTCTGTATGTTTCTTTTTTCACATTCCTACAGAAATCCAGCAAACCATATACTTTATTACCGATTTCTGTATGTTTCGTGTCAAAATTCAATATTTGTTTTACAATCTATTCATTTCTTCTTAGCGTATTCAATACTGTAGGTTGTATTAAATGAAAGTGTGTTCACAGTAATGCGGAGGAATCTTAAGATCAATAATACACTAGATTGGGGTGAATAGAATATTTTAAACTTTCTGCAACTAACTTGGCAGTTTAATAATTATATGATAATATATTATCCATAAGCAAATATAATGAAGTCCCAATTGGATAATAAGTAAATAGTAAATAAAAGTGAAGTACGAAATGCAAACACATCCTATGTCTAAAATTGTTTATAATTATAGCAGTTTCTCCAAGACTGAAAACACCTTTAAACAATGATAATCTTGACAGCAATCACTCCTCACAATGGCATTCTTCTTCAAGATTCAGTAACTTCTCACTTATTTTCTAGTCTTTTCACAACTCAATCACACCGGAACACTTTCTACTAGAATTCTTTTTACAAGAATCCGATAGACCTCTAATAACAATTTGATTCAAAAACAAGGGGAATAGGATAAATCGAGATTGATAAGGTATGAAATATGTTTTAAACTCTGATGTTTGGTATGTCAATATAAAAAATTTGGTATGTCAATATAAAAGGAGGAATCTTCTCAAATTCAAAACCTAAAATCGTTCGCCAAACAAAACTTTAATTCACATCTGATTTCATGCTTATATTTGGAAAACATTTCTTTAAATCCTATAAATCTAACCATTTTCATTCATTTTATCACAAATCAAAATTTCTATGCTTTTAAAACTCAAAACTTCTTCCAAACGACTTTCTTTCAAGAACTTAAGAAATTTCTTCATCTCAATTGAAGTCAAAGCTTGGTTGTACAGTGGTGAGGATCCCATAGGACTTTTCAAGGAGTATCAAGTGAATGCTTCATTGTTTGCGGAGGTTTTGTCAATTTTGATGATTTTGCTTCTTATGCAATTAGGGTCCGTTTGAATGAACTTAAATAAGCTACTTTCTGGATTTTTAAAAGCCAAAGCCCCAAATCATTTTGGCTTTCAAAAAGCCAAAAAATAGCTTATTTTAGTCGATCTAAACGAGCTTTTAAAGATTTGGTTAGCGAGAATGGAGTTTTGGGGTAAATGGTTTGGAATATGAATATACTTGAATGTTTTATGAATTTAATTGAATTGTATTATACGAATTGATGGAAATTTTTTATGAGGAAAGCAAGAATGTTGAGAGTAGTGTGAAAGGTGCGGTTATTCTTCTAAATCGAAAATTTGAATTTTCCATGCATAAGACTAAATTTTAATGATTTTGAATTTTGTTATGGAAATAGATAAGCTATTTATCTCATGCTGATAAATGAGAATCCACATGGCATAACGGGAAATAACCAAGTAAGTCTTTAAAGCCCTCTAAGCCATTTTCTCTAAAGCTCATATAAGTTGGGTTTTACTTATTCTCGTCTTTTGGCAAAGAAAACCACCAGCCACTCATGATTTCTTTTTCATGGAGTATATATGATTAAAATTTGCCAGTATTTTGGTGTTGATGCTACAGTGTTGACAAGGCGCCTACCTAGGCGCCAAAAAGCCCTAGGTGCCAACTTGGGACTTCTGTTCCGGTTGAGGCGACACTCATGCTTAAGGCGCCATAAAGACAAGAAAAGCGTTGAAGTGCTCACCTGAAGTGCTAAAAAAGCGTGCTTTTTGGTTGATTTGAGAGATATAAAATATTTTGTGGTTTCAGCTAAAAATCGAGCCCAAATTTGATCCAGTTAACCCAAACCTTATGTGGGCTTCTATCTCATACACATTCAACTCTTCGAAATTGAATTTTAATAGCAATTTTAAAGTTCAGTTTTTATACGTTGAAAATAGAAAAAGTCATGCACAAGGCGCCCAAAAAAGCATTAGGCGCAAAAAAAAAGAAGAGTTAAACAAGGCATCTATTGTTAAAACACCATGATTTGAATATTCTTTAGGCGCAAGAAGCGTTAGGCGCAAAAAAGCGCTAGTCGTTGGTCTTGTTATTTTTTGCTTGGATCTCAAGGTTAAAATATATTAAGCTCCATTCAAAAAATAATCTTGAAGAATGATGTAAGAATGATGCTTTTACACCACTCGTTCTTACATCTTGTGTATAATTATCATTCCTAACATGATATCATGATGGACAAATCTTATTTGCACTTCAATTTTAGAAATCATAATATTGTGATTTAGAAAACATTAGATATGCAGTCGATTATCACTCAAGGCATCTTTTAAGGGAACCCATGGAATAATTTGCATTATTCGAACATACAAGTTATCCAGTGTACCCTGATGATCTATGTTATATACTTGATCCATCTCTTAAGCTATTAAAGTTTATTAATGCAGTATGCATGCTGTAACGACCCATCTTTTTGGACGGTTTGAATCAATAATAAACCACACATGTCAACTCAAACCATTCAAAAAGGATGATTATTAATGAAGTAAATAAGAAAATAGGAGAAAAGAAGGAAAAAAACACAGAATCTCATAGTGGAATGACAAAATATAATAATCAAATAAACAATTCATGAAGTCATTTTACAAATAACATTTGATTACACTTTTACAATACAATCAGAGTTATACATGCAGCAGACACAAGGATAATGCAGCGGAACAACATGATACAGTGGAATAATACTAATAATATAATATACCAAACTCCGTCTTCGTCTTTCAAAAATAAAGTCTTCAATGCTGAAATGCTCAGGCTGACCCAAACGTAATGAAAAGACAAAACACTCGAGTCAGAACTAAAAGATCTTATGTAAGTTTAATCAACAGCAAGTAAATATGAGCGTAACGGCTTCAGAGATGTTTACGGGGTTTTACATCTTCTATTCGGTGTATAACGTACGCGCAATAACTTAAGAGATGTTCGGAATTTACATCTTCTAAGGATCCGTTAAACTATTTGTATGTAGTAATATACGCTATATATGTAATGTTTATCAGTAAAGTATTGAAATAGCGTTAAGGCGTTACACATATCCCCTTAACACTTTTATAAATGCCGTAGTTTATACAGTATTGTAAATTTCATCAAACCGGTGGGCTATCGGGGAGCACTCCATAAATACGACACAAACCAAAATCGTAGTAGGCTCGATGGGCATATGACAAGGCACCGAGGCAATGTCTAGGGTAGGATTCTACCGCTTTGCACTCCCAGACTAGTGGTAACGTGTAGCAGCTACTATCGCCCATCTCAGAACACACTCCCATAATCAAATCGAGGGTGACAACCAATCAACCACAAAGTAACAGATATGGTATCGAAGAAATATGCCCGATCGGATGAGCGACCCCATTTGGCCCGGTATAGTTTCTGTTTTAACCATATCAAGCTGACCCGATGGGATCAGGGCTGCGTTCGTCAAACCATCCTACTTCGTTCTGGATTCTCCACCATGTGCACAGTTGTTAAAGTTATTTCGGAATTGTCAGAGAGTATGACAATATTCGACGCCGGTCTCTTTAACAACCGAATGCTTATTTCACACCATGGTTAGGCTTGTCAACGAATGCTTTTGGATGCGGATAGTGTCATATCTGCATCCGCGGATGCTACAGATATCGGATAATTATCCTGTCCGCCGACGACCGATAAATCAAGAATCACAAAAAGAAATTTTGATTTAACATAAATATTTTTCAATCTCATTAATGATAAAAGTATGAAAAATTAACAAATATGATGATAATAAATAGTTTCGAGCATTAAGTGCATATAATATAAACTACTAACTTAAGAAAATAATAAACGAATATCATTACTGAATAAAATACACATAATTTGAACCATAATCTTAACATAAACCGGATGGATAATTTTCGGATGCGGATGTTTTTTTCGTATCTGCATCCGTTTTTTCGGATATTTATCCGCTTTTCGAATGTTGACGTGGACGAATTTCAGATTTTTCAGGTATTCATTGACGGTCCTAACCGTGATCATTTTATAAAACATTTTTAATAATTAATCCAGAAAACAGTTTATACCATCATATCAAGATATTCATATATTTATTCCAAAAGTATAAATATATTCATAAATACGGAGGAAGAATTCTTTCAATCAATTTTGAAAATAATTTATAAATCTCTCTTAAACCATTTATAAATTATTTATATGCTTTAGAACTATTTATAAAGTTATTTATAAATTCCAAAACAGTTTACAACTCTTTCCCTTTTCATAAATTTGTACGCAAATTCCTTTAAAATGTTTCCAAATCACGTTATACAAGTTCTTTTATAAAACCCTTATAAAATCTTTTATAACTTCTACAACTCCATTATAAATCATTTATAAAAATCTTTATAAAATCCTTTTATAAAATCAATTATAAAATCTTTTACAAATTTTTTATAAATTTCTTACAAAACCTTTTATAAAATTCTAAAATCTTTTTAAAAAATCTTTTATCTATTAAAGTTGTTATAAAAGTCTATATTTATTATCTTCAATCAAAACTATATTTATTTATATTAAATTAAATTCAAAATATTTATATTAAACTACATTAAATATTTTATTAAATTAAATTTTAAACCATTAAAAATATATTTTGAAAACTTAAAAAAATTATAAATTAAAATCTTAAATTTACATTTAAAACCATATATTAACTAAAATTTGAAACTTGTAAAACATATAAAACAAATTATTGTTCAAATATAAATTTTGAATAAAATCATTAAATTAAATTTGAAAATCGAATTTATATATCAAACATACTTTACTATTTAGAAAATAATTTAAAACCGACCAACGGTGTTCATATATAGTTTTCTACCCTATGGTCAAGTGATATGGTATGTATCATTTCAATCCAGAATAGTTAAAATTTTCGAGTATATATATTTCAACCCGTATCCTGAATTAATAATTTTCAAATCAATAAAATCACTCGGGTTTATCATTTCAGCCCATAACGATTTTCCTTAATCTATAAGATTGTTTGGGTATGTATCATCTCAACCCACCGTGATTCAACAAACTAAAGAAACTTGCAGTGTGATAACAACATATATAATAATAAACATAACATCCAATCATCCAAAATGTCAACAAATAAACATATATCCGAACAATCAACATTCAAATCAGCCAATAAATCACAACAATTAGTTGGTTATCATTATCAGGTATTTAACTAACAATTTAAATTCAATATTAATTTAAATGGCAATTTAATTCAATATAAATTCAAATTAAATTAAAATGTCAAATTAAACTACCAAACAACAACCAATAATAATCTTATCACATCATAAATTTAATTTAACTAGCATAAGATGGTTTAGTATCTGTGAGTGGGTTAAATCACTCAACTTTGATTTATAGCCTATTTAAAGTCCAAATAAAGCCCATAATTTTGACCGTCTCAGAATGTAGCCAAACCAGTTCCATATTGTTCGGAATTTCGATGCGATCCTAACGGAAGAAGCCGCATCCAAATCCGAGCTCGTATGTAAAAGTTATATACGTTAGAACGTTTGAAATTTAAATTAAATTTAAAATATACAAGGGCATTTTTGTAATTTGCATTGCCTCTACAACTCTAGATTGCACGCTACAGGAACCAAACAAACATGGCCTCGTCTCCAGTCGCCAGACAACTCCTGCCGCATGCGACTACGTGCGCCATCTCGCCAATCAGACCATGCCCCTCGAACGCCTACCTTTGGCCGACACCACGACCGCCACACCATCAACTCCGGTCAACCCAGAGCTCACCGCCGTCGCCGACTTTATCAAAGCCATCATGGCGAATCCTGACACCTTCGACATACACCAACCACATGGATCGACTCGCCTCAGCCTCCTCTATGCAGCAATGCCTTCCGATTGTCCTATCGACAAAGATCCACTGTCGAAAAGCAAACCCTATAGCGGATGACCGAGATTAAATCGTCAATTTCTGGACAAACCGAAATATGATTGCAAAAACGAACTGCAGATCTAGATTATGCTCGTCGAGAGCTTCACAACGATATATTACATGACATAGTTTGAGGAGTTTGAATTTTTCAATTTGATTTGAATTTGGGAATTAGGGTTTTGGAATTGCCATTGGAAAGAAGGAAAGGAGCAGATGGAAATAACAATATGTAAACAATATGTACAGAAATAAGATGAAAGACCGCTAGAGTTTTAGAAAAAATTATTTATTTAGACAGATGTATAAGAATGAATGGACATATCGAATTGGGTTGAAACGATAACAACGATTCGAAAACCCCTTTCGTTTCCGAAATGAAAGTAGGTCATCCTACATATTAAAATGTAGGTTTTTGATATTTTTAAATTCAATGGAATTAGTTTCAAACCCTAATTCCATTATATATAGAAGTTAGGTATTAAAATCAAATTATATTAATTTAAATTCCATTAATCGATTTCTACGCGTTTCGAGCTCGCACGAGTAAACGATAAGTCTGATCGTTTGAAACTTGAAATCCTACAATAATTCACTGTTACGGATCCAATGAAACTGGTTTCGTCGAAATCCGAGACAGTGGCTAATTTTCACATTAATTAAATAAATTATTATTAAATTGATTTAATAACTTTTAAATTCTAAGTTAAAAGTTAACAATTTTCATTATTTCTGATTACACAGAAATTAATAATCTTTTAAAATAATTTTTTCATGTAAAATCCAACATTTAAATATTGCACTACAGTCTGCAGTTAATAATATTTTAATTCAAGTCAAGTTCTTTTATTTCGATTTATGCTCTTATTATTGAATCAACTATTACCCTATGAATAATTAATATTAGTTTACATTTTGTTACATTCACATTCTATAATTATATTTTTACCATGTTAATTATAATATTTCAATTGCATTAATTACCAATTTAATTCCTTATTTACAATTATAACCAAATCAACTTTACAATTATTTTAATTGATTGAAATTACGTTAAAATAGTTGTCAATAACATTCAACTAACATTATTAAATCATAATCTAATTCTTTTTCCCATTAATAAATCATAAAATTTAATTTCTCAAATATTAAATTTCAAAATCTTATTTAATTTAATAGTTTTAATTATCAAAAAAATACGGGTCGTTACACCCCATTCAAAACTTTTCGTCCTTGAAAAGGAACAAGAAGGAATTAAGAAACTTGATAAAATTTTATTCAAAATAATAAATTTATAAACAATTAATTTACATAGTTTAGTTTAATAAGAATTTGAAAATAGCTCAACTTTTACAAAAAAAAATTTGAGTTCTAATTTTTTGAGAAATTTCGGCACTCCTTTGTGCGGTTAGGTACCAAAAAAATAATATCAATATATATATATATATATATATATATCATATTTTAATAATAAACATCCCAAACCATGGGAAAACAATAAAATATCGTTCCAAAAACCGTAATCCGAAAACATACTTATTTGTCGGGCAAACAAATTTTATATACGAAACCAAAAGCAATAAATATTGCTTTCATAAACCTGTATTTCACTTATATAATCCAAAAGAGTTAAAATTATGTAAAAAATTAATATATTAGTTGTTTCAATTAATAGCAAAAGCAATACAACAAAAAACATATGCAAACAAAACAACACGACCGTTATAAGCAACAAGGAATCATACATCCATAACAACCAAAACTAATGATTTGTTTAGGTTTAAATTTTTTTCATCGTACAAGGGTAATAAACAAAACACACTTACGCTCAACAACCTTAGATAATTAGTTAATAGATTATTCGTACATCTTTAAACATTTTGAAGTATCATTACCCAAACTTCCCATCAGACAAAACAACAAAAAATTTAACACATTATTATTTGGGTTTATGCCATAGGTTTTTTTTTTCTTTCATGATTTACTTTTCGTTTTTCATCAATTCATACAATAATTATCTTTTGTTAATTTTTCTTCGGTACTTACACAATTTATTTCCCATTCAATATTTAGACCATCAATAAATCAATTCTTAAAAATATTTTATACATTTCTTTGTAAATTTAATTCACAATCATTATTTCTATATAAAACTTGATTTCCATTTAATATTAACATCCTTTAGGTGAATAAATTCATACTTAAGTTTCTTTCCTTTTAAATTTACATTCCTTCATATATTGTATCATTTAATATTAAATATATTTATGAATCATTTCATCAATTTCTTAAGTTTATAATCATTTACTAAGTGATATTCACTTTTATTATTCAACTTGATTATTAAGCATTTCAACTATTTACTTAAGTTTATATATTCCTTGTACATCTTAATTTTTCATTTATAAACATACGTTAATTTTGAAGCATTTTTGTTATTAAGCTTTTACTTGTATGTATTACATATTTATTTTACATTTCAACTTTTTAAATATTTATGGTAAGTTTTATATATATTTCTATAATGTAATTGAGTGATACAAATTTTTCTTATTCATTTTAAGTTAACAAAATGTTCAATAGTTCATATTTTCTTAATTTTCACTATCTTTAATTTACAAGTTACAAACCTCCGATTTTTTTTACAGTTTCATTAAATACTTGGTTTCTAATTTTTTATTTATCCCTTTAGAAGTTTTTAACTATTAAAATAGTCAAGATTTCATTTCATTACCAAAATTGAAATTCCTAATTGAAACTTAAGAACTAAATGCCTGGTTTTATTTCAAATCATCTTGAAATAATCTATACTTGTATCTTTGTATAGCAAAACATACTTGGAAATTAAAATTAAAATTTGTTTATCAAAAGTAATGTAGCAAAGTTACTACAGTGGTCTTCCCACTTTGAAACTCGAAAATGAAAATTGATGATGCCGTGGTCTTACTGAAATTATTTTTTCGGCGACAGAAGAGGGGAGTACATAACTTATTTCCTTTTGAAATTCTTTTAAAACATTCATTTGAAATCACATTAAAAATATTTATATCCGAAAATACTTTCAAATAATACTAATATTATATTTCAAAATCTTTGAAAACCAATTTCAAAACCCCGGAACTTAAGTTCTCAAATTTTCAATTTATATCCACTTTATTTGTAAATCCTATTTTGCAACCAATATTAATAAAATTCCACTTTCTAACAAACAAACATATCACATACAATCATATCCATTTATAAAATTATTCTTTTATATACAAAATATAATACTAGGTAAAATCATTTCATTTACCTATATTTCAAAAACAATATTGTGTCGGTTTACCCTATTAATTGTTTATAAAAACTAAACATAACAAATTAACACAATATAAAAACATTTTTATATCACTAACAAATACGCTTTCTCGTATATATATACACTCAGACTCATTCTAGGGTATTAGTAACCCTATCTCTTATGAGTTAACCCCGAATAGGCTAAGGTTATTGCTAAACTTGGCTCTGATAACAAACTATGACGACCCACCCTTTTGAATGGTTTGAGTTGACATGTGTGGTTTATTGTCAATTTAAACCGTCCAAAAAGGTGGGTCGTTACACATGCTTTTTCAATTGATGAATCCCTAATGAATAGTATAATCTATTTGAACCTAATGCTCTAATCATATAGTGGTCATTCTTCAAGGGAAGTAGGTTGAAAAGATAATTTATTTTGGTTCCTTTCTTTGATGCTTAAAATGTACTTAAGTGGTTTTCTTGATTTATCGGTCTTAACGAAAAATTTGAGATCTAATTTGAATTTAGTTCTGCAACTATCTGGTAGTCATTTCACATGGGAACAGGCTGAATGAATGCTGTATTTGTTCATTCACTTACATTTTAAATAATTTTTCTTGTGCGAGTGCGTGCTGACATTGAAATAATACACTATCTACGGTTAACAAATTTAGAGAAATTCTTGAATGCTTGAAATGAGTGACCATCTGATTGCTATTTCAATTTGCAGCTTCTTACCAGAGTACCGAAGGACCTCAGTCTGATAGCGATCCTTATAATACTACAGTCTGTATTTTTTTCTTGTTCTTTTTTATATCAAATAATCTATCGTTGTTAGCTATTCTCACATACACAATTTTTGAGCTCAGATATTTGTTGGTGGCTTGGACGAGAATGTTCCTGAGGAAGAATTGCGCCGGCTTTTCAGCACTTATGGAGCATTGGTTCATGTAAAAATACCAACAGGAAAGCGGTGTGGTTTTGTCCAGTATGCCAACAGGTTTGCAATCTTTTGTTTTAGCTTTATAACATCACTTCTACAAATGTGTCAAAAGTATTCAGATGCTCCACAAAATATAAGTTACGGTGATATTTTTTACTTTGTTTCAGTATGTCCAAAGTATTAGGATTCAGATACACATGTATTTTTTACTACTTTTCAAGTTTGTATATACGTTGACATCAAATGCTATCTGTATTACTTTTCCACAGTGTTGCAGCTAAAATCACCAGCTGAATGCATTCTTTATATCCCTTTAAGATTTAATGAATGTCGATGTGGCTTATCCTCTTAGATTTTTTTGTTATTATCCTTTTATCGGTTAAAGAAAAGTGACTTGCGACGTGGTGGAAGATGGTCTTATGAGATAGCTTTTGAATTGCAAAGCATATTCATTATCATTTTTATTACTTAATCTTTTTTGTGTGTGCCATATACGCACCCTTTCGTTGCAGTGAAAGCACTGTCGCCGTACGTCAACTTATAAATGAACTTCAGTTCACAATAAAATCGTACAAAATGTTTCCATAAAAAGCTAAAAACTGCAAGATGTGTATTTTGCGCCTTATGAACAATGCGATCGTATTAACATCTTTTATTAGTTCTCTCATATTTTTTGTTCTCTTCTAGTTTTTTGTCGTTTAGAAATTTTATCATTTATGCCCATGAATATTATTAAAATTAGGGAAAATCACTCTTTACCATTGAACTATTCAGATTTTGCTGGAAAGATTTTTTTCGAAGCTGAAATTGATTAATGAACGATTTATGCCATTTATTTTTAATTTATTATTATTTTGTTTTTACTTTGTTTTTTGTTTAGTGTTATTGATCTATTATAAAATGTAGATTTTATACCATTTCAAAATGTACTGACATAGGGTTTTATTAATTTATAGTTTAATTCTAGAATGTCTAGAACCGCGTAGAGAAATAATTCCGTAAAAGCAGCACAAAATATTATTGAACTTTGATTAGCCACAATAACATTAGTAAACTAGTGCGAACCCGTGCTATGCACATGGATTACTACTATATTTTTCGCAAATCTGGTTAAGTATATTTTTATGATTAACTCAAGTAAAACCATTATTTTCAAGATATATTTTACATTTAAATGTTATTTATATTTTGAACATCGAAAATTATTTATCCAAATGAGACATTTCTATGTCACTGTGTATGTATATACAACTACATTTATACACCACAAGTGTTATGGCACGCGCTTTGCGCGTGAATTGTTTTCGTTATAAATTACATATGTTTGAATCAGTCAAAAAAATATTTTTTTATTATTATTTTCGAATGATATTAAGATTCGTGTATTTGTAAAGAAGTATTTTGAATTTGTAAAGGAAGTTTAATTTTAGATCTTATTTTTAGAAGCGTTTTGAATTTGTAAAGCATGTTTAATTGTTAGATTCTACTTTTGGGGGTGTTTGAATTTGTAATTTTTTTATTATTGGATCGTATTTTTAAGCGATTAAGATTTGATAATATATAAAAAGGTGTTTTTGGTAGTTCACGTTGATTAAAAAAAATGTGAATCAAAAGCTATTACAACTATTATTACTACAGCTATTATTACATATATGAAGCTATTATTACATATATGAAAGAAAATTAAATCATGTAATACATCAATAAATAATTATGCTGCACATATTAAATTTAAAGTTTAAGATATAGAACTAAAATATTGATTCGAGAGATCATTATTAATAAAAATAATTCATACACAATGGCTCAATTCAAGTAACTATGCGCACATATAAAAAACATAAAAAGAAATTGCATCATGCATATGCTATCATTGTACAATAATGAATTTTTTTAGAAATTAGTATACGTATGCTTAGTAGACTTAAAAGGAATACTGTCAAACACTCAAAAAATTTGAGCTATAAAACGTATTACAACAAAACTAAAAATCTTAGGAGTATCTAATGATAATACATAATTATCTAGTTACCCTTCCAAGCATTGTTTCATATCCCACAATTTCAGTTATTAAGGAAACTAATATCGCTAGTCACTAAGATGGAACTGCAATATAAAGATTGATATTACAATGTAAAGTGTTGGAAACATTAAAATATGAAAGAACAAATTAAATGGGAAATAACGTCACTGAAACTTCCAAATCCTTGAATTGATCATTCTCTCATTTCTCCTTTACTGCTTCATTGTCTTTATTAGTATCAAGTAAGCAACAAAAGAATTAGAAATCACTGTTACTAGATTTAGATAGTTATTCAATATACGAAATTTATAAAATTCATCACAATCTTATATGAAAGTTTAAAAACAAAAAGTAAGCACACTACAAGATAAACATGGATTTCCGACGGCTTGGAGCCATCGCGACCATCGCGAGCCATAGAAAATGCCGTCGGAATACGGAACACGACTTTCGTCCATTTTCGACGGCTGACGATGGTTTTTTCGACGACGATTCCGATGGCGATGACGTCCACATGACATGACAATTTTCCATTAAACCGTCGCTAGCAGTGGTACGCCGTCGAAAATTTCGTCCAGAAAGCCGTCGGAGACCGTCAATAGCCGTCGAAATATGTGACCAATAAGCCGTCGGTAGCCGTCGAAAATCTGGATAAATTTTTTTCCTTCTGCAGCACAACATCACTTTCATCCCAATATATAACACAACTCATCAAAATCGATATACAAGCCACGTATGTAAGGTGAAATCAATATCAATATAAAACTCGAACATCATAATATCAAACCTAAACATATTCCATCAAATACAAAACAAACCTTCCATCATCACTCTCACCCATCCAACTCCAGTATTTACATCCAACATCAAACTCCGCATATCAACTCCACAAATCAAACACCAAATCATCCACACAAATCAATGTCAAACACCACATGTCCATAAATTAACCTCACAATCACTCAATGTTTATATGCACAAATTACATCCAACACCACATGTCCAGAAAAAAACTGCAACTCGTACATTAAGACTCATCATCTGCTCCGAAACCATCGGACGTAGATAATGTTCCATAACGCTCCACATACTCGGCCAAACGCTGGTTGAGCTGCTTCATTTGCACCGTTCAGAGGCGGTCCTGCTCCTGCAACTGTGTAATTTGCCAAGTTCAATAATCTCCGCGTTGTCCTGAGCCATTTGGTAAGCCCTTTGTGATATCTGATCTTACGAAACAATTTGAAATATGTTGTTATTATGCAACTTTTGTAAAAATTAAGCAAATTTTGCAACGTAGTTAATTTTTATAAATTACCGATTGGTTGCCGTAGTTGTAGCATCTGTTTCTCTGGGTCGGGTCCATAACAGAGTCAAAAATCGCGTCCTCGTCAGTGGTCAACTGCTTCCGTCCGGAATGCTCAAGCATCTGCGCACGTGCCTGCATAAATTTTTCCTGTAATGCAAAATTAAATACAAATAAACATCATATGACATTATTGTAATATTTTATAACTAACTAATTAAAATGATCATTATTAATAACTCATAACTTAAAATATACTTGCATGTGCGGCGTACGCTCTATCATCCTCATGTCATGCATACGACATTGATCGCTGGTCGTCTGTATACCTAACGACATGGGTATGCTCAAACACGTTCGTATACGAGACATGACTCCCACACACTCTTTTCTGCAATAATTGGTGTATATTATCGTTGTTCAGACAAATTTATACTAAATATGTAATAACTGCTCGTAATTGCAATTACGTAATTTACCAGGTCCTCGCGATGGGCTAGAATAATTAAGCCGCCACGATGTGTGACATGATTTTTTTGCCTGTTCGTAGAGTTTTTGTCCGACTCCGTTTGTAAATTAAAAATTAAGATTATATTTACAGGTATAAATTATGTATTATGTACTGAATAAATTAAGGTGATATCTGATAGACTTACCTTGATTCGTCGCTACCCCACCATACGACCCAAGCATCGCAGACGCTGGTGCCCATCCATTATGGCTTCTTCTTGGTTTTTCTTATGGTAGACATAGTATCCCTTTCATTCTTTGCCACTTTTGAGTTCCAGTGGCGCTGGCAAAGAGATATGCCCTCCTCTTGTAAGTCTACTGCCCCCGTATATATGTTTAAAAATATAAGTTATATATTTATACTTAGTAAATTGTAAAATAATTATATATAATGGTATATGATCATTTACCAAGAAGTCCTGCTATATGCTTTCCCGTACATGGTCCGGGATCCTGCTCCACTTCGGCCACCATGCAGTCATACAGCTCATGTATGCCTACTTCGATATGCTGAGCACAATGTTAGAACGTCCAAGCTCAAAACCCTTGCATTAAATATGATGCAGACAAATCATGACTAATATATCATACAAAATATTTACAATGCTGAAGTAAATTTAATACTTACGAGTCATCAGCTTTTGGTAACAATCTAATTACCGTACGCGGAACCTTCTACGAAGGTCTGTTGCCATCACTACCGCCGCGACCTGTCCCTTTCTGAGACCCAGACTGTGAAGAATTCCGCCGCCTAAAAAAGGACATCTGTACATACATATTATTTTATTATGACATAATATATCATTCAATTATGAGTATACACATCAAGATTTTACATCAATAATCGCATTTGACATACAAAAAAGCGTAACATCAACACTCCTATAAATTACCTTTTTTCAACATGTATAATATTAAATTAATCCTCGTCGTTTTCTGATTCAGACTCTATCTCGTACTCTATGTTGTTTTTTTCTGTGGTCTCAAATACTTCTACAAATACATTTGATTCATCATTTAGAGGTCCTAATTCGGTTTGATCATATGTCATATTGAATTCGCCATTTTCCTCAATATCCGCTTGGTACGCTTGTTCGTCCGGAATATTCTTTCCATCAAACGTAAATTTTGCCTTCATTTTAAGCCAAGTCTAATATTATGGCTCTCCGCTGCAAAAGCGGGGTATGTCTTATCAAAATGCTTTCATGCTTCTCCATCAGCTGGGTGTGTTAACGTACATTCTTCTTGTGTTCTCACAAAGTGCCATCTCGTATGATGCGCGGTTATAGAAGATGCATATAACCTTTGAAGCCCAAGGAGTGATGGGTAAGTAATGCATACGGTTGTATAGAACTTTCTTTCCCTTCTTTTTTCTTGGTTTGTATCTTTCCTTACATATTTACAATTCCTAATACCGATGTCTTCTTTTCAAAACAACATGCAACCATTTAAACATGTATCTATTTTTCGATACGGCAAATTAAAATCAGATATAAGTTTCTTCACTTCATAATGATTTTCGGACATTAAATTATGGGGTGACATATGCCGTTTTGCAGCTTGTACTATAGCTGTAAACCCGGCTTTTATGAAGCTGTATTTTGATTTCATCGCAACGTATTCTGCAGTTACTGATAGTTGAGTACCGCTTGTATAACCATCCAAAGGGGTTTCTTAGCAGCCTCCAATAAATAATAATTTTTTTGCTCCAATACTTGGTTCTTCTTCGACATTAACATCATTACCATCAACTTCAACAGTATGAAACATTGAACATGCTGCCTCTTCAACCACATCTTCTATGAGTTTCGTCGGAACAAGTTCATTATCCACCTCCTCTTCCGAATGTATGGATTAAGTGCTATAACTTCTCGATGATGATCCCCCACCAAATAATTCGGCACGAAACCATATCGACGCAAATGAACTATTACCACATCGGTATCAAATGCTTCAATAGTTTGCACCTATTACATGGACAATGAATTTCTTCATCATTTTCATTATTACGTAAAACGAATTCAATAAAGACGTGTACACTATTTTGCAAATATTCACTTATTGAGCCTCCAATTTCTTTTCTTTGTTGGTACATCCAGCTCTGACCGATGAAATAATTGATCATTTTCCTACTTTGAAACATAAAAACATATAAATCATTTACGTCTTGACATTTTATTTTTCAAATAAATCATACATTTAAATTTTCGTAAATATATAAATTATTCTATTTAATTTTATTTTGAAACGGATTTTCGGACATTATTATATGAATATAATCTACAATTTTTAGGTTATTGTTTTACGCTTTGATGGTTGGTCATCCTACTTCCCATTATAAATACAGTAGTAATTATATTTTGCAAACCATTTTATTTTAAACGATTCAACAAGATTTTGACAGCACTTTCCCTTTGTTCTCTGCATCGTACACATGTGTGTACATAGGGAACACAAAGTTGGTGTTCTCGAAATTTTGCGAATCGTTTAAAATAAAATGATTTGCAAAATATAATTACTACTGTGTTTGTAACTTGTCCAATACAGGGATAAATTCGATGAATACTGTATTGGATGAATATAAATGTCCGTTCTATGATAAAAACGAATATCCATACAACGATCATACACAATATTTGTCAGACGGGACCAAAAACTCTCTAAGGGATTTACAGAATGTAATGCGTATTATACAACAATTTTTACAGTAATTTATTTACATTCTAAAAAACACACTAAATTGTCGTTTTCGTCATCTTGAAAACGCATATACCAAATTTTGAACTTCGACTCTAATTAATCCAAAGTAGTCCTAATGCACGTATGCACTAATTAATCAACACATATACACCAATTAACACACATATATTAAACAAAATTTCTCTCTCAATATTTCAATGATAAACAATTATAATAACAACCCAATTAGCATCCAGTAGGGTATACCAAACAATCAATGTGACAACTATAACAACAAATTAGTCTTAATTTAACAAATCAAAATTAAGTAAGGCTTGTGAATTAAACCTTCTTATCGAGAAATATGTGATGGAGTTAGCTGAAAATCGAAGATGGAGACCCGTTGGCGGCGTGGAGGAGGGGTTGGAGGAGGTAGGGGTGGATATGGTCGGTTAACCGAACCAATCGGTTAATTTTTTCGGTTAACCATTATATACAGGCGGTTCAGTTAATCGTTGGTCGGTTAATAATATGTGAATAGTATCGACCGAACCGAAAATATTTAACCGCGGTTAACCGTTATTTTCGAACGGTTAACCAATCAGCCAATTAACCGTTCGAATCTTTTGGTTAACCTATTGGACAGTTAAAAAACGAAAAATAACCTGCATTAGTAGTCTTGTACAACTAAATAGACATTACTGCGGTAGCAGGTAAGTCAAGAACTAGCATAATACAAATTACAAAGTGTGTAGCATGTTTCCACTGAACTGCATAATACAAATCACATAATAATCCTTCAAATTACATAATACAAACATATGCTGCAATAGTAATAGTTTAGGCCAAAATTCAAACATAAATGAAAGTCAAGAACTAGCATCAACATAAATGGCAAAATGCAATTCTTGCAGCAAGAGCAAGCCAAGAACATGTAGCAACGGAAATGCAGTTTGTGACAACATAAATCCAATTTCTTCATGCACGCTGGCACTTGCAGCAGCCAGCAGTCGGCCTGAAACATAAAATGAATTTTTTTAACCCGTACATGAAAGAAAGGTGGACAATTAACTCTACATAGTACCCAAGTCAAATAAACGCACCACACTTTTACAATAAATTTATAGTAACTCAGGTAGTAGAAAGGAGAAAAAGCATGAAGTGGACAAATTTAACAATACAACAATATGTATTTGCATCTTATATATGCATTTGCATCTTACTAAAATGATAAAACCACTTTCTGTTAACCCTTAATTGAGCAAGTATGTTAAAAAGCATGAAGCTTGTGAACATGTCAAATTTTCAATAACATTACTGCATACATATTACATAATTCAATGCTTTAGCACTAACCAATAACCAACCCACACTCAAGTCTCACTAGTACTAATACTCAATGCTCATAATTCATATTAATACATAATGAATCAAATCAATGAAGATATTTATTAAGTTCATGCCAATACATAAAATAACATTACATAATTCATAATACAACAGCCAGAACCATAACTGCAGCTAGTAAGCCACCAGTGAGTAGTTCACCTAACTTGTAATATTAAAAGAGTTGGGCAGATGATTTGAAACTGTCAACGGATCTTAAAATTTTATATGTCAGTGACTCGTGAGCTTAAAAGTTTATGAAGATTTTAAAGGACTACAACAGATCTTGATTGCTATTAATATATTGTTGTTGCCATTGGCAACATCTTCGGTTTCAATATGAATTTCACTTTTAGGAATCTAACACCCGATGGAAGAAGGAACAAAACAACTACGAAATAAACTACAACATATGAACTAACCCACACTAAATGGACATATGAACTAAAAGATCTAACACCCAATTTGTAGTGATATGAATTATCTAATTACAACATAAATAACTTCCTGCTTATAAATTACTGCATAAATAAATACAGCATAAATTAGTGATAAAAGGTGTAATATAACATATATCGTTTAGACATTTGGGGATTATTGAACTAGCCGAATTCAACAACAAAATAATAACAGCTAGGGGTGAGCAATATTCGGTTCAAACCGAATTAACCGACCAAACCGGTTCATTTCGGTCGGTTCGGTTATGAAATTGTATCGGTTTTAATTCGATTTGTAAAATAATTTTACTTTGGTTATCGGTTTAACCGAATTAACCGAACTTTTATTATATTATCCAAATTCATAGCATTGTAATACTATTAATAATTTGTTTAGTAATAAAAACCAAATTTTATCTATTGAAAATATGTTAATTTTTCTTATAAACTTAAAAAAGTACTCGAAATAGTTTCTCTAAACATAAATTTACGTTTTCCTTTAAGTAAACCGATCATTTGAATAATAATCTATGGTAATTTATTTTATTTACCTTTCTAGTTCGGTTAAATCGGTTACCGACCGAATTAACCGAAATTAATTTGGTTCGGTTCGGTTCTGATTTTTTTCAGTTTTAGTTCGGTTTGACATTTTTTACCTTAAAACCAACCGAACGCTCACCCCCAATAACAGCAGTTAACTAGCAAGTAGCAACTAAAATAGCAAATTAGCAATCTTGATCTAGCATATTAAAAATTTATACTCACATGCTCTCTCTTTCTTGTCGTCCTCGATGGATTCGATGCCATGTCTGTTTGCAGTAGTCGACTCGAACTCGAACGTTGAATCCTGAAGGCGTTCAAGACTAGCAGCCTAGCACTCGATGATCAATAGTAATCCAAGCGGCAAATCGGCGAGCGAGCGATTGATGGGGATTTGGGAGGCGACAAATTAGAATAGATCTAGGGTTTTTTTCCTTCGTGTTCTCTAATTCGAACTGAAGTATGAATTAGCAGGCAAGCGAGAGTACTCAAGACTAGGGCACTGGTAGTGGATATAAAATTGAGTAGTGGGCTCTGGGCTGGGAACGAAACAAAATGGATTAGAAAATAGAAATTGGATAGTGGGCCGTGTTACATTTTGGATTGGTTCACTTATATTTAAGAAATGGTCGGTTAACGGTTGACCGACCGACCTAATTTTTGTTAACCGTTAACCGAACCGAACATATTCGGTTAAGGTCGGTCGATTAACCAATGATGTCGGTTAACCGATTTTAGCGGTTAAGTCGGTTTGCTAGTGGTCGGTTAAGTCGATTAAACCGGTTAAATGTCCACCCTTAGGAGGAGGGTAGGTCTGATTTGGGGAAGATGACGAAATGAATGAAACTGTCGGCCTGAGCTGCAGGTATTCTCAATTTTTCGACGGCTTCGGACAGCCGGCAACGGCTTCCTTGCGACGGCTTTTGATGGCTAGTATATTTTATTTTCGTTTATGCCACGGAAATAGCTTGCCGTCGGCGACCGTCGGAAACGGGCGTCGTAATTTACTGTGTTTCTAGCAGTGGCAATAGACTTGGAGTATATGAGTTTTTTTAGGAATGTCCATGTCTAGCTAAAGTTTAGCATAGTTAGAATGTAGAATATAATCTGGAATTTATTTATTTGAAGGTTTATTTTTTATTAAGATTGTGTACGTAAAATAAATTCCAATAGGTAAGTACGATATTATTGAATTTGTTGTTAATTTTATAAAGCTTTTATTTGTTACGTGAATGCTATCATGTTATTGTTCCATTTGAATCTAAAATTATTAATTTTTGCTGAATTAAATAATTATTTCAATAAATTTCAATTTTTTTAGTTTTCCATAACAAATGTGTTCGGATAAATGAATGACACATTTGTAGTTGAGAAATGTTATTATTCAAGTGCTAAAGTTTTAAATTTGAAAACACTTAAAAAGTGAAAATACCTATAATGATTTTGAAGCGATTGGATAAGAATTTAAAATACGAAGAATTTAGTTTAAAATAATTATGAGTGGACCAAGAAAACATGCAAAAATTTGAAAATATAGACAATGTAATTGAAAATAGTATGAGAGAATTAAAAGGAGAATAGTAAGTTATTTTAATTTACAATTATATAATATGATTTGAGTATAAAAGTCACTTTGAACACATGTTTACATATCCCAAAGCATAAAAACAAAATCAAGCAATATTTTGAATTTTATACATCTTATATATATATCCACCATGTAAAAGGTAATTTAAGAAGAAATAAATTAGTATTTTTTATAGCATTATAGAAATCAAGGTCATTGAACCAACTTGACTAAACATTTTACCAAGCATCATTCATTATTTACACATACAATTTTTTATGTCTTTTCTTACTATATTTTGTTTATTCAAAATACTTTGTAAAAGATCAAATTAAATCAAAATAAATGGAGAAGTAACTCATTCTGACATTAATTACGTTAGTACTCGCCATATTAAGCGCATTTATTAATGAATTTATCAATTGCATTTATGCCCTAAATTTAATTTGATTGAATTTAAATTAGTAAAATCTCATGTTAAATCAATTTTTGCTCAAATATGAAAGATTATGCTTAATTTTCTCAAATAATAGTCCAATTTTCAGTAGATAGTCTTTATATAATTATCTGCTAAAAAAGTAATATTATCAAGAAAGAAAAAAAATGCAGATCCTTTTCTTCTTATTCTCAGAAAAAATAGCCACCCAATATTTCGTTAGCTATATTATCAAATCAATTTCTTTTGACATATTATCCTGTAAAAAAGAAATGATATAAAAAAGGAATTATTAAATGGAGAATCTCTAAATCTATAATCATTTTTACATAAAGTTATAACTCTTTATATCAATAATATCCCTTTACCATTTCAAAATCCCATACCTTAATTTGATATTCAATCAAAACTAAAGATGCTAACATTTCTCAAAAACATAATTAGAATCTTGAGTAGATGAAAAGAAATTAATACCCATGTTATTTTATCTATTGTAGATTTTAATGAAGATTGAGAAAATTAAGATTAAGATTGAGATAAGTTTTCCTCCACAGTCATAAATAAATATTTAGAGTTTAGGGTTTGAATATGAAATGACAAATTTTTTGATGTAATAATTTACATAAATTGGAAACTAAGAAGAAAGATAAAGACAAATTATAGAAATGACAATTTAGTATTTTTAATAAAATTTTATAAGAGAATGTTTTGTTTGATTCTTCCCTCAATATAACCTTTTTAATTTAAAATTGACTCTTTCCATTTCCTTTAGTCAAATGATTCACCATTTAATAATTCACTATAAATAATTGTTGCTCCTTGTATCAATGTAACAAATTATTACTTTTATAAATCTTATGTAGTCAAATTACAATTCACTCAACTCATAAATAAAACGTGGGGTAGAAATCAATATCATTACTAATAATGCATTCAATTTTTCAGCATTAGTACAACATTCAATCACCATGGATAATTTTGAAATCCAATGCCCTAAAACAAGAAGAGAAAGAAGAAGCGGTTTTTAACAACTAAAATTCTTTAGTATAATTTGAATACGTTATACCAACCACTAAACCATGCTAATAAGATTTGTACCTTTTGTGCAATATCGAACCACCATGAGTGGTCCTGAAATTAAGTACCTGAAAGAAGGAGAAAAAACATTGAACCACCATGGGCAATTAATATATAGTTACGATAAAAAATTTAAAAGAAAATAATATAAGATTCAAACTTATGGAACATAAAAGCAATTTTTTATCGTACTGTAGAAATGTACTCATAAGTAATAATTTTGC
Organism: Allium cepa; assembly: GCA_030765085.1. Taxonomy (NCBI): domain Eukaryota; kingdom Viridiplantae; phylum Streptophyta; class Magnoliopsida; order Asparagales; family Amaryllidaceae; genus Allium; species Allium cepa. The sequence continues at coordinate 280,926,094 of CM060937.1, read as the reverse complement.
AATATTTGTAAGACCTATGAAGATATTATTAAGGTGTCTAAATAGATTTTAACAATCAACAACATAAGTAGAACACAGCTTTCATCCTAATTATATATTGGATAAATAAATTAGCAGGCAATAAAGTTAGTTAAATAAGGTATAAATTAATGTTTGGATTAACGTAAAGCAGAATATTACAATAACGGAGAATGAAGATGAACAAGTAAGATATGAAATTACAACAATGGAGAAATGGATTTGAAAGGGTGTAAAAGGAATACCTAGAGTAATAAAATAACATTAATTCAAAAAGTGAAGAAAAATAAAAAGAACGTTGAATGTGAAAAGGTTAAATGTACTTTCAATAATATGCAATAAAAACATATTAGAAAGCGAAGGATATAAGTTGAAGTGAGTAGGTTAAAAGTAATTATAAATGTGGTAGTTAATGTAAGGATAGAAAATATGCAAAATAGAAATTTTAACCGTCGATTTAACTCTCCAACTTATGAGAAAAAAGAAGAAGAACGATTAAAAATTAAAGTGCTTATTTTGTAGAATAGATGGTTGGATGTTATAACAAAAAACATATATTTGGTAGATGCATATATAATATGTCGTACATTATATTTGATTGATGCTAACAATTATAAGAACCAAAGCTTTTATAATTTGTTTCAAAACTGATAGTGTTTTAATGTACTATTTCATTGAAGTGGATAATCTTATTACCAATTGCAATGAATTTTATAAGAAAATTATATATAATTGATACAAATAAAAGAAATAATATCATCAAACAACAGATCAATATGATCAATTTTGTTTAGAAATTTATCTTTGCGCATACCATCATATTATCAATTCACTTTCCTTTTATCCTTGTATCCCTTGATACATTAATGTCCTACCTATAAAATCTCCAAGAGTTATGGAAGCTCAAACATCAACTACGCATTGTACATCTTTAATATTCCAACCGGATATTCAAAAATATGCAAATAATATGAATATGGACTATACACAACATGATATAATAGGGGTGTATAAAATATGTAAGTAAAACTAAAAAGAAATCTTAATGTATCATAAAATCAAAAATTATTTGAACTTATGTGGTCGGTTTTTTCACTAAATTGAATTTCGATGAAATTAATTTAACCGTAATTAGTTCTCTGATTAGTTTAAATCCAAATTACATGAAATTGATAACTATTTATTCTTTTTTTAAGTTGCATGGTAATATCACTTGATATGAACCTTTATATTCAAAGTTAGTTTACTTATAAATGTTGTTCTTATCTACATCTTCAATCCAATATTTTTTGTAATAAACCAAAGTAAAATTTAAAATAGCATAACTTCTAACTAACTGTGTAGAAAATAATAGATAATTATCCCTTTTGTAAGATCATTAAGAATTGAATAAAGATCAACCTTATACCTAATAGTTTATGCAAAATTGAAGATTATTTGATGACCACGTAGTAATAAACTAGTTATAGCATACAAAACAAATATAGGAAACAAAGTTCATATTCTTACTCAACAAACAAAAATTAAATTAAATTTGATAATACAAAATAGTTCAACTTTACTTATGATAGATTTTGAAAATAATAAAAGATTTTATGATGTCCAATTATTTATAAATCAAGTAAGCTCCTATAAAACAAATGAAGAAAAGAAACTCAAAATCTTACGAAATGAGAAAAAAAATCAAAAGAAGACACAACTTGATGTAAAAATCATGAGCAAAGATTTGAAATTAATAATTTAGAATAGAAGACACAAATTAGTAATTAATAAAAATTAATTTTTTTAATCAATCTCAATGGAATCAAACGAAACAACAAATTGAGCACTGAAATAAATAAAAAGACAAATAAAAAAAATTTAAACTTGTTAATTGATCTCAATTGAATCAGAGTTTTTTGGAGGTCATTAATTATGTTTTCATAAAAACATTAACATTGAAAGTAAGGTAGAAAGACAATCACTATAAAATGTATTATTCACAAATAATTTAAGATAAATGCAAAGTGAAAAACTATTAGTGATTAAACTGAAGTCTAATCAAAAAAAGAGAAAAATTGTCGATCAAAGGTTTTTGAAAAGAATCCTTGTATTGAATATTGAACATGAGAAATAATTGAGGAAATACAAAAAAAAAAAATAATAATCTTATATTGAAAATGGAGAGAAGAGCAAAAGAACTATTGTTAGAATAGAAAAGAAAAATAATTGCAAGATTCTAGTACATGGAAACAAAAATATTACAAAGGAAAATATATGAAATGAAGAACTATATGCTATAAACGTAAGATTTTATTTTGAAAATAGCATTTATAAATCAAGTAACCTACTACAAATAAATAACCAAACTCATAATTCTATAAATCGAAAACGAAAATCACAAGGAGACATAACTTTAGACATAAAACTTAAAAGAAAAGATGCAATTTTGAACAAAAATAATAAATTCAACATCGAATTAAATGAAAAGGAAAATGACAAAATACAGTTCAAACCATGATTTTTTGGGCTTTTTTCAATCCAATCAGCCAAGATTTGTTGGGGTTCTTTCGATTAGTAACACTGAAAGTAAGGTAGAAATACAATGCAATATATCGATAAAATCATAAATAATGATTGCAAAGTTGAGAACCATTGGCGAATTAAGTTAAATTCTAGTTAGAATAAAAAAAGTTCAAAAGACAATAAAAAGCTGTGTATATGATTTATATGGAAATAAAATCAAAATCTCTTACCTGCAACCAAGGAAAGACGATTGTAGTAAATTTTTGGAGGAAAAATATCCGCTAGTCTGATATTTCCACCGACGATATATAAAAAAGACCATTTTTTTTTACAGATTAAACAATATTTTATTTAACATATTAACTTTTAGTGCCAACACCAAGCCACTTTAATTCATATTAATCAACATAAAATCAAATAAAAAAATGTAATATATCCAAAAGCATTAAACATCTCTTAAAACGTTGAAGAGGGAATTCTATGATTACATCCAAATGAGCAAATCTTCCATTTGGATCTAAATGGAAAAAACATAGGATATGATGGTATTTAAGGATTTAAAAATTTATTTTAGATTGTAAGCAGAGAAAAGGAAAGTAAGAAGAGAAAATGAGCATTGAACATTTCTGAATAGCTGAAATAGAAAATGGTTTAGTTTGGATAAGAAGTTGAGAAAATGAAAGTAAGAAGAGAAAATGAGTGCGGAACATTGCCGAATAGCTGAAATAGAAAATGAAAGGACATATTCTTATTAATATATATATAATGAAAATTTAATTTAGAACTAGAAATGGTAAGTAATTATTAGAGGGGTAAGTAAAACCTTTTCTCTCAAATCAACCAGAGAAGAGTATTGGAAGTAAGAATGAATGAGAAACAAGAATATAAAGGGTCACATATTGAACTTTATATATAATAGAATGGGAACAAGGTGCGAAATAAAAAATAAAAAATACAAGGTTAAAGTTTTGCGCTTTGCTGCACTTTTTCAAATTGACTACCTTAAGGGCATGTCACCTTGAAATTAAACGAACTTTTAACTTTTGAGTACTTAAGTATACTTTTAAGTATGTGACATTGTTGAGATGATTTGACCACCTCTCTAATTTTTTTTACTTTAGGAGCATTTTGCATCGTAGTAAAAGTAATTCATTGCGATGAAGAGTAAGCGATACATTGGTATGGAGATGAAATAATATTTACAATGAAGGGAAGAGACAAAAAGGAAGACCAAAGTTAACATGGGAAGAAACTATTAAAAATGACCTAAGAAATTAAATTCAACTAAAGATACGGATCAAGGTAGATAGCTATGGAAAGTGAGAATTCATATGGTCAACCTCAATCATTTGGCCATAAGATGATGATGAGTAAAAAGTGAATCATTGTGTTTGTATTTTACACAGGTTCGAGTTTTGAATGTGACCTTTTGAATATTACTTTTCAAGATAATTAATGTCAATGATGATTATCCCATTTGCCTTCCAGTAACAAGAAGCTTTGTGTACTGAGTTGAGTTTGGTGGGCTTGTGCTTTTATTGACATGCAGAAATTTTAAAAACTTGAATGCTTAGCAATACACCCGTCCTTAACACCCTTCTCAAAGCTGTTTATGTGCTACCTCTGGAAGATTTAACCTTTATTTAGGACGACTGAACACTGTATTGAGAGAGTACATGCTATGTTCAACTAGTTAATTTTGTTTTTTATATTGATATTGCTAGGAATTGTTTATACTTCATGCTCCCATTTCACCATTTTAACAATAAGTTGTTCCCTGAACAAGTCACATTACACGTTTTGGTCCTAAAACATTTAACATTAGATACATTTTCATCGTGTTATCAACGGAAGGACTCTTTATAATTTAGATTTAATTATTTAACATTAGAAACTTTAAAAACATTTACTAAAATTTAATTGTATATATTCATGATATATTAAGTATTAAATATTGCAAGCAATAAGAAATTCCATTTTAGTCGGAAGAACAATTACGGAACATCTATCTCATGTAGGGCCTGTGCAGAGGAGGCTTTGCTGATGTTGAATGGAACCCAAGTCGGGTCACAAAACATTAGGCTCTCATGGGGACGCAACACTGAAAATAAACAAGTAAACATTTAATGATTTTTGCCATTAGTTTTTAACTGTTCGTGTTATATATATTGATACTGATATATATGTGCAAATTGATATTACTTCAGCCACAACAGCAGGACTCCAGTCAGTTCAACAACTATTACGGCTATGGGCAGCAAGGTTACAGTGCATATGGATATGGCCAACAACCTCAAGATCCAAATATGTATGCCTATGGAGCTTATCCAAACTATCAGCAACAAGTTAATTACCAGCAGCAGCCACAGGTATTTTAGTTCTTGTTGAATATCATTTACATTTTCACATGATTTTTATACGTGCATCTGCATCTGCATTTGCTTGCCAACAATAATGATCAAATTGGCCTTTTTAGTTCAGTTTTATGGAAGTTCATTTCTTGACACCTGCAAGATTGATGTGGCAACCTCATTATATTATGGCTGCAAAATTAGCATATAAACATTTGAATTAACAACACTACCATGCAGCCACAACCTATGTATTTAGTATGCAGTTTAATATATAAAATAAGAAAATAAAATATGGAGGCACTTGGAAGTTCATAAAATAGTAAATATGAAGTCATGAATAAGTTTAACGGCAAGATATATTTGTTAAAATATAATTTTGTTAATGTTATACGAGTTCCTTTTTTTGAACATATTTTGGTAATTTAAGATTAATCAAATATTTTAAATTGTTTTCAAGTGTTAGATTATTTGAAAATGCTTTTTGTGGTAAACTTATTTCCAAATATTCTTTTTTCTAATTTGACACAATCTTTTCTGAACATCGAATATATTTTTTAAAAAAAATTTAGTTTGTTTTTGTAGAATTTGAATAAATGTTTTTATCATCATCACCATCATCATTATCATATTTGAGGAAAGTAATTTTTAGGGTTTTTTTATTTGTTCGAAAAGTTTTGATGTTGTAAAACAGTTTTAAATTTACGAAATATCATGAATTTTCTATTTCTTTTTTGAATGTTTAAAAACATATCATAGAGTTGAGTGAATAGTGGTCAATATGCAAAAGTTATTTGTTCCTATTTTTATTATCCATGTTTAATTTTAGTATATCAAGTCAGAAATTTTTAAAATTACTACTTTTGTTGGATTTTTTTAGTATATTACAAAATTTCAAACCCAAATAACTTGTTTAATTTAGATAAATACGTAGGAAAAAAGATTTGACCCTTTTTTGTTTTGGATTAGTTTGGCAAATAAACCGGTCCATTGTGCGCTATTACTGTAAAATCGATTTATATGAATTATTTTTTCAAAATGAGTATAAAATATTATTTTTCCTATGCTATTCAGATATAAGCATAAAATAACAAAAAATAAAATAAAAAGAAGAAGAAGAAGATATAACACTTATTTAAACAAGGGTTGTACCTCAGTTAAAGTTTTGGACCATGCCTTCACATTCTTATTCTTCATAGTATTGCATCTCCTTTTTTCCTTCTATTCTTTAGTTCATTTAGTATCATTGTTATTCATATATTATGTATAATATCACTACCGATGATACCTCAAGACTTGTTATTCATATATTATGTATAATATCACTACCGATGATACCTCAGGACATGTTATTTACAATTAGCTATTTTATTATTTATTTGAAGTGATTTGAAACTTAAGTTGTCTGCAATATAAGTTGTCAAAGTATTATTTGAAATAAATGTGTTATGGTATGCTGACTTGTATGAGTACGATTAGAGACTGTAGGTCAAGTTAGCTGTGGTGTAGGCTCAGGCAAAATTTAAAAGCTATATAGTTTTTACTTTCATCGAAACATTAATTCAATGCATCTTTTCAAAAAGTTTGGTTGTGGAAATTATGAATGCTTACTAGCAATCAGTAAACTTTTGTGTTTCGTCAAGTCATTTTGATTAAAGTTTGATTATGATTTATGTGGAATATTTTGGTACTTAGACGTCGGCCTTAAAAATAATCATTACCTCTTATTTCTGATAATACTTTATTTTAATCATACTACTGCATATTTCAGATCATGCTTTATTTGAAAAGAGCATTACACATGGTTTACTGATAATATCCGACCTTCGATCTGACTCTTTTTTTTAAAGACGTTTCATTCATATATTTTATTTTGTAAGAGAGAAAAAAAAAGAAATACGATTATAGCAAGATGCACGGAAATACAAGTATTTTCAAAGCTAAAAAAAGCCATATAAAGCTGTGGGCAAAAGTTTGTCTGCATGGTTTCTGGTGAAGAACCATTCCTTTAGCCGCTTGTTCTTTGCCTGTGAACCCTTAAGCAAGTTGGAATATCCACTGATCTACTGTGAACATTCTTTTCTGTATATTCATCGGGCTTTTAACAAGCTTTGCTGACTGTCCGATTTGAACTCTTTGTTCTGCAGTGAGCTGTATTCTGAATTGGAATTTGGTGGGCATTTGTTCTCTTGTAAACTTCGGCTTTGTACCTACATTGTATGTTTGTGTTAAATTAATGTCTAATGTTCATCGCAAAGCATAAACATTTTATACTTTCGACATGTAATTTTGTGATATGGATCTATTATGAGTTTTCTTTTCCATTTCTCTCTTCTTTCTCTTCTTTATATTATGTATGTTGTCCCTGCACACAGCGCCCCCTTTTCCCTCCAAAGCTTTTTAGGCGTTGCTTAATGATTTGAATGGAATAAAATGCATACTTTTAGCGGTACTGTAGCATTCTATGCAACATTCTGTCAGTCCATATGCGAAGTTAATCAAGTTTATTGCTTAAAAGGTTACCGGTGATATTTGCTACAACGAACGCTGAATTTTTGTGGGGTTTTACCGTGTTGACTACAGTTGAACAAGAAATGACGTCCCCTTGTCAAAAGTGGCCAATACTGTCTTAGAAAATAATGGCCTATTTGGTATCGTTTTGAGTTTTGCATCTTCAAGCAATTACAGCGATTGAGGGGATTTTGTTTTTTGTGGTTTTTTTGGAACGAGGAAAATATATTTTCCGTGTTTTGGGACAAAAAATTCATTTACCTCGCCGTCCGTTTATCGTCGTAATGGTTAAGAACTATACTTATTTTTTTGCTTTATTATATTTTGTAATGTGTATTGAAAACGCAAAAACACAAAACTTACAAATGAAATCAAACAAGATCCTTATTTCATTTTCAGTGTTATGCGTTTTCAAAATTCAGGTTAAAAATGGCAACTTTAGATCCGATACTCCCTAAGTAGTTCGATAAATCGCCTCCCTTTGCAACATCGCCAACCAAACAAAGGTGAGGCGGTTGGCAATAGAGGGAAATCAGAGAAATCGAAAGCAACCATGGCCTCTGGCTACTCAGCAGGCTTCGAAAGGATTGAACTCAATAAAAGGCTTGACAAAAGGCTGGAATGAACTCCAAGAGCAACGTCGTGAAGCAACATATGACAAAGCAATAAAAAGACGAATACAGAGCATGACAACGAACAACAGAATATTATACATAAGATTATTATATAAGTTAGTTAAAATTATAAACTGTTGTACAAGAATTAAACTAATATAATATGAATGTATAATAAAAGCTGGAACTGTAACAAAATTCAAATTAGATTTAAGGAATAAATACATATGTATAGTACGTATATCGCGATTTCACGTGTGTCTGACACTTGAATGATGATGGTATTTCATAAGAAATACTTTAGTTAATAAATCAATAATATCACTCAAGTAAATCAATTAAAGGTTATGAATCTTTAATATAAGCGTTGTCCTCTATTATTTATATATTAATAAATTACTTGCATACTATCTAGTTGTTGAGGAAACTCAAGCTAAAGATATCACGTGTCGTATTATTATTGTATTAATAAGCGTTGTAATATATATGTACGTGGTTGTTGAGCAAATAAAAGGTATGTACATTTATACTTAGGCCGTCACGAAATAGTAGGTATGAGTAAATAATCTCTTTCGATTTCTTGAGAAAATTCAAGGCTTAAATAAGATTAGGACAAAGACCGCATGTTAGGAATTGTATATGTTACAATCAACAAAGTGTTGTCTATCGTTTGCATGCCTATAATTTGTTGAACAAACTCAAGGTCAGAATCCCAATGTAAGTGAGTCCTAAGACCCACTAGAGAAGTCGAAAGACTTCTATATTTCTTTTACGGTTGTGAGAAATATAAAATTTAATGAGAGCTTACTAGTAAAATGAAATGTAATCTTACTAATATTATAAGAACATCTGCTATGAAAGAAATGTCCTAATGCATTAGATTAAATTTGCAGAAAAATGTCTACACCAAAGTTGCTTTTTGAAATCGACAAACTCACTGGACTTAACTACATAGACTGGCCAAGAGCAATCAAAATAACACTTACATATGAATGCATATGGCTGTCAATAACCAAACTAATAATTACTTGTAACAAATGAGTTGCGGACATAGAAATCGTCTTAGTTTATGTGCTGTCTACATTAGGAAACCATTGCGAAGACAACACAAAAACATGACCGTCCATCACATTTTTGATAGTCTCAAAGCATTGTTTGGGAGAAATCTCGTTCCGCAAGGTACGAGATTATCAAGAAGTTGTTCAGCCGAAGATGTCGAAGGGATGCAGGTGGACGGGTACATCTTAATGATGAAAGACTATATTGATAGACTCACATAATTAGACGTGATGATAAGCAACGAGCTGCAAATAGACTTGATCTTAGCGCGTCTTACTCCAAATTTTGAGCCATTAAATTAAATTATAATATGAACTAGTTTGCTGTAAGACTCGTGGAGCTGCTCAATATGTTGAGATCAACTGAATCTTCATCTAAGGATCAAGGCGTAGTGCTCACGGTTAAGGGAAAGCATCATCTTCAAATGGTTGAAAGAAGAATCAATTCAATAAGAAGAATAAGAAGACTCCAAATGATAAGGATGAATGTCATCATTGTCACAAGAAGGGGCACCATAAATGGAACTGTCTGTATTACCTAGAGACTGTCAAAGAGTAGAAATAAAATAGTTCTGCCGCTTCTACGTATATATTTATGATTCGAAATTGTTTTGAAATCAATAAATTATCATGGGTTTTAGATGCTAGGTTTGGAACTCATATCTGTAATATGTTATAGGGAAAAGGAATGGGCATTATGTGACTAAGGGTGAGATGAGACTTTAGATTGCTAATGAATCTCTAGTAGATGCAACTGCAATTGAAGACTATCACTCGGCTTTGCCTAACGGATTAGCTATAATTTTGAATTATCGCTATTATATCAACAACTTTATTTGTGGAATAATTTTGATATCTAGATTATATAAGACTGGATATATTATTCACTGTGTTGATGATGTTATGAATATTATGTTGAATTGTAATAAAATCTGCAATGGTGTTTTGGATAATGACATTTATATTATTAATACTGATTATGTTCATGCTTTGAATAATTTGTCTAACGTTGGCATTAATAATAATTATCTATGGAATTGTAGGCTAGGTCATATAAGTGAGAAACGACTGCACAAATTGAAAATCGAAAGTTTTCTACCATCATTTGATATGTGTGAGTCGCGTCTTAAAGAAGAAATGGCTCAGCTCTTTTTTGTGGAAGCAATGAAAGAGTTAATGAACTCTTGGGTCTCATACATGCTAATGTATATGGTCCAATACCTATAATTACCAAGGAAAATAATTCTTATTTGGTAACTTTACTGATGGTTTTTTGAGACTGATATATGTAACTTATGAAGAATAAATCTGATATCTATAAGAAATTTGAAGTGTATAAAAACGAGGTCGAAAATCGAATGAACCATAAGATTAAAAATATTTCGATCACATCCGATGATGTGAGTATGATGGACAAGTGCTTCAACAATTCTTAAAAGACAACGAGAGTCACTCGGGTTACTCCACCATACACTCTGCAACACAGTGGTGTTTCAGAAAGGAATCTAACCCTATTAGATATGGTTCGTTCCATAATGAGTAAGGTTGAGCTATCTCTTTCCTATTGGGGTATGCGCTGGAAACCGCAACGCATATGTTGAATTTGATACCTACTAAATCTGTGCCTAATGAACCATATTAGATGTGGTGTGGGAAGAAATCCCAACTTAAATGTTTGAACGTACAGGTTGTCCGACCTACGTTAAGAACGATGGCCCCAATAAACTTAAAGCAAAATCAACACCATGTAAATTTATAGGATATCCCAAGAATTCAATGAAATATATTTTCTACAATATCGAGCAACAAAATACATGTTGTCTTTTTTGGGAAGGAAATTCTATCAAAAGAAATTAATAGTGAAGCTGTAGACTTGGATGAGATCCGAGCAATTAGTATAGATGCTGAACCAGTAGACAAACCAAATTCATCAGTATACATAAACATGCAACCTATTAGGTCTAATAAGGATTATTGCGCATCAGAGAAATACCATGGTTTTCTCATGGACAGTGAAAAGGAGGACGTTGTCTTAAAAGACGACACTCCTCTCTCATTCCAACAAGCACTGCGGAGTAAAGAATCTACACGTCGGCATAGAGCTGTGAAATCCGAAATGGATTCCATGTACTTTGGTTGATAAAATCAGAGGGTTAACCCATCAACTGCAAATGGATTTTTAAGAAAAGCTAAATGTAGGCGGACAAGTGGTTACAAAGTAAGGCTAGTCGCGAAAAGATTTCGTCAAATTCAAAGTGTTGATTATGATGAAATGTTTTCGCCCATAGCAATGCTTAAGTCCATTTGGATAATTCTAGTTGTTCCTGCTTCTACGACAATGAAGTATGGAAATGGATATGAAAACGGCGTTTCTAAATTGTGATTTAGAATGGATTATTTACATGTTGCAACCTAAGGGTTTCGTGGTATATAGGAGGGAGGGTAAGGCTTGCAAGTTGTTAAGATTCGTTTATAGTCTTAAACAAGCTTCAAGAAGTAATGATAAATATTTGTATAAAGTAATCAAATAGTTTTGTTTTTAATATAACACAAAGGAAGCGTGCATGTATAGGAAAAAAATAAGAAAGTGCTACAGTGTTCTTAGTTTTATATGTCGATGATTTGTTATTGCTTGGCAATGACATCGTGTTGTTGCAATCAGTTAAAGCTTGGTCTCCAAGAACTTCTCCATGATGGACTTGGGAGAAGTGGCATATATACTAGGTGTAAAGATTTATAGAGATAGATCTAAAAGGCAATTGAGATTTTTTTTAATCCCTGTACATAGATACCATACCGAAAAAGGTTCAATATGGAGAACTTGAAGCGCAAGAATATTCCGATGCAATTTGGAATCGTCCTTTCTAAGAAGGACGCTCCTCGTACAAATGATGAGAAATAGCATATGAATAAGGTATCGTATGCATCGACAATTGGTTTCATGATGTAAGCCATGCTATATACTAGACTAGGTGTGGCTTACGCATTAGGACGTGTAAGCCAATACTGGTCTAATCCTGGAAAAAAAACATTGGACTGCTGTAAAATATATACTTAATTATTTAAGAAATAATGCAGACTTATTCCTTATATATAGGAATGGAGACCTCCTTATGATGGGAGTGTATAGACTCTAGCTTTCAAAACGATATCGACTATAGTAAGTCTGTTTCGAGCTGCGTTTTTACTTTAAACGATGGGGCTATTAGTTGGAAAAGCTCCAAGTAAGAAACAACAACAAATTCCACGATGAAGGCTGAGTGCTTCGCCTTGAATGAAGCAGCCAAAAAACGGTCTAGATGCGCAAATTTATGAGTGATCTAGGGGTGCTTCCCTACACGAAAGATTTGATAACATTGTTTTATGACAATAATGTTGCAACGTAGATCACAAAGGAACCTAGAGCATACAAGAAATGGAGATACATTCTTCGAAAGCTCCACCTTATTAGAGAGTTTGTTGAGAAGAAATAAGTCACCATTCTAAGAGTAGATACAAAGGACAACATAGCATATCCATTCACGAAAGGCTTGACTTGATCAGTTCTCAGCCAATCAATCGAATGGATGAGATTGAGATTCCATAATTAGCCCCAAGCCCCCAAGTGCAAGTGAGAGATTGATGAAATTAGGAGTACGCTCTAAGGACAATTCTACAATTTATTGTAAACTATTAATTCAGCAATAAAATCTCATTTCAAATAAAATGTGTTTTTTCTTTCTATTATTACTTGTCATAACGTGTTACATTAATTATTTAATTAATTTAAGTATACCTAATAGAAAATCCTTAAACGATATGTAACTACATGGTGTGATAGTCATGAGAAATTTATCACAATGAAAATAATATACTGTTTTAAACATTCATAGTCAGGATGTATCGAGAGAAGATATCGATATATCTGATGGGACTAGAGCATATAATGTTTACCAAATGTTGGGCAGTTATTAGTCATGGCTATTGGGGGTACCAAGAGGTTACGTACTAATAGTTTTCCGTTGGTTAATATAACTAAAGTCAAACAGATAATGTTGGAATGACGATATTGCATAATTCTCTCGACTTGAGAATATTGTTAAACTATAATATGAACATTTCACTTTTATTGTAGTTAAATCGTGGCATGACGTTCCTTGAACGATAATAGTTGGGTCTGGTTGAAGCATTGAAAGTGACACTATTTATTATAGAATTTGTCTCCTCGGTTATATGAGATAGTATCACGATCAACTGTAGCCAACTCTAAGTCAAATTTTCTGACCAAAGCAGTTCGGTTAATAATAATTGTTATTATTGAACCAAGAACTTTGTGTTTGGATTATACAAGTTGAATGTGGACGATATTGGAATTTTGACCAAAACCAAATTCCACAAGTCCTAATGTGATATAGTTTTGACAAAGAGTGTGTGTAAATAATCGTTACTACCAAGGACCGCTTAAAATAATAGAAATGGATTTTACCAAGACTATGTAAGTGATAAATTTGCCAAACTGCCAAATTGCTATGTAAAGTAACGTGTGAACGTTAATATTCGAATCAGGGACGAAGCCAAGAATTTAGATTACTTTGGTCTAACTAACATTTGCATTAAACAAAACATGGCAAGAAAAATAGCAGCAATGTGTGAAGTTAAAAGTATATGCTAAACTCATGAATTTCAATTTTTAGATATAATAAAATGTTGAACGAAAACTAAATAAAATTAAGAAAAGATACTAGATGAGAAACTGACCAAGACAATAACAAATTTATATGAAACATAAGTAAAAAGTTGCTTATTTTGTTTTTACAATGGGCTTTATTTAGAATTGGTAAAAATATAGTTTCACATTTTTCACCTGGGTTATAGCCCAGGGTAAAACATGAATAGGTCCATCCCTGATTCGAATTGTTTAATATTAGTTGCTAACTGAATTTACACTTATGAATCGCACAACCCCAATACTGCATATTCCGAAATACCACATGATTTAATTAAATTATAATTGTTATCAATTAGTTAAATTAATTAAGTGAAATATTAATTATAAAATTTTATGAATCAATATTTTATATAATGCATACATAAACATTATATATGTTCGTATCGATATATAATATCGATAAACATTTAAATTGGATTCATAATATATAAATATTGATTTTATCAGTTTTTTTGGGTCCGTTCATTCGTTATTGTTGCCATCCAAACAAGGAGGAGGATAGATATATTTGCTAGAAATATGTTTTGAATTGGTAAGGAGAGGAGGTGAACAAGGAGATCTAAATCCTTACCTTCCACTCTATCACATCACTTATTCAGTCAAAATCATCCACATGCAATTGAACTTTATTTTTGCCTCCTGCTTGAACCCTCTTGGCTGTAAGCAATAAGACCCCTAACCTCTTCATTTCCGAATCAAATTTAAATTAAATTAAATCTAGTGCAAAGATGAGGTGATCTCTTCAGTTGGACCTCTTTTTGGAAGTGTGCGAATTCCATAAGGATAGTATTCAAGGTGCACATTCAAGGCCATAGTATTGGTAACATCTAATTTATATTCTGTTATATACATATTATTTCAATACATGTATGCAGATTAGAACCTTGCTACATCACAAATTTATATACTTATATGTTATCATATCAATATACACAAACACACATATTTAAATTGAATTAAGAATAAAGCATATATATATGTATGTATGTATGTATATGTATAATTTCTTCTCGGCCATTCTAATAAAAGTAATTGGAAATTTAAAAATATTTTAAACAATATAAATTAAATTTTGAATTTTATAATTTGTTGATATGTATATAAACTTTAAACGGAATTTATATTAAAAATATATTTATTTTATAATTAAACCTGAAAGAAAAAATAATATTTTATAAATATATTTTAAACATTTTCTAAAATCATCATGTATTAAATAAAATTATATATACATATATATTTTGTGAATAAAATCCTTACTGATTTAAAGTAATAATTTTTTAAATAAAATCCTTATGGGTTTTATATTATAAAAAGTTAAATTTAATATTTTACAAGTCTGCATGGATTTGTTAAAAAAAATTAAATGGCTTTGACCGATTTTTTTTAAACATGTTGTGTTTATATTCATAAATTAATAATTTATAAATAAAAGTTAAAATTATACATATACACACACGAACATAGATACATACACATATACACACACATATATATAGGCAAGGTTCGGTTACACCTCAGTTTGCTACACCTCTAACCGCTCGACTATTAGCCACAAGTTTCGATTTAAATATAGTACTTTTCTCTATTTTTGAATTAAATAATATATGTAGTGGAAAGAGGGAGAAACTGCATTATTTAAATCAGAACTTGTGGCTGATATTCAGGGCAATTAAAGGTGTAGTGAAACTGAGGTGTAGCCGATCCTTGCCCTATATATATATATAATTTAAATATATATTTTGTATACATATATATAATTAAATCTCAACATTTGAAATTTGAATTTTAAATCTGAAATTGGTTTTCATTCTAGATCTGTTTTTAAATTTAGATTTATCCTTAGATATTTAAGATATTAATCTGAATTATTTTTTACTTGGTCAATATCTTTTAAATAAACGCTATTATATATATAAAATTCTCAGATTTATGCATATGTATATAATAATAGTAATAATAATAATAAACTAATCATAAATAGCAAATAGGTATTTAAAGAGCCAAATGTGTCTATTGCAGTGTAATCCCATCATTTAATATACGGCCATATTTAGCTATGTACACATTTATATTTGGCATGTACACTTTACACACGTGTGTGTTTGATACACATATGCATTATGTACTATATATAATAGTCAATTTTTTTTATAGAAATCAATTAAATAAAACAGAAATTTTATCATAAATTATTTAGAAAATATCTAAATTAATTTACACTTCACGAGCACAACAAGATCTAAAAATCATCTTCTCTTTTTATAGATAATTTAACCATTGCGTGTCGACCAAGTTCTATCATCCCTATCTCGGTGGCGGGAATGTCGGCATTGTAGATAATCTTCTCTTTTTGTAAGCCTAAGGGGGCCCGGCTTAGTGCTTCACATTTTTGATGTGAATGAATATACTCACTTTTTGCATGTGCAATTTGTCCAGTATTTTCTTATTTATCTTCTCTTGTCTATTCTTAATTAGTGTGGTAGCATACTTTGAGTAGCTAGCATAGTCCATGCATTGTTTGCACTTGAATGTTATCACAAGATGGATAAATAAAAATGCATAATTATGTGACTGTTTACACTAAAAATGACACCAACACTCAAATATCGTATGAAAGCACCAGTTCTAATACTATAAAGGTAAAAGCAAAAAAGAAGACACAAATTTTATAGTGGTCCGACAAACTTTCCGCCTTCGTCCATTTTAATCTTTGTTATTAGTCCTTTTCTTTTCGGATTACAACTAATTTTATAAGATTGGACCCCAATTTAGTGCATCTCAGATTTACGATGTAGTTTCTAGAGTATATTTGGGGAAGGAAATAAGAGTGAAGAAGACGCCGAGTGTGAATCCCCTCTTCAGTTGTTATAGGGCTAGTATTTATAGAGAAACACTTCAGTAGACTTAGAATTTCATGTTGAATAAAGTCATTATGCAAGTCCAGGGGTATAGGATTGGACACATCGTCCCTGTTAGTCGCTATGCACTGGATTGAAAATGGCTGATAGTAGTAAACAATGTAAATATAGTGGAAAAGTATAGTAGATTACACAGTCGATTTCATACAGGTTCGAACCTCCCATCCTACGTGCAGTCCCGAAGCACCCCTTCGGTAATTCACTAACCAATACTCAACCTCACCCTGAGGAACATGTTTACAGAGTCTACCTGAACAACCGAACAAGACTTCAAGAACAATCACAAGTAATGTAACAAAAATGTTACTCTCTGAAACAACGTATCTTTATACATAGAATGTTAGTTTGATGTATAGTGACTCCTACAACCAAACCAGATGATATTGAGTGGAGGTGTAGTGGCTAAGGAGTTTATTCGACTATAGTATGGGATGTGGAGATGAAGAAAACTAGTCGAAATTGTAGGATCGTTTTCACCGTAGAGGGGGGGAGGGGGGGGGTTTGAATATGGTGATACTAAAATTAACGTGTAATAATAGAAAGTAATGCAGTAAAATCACATACAGATTTTCCCAGCTTTGGCAAAAACCTGCATACTAGCTGCCTCCAAGGTTTCTACTAAGTAGTCAGACGCTTACAAACACTCGTAAACTTGCGGCACCTGCTAACTTGACTAACCTAACTCTAAGTTCAAAACCCTGCCACAAATCAGCCATTGAGTTGTGAATTCTCAAATTACGTCTCGTAGTTTGTACCTAGTTACACAACTAGAAATCTATTGAATTTTAAAATTGAAAGTTATAAATAAAAATAAAACAAGAACAAAACCCTAATTAAACAATAAGCCCAAATACACATAAACTATAACTGGCCCAATTTAGCAAATAATTGAATACATCTCCCTTTTTTATTCTTCCTTCCTTCACACCACCTTGTTTCTTCGTGATTCTGAAATTATGGTTTTTCAATTGAGGCGCCGCTTGTGGTATTGATCGATTGAAGTATGCTATTGCATTGATTGGCTTCGTCAATCGAGTTCCTTGGCTTTGTTAGCTTGAGGCTGCTTCGATTGTGTCGAGCTTGACTGGATGTTGTAAATTGGTACGTGTTTTTCCCTTTTTCGATTTTGATTATGCTCGACTCTATTCGAGTTCTGGACTGATTCGTGATTTATTTCAAGACTTGCTCTCTGGTTTTTCTTGAACTCGAATGGTTATTGCCAATGATGATTTTGGGTTTAAATAGGGATAGAAACCCTATTTTATCGTTCCTATATTTTTAGTTTGAATTTGTTCATCTCTTTGCTCGACCATACAATTTCTGCTTGAATGATTGTGATGAATTCTTGATTTTTTCGTCTCTGATATATTTGAATTTGCTCCATTCTTTTCTCCTACGACTTTGGCATTTGAATTTATGATAGGCTTGATGAAGTTTGGCTTGTTAATCACGTTATCCTCTGTTCCAATTTTTGCTAGTAATTATCGATTCCTTTATTAACGTTGACCATTACTTTTTGAAACTCCTCCTTGACTTGTTCGAACCGCTGCTGACTTTTTGAACACTGCCGCTTCACTGTTTTAATGTGTTTTCTCCATGTACATACATACATATATGTATGTATGTATATATGTGTGTGATTAGTGCATGTGTATATGTCACCATGCTTATGCTCATTCATGTGTCTGCGCTATGATTCTCGAATCACTTGTGTATATGTACGCATATGCATATGCAGGTTTTTGTATCCTTGACCATTTCAGATCTGGTTGTATTTGAAGTTTGGTGTAGTTGCATGCTCCATTGTATTCATGTGCATTGTTTTATTTGTCATTGCTTCTTTGAGTTAAATTGTGGTCTGAATGCTTTCATTTGGAGTCTGGTTGCCTTTGACCTTGTTTGTGTTCATGTTGGTTTCCTTGTATGTTTGGTGCACTGTTCTGGCTGCATGTTCATTTAAGTCTTCATGTTGTACTTGGTTCTAGTCTGGTTTGGTCTGGTTCACCTTCATGTTAAAACCGAGTGCTTGCATGTACTGTATTGCCTTGTTCCACTTGATTCAGTCAGGTTGTTGAACTGATATGATGTCAAGTTCTACTGGCTTGTGTTGCTTGAAGTGTTTCTTTAAGTCTAGTTGTATTTTGTTATTATGTTCATGCTTGAATTTCCTTGGTCTATTTCCACATGCTCTGAGCTGGTCTACATTGTGCTTCGAGTCAAATGTCCAATGCTTCGAGTTATGTGTTCAGTTGCTTCGAGTCTATTTGCATGTGTATGGAACTGCTGGCTCTATTTATTGCACATGTTGAATGCTTTGCACTTGTATCTTTTCAATTGAGTCGAGTCTGTTTGAGACATATCCTTGTGCTTCACTTTATGGTCTGGTTTCATTGATGACCTGCTCCTAAGTCTGTTTGCATGTTGGATTCCATGTTAACAATTGTGTTTTTCACTTGAGTCTGCACTGGGTTTGGTTCTACACGCTGTTGTTAGTCCTTGAGATGATGGTTTTGATGACAACAACCTTAGGACTTTTTATAAAATATAAATACTAACATTATATTTTAGATATATATATATGTATATGCAGGACATAAACATGTAGGTACCAAGAATGAAGACTGTACAGTATAGAGATTCAAGACTGAAGATATCAAGATTGAAGACTCATGAGTATCAAGATATCAAGAGTTCAAGATTTCAATAGTACAAGATAAGTATTGAGTCAAGAATTATGTTAAAACTTCTTGAAAGCACTTACATCTTTATTCAAAATTTATTCGTGGAAAGGAATCCACTTCGAGCCTGTTAAAGGGATGGAACCCTAGTTTGATGGAACCCACGACAATATCTAGTGGTCCTATTTTGATATCCACTAATTTTATAAAAATGCTTTTCAAAAATATATATATCTCTTGTTTTTTAAAAAATGTTTTCAAAAATTTCTTTTCAAAAAGACATCTCTATTTTAAATATTTCAGCCTCAAAACTTTTTTTATCATTTTTAATATTTTGATTTCAAAATTTTCCCTGTTTTAAATCTCTTGTTTTAAATATTTAGCTTTAAAATATTTATGACTCTGATTTTAAATCAATTTATAAATTAAGATGACATATATTAAAAAGTTACTTCCTAAACTTTTTTATATGTTTAAACTATATTCAAATATATTTACAAAGTTTAGAAATTGCTTTGACAAATTATAAAGACCAACTTTAATAAGAAATTCAAAACATTAATTTCGCGTTGAGCATATCGACATCCCTCAGCCTCCGATATCGACATGGTGTCCGTTATTTTCAAATTTCAATTTTTAAAAGAAGTGCCTATTCATCGTATCCTTTCACGAATAGATATGCCTGTTTCTCTACTATAAATACCAGTAAGTTCTAAATGAATTTTTTTACCAGATTTCATTTATTTTTCTCTCCTCTTCATCTTTTACATTTATTCTAAAGAATCCAAAACTATATTCTGCCGAAATACCAAGTGAATCAAACTTGATTATCTCTTGTTTGATTCTCTTCCACTCTCTCCATAAGATCTCAGTGCTATTCAGAGTTATAGAATCTTTTGTAAATCAAACTGTTAAGTAAAAGGTGCGGTTGAGCCTTGAAATCAATTGGGTGTGATTGTAGCCCCGGAAATCAATTAGGTGATCTTGTAGCCTGGTTAAATCAAGAGAGTTTGCCCTAGACTCGAATACAGGAGGGTGTACCTCGTAGCCTTGAAACCAAGGTATAATCTGGAAGATTGTTTTGATCAGAAATCCGTACGATTGTATGAGACTGGATGTAGGGTAACTCCGAACAAGTATAAAATCCTGGTATGTTCTTTCCTTTACTGATTTTATCTAGTATTTGCATCTGTATCTGATTCTGTGATTATATCCGTGTCTGTGAATTACATTTGTTGGTGTTACATAATTTTCAAAAGGATTTAGAGAATCCACAAAACACTATTCTCCCCCCTCTAGTGTTATTCCATCCTTAAGATTTGTAATCCGCATTTCCCACATTTTGGTCTTGTTTCACTTGCATTGTGTTCACCACTATCTGATTGTCACTGCATATTTGAACATGTCTACACATGCATGCTGGACTTGCTATATCGAATCTGGAATGTTTCATGCACTTGTGTTGAATCCAGTCTCGGCTTGGGTTTGACCTTGTGCTTACCTGTCCTTGTAGTTTTAACAAGGAAGTGTATATCGGTATGCACGGTCTTGGCATCTACAGTGATACACTGTGCATGTGACAAGTTGTTCGTGTAAGATGAATTAAAAGAAATGATGAAGAACAACCCAAATAACCGAGGCAAACAATATTTTCAAACACATACTTCATTATACCATACAAAATATTTCTTTTTCAACTTTACCACTTCTGCATTTATTTTGCAAATAATTCAGATGCTGGATGCAGACTGGAACAAAGTTGAAGATCAAAATACGAGTGAAGAGTAAATATGTAATGAGGTGAAAATTGTGTTGTACAGTGAGACTTGTATTGTAATTGAAAATGTTTAAATGTAGTGAGAGCTCAATTTTGTACAATTTGAATTTGTGATAAAATATTTGTTTGAATAAAATATTTATTTAAATATGATTTCTAAGTTATTTATTTTATGCAACAAATATTTATTTAATTATATGAAAAATGAAATAATACAATAAAAAATATATTTAAACGAATATATATATATATGTTTATTATCATCAAACAAAATCATAGGCTATTGTATTCTACAGAAATTTCCAAATCACATGAATTTCTTGGAACTCAGAGAATTACTTTAGGAATTTAGAGTTTATGAGTGAAAATCAAAACATAGAGTTGTGTTATAATTCAGGGATGGTTAGGGGTTCATAAATAAATGTTGTAGTGAAGCTAAAGTAATGATGTAACCTTCCAATTTCGTTATTGATGATGAGAAGTGGCTGTATGAGCAGAGAGATGAAACTTTTGGAGCGAAGAATCACAAAGACACGACATCAAAAAAACTAGCCGTTTTATAATAAGCTAGTCGACCGAGAAAAGGCTTCAATTGACTGGCTTGGTGTGAAAATCGAGCCCGAAAGCATTACAAAAGCAGTAGATAAGTTTTTCGTATGTAGTCGACTAGTTCACTCGACCGGACAAAGCTCTTAGTTAATTGAATCATAGTATTTTCCAAAAGTTTGTATGGTGTAGTGGTGAAGGCAAGTGCTCATCTCTTAGCCCACTCGAGTTCAAATCCTAGCTTTGCATATTTTTAGTCATTTTAATATATACCTTTTTGGTCACCATTTTGACCTGCAATAACTCAATAAACATATTAGTAGCATTGTTGTATGATTGTTATTATCAAAATACCACACACACACACACACACACATATGGTTCTTTCATTCTCTCCTTTTTTGATGATGACAACCACACTACTTTAATATAAAATAATAGCTCCCTCTAAATATATGTTATGTAAGTTTATTTACCTCAACTTCTTATAAATGCCAATATAAAATATATAAAACACACATTCTTCTCCCTCTTTGTCATCAACAAATAGGGATAAGAGCATTGGATTATTATATGATAAAAACTCCCCTAGGTATAATGTTTATCTTCAACTTTTAACTATGTACTCCCTCTATCAGTATGCTCATTATTTCTTCCTCTTTTGTAATTAAAAAAAAGTATGAGAAAATTAAAAATAAATGGATAATATCATAGAAAAGTAAATAGATAAATAATTTTAACATTAATGCAAAGCGATGAGTATCCAACAAATACGTCAGACGTAAACAAAACGATACTCATTTTATAATAGATATAAGGTTTACGATTTAAGAAACCATATCTAGTTGGATGTGGTTGATCTCTTAAGAATATAATTTCCACAATTAATCGTAGCCTCGTAATAATTTCTAATGTATGATTGTCTATCATAATCAGTTAGATTAGTTGGAACTCATATATCAACTGTAAAGACTCGTAATTAATAACTTTGTATTTGAATATTTAAATCATTTTAAAATATTTAAATAATTGATTTTAATAACAAATAAACTTATTTTAAACATTAATTAATGATATTAAAATAATTTTAAAATTTTGTTTACCAAAATAATTCATTCAAATAAAAATAGAAATGTGACTGGAAAACGTTTCCTGAAATTTCAACTTTTCGGCATCGGAGAGTCGTCGAAAACGTTGTGCACATTTTAGTATCACTCATATACACATGCACACACATGTACACATTTTATATGGTGAGTTAAGTAAAGTGTTAATGGTAATAAACCATGATTAATTTAAATACAAACATGAAAAAACACATTAAATGATTAAATAAAACGAAAAATAAAATATAAAATAACTTCCCATGCACCACCATCACCTAAACTACCTAGGTTAGGACCTAAGGCATGGTTAAGTTGGGGCCTTGGTGAAAGGGACAACGGATTAAGGATTTTAAGGCTAATTTAACAATAGGGGTTGGGGGGTGAATAGTGTTTAATGGATTCTAAGACTTATATGAACTAACTTAAAATTGTGACACAAGCAAATGCAAAACTTAATCACAGAACAATTACAAAATCAAACACAGATGCAGAAAGCAAATAAAAAACAACAAAGGAAGGAACACACTAGATATATACTTGTTCGGAGTTACCCTACATCCAATCTTGTACTAAGGCAAACCACCTCATACAGATTTTTATTATACCAATGTCGAGATTACATTCCTCAATTTCTATAGGCCTTGAGGTACCCTCCCGTCTCACGAGTCCGAGGCAAACTCTCTTGATTTACGGGCCACAAGATTACCCAATTGATTTCCAGGCACAACCACACCTTATAGAGATACTTGATAAACTTTTGATTACAAATTGATCATATAACTCTGAATAGCACTTTGATCTTCGAGAGATGGCGGAGAATCAAACAAGAATGAGATTCTAATTTGATTCACTTGAGAATTCGGTAGAATTTCGGCATGATCTTAAAAATATGAAAATTATAGAAATGGATTTGTGGAGAAGAAGAAGTGAAGAAAATATGAAAATAGATGATTAAAAAATTCATTTGTGAAGCCTATTTATAAAGCACCAACGATCATAACCATTCGTGAAGAGATTTAAACGAATAGACACTTCTTTTGAAAATTGAAACTTTTGAATTCAATGGCCACCATGCCGACATGGGGTATCTCATGATGTCGACATCCCTATGTAAAAAACAATGTAAAATTTGTTTTTGAAAATGAAGTTTAAAACAAGAGTTTATTTTAAAAAAAACAAATACTATTTTAAGGCTAAAACAACTTTTTGAAAAATCATTTGAAAATATATTTTTTAGGCTAAAATACTTTGAAAAACCATTTTGAAGTAGTTTTGCAAGCTTCTTCCTACAGAATATCTCATTACATCAGGACTCGAGAACTTGTACAAAACCAGGATGTTCGTGGGTTTGTAAGCCACTTGTCATAGGTTTGTAAGCTACTTGTTGTGGGTTTGTAAGCCATTAAGAAGGTAGAAATAAGTTCCATCCCAAATGAAATTCGGAATGAAGATTTCCATGCTATTATGAAGTTTTAACAAAAAAACTAGACACATAACTCGAAATCTTAATCTTGATACTATGAGTCTTCAAACTTGATTTCTTCATTCTTGATCTTGATACTGTACCGTCTTCAATAATCAGTAGTACCTGCCTTATATATATCCTGTATAATAATATTCATATATATCTAGACAATAATGTTAGTATATAAGTTATAATAAAATAAGTTACAAAGGTTGTTGTCATCAAAACTACTATCTCCAGTTCCTAACAATCTCACCCATTTTGATGATGACAACCTTATAAAATATACTTTCCACTTCGATCGTACCATAACTCCCTTTTACTACAACAACCCCCTTACTCCAAACCTACTATTTTGTATAACTTTCTCCCCGTTTGTCATCAACAAAAAATAACCTATAAAGCTTGAACTTAATAGAAAAAGAGATAAACAAACATATGACGTAATAATATAACATCCTAGCTGGAATTCATGTTTCTATACATCGAAGATTGTTTTTAGAAGAACTTTAAGGTAACACTTATATACAAACTAAAAAACTAATATACAATCACGAAAGAAAAAAAGAGAAATGCTTATCGAGGACCATTAACTATTGGTGATTTATGGACTGAACAATTTAGATAGTGGAGACAAAAGTTTCCATGTTTTTTAACCAAGTTCCCATTAGCGTCAAAAAGGACCTCTCCAACGCAAATCACGCCATCATCTTCGTCCATATGAACATCCGGATTCGGCAGAGGATGTTCTTCTTCTTGATCCTCTTGTGATTCTTCTAGAGGATCTTCTTCTTCAGAATCCATGGCTTGTGACGATTCTTCAATAACAATGGGATTGGCATGGTTATCCAAAAGGAATTTTTGTAAATTCCTAAGGATTATGCCTTACTTATCTTGTTCTCTTACCATTCGCACTTGACTAACTTGAATCTCCATCATCAGTTGAAGCAAATCTTTCATCTTCTCTTGCAATTTGATGACTTATACGTGTGTGGATCATTGAAAACGACTAGAATGAGGAGAAGTGGATGAAGAAGGTTCATTATTAGAAGAGGAAGCCATTAATATACTGTTTTGGATGTTTGTTACAGAGAATAGAACAGAGAAAAGGAGTAAAAGTCGAAATATATAAATATATAACTTAATAACTAATTTTAGAGGGAAAATTTAAATTTGAAAATCACGGCTAGTATGTCGACATAGGGGGATTGGTCATGTCAACATGCCTAGTGTAATTTTTGAGAAATTTTTATTTATATTAATTATACTTATATTATTTATAATTTATATTGCAGTTAATAAACATATACCTAATCCTCTTCTAAATTTAGTAAAGTTTTGCTCATTTAATGGTTTGGCTAATATATCAGCAATTTGTTTTTCAGTATTAATATATTCAACAGTTGCGACTTCTATACTTACATTATCTCTAAGAAATGATGTCTAATATCAATATGTTTTGTTCTAGCATGATGAGTTGGATTCTTAGATAAGCTTATCGCGCTATATTATCACAATAAATTGGTGATTTAGTTATAGTTAATCAAAAATCTTCTAAAGTTTGTTGCATATATATAACTTGAGAACAAGCCCAAGTAGAAGACATATATTCTGCTTCAGTTGTTGACAAGGATACAATATTTTGCTTCTTACTAAACCAGAAAACCATAGAATGTCCTAGAAAGTGATAAGTTCCCCTTGTACTTTTTCGGTCTGATTCACAACCAGCGTAATCAGCATCACGATATGAAATTAAGTCAAATACATCATTTTTAGGGTAAAATAAACCATAATCTAAAGTATGTTTTACATATCTTAAAATTCTTTTAACAGCTTTTTTTGTGAGTTCCTTAGGTTGAGATTGGTATCTTGCACAGAGATAGACACCATGCATGATGTCAGGACGACTTGTTGTTATATAAAGCAGCGAACCAATCATTCCCCTATATAATTTTTGATCAACATCTTTTGATTTATCTTCTTTACTTAAAGGTACATTAATTGTCATTGGAGTTGATTTCCCACTAGAAGTGGTCAATCCAAATTTATTAATTAAATCCTTAGCATATTTTTCTTGACTAATGAAAATTCCTTTATCTACTTTTTGATTTGAAGTCCTAAGAAGAAACTTAGTTCTCCTATATGACTCATTTCAAATTCTTTAGTCATTATATCTTAAAATTCTTCATTCATTATGTTATTAGTTGATCCAAATATTATATCATCTATGTATATTTGTACTAGTTGAATATCATTTTTGTTTCTTTTAATACAAAAGTTGTATCTATGTTACCGATTTCAAAACCAGATTGTAGTAAATAAGATCTTAGTCTTTCATACTAAGCTCTAGGAGCTTGTTTCAGACCATATAAAGCTTTCTTTAATTTATATACATGATTTGGAAATTTATTATCTTCAAAAAGTGGAGGTTGTTCAGCATAAACATCTTCTTTTACAAAACATTTAGAAAAGCACTTTTAACATCCATTTGATATAACTTAAAATTATTGTAGTTTGCAAAAGCAAGTAGAATCCTGATAGCTTCTAGTCTTGCTACTTTTGCAAAGGTTTCATCATAATCAATTCCTTCTTCTTGACAATAACATTGAGCGACTAAACGAGCTTTATTTCTCATGACCTCACCAAATTCATTCATTTTATTTTTATAAACCCATTTTTTTCCAATTATACTTTTATCCTCAGGCCTAGGGACAAGTTCCCAAACATCATTTCTGGTGAACCGATTCAATTTTTCTTGCATAGCAAGAATCCATAAATCATCAGATGATGCTTCCTTTAGATTTTTAGGTTCAATAGTTGATAAAAAAGCTAAATCACTCATACTATTTAGTTGATTTCTTGTTTTAACTATTGATTCAATATTTCATAGTACATTTTCTATAGGATAATCTCTAATAGCCTAATTCTTTTATTAGGTTGAATGATTTCACAATTAGTTTCATTAGGTTCATTAAAAAAATCTTCTTCATCTTCTGTTTGTACAGTATCTCTACAATTTTCATCAAAAGATACATGCATTGTTTCTTCAATTGTGTTAGTTCTAAAATATAAACTCAAAATGCCTTACTTCTATTAGAATATCCGATAAAGATACCTTTGTCGAACTTAGGTTCAAATTTGTCTAAATTATTTCTTATACTAAGAATAAAACACTTACTACCAAAAACTTTAAAATAAGCTACTATGAGTTTCTTATTGTAAAGTAATTCATATGGTGTTTTATTAGTTATTGGTCTAATTAAAATCCTATTTAATATATAACACGCTATAGCGACTGCTTCAGCCAAAAAGTTTTTAGGTAAATTACTATCAGAAAGCATTGTTCTAGCACACGCTTGAATCGTTCTATTCTTATGTTCTACCACTCCGTTTTGTTGTGGAGTTCTTAGAAAAGAGAAATTATGAATAATTCCTTTTTGATTACGGAAATTCTCAAAATTTTCATTTTTAAATTCTCCACCGTGATCACTACGAATAGGTTTTATTTTTAAAGAAAGTTGATTTTGAATTCTTTTAGCAAATTTTTTAAATAATTCAAAAGCATCACTTTTAAGTTTAAGAAAAAATGTCCTAGTATACCTAGAATAATCATCTACAATTACACAAACATATTTATTGTGATTAATTGATTGAACTTGAGATGAATCAAATAAATCTAAATGTAGTAATTCTAGAGGTTTAGAAGTAGAAATCGTATATTTTAATTTAAATGAATTTTTCTTAAGTTTTCCTAATTGGCAAGCATCACATATACTATCTACTTTAAAGTTTAACATAGGAAGACCTCTAACTAAGTCAAGTTTTGATAACTAGATAACAGTTTGAAATTTAAATGACTAAATCTTTTATGCCAAATCAAGGGTCACTTGTATTAGCCAAATTACATAAGTTATCATTTGAAACTTTCATACTAAAAATGTAAATGTTTTTCTTCCTAATTCCTTCAAAGATAAGACTTATTATCTTCGATGTGACACTTATCTTTTTCAAATTTAATTTTAAATCCTTTATCACATAGTTGACTTATACTAAACAAACTATGTTTTAAATTCATAACTAGCAAAATAGAAGAAATAAGAGGAGTTTTAGAATTACCGACATTGCATATGCCAACCATATATCCTTTTGAGTTGTCTCCAAAGTTGACCAATCCACCATCTTGATATATAATGTCACTGAGTATCTCGGGATTTCCAGTCATATGCCTTGAACATCCACTATCAAGTATCCATCTATCCTTTTCAATTTTCACAGTTTGTCCATTGGTTGTTGATTCTTCAAAAGCCATGTAACATGTATGTTCCTGCATAACAAACCAATTCGGTAGATAACTTGTTTTTTCATAAAAACTATATGCAGACTTATGATACTTTGATGAAATGCATAAATTCAAATTAGTATTAACAAAATTTCCTTAAAATGCCATTTTTAACTTTTCAAGTTTCAGATTATGAAAACTGTAACATTCCCAATACTATATCAATCTAAAATTTAGTAATTAATGTGGATTTTGGAATAAATTATGAAATTAATTTGAATTTTTTGAAAATAAATAAAATAAGTATTGAGTTATATACATATCTAAATAAGATTGTAAAATTGCATTTGAATTTAAGAATTCAAGAATATAAATATTTTTAAAAACAATTTGAATTTAAATTATATGAGTATATATATACATATAAACAGATTATAATTCATATTTGAATTTGCATTTGAATTTAAAAATTTAAATAAATGCCTTAGAAAAATCACTTGCATTTGAAATCATAAAGATGTAATTTATTTAATGTAAAATATTTGTTAAAACATTTCTTCTTTTAAAATTTGTATATAAAAATAAATAGGAAATGTACTAATTAATAAAGTAAATATGACACAAGTTTTATTTAAAAATATTTAACTCATATAAAATACAAGTGTTGTTCATATAATAAGTATTTTTAATAAGTGTAATGATTTTGGACAAATGTCATTTTATTTCATCTCTGAAAAAAATATAGAAAGCAAAATAGTATAAACCCTTACCTCCTCTCTCTCTTCTCTTTTACCATTATTTTCAAAAGACAAAAATCTGTAAACATTTTAAAGCCAGAAAAAAATCAGAAAGAAAATAATCAAACTAGGCAACTTCCTTAACATTCTAACAAAACAAGACCCAGTAGGAAAAAAAAAAATGTGAAAACAATCTTCTCAGGATTTCAAACCAGAGAAACAAATTCAAATAAACAACATAGCAAAGCAGTTCAACATCATAGTGGGGTTCACTTCCAACAATTAAACAAAAGAAAAATGATCATCACATAAGCAAAAGAATCAGGAGCAACTCTAGCTTTCAAAGCTCAGTCTTCAAGTTACAGACAGAAGTTCTTCTCTTTTTTTGTAAAAAAAATCAAAAAAAACTGTAAGTAAGTTGGAATTTGAGTTTGTTGTTGAGGAATCAAGTAATCAAATCCATTAGAGATTAAGCAAATTTATATTAACAAGTTGCAGACAAAAAGTAATCAAGATCAGGTTAAAAACAGCTGTCAGATTTTCAAATTTTCAGAACCCAGACAGAAAGCTTTTTGTTTAAACTCCACAGGTAAGTAAACTTTGAATTATGGAATTCAAATATGTGTTTGAGATCATGCTTGAAGTCAAGATTGGTTGCATGTATATAAAATGTATGCATATGTAATCCCTGTGCATGTTGACATACAGGGATCTTTTACCCTATTTTTTCTAGTTTCAGGTTTTTTTAAAACCTGTCAAAAAAATTCCATAACCTCTGTTTTAGTTGTTCTTAGGATGAGTTGTTAAAATAAAAAGTGTGCTAATTTATCAAAACTTAAATTTAAAAATACTTTTAGAAACAAACATCTAGTGTCTGTTGTCTGGAACAACAATTTGCAGTAAACCCATCTTATGATAAAAAGTTTAATTCTTTAATTACTTGATTTGATTTTTCAACTAAAAACATCTTAGAAAATTTTGATTATTAAAATTAAAGTCATGATTTTTAGTTGAGTAACTCGAGAGAAATGGACGGATGAACAGAATGTGGGTTTTTATCCTTTTTTCGACGATCGGCAAAGTATTTCATCACGTGATCGTGGCAGTAGCTAGTATAAAGATCTGAGATCATGGGAAATTTTTGAATAAATTTACAAATCATCATGGCGATCAACTTCTGACGATCTACGGTTTAACCCATGTTTTGTTCGTCACTGGAAATTTGATTGCCGCGAGCTCATCAGAGAACCGGAATTGATGGCATGTGCGCCAATCGAAGCGTTAGTCATCGTTGAAGCTTCAAGCATGATCGCACGAATTCTGATGGTCGGCAGAGGGAGGACGTGGCGTTTTTGGTGATCAATGTTTTGTTCCAGTTGATGGTGAGTGACGAAATTTTGAGTTCGTCGATGTTGTGGACTTCTGGGTGCTCAGGTGGCCAGGGGAGGTTGTCTATGACCTGTCGACAGTCGTAGCACCGATCGTAGTCGGTTGGAAGAAGCGTGCATGTGCACGGTGTTGATGGGTATCAGGAATTGGCTTTGAGAAAGAATCCTAAGTGACTCGAAGTTGCATTCGTGAGGTTCACATACTAGCTCGAGTCCTGACTAGAAGTAAATTTTTGTGTGTGCCAGGAAGGTTCAATACTTAAACAAATTTAAGTTGGAAAAAATTTCATACGGGTCGATTTTTGAAAGAAATCGAAGCAGTGAGACATTTTGATCATGGGTGGCTCGAAGCAGTCTCGGGTCTACCACGTAAAATTGTTTTTACCTTAAATTAAATTAAAACTTTTTAAACATTTTCTTTTTTATTTCAAAACCATGGTTTTCAAATGATGATTTTGATTAAAGCTTGAATTAATTAAGGATTTAATAAGATATTTTCAAAGTAATTTAATTTAATTTATTTAACTTTGTTACATTATAAAATTATTTATATTAGATAAATAATTTAATTAAAAAGGATAATTATGATAAAATGTTACCTTAACCCTTTTAAAGTAATTATGTGATAAGGATGATTTATTAAGCAGGATTTAAAGATAAAAAGATTTATCTTTTAATTTATTAAACAATTAATGATTTGTTAATACAATTACTTAAAAAGTAATTACTTAATTAGTTACTTAATATTAAAGATTAATTAAGTAAATAATTAAGGTTAGTTGATTTGTAATTAATGATTAATTAATTAAGGAGTAGTTAATTAATAAAAGTAATTAAGATTTAATTAATTAATAATTTAAGGATTAATTAATTAAGATAATTAATTAAGGAATAATTAATGAATGAAGGTAATTAATTTATAATTAAGGATAATTAATCATTGATTAAAGATAATTAATGAAAGTAATTATATGGTTAATTAATTTAAATCACACAATTTATTAATCTTAATTAAAGATGATTGATTATTATCGAATGTTGTGTATTGGATTGATATTTCTGATATGTAATTGTGATGCTGTGTAATGTGAATTGCTTTGTGCTGAGTTGGGATATTTGTGAATATGAAAACCCATGAGCCGTAAAACGACATTTAAATTTCGATGCGACAGGGAGTCGGATTCCAGTTGGTTATCCGAAACCCACACCGAACCTTAATAGTAAATCTTTGTGAATGATATATCCACGTGTTTTAAAATTAAGCGCTCGCTATTCAGATTAGCCAGAAGAGGGCTTTGTGTCATATAACCCATTCCGAATAGTGATACGACGAAATGGATAACATTTGAAGACGGTGGTGAAGATCGGGTGTCTTCGAGAACGATATGATGACCTATCGAATGTCTCTGCACTGAGTTGCTCCGGTATAGAGATCTCCACATGTGACGGGGAGTCCGATCGGGATTGTGGATACCCGGATTGCAAGGGCTTCTTCCTTTATTGGACGAAGTGTCTTCGGTTCTGTTCGAACCTGGAACAGACTTGTATGGTTGTTTGTCTGACATTACACTTTGAGATATAAAGCAGATTTCTTTCAAATACATTTCTGTTGGTGGCGGAGAATTTATTCTCTTAGTTTAACACCCTTCTCTGAGACGTACGAGCTCGGAGGTTATGTAGTTGAAGGTTAGCAGTGATATACTCCCAGTTTGGTAACGTGGCATGCTGAGTGCTGCTGTGTGTTGCTGATCATTTGTTGATCAAAGCACGGCTTTTGTGTAAAGCGTAGCTTTGTGGACGAGACCTCATTGGACCTTACTCCCGGAAATGGTCGAAACATGAAAGATGCGGCAAGGTTATGAGGGTCGCGCCCTTTAGGGTATGCAATTTCTTCTGGAAAAAGGTGGTATCATGGTATGGAGCCTAGATACTTAACCTATGTGGTTGCTGCAGTCTCATTACTGTGTGGTTGTTGCTTTGTGGTTGAGGGCCCTCGAATAAAGGTCGCAAACGACCGGGGGATGGCTACTCAAGTAGTAGTTACCTAGTTACAGAGGTAACCTGGCCTTGTGTTGGAAGAGAGCCGGGTAGATTCTCGGGACGTCCATCCAGAGACGTACCCATGTGGCATAGGAAGTTCCTTAGCCTGACCATTTATTGAAAAATCCAAAGAAACAATACGAGCCATGTATGGTTTTAGTTGTATAACTTGCCATGCAGCGTGGTAGTAACCTGCCATAAAACACGGTAGCTATAGTAGGCATACAATAATGGTTGTATGCTGGCTAAGATTAATATTATACTTTCGAAATGTTTTTCTACACTATGCACTAGTAATAACATCAAAGAATTTTCTCGTATCAAGCATGTTTGACTATCATAAGAAGAAATCTCCTCCAATTCTGTGATTGCATTATGTGTGTGGCGAGAGGTCTTACGGTAGTTTCATTTTTCCAAAATCATATCGGATTTCTTTTATAAAAATGTTTTTGTTTCCAAACAACTATTTTTGTTTACTCATACCAGTCCCATGACTGACCCGGAGTTTATTGTTCCCTTTCTAAACTCTGGGTGCCCATAATTTCCACATAGGCAGCATAGAAACAGGTTATCCGTGTTTGGAGCTAGCTTGGAAGTCTTTTTGTTTGGAAGCTATCGGTTTTTGAAGGCTTTTGACTTGGAGATCTTTTGGAAGCTTTTTTGATCTTAAGGTGCTTTGTTTGGAAGCTCGGTATCGCTCTCTTTCTTTGGAGACTTTCTTGAAGTATGATAACTTGTTGTTCCGCTGTGATGTTTCTATTTTGAAGTTGTGTTATATGTATAAAATACTCTGATGTTGGTGATGATGTTGTAATGGATATTGTTCTGATGTTGTATCTATGATATTGATCAGTGATATTTATCTTGCTTCCGCTGTTTATATTCATCTAATGTTGTTATAAGCTCCATCCGAACTGGAGTTCGATGTTTGAATCTCCGGCAGTCGAATACAAGTGAGGTATTTGATGTCGATTTTCGAACACTGAATTTCAGGTTATGACAAGTGGTATCAGAGATAAAGGTTGAGTAATAACTTTAGCTATGGAATATAAAACATTAGATGGCTCATTAGAGATAGGGTGAAGTATACCTTAGAATGAGTATAAACCGAGAGACCGAAACCCTAAATTTCTTGGTCTATTTCTTTATAACTGTTGATATTCCCTAAGATATCTTGTCTGTATATCTAAATCAAGTTTTCTTACTAATTACAGATAATAAGAATGAGTGGGTGTAGAGGAAGGGCTAGGGGTTGGGGAAATGCTACCATAACTGGTCAGGTCCCCGCAACAGCAGAAGCAGCTTTATCTACTCAATATCAGCCGAATCTGGCTGATCTGTATTAGAGCTTCTCGAGACTTGGTGGTAAGCCATTTACTGGCAATGAGTCGATTGTTGAGGCCCAAGCATGGATCAGATCATGTGAAAGAATTTTTAAAGGACTAAAGTTGGAAGACGATCAAATGCGACTCATAGCTTCTTGGCAGATTTAAGAAGAAGCCCTAGCATGGTGGGAGACAATTACTGTAGATGAGCCATAAGAAGAATTTACTTGGGAACGATTTAAAGAAGTGTTTGAGAAGTGCTATATGCCGTTGGCTGGTATTTCTCGAATGTACCAGGAATTTATGTATTTGAAGCAGGAGAGTTTATCATTTAAGGAGTACTTAAACAAATTCAATGATTTGTCTCGTTTTGGTCCAGAATTGGTAAACATGCCTCTAAATAAAAATGAAAGGTTTATTTGTGGGATGAATAAGAAGTTCCATGAAAGGATGACTGGCCACGTCAAAGAATCTTTTTCAGATCTAATCGATATGGGGTACAGATATGCTACCCTGGATATGCAAGAAGCCCCAGTGGAGAAAGGAAATGCGAGCAATCAAAATTGAAAGAAAAGGAAATTCAGAGGCAAGAAACCATGGCAGGGTAAGGAGAAGAAGAAGAGCAATCAGGAAAACCTGGCAGGGAATGTTACTTGTTTCAATTGCCTAGAAAAAGGCCATTATTCAAACAGTTGCAAGAAGCCAAAGAGGGATCAATATGTATAGGCGAAAACAAGGAAATGCTATTATTATCAGAAACCGGGACATGAAGTTAAAGGCTGCCCAACAATGAAGCAAGCTTAAACAACAAAGGTATACACAGTCAAAGATAAACCTGCAACCTCCAAAGCAAATAAAGAGAAAGGAGTTCTGGAAGGTAACCTTACTATCTATGATAGAATTGTTAGAGTTTTGTTTAACACAGGCGCTACACATAGTTTTATCTCTAAACAAGCTGTAAATGAATTAAATCTTGAACCTGATTTTGTCGACAAGCCCATTTGCGTAAAGAATCCAGTTGGTGGCCCCGCGAACCTCTGCCTACGATGTAGAGACGTTCCTATCTCATATTTTTGTTACCAATTCCCTATCAGTCTATTTGTCCTTGATTTTAATGAGTTTAAAATCTTACTCGGAATTGATTGGCTAACAAAATACGAAGCCAAATTGGATTATAACAATCGATTGATTTTGATCAAAACCAAATTTGGAGATTTCATTGAGATTTCTTGTGAGGACCCGAGTCCTAAAAGAGATGAGTTGATGTATAACTTCGGTTATCCCGAATCCAGTTTGGAGTCTATACCTATCATCCGAGATTTTCACGACGTATTCGAAGAAGTAAAATCCTTACCTCCACATAGAGAAATAGAATTCAGAATTGACTTAGTACCCAACGCTCGTCCTGTTGTTCACTCAAGTCGCAGGATGGGACCCAGGGAAAGAATTGAATTAGTCAAGCAAACCAGTGATTTGTTAAATAAAGGGTTAATTCGTCCTAGCATTTTTGAATAGGGTTCAGCTATGGTATTCATAGCTAAATCTGACGGATCTTTGAGATTGTGTGGACTACCGCGATCTCAATAAGCTGACTCTCAAGAACAAATTTCCTCTACCTAGAATTGATGATCTGTTTGATCAACTGCACAGTGCTCGTTTCTTTTCTAAGATGGATCTTGCCCAGGGATTCCATCAGCTATGAATTGTCGAAGACCGTGTTCATTTGACTGCCTTCAAGGGTCCTAACATGTTCTACGAATGGTTAATCATGCCTTTCGGACTAACCAATGCTCCAGCATACTACGTAGATTTAATGACCCGTGTGTTCCCGAAAGTGTTAAATAAATTTGTTCTTGTGTTTATTGACGATATTCTGGTCTATTCCAAGATCGATGAGGAGCATGCTGAGCATCTTAGAATTGTTCTGAAGATATTAAGGAAGAATATTCTATTCGCCAAATTTTCCAAATGCCATTTTTAGGTCAAGGAAGTTAAATTTCTCGGGCACATTGTTAATGAAGAAGGAATTTCAGTTGATCTTAGCAAAGTTTTCCGCTACTCTTGACTGGAGGGAACCCACTACTTCGAAAGAAGTTCGAAGCTTTTTGGGTTTAGCGGGTTATTACCGGAAGTTTGTTCAGGACTTTTCTAAGATAGCTAGTCCCTTGACTAAGCTAACGATGAAGAATGCTAAGTTTGTTTGGACTCCGAAATGTTATGAAGGTTTTTAGGAGTTAAAAAGGAGATTAACTACTACTCCTGTTCTCGCTATTATCAACGGGAACCAATGTTTATCTGTCTATACTGACGCTTGTGGTGATGGTTTGGGTGCGGTACTAATGTAGAATGGGAAGGTAATTGCCTACACGAGTAGACAATTACGTCCACATGAAAGAAACTACCCAACACATGATTTGGAGCTTCTAGCTGTTATTTTCGCTTTGAAAATCTGGCGACACTATCTTCTAGGTAAGAACCTCTTTCAGCTTTCCTAATGATTTAAGAGTTTAACTCAATTTAATAAATATACTTAGTGAACTCTCTTTGATTTAGGTGAAAAATTTGAATAATTCACCAAGCACAAATCTTTGAAATATCTCTTCTCCCAGAAAGATTTAAATCTGAGGCAACAACGATGGTTAGAATTTCTCGCGTCCTATGACCTAGATATTCAATATACACTCCGGAAAGCCAATGTAGTTGCCTATGCTTTGAGTAGGAGACATGCGGTTCTTGCTTATCTTGTTGTCACTCCTACCCCTCTTGAAAAGATCGCCGGTAAGCAGATAGAAGACAAGTTCCTTTGAGAAATTTGTAGAAGAATATATCAAGGTGAGGATTCCAGTTTTGGAATCGATAGTAATGGTATAGTAAGACTGAAAGGCAGGTTGTGTGTGCTGGATATCCTAGAATTAAAACGTGAAATTTTGGACAAGTGCCACAAGTCTAAACTCAGTATCCATCCAGGAGTTAATAAGATGTATAGAGATATCAAAAGAACTTTCTGGTGGAAGACAATGAAAAGGGATATATCTATATATGTGAGTCGCTGTACTACTTGTCAACAAATTAAAAGCGATTAGAAGAAGATGGCGGGTTCACTCCAGCCTTTGGAGGTACCCAAGTGGAAATGGGATCAAGTATCGATGGATTTCATCGACGGGTTGCCCCGTACTCGAAAAGGCAATGAAGCAATTTGGGTTATTGTGGACCGTTTGACTAAAACAGCCACTTTATACCTATGAAATCCACCCGGACTGCAGCAAGCTTAGCTGAATTATATGTGAAAGAAATTGTTCGTCTCCACGGTATACCCAGTAGTATAGTGAGTGATCGTGATTCGATCTTCCCTAGTAGATTTTGGGAGGCATTTCAAGCCGCATTGGGAACAAAAATGAACTTTAGCACTGCTTATCACCCACAGTCTGATGGGCAGACTGAAAGGATTAATCAAATCTTGGAAGACATATTGCGTGCTAGTATACTTAACTTTGGTGGTTCTTGGGATGACCATTTGTATCTGGTCGAATTCTCATACAATAGTAGCTATCAGGTCAGTATCGAGATGGCTCCTTTAGAAGCTTTATGTGGTCGTCCATGTCAATCACCTGCATGTTGGATCGAGTCAGGTGATAGACTCGTCCTTGATATGGATATGATTAAGGAAGCTACAGAGAAGGTTGATTTTATACGAACGAAATTGAAAATGGCTCAGAGTCGTCAGAAGTGTTATGTTGATCGCAGAAGAAGGGATTTGGAATTCCAGGTTGGAGATTCCCTTTTCTTGAAAGTTTCTCCAATGCGGGGTGTGTTAAGATTTGGGAAGACTGGTAAGTTGGCACCACGGTATATTGGTCCTTTTCCTATTCTGAAGAGGATCGTCCTTTAGCATATCGAGTACAGCTACCCAGCTGGTTATCTGGCATGCATGATGTGCTTCACATTTCTAACCTCCGGAAATATGTGCACGATCCAGATAGTGTCATTAAGGAGGCAACTCAGCAGGATCTTGAAATCACTCCCAATTTAGCAGCTAAAAGAGAACCGATAAAGATTATAAATCGTGATGAAAAGCAATTAAGAAACAAAATTGTGAAATTAGTTAAAATACAGTGGAGTGGTGATCCAAATGACTGTACTTGAAAAACATTGGGTAGTATGCAGAAGTCCTATTCCAACCGCAGAGTGGATATTTTGGCTAAATCTGGTAAGTCATTTTCTATCTTTTCCTGTATTCATATATTCTTGTTTCGTCTTTCTCCATCATTCAAATTTTGAGGATGAAATTTCCTTGAGGGGGAAACTATATTATTCCCAAAATTATATCAATTTAAAATTTAGCAATTAATGTGGATTTTGGAATAAATTGTGAAATTAATTTCAATTTTTTGAAAATAAATAAATAAGTATTGAGTTATATACATATATAAATAAGATTGTAAAATTGCATTTGAATTTAAGAATACAAGAATATAAATATTTTTAAAAAACAATTTGAATTTAGATTATATGAGTATATATATACATATAAATGGATTATAATTCAAATTTGAATTTGAATTTAAAATTTTAAATAAATGCCTTAGGAAAATAACTTGCTTTTGAAATCATAAACATGTAATTTATTTAATGTAAAAAATTTGTTAAAACATTTCTTCTTTTAAAATTTGTATATAATAATAAATAGGAAATGTATTAGTTAATAAAGTAAATATGACATAAGTTTTATTTTAACATATTTAACTCGTATAAAATACAAGTGTTAAGCATGAAATAAGAGATAATCAAGTGTTGTTCATATAATAAGTATTTTTAACAAGTGTTGTGATTTTGGACAAATGTCATTTTATTTCATCTTTGAAAAAAATATAGAAAACAAAATATTATAAACCCTTACCTCCTCTCTCTCTTCTCTTTTACCATTATTTTCAAAAGAAAAAAATCTGTAAACATTTAAGCCAGAAAAAAAATCAAAAACAAAAAAAATCAAACTAGGCAACTTCCTCAACATTCAAACAAAACAAGACCCAGCAGGAAAAAAATCTAAAAACAATCTTCTCAGGATTTCAAACCAGAGAAATAAATTCAAATAAACAACACAGCAAAGAAGTTCAACATCAAAGTGGGGTTCAATTTCAACAATTAAACAAAAGCAAAAATATCATCACATAAGCAAAAGAATTAGGAGCAACTCTAGGCTTTCAAAGCTCAGTCTTCAAGTTGCATACATAAGTTCTTCTCTATTGTTATAATAAAAAAATTCAAAAAAAACTGTAAGTAAGTTTGAATTTGAGTTTGTTGTTGAGTAATTAAGTAAGCAAATCCATTAGTGAATAAGCAAATTTATATTAACAAGTTGCAGACAAAAAGAAATCAAGATCAAGTTAAAAACAACTGCCAGATTTTCAAATTTTCAAAACCCAGACAGAAAGCTTTTTGTTCAAACTACACAGGTGAGTAAACTTTGAAATTATGGAATTCAAATATGTGTTTGAGATCGCACTTGAAGTCAAGATTGGTTGCATGTATATAAAATGTATGCATATGTAATCCCTGTGCATGTTGATATACATGGATCTTTTACCCTGTTTTTTCTTGTTCCACGTTTTTTTAAAACCTATCAAAAAAAAAATCCATAACCTCTGTTTTAGTTGTTGTTAGGATGAATTGTTAAAATAAAAGGTGTGCCAATTTATCAAAACTTAAATTTAAAAATACTTTTAGAAACAAACATCTAGTGTCTGTTGTCTGGAACAAGAATTTGCAGTAAACCCATCTTATGATAAAAATTTAAATTCTTTAATTACTTGATTTGATTTTATAACCCAAAACATCTTAGAAAATGTTGATTTTTAAAATTAAGGTCACGATTTTAAGTCGAGTAACTCGAGAGAAATGGATGGATGAACAGAATGTGGGTTTTATCCTTTTTCTGATGATCGGCAACGTATTTCATCACGTGATCGTAGCAGTAGCTAGTATGAAGATCTGGGATCATGGGAAAATTATTGAATAAATTTACAAATCATTATGGCGATGTAATTCTGACAATCTAGGGTTTAACCCATGTTTTGTTCATCACTGGAAATTTGATTGCCGTGAGTTCATTAGAGAACCAGACTTGATTGCATGTGCACCAATCGAAGCGCTAGTCATCGTTGAAGCTTCAAGCATGATCGCACGACCTCTGATGGTCGGAGGAGGGAGGATATGGCGTTTTTGGAGATCAGTGTTTTGTTCCAGATGATGGTGAGAAAAGAATTTTTGAGTTCGTCGATGTTGTGGACTTCTGGGTGCTCAGGTGGCTAGGGGAGGTTGTCAATGACCTGTCAACAGTCGTAGCGTCGATCGTAGTCGGCTGGAAGAAGCATGCATGTGCACAGTGTTGATAGGTATCAGGAAATTGGGTTTGGGAAAGAAGCCTCGGTGACTCGAAGTTGCATTCATTAGGTTCACATCCTAGCTCGAGTCCTAACTCGAAGCAAATTTTGTGTGTGTCGGGAAGGTTCAATACTTAAAAAAATTTAAGTTGGAAAAAATTTCACATGGGCTGATTTTTGAAAGAACTCGAAGCAGTGAGACATTTTGATCGGGGGTGACTCGTAGCAGTCTCGGGTTTGCCATGTGAAACTGTTTTTACCTTAAATTAAATTCAAACTTTTTAAACATTTTCTTTTTTATTTTAAAACCATGTTTTTCAAATGATGATTTTGATTAAAGCTTGAATTAATTAAGGATTTAAATAAGATATTTTCAAAGTAATTAAATTTAATTTGTTTAACTTTGTTACATTATAAAATAATTTATATTAAATAAATAAGGTAATTAAAAAGGATAATTAAGATGAAATGTTATCTTAACCCTTTTAAAGTAATTATGTGATAAGGATGATTTATTAAACAAGATTTAAAGATAATAAAAGTAAATAAATAAAGATAAAAAGATTTGTCTTTTAATTTATTAAACAATTAATGATTTGTTAATACAATTACTTAAAAGGTAATTACTTAATTAATTACTTAATATTAAAGATTAATTAAGTAAATAATTAAGGTTAATTTAATTTTAATTAATAATTAATTAGTTAAGGAATAATTAAGTAATAAAAGTAATTAAGATTTAATTAATTAATAATTTAAGGATTAATTAATTAAGATAATTAATTAAGGAATAATTAATTAATGAAGGTAATTAATTTACAATTAAGAATAATTAATCATTGATTAAAGATAATTAATGAAAGTAATTATATGGTTAATTAATTTAAATTACACGATTAATTAATCTTAATTAAAGATGATTGATTATTATCGAATGCTCTGTATTGGATTGATATTTCTGATATGTAATTGTGATGCTATGTAATGTGAATTTCTTTATGCCGAGCTGTGATATCTGTGAATTGTTTCTGTGAATGTAAAAACCCATAAGCCGTAAAACGACATTTAAATTTCGATGCGATAGGGAGTCAGATTCCAGTTGGTTTTCTGAAACCCACATCGTACGTTAATAGTAAATCTTTATGAATAATATATTCACATGTTTTAAAATTAAGCGCTCACTATTCAAATTAGCCGGGAGAGGACTTTGTGTCATATAACCCGGAGAGGACTTTGTGTCATATAACCCATTTTGAATAGTGATACGACGAAATGGATAACATTTGAAGACGGTGGTGAAGACCGGGTGTCTTTGAGAACGATAGGATAACCCATCGAATGTCTCTGCACTGAGTTGCTCTGGTATAGAGATCTCCACATGCGATGGGGAGTCCGATCGGGAGTCCGATCGGGATTGTGGATACCCGGATTGCAATGGCTTCTTCCTTTATTGGACGAAGTTCCTTTGGTTCTGTTCGAACCCGGAATAGACTTGTATGGTTGTTTGTCTGACATTACACTTTGAGATATAAAGCAGATTTCTTTCAAATACATTTCTGTTGGTGGCGGAGAATTTATTCTCTTAGCTTAACATTCTTTTCTAAGACGTACGAGCTCAGAGGTTATGTAGTTGAAGGTTATCAGTGATATACTCCCAATTTGGTAGCGTGGCATGCTGAGTTATGAGGGTCGCGCCCTTTAGGGTATGTCATTTCCTTCTGGAAAAAGGTGGTATCATGGTATGGAGCCCAGATACTTAACCTATGTGGTTGCTGCAATCTCATTATTGTGCGGTTGTTGCTTTGTGGTTGAGGGCCCTCGAATAAAGGTCGCAAACGACCGGGGGATGGCATACTCGAGTAGTAGTTACCTATTTACAGAGGTAACCCGACCTTGTGTTGGCAGAGAGCCGAGCAGGTTCTCGGGACGTCCCTCTGGAGGCATACCCATGTTGCATAGGAATTTCCTTAGCCTAACCATTTGTTGGAAAATCCAAAGAAATAATACGAGCCCTATACGGTTTTAGTTGTATAATCTGCAATGCAGTGTGGCGGTAACCTACCATAAAACATGGTAGCTATAGTAGGCATACAATAATGGTTGTATGCTGGCTAAGATTAATATTATACTTTCGAAATGTTTTTCTACACTATGCACTAGTAATAATATAAAAGAATTTTCTCGTATCAAGCATGTTTTACTATCATAAGAAGAAAACTCCTCCAATTCTGCGATTGCATTGTGTATGTGGCGGGAGGTCTTATGGTGGTTTCATTTTTCCAAAAGCATATTGGGTTTCTTTTATAAAAATGTTTTTGTTTCCAAACAACTGTTTTTGTTTGCTCATACCAGTCCCATTACTGACCCAGAGTTTATTGTTCCCTTCCTAAACTCTGGGTGCCCATAATTTCCATACGGGCAGCCTAAAAACAGGTTATCCGTGTTTGTAGCTAGCTTGGAAGTCTTTTGGTTTGGAAGCAATCGGTTTTTGAAGGCTTTTGTCTTGGAGATCTTTTGGAAGCTTTTTGGATCTCAAGGTGCTTAGTTTGGAAGCTCGCTATCGCTCTCTTTCTTTGGATACTTTCTTGAAGTATGATAACTTGTTGTTCCGCTGTGATGTTTCTATTTTGAAGTTGTGTTATATGTATAAATACTCTGATGTTGGTGATGGTGTTGTAATGGATATTGTTCTGATGTTGTATCTGTGATATTGATCAGTGATATTCATCTTGTTTTCGCTTTTTATATTAATCTAATATTGTTATAAGCTCCACCCGAACTGGAGTTTGACGTTTGGATCTCCGGCAGTCGAATACAAGTGAGGTATTTGATGTCGATTTTCGAACACTGAATTTCAGGTCGTGACAAAAACTATGAAAACCAATGCTCTGATACCAATTGAAAGGGACAACAGATTAAGGATCTTAAGGCTAATTTAACACTTTAGGGGGAGAGGGTGAATAATGTTTAATGGATTCTAAGACCTATATGAACTAACTTAAAATTATGACACAAACAGATGCAAAACTTAATCACAGAACAATTACAGAATCAAACACAGATGCATAAAGTAAATAAAAAACAGTAAAGGGATAGAACACAACGAATTATATACTGGTTCGGAGTTACCCTACATCCAGTCATGTACCAAGGAAAATCACCTCATACAGATTTTAATTATACCAATGTCGAGATTACATTCCTCAATTTCTAAAGGCCTTGAGGTACCCTCCTGTCACACGAGTCCGTGGCAAATTCTCTTGATTTATGGGCCACAAGATTACCTAATTGATTTCTAGGCATAACCACACCTTATAGAGAGACTCGATAAACTTTTGATTAAAAATTGATCCTATAACTCTGATTAGCAGTTTGATCTTCGAGAGAG
This sequence comes from Allium cepa, assembly GCA_030765085.1. Taxonomy (NCBI): domain Eukaryota; kingdom Viridiplantae; phylum Streptophyta; class Magnoliopsida; order Asparagales; family Amaryllidaceae; genus Allium; species Allium cepa. Next base: position 280,882,299 of record CM060937.1, on the reverse strand, counting down.
AGCAGAGAATCAAACAAGAATGGGATTCTAATTTGATTCACTTGAGAATTCAGCAGAATTTTGGCATGATCTTAAAAATATGAAAATTATAGAATACGGATTTATGGAAAAGAATAAGTGAAGAAAATATGAAAATAGATGATTAAAAAATTCATTTGTGAAGCCCATTTATAAAGCACCAACGGTCATAACCATTCGTGAAGAGATTTAAATGAATAGACACTTCTTTTGAAAATTGAAACTTTTGAACAACGGCCACCATGTCGACATGGGGTATCCCATGATGTCGACATCCCCATGTAAAAAACAATGTAAAATTTGTTTGTGAAAATGAAGTTTAAAACAAGATTTTATTTTATAAAAAACAAATAATATTTTAAGGCTAAAACATCTTTTTGAAAAATCATTTGTAAAGATAATTTTAAGGCTAAAATATTTTGAAAAGAAGTTCTGAAAATCATTTTCAAAAACCATTTTGAAGTAGTTTTGCAAGCTTCTTCCTACAGAATATCTCATCACATCAGGACTCGAGAACTTGTACAAAACAAGGATGTTCGTGGGTTTGTAAGCCACTTGTCGTAGGTTTGTAAGCTACTTGTCATGGGTTTGTAAGCCACTAAGAAGGTAGAAATGGGTTCCATCCCAAATGAAATTCAGAATGAAGATTTCCATGCTATTATGAAGTTTTAATAAAAAAATAGACACATATCTTGAAATCTTGATCTTGATACTCATGAGTCTTTAAACTTGATTTCTTTATTCTTGATCTTGATACTGTACAGTCTTCAATAATCAGCAGTACCCGCCTTATATATACCCTGTATAGTATTATTCATATAAATCTAGGCAATAGTGTTAGTATATAAGTTATAATAAAATAAGTTATAAATGTTGTTATCATAAAAACTACTATCTCCAATTCCTAACACTAGGTGGGTGTGTATTCACCAACAGTGGTGGAGAGGCATGGCCTCCACATTGCAGGATAACATTTATATTATTTAAATGTTTAAGTTAGATTAAATTAATACTTCACTTCTATGCCTATAAATACCACCGCACATATTCTTTTTTCAATTTGCATCTTCATTTCCAAAGTTCATTACTATAACTTCATGTTCATGAAATGATCCATGGTTTTCATAAAATCAAAATCTTTAAAAAAGCTTGAAAAGCTAGCCCTTCTTCATTTCTAAGCTCACTGCATCCACTCCTCTTCAAACAAACACCCCTCCACCAAGACAAAAGCCATTTCCACCACAAAAAAAATCCAAGGCCAAGCCCATATATAGCCTAGTCCGAGCCAACTTGCACCCCTCAAGCTCACATAAGATCATAAATCCAAGTCAAGCGCATACGAAGGCTTAGTTCTAGTGTTATTCCAAGAGTTGGTGCAATTTCGATTCAAGTAGTAAGCGTTTTGGTGGGTGAAGCATCCACTTTTGAACCATATGTTTATACTATATTCATGCTCATATTTGCAGCCATTGAACGCCTGTATAGTTGTAATAATGGTTTGGTTGTTAGATTGGTTTGTGGCTTTTAAGATTAGTCGCTTCGGAAAGTTAGTAAGCGAATCTTAAGTTATACGAAAAATCTAGTGGTTAAACTAATTCCGTTGTAAATAACCTTTTGGTATATGTTGTATTATTGTAGATCATCATGTACATATGCTCATTCCCTTACTATGTAACGTTTGGTTGTAGTGCAAATGACGTAAGCTTGAACTCGAAACTGCCCGTATAGCGATAATCGCTATATCGGCACTTTCGGAAAATCACCTTTTATCGAAACCGTTTGGTTTCATTATCGTGCTTGGAGTTATTTTACAAGTTAAGTAGAATTTTAATTAATGATGTTTTCAAAAATAATTAATTATTTCAATAATAATTATTTAATTTAATTAATTATTTAATTAATAAGGATTAAAGTTAATTAATTAACTTATTAATGATGTGTTATAACTAATTTCTTAGTTAATAAGGTTTTAAATTAAACTAATCATTTTATTTAATGATATTTAAGGCTAATTAATCTTTTGATAATGATGGCTTATGATTTATTAATTTATAAATTAATGATGTTTTTAAAATTAATTAATCCTTTTTAATTAATGACTTTTAGAGGTTAATAAATTCGTTTTAATCCTAATTAATATTTTCTTAAATAAAGTTTTAAAATAATTAATCACTTTTAAATAATGATATTTAATTATTAATTAATGTATTATTAATTATATTATTAATTAATTGCATTAATGATGTTTAAAGGAGATTTACCCTTTTAACAAAGAGTTACCGAGGTAAATTAATTAACTAATTAACGAAGTTTTAACATTGATTAATCAATATAATAAGGATGTTTTAAGGTGTTAAATCCTTTTTAACGATGTCTCAAAGTTAGTAAACTCTTATAACAAAATGTTTTAAAACTAGTATTTATAATGTGAAGCTAAGTACAAATTTTGGTTTTTAAAAGAAAAAGTTTGAATTCTTTATGGTAATGAATTAATTTTCATAAACGCGATCCACTTATATCGAAATGATTATTTGTATAATTAGCACTAAACATATAAGAAGTAGACTTGTCGCTATTTCGAAAGTAAAGAATAATCATGGGACAGACTTTGAGGTAACACTACCTTGACTTTGTTCGGTATTGTTGTTAACTAAGAAAGAGTACAAGTTTGAATTCAATGTGGTGGTAAGTATAAAAGACTTAATTTACGATCGTTTTATATTCTCGATAGTTGGTATCTCAGCTGTCGGTTACTTTAGCTTCTTTATTACCATCATTCTAAGATGATTTGTTGCTCCGTTGAGCTCTGTTATCCTTCATCGGTAAATGACCGAACCTAAAGCATGAAAGGATGTCCAACTATGAAGGGTTGCTCCTATTACTGTATTTTCACATCTCTTCTAGGTCAGAGTCGTTTGCGCATTTAGATGTGAAATATTCGGACTCTTGGTAATGTTTGGCGGGGTCTGGCTGGTATATTTTCGAGAAGTGTCACGGAGTGTATGAGCTTCTCGGAAGTATATTACTAGAGGTATATTTCAATGGTGATGCACATTCCTAGTCATTTGTTGAAGATTTTCCTTTTCTTATTTGATTCGAATTTTCATTTATTCTCGTATTTGCATTGGGAAGAGTCAACGAATCTTCATGATGTTTAGTTATTTATCCATTCTTTATGATTGGATGTTGATTTATGTGAGAGTAAACCGTTTCGTGTTCAGGTGTGTGGTCTCACATGTTTATGTTTAATTTCACACTTATTTTTTAAAAAATTTTACTCATACCAAACATATCGTTTATTTTTTCATTTTATTTCAGTATCCAAGAGTAGCAGGTCTTTTGTGGGCTCTTTTAAAGAGGATGTCCGAGCAGGGGGCTTTCATCTTCTTAGTTATATATTCCGCTGTATTATCTTGTTTGTGTAAGTGCATTTTGTTTCAGCATATGTAAAGACAGGATGTTATAACTGCCTAAGGTTATTTGCAATACTTTGTGTAACTCTGATAACTCCCTGTTAAGGAGTAACCTGATGTACTATTGATTGTTATGATTTATTTTACAGGTTCATTGTGATGTTTCCGTTATGCTCTTTATTTTTACCCCATGGAAATTCATCTTTCCGATGCTGGGCAACGACACATGAACAACGAAGATGTGTTAAGTGCCGTTCCTAGGGGTCAGAAATGTGGGTCGTTATAGTTGGTATCAGAGCTTTGGTTGAGCGAATACCTTAGCCTGATTGGGGTACAACTCATTAGAGATATGGTGAGTCGATCCATATAATGAGTTAAACTTGAGAGAGCGTTTCCTTTTCTCTCCTAAAAGTATGGTTTTAGACCCTTTATTGCAGTATCCCTTTTTCATCTTTGACCTTATCTTTGTATTCTACTAATACCTATCACTCATCTGGGTTATTGAAAATGAGTACAAGAGGAAGATGAGGGAGGGGATCTGGAACCAGCACGACTACAAATGGCAGAGCTCCTAGAGATGAGCTAGTGGTAAAGCTGGTTGTAGAAGTAGCAAGTTCAGCCGCTTCATAACTTTGCGAGCTTGTGCAAGAATTACACAGCTTTAGGTTGTAAGCCTTTCTATGGAACTAAAGATATTTTTGGAGTTTGGATATGGCTCCTCTCTTGTGAAAGGATATCTAGGGATCTTTAATTGGGAGATGCTAGAAAGAGATTGTTGGCATCGCGTCAGCTTCAGAAAGCAGTAATGGATTGGTGGGATTCAGTTACAAAGAATACACCAGAGGATGATTTCTCTCGGGCATAGTTTAAAGAGGCGTTTGAAGCTCCGTTTATCCCAGAGTTGGGTAGGACTCAGTTGTTTAGAAGTTTTATGGATTTGAAACAAGGTGAGATGACAGTGGCACAATATAAGCATGGATTCAATGCATTGTCTCGCTTTGGACCAAGATTGATTGATACGCCAGTCAAAAGAATGAAATGCTCGTGAAAGGAATGCGACCAGAATTTCATTAAGAAATGGCCAATCATCTCAACAATACGTTTTTCAATCTAATCAGTATGGCTATGAGGTTTGAGGCTCTTGATATTAAGCAAGGAGTTCAGTAGTGCCAGCAGTTGATGTGTAACGATCCAGAATTTTGGTTATTTGAAATTGGAATATTTAGTTGATTTTAAATATTCAAAAGTTAATTTTTAACTTGAATTCAAATTATAATTATTTATTGGATAATTTAATAAATGGAAATTACTTAAATAATTGAATCTTGAGTTTTAACATGATAAAAAATAACTTAAAGGCTTATTAAGTTTATATTAATAAGAATGAAGGTAGTAGAACTTTTATATTGAACTTATAATTGATTTGTTTGATTTTAAAAATAGCTCATTTGAATTAGCATATAAAAATAGCCTTTCGGGAAACAGTCTCGAATTTCGACGAAACCAGTTCCATTGGATCCGTAATAGTGTATTATTATCGGTTTCAAATTTTATAGTGTTTAGAGTTATCATTTGATCCTATGGGATAAAAGCGTGTTGAAACTAATATCGAAAATTCAATATAATAATTGGGTTCAAAAAGCTATCTTCTCCATACGATTGAATTAGGACTCGAAACCTTTTCCATTGCATTCAGAATAGGGGTTTAAAATTGTGAATGCCTAGCGGCACGCCTCGATAGGGATTTGAGAATTTAAGTTATGTAAGTTAAGATAATTTGTAATTTGAATAATATATATATATATATATGTGTGTGTGTGTGTGTGTGTGTGTGTGTGTGTGTGTGTGTATGTGTGTATTTTTTTGACTTGACCATATTCACATCATCCCATCCTTTCTTTTGCTCAAATCACTATACCCTTGCCATTAAAAATACGTTTCCCTCCTTTTAAACACATGCAACATACACAGTAAGAGAAAACAAAAAAGTCAAACTTCAAAAATTTATATCTCACAAAATATTCAATGAAAAATTGCAAAACTAATTTTAAAATTCTTGTTTGGGGAAGGGCTATGCACGGCCGAGGCTCTGGGGTGTTCGGTGGTGAACGCGGGGTTGCAGTAGCAAGTCGACTGGTGGTTTTAGTCTAGGGTTGAGTTTTGGGGTAGCATGACCATCGATTTGCCATTTGAAGTCGTTTTTTGAGTTCGGGATGGAAAGCGGCAACGATGATGATTTGCGTGGATGGTCTGATCATGTATTGTGGATTGCATGGTATGGGGGAAAGGAACCGTGGATGCTTGACACTGTCTAGAGGGAGAGTGTGGAACTAGGTCGATGGGTATAGGCGTGGAGAGGAGGGGCGTGCAAATGCAATGGTGAGGTTAGCTCAAAATTTCGTCGAGTGATGGATGAGTTGAGGTGGAGTTTACGATCGACGATAATAGAGTTTTGAATTTGGAAGAGGCATCTTACGTATTGGTTTGGGGGAGATGAAGTTCAGAGGAGGGTAATTTTGTAATTTATAATAAGCTATTTGATTTAAAATTTAAATTACCAATATCTATTAGAAATATATCTCTCTCACACAAGGTTTGATTCGGACGATTCAAGTTGTGTTGGGATCGTATTGTCATCTTTTACGCATATGAATTGGATTGGTTGAAATTGGAGCTTGCAGAAATTTCAGATAAATTCAAACGCGCTCGAATTCAATTGGAACTAGAACGTGAAAGCGAAAATAAAAATCAAAGTGAGTAAATCTCACTCATTTGGATGATTGGCATTAATTTTAAACAGTTAAAACTAATTTTGATTGATTGGTTGAATTGATAAATTATTACCAGTTTGGATGTTATTATATATATATATTGATAGTTGGATTGATTATTTCCACATATATTACGAATGAGATCCTATGCGCCCCGTATAATAGCGGATGACCCTATATTACCGCGATATTCCACCTCGAAGTGGAATTGGTATTTTTATGTTGTATTAGAAGCAGGAAAACAGGTTGGAGGGATCCAACTGGATTCCTCAAAAATGTTGAATTTAATTTCATATATAGTGATATATGCTATGTTTGAGAAATCTGTGATAGATTATCGTGTGATTTGATTTATTGAATGTTATGGCAATACTGGCCTAGATTTGGTATTTTAAAATACCATATATATATATATATATATATATATATATTGAATTTGAAAAGAAGTTAAAAAGGGTTTTGAAAGTAAAACATTTATATAGAGTTTGGATTAGCTAGTAGAAATTAATTTGGTTAAAATAAATGGTTTAACTTTGTACTTGACTATTCCATGACATTTAAAATGGAGGCTTTGGAATATATTTTGGGTTATTTAAGGAATTGATTTATAAATGGAATTTAATTTAGAAATCGATGTGATGTGAAACCATTGTAAACTGGAATTTGAGACTATGGGATTTATAAACAATGTTTGTAAATGAAGCGAAATGATTATCAGTCGATAAATTGAAGATATAAATTCACTGTAAGAATTTATAATGAGATGGTTAAATTGGTTTAAAAAAAAGGATGGATTTTGAAAACGTCAAAAAGGGATTTATGACATTGGGGACGTAAATCGAATGGTGATAAATCAGGAGAGATTTATAAATATTAGATTGGTTATATGGGAGTTGGAAAATATATTTTATCGAGAAGTTGATTTTGCTTTAGAAAAAGGATTTTTAATTATTATACTAGGTATTTAAAAATGTTTTAGCATAAGGATATTTTAGAAAGTTAGTTATTTAAATATTTTTAAATTGTCAAATGAATTATAAGTTTTATAAACAAGTCTTGTTAAACGATTAGAATTTTATTAATAAATCAAAATTAATCGGTACTATTATTTTAAAAGATAAATTATTCAATATTAATGTAGTTTTATATAAATAACTTTTATTTAAGAGTATTTGCCTAAATTAAACTTGGAAAATTATTATAGAAACTTTATAAGCATTAGTTTGAGATAATTATTAAATAAAGTTTTCAAAAAAGTAATAGTATACTTTCATGGCGAAATCGGAGGCAAAGATTGCCTGCAGTTAATTTTGGATTTCTCTGGGACAGAGGCATAATCATTGAGCTGTGAATCTACGGTTGACACCGCATGGTGCTTTCCTTATCTATTTTAAAAAAGTTTTCAAATATTTTTAAAGGAAATGGTTTGTGAATATACTTATTTCGGTGAGATAAGTATATACTTTTGAATAAAGAGATTTAATTAAGGAACCCAGAACGTATATAATTCGTTATAAATGAGTTAAGGAATTTATAATATAAATTGTAAAGGGTTTTGAGAAAAGAGAAATAAATAGAACTTCCTAAGTGTTAGGAAGTAAGGGGTTTAGAAAAATATATTTTTAAAATATTTTCTAAGTGTTGAAATAAGAGATGACTTGAAATATCCTAATATTTATATAAATATGTAAGTTGCCTCAAATATTGAAACTTGGAGGGATTTGAATATACATCTTATAAAGATATTTTGGAAATAAATTTTGGAAAAATTATTATATGGGCCTAATGACTGCTTATGGATGTTATATTGATAGTTAAATAACCAACTATCAAGTATTTGGCCAATTTCGTTGATCGTTTCGAAGAGACCGAGATCAGATTTAATTATCCGAAAACCACTTCGATCCAATTTGAGCGTTATGAATGGGTATCGCAGAGATGAGGAAGATGGTGATTCAGTTTGTCTAGAACAGGACAACTTGTATGGACGAATGCTATAAGAACATCATCACTGGAGGACGATGAGCATTCTAAGTGAAATTATTCTTGAATGTAATCGTAGCCTCAAGCCTCATCAATCGGAATGACTAAAAATCAAGGGAGATGCAGCAAGGCTAAGTGGGTCATACCCAATTAGGGTATGTTATCACCTTTTTAGATACCCTCGGATACATTATTAATTATGCATACGGTGGTGCATGGAAAAGAGTTCTCGAGAAGAGTGGGAACACCCAGAGCGATAACATATTTGATTCTATCCAATTTAGGGATAGGACTGGTCTTGTGTCGTAGGGTATCCCGGGGAGGTCCTCGATACATTTTTCTAGAAGTGTACTGTGATAGGTGGTTCCCCAGTGCCTAGTCATTGTATGGAATCCATTATCCAATAAGCTCCATTTGGTTTTGATTGTGCCTAACTATGCTGAAACGTGAGATGCAAGCATTTCAGCTATTTTCTATTTACTTTGTTTAGACACTATTATAATATCAGACGATTTTGATATAAAGTGTTTTGGTTATCGTATGGTAAAAACCCATCTTGTTTATGTGTAATGCGGTCTTACGAGATACCTTTGTTTTTTCAAAGAATTTTGATAAACTTTAATAATTCAAATTGAGTGTGTTTTCTCAAGCTGGTTTTCCAGATGACTCGGGTGTTATTTTATCATAACGCTCAGGTCAGACCGAGTATTGCAGATTCAAGTTAGGATGCTATGGAGCTCAGGAGACGAGCTAAACGACGAAGACGTATTACACATACTTGATTATATTCCGCTGTGTATTGTAGGCTGTATATTCAGCATTAGCAAGGATAGGTTATTATAACTGTCCAGTATTAAGTTATTGATTTGTTGTACTATGATGATGTAATGTATAAATAATAGTTATAATTCTTTTTGTATAAAGACGTGTTAGTATCTATTATATATTGTTTCGTTGCGATTATGAGATTCTGTGTTGTTGTTTCTGTTTTCTTCTTCTATCTCTTTCTTCTTCACCCTTGATTCGTATTTTCGTTCAATTTGAGTTGAACTGATGTGAACTATGGTCGACTCAAAGGGTACGGAGATACGGGCCTTTACATGATGCCCAACCTTTTTCAGTGATACCTATTGCTAGTAAGCCCTTTTTTAAGCGCAAAGGGAAGAAGAAGTGGTAGGGAAAGAAACCTGAAGGTGGAGCTCCAACTCAAAATAAACAATTAGTCTTGACCAAGATCCATTGTTATAAGTGCAACCAAATGGGTCACTTTGTAAATCAGTGACCGAACCCTGCAAGTGGACTACTCTGCTACAATTGCAACAAGCATGGACATATGAAGAACCAATTCCCTTTTCCGAAGAAGTAATCATAGAGACAAAGCTTTTACTATTAAGGAGATACCATCTACTTCTACGGACCCAAAAGGAAAGCAGGTGTTGCAAGGTAAATTATCCATTTTTGATATTCTTGTTAGAGTGTTATGTGACACCGGTCCATCCCATAGTTTTATCTCATATCACCTAATGAACTAATTGATTCTTAAATATGTTATTCTTCGTAATTCTCTTTAGGTGTCAAACCCCATTAGCAGTCCGACTAATCTTGACACTATGCATATGAAAATGTCTATTTCTTATTGAGATTGGCACTTCTCATTCGACTTATTCGTTCTTGTATTGGGGATGGACTGGTTATCTAAGTTCAATGTCATCCTAGATTGTAGTAGAAGAATTGTTGTGATAAGAGATGCAACAGGCAGGAGCATCGATATTTGTTGTGAGGCGCTTGATAAGTTGATGATCAGTTTCTTTTATTCCCTCAAAGTATCCAAATTGGTGATAAGGCATATACCAATTGTTGGATACTTCAAGAATATATTTGAAGAAGTGCAAGATTTACCTCCTCATCAAGAAGTAGAGTTCTACACTGATTTGATTTCGGGAAGCTGACCTATTGTACAACCTCCTCGAAGGTTGGCTTCGAAGGAAAGGAGAGAGTTAGAGAAGCAGATGTTTGATTTATTGCAGATGGGTTTTATCAAGCATAGCATATCATGTTGGGGATCGCCTATAGTTTTCGTTACCAAGGCAGATAGTTCTCTTATATTATGTGTAGATTACCAAGAGTGGAATTAGAGGACTATTAAGAATAAGTATCTTTTACTTAGGATTGACGACATGTTGACCAACTCCACAGAGCTTGAATATTTTCTTTGTTGGATCTTGCCACTGGTTTTCACCAATTAAGGGTAGCCGAGGAGAGTGTACCCTTAATAGCTTTTCAACCCCTAATAGTTTTTACGAGTGGCTTGTCATGTTGTTTAGATTGACTAGCGCACCTGCTTATTTTATGGATTTGATTTATTGAGTGTTTTAGGATTTTCTTAACAAGTTTGTCCTAGTCTTTATTGCTCATTTTTTCTAAGTCGGAGAAGAGCACAAGTACCATCTTCATGTTGTTTAAGTACTTTAAGAAGTCATGTCTACGTGCATTTCTGGAAATTCGAAGTCATATTTCTAGGGCATGCAGTTTCGGTGGAAGGCATATACGTGGACCCAGCTAAAGTAGTCGTGGTTCAAGATTGGAAGAAACTCAAAAGTGTGACCGATGTCATGAGTTTCTTAGGAGTGGAAGGTTTCTATAGAATATTTATTAATGATTTCTCGAAGAATTCTTCTCATCTAACCAAACTAACAAAGAAGGATGCTAAGGTTGTTTGGACACCCAAGTGCGATCAAACATTCAATGAGTTAAAGGAGAAGTTCATAAGTGCTCCTGTTTTAGCTATTCCAGATGAGAGTGAAGGATTAACAGTGTACACAGATGCTTATAGGACCGGATATGGAGCAGTTTTGATGTAGAATGGTAAAGTAATAGCATATGCAAGTCGACAGTTGAAACCTTATGAGAAAAAATTACACTATGCACAATCTAGAGCTTTTGGCAGTTGTCTTCCCATTAAAGGTGTGGAGGCACTATCTTTTGGGTGCAAAGTTTGAGTTATATACGGATCACAAGTCGTTAAAGTATCTTTTTACTCAAAAGTACTTGAACTTGAGGCAACAAAGATGGCTGGAGTTTTTTGCGTCTTATGACCTAGAGATTCTTTATACTCTAGGAAAAGCAAACACCATTGCAGATGCATTGGCTAAGAATGTAGACATGATTGCAAATTTGAAAGTTAGCCAGCACTAATGGGGCGAATTGTATATTTCCAGGAAGAAAACTCTATGTTATCTCGGCTTATGAAGGATGTTTAAGGTCGAACTATCTCTAGTTTTGAGATACACTCTCGAGGCATCTTAAGAATGAGTGGACGGATTTGTATGCCTGATGTTAATGAAATTAGACAAAACATGCTGAGAGAGTGCCATCGATCAAGGTTATTTATCCACCCTAGAGTAACTAAAATGTTTCAGAATATGAAGAAGACCTTTTGGTGGAAAGGGATGAAGAGCGACGTTTCAATCTTCGTGAGTCGGTGTGCAAATTATTAATAGGTCAATAGTGACTAACGGAAGACTATTGGGTTACTCCAACCATTAGAGATACCGAATTGGAAGTGGGAGCAAGTATCCATGGAATTTATGGATGGGTTATCCAGAACAAGAAGAATTAATGAAGGCATTTGGGCGTAGATCGATTAACAAAGAGCGCCCACTTTATTCCGGTAAAGTCAACAAGTACTACAACTTCTTCGACAGGGATTTATTTAAGGGAGATTATTCGGTTGCATGGAATTCTAGCAAGTATAGTTAGTGATTGAGTTCCTATCTTCAGCAGTAGATTATGGAGAGCATTGCAAGCTGCTTTATGAACATAGTTGAATTTGAGTATAGCCTATCACCCGAAGACAGATGGTCAAACCAAAAGGGTAAACCGAATTTCGGAGGATCTCTTGAGAGTATGTATTTTGGATTTTGAAGGTTCTTGGGAAGATCATCTACATTTGGTAGAGTTCTCTTATAACAACAGTTACCAAGCTAGCATTGGCATGGCGCTCTATGAAGCTTTGTATGGATGACCACGTAAATATCCTTCATGATAGGCTAAGATTGGAGACCGTTTAGTTCTTGGACCAGTGATGACTTGGGAAGCATCAGAGAAAGTGGCTATGATTAAGAAAAAGATGAAATAAGCCCAGGATTGACAGAAAAGTTATGCCGATCAAAGGAGGACTTAGAGTTTATGGTCGGGATTTGATATTTATGAAAGTTTCCCCGATGAAAGAAGTTATAAGATTCAGAAGGGCAGAAAAGCTTGCATCTAGATTCATTGGACCATTTAGAATCCTTGAGAGAATTGGATCGTTGGCCTATAGAGTAGAATTTCCTGAAAGATTGCATGACGTTTATAATGTTTTTCATGTATCTCATCTGAGAAAGTATGTTCATGATCCATCTTTGATTGTTGAGACGTCTATTCAGGGAGACTTAGAGATAGAACCAAATTTGATAGTAGTCCAACACCCAGTTCATATTGTAGATCGAGCTGAAAGGAAATTGAGGAATGATGTGGTTAAACTTGTGAAGGTTCAATGGAGTGATGATTCTCGCGATTGTACATGGGCGATTGAGAATCTTATTAGGGAAACTTTCCCTAATGTAATGTTAGGTTAGTTGTTTATTGTTTGAATGCATTATGAATGTTCTATTATGGTATAGGTGCTTTGCACTGTTGTATGAATTTCTAGGTATAATATAAACCTTTTGGATTGTCTATTGTGTATTAATTTCAGGGACGAAATTTTCCTGGGGGGATGAGTGAACGACCCATAAATTAACCGTTTCGTATTTGAATATTTAAATAAAGGATTTTAATATCCAAATAAAAATATTTTAAACATTAATTAATGATATTAAAATCATTTCAAATTTTGTTTACTAAAATAATTAGTTCAAATAAAAATAGAAAATGTGACCGAAAAACATTTCTTGAAATTTCGACTTTTCAACATCGAGAAGTCATCAAAAATGTTGTGGATATTTTTGTATCACTTTTATACACATGCACACATATGTACATATGTCATATGATGAGTTGAGTAAAGTATTAATGGTAATAAACCATGGTTGTTTCAAATATAAACATGAAAAGACACATTATGATTAAATAAAAGGAAAAATAAAATATAAAATAACTTCCTATGCACCACCATCACCTAAACTACCTAGGATAGGACCTAAGGCATGGTGAAGGGGGGACTAAGTGCATGTGTGTGCACCTATGGTGGTGGGTAGGCATGGCCTCCATGTTGCATGATAACATTTATATTATTTAAATGTTTAAGTTAAATTAAATTAATACTTTACTTCTTATCTTACAAATACCAACACACATACTCTTTTATCACTTTGCTTCTTCATTTCCTAAGTTTATTACCATAACTTCATGTTCATGAAATGATCCATGGCTTCCATACACTCAAAATCCTAAAACAAGCTTGAAAAGCTAGTCCTTCTTCATTTCTAAGCTCATAACATCCACTTCTCTTCAAACAAACACCCCTCCACCAAGAAAAAATCCATTTCCATCTCAAAAAAGTCCAACACCGAGCCCACACCTAGCCTAGGCCAAGCCACCTTGCACCCCTCAAGCCCACATAAGTTCATAAATCAAAGTCAAGTGCATAGGAATGCTTAGTTCTAGTGTTGTTCAAGAGTTAGTGCAATTTCGATTCAAGTAATAAGCATTTTGGTGAGTGAAGCTTCCACCTTTGAACAATAAAGTTTAAATTATATTCATGGTCATATTTTAGCTATTGGGCGCTTATTGTATAGTTGTAATAATGGTTTGGTTGGTGGATTGGTTTGTCGCTTTGAAGATTAGTCGCTTCATAAAATTAGTAAGGAATGAGCATACGTGCATGATGATTTACAATAATACAAAATATATCAAGCATTTATTTACAACAGAATTAGTTTAACCACTAGATTTGTGTATAACTTAATATTCGCGTACTAACTTTATGAAGCAACAAACCAATCCACCAACCAAACCATTACAACGACTATACAATAAGCGCTCAATAGCTACAAATATGATCATGAATATAATTTAAACTTTATGGTTCAAAGGTGGAATCTTCACTCACCAAAACACTTACTACTTGAATCGAAATTGCACTAAATCTTCGAATAACACTAGAATTAAGCTTTCCTATGCAGTTGACTTAGATTTATGAACTTATGTGGACTTTGAGGGGTGCAAGGTGGCTCGGCCTAGGCTAGGTATGGGCTCGGTCTTGGACTTTTTTGAGGTGGAAATGGCTTTTTGCTCACTTTTCTTCTTTATTTCCTAAGTTTATTACCATAACTTCATGTTCATGAAATGATCCATGGCTTCCATACACTCAAAATCCTAAAACAAGCTTGAAAAGCTAGCCCTTCTTCATTTTTGAGCTCACTACATCCACTCCTCTTCAAACAAACACCCCTCCACTAAGAAAAAAAGCCATTTCCACCTCAAAAAATCCAAGACCGAGCCCATATATAGCCTAGGTTGAGCCAACTTGTACCCCTAAAGCCCACATAAGTTCATAACTCTAAGTCAAGTGCATAGGAATGGTTAGTTCTAGTGTTGTTCGAAGAGTTGGTGCAATTTCAATTCAAGTAGTAAGCATTTTGGTGAGTGAAGCTTCCACCTTTGAACCATAAAGTTTAAATTATATTCATGATCATATTTGTAGCTATTGAGAAATTATTGTATAGTTTTAATAACGGTTTGGTTGGTGGATTGGTTTGTCGCTTTTAAGATTAGTCGCTTCATAAAGTTAGTAAGCGAATCTTAAGTTATACGCAAATCTAATGGTTAAACTAATTCTGTTGTAAATAAATGCTTGATATATTTTGTATTATTGTAAATCGTCATGCATGTATGCTTATTCCTTAGCTATGTGATATTTAGTTGTAGTGCAAAGGACATAAGCTTGAATTCGGAACTGCCCGTACAACGATAGTCGCTATATCGGCACTTTTGAAAAATCATCTTTTATCAAAACCGTTTGGTTTCATTATTGTGCTTGGAATTATTTTACAAGTTAAGAAAGTAATTAAGTAATGATGTTTTAAAAAATAATTAATTACTTTAATAATGATTATTTAATTTAAATAATTATTTAATCAATAAGGATTAAAGTTAACTAATTAACTTATTAACGATGTATTTTAAATTTAACTAATTTCTTAGTTAATGATGTTTTAAATCTAACTAATCATTTTATTTAATGATGTTTAAGGCTATTTAATCTTTTGATAATGATGGATTAAGATTTATTAGTTAATGATGTTTTTAAAATTAATTAATCCTTTTTACTAAATGACTTTAAAGGTTAATAAATCTGTTTAACCCTAATTCATCTTTCCTTAAATAAAGTTTGAAATAAATTAATCACTTTTAAATGATGATATTTAATTTATTACTAATTATATTATGAATTAATTGAATTAATGATGTTCTAAAGGAGATTTACCCTTTTAACAAAGAGTTACTAAAGTAAATTAATTAACTAATTAATGAAGTTTTAAAGTTGATTAATCAATATATTAAGGATGTTTCAAGGTGTTAAATCCTTTTTAATGATGTTTCAAAGTTAGTAAACTCTTATAACAAAGTGTTTTAAAACTAGTACTTATAAAGCGAAGCTAAATACAAATTTTGGTTTTTAAAAGAAAAGGTTTGAATTGTTTTTGGTAATGAACCGTAAAAGCGATTCACTTGTATGGAAGTGATTTGTTTGTATAATTAGCACTAAACATCGAAGAAGTAGACTTGTCGCTATTTCAAAAGTTAAGAATAATTGTGGAACATGACTTTGAGGTAACACTACCTTGACTTGTCTGGTACTGTTGTTAACCAAGAAATAGTACAAGTTTGAATTCGATAAGTGGTGGTAAGTATGCAAGATTTAATTTCTATATGCGATCATTTTTATCCTCGATAGTTGGTTCCTCAACAATTGTCTACTTTAGCTTCTTTATCATCATCATTCTAAGACGATTTGTTGCTCCGTTGAGCTTTGTTATCCTTTGTCGGTAAATGACAGAACCCAAAGCACGAAAGGACATCCAGCTATGTGGGGTTTCTCCTATTATGGTACTTTTACATCTTATCTATATCGGATTCGTTTGCGCATTTAGACGTGAGATATTTGGATTCTCGGTTAGATTTGGTGGGATCCGGTTGATACATTTTCGAGAAGTGTCACAGAGTATATGAGCTTCTGAGACTTATATCACTAGAGGTATACTTCAAGGGTGGTGCACCTTCCAAGTCGTTTATTGGAGATTTTTCTTTTCTTATTTGATTCAAACCTTCAAATTTATTCCTATATTTGCATTGGGAAGAGTCAACCACTCCTTATAGTTATTAATTGTTTATCCATTCTTTATGATTGGATGTTGATTTATGTGAGAGTAAACTCGTTGTGTGTTCGACATTGTGGTGTCACATGTTTGAAACCTATTGTTTAATAAGATTTACTCATAGCAGACATATCGTCTAACCCATGCTGTTTGTTTTCCCAAAACTCTCGAGTACTCATTTTATTTGAGTAGTCCGAGAATACAGGTCTTTTGTGGGCTCTTTTGAAGATGGCATCCGAGCAGGAGGCTTTCATCTTTTTAGTTATCTATTCTGCTGTATTATCTTGTTTGTGTAAGTGTATTTTATTTCAACATATGTAAAGGCATGGTGTTATAACGACCTAAGCTGATTTGCAGTACTTTGTGTAACTCTGATAACTTCTTGTTAAGGAGTAACCTGATGTACTATTGAATGTTATTTTTTATTTTACAGCTTTGTTGTAAGGTTTCTATTTTGCTCTTTATTATTACCCCACGATGATTAATCTTTTTGATGTTTGGGCAACAGCACACGAACACCGAAGATATGTTAAGTGTCATTCCTAGGGGTTAGGAAGGTGGATCGTTACATCAACATTAATTGTCAGTGATTTAGCATTCAGAGTATTTTTTCTATTTTTAAGCATAATAATAATATTATGACATGGATTTGTTTTAGAACTATCTCTTCATTTCTGAATCAAATAGATTACATCTAGTGCAAAGGTGTGATGATATCTTCGGTTAGATGCTTTTTGGAACAGTAAAGATTCAATAAGGTGTTTTGGATTTAGGATTCAATATGCATATTCAAAGCCATAGTGTTGGTAACATCTAATTTATATTTTGTTATATACATATTTATTTATTTCAATACATGTATGCAGATTAGAACTTTGCTATATCATGAATTTATATATTTATTTGCTATCATATCAGTATACACAAACACACGTATTTAAACTGAATTAAGAATAAAACATATATATACATCATAATTTATTCTTGACCATTCTAATAAAAAATATTGGAAATTTAAAAATATTTTAAAACAATTTAAACATAAAATTTGAATTTTATAATTTTTTGATATATATATATATAAACTTCATACGGAATTTATATTAACAATAATATATATTCTATATAATTAAATCCGAAAGAAAAAATAATAATTTATAATTATATTTCAAACATTTCCTAAAATCATCATGTGTTAAATAAAATTATATTTACACATATATTTTTTAAACAAAATCCATACGGAATTTAAAGTAATAATATTTAATTTTTAAATAAAATCCATGTGGATTTTAAATTATAAAAAACTAAAATTAATATTTTATAAGTCTGTATGGATTTGTTAAAAAAATTAAATGGCTTTGACCAAAATAATTTTTTTAACATATTGTGTTTATAGTAATAAACTAAAAATTTATAAATCAATGTTAAAATTATACATATACATATACATATACACACACATATGCAAGGTTCGTTTACACCTCAGTTTACTACAACTCTAGCCCCCCGACTATCAACCATATTTTCTGATTTAAGTATTGTACTTTTTCTCTATTGTTGAATAAAATACTTTAATTAAATTAACTCTTATTATTATTAAATCCATTTTTAATCTTATTTTATATATATTTAAAAATAATAAAGTTATAAGTAAAATTTTATAATTTTTTTTGAAAACTTAACTTATAATTTTAAAATATCCAAAACATATAATTAAAATCTAAATTTTCACATATATTAAAATATAATATATAAATTTGTTTTAATATATGTGAAATTTTATATTTTACATTATATGTTTTGGATATTTTAAAATTGTAAGTTAAGTTTTAAAATGAAATTTAGAAATTTTAATTATAACTTTATTATTTTTAAATGTATATAAAATAATATTAAATATGGATTTACTAATAATAAGATTTATATAGTGTAGTGGAAAGAGAGAGAATTTGATATTATTTAAATCAAAACGGGTGGTTGATATTCAAGGGGATTAAGGTATTCTGGGGGATTAGAGGTGTAGCAAAATGAAACGTAGCATATCCTTGCCCTATATATATATATTTTATTTAAACGTATATTTTGTATACATAAATGTATAAAATTAAATCTCAACATTTGAAATTTGAATTTTAAATCTGAAATTGATTTTCATTCTAGATCAAGATTTGTTTTTAAATTTAAATCTATATGTAACGACCCACCTTTCTAAGGAATGACACTTAACACATACTCGGTGTTCGTGTGCTGTTGCCCAAGCATCGGAAAGATGAATCATCATGGGGTGGAAAAAACAAAACAGAAAACCACATAATGAAACTGCTAAATAAACATAACAGAAATAGTACATCAGGTTACTCCTTAATAGGGAGTTATCAGAGTTACACAAAAGTACTACAAATCATCTTAGGCAATTATAACGTCATGCCTTTA
This sequence comes from Allium cepa, assembly GCA_030765085.1. Taxonomy (NCBI): domain Eukaryota; kingdom Viridiplantae; phylum Streptophyta; class Magnoliopsida; order Asparagales; family Amaryllidaceae; genus Allium; species Allium cepa. Next base: position 280,863,315 of record CM060937.1, on the reverse strand, counting down.
CAAATGCTGAAACAAAATACACTACACAAACTAAATAGTATAGTGGAATAAATAAATAAAAAGATGAAAAGCCTCCTGCTAGGACACCATCTTCAAAGAGCCCAACAAAGACGTGCTACTCTCGGACTACTCAAATAAAATGAGTACCCGAGATTTCATGGAAACAAACAACTCGGGTCAGATGATTTGTCTAGTATGAGTAAAACTTTAAACGAAGGTATGTAATAAAACACAAATATATGAGACCATGTCGCTGAACACAGAAATGGTTTACTCTCACATGAATCAACATCCAAACGTAAAGAATGGATAAATAATTAAACATCGCGAAGAGCGGTTCACTCTTCCCGATTAAATTAAGGAAACAAATTCAAAGGTTCGAATCAAATAAGGAAAGGAAAATCTCCAACAAATGACTAGGAAGGTGCACCCCTTGAAGTATACCTCTAGTAATATATTTTTGAGAAGCTAATTTACTCTGTGACACTTCTCAGAGCCTCCAAGCCGGACCTACCAAACCTTACTGAGAATCTGAATATTTCACAAATAATAGCGCTGTCGATTCCAATCTAGATGAGATGTGAAAGTATCCTTATGGGAGCAACCCTACATAGCTTGGCCTCCTCTTGCGCTTTGGTTGTAGTCATTTCCGACAAAGGATATCAATGCTCAATGGAGCAATAAATCTTATTAGAATGATGATAATAAAGAAGTTGAAATAAATGATAGCTGAGGAAACAACTATTGAGGATATAAAACGATCGTATATGGAAATTAAGTTTTGTATGATTATCACCACTCATCCAATTCAAACTTTTATTATTTCTTGGTTAACAATAATACCGAACAAGTCAAGGTAGTGTTACCTCAAAGTCATGTTTCATAATATTCTTATCTTTTGAAATAACAACAAGTCTACTTCTCCTATGTTTAATACTAATTATACAAATAAATCGTTTCCATACAAGTGAATCACTTTACGAAAATTGATTCATTTCCATAAGCAATTAAAACTTTTCTTTTAAAAACCTGAATTCGAACTTGGTTTCACATTACAAGTATTAGCTTTAAAACACTTTGTTAAAAGAGTTTAATGATTCTAAAACATCATTATAAATAGGATTTATCCACTTAAAATATCCTTATTATACGTATTAATCAACTTTAAAATCCATTAATTAGGTTGATAAATTCACTTTAACGCCCTTTAGTTGAAAATGGTAAATTACCTTTTGAAACATCATTAATTCAGTTAATAATATAATTAATTAATTTTAAATTAAATATCATAATGTAAAAGTGATTAATTAATATAAAATTTATTTAAGAAAATATTTATTTAGGGTTAAACAAATTTATTAACCTTTAAAAAGTCGTTAATTAAAAGGGTTAATTAATTTTAAAATATCTTTAATTAATAAATTAATTAATCTTAATCCACCATTATCTAAAGATTAATTAGTCTTAAACATCATTAAATAAAATGATTAATTAAAATTAAAACATAATTAACTAAGTAATTAGTTAGATTTAAAACACATCATTAACAATTTAATTAGTTAACTTTAATCCATGTTAATTAAATAATAAATTAAATTAAATAGTCAATATTAAAATATTTAATTATTTTTAGAAACATCATTAATCAAAACTTTTTTTAAAAAGTAGTTCCAAGCATGATAAATGGTTTCAATAAAAGGTGATTTTACGAAAGTGCCGATATCGCTAGTATCGCTATACGGATGGTTCGGAATTCGAGAATATGACATTTGCAACACAACCACACATCACATAACCAAGGTATGAGTATAAATACATGATGATTTACAATAACATAACATACATCAAACATTTAATAAAAATGACATAAGTTTGTATACTATATTTACATATAATCAAAGGTTCGCTTACTAACTTTCAAATGCGACTATATTTTCAAGCAACAAACCAAAATTGGACCAAACCATCATTACAACCTTATGATAAACATTCAATAGAAAATTATAGGCATGGATATAGTTTAAACTTGTTGGTTCAAAGGTGGAAGCTTTACTCGCCGTAACGCTTATTAACTTGAATGGAAATCACACTAACTCTTCGAAAATCACTAAGATTAATCTTTAACTTGATTTGGTGGACCTCTAATGGGATTGCCTAGTGCATGTAGGGTTCATACATGGCGAGTATGTGGGGTGTAGGGTCTTTTTTTGGGGAATAAAGTGTGAAAAAGAAGATGGAAGAGTTTAAACTAGTTTTATACAAGATTTAAAAGGAAAAGTTAACATTTTTTAACTTGAGAAAAGTTTTGAAAGCCATGAAAACTTAGGAAAAAACCTAAATGAAGTTTTGAAAGTGAAGATAGAAATGAGAAAAATAAGAAAGGAATCAGGAAATTTTCTTATATACAAAGTTGATAAATGAAATTCCAAAACTCCCCTCGTCCTTTACCCTCCACAACATTATGCCACCTCACCATACCATCTCATCCTTCTCTCCCTCTCCTAAATTTCAAAATTTACATATCTACTTCACCATTTTCAAAGCCAACATGTAATAAATGCATAAATATATGCCAAATATCAAATCATGTCCACAAGGCATCTTTATGGAATATTCCATTTTGCTTTTCATGAAATGTTACAACACACACATATATATGTTTATGTACTTAACAACATACATACATGTACATATACATGTCCTAAATTTATTCATGCAAGTGTGTATATGACACGCCAATGTGTACAATGTTTTCTGATAATTTTTCAACACCGGAAAGTCGATAATTCGAAAAATGATTTCTGGTTACATTTTCTATTTTTCTTTGAACTATTTATTTTCGGAAATTTTTTTAAAAATGATTTTAATATCATTAATTAATATTCAAATTTTGTTTATTTGATTATTAAAATCCATTATTTAAATATTTAAAAATTATTTAAATATTCAAATACAAAGCGATTAATTTACGGGTCATTACACTCTCCTCCCTTAGGAGAATTTCATCCTCCAAATTAATACACAAAAGAAAATCCAATATATATATATATATATATATATATATATATATGTTATACTAAGAAATTCATATAACAATGCAAAGCAACTATGCTATAAACGAACATACATAATGCATTCAAACAACAAACAACTAACCTGACATTACATCAGGGTAAGTTTCTCTAATCGATCCTCAGTCTCCCAAGTACAATCACGAGGGTCATCACTCCACTAAACCTTCATAAGCTTAACCACCTTATTCCTCATTTTTCTTTCGTTTTGGTCTATAATATGAACCGGGTATCGGATAATAATCAAATTTGGTTCTAATTCTAAGTCTTCTTGAACATTTGTCTCAACAATTAAAGATGGATCATGAATATGCTTTTTCAAATTTGACACATGAAAGACATTATGAACTTTTGACAATCTTTCACGCAATTCTAATTTATTGTCCAAAGATTCAATTCTCTCAAGGATTCTAAATGGTCCAATGAATTTGGGTGCTAGCTTTCCTGCCCTTTTGAATCTTACAACTCCTTTCATCGGGGAAACTTTCACAAATACCAAATCCCCGACCACAAACTGTGATTCCATTCTCCGCAGATCGACATAACTTTTATGTCGATCGTGGGCTTATTTCATCCTTTCCTTGATCATAGCCACTTTCTATGATGCTTCTCGAATCATCTCTGGTCCAAGAATTAAAAGGTCTCCAGTCTCAGCCCAACATGAAGGTGATTTACATGGACGCCCATACAAAGCTTCATAGGGTGCCATGCCAATGCTAGATTGGTAACTATTGTTGTAAGAGAACTCTACTAACTGAAGGTGATCTTCCCATGATCCTCCAAAATCCAAAATGCATGCTCTTAAGAGATCCTCCAAAATCTAATTTACCCTTTCGGTTTGTCCGCCTGTCTACGGGTGATAGGCTGTACTCAAATTCATCTCTGTCCCTAAAGTGGCTTGCAATGCTCCCCAAAAATGACCGGTGAAGATGGGATCTCGATCACTGACTATACTTACAAGAATTCCATGTAGTCGAACGACCTCCCTTAAATGAATTCGTGCTAAAGAAGTTGCAGTTACAGTTGACTTCACAGGAATAAAGTAGGTGCTCTTTGTTAATCGATCTACAATTACCCAAATACCTTTGTTACCTCTTCTTGTTCTAGGCAACCCATCGATAAAGTCAATGGATACTTTCTTTCACTTCCAATTTGGTATCTCCAATGGTTGGAGCAACCCAACAGTCTTTTACTGGTCATTCTTGACCTGTTGAAAATTTGCACACCAGCTCACGAAGATCGAAATGTCTCTCTTCGTCCCTTTCCACCAAAAGGTCTACTTCATATTCTGAAACATTTTAGTTACTCCTGGGTGGATAGATAACCTTGACCGATGGCACTCTCTCAGCACATCCTGTCTAATTCCATTAACATCAGGCACAAAAATCCATCCATTAATTCAATCCATCCATTAATTCTAAAAATGCCTCAAAAGTCTATCTGAAAACTAGAGATAGTTCCATCTTCAACATCCTTTTTAAGCCAAGCTAGAATAGGGTCTTCATCTTGGAAATATCTCCACTAATGCTGACTTAACTTCTAAATTTGCAATTGTCGCCACATTCCTACTCAACGCATCAGCAACGAAATTTGCTTTCCTTGGGGTGTAAAGAATCTCTAGGTCATAAGACGCGAGAAAATCCAACCATCTTTGCTATCTTAAGTTCAAATTCTTTTGGGTAAAAAGATACTTTAAATACTTTTTATCTGTATACAACTCAACCTTTGCACCCAAAAGATAGTGCCTCCACACCTTCAATACGAAGACTACTACCGAAGCTCCAAATCGTGCATAGCGTAAATTTTCTCATGAGGTTTCAATTGTCGACTCGCATACACTATTACTTTACCATCCTACATCAAAACTACTCCCAAGTCGGTCCTACAAGCATCCGTGTAACCTGTTGATCCTTCATTCCCATTTGGAATATAGGAGTGCTGTCAATTTCTCCTTTAACTTATTAAATGCCTGATCGCACTTGGGTATCCAAATGAACTTAGCATCCTTCTTCATCAGCTTTGTTAGATAAGAAGCAATCTTTGAGAAATCTTTAATAAATCTTCTATAGTAACCTGCCAATCCCAAGAAACTTCTTACCTCGGTCGCACTTATGGGTTTTTTCCAATCTTTAAATTAATAGTTTTCCGTTGGTTGATATAACTATGGGGAAAAAGAGAATATCGATGTGATAAATTTAAACAATTCCCTCGACTTGAGAATACTGTTGAGCTTCAATGTGAATACTTCGCTTTAATATAGTTAGATCGTTGCAAAATGTCCATCGAACGACTATGGTTGGGCAGAGTAGAATCACTGAAAGTGAAACACTATTCAAGAGAGAATTTGTCTCCTCGGTTATATGGGATTACCATTACGGGGTCAACTTAAAGTCAGGTTTGGACAAAGTTGTATGATTAATAATAATTGTTATTATTGGACCCAAGATTTTGTGTTTGCAATTACAAAGTCGAATATGGACGACATTAGAATTTTGTTCAAAACCAAATTATATAAGTCCTAATGTGATATGTTCTAATAAAGAGAGAATTGGAGTAAATAATTGTAAGTACTAGGTACCGCTTATATTAGGTAGAATTAGATTATACTAAAGGATGTGTAAAAAATAAATTCATATAACATGTCACATCACTAGAAAAGGTGATGGGTAAACATTAATATTTAAATTGTTCAAAATTAAGTGCTGACTAAATTTACACCTTCGACTCGCACGACCAAAATTATGAACACTCCGAATGAATTACACAATTTAATTAATTTATAATTATTGTTAATTAATTAATATTTATGAAATATTAATTATTACATTTCATTTAATTTGTTTAGATACCATTATTTTATAATATTGTGCCTACATAAAATTTATGAACATATGTGTATATATATAGACACATATATGTCGGGAGAGTACTTAAATTGTATTTAAATACAATAAACATTAAGTATGATTTTAAACTGATTAAATTAATTAATATTTCTAAAATATTAATTATAAGTCAATTTTGTTTTATTTTTGAATGCCATTAGTATTAAATAAAAGGGGCATTTCACTAGAAGGACAAACTTTATAGTCCAATTAGTTTTTAGGACACACATTCACAGGAAATAATTTTAAGGCCAAAGTCAGCAGAATAATTACTTTTAAGGACAAAGTCAACAGTCCAATTACTTTCAAGGACATAATTTCATAGGCTTTTAGGCCTTAGAAACTAATTATTTTGCATTTTGTCCTTAAAAGTAATAATTTCAGTTGTGCGTCCTAGAAACTAATTGCACATGCTAAAGAGGCCCTTGTGGCTAATTTTCGCTAAATAAAATGTCTATATATATATATATATAAGTTATAAACGCATGCAGCGATATACGATATGCACGGTACATTTAAATTGAATTTAAATGGAATTAATACTAATGAGATTTTGAAAACTTTAAGGGACCATACGGACCATTTATGGCCACCCATACATGTAGAGGGAGAGGGTCTGATGAGATTTAATTAATAATTAAATAAAGAAAATTTCATAGGAAGGAATCAGAAGGTTTCAATGTTTACTTTAAAATAGATCCTCCCTTATTCATTTCATTAGACTCTCTCTGACATTTTATTTCTTCTTGCCCTCTTCTTCCCTATTTTGGCAAAAAAATTCATGGCTTCTAAGCCATAAAATTCCTAAAAAAAAATTAAACAAAAACAAGTAAATTCAAGATGGTTTTTGTCCCTAAATCGTTACAAAAGCCAATGGTTGATTCAAGCGAATTAGGGTTTTATTCATCATTCAAGGTGTAAAACATTGGCTTCATTTTTTGGTAAATCTAATTTTATTTAATTGTATAGTAATCATGTTCAGATGGCTTAGATTCTATTTTGTTTACATATAATTTCATCATATTCATATGTTTCTATTCTTCTTCTATTACATTTATTCACTTGTCTATATTTGGAAAATGTTCTAGATATTTAGTTTATTCCATCGAACTAGTTTTAACCTCATCATGTTAATATAACTAAAATCACCTTGTTTATATTCTCTATTATTAACATATCACTTATGATAATAATTTTGGACTTATCTCTATTTTGTTTAGATGTTGATATTGTGTATTTAACTTGGATCTGCATCTGATTATCATGAATTTATATGTGCCTATATTTTCCAATTCTTTCATACAAATATTGTTATTTGAATAAAATTTTGAATTAATTTATCATATATCGAAAATTGAAGTTTCTGTTTCAGGTTGTTTTGATACAAATTTGTTTGCTGTTTACAAAAAATTTAAGTGGACTTTTATGAAAAACATCATTTACCTTTTTTATCCCTTTTTGGTTAAGGCTGGATTTTATTTCATTAACCTTAAATTATGTACGTATATGTATATGTATGTATGTATTTTTTTAAGCTTAAACTTTATAAAATAGATCCATGTGTGAAATCATTATTTTAATTCCAAACTCTTATTAAATTAGATCTTGTCATAAGTTTTGGTTTCAAAGTGTATAAAATAACCAATTTAATGCGTGCGCGCGCGCACACACACAGACACATACGTACATACATATATATATATATATATATATGGTACCATGTATGTATGTATATAATTATTATTGGTCTATATATATTTATTTTATTAGTCAAAAACTTAGATAACAAAGGCAAGTGTAAATTTAGGTATAAATATTATTTAATATGTAATTAATCTAATCAAAGAGAGATAAAGAGAGGAAGAGAGAATTGAATGGCTTTTTTTTTGAATTACCTAGAGAACCAAGCTTTGCTTGTAAACTCTAGGGAAGTATGTGCCTGCCAAACACATACTTTGGGTACTTGTCATAGGGTTGTCAGTTTCGGGGCTCGAACTCGTGACCTTCGATCACGCAGTCCGGACCATCAACCAACTGCGCCAACCCTGTTGGCAGAATTGAATGGCTTCTCTCTACACATTTATAGCTTCATCTTCCCTTAATTAATTATATATATGTTAAGAGAAGGAAATAAAAGGTTTCCTTCTTTAAAATTTACATGTTTAGTTACATACATATACTCTGCTTATATGCTACATTTACACTACACACGTATTAATGTGTTTGATACATTAATTATAATACATACAAATTAAAATTAAAACTTCTTTTAACCAATTAAATAAAATATGATTTTATTTCAGACTTCAGACTTCAAAGCCCAACAGATCCAAAATAGGAATTTTTTAAAAATCTTCCTATTTCATTTGTTTTCGACTGGCTCGGTTCCAAACAAGGTATCAGAGCTAAAAGTCTATGTGGTCTAAATAAATCATGTTAGGGCTAACTAATAAAGCTTACCAATTCAGTAGAGTGCTTAAAAAAGTGTAGTGTAGGCTTAGATTTTGGTAATCAAGTACCCTACCTAGCTCCAGGCCTCGTTCTAAAGCGAAGTGAGCCCAAAGATTGCCCTAATAGAAAAGGCCTAATTTTCAAAAAAATTGAACAATTAAAAATGAAAGTAAAAATCTAAAATTTAAATTAAAATAAGAAATACATTATGAATGTTATAATGTGATTTAAAAATTGTTTTGAAATTAAAATAAGATTTTAAATTTAAAGACTAAATTTATAATAAGAATTACATAATAAATGTTAGAATATGATTTTTCAAAGTTAGCTATTAAAACAACGTATATTATAAAGTTACAATATAGTTTTCAAAAATTCTTTGAAAATATAACAAATATATTTTGAAAATTTTACTATCTGTTAATAAGATTAATAACTTAAATAAATTAATCAAATAGTTAATTAATTGAAGTATATATATGTGCAATATATATAGATATATGTTACATTATCTTCAATTGTTTAAGATGATGCAAGTATATATGTATGTATATACATAAGAAATTTTCAAAATTAATATTTAATTAAATTGTCTAATAAATTAAGTTAATTAAAAGTTAATAAAATACATACATATACATACATACATACATACATATATGCATATACACATATATATATGTATGTATGTATGTATGTATGTGTATGTGTGTATGTAACCATAAATGTTTTGGTATCCATATTCAATTAAAATGTTTAATTGAATAACATTAAATAAATTAAAATGTTAATTGATTATATTAAAATAAGATTTAATTTATGTAATGTACATAAGACTAATATATAAGTTAACTAAATTATACAATAATTAAACTTACATAATATGAATGTATAAAATCAAGTGGAATATAAAAAACCTAAATAGACTCAAGGGATAAACGCATGTGTATAGTACATATAATGTGATTTCTAATGAGTTCGACATTTGAATCACGAGGATATTTAATAAGAAATATATTATTATATAAGTTGATGTCGCTTAGTATATATAAGTTGACTAGGCGAGGTAAGATACATGCATGTATTTGTTGATATTCCTCAAGGAACATGCATTTGTTGTTATTCCTCAAGGAACATGCATTATACTTAGGTCGTCATGAAATGGTGAGTATGAGCGAATAATCTTTTTTGATTTGTTAATATTCCTCAAAGTCGAGATGAGATTAGGAAAAAACAATAGGTTAGGAGTTGTATTTGATACAATCAGTAATGTGTTATCCATCGCTAGCAGGCATATAATTTGTGATATTCATCAAGGTTAGAATCCCAAGGAAAGTGAGTCCTAACACCCACTAGAGAAATCAAATGATTTCTATGTTTTTCTTAAGGTTTTTGATAAACATAAAAATCAGTAGGAGTCTTATTAGAAAAATGAAATGGTAACATTCAACCTTTCTACCATTGTATGGAATTTTCAATATAAGATTTTAATAATCCACATTAATAAACATGTGCAATGAATATAATTGATAAAATGTTTATCAATTAAGATATAAAAATGAATTAAATTAAAGATTGAAAAAATAAATATAAAATATACTTACAAATAATAATTTCTATATATTTTTGTTTCAGTACTAATGCAAGCGCCTAATTTTACAACTATTAAATATATTTATAATTGGTCACTTACATGTTTATTTGCCTAAGGCTGTGTGTTGTCCTTTATGACTTTCGAACTCTAAATGCAATACTTGAATATGGATATTTCATCCACACACGATCACATATTAATGTTTTATAGTGAAAAGTCGCAATTCGTATGGTACGTAATCTCGATGGAATTGGTTCATTCAAAATAAGGAAGTGAATAGTAGTGTGAGATCATATATTAAACATTGTTGATTTGAATAATTATCATGTCATGTTAAAAGTAACGCTCGATTGAAAGCTACAAGTTAGGTATAAGAACTCGATCACTAAAATGTCACTTTAATCATTTTCAATATTGATATCCTTAAATGTTAGGGATGATCAAATGCACTTTTGTAAAAGGTTCATTACGATACTATAGCAAAGGTTTCCTTTTGAATGGTTTGACCATTTAGAAAGGAAAACGAATGTTCAAGGATAGATGTAACTTAAGGTATGGTTAGGATAAAGAGAGTGAGTGGTCACTTCCGCTTCATAAAGAAACATCAAATACAAGAATTGTAAAATAATAATTGATACTCAACATTGAAACGAGAAATATGATTTCCATTTCAAAATGTATTTTTAATATAGAAAATTATTTTTTATGAAGTTTATCCCATTGAGTTCAATATATTTGATCCGAAAATTCTTGATGGTAAAATGGTTACAGTTGATGGAATAAATATCATACATTAAGTGGTTGAATGGATCTTCGTATTTTATATTATAGTAAAGGCAGAAATAATAGGAGAATGCCATATAACACTTATTGGTCGCATCAAGTTATGAAAATTACTTTCGCAAATAATACCAAACATGACATATGAAATAAAAATTATTTTTTCATTATTGACTGAAAAATAGACATAGTTTTATTTTAATATAAATATTATGAATAATTGTTATAAAGTAAAACTATAACAGTAGTATTTGTTTTCATTAAAAAAAATGATGGATCATAAAATACTTAAGTATCTCAAATTATTTGCAATTATTTCGGAATTATAGACTAAGTCGTACTTTTGAGATACAATTCCTTGATTATGAATAATATGGTGCTAGTGAATTATATCTCAAAGAATTAAGGGTAAAGCACCAGTGGGAGCATCATAAGAGTTGATGAACTCTTCGAGTTGATGTGGATATATACAATCGAAAATCTATTAATACTAAAGCGGTTCCATATACTTCAATGTATTTGCTGATCGATTATCACAAACATATACAAATATTATGATACACATGTAGTATGTCTATGATAAGTTTATATAATATAAAACGGAAATAAATGAAATTACATGTAGTGGAAATGATTCGATTTGATCGAATAAGTGAGTATATTGGAAAGAGTTTTGAATGCACCTGAGAATTGAATAAAGATTCAATTTTAGAAGTCACTCCTCCCTACGATCCATAAAGATGTTTTGATAAAGAGTAATCGAACTTTATTGGACAAAGTACGATTAACGATGAGTGAATTTGAGCTAACTTCTTTCGGTAAGGTTATGTAGTTAATTAGCAGTGCAGAAGCTTAAAATTAATTTTGTCTAAAGAGTTATTTGCAAAATCATACAAGATAAGGGTTTATGTAAAATCCCAATGTATTCTATACTAAGGAGTTGGCAGGTTGTGCAACTCGAAAGACTACATGTAATAATTGTATGTGAGGGTTCTTCTATAAATTACCATAAAAGTGTTTGAGAACGATCATCATTAGATGAACAATTTATGTTTTGAACAAAATTATCGCAAACTAAAACCATGTTTATTTTATGTAATGTAATTTATAAATTTTTTATGAATGTCTATTCTACGACACTGAGAAGTAATTGTTGTTTCAAGAAATACCAACTTCGTTTGTGAAGAAATCTCTTCTAGAAATTAATGGTAATAAAATGAATTTGGATACGATCCAAAAATAAAATTGATTTCGAGAGATGAAATGAAATTAGCCAAACTTGAATAAACATGGCACATTATAACATTTAATGATAAATTTCTCATATTAAAGAGAAATTATGAATTTCGTTTAAGTTGAGTAAAGAGCTTTCTCAATCTTAATTAAGCCATTAAGAGTATTGAATCATCATATGGCATGAATTTGTAATGGATTCCAAGTGATTATCAGAATGTGATTTTGATGTTTGTACTCGAAGGATATGATCCATCGGTTGCAAAGGTGCCTTTAGGGAATAAGATCAATGCAGTTGGAATATAAGCCTCGTTGATAAGAATAACATCATAAATTCCAATTATCGAAACTAACTTAATAGATTCGTTATTCAACGTGCTACAGTAATTTTGGATTTTACTTACAAAATTTATCGCTTGGTATGACTTTGAGATATAGGTTGAAACAAAAAATTCTAAATTTTACTTTATAATAGACCGTTATACATAACAACCAAAATGTCTTAGTATCGATTGGGAGAAATAACTGAGTTTGTGAGTAGTGGATATGATCCAAGAAGTTATACGAAAGTGTTATTCGATAAGTGTGAGGAATTGTTTCTTCGACCCTCGAAAATCGACGCTAATACACCCTCGGTATTCACGTGCCACAAATCCAAGTGCCGAAGAGGCGGTTCTTTAAAGATAAGAAAGAAAATAAAGCCAGAATAGGATCTCATATGGATGGAAAACATATAATATTTCAATATATAATCCATACAGCGGAAATTTTAAGCACATTTATCAGAGTTAAACATGGACAGTTACAAAAATTTGTCCTCACAAATGCGAAATGCAATAGTACACAAGCGTGGTGGAAATAAGGTAATAGCCTACTAAAAAATCTTCCAACTCCCTGATTTGAGCTCCATCCAGATTTCTTCTAATTAAACCTGAACTACTTGCCTGCTCGAGAAAATTAAGGAATTTAGAGAATAAGGGAAAGGAAAATAAACTCCGAGTCAGTCATGGGACTGATGCGAGAAACTCAAAATATGAATGTTTTTAAAAGGGAAGGTAACTCATAAGATCACGCCGCACACAAACAAGGAATGGTTTTTTACTATGTGATAACAAAAACATCTGTTACGTAAAATCATTTGATATTATTTATAATGGCATTCTTTTGAAAACATTTGCAAGTAAACTTTTGAATCCTAGCCAAAATTATTACCATTATTAAATTTCAAATATGTTAAGCTCTATAAACAAACTCTTACAAGGCTAGTTTGGAGAATGGATTTCCATACAATGGAAGGTAAGGGACTACCTTCCGTATAGTACATCTCTAAGGGAATTACTGAGGATACACAAAAAATCCTCCACATTTGGCAAGACCAGTCTATCCCTATTTGGCACTCAAATATGGCCAGTATAGAAACTGAATATGACATCACTCCGATCGTTACCGACATATCCGAGAAGTCTCATAGCATACACCACATACCTGAAATACAAAGGGTTATCTAGAAAGGTGATGACCATACCCTTATGGCAGCGAACCACATAGCTAAATGGCATACCCTGTTTAAGCCATTACTGGATGATGAGGCCTAAGATAATGATTACATTTCACATAGCACGTTCTACTTTGAACATTACAATGTCATTCCATGATCATAGAACTGATTTCTATGAACGTATAACTCCTGAGCTCATACGTCTCAGGAAAGGGTGTTAAGCTAAGAGAAGTTGCCTTCTCCAACACCAAACAGATGATATGTTCATAGAGATCAATCAATGTGATTAGAAATGCAACATCAGACATTCTTCCATACAGCTTATCCAAGAACATGACAAATCGAAGGAACTCTCCAACCACATCCTATGGGAATCATCCCTACATTTAGTAGCAAGCATCCCTTGCATCAAAGATCAAATAAAGATACAACTGCCACATATATATGATATGGGAAATTTCCCTTGAGGGTCAGTGACAAGCATCCCTTCATTTACCATCATTCCATTTTTTCACTTTTGAAAGTATATTGGTTCGAAGTGGTTTTCGGATAAGAATCGCTCAAATCCGACCCCGGTTCCTTCAAACCAATCATCAATAAAAAGATGTTAGGTAATAGGGAATTATTCTTTGATTGATTAATTTCTTTTTATCAAAATATCACCTGGATATATATATAACACATTTCTTTCTAGTATATAAAGAATTATTAAACCTCTCTTGTCAAATCCTTTGATTACTTAAAACCTTTTTAAATTCCAAATCATTTCATTCTTACTTAGGAAAATATTTCCAAATCTACTATTTAAATCTTAACAAAGATTTCCAAATCATAATCTTTAAAATGGGCCAACAATAATTTATTTAAGACATCATTTACTATGAACCAAAACCAATTATTTTGAAGTATACCAATTAAATTAATTTCAAATCATTTTCATAAGTCATATTCGAAAACATTATTGAGTTGAAAAGGGCCGATAGAAATTATACTAATTCTACTCAACATCACTTTCTGTATTAAACCTTTACTATCCATTGAATAACGATGAAATCACCAATTAAATTCACACGGATAGTATAGATTGCCTCCTCGGAATTTAATACCAAGTATAAGAAGATCATTTCTATGCATTCCAAGTTGTTTGAATTATATCTTTTATACATTTGGAAAATTGATCCGAGTAAATCAAATGTATTATCCCCTCCATCAGGCCATTCCGTGTCGCAAGGGAGCACAGGCAGCTGGTTTTCCAAACTCAAGCCTAGAGACTACCTATTTTTCATCCATAAGGTGGTCAAGTTATTTGATCAACTCTTAATCCTTTTATAATTTTTAGATTTTGTTTTAAATAATTTTCCTTAAACAATTTAATTTAAAGTGGTTTAAAAGAATTTCCAAATCACTTTCAAAAATACTTAATTATTCATTGAAAAAAACATTTACAAAAGATTTGGAAAAGAATTGTCGCATTTAGAACTATACTTCAAAAGTTATAGAAAAGTGCTACGAAAAGCGCAGCGAATGGTGCTTTTCAAGCTGTATTGATCAACACAACTTTTCTATCATTTGGGAATTCATTTTTATAACTCAAATCACATTTAAAGAATTTTAAAAAATTTGTAGAATTCTTTTATATTTTTAAACAATTTTAAAATATCATTTTTAAACATATCCATTATGTATTCCGGACTGCAAAACCGCGATTATTTCAAAATTTTGTTTTATACATATTTCAAAATCTACTTATCGAAATCTCGATTTTCTTTCTTCATTTGAAAACTATGATTATAAAAGTTTAAAAAAATTTGTATTTCAAAGAAATATGACACCTAATCCATCGTATAAATGGATTTGAACTGTTATGGCGCGAAATCACGAACTACCGTTATGTGACGCGCCGATTTCAACTAAATTTCCATACCTTCAATAAACTATGTCGAAACACTTTCACATGTTTATAAAACAATATTAAACCATTTTAAACCATTTTCAAAGGGTTTAAATGTTTCGTATACACCATTTCATTCAATAAAGGAAAGTGATTTCCTTAATGCTTATCGACGTGTACTTAAACGTGACTAGCATATATAATCAACAACAATATTAAACATCCATACTTGATGATTAAAGCATAGTGAAAATCCATTCCAAACACCATATTATCATCCAAATATGGTAAAAAAACTATCATAAGTAAGCATAGAAAACAATATTTAACATCCAATATATCATATATTTAAAGTAGAGTTTCTCACATTTGATTTTCTATCGGAAAAAGGGCTATATTTTCAGTAACTCGCGATCCGAGCTTATGAACCCTTACTCCTTGCCTCCTAGTATGCTAGGCCATTCCATGCCAAAAGTGGTGCTAGGCCAAGCATAGGAAATGAGGTGTAGGACTTTAGATTATTATTGAAGTTACTAAAAAACTAGACCTGAAAATAGGTCATTTCTCTCGGATATTTGAACATTCTGCTCCATGAATTTGAAAAAGTGGTTGTAACGACCCGTAATTTTTGATAATTAAAACTATTAAATTAAATAAGATTTTAGAATTTAATATTGTGATAAATTAAAAGATTTATGATTTATTAATGAGAAAATAATTTGAACATGATTCGATAATGTGGTTTGAATAATACCGACAACTATTTTAATGTAATTTCAATTAATTGAAATAATTATAAAGTTGATTTGGTTATAATTGTAAATAAGGAATAAATTAAATGTTGTATTTAATGGTGAGATTGTGGGTAATTAATTGAAATTGGTTAATATAGAATGTGAAATCAGTGGTTTTGTAAGTAGTTATAATCTTTATTTATGAGCAATAAATTTATAAATGTGATTAGACTAATTAAAATTAACAATCGTTTTAATTTATTATTTAACCCGTTGGATTTATTTGAGAATCAATGTGAATATTAATATGATTAAACATTGCAGTTAATATGAGTTAAGATGATAACTGTAGAATACGAATGTAATAAAATGTAAACTTATTTTGATTATGTTCATAAGATAATAGTGATTCAATAATAAGAGTGTAAATCGAAATAAGGGAATTTGATTGAAATTAAAATATAACTAAGTGGGATTTTATTACCGTGGAAATTGAATGCTGATAATTAGTGTAATATTTAAATGGTGGATTAACATGGAAAATTTAAGTTTAAAAGATAATAAATTTATATGTAATCAAGAATGTTAAATTTGTTAACTTTTAAATTTGAATTTAAAAGTGATTAAATTAATTTAATAATAATTTATTTAATTAACTTGAAAATTAGCCATTTTGGTACTGTCTTGGATTTTAATGAAATCGGTTTCATTTGATCCGTAATAGGGAATTATTATAGGATTTTAAGTTTCGTAGCGATCAGACTTATCGTTTGATCATGCGAGCTCGAAACGCGTAGAAATCAATTAATGGAATTTAAATAAATATAATTTGATTTAAAAGCTACCTTCTGTATGTAGTGGAATCGGGGTTTGTAACCAGTTCCATTGAATTTAAAAATATTGAAAACCTATCTTTTGATATATTAGATGACCCATTGTCGTTTCGAGAATGAAATGGACTTTTCGGGTCGTCGTTATCTTTTCGATCCAAATTGATCTGTCCATCCATTTTTATTTCAGCTCTGCCTATATAAGGCTGTTATAAACCCTAGCAGCCTTTTATTTTCTATTGTCCGTACATATATTTCCTTTCCATCTCCTCCTTAACAATAGCAGACAATCCAAACCCTAATTCAAATTTCGAAATAAAACTCCAGAAATTCAAACTCTTCAAACATTAGTAAATTATATATCATTGGAAAGCTCTCGACGAGCACAATCTACTGCTGTAATTTGTTTTTTTTACTCGAGTCATGATTTGGCTAGAAATCATTGATTTATCTTCAGCCGTTCATACTAGGTTTTCGATTTCAGCGGCAGATCATCGAACAATCAACGATCGAGGGTACAGTGTTGTAGAGATCGACCAGTAGTGCTCATCCATGTTGGTCGTTCATGCTAAGGGTCTCCAGAATCACTAAAAATTGGCTTGTAATGGCATGACGATGTAGTTTGACTAGAAGCATTTGGGGTGGCCGCGACTTCACAGGTGAGGCGGCGAAAAAAGGGGAGCATGGCGGCGTGCGTGGATCATCATGACAGTGCCTGAGGTGGCCGTGAACACATATAGATGGCGGCTGAAGACATCTGTTTGATCTCATGCATGCTAGGATTTCGTTGAGAGGATGGTTAATTTTTTTTTACATATTTTCCCTTGTTTTATATTTTATTTAAATTCAAATTTCATATGTTCTAGTTATCATAACTTTTCCATACGAGCTCAGATTTGGTCACGATTTTTGCCATTGTGATCGTATCGAAATTTTGGACGACAAATGGAACTAGTTTGGTTGAATTCCAAGACTGCTAAAATTTTAGGCTTTATTTGGATTTTAAATCGATGATAAATCAAATGTGTACGACTTAACCCAGTCAGAAATACCAAACAATCTTATGTTAGTTAAATTTAATATATGATGTGATTAGAAATATTATTGGTTGTTGTTTGGTTGTTTAATGTGACATTTTAATCAAAATCGATTTTTATTGAATTAAATTGCCATTTAAATTAATATTGAATTTCAATTGTTAATTAAATACCTAATAATGAAAACCAGTTAATTGTTGTGATTTATTGGCTAATTTGGATGTTGATTGTGATGGATATTTAATTGTTGACATTTTGGATGATTTGATGTTATGTTTATTTTATATGTTGATATCACACTGCAAGTTCCCTTAGTTATTGTTAGGAAAATCACTATGGGTTGAAATGATATATACCCGATAGATCTTATAGATTAGTAAAAGTCGTTACGGGTTGAAATGATAGACCCGAGCGATTTTTGATTTGGAAAATTATGATTTGGGATACGCGTTGAAATGATATATATTCGAAAATTTAAATTGCGGATTGAAATGGTATATATCTGTATCACTTGACCATAGGTTAGAAAACTATATAAGAACACCGTTGGTCAGTTTTAAATTATTTTATAAACAGTAAAGTATGTTTGATTTATAAATTTGATTTTAAATTTAATTTAATGATTATATTCAAAATTTAAATTTAGAAAATAATTTATTTCATATGTTTTAAAGTTTTAAATTATAAGTTAATATATGGTTAAAAATGTAATTTTAAGGTTTTTAACTTATAAATTTATTTGGTTTTTAAAATATGTTTTAAATAGTTTAAAATTTAATTTAATAAAATATTTAATATAAATAATTAAAGGTTAATTGCTTAATAATTAAAGGTAATTAATTTATGTAATTAATTAGAGGATTAATTAATTATGTAATTAACTTAAGATTAATTTATCTATGATTAATTAAGGGATAATTAATCAATTAAGGATAATTACTTATGATGGATAATTAAGGATAATTTATTAATTAAATGGTAATTAATTAATTAATATGATTAATTTTAGGGTTAATTAATTTATGTGATAAATTAAGGGACAATTAATTAATCAAAGGCTAATTAATTAATATTCATTAAGCAGGGTTTGGTAATTAATTCATAAGTTATTAATTTATTTGGTTGGCGACTACATCGAGTTTGCTATAAGTTTAGCATGATAGGGGTTTCTCGCTTTGGGTTTGGTGGCAAGTAGGAGACTCTTACCCCTACATGTCCCCGGGGAGGGGTTGGCTAACCTAGTTGGTTGAGAGTCGAAAGGCTGGCCGTAAAAGCAAATTCAGGGTACTAATGTTTGCCACAGCGGGTCGTTACATGGCCGCTGTCGTAAACCGTTACATCAATAATGAGCATTTGTTTTAA
Organism: Allium cepa; assembly: GCA_030765085.1. Lineage (NCBI taxonomy): Eukaryota > Viridiplantae > Streptophyta > Magnoliopsida > Asparagales > Amaryllidaceae > Allium > Allium cepa. Next base: position 280,843,949 of record CM060937.1, on the reverse strand, counting down.
AAACATATGGATATATTAGGATCTCAGTTAAGTCACAATAATAAATATATTTTTAATTTAATATAATTTAGTTTTAATTTAATATAATAGATATAGTTTTAATTTAATATAATAAATACATTTTTAATTTTTCATAATAAATATAGTTTTTTAGCATAGCTAGCCGGCTTTATAGTGGGCCGCGCCAATGTGTATATAAAGGAAAACAGCTCTGCACATGTACAGAACAACTAAGAATGTTTTTTATAGTGGACATACCACTAAATACAAACAAAAACAACAAAGAATAGGAGCTAGACTGAGCGTCTAGACTACACTAAGGAAGAAATTCCCCTATGTCAATACTGATATCAACGGCAGTATCAGGACCTATAACATGCTAGACATCAGAAAAGTACGTAGCCAATAATGGATCAAAAGATCTCGAGAGAGCAGAGTAGAGTTAAATCTTGTCCCAAGTAGGATCTAAGAGTTGCCACCAATTGCAAGCACCATCTATACCAGAGAATGTAATAGATAGACCATCACCAACAACATGATAAATAAGCCTCCTAGACTCATCATAGCCACCAAGGAACATGTGGTAACAGTGTAACCGAGGGTCACACCTCATTTCTATGGCCATGTGAACCCAAGAACACTGGTCCGGCTCCCAGTAAATGATCTCATTAACAGAATAGCTGTCTACAGCTTCGGTAACTAAATCCAAAAAGGGAGAAACTGGAATCTCAATACAAAGGACACCTAAACTAGCCATGGGGACCCATTTCATTTTCGACTTGGGGAGGGGGACTTTGAGAGCAAGAGGAAGAGGAGCAATCCTAGAACACTTATTCGCATAATGGCTAAAAGACTGACATATAGTGGAAATATTGGGTTTCCAGTTGTAATTGACTTTTATCTCCTTCTCGTGACCATCTTTAATTCTAACTTTGAAATCGAAGGAAGCGGATTCAGAGGGGTAATTTCAATCATTGCTCTAGCATAAAGTAAATTCTTACGAGCGATGGTATTTGCATCAAAAGATTTGAATTCACCAATTAGAAAAATGGAACTAGTTTGGTTGAATTCCAAGACTGCTCAAATTTTAGGCTTTATTTGGATTTTAAATCTATGATAAATAAAATGCGGATGACTTAACCCAGTACTAAACTATCTTATGTTAGTTAAATTTAATATACAACGTGATTAGAAATATTATTAGTTGTTGTTTGGTTGTTTAATTTGACATTTTAATCAAAATCGAATTTTATTGAATTAAATTGCCATTTAAATTAATATTGAATTTCAATTATTAATTAAATACCTAATATGAAAACCAGTTAATTGTTGTGATTGGCTAATTTGGATGTTGGTTGTGATGGATGTTTAATTGTTGACATTTTGGATGATTTGATGTTATGTTTATTTTATGTTGATATCACACTGCAAGTTCCCTTAGTTATTGTTAGGAAAATCACTATGAGTTGAAATGATACATACCAGAACGATCTTATAGATTAGGAAAAATCGTTATGGGTTGAAATGATAAACCCAAGCGATTTAGTGATTCGAAAAGTTATGATTCGGGATACGGGTTGAAAGGATATATATTCGAAAATTTAAATTGCGGGTTGAAATGGTATATATCAGTATCACTTGACCATAGGGTATAAAACTATATACAGATACCGTTGGTCAGTTTTAAATTATTTTATAAATAGTAAAGTATGTTTGATTTATAATTTTGATTTTAAATTTAATTTAATGATTTTATTTAAATTTTAAATTTAGAAAATAATTTATTTTATATGTTTTAAAGTTTCAAATTATAAGTTAATATATGGTTAAAAAATGTAATTTTAAGGTTTTTTAACTTATAAATTTATTTGGTTTTTAAAATATATTTTAAATAGTTTAAAATTTAATTTAATAAAATATTTAATATAAATAATTAAAGTTAATAATTAAAGGTTAATTAATTTATGTAATTAATTAGAGGATTAATTAATTATGTAATTAACTTAAGATTAATTTATCTATGATTAATTAAGGGATAATTAATCAAGTAAGGATAATTGCTTAAGATAGATAATTTATTCATTAAATGGTAATTAACTAATTAATGTGATTAATTTTAAGATTAATTAATTTATGTGATAAATTAAGGGATAATTAAATAATCAAAGGCTAATTAATTAATATTAATTAAGCAGGGTTTGGTAATTAATTCATAAGTAATTAATTTATTTGGTTGGCGACTGCACCGAGTTTGCTATAAGTTCAACATGATAGGGGTTTCTCGCTTCGGGTTTGGTGGAGAGCAGGAGATTCTTATCCCTATATGTCCCCGGGGCGGGGTTGGCTAACCTAGTTGGTTGAGAGTCGAAAGGCTGGCCGTAAAAGCAAATTCGGGGTACTAATCTTTGACACAGCGGGTCGTTACATGGCCACTGTCGTAGATCGTCGCATTAATAATGAGCATTTGTTTTAAAAACATGTGGATATATTGTGATCTTAGTTAAGTCACAATAATAAATATAGTTTTAATTTAATATAATTTAGTTTTAATTTAATATAATAGATATAGTTTAAATTTAATATTATAAATACAGTTTTAATTTTTTATAATAAATATTTTTTTTAGCAAAGCTAGCCGGCTTTATAGTGGGCCGTTCCACTGTGTATATAAAGGAAAATAGGTGCTCTGCACATGTATAGAACAACCAAGATTGTTTTTTATAGTGGGCAGATCACTAAATACAAACAAAAACAACAAAGAACACGAGCTAGACTACACGTAAGGAAGAAATTCCCCTATGTCATTACTAATATCAGCGGCAATACCAGGACCTATAACATGCTAGACATCAGAAAAGTACGTAGCCAATAATGGATGAAAAGATCTTGTATGAGCAGAGTAGAGGTAAATCACGTCCCAAGTGGGATTTAAGAGTTGCCACCAATTGCAAGCACAGTCTATACCAGAGAATGTAATAGATAGACCATCACCCGCAACATGATAAATAAGCCTCCTAGACTCATCATATCCACCAAGGGACATGTGATAACAGTGTAACCGAGGGTCATACCTCATTTCTATGGCCATGTGAACCCAAGAACACTCATCCGGCTCCCAGTAAATGATCTCATCAACAGAATAGCTGTCTACAGCTTCGGTAACTAAATCCAAAAAGGGAGAAACTGGAATCTCAATACAAGGGACACCTAAACTAGCCATGGAGACCCATTTCATTTTCGACTTGGGGAGGGGGACTTTGAGAGAAGGAGGAAGAGGAGAAATCCTAGAACACTTATTCGCATAATGGCCAAAAGACTGACATATAGTGGAAATATTGGGTTTCCAGTTGTAATTGACTTTTACTCTGTAACAACCTTGTATTTTGTAATTATTTTATTGTATATTTTAATTATTTTAATATAAAATTTTGGTTTAAAAACTTATTTTACTTATTTGAAATGATTAAATTTATTATTTAAATATAATCTTGATTTTTATATGAGTTATAATTCCAAACTTGTGTAAGTTGAATATTTGCCTGAAATGCTGATTTTGGTCAAAATAGTCAAACTATGACTTTCAACTTAAAATTTTAGAAGTTTAATTTTTTTTTCTTTTATTATGAAATTACATAAAATTCTAAGAACACCACTTTTCGTTTCGTTGAATTTGGATGTAAATTGTGAAAGTTATACCCTTTACAATATTGTGCGTATATAGGGTTATTTACAATGACTATTTTAAATTGTATAAATTACTTCTTCTTTGTTATATTTTATTTTAATATGTGATAATATTTTATATTATGTATATTTTGACTTTTAAGTATTTTTAAAATGATAATATAATTTTTCTAAAGTTTATTTGAATTTATTTCAATTTATAAAGCCTAGTTGGTATTTACTGCATTTTTCTTTGTTTAACTTTCTATTTAATAAAAATTAAATTATTATTTTACCTTTAAAATGTTTTAAAACCATTTTTAATTCAAATTTTGTGTTAATTTTTTTTTTGTGAAGTAATAAATTTTCCAAAGTCATTGGAGATTTTCTTGTAATTTTTATGTCAGAGTTGCTATTTTTAAGCAATTTCTTATTTCCTTTTTCTATTTAACTTAAAATAAATTATTTATTTTATTTTATTATTACTTAGTTTCGGTTTTAAATAACATTTCCGAGTTTATTTTGTTTTTATAAAATTAAAAAGAAAAGGAAATTCAAAAGGTTTAGAAAGTTAAGAGATCTTAAAAGCCTGAAAGGTAAAGGCGTTTTATCCGTTTCGTTTTGCAATTAATACATCAATTTATAGGTTTATTTTATACATTCACTTTTATTGCTGTGTTTTACTTTATTTTATTAAGAAATTTTTTCCAATGTGTATTGAAGTTATTTCTAATTCCTAAGTCTAGTTTTCATTTTTTGTGTCATTTTTCTTATTTTAATCATATCTAATTAATAATTAATTATTAATATTTTGTTTATCTATTATATTTTCGAATTCTAACTGAAATTTATAAGTATTTTCAGTTATTTAAGATGTATATGAATATATATAGGAAGTTTAAAAGGTTTGAAAGCAAAGAAACGTAAAATCGTTTTAACGTTTCTTCTTCCGTTTCTTTTCCAATTAATAGATTTAATTTCCTTTGACCGTTCCTTTCTTTATTGTAGTTGTGCATTTCTTACCTCATTTTCACATGAAAACATTCCTCTCCACTTCATTTTTCATGGTTAGAAAGGCTTGGTAATGGCTCCTCTTTTCCTCTTCTTTTTGCTCTTCTTTTTCCATTGTTTTCTTATATTTTGCCTTGTTTTCTCATGTGTATTGCTTGGCCTCTCCTCCATAGCCACGGCCACCACCCCCTACCACTCTTCCTTAGCATCATCTCCAGCCATCATTTCAGATCCATCCATGGCCACACCTCCCTTGGTGACAAAACTCCACAAAATTGCAAATAATGTCCAAAACAATGCACTAGCCACCACTATTACTTCACCACCTTCATACTACACCATGGCCACCACCTCTAGCCATGACCACCACCTTGCTACCACCACTACACTTCATTTTAGCCTCTGTCCAGATCTGTACAAGCATGGCCAAGCCACCACATGCCCATGGCCGAGCCAAGAATGTCACAAAAACTCAACTTATTTAACCTTGACCCTATGTATGCTTTATGTTGCACCACTACACCTTCATCTCCACTTGTTGCCTCGCCTATATGATGTTAAAGCTGACCTATATGATGTCATACCTGAGCCAAAGCATCATCATATCCAAGCATAAATGTCCCTTAGGCCAAGCATTGAAGTGGTTGAAGCAAGGTCCAATCTATCTTGTTCATTTTGCTTTGTATTTCAAAATTGTTTCAATGTTATTTTATGTTGAATGTTTATATATTGTCTTGTTTGTTTTGTTTTGGGTTGTTGATACAAAATCATATCTTGGCTATCTTTCAACTCAAATCAAAAGTCGTGCAATTGTGCTTGTATTGCCTTTGGAGTCGTGCTTGTATGTTGTTTGGTCTCTAGCCTTGAAAAAGTGAGTCTTTCTCACTCTGACATTTATACTTATGAAAAGTGAATTGATGACAAGTGTGTAGTAGTAAAAAATGTTTATGCAAGTCAATGATGATCATATGATATGCTATGCCATGTTATTACCATATTATTACCATGTTAAAACTGTTAATTTTCACCTGACATCTGATATATGACTGTATATTGTGATATTGACCTTGTTTATATTATTTCTGTATATGATCACACTGCAAGTTCCCTGTTAGAAAAAATGTTATGGGCTGAAATGATAGGCCTGAATGGTTTTAAATTTTTCATTTTGACTTGGGATTGCGGGTTTGAAATGATAAAATCCGGATTTTTTTTAAGTTACGGGTTGAAATGATATATTGCCCATATCACTTTACCTAGCGTAGAAAATTTTATACAGGCCCGTAGTTAAAATATGCTTTTCAAAAAATTTTAAAAAATTTTAGAAATTTAATTATTATAATATTTTGATTTGGAATTTAATAAAAATAAAATTTTTGTAAAATATTATTGATTTTCTGAATAATTGTAAGTGAAATGAATTAATGAAAAAGTTAGAAATTTTGAACGTAAGTTATTTTGGAAATTTTGATTTAATTTTAATTGGAAATTTAATTGAGTATGAAATTATGATAAATTTATGATAATTTGAATTTAAATGAATTTAGAATGATTTTTATCATATTTATGATTTTTAATAAAGTTGAAATGTGAAATGAATAAATATTTTAAGTTGAAACTTTGGAATATAACTAGAATTGGAAATTTATGAAATTGACGTAAAGTGAACTTTTAGTTAAGCAAATAAAAATAAAACTAAGTTATATTTGAGAATTTGAACTTAAGTGTTAAGTTGAAATTTAATGTAATGGATTTTAAAATTGAACATTGCATTTTAATAAGTGGATTATTATTGAATCTTGATTTTTGAATGGAAATTTAACCCTGTAAAATCATGAACTTGAGGAAAATTAAATGATGTTATAAATGTGAAAATGTATGACTTTATAAGTTAAAAATGTTTTAATAAAAATATAACTGGTTGAGAAATTTTATTGAATATTTGAAGTTAATTGACTGCATTTTTGAAATGATATTAATTACAATGTAAATGATATTACAGCAATTGTAAATACTGTAGTTGATGATAATGAACTAAAAAAAAAGCTATTGAAAAAAAACTATTATAGAAATTGTTGTAAGTACTATGATTTTTGAATTTAACTAAGTTTATTTGAAATTTACGAAAACTCTATTACAACATTTTTAAACGTTGTCTTTTGTTAAATTGAACTGTTTTGAATGTAACTTTCCGTAGAGTTTTCTAAATGATGCGAAAAGTGATTTTCACGGTTTTGATAAACTTAAGTGAATAAATGAACTTTGGAAGTTGAAATTTTTGGAAATTTAATAATTTAATTATTAAACATAATAACTTCATTGAAATGATAAAAAAGAATTTTTGGAATATAAACCGTTTTAAAATATGAATTGAAATGGTATTTTAGATTGAATAAAATGAATAATGATTTGAAATGAATGAAGTTTTGAAAAGATACGATATTTTGATATATTAAAATGATTTGAAAATGAAGTTTTGAAAGGATATGACATTTTGATATATTAAAATGATTTGAAACGAAGTTTTGAAAAGATACGATATTTTGATGTATTAAAATGATTTGAAAATGAAGTTTTGAAAGGATATGATATTTTGATATATTAAAATGATTTGAAACGAAGTTTTGAAATATATGATATTTTTGATATTAAATGATTTGAAAAACGGAGTTTAAAAGATAGGACATTTTGATATTAACGGATCCTTAGAGGATGGGCGGTCCCAAGCATCATTTAAGTTACTGATGCATTTTGTTACTGTTCACTTGAGTTGATTTACAGTTTATAAGTATTTATGTCCTGACTCGAGGTTTTTGTGTTTTGCTTTACGCTCGAGTCAGATTGATTGAGTTAGCATTCAAGATTCACCTTCGGCGTTGGAGCTTTCCTTGAAGATCCAGCCATCTATTTTGTTTCAGTATCCAGTGGTTCAGTGATGTATCTGATTTGTACCTGATGTATCCTGTTACTCTTCTGTTGTATCTTATTTAACTCTGATGTATTTTATATTTTATATAGTAGCTTCATGAACTACTATCTCTTTTTACTTCCGCTGCATTATCATATACTCTGTGTCTGTGATCTGTGATTTTTATTTACTGTATATTCTGAGGTTTGCCAAATTTTTATTTACAACGCGGTATTTTGAGCAATTCAATTCCGGCATGAGTGTCTACCCATACACTTACAATGGATGCGAATGGTTGAAAATATCGGGTCGTTATAGTTGGTATCAGAGCTTTGGTAGCTCTAGGCAAAACTCGGCATATGGAGTGGATGTATTTACAGAACCACTTACATTCGAGTTTGAATCTCTTCCTTTTGACTTAATTCCTTTGAATTTTGGAACGTTCCCTACGATTCCAAAATCCATTCGTATCCTTCACTATTCATCTTCTTTTGACTCTGGAGTATTTCATAACTCCGCTTCGAATGATCTTTCTAGTAAGTCGGCAGTCACGCCAATTTCAAATTGAATTGAAAAAAGAAGGGGGAAAACTCCTTTACAAATTAGCGTCGATTCACCAGAGATTTATATCTATCCTTGGTTTAGATGCTAATATCTTTTGATATTTCAAACTCTAACTCTTGAGATCGAATGTAGATTTACCCTAGAAAAATCAACATTGATCTTATTCTTTAAGTCACGGTTGACCCGGTAAATGTTGCCCGTGATTTATTTAAGCTTATCCACCTCCCTATTTTGTTATTTAATCATCTTGTCTTTTGTTTCCAACCTATCTTCAAACATTGTGAATTATACTTGTAAATATATGTTTTTTTATATATTGTGTTGTTTGAGTTGTTGATGTTGATTTGGGTTTCCAATCGATTCGTCTGATCAACGATATCGATAGGATTTCTAAAACACTTTGACAGAACAAACTGACACAATATTATTTTAAAATTTGGTCAATGAAATAAAATTTTGATATATAGTAAATTTATGGAACTTAATAAACTGATTTAAATTGATTATTTGAAGTGATAATACTTAATTTATCATTTATTGTTCTATAAATGAATTTATAAATAGTTGTTTATAAATTGATTTGGGAACTGAAATGAATTTTGAACAAGAAATTTGAGAATTTGATTTCCAATGGTTTCAAACCTTTTGTTTAAAAAGTTTTAAAAGGTTATATTATTTAAAGTATTTTGAATAGAATTTGTTTTCAAAGAATTTTAAAGGTTTAAAATTAGTGCTCTTCTCTTTGTCGCTCGAAAATAACTTCGGTGATGATCGCGACATCATCGACGTTCATTTTCGAGTTTCGAAGTTAAGAGACTGTTCTATAGTCTTGCTACAGCTTTGTTTTGGGAAATTAAATTGATTTGAATTTCTAAAATATGACTCGATTTATAATATATATATATATATATATATATATATATATATGATTGAAATTTGATTTGACATATTATATATGTATATATATTATTTCTTATCTCTAAATGGTCTGAAGAAATCGGAAATTTAATTCTTAAATTCTATTTTTAAAGAATAATTTCAATTATAAAAAAAAAAATTTTTAATGATTTAAGCTTGAAATGATTGAATTGGAAATTTTATTTGTATAATACAATTGCATTCAAATATAAATTACCAAAATTTCAGAAGTTAACAATGTAATTGGATAATATACAATATAAAAAAGATTTTACAAATAAAATTTGAGTAGTTATAATAAATGTTATACACTTAAATTTTAATTATAAAATGATTAACAGAGGTAAATATAATAAAGGGTAACTGAATACTTACAATAAAATGATGTTAAAAGAACTAAGAATAAAAGAAAGTAGTTATAAAAAAAATGTAAATATATTTAACATGAGTGATAAATATATTGAGAGGAATAAATCTAACTTTTACTTGGAATAAAGAAGAATAAAAATTTATTAAGTACATTATGAGTGTAATAAATGATTATTTTTCTAACCCATGGTTTAAAAAAAAAAATTGTTAATTTAAGATGATTGGATAATAAGATAATGAAATTTGAGATAGTTAAGATTTATTTAACTTGTGTAAAGATTTATTCTCTATTTAAGTTGAAATCTCTATGCTTTCAAATTCATTTCCTTATTTTGTTTTTCAAACTATCTTTTGGTTGTCCTTGTCATCCTTATCTTGCTATAGACCGATATAGGCATCTTTCTATAATATTTCTGTTTAGAAATCTTTCTATAATCTTTGATAGACCTTTGGTAATCATTTTGAATCCACCTTTTTCGTGCTTGTGTTCTTGATTCTGGAGGATCTTGGAAAGATCACCTCCACCTTGTAAAACTTACCTATAACAACAGTTATCAGGTATAACTTCAATCTTCTTATCATCTTATCTTAATCCTATTTCACTCTATCTTTTCTGTGCCCTTCCATACCTCATTCCTTTTCGGGGGCGAAAAGTTTTGAGTGGGGGAGAATGTAACAACCCTGTATTTTGTAATTATTTTATTCTATATTTTAATTATTTTAATATAAAATTTTGGTTTAAAAACTTATTTTACTTATTTGAAATGATTAAATTTATTATTTAAATATAATCTTGATTTTTATATGAGTTATAATTCCAAACTTGTGTAAGTTGAATATTTGCCTGAAATGCTGATTTTGGTCGAAATAGTCAAACTATGACTTTCAACTTAAAATTTTAAAAGTTTAATTTTTATTTTATTTTATTATGAAAGTACATAAAATTCTAAGAACACCACTTTTCGTTTCGTTGAATTTGGATGTAAATTGTGAAAGTTATACCCTTTACAATATTGTGCGTATATAGTGTTATTTACAATGACTATTTTAAATTGTATAAATTACTTCTTCTTTGTTATATTTTATTTTAATATGTGATAATATGTTATATTATGTATATTTTGACTTTTAAGTATTTTTAAAATGATAATATAATTTTTCTAAAGTTTATTTGAATTATTTCAATTTATAAAGCCTAGTTGGTATTTACTGCATTTTTCTTTATTTAACTTTCTATTTAATAAAAATTAAATTATTATTTTACCTTTAAAATGTTTTAAAACCATTTTTAATTCAAATTTTGTGTTAAAATATTTTTTTTTGTGAAGTAATAAATTTTCCAAAGTCATTGGAGATTTTCTTGTAATTTTTATGTCAGGGTTGCTATTTTTAAGCAATTTCTTATTTCCTTTTTCTATTTTACTTAAAATAAATTATTTATTTTATATTATTCTTACTTAGTTTCGGTTTTAAATAACATTTCTGAGTTTATTTTGTTTTTATAAAATTAAAAAGAAAAGGAAATGCAAAAGGTTTAGAAAGTTAAGAGATCTTAAAAGCCTGAAACGTAAAGGCGTTTTATCCGTTTCTTTTTGCAATTAATACCTCAATTTATTGATTTATTTTATACATTCACTTTTATTGCTGTGTTTTACTTTATTTTATTCATTTTACATGTATTTAAATTTAATAAAATTTTTCCAAAGTGTATTGAAGTTATTTCTAATTCCTAAGTCTAGTTTTCATTTTCTGTGTCATTTTTCTTATTTTAATCATATCTAATTATTAATTAATTATTAATATTTTGTTTATCTGTTATATTTTCGAATTCTAACTGAAATTTATAAGTGTTTTCAGTTATTTAAGATGTATATGAATATATATAGGAAGTTTAAAAGGTTTGAAAGCAAAGAAACGTAAAACCGTTTTAACGTTTCTTCTTCCGTTTCTTTTCCAATTAATAGATTTAATTTCCTTTGACCGTTCCTTTATTTATTGTAGCTGTGCATTTCTTACCTCATTTTCACATGAAAACATTCCTCTCCACTTCATTTTTCACGGCTAGAAAGGCTTGGTAATGGCTCCTCTTTTCCTCTTCTTTTTGCTCTTCTTTTTCCATTGTTTTCTTATATTTTGCCTTGTTTTCTCATGTGTATTGCTTGGCCTCTCCTCCATAGCCACGGCCACCATCACCTACCACTCTTCCTTGGCATCATCTCCAGCCATCATTTTAGATCCATCCATGGCCACACCTCCCTTGGTGACAAAACTCCACAAAATTGCAAATAATGTCCAAAACAATGCACTAGCCACCACTATTACTTCACCACCTTCATACTTCACCATGGCCACCACCTCTAGCCATGACCACCACCTTGCTACCACCACTACACTTCATTTTAGCCTCTATCCAGAGCTGTACAAGCATGGCCAAGCCACCACATGCCCATGTTCGAGCCAAGAATGTCACAAAAACTCAACTTATTTAACCTTGACCCTATGTATGCTTTATGTTGCACCACTACACCTTCATCTCCACTTGTTGCCTCGCCTATATGATGTTAAAGCTGACCTATATGATGTCATACCTGAGCCAAAGAATCATCATAGCCAAGCATAAGTGTCCCTTAGGCCAAGCATTGAAGTGGTTGAAGCAAGGTCCAATCTATCTTGTTCATTTTTGCTTTGTATTTCAAAATTGTTTCAAGTGTTGAATGTTTATTTATTGTCTTGTTTGTTTTTTTTGGGTTGTTGATACAAAATCATATCTTGGCTATCTTTCAACTCAAATCAAAAGTCGTGCAATTGTGCTTGTCGTGCCTTTGGAGTCGTGCTTGTATGTTGTTTTGGTCTCTAGCCTTGAAAAAGTGAGTCTTTCTCACTCTAACATTTATACTTATGAAAAGTGAATTGATGACAAGTGTTTAGTAATAAAAAATGTTTATGCAAGTTAATGATGATCATATGATATGCTATTCCATGTTATTACCATATTATTATCATGTTAAAACTGTTAATTTTCACCTGACATCTGATATATGACTGTATATTGTGATATTGACCTTGTTTATATTATTTCTGTATATGATCACACTGCAAGTTCCCTGTTAGAAAAAATGTTATGGGCTGAAATGATAGACCTGAATGGTTTTAAATTTTTCATTTTGACTTGGGATTGCGGGTTTGAAATGATAAAACCCGGATTTTTTTTTAAATTACGGGTTAAAATGATATATTGCCCGTATCACTTTACCTAGCGTAGAAAATTTTATACAGGCCCGTAGTTAAAATATGCTTTTCTAAAAATTTTAAAATATTTTAAAATTTTAATTATTATAATATTTTGATTTGAAATTTAATAAAAATAAAATTTTTGTAAAATATTATTGATTTTCTGAATAATTGTAAGTGAAATGAATTAATGAAAAAGTTAGAAATTTTGAACGTAAGTTATTTTGGAAATTTTGATTTAATTTTAATTGGAAATTTAATTAAGTATGAAATTGTGATAAATTTATGATAATTTGAATTTAAATGAATTTAAAATGATTTTTATCATATTTATGATTTTTAATAAAGTTGAAATGTGAAATGAATAAATATTTTAAGTTGAAACTTTGAAATATAACTAGAATTGGAAATTTATGAAATTGACGTAAAGTGAACTTTTAGTTAAGCAAATAAAAATAAAACTAAGTTATATTTGAGAATTTGAACTTAATTGTTAAGTTGAAATTTAATGTAATGGATTTTAAAATTGAACATTGCATTTTAATAAGTGGATTATTATTGAATCTTGATTTTTGAATGGAAATTTAACCCTGTAAAATCATGAACTTGAGGAAAATTAAATGATGTTATAAATGTGAAAATGTATGACTTTATAAGTTAAAAATGTTTTAATAAAAATATAACTGGTTGAGAAATTTTATTGAATATTTGAAGTTAATTGACTGCATTTTTGAAATGATATTAATTACAATGTAAATGATATTACAGCAATTGTAAATACTGTAGTTGATGATAATGAACTAAAAAAAAGCTATTGATAAAAACTATTATAGAAATTGTTGTAAGTACTATGATTTTTGAATTTAACTAAGTTTATTTGAAATTTATGAAAACTCTTACAACATTTTTAAACGTTGTCTTTTGTTAAATTGAACTGTTTTGAATGTAACTTTCCGTAGAGTTTTCTAAATGATGCGAAAAGTGAATTTTCATGGTTTTGATAAACTTAAGTGAATAAATGAACTTTGGAAGTTGAAATTTTTGGAAATTTAATAATTTAATTATTAAACATAATAACTTCATTGAAATGATAAAAAGGAATTTTTGGAATATAAACCGTTTTAAAATATGAATTGAAATGGTATTTTAGATTGAATAAAATGAATAATGATTTGAAATGAATGAAGTTTTGAAAAGATACGATATTTTGATGTATTAAAATGATTTGAAAATGAAGTTTTGAAAGGATATGACATTTTGATATATTAAAATGATTTGAAACGAAGTTTTGAAAAGATACGATATTTTGATGTATTAAAATGATTTGAAAATGAAGTTTTGAAAGGATATGATATTTTGATATATTAAAATGATTTGAAACGAAGTTTTGAAAGATATGATATTTTTGATATTAAATGATTTGAAAAACGGAGTTTGGAAGATAGGACATTTTGATATTAACATGATTTAAAAAGAAGTTCTGAAAGATACGATATTTTGGAACTGAAAGGTAGTGTTGAAAGGGTATGAAAATTTAATATATTGAAATGGTTAGAAATGACTTGATATTTATTTTGATAAATATTTGAATTGAAAGATATTTTATGATGATATATTGGAATGGTTTTGGAAATGATTTAATCTTTATTTTGATAAAGATTTGGATTGAAAAGGATATTTTATTTTAAAGTATAAAATATTTTTAAAGTTATAACTACGGGTTATAATAACGATGGGTTGTTAAAGAGACCGGGATCGGATATTGTCTTATAGCCGGCCAATACCGAAAACCACTTTAACAACTGTGTACGCGGTGGAGATTCCAGAATGAAGTAGGATGGTGGCGACGTTCTCAAGGTATATATTACGTGGACCCAACTCCCGTGAGTTGGCATATATGACTAAAACAGGAGCTATACCGGGCTACACAAAGGGTCGCACCCTTTCATCGAGCATGCTCCATCGGAAACCATTCTATTACTGTTGTGATTCGATTCGGTGGCGCCATTTTGATTCGGGGGTATTGTTCGAGGTGGAAGGATGCTGCTGGCTTGCCGTCACCACTGGTCCGGGAGTGCAAACGATGTATCCACCCTGGCATTGCCTCGCGTGCCGTGTCATATCCTTATATCGAGCCCACTACGATTTTGGTTTTAAAGATCCGACCGCGTTAAGGTTCACCATCCCCTTAACGATATTTTCTATATGATTATACTTTACTGATTAGACACTGCCGTATATAGCGTATATTACTACATAGTAAATAGTTTAACTGATCCTTAGAGGATGGACGGTCCCAAGCATCCTTTAAGTTACTGATGCATTTTGTTACTGTTCACTTGAGTTGATTTACAGTTTATAAGTATTTATGTCCTGACTCGAGGGTTTTGTGTTTTGCTTTACGCTCGAGTCAGATTGATTGAGTTAGCATTCAAGATTCACCTTCGGCGTTGGAGCTTTCCTTGAAGATCCAGCCATCTATTTTGTTTCAGTATCCAGTGGTTCAGTGATGTATCTGATTTGTACCTGATGTATCCTGTTACTCTTCTGTTGTATCTTATTTAACTCTTATGTATCTTATATTTTATATAGTAGCTTCATGAACTACTATCTCTTTTTACTTCCGCTGCATTATCATATACTCTGTGTCTGTGATCTGTGATTTTTATTTACTGTATATTCTGAGGTTTGCCAAATTTTTATTTACAACGCGGTATTTTGAGCAATTCAATTCCGGCATGAGTGTCTACCCATACACTTACAATGGATGCGAATGGTTGAAAATATCGGGTCGTTACACACTCCTTCTCGTGACCATTTTTAATTCTAACTTTCGAAATCGAAGGAAGCAGATTCAGAGGGGTAATTTCAATCAGTGCTCTGGCATAAAATAAATTCTTACGAGCTATGGTATTTGAATCAAAAGATTTGAATTCACCAATTAGAATAGCAAGCCAATTGAGACCAAGTTGGGATTGAAGGATAGACGGGATATCAGAGAACGTGGCCTAAATCGGAATAGAGAAAACCTTCTCTCTAGCCTTGTCAATACTAACGCTCCAAGGAGTTACATTAAATGGTTTCCCATCAATAATTAGAGGGCTAATCTCAAGGGTAATTAGCTTGTCTTCATTATTCCCAAATATGGAATAGAAAAAGGAGTTAATAATTTGAACATGTAGGGTGCCTCTCAATTTTCAAGCACGCCTACAATGTTCCCGGACCACCGAGTGTGGAGACGTAGTAAAACCATCAAGGTGACCAACCTACTGATTTTGTAATATAGTTTTAATTTAATATAATAAATATAGTTTTGATATAAGATAGTAAATATGGATTTTTATAATAACTTTAAAAGATAAAAGATTTTGTAAAAGGTTTTGTAAGGGATGTTATAAAAGGGTTTTGTGAATGATTTTATAAAAAGGATTTTATAAAAGATTTTTATAAAGGATTTTAAAATGGTTTTATAAAGGAATTACAAGGGTTTTTAAAGGGGAAGAATTGTAAACTGTTTTGGAATTTATAATAGCTTTATAAATGGTTCTAAAGTTATAAATAGTTTATAAATAGTTTAGAAGAGATTTAAAAATTATTTTCAAAACTGATTGAAAGAAATCTTCCTCGGTATTTATAAAAATATTTATACTTTTGGAAAAAGTATATGGATATCTTGATATGAAAGTATGAACTTTTTTGGATTTATTATATAAATGTTTTATAAAGTTACCACATTGTGAAAAATGTAAGGGTTTGATTGTTAAAGAGACAGGGGTCGGATATTGTCATACTCTCTCCCAATGCCGAAACCACTTTAACAACTGTGCATGTAGTGGAGTGTTCATCGATGGAAATTCTATCGGTTTAGAAAACCATCGAACGAATTTAAATTAAAAATAACCGCAAGCGCACGGCGTACTATCGTAGTACGTGGCGAATACAGGTCGATACGTAGGGAATTGATGATTTTAAAAATCTATTCAATCAAATTAAACCAAGCTTGAAGAGAATGTTAAACTAGAAAAGAAGAAAAACAAGCAAAAGAAAATTGATAAAAAATATGAGTGTTAAGACAACTTAGAGGCAATTTACACTCTCTAGATCACCTAAATCAACAAAATGAAGTTATGATCTCTCTTTTGTTGTCATTAGTGAATTAGTTGATGTGATTATCATAAGTATGGTATATTTGTGCTATTAATTAGCTCAATATAAACCATCAAACTATAACACAACCACTAATACACTTTTAAATCTCATAAAATATGACAACAAAGTTGAAAGCGAAATCTATTTTAAGAATGGCCTATTAACTATTAGTTAGAAGTATAAGCCATCAAATTTTAATTTCAACAATCACTTCTTTGCCATAATCATATGTAGATGAAGAGGCAATTTGTGTTTTGTT
Organism: Allium cepa; assembly: GCA_030765085.1. Lineage (NCBI taxonomy): Eukaryota > Viridiplantae > Streptophyta > Magnoliopsida > Asparagales > Amaryllidaceae > Allium > Allium cepa. Next base: position 280,826,877 of record CM060937.1, on the reverse strand, counting down.
TATTTAAGCATAGCCTATTTGTTATTAACAACATAGACTATCAAATTCAAAGCTAAAACAACAAGTTAAACCACTTTAAAATATTTCATTTAAGCACAAAAGAGAGCATAAACAACAAAATGTTGGATCTACATACTAGAGAGCTTCATTACCCCTAAATTGAAGGGATTAAGCTCTCATATTTGTTATCATATGAACAAATGTAGAAAACAACATTAAACAAGAAGAGAAAAGGAGAGCAAAATGAAAGAAAAAATTATTCTATTTGCATAAAATAAAAGAGATCTATCTAGAACATGAAAGAAAATAAACAAGAAAAGAAAATGAACATGTAATTAAAAGGAAACACTAAACAACATTGCGTAAAAAAGAAAATTACATAAAATAAAAATGGCTAAGTAGCCATGAAAAGAGAAAGAGAACTTTCTTTTATTTTGAGCCTAAACCAATGAAGAGAGACTAAGTTAGAGACTAAGGAAGAGGAGGCCTTACATGAAACATAAGGGGTTATTTATACAAGCATGAAACCCTAATCCATATTTTTTGGGAATACCCAAAATACCCTTGAGAAAGTGTGGAGGCCAAGTAATCATTAGCATGTCTTAATCCCCTATTAAGTGTACATGAAATCATTAACTCCATAAGCATGTGCATTAGTCTTTAATTTGTACATCAAGGTAGGTGGGTAGGTGGGGTCCTCCATGATCTTCACTTTGAATTATTTCCATCTTCATTCCTTTATATCCATTTTGTGGATGCATGTTTCTTCATGAACCCACTAATATGAGAAGCTAAATTCCTACAAAATATTATAGAAATTTCCAATTAATTTTTCTCAAAGAAATATATGCACACAAATGACCGTTTTGCCCCTATATGAAGATGAATATGTGACAATTTGGAATTAATATGGATTTTGGTTAAAACAAGTTAAAATACCTAATATGATCATTTATTTAATGTAAGTAGAGTAAATATGATGGTAAAAATATGCACATTTACGTTTACATCATGGAGAATCCAGAATGAAGTAGGATGGTTTGGCGAATGCTACTGTATAAGATATGAACATAGCCCTGACCCTCGGGTCCGCTTGAGATGACTAAAACAGGAGCAATTGATGGGCCAAGTGAGGCCGCTCCTCTGATCAAACACAATTTTCAATATCATATCTGTTACTTTGTGATTGATTTGGTGGCCACCTTCGATTCGGTTATGAGAGCATTTTCTCAAGGTGGGTGGTAGCTGTGGCTATGCATTACCACCAGCCCGGAAGTGCAAATGATAAAATCCTATCCTGACATTGCCTCGTTGTGCCTTGTCATCTGCCTTATCGAGCCCACTACGATTTTGGTTTGTGTTGCACCTATGGAGTGCTCTCTGATTGCCCACCAATTTATGGTGGAGTTTACAGTACTATATAGACTACAACATTATATAAAATGTGCTAAGGGTGATATGGGTAACGCCTTAACGCAGTATTACTTTACTGTAGATGTATTATAACAACGTATTGTATTATATATGTAGATAGTTTAACGGATCCTTAGGAGATGGAATCACAAACATCTTCTAAGTTATTGCATTATACATTGGATAGGAGATATAAAATTTCATAGACATCTCTGAAGCCGTTACACTCATATTTATTTATGTTGATTAAACTTACATAAGATCTTTTAGTTCTGACATGTGTCTTTTTTTTTGCTCGAGTTAGCCTGAGCTTTTCAGTGTCGAAGACCTTATTTATGGAGGACAATGACGAAGTTTAGTATTATATTATTATTATTATTATTCCACCATATCATATTGTTCCGCTGCATTATTTATTTATTCCCACTGTATGTATGGCTCTGATTGTATTGTAAAAGTGTAATCAAATGTATTTATAAAACAGCTTCACTAACTGTTTATTTAATTATTATATTTTGTCATTCCACAGTGAGATTATGTGTTTTTTTGTTTTTTTCCTTCCGCTTACTTTCCTATTTACGCCATTAACAATCCTCCCTTTTGAGCGGTTTAAGTTTGACATATGTGGTTTGTTGTCAATTTAAACCGTCCAAAAAAGGTGGGTTGTTACAGTTGGTATCAGAGCTTTGGTTTAGCGATAACCTTAGCCTGTTTGGGGTTATCTCATTAGAGATATAGTTACTAAACCTAGAATGAGTTTGAGAGTATATATATGAGAGAGCGTATTTGTCAATGTATAAAAATGTTTTTCTATTGTGTTAATTTGTTCTGTTTAGTATTTATAAATTCTGGTCGGTACATAGAACGTTACAACACCGATAAGGATTTCAAAACACTTAATAGGGCAAACCGACACAATATTATTTTGAAATATAGGTAAATGAAATAATTTTAAGTACTATTATATTTTGTATATAAACGAATAATTTTATAATTGGATATAGTTGTATGTGATATGTTTGTTAGGAAGTGAAATTTTGTAAAGTATTGGTTGCAAGGATTTACAAATAAATTGAATTTAATGGGAAATTTGAGAAATTAAGTTCTAGAATTTTGAAATTGGTTTTCAACAAGTTTTTGAACATAATATTAGTATTATATGGAAGTATTTTGGATATAAATATTTTCAATGTGATTTGAAAAAAAGAAACATTATAAAAGAATTTTTAAAGGGAACAAGTTCTGCACTCCCCTCTTCTGTCGTTGGAAAATAATCTCGGTGACGACGACCACACCATCAACATTCATTTTCAAGTCTCAAAGTGGGGGAGACCACTTAGTAGCTTTGCTACACATTTGGTTTAATAAATAAATTTTGATTTAAAATTCCTAAACATGATTTGATTTATAAAATATATACATATACATATACATATATATATTATTTCAAAATAATTTGAAATCAACCCGATATTTAGTTCTCAAGTTTCTGTTAAATTAGTGATTTTCAGTTGTAGAAATAAAGTGAAGTTTTAATAGTTGGAAACTTCTAAAAAATGAAAGAATAAGAAATTTGAAGCTAAGAGATTAACGAAACTGTAAAGATTTGGAAATTTGTCACTTGTAAATTAAAGATAAAAAAGATTAAGAAGATGTGAATTGTTGAGCATTCTTGTTAACTAAATTGAACAAGATAAACTTGTGTAACATTCAGTTACATTCTAAAAGCATGTATAAAACTTACCAGAAATATTTAAAAAGTTGAAATGTTAATATGAATATGTAATAAAATATTATATAAGGAAAAGCTTAATAACAAAAATGCTTCAAAATAAACGTATGTTTATAAATGAAAATTAAGATGTACAAGGAATATATGAACTTAAGTAAATAGTTGAAATGCTTAATAATCAAATTGAATAGTAAAAGTGGATATTACTTAAGTAAATGATTGTAAACTTAAGAAATTGTTAAAATGATTCTTAAATATATTTAATAATAAGGAAATACTATGGTGAAAATGGATGTGAATTGAAAAGTAGAAAAACTTAAGTATGAATTTATTCACTAATGAATGTTAATATTAAATGGAAATCAAATTATATAAGTAAATAATAACTGTGAATTAATTTTGCAAAAAAACTTACATAATATTTTAAGAATTGATTTATTGATGCTCTAAATAATTGGGTTTGAAACAAATTTTGTGAATAAATGAATGAAAATTAAAAGAGATAACCTTGTATGAATAATTTGAAAATAATTGAAATGTATGTAATACTTTAACAAGGTATTCAATGATGATTTCAAATATTGGATGGGAAATATATTATGTAAGTGACTGAATGAAAACTTATAAAAAGGTGGCCTGGTATGAAGGGGAACCGAAAATAAATGAATGTAAATAATGTGTAGAAAGGAAAACCAATCGAATAAACTTAAATAATATTTAAAACTTTATGTTGTTTGGCTTATGCGATGTTTGGGAAAGGATACTTCTAATTATTTGAGATTGTATGAATAATCTATTAAGTAATTATCTAAGACTGTTGAGCGTAAGGTACACTTAGTAATGTATTAATCACCCTTGAACAATGAGAAGTATCTAAAACTAATCAAACCATTAGTTTGATTACTATAGAGGTATGATGGATACTTTGATTGCTTATAATGGTTGTACTGTTTAGTTGCATATGTTTTGTATTGATTTACTTTTGTTACTAATTGAAACAACTAAATATTTCTCTTATACGTAATTCTCACTATTTTGGATTATATAAGTGAAATAAAGGTTTATGGAAGCAATAACTACTGCTTTTGGTTTCATAAATAGAGTTATTTGCCCGATAAATAGGTACATTTTCGAATTACGATTTCGCAATGATATTTTGCTGTTATTCCCATGGTTTGGGATGTTTATTATTTAAATATGATATATATTGAAATTATTAATAATATTATTTTTTTGGATCTATCCATACAAACGAGACTCTATCGAAATTCTTCGTGAATTTAGGACTTAGAATTTTTTTGTGAAAGTGAAAATATTTTCAAACTTGTATTAAACTTGGATATGAAAGGTTTAATTGTTTATAAATTGATACAATTTATTTAAAATACTTAATTATGTAAATTTAAAATGTTTATAAATTGAATAATTTGAATAAAATTATATCAAGTTTCTTTATTTCTCCTTTTCCTTTTCAAGGACGAAAGGTTTTGAGTGGGGGAGAGTGTAAAGACCCGTATTTTTTAAAATTAAAACTATTAACTTAAATAAGATCTTGGAATTTAATATTGTGAGAAATTAAATTTTTTATGATTTATTAATGAGAAAAATAATTTGAATATGATTTAATAATATGGTTCGAATATTATTGACAACTACTTTAATGTAATTTTAATTAATTGAAATAATTGTAAAGTTGATTTGGTTGATAGGGAATAAATTAAATGTTGTATTTAATGGTGAGATTGTAGGTAATTAATTGAAATTGGTTAATATAGAATGTGAAATCAGTGGTGTTGTAAGTAGTTATAATCTTTGTTTATGAGCAATAAATTTATAAATGTGATTAAACTACTTAAAAGTACCAATTGTTTTAATTTATTATTTAACCCATTGGATTTATTTGGAAAATCAATGTGAATATTAGTATGATTAAATATTGCAGTTAATATGAGTTAAGATGATAACTGTAGAATATGAATGTAATAAAATGTAAACTTATGTTAATTATGTTCATAAGATAATAGTGACTCAATAATAAGAGTGTAAATCAAAATAAAGGAATTTGATTGAAATTAAAATATAACTAACTGGGATTTTATTACAATTGAAATTGAACGCTGATAATTAGTGCAATATTTAAATGGTGGATTAACATGGAAAATTTAAGTTTAAAATATTATAAATTTCTATGCAATCAAGAATGTTAAATTTGTTAACTTTTAAATTTGAATTTGAAAGTGATATATTAATTTAGTAATAATTTATTTAATTAACGTGAAAATTAGCCATTTTAGCCACTATCTCGGATTTTGAAGAAACCAGTTTCATCGAATCAATAATAGTGAATTATTGTAGTATTTCAAGTTTCGTAGCGATTAGACTTATCATTTAATCGTGCAAGCTCGAAACGCGTAGAAATCAATTAAAGGAATTTAAATGAATATAATTTGATTTTAAAAGCTAACTTCTGAATATTATCGAATCGCGGTTTGAAAGTAATTCCATTGAATTTAAAAATATTGAAAACCTACATTTCGATATAGTGGATGACCCATTGTCGTTTCAGGAACGAAATGGGCTTTTCGGGTCGTTTTTATCATTTCGTTCCAAATTGATCTGTCCATCCATTTCTATTTCAGCTCTGCATATATATATATAGGGTGTTATAAACCCTAGAAGTCTTTTATTTTCTATTGTCTGTACCTATATTTCCTTCTTGTCTCCTCCTTATCAATGGCAGACAATCCGATCCTAATTCAAATTTCAAAATCAAATTCTAGAAATTCAAACTCTTCAAACCTTAGCAAGTTATATATCTTGGAAAGCTCTCAACGAGCGCAATCTACTGTTGCAATATATTTTTTAATTCGAGTAATAATTTGGCCAAAAATCATCGATTTATCCTCGACCCTTCATATTAGGTTTTCAATTTCAACGGCGGATCATCGACTGATCGACGATCGAAGGGTGCAGTGTTGTAGAGATCGACAAGCAGCACTCATTCATGTTGGTCATTCATGCTAAGGATCGCCAGAATCACCAGAACTTGGCTTATAATGGCGCGGCGGTGCAGTTTGACTGGAAGCATGAGGGTGGCCGCGACTTCATCAAGGGGCAGTGGAACAAAGGGAGTGTGGCGGCGTGCGTGGATCATCTGGCAGTGCCCAAGGCAGCGGCGATGAATGCATATAGGTGGTGGCTGAAGACATCCGTTCGATCTCGTGCGTGCTAGGTTTTCGTCGAGAGGAAAGTTAACAAATTTACCCTTGTTTTATATTTTATTTAAATTCAAATTTCATATGCTCTAACTATCATACCTTTTCCATACGAGCTCGGATTTGGGCGCGGTTTTGTCCGTCTGATCATATCGAAATTTCAAAAGACATGCTTGTTTGATTGAATTCTGAGACTGTTCAAATTTTGGGCTTTATTTTGATTTTAAATTAACGATACATCAAGGGTGAGTGACTTAACCCACTCACAAATACTAAACTATCTTATGTTAGTTAAATTTAATATATGATGTGATTAGAAATATTATTGTTTATTGTTTGGTTGTTTAATTTGACATTTTAATCAAAATTGAATTTTATTGAATTAAATTTCCATTTAAATTAATATTGAATTTCAATTGTTAATTAAATACCTAATAATGATAACCAGTTAACTATTGTGATTTACTGGCTTATTTGGGTGTTGATTGTGATGAATGTTTAATTGTTGACATTTTGGATGATTTGATGTTATGTTTATTTTATATGTTGTTATAACACTGCAAGTTCCCTCAGTTATTGTTTGGAAAATCACCATGGGTTGAAACAACACATACTCGAACGATCTTATAGAATAGGAAAAATCATTATGGGTTGAAATGATAAACCCAAGCGGTTTTTGGATTTGGAAAATTATGATTCGTGATAATGGTTGAAATGATATATATACGGAAATTTAAACTGCGGCTTGAATGATACATATCTGTATCATTGACCATATGGTAGAAAACTATATACGGACACCGTTGGTCAGTTTTAAATTATTTTCTATACAGTAATGTATGTTTGATTTATAATTTTGATTTTAAATTTAATTTAATGATTTTATTTAAATTTATATTTGGAATTTTTTTTATTTCATATGTTTTAAAATTTCAAATTATAAGTTAACATATGGTTTAAAAAATGTAATTTAAGATTTGAAACTTATAAATTTATTTGGTTTTTAAAATATATTTTAAATAGTTTAAAATTTAATTTAATAACTTAAAGGATTTATTTTAAAATTTATTTTAAAATTTAATTTGATAAAATAAATATATTTTTAGTTTAATATAATTTAGTATAATCAATATAGTTTTAATTTAATACAACAAAATATAGTTTTAATTTTATATATTGAATTTATTTTTAATCTAATATAATAAATATAGTTTTAATTTAATATAATAAATATAGTTTTGATTTAAGATAATAAATATAGACTTTTATAATAACTTTAAATATAAAGGATTTTGTAAAAAAAATTGTAAGGGATTTTATAAAAGGGTTTGTAAATGATTTTATAATGGATTTTATAAAAAGGATTTTATAAAGAATTTTTATAAAGGATTTTAAAATGGTTTTAAAAAGTAATTATAATTATTTTTGATGGGAAAGAATTCTAAACTGTTTTGGAATTTATAAATAGCTTTATAAATGATTCTAAAGCTTATAAATAGTTTATAAATGGTTTAGAAGAGATTTATATAAATTATTTTCGAAATTGATTGAAAGAAATCTTCCTCGGTATTTATGAATATATTTATACTTTTGGAAAAAGTATATGGATATCTTGATTTGAAAGTATGGATTATTTTTTGGATTTATTATATAAATGTTTTATAAAATGACCATAGTGTGAAAAATGTAACCGTTTGGTTGTTAAAGAGACCGGGGTCATATATTGTCATACTCTCTGCCAATGCCAAAACCACTTGAACAACTGTGCATGTGGTGGAGAATCCAAAACGAAGTAGGATAGTTTGGCGAACGCTACTGTATGAGGTATGAACATAGCCCTGACCCTCGGGTTGGCTCGAGATGACTAAAACAGAAGCAATTGACGGCCAAGTGAGTCGTTCCTCCGATCAGACATACTTTTTCTATACCATATCTGTTACTTTGTGAATTATTTGGTGGCCACCTTCGATTTTATTATAGAAGTTTGTTTCGAGGTGGGTTGTAGCTACGGCTTTGCATTACCACTAACCCAGAAGTGCAAATGGTAGAATCCTGTAACGACCCAGAATTTTGGTTAATTGAAATTGAAATATTTAAATGATTGTAAATATTTCAAAGTTAAATTTTATAGATTTAATTACTTGAGTTTCAAATATAATGATTTATTGGGTAATTTAATTGTTGAATTTAATAATTGAAAATCATTTAAATAATTCAAATCTTGGATTTTATTTGAATAAAAATGATTGTAAGTCTTATTTAAATCTATTAATAATAATAAAATTTTAAATTTGATTTAAAAGTGATTTAGCTAATTTTGAAAATAACTCGTTCTAGTTAACATATAAAAGTAGTCTTTCGGACACAGTCTCGGATTTCGACGAAATCAGTGTCATTAGGTCCCTAATAATGAACTATTTTACGCCGCCCAATTCTATAGCTATCAGATGCACCGTTCGGTTGTACAGGATAGAAACCCATGGAAATTAATATTAAAGATTTAACATAATAATTGGGTTCAAAAAGTTATCTTTTGCATATAATTAATTCGGCCTTGAAATTGGTTCCATTGCGTTCGGAATAGCGGTATAACATTAGGAACGCCAGGCAACATGCCTCGATCGGTGTTCGGAATAAAATATCTAGATAATTTGGAATTTTAAATATTTTTTTTTTCTTCATTCGCATCAGCCGCTATTCCATCTCATCAACCACCCTATATCCTGTACGAGCCTACACCTATTTCATTTATAAGTAGCATATTCCATGAGAAATCATTCACATTCGTTGTTCGTCCCTAATAACAAATTTAAACGCTTCATCCAACGACCGAGGGTCATCGCACCGCTAGATGAAGTATCACGGCTTGTCGTCAACTGAGAACTTAGTCGTGAGGAGGAGGGGAAGTCAATGAACATTGGATATATGGAAGTTGCCTCTGGTGGTCGGAATTTAGAGATGAATGGTGAAGTTTGGATTGGATTTTCCGACGAATTGGTGGAGCATTTGATGATGGGACTTGAAGGAAGATTGTAGGGGGAACAAGAGCGATGTACGGCTGGAGTTTGGTGGCAAATGGAGTGGCGTGGCAACGGAAGTTTGGATTTGAATACGCATGACTTTTGTGGGGTTTTAGGGGACGACGACGTCGAGTGGTCGCGATGGTGAGGTGGGGTCGCGGCGAGGGTTATTGGCCTGAGATGGCGTGGGGAAGGCTGGAATCATTGGCGGCCTGAAGGGTTCGAATGCAAGAGAAGAAGGGAAGGGGAAGCGGGTCGGGTGTGTTAGTTTTAGGCCAGGCTTGTTGTTATTTGGGTAAAGAGGATTTGTTAATTTATACAATTTATTGTTTAAAATTTAATCATTAACTTGTAAATTTAATAAATTGTTCATATTAGGTCCGATGAAGAGACGGTCAGTCACAGTGGATTTGTATCAACGATATCTGCATTTCAAAATCTATTTGGTTGAATTTAGAGCTATGAAAATTTGGGCTAAAATCGGTCGTCGTCCAGTTTTAGTTACAAACCAGACCATTTCGGCGACGGTAGAAATTTCGATGAGTAAATCTCTATCATTTTGTATTGCTGGTTATAATTTAAAATGTTAAACCATTTTTGAATTGATAAATTATTATCAATTGGATGTTATATTATATATATTAGTAGTTTGATATATTTCCCGCCAATTGGAGCGGATGAGACATTATGCCTCGCATAATAGCGGATGACCCTTTTTATTGCGATATCCCTCCTCGAAGCGGTGATTCTATTTTTTTAATAATATGACATCTGTGGTTATAGGTAAATAGGTTGGAGGGATCCAATTGGATTCCTCAAATGTTGATTTTAATTTCATGTATAGTGATATATGATGTGTGAGTAATCAGTTATAGATTATGTTATGATTTGACTTATTGGATGCTATAGTAGCACTAGCCTTAATTTTGGTATTATAAATACCATGAATAATATTTTGAATTTTAAAAAGGGAATTTAGAGGAGATTTTGGAAATGGAAATATTTATATTGAATTTTGGGATTTATTTAAAAGGGAATTGAATTGGATAAAATAAATGATTGGATTTAGATATTTATTTAGCTATTCCATAAAGTGGTTTCAAATAGAGAATATCAAATTGAGTATTTTAAGCAATAGATTTTTAAATAAGATTTTTAAAATACGAAATGAAAGTCCAAATTGGGATTTGAATGGTTTTTGGAATATAGTTTGGATTATTTAAGAAATAGATTTATAAATGGAAATTTAATTAGAAATCGATTTATAAATGGAGTTGTTTAATATGAATATGTTATTAACAGAGAAATGAGAGTTGAGTTTATAAATGATGTTATAAATAAGTGGAATGATTATCATTTGATAAACTGGAAATATAAATTCACAATGAGAATTTAAAATGAGATATGGAAATCGACATAGAAATAAATAGTAAATTCTATTTTGGAATTTGGGAATAATTAAGGAAATGTAATCGATTTGTGATAAATCAAGAGAGATTTACAAGCATTAAAATGGGAATGTTTAATTTTAAAAGTGTCTTTCCATAAGAAGTTAAGGTTTTTTAGAAAAGGATTTTTATTTATTAAACTATTAAAAGCTATTAATTAGATTAAAATATTTCAGAAGTTAGTTATCTAAATATTCAAATTTGTTGAAATGAATTCTAAATTTTATAAATAATTTTATAAATCGATTAGCAATTTTATAAATGAATTGGAATTAGTTGTTGACGTTATTTAAAAGTGCTTTGATATTTTAAATAATTATTTAACCATGTTTTTGTAATTTATTATTACATGTATATAGTTTAAAACTAAGTGATTACAATTTATTTATAAATGCTCTCGAGATTTGTGAATCGGGTTTTATTTAATTAATGTGATTTTATAAAAAAAAATCTTATAATGGAATTCAGGAACTTAAGAGAATTTGAGAAAAAGGAAATTTCCAAATTGTTTAGATACTGGAACTTCAAAAATGAATCTGAATTCATTAAAGGAGTTATAAATTGTTAGCTGGATTATAAATAAGTATAATCAATCATTTTTGGAAATTTCAAAGGAAATTAATAAAAATTCTGAGATTTATGAGATAAGTATGGAATATTTCTTAAGTATGGATATTAGAAATGATTTTGGGAAAAGACTTATAATATTTTCCTAAGTATTAGAATTAAAGATTTAGAGATATTTTATGATGAAATGATTTATATAGAAATATTTTTTCCTAAGTAATGAATTATAAATTGGATTTGGAAATATCTGTAAGTGTTGATATACATTAAAATATCCTGTTATGGATTTAAGTATTTGAAATCATTTTCAAATTTTGAAATACTGGGAGGGATTTGAATGTGTGTGTGTGTATATATATAAAGATATTTTGAAATAAATGTTTGAAAGATTTATAATATGGACCTAATGACTGCTTATGTATGTAATTTGATAGCTAAATAATCGACTATATCAATCTGGCCAATTTCGTTGATCGTTTCAAAGATACCGAGATCGGATTTAATTATCCGAAAACCACTTTGATCCGATTTGACCGTTTTGAATTGTGATACCATGAAGATAATAAAGATGGTGATTTTAGAGATTCGGTTTGTTCAGACCCGGAAATAAATTGTCTGGATGAATTCTATCAGCACACTGCCATTGGAGGGCAACGAACATTCTGAGTGTAAATTTCTTGAATGGTAATCGTAGCCTCAAGCCTCATCAACCGGGAATGATTGAAAATCAAGGAAGATGTAGCAAAGCTAAGTGGGTCACACGTATTAGGTATGTTGCCACCTTTCTAAATACCCTACATCCACATATGTATGGATTGGTTGTGCATAAGATCTCAAAAGGGTTGCAAAGCAACCGGGGTAATGACATATTAGATACTATCTAGTAAGGGGTAGGCTGGTCTTCTGTTGGCAGGGATCGATAGGTTTGATGTTGATGCATTTTCTAGACATGTACGGTGATAGGTGGTACCTCGGTGCCTAGTCATTGTATGGAATCCATTCTCTAATAAACGCCATACTGTTTTGATTGTGCCCAACTATGTTGAAATGTGAGATGCAAGCATCTCAGCTATTTTAATAAGTATTTGTACTTAGACACTATTATAATATCATAAGATTTTTACATAAAAGTGTTTTGGTTATCGTAAGGTAAAAACCCGTCGTGTTTATGTGTGACGTGGTCTTACGAGATACCCTTGATTTCAAAGATTTTCTTATTACTTAAAAATCCAATTAGGTGTGTTTTCTCATGCTGGTTTCTAGACTGACTCGAGTATTATTTTATTATAATGCTTGGGTCAGACCGAATATATTACAGATTCTTTGGATGCTTGGAGCTTCAAGAGATGAGTTGGAGGCCCAAAGACATATTCACATAGATGACTATTTTTCGCTGTATTCATTGTTGTGTTTATCAAAAATTGTAAGGATGGTCTGCTATAACTGTCCAGGCTGAGATTGTTAGTATACTCTGATGGATGTTTGTATATATACAGTTTTATTTTGTGTAAAGATTTATGGTATATTACAGATTATTCATTCCACTATGAGATTTTACGTTGTTTAGTTTTCTCCTTATCTTCTTCCTTCTTTCTTTTCCCCTAATTATCCGGTCTTTTGGCATTCGATTGCTCGACATGTGATACAGTGGATGTATTAGTGTTGATTTTCGAGGATCAAAAATCCTGGCCGTTACAACTGGTATCAGAGTTGAAGGTTAAGTGAGAACCTTGACTTTGGTAGGATAACTCATTAGAGATAAGGTCAGTAGCACCCTAGAACTGACCCTAGAATGAGTTTGATTGTGTGTGTGTGTGTGTATATATATACATGTGCGTGTATTTGTTAGTGATATAGAATTGTTTTATATGTGTTGGTTGATCTATTGACTGACTTATGAATTTTGGTCAGTACGAGTAATTAATATTATTGATAAGGATCTATAAACACTTGAACAGAACAAATTGACATGGTATTGTTTTGAAATATGGTAAATGAGATAATTTTACCAGGATTATATTTTATTTATAAAGAAATAATTTTTAAGAAATTATTATTATCTGGTGCGCTTGGATGTTAGAGAATGATAATATTTGATTATCATTTGTTGTTATTATGTTCTAATAAAGTAGTTAATATTTAATGTAAGCAAGACTAACGATTAAGAAATTATTTATATAACCACATGGAATTATAGTTTATAAATGTGATGTATAAATTAAAAGGAAATTTCAGAAGCATATTTTAAGTATGATTTATTAAAAGGATTTAAAAGTTGGGAAATCGAGAATTTTAATTCCATTAGTTTTGGAAATGATTTTTTCAAAAGTTTTGGGAAATAATAGTATTATTTGGAAAATATTTTTAGATGGAAATATTTTTAAAAGGAGTAGAAAGCATTGAACTCGCTTTGGTCGCTGGAAAATAAATTCGGTGATGACTACAACATCATCGATCTTCAATTTTGAGTTTCCAAGGGAGAAATTGCTACCAATTGGAGCTTTGTTTGGTAAAACTGGTTTTGATTTTGAAAATCCATAAGAATGATTTGATATACTAAGGGATTTTATGTGTGTGTGTATATATATACATATATACATATATATATGCTTTCAAAAATTATTTGAAGTACTTTAGAACAAGAAGTTTAAACTCTGGGATTTTCATTTTAAATGTTTTATTGAGAATATGAGAAAATAGGTTTGATTGCTTATAAAATTTGGAGAATAGCAAGTTATGGCAATGCTTTAAATTACTGAGTATGTATGTAAGAAAAGTAAAAATATGAAATTGAATTAGGAATGAAATTTACCTTAACTAGTTAAATAAAGTGAATTTCATAAATTTAGCCTAAGTTAGATTAAATGAAATAATTTTTGAAAATGGAATTGATTGAGGTTTTAAATAAATTAATAGAATGAGCTAATTAAATTAATTTGTGAGTGAATATGGTTTTGGGACATCGTTGAAATATTGAAATTTAACAATGAAATTGAGTGAAATAAAATTGGATTTGATATAAAATGGATATAGACTTAGGTTGTATAAAATGTTTTAAAATGAACTTAAGTAAACAACTTCTATGTAATGATGTTTAAGTGATCATAGTATTAAGGAATATACTATGTAAAGAAGTGAATGTGAGTAAGTAAGAGAATGTGAATGGTGATTGTAAATAAGTGAATGTATATGAAATGAAGGTAAATAAAAGGAATTTGGTGTAGCTAAGAATCAATCTAAATAAATACGTAAGTTGTATGTATATTGTTTTATTCGCAAAACTGTTTGATCCGCATTCGAGCATAGAATTTCAAGAAAATTTATATCGATCCGAGTTAAGATTTTTCACTCGATTCTCGACGGTGAACACTGGATATGAATTTGATTCTGGAATTCTCTATCATAATATATGGCTATGCAAGGAGAGTGACGGGTTCTAATCACGGAACTAGATCTAAGTCCGCATTAGAGTGGTCATGTGTTCGATGCTAGTTTCGAAGTGAAATTGTGTGATCGAGCGAGCAATCAAATCGGATATTGCGTACGGATGATATATATACATCGTACGGTTTTAGCAAAGCAAATGTTGGAAATTGGAAATGCTAAATAGTATTATTATGAACTATATGATTGAATATCATGGGTAAATAAAATGAAGGTATATAAAAGCAAGAGTTAATTTGATGCCTTTAATACCATAAGTAAAACTGGGTTATTCGACTAAAAGGTACGTATTTTAATTATTATTTGAATTTGATGGTTTTATGATTGAGCCACTTGGCTTTATTTCTTTTGTTGATTTGGGCCCATAGCGGCGATTTGTAATTGTTCAAATCTCGCCGCATAAATGAGACGTTGACGAAATTTTTCAAAAATCTAAAGAGTTAGAAAATTTGATGAATATTTTTATAACTAAAAATTGATTTTGAGTTATAACCTGAAATGATTGAATGGATAATATTACTTGGAACATGTGGATGAATTTGGGAACTTGGTAGAAGAAATAACAAGGTTCCAACAAATTGATTTTGGGAAGTTTACTAATTTGTTTTCGGAAAAAATAGGTTTGGGCATTTTTCCAACCTTGGCATTTTCGACGATGAAATTCTTTTAAGAGGGGAAGAATGTAACGACCCAAAATTCTATTTAATTGAAATTAAAATATTTAATTGATTTTAAATATTTAAAATTTAATTTTTATAGATTTAATAACTTGAATTTCAAATATAACGATTTATTGGGTAACTTAACTGTTGAGTTTAATAATTGAAAACCGTTTGAATAATTAAAGTCTTGAGTTTTATTTGGATAAAAATGATTTAAATTATTATCTAAATTCTACTAATAAGAATGAAGATAATAAAATTTTAAATTTGATTTAAAAGTGATCTAGCAATTTTGAAAATAACCCGTTTTGATTAACATATAAAAATAGCCTTCCAGGGCATAGTCTCAGATTTCGACGAAACCAGTGTCAATGGGTCCATAATAATGAATAATTTGACGCGTCAAATTTTATAGCGATCAGATGCACCGTTTGGTCGTACGCGATAGAAACATGTTCAAATTAATATTGAAGATTTGATATAATGATTGGGTTCAAAAAGCTATCTTCTGCATATGATCGAATTAGGCCTCGAAACTTGTTCCATTGCGTTTGAAATAGGGGTATAACATTTGAAACGCCGGGCGGTACGCCTCGATCGACTATCTAGATATTTTGGAATTTTAAATGTATATATTTTCTTCATTCACATCAACCGCTATTGCATCAGGTCAGCCACCCTATATCATGTACGAGTCTACACCTATTTCATTTATAAGCAGCGTATTCCTTGAGAAATCATTCATGTTCGTTGTTCGCCCCAATAACACATTCAAATGCACCATTCAACAATCAAGGGTCATTGGCGCCGCCAGAGGAAGTATCAGGGCTTGTCGTCAACTGAGAACTTGATCATGAGGAGGAGGGGAAGTCAGTGAATGGTGGAGATGTGGCGCAGTTGCTTCTGGGGCTGGAATTTGGAGATGAACGATGAAGTTTGGATTGGGTTTTCCGATGATTTGGTGGAGCGTTTGATGATGGAACCTTAAGGAAGATTGTAAGGGGGAGTAAGGGCGATTTACGACCGGAGTTTGGTTGCAAATGGAGTGGCATGACAGCGGCAGTTTGGGTTTGAGTAGACGCGACTTTTATGGGGTTTTAGGGGATGTCGGCGTCGACCTGGGCGGTCGCAATGGTGGCTTCGAGTCAGGCGAGGTCAGGGGATGTCATGTGGAGTCACTGCGAGGGCTGTTGGCCTGAGGTGATGTGAGGAAGGCTGGAGTCATTGGCGGCCTGAAGGGTTCGAACATGAGAGCAGAAGGGAAGGGGAAGCGGGTTGGGTGTTTTAGTTTTCTGTCGGGCTTGTTGTTATTTGGCAAAGAGGATTTGTTAATCTATATAATTTTTTGTTTAAAATTTAATCGTTAGCTTGTAAATTAATAAATTGTTCGTATTAGGTGCGACTGAGACATCGTCAGTCCCAGTGGATTCGTATCAACAGTATCTACATTTCAGAATCTGTTTGGTTGAAGTTAGAGCAGTGGAAATTTAGGCTAAAATCAGACGTCGTTCGGTTTTAGTTCCAAGCCGGAATGCTTCGGCGTTGGCAAAAATTTCAATGAGTGAATCTCGCTCATTTTGGATTGCTGGTTATAATTTAAAATGTTAAATTATTTATTGATTGATTGGATGAATTGATAAATTATTATCAATTGGATGTTATATTATATATATTAGTATTTATATTTGTAGTTGGATATATTCCCCACTGATTGAAGCGGATGAGACACTATGCACCTCGCATAATAGCAAATAACCCTTTTATTGTGATATCCCACCTCGAAGTGATGATTTTATTTTTGTGATAAAATGACATCTATTTTTGTAAAGAAACGGGTTGGAGGGATCCAACTGGATCCCTTAAAAATGTTGATTTTAATTTCATATATAGTGATATATAGGATGTGTGTGAATAATCTATTATAGATTATGTTATGATTTGACTTATTGGATGCTATGGTAGTACTGGCCTTACTTTTGGTTTTATAAACACCATAAATAATATTTTGAATTTTAAAAAGTAAATTCAAATTCCATTTGGAAATGAAAATATTTATATTGAATTTTGGGATTTGTTTAAAAAGGAATTGAATTGGATAAAATAAATGATTGGATTTGGATATTTATTTAGATATTCCATAAAGTGGTTTCAAATAGTGAATCTCAAATTGAGGATTTTAAATAATAGAATTTTAAATGGGATTTTTAAAATACGAAATGGAAGTCGAAATTGAGATTTGAATGGTTTTTGGAAAATAGTTTGGATTATTTAAGAAATAGATTAATAAATGGAAATTTAATTATAAATCTATTTATAAATGAAGTTGTTTATTATGAATCTATTAGTAACAGAGAAATAAGAGTTGAATTTATAAACTATGTTATAAATTAGTGGAATGATTACCATCTAATAAATTTGAAATATAAATTCACAGCGTGAATTTAAAATGAGGCATGGAAATCGGCTTAGAAAGAAATAGTAAATTTTATTTTGGAAATTGGGAATAGTTATGAATTGGAAATGTGAATCAATTTGTGATAAATCAAGAGTGATTTATAAGTATTAAAATGGGTATGTTGAATTTTAAAAATGGACTTTCATAAGAAGTTGAGGTTCTTTTTAGAAAAGGATTTTTTTTATTATACTATGTAGTTTTAAAAACTATTAATTAGACTAAAATATTTCAGAAGTAAGTTATCTAAATATTTAAATTTGTTGAAATGAGTTCTAAGTTTTATAAACAAGTTTTTCAAATCTATTAGAAATTTTACGAATGAATCTGAATTAGCTATTGATGTTATTTTAAATGTGCTTTGACATTTTAAATAATTATTACCATGTTAAATTTATTATTCTATGTATATAGTTTAAAAGCAAGCGATTGCAATTTATCCATAAATGCTCTCGAGATTTATGAACCGGGTTTTATTTAATGGATGTTATTTTATATAAAAAATCTTATAATGGAATTCGAGAACTTAAGAGAATTTGAGAAAAGGGGAATTTCCAAATTGTTTAGATTCGGGAAATTCAAAAATGAATCTGAATAGGTTAAAGGAGTTATAAATTATTAGTTGGATTATAAAGTATAATCGATTATTTTTGTAAACTTTAAAATAAATTAACAAAAATTTTGGAGACTTATGAGATAAGTACGGAATATTTCCTAAGTATGGATATTAGAAATGATTTTGGGAAAAAGACTTATAATAT
This sequence comes from Allium cepa, assembly GCA_030765085.1. Lineage (NCBI taxonomy): Eukaryota > Viridiplantae > Streptophyta > Magnoliopsida > Asparagales > Amaryllidaceae > Allium > Allium cepa. Next base: position 280,808,163 of record CM060937.1, on the reverse strand, counting down.
TTTCCTAAGTATTGGAATTAAAGGTTTGGAGATATTTAGCGACGAAATGATTTATATAGAAATATTTGTTTTCTAATTAATGAATTTTAAGTTGGATTTGGAAATATTTCTAAGTTTTGATATGGGTTGAAATATCATATTATGGATTTAAGTATTTGAAATCATTTTCAAATATTTAAATACTGGGAGAGATTTGAATATATATCTTTGTAAAGATATTTTGAAATAAATGTTTGAAAGATTTTTAATATAGGCTTAGTGGATGCTTATGTGTGTAATTTGATAGTTAAATAACCGACTATCAAAATATGGCCAATTTTGTTGATCGTTTCAAAGACAGGGATCGGATTTAATTATCCAAAAACCACTTCGATCAGATTTGAGCATTGCAAATTGTGATATCATGAAAATAATGAAGATGGTGATTTTAGAGATTCGGTTTGTTCAAACCCAGAAAAAAATTGTATGGATGAATGCTATCAGCACATTGCCATTGGAGGGAAATGAGCATTCTAAGTGTAAATTTCTTGAAAGGTAATTGTAGCCTCAAGCCTCATCAACCGGGAATGACTGAAAATCAGAAAATATGCAGCAAGGCTAAGTGGGTCGCACCCATTAGGGTATGTTGTCACCTTTCTAGATACCCTACATCTACATATTTATGGATTGGTTGTGCGTGAGATCTCAAAAGGGTTGCAAAGCAACCAGGGTGATGACATATTTGGTAATATCTAGTAAGGGGTAGACCGGTCTTGTGTTGGCAGGGATCGAAAGGTTCGATGTCGGTATATTTTCTAGACGTGTGCCGTGATAGGTGGTACCTCAGTACCTAGTCATTTATGGATTCCATTCTCCAGTAAGCGCCGTACGCATTTTATTGTGCCCAATTATGTTGAAATGTGAGATGAAATCATTTAAGCTATTTTATTAAGTATTTGTACTTAGACACTATTATAAAATCACAGAATTTTTATATAAAAGTGTTTTGGTTATCGTAAGGTAAAACCCATTGTGCTTATGTGTGACGTAGTCTTACGAGATACCCTTGATTTCAAAGATTTTATTATAACTTAAAAATCCAATTGGCTATGTTTTCTCACATTGGTTTTCAGACTGACTTGGGTATTATTTTATTATAATGCTCGGGTCATACCGAGTATATTACAGATTGGTTCGGATGCTTGGAGCTTCAGAAGATGAGTTGGAGGCCCAAAGACGTATTCGCGTAGATGGTTATTTTCCGATATATTCGTTGTTGTGTTTATCAACAACTGTGAGGACAGACTGTTATAACTGTCTAGGTTGAGATATGTTAGTATACTCAATGGATGTCTGTATACACATATATTACAGTTTTGTTTTGTGTAAAGATTTATGGTATATTACAGATTATTTGTTCCACTGTGAGATTCTTTGTTGTTTATTTTTCTCCTTATCTTCTTCCTTCTTTCATTTTCCCCTAACAATCGGGTATTTCGGCATTCATTTGCTCAGAATGTGTTATAGTGGACCTATCAGTCACAATTTTCGAGGGTCGAAAATCCCAGTCGTTAAAAATCCTACCTTGGCATTACCTTGTCGTGCCTTGTCATCTGCCTTATCGAGCCCACTATGATTTTGGTTTGTGTTGTACCTATGGAGTGCTCCTTGATTTCCCACCAGTTTACGGTTGAGTTTACATTGCTGTATAGGCTACATCATAATATAAAATGTGTTATGGGGGATGTGGGTAACGCCTTAACGCTATTTTGATACTTTACTTTACTGTAGACATATTATAATAGAGTATTGTATTATGTATGTAAATAGTTTAACGGATCCTTAGGAGATGGAATCTTGAACACTCTTAACTTATTACATGCACGTTATACACTGGATAGGAGATGTAAAATCCCATAAACATCTCTGAAGCTATTACATTCGTATTATTTATGTTGATATAACTTACATAAGACCTTTTAGTTCTGATTTGAGTGTTTTTTCTTTTCATTACGCTCAGGTTAGTCTGAGCTTTTGAGTGTGAAGGCCTTATTTCCAAAGGATGAAGATGGAGTTTAGTATTATTATTATTCCACTATATAATGTTGTTCCGCTGCATTATTTATTTATTCCTGCTGTATGTATAACTCTGATTGTATTGTAAAAGCGTAATCAAATGTATTTGTAAAACAGCTTCGTGAACTGTTTTTTTAATTATTATATTTTTTCATTCCATTGTGAGATTCTATGTTTTGTTTTTTCCTTTCTATTATTTTTTTATTTACCTCATTAACAATCCTTCCTTTTGAGCGGTTTAAGTTTGACATGTATGGTTTATTTTCGATTCAAACCATGTAAAAAAACTTGATCATTACAGTGGTCAACATGAAAATTGCAGGAAATTATTATATCTACAGTTTCAAAAAGAATCATTCAATTTGGATTAGTTTTGAGTGGGATATGGTCAAAAGAAACGAAGATGTTCTCGGGTTCTAAAAATTTGCCCCAGAAATGCCTTTTAAAGAATTGCATTTTTTACCATAGTAGCTCCATGATTTTGAAGAAGTGATCAAAATGAAAATTATAACCAACTCAATTTTAAAAGAAGAATTTCTTGATTTGGATTTGTCTGAGGAAGTTATGACAAAGAGAATAATGTGCATTCTCGAGTTCCAAAACTCTAGGTCGAGAATGAGTATTAAAGAATCGAAATTTTGACTAGCTATTCTCTTGTTTGGAAGAAGTGATGTAAAGAAAATTATAGCCAATTTAATTCTCTGCACTTTGAAAAAAAATATGATTTGGAGCCAGGAAGAGAAAGTTATGGCTGGTTGAAGTGGATGATTAAAGAGTGGGGAGGTGTTTATAGCCTTATGTTTATACAAAATATCCCACATCATATTCTTCATTCTCCACCACCATGTGCCCTATTTCCATCCACCATCTTTGCTGCAAACATTCACCATCATCACCCCCTATATGTGTGTGCTCAAGTGTGAACTTTGATGTGAGATGATTGACGTAAAGAAAGCTTAAGGGTTAAGCATCTAAAATATCTTGGATTTTTCTTACATATGCTTATATATATAAATGTGTATGTTTATTTGTATGTGTATAAGTGTTCATGTGTGCATGTGACATGTATATACATGTTCATGTATGTGCACAAGAGAGCTAATAACGTTTCGATGACTTCGACCATTTTAGAGATGTTCATTGATAAAACGGGTTTCGACCATTTTATCGGTATATTTCCAAAGTAAATATTTTTGCAAATATTTATCAAAAATAGGTTCATTATTATCATTCATTTCACAAAACTTTATTATTTATTGAAAATTATCCATATTTGAATATTTAAAATAAATTAAATATCCCTAATCAAAGTGAAAATTTTTGGATGGTTATATACTTCCCTGCTTAGAAGAATTTCGTCCCCAAAATTACCCAAAATAAAAACCCAAAGGTTTTGCCAAAATATTTATTATTAAACTTACACCCATACGATGTACATTGATCATCCGCATAAAATATCTGATTCGATCTTCTATTCGAATTCACAATTTTACTTCCAAACTAGTGTTGATCCCTTGATCCTTTAGTGCATACTTTGACCAGGCTTACTGATCAGAGCTTCAGTTTTTCCTTGCATAGTTCTCAACTATGATAGAAAACTCAAGTATCCAACCACAAACCCTCATCAATGTTCGTTATCAAGAATCGAGTGATAAATTCTTTTCGGACCATTGTAAACACCTCAAAGCTCTATTCTTGAATCTTAGATCAAATTATGCGATGAAATAATCCACATAATTCATATGAATTTAATAATCTTTCAAAATATTTTTGAAAACATTTCATAAAACTTGCATTTTTTATTTAAACATGTTTATAAAGATGCTTCTTCATATCTATCTATCTACTAATATTTTTAATGAATTATTCAGGTTAAAGATAACTTATTGTTAATCTGCCTTTTGATAAAGCAGTACACAGGCGGATTTAACCCAACAGACATCATGATCATCATGGCGATAGGCCTGGAGAAATGGTTACCAAGCTCAAAGATCAGCTATAAACGAACTATGGATGATTGTCAACCGAATTTGGATTGAATCCATAATTATTGTCCTAATCAAGTTGAAATTGGTATGAAGTGATAAGGAAGGCCTTATGATGCTATATTTCAAATTTCAAGTAAATCGGAGTTCATATGTTAGAGTTATGGGCAAAAGAAGAGGGATCGGTTCATATTCAGCTCAACAACACAACTCAACGATGACCGCTCCATAACTCAACAAACACAGGTGGATTGAAGTGAAACTTTGGAAACAAGAAGAGGGGACCCAAGGGAGTCTACACTAGGGATCTCATGGCATTCGGAGAAGTTGAAAGGATGAACATCTGTCCCTCAATAGGGATTGGCACCTATCCCTCTTAGGGATCAGCTAAGCCCAACTTCATAACATACATCGATCAATATCTCAACATCTACATATGAAACTGAGATGAAACTTGGAGGATAAGCTAACTAGAACATGTGGAACAACTCGTAGGAATGCATAGCATTTTGAGCAAGTTGGATGGATTGGTACCTATCCCTTCATAGGGATCAGCTATAATCAGCCTCAACACCATATTGCGACAGAGATCGGTCAATAACTCGAGTTCTACTAATTCAATTGGCATGAAACTTGAAGGCTATATATAATATAACATGGAAAAGCTCCCTTAGGGATCACATGTAACTTGAAGAAGAATGGAGGGATTGGCAAAAAACAGAATTCAAGCAACGCCACCTCACAGAAAACGCGATATCTCATAAACTGTAAGTTGAAATAGCACGAAATTTGGCGGGCAAGTAGCTATCATGGAGAGCCCCCCCCCACCCCAAGAGGGATTTCACCCCAGTTGGACTCAAAATAGGGATCAATACCGATCCCTATTGTGGACCCAATGGGCCTGGAAATTTTTAGGTGGTTGTAGCATCCCTATCTTGAGGCCCGAAGCTAAGCGCTATAGATGCTGCAGTAATCCATGGTATTAACTTTCGGTGACAAACTACGGTAATGTTAATGGTGTCCATAATATCAGAAGCACATGACTTTGAAACTGAATCATATATTTAAAACAAATAACTTTACCGATTACATTGCAAAATCATGTTTCATATTCCATTACATAATCCCAAACGTTTCCTAGGTTTTTATCAAATATAATTATTAGAATATACGCCAATAGCGACATATGAAGATGCTTATTGGATGATATGAGTACTAAATAGGCAATCAGTCTTAATACAACAAAGTTAAAATAAAACCAAACCACTCGTAAATATAGCTACCATCGCCTCCATCACGCATTCGGAAGCTTTATTCGTCCAACCTACTAAAACTGAAAAACCTTAAAATTCAATCTACTCAAATTGAATTTCAAGCACTCGAGAGTTTAAGGGAAAAACATAAAATTTGAGTCAGACATAAAGCCTGGTGTGAATAATACTATAGACCTCGATTTACTGATATTGAGTGAGACCACGCCGCTTAGCTGAACAGGTTTCCTCTCACTAATATTCTTTTAAAACATATCTTTTTGCAAATCAATGTCCTTCAATCAAACTGATTAAGGCAAGAATAACAATTTCATATATGCATATAAATCGACTAATCAATGGACTATCTGCCCTAAAATAAGTTTTCTTGGCTAACTATTAACCTTTGGCTTACTCGGGCCTGCCAGCCACAATCAATTATCTAACATCTATTAAACACACTTCTGGGCTGACTGCCCTTTACTATCTTCTTCTAGGGTCACCTAATCCTAATGGTTTTGTAGGCTCACCAATAACATATCCTCCTTTTTGTATATTCCTTTCTATGTGTACCATCAATTAAGTCTTACCTGTGACTAAGCCCTACACACTGGAATTTTAGACTAAATTAGCTAGGGGCTATAGCTAATGTATGGGGTGCGACTCTATGCGGTCTGAGCTATCGAGAGCATAGGCAATCACTTCACTTGTTTGCATTAACACAACTCCTAACCCTATCCCACATGCATCCGTATACACTACTAAGTCCTGATTCCCTTCTGAAACAACTAACACAGGTGCATTAGTCAATATGTGTCTCAGCTTCTAGAATGAATTCTCACACTTACCAGTCCAGACGAAGTTCACATCTTTCGGAGTTAGCTTAGTCATCGATGCCGTTATCCGCGAGAAATCCTTAATGAATCTTCGATAGTAACCAGCTAATCCAAGAAAACATTTTATCTCAATCACTGTCTCGGGTCTCTTCCAATTATTCACCACCTCAATCTTTGCTGGATCTACAGATAAACCTTTATCTCAGACTACATGACCAAGAAACTTCACTTCCTTCTTCCTAAAATGACACTTCAAAAATTTCGCTTTCAATTGGTTTTGCCTCAACGTCTCAAGCACCACTCTAAGATGAACTTCATGCTCTCTTCCATCTTTAGAGTATATCAAAATGTCTTCTATAAATACCAACATGAATCTATCCAAGTGCTCTTGGAAAATTCGATTCATCAAATCTACGAAGAATGCTGGCACATTAATCAGTCCGAGCGACATCACTAACCATTCGTATGATCCGTATCTAGTTCAAAACGTCGTCAAAGGAATACTATCCTCTGCCACTCTAAGATAATGGAACCCTGTTGCTAAATCCAACCGGGAAAATACTCTGGCTCTACTCAACTGGTCGAACAAATTGTCAGTTCTAGGTAACAGATATCGTTTCTTTATCGTGTTCTTATTCAATTTACATAATCGATACATAACCTTAACGATCCATTCGGCTTCTTTACAAACACTGTGGTTTCTCCCCAAGGCAAACTACTTGGTTTGATAAAAAAAATTCCTTTCAAATCTACCAACTGCACCTTCAGTATCTCGATAGGTATCATTCTACTTGGCGGTCTACTTACTGGTTTTGCTCCAAGCACTAAATCTATCCGAAACTTAATGGATTGTTTCGGTGGTAGTCCTACTACAGGATTAAAGACATTTACGAATTCTCTAACAATGAAAACTCAATTCAACTCGTCTTCGGCCTCTATAACATCCAACAAAGTATTAATTTCAAAACTAGGGTTTCCTACGGAGTATACTATCCGATCACTACAATCAGGATGTCTAAGTGATAATTTCCTATCATGGAAAAATATCCTAGCATCGTATTTACTTAACCAATCCATACCCAAAATAATTCTAGACCCTACGGAATCAAACACGTGCAAACTGCAAACAAACACATGATCTAACAATTCAAACTCTAAGTGGTCACATCTCATCTCAAGAGTCACATACCCTCATATCGGATTTGCAACCCTTAAGGAAGTAAGTAGGTATGAGGTTTTTAGGTTAAGCTTATCAACTAAGCAATGAGACATAAAAGAATGTGATGCATCAATATCAAATAGAACTCTAACCGATACACCATGAATCAAAAGTGTACCTCCCAATGTAGCTTTCCCTTTCTCCTCTGTTGTTGGTCTCGAGATAGCTAGTTCCAATGCAAACATCTTGCCTTTTCCATCTTTGGTTGGCTCCTTATACCGGTTCATATAGTGTCCGATCTGATCACAATTGAAACACCTTACTCCTTTCTTTTCAGCAACCTTCTTTCCCTTGCCTATTCAGCACTCATGAGCATAGTGTCCCTTCTTATCACACTTATAACAGACAACTTTTGCCTTCCCTTTATTAGCAGCTCCACCCTTTTGAACTCCTTTCTTGTGGAAAAACTTCCTTTTCAGTTCTTCCCTCCTGGAGCTTCCTTTGATTTATTTCCTTCAAGCAAAGCAAGCATCTCTTCCTCTCTTAAAGCCATCTTAACAACAACATCGCACGGATCTCTAATATTTGGTAATGTAGCCTTAGCAAGCTATGGCTTCAACCCACAAATGAACTTCTCATTCTACTTAATAATGGTATCAACCATAGCATACCCGTACCTTGCCAATCCTCAAATCTGGTTGCATACACAAGCACTGTCATATCTCCCTACTCCAACTCAGTAGACTTCCTAAGTAGAGTAGACTTAGCAATCTCCGACATAAATCTTTCTTCAAACCTCCTCCTGAACTCAGCCAAGTCATACTCTCCTCATTGACTCCAACAATAACACTGTTCCACCAATACGATGCTACTCCTTGTAGCTATTTAGAAGCGAGTCTCCTTTTCTGCTTATCATTGAGCCCCAAATCAACATAAATCCTCTCACAATGAAGTAACCAATTCTCCACTTCAATTGCGTCCTCAGTACCAATAAATGATTTTTCTTCCAACCGAGCGTAATCTCTACTCAATATAGCATAGTTATTGACCACTAGAGCTCCTAGATTTCCTCCTTTTGCATTTCCTCCAGCTAACCACCAAGCAACTCATGCTTGCATCATGTTAACGAAAAACTGATACATTACTTCCATATCAACTTGTGGCATTCCAGCACCCACATTAGCAGCTTGTGTCTGACCTGGATTCCTTCTGGTGTTTGGTCTGGCATTTCCATTAGTTGTGGTGCTTCCTCCACCAATATTAACTCTTCCACTTCTAGCATCCATTTCTTATGTATGTAAAATCTACATTCAAGCCTTTATAAGATAAAAAAGAATTACCTCAAAGAGATAGGAGAATAGAGATAAAGCGTATACTAATATATAGCAAATACAAGTGCGTTACTATAGCGTTATCTCATATCCAATCTTTTCTATAATTCCTTAGGATAATGTTTTAAAAATCATTTTAAGTTTGAAATTTCTTTTAAGTTTTTCGTAAACCTATGCTCTAATACCAAGTTGTAACATCCCCCATCTTTAGGCCCAAAGCTAAGCCCTATAGATGTTGCAGTCATCCATAGTATTAACTTTCGGTGATAAAATACAGTAATGTGAATGGCATCCATAATATCAGAAGCACATGTACATGAAACAAAATCATAAATTTAAAACAAACAACTTTAATGATTACATTACAAAAACATGTTTCATATTCCATTACATAATCCCAAATGTTTCCCAGGTTTTTATCAAATATAATTATTACAACGTATGCCAGAAGCGACATATAAAGATGCCTCCTTGGATGATCAGAGTACTAAATAAAAAAACCGGTCTTAATACAACATAGTGGAAATAAAAAAAACAACTTCAAAATATAGCTAGCATCGCCTCTTGCACGTCTTCAGAAGCTTTAATCGTCCAACCTACTAAACCTAAAAAACTCTAACTCTCAATCTACTCAAATTGAATTTTGAGAACCCAAGTATTTAAGGGGAAAACATAAACTTCGAGTCTGACATAAAGGTTGGAGTGAATATTACTATACATCTCGGTTTACTGATATTGAGTGAGACCATGCCACTTAGCGGAATGGGTTTTCCCTCACTAAGATCCTTTTAAAACATATCTTTTTGCAAATCAATGTCCTGCAATCAAACTGATTAAAGCAAGAATAACAATTTCATATATGAAATAAATCAGGCAATCAATGGACTATCTGTCCCAAAATATATTTTTGTTTGGCTAACTATTAACCCTTGGCTGACTCAGGCCTACCAGTTATCTAACATCTAATAAACATAGTTCTGGCCTGATTGCCCTTTACTATCTTCTTCTAGGGTCACTTGATCCTAATGATATAGCGGGCTCGCCAATAACTAATCCTCCTTCTCTGTATATTCCTTTCTGTATGTAACATCATTTAAGTCTTACCTATGACTAAGCCCTTACACATTGGAATTTTGGACAAAATTAGCTAGGGGCTATAACTAATGTATAAGGTACGACCCTATACCAGTCCCATCCGGTATTCGAGTCATTTACTTAGGGTTAATTACCCATTAAAATTTTCCTTGAAAACATTTCTTGCAAAATGATTTAACCCATTACATCATACTTAAACAAGAAAAGCATATTATTTGCTTTACTGAAATCTATTTGCCATGATATATGCTTTACACAAAACATTGTTGATGAAAACCTTTAGAAACCCTTGTTAAAAGGCTTTAAACATCCTCTTTGAAACCTTTGAAAGTACCCCTTTCGAAACAAGTTAACTACTTTACTTTATAACATTAGTCAGATAGGCCAAAACATACCTTCCGAAATCATTTACAAAAGACCTTTTGAAATCATTGAAAGTGTCCCTTTCGAAGGCTTATAAAACCTTAGACATCCCCTTTTTAAAGCACTTCAAACTTGCCTTTTGAAAACATTGGAAACCTTCCATTCAAATACTAAAGATAAACCTTTCAAAAACATTAGGGAATCACCCCTTTGAAACCTTTATCGTATACCTTTCCAAAACAATAGGGAACATCCCCTTCAAAACCTTCATTAGATGCCTTTCGAAAGTATTAAAGTCCTTTATTTAAAATAAGCCTTTTGAAAGCGTTGGGTTCAAGTATAAGTCTGTGGAACATAATTTCAAAACCTTTAAAACCATTCCTTTTGAAACCTTTGGATTTAGCTTTCAAACTATTAAAAGGGACTTAAAAGAACTAAGTCGAAAGCAACTCTTTTGAAAGCAATTTACTATGTAAAAGAAAGCATATGGTGTCAAAACCATCCACTTCGAAAGCATTAGAGAAATGGCATTAGGGTTTAAACAAAAGAACCCTTTCGAAGGCATCGCTTTGAAAGGTAGAAGACGGCAACAGGGTTTTGACCCCTTCGAAAACTTCCTTTTAAAATAAAGGCGACAACCTCTTTCGAAAGCTCTTTTCTATAAATATTTGACCATGTCGAAAGCCATTTCCTTCGAAAGCCTCAATTAATGAAAATGGTCCTAAGTATACCAAAGCTACTTCAACCCCTTCAAAAGCCTATTTTGACTTGGTCGAAGGCGGAAGTATGGGGTCAAAAGCATGAGGGGAAGTGGCGAAGCAGTAATTATTATCAAAACTGTTTTATTGCTGTCTAAAGTAATTCCTTTTCAACTAATTTTCCATATTTGTCAAAATGCAATTAGTTGCCAATTGTTTTTCAAAATCTTTTACAAAATTTCTTCCAAATTTCAAAAATTAATATTTAAAACATTCGCAAATAGCCCCTTCTCCTTTTGTAAACATATAAAATGTTTAAATCCTATACCTTAAACTATTTTATATATTTAATAAAACACTTAGGAAAATTCTCCAAAAATTCCAATGAATCGCTTTTTATGTTTTCTAACATACTTAAATTACTGACCCAAACCTAACATATAATAGCCGTAATTAATTTTAAACACAATTTAACCATTTTCTTCACTAAAAATTCATAATAAATCCACAATAATTTAGAAAATTATAAAACTTGAAACCCATCCCTAAAATAATATTTCTGACCTTATATCAAAATCGCAAGACATTTGGATTTCATTTGATAGATTTTTCAATCATAACTTATCATAAAAATCTATATGAACAAATAAAATTCATTAACAAGCGTATATATCTATTTATCATTAAAAACATGGCGTAATACTTTACAATACACATTCGGATCTGGTCTAGGACCAAAAATAAGAAAATAAGCGATATAATCTATTATTCACCTTAGTTTGTTGTTAAGGAGTTGAGATTTTCTCTTGAATTGAATTGATTAAGCTTCTCCTTCTTGATTTTGGCTTATCTTCCTCTTGATTTCCCCTAATGGTGGCCTGTCTCTCTTGAATTTAGTTTTTTTTAACGTGTAAAATGAGAGTGCATAAGTATTTATTGTATAAGAATTAACTTATTCCTACTTTTTCCTTATCTATTACCCTTACTTATTTCATATTAATTCACCTTTTGTTCATTAGTTTATCAGGCATGACTACTCTATAGTTATAAAAATCTCAACCCCTTAACCACTTATATTATTTAATTTAATTTAACTAATTAAATGTCCTAAGTAATGTTAATCAAAATTAGGATCATTATTGCGGTCGTGTTGGTCTCTCGAACTTTCTATCAAAATTTCATCTCGCTCCATGCATGTTCCCCTACAATAGGCATGGCTTTAGAAAATGGGGCATCTTTCTGCTTCTCTTTATCTTCAACCTAGGCTAAACTCTGTTAATTTTATTCTTGGACATGATGATAGGAGACTACCATTGGAAGACAATGATAGGTTTGCATAGATGATAAGGTGAGTTATGCGTGGAGGATTAGTTAACTGGGATTTGGAGGATGTAAATAGAAGTCCATTCGCTTCAAATATCAAGAATGCTAGGAATCCAACAGAGTTCAAACTATAAACATCGGAAGCTTATGATGGAACGTTAGATCCAACTATGCATATGATAAGGTATATGTGGCACATGGAAGTACTAGGGGCATCGGAAGAAGTCCTGACATGATGTTTCTGTTGAATATACGATTATATAATTTTTGTTTGGTGATAATAAACATATATATATATATATTCATTTAAATGTATTTGTTAATGTACTATTATATTTTTCACATAATTAAATATATATTTTCTGAATAAAATAAATAACACAGAATTTGAATTCAAACAGATATTTTATTCAAACAAATATTTATTACGATTTTTGAATAGTACAAATTCAAGCTCTCACTATACATATACAATTTCAATTATAATAATAGAAATTTACATCACAATTTCTAATTTACAAATGCACCTCACTACAATTCACTCATTCACTCGTGTTTTATCTTCAACTTGAATCCATCATCTGAGCAATATGCAAAAATAAATACCGACGTAGTAAAATTGAAAACAAAATATTTTTGCAGTATAAAATAAAATGTAATTCTAGAAATATTATTTTCCTCAGTTATTTGGATTGTTCATCATCATTTAAATTTGAATTCATCATACACGAACAGCTTGTGACATGCACAGTGTATCACTGTACATGTCACAAGGTCGTGCATACCGATATATACACTTGATAAATCTATAGGGAGAGGTGAGCACAAGGTCAAACCCAGTTAATAGCCGGGTTCAACTCAAGTGAAACACACACAAAAATCACAACATGAGCACAAGGTCAAACCCGAGCTTTAAAGCTGGATTCAACATAGGTGCAGTACAAAAATAAACGCTCGATAAAAATTCAGTGAGAAAACAATGAACTGGTAAGAACAAAGGCTCAAAGACACAAATGACATGCACATGTCAGCAAGACCAGACCATATACAAGTAGCATAATCAAACTGCAAATGTCACAAAGGCTCGAAGCTATCAAATACACAGTGCAAAAGATGAATGCATACAGATGTGCTGACACGCAATAAAACACAACAGAATGAAAGTGCACAAACAATGGTGAATGCAGATACAACAGGCACCAGACCAGGTCAAGTAAGCCAGATCATCGAATGAAACAAAGACCAGAAACAATACAACAGAGATGAGCAAGTGCACTCATATATATGATATCGATTCAGAGCTAACTTAATGCACATGTCAACAGTGTCAATGCTACATCAACCAGACTATATACATGAACTGGCTCGAAGAATAATGAACAGCAAGTGATACAAGACCAACAATGCAACTGTATTCAATGCCTGAAGAGTACAAGTTAAAGACTGCAACACTACAACTACAAGTGACAATGTTAGGCCAAGGCAAAACAAAAATATCAAAGACAGAGAAACCAAAATGCAAGCAGTATTACTGCAACTTGAACAAGACTCGAGTGCTACCAATGAACCAACACAAGCATATACACACACACATACATATGCATGTGTATACATGACGAAGGTTACGAATTCAAGTTCGAATGCACAGTGCAAACTACAACAGATAGTGTAATTCAAGTTACATGTTGAAATGCAGCAACCAAGACAAGTGCAGAAATATTTACACAACTGTAACCAGTGACAGTGACCAAGTACAAATGAAACAGGGATAACTGTAGTAATAGCATAACAAACTAACCAAGTCATTTCATGTTAAAGTTGCAGAGAAAAATACAATGGCCAAAGTCGAGCACAAAGAATGAAGTCAACCACAAACACATGACAGTGAAACACACCAGCTAAATCAAAGCAAAATCAAGATATATGTTTCAAACAAGTCAAGTATGCTACAAGGATGCAAATGCATATGTACAGGCCGAGACAAAATCGAGAAAGAATTTTCAAAAATGACCGAAGCAAATGTAATAGCAGTTTCAAATCAGCAGTTTCAAAATCAAGTCATAGCAAAAAGTTCGAACCAAAAATAAGGACACAGGGGATTTCAACATCGAATCAAGTCAGCGCCGAAGTTGAACAAGTCAGAAATCAATACCGTGATGAGCAAGGAAAACAACGTCAGAGAAATCAAATCGTGTCAAACAAGTAAATAACAATTATATGAACTTGACAAAGTCAGATAAATCATCAACATCAAAACATAATCAAGTGGCCGAGATGAAGTCAAGTAAACTATCAGACGAATGAAAAATCAGGGGTTCGAACCCTATATAAATAAGCAACATCATCAAAAGTTAAGCATCGAGTTAAAGTATTCAAACCAGAGAGAAAAAGCATAAATTACATATTGGAATCAAAGTCGAACTCAATCAAATAGAAGCAGCCGAAAGCATCTCAAGAGTCGATCAATCGACAGAGCAAGGAAATCGAAATCAATTACTCGATCGATCTAATTAAAGTCGGTGTCTTCGAATTTCCCAAAACCCTAATGTTTAATCAGAGAGGAACGAACGAGCAACAGGAAGCCACCATTTTTCACAAGGAAGCGGGCTGATAAAAATGACCGGAATAATATTTCACTTAACAAAAATTGGTCCGGCCTTTACCTTTGTATTGGGTTTATAATAAGAGGCTTATAATTAGGGTTTTGTTTTTGTTTTTAAATTGTGTTTAAATTGTATTTTCCTTTTTAAACCGTTGTAATTTCTAGTCGTGTGACTAGGAGACAAACTACGTGGCGTAGTTTGAGAATTCACAACTCAGTGGCTGGGTTGTGGCAGGGTTTTGAGCGTAGATTAAGGCTAGTCAATAGCGGGTGTCGCAAGTTTACGTGTGTAAGCATCTGACTGCTTAATTTCTAGTAGAAATCTTGGGGGCAGCACGTAGGCAGGGTTTTGCCGAAGCTGGGCAAATTCTGTATCGTTCTATTTCTGCATTTATTATTCTGCTATTATCTGTGCTGCTATAATTCTGATATATCTGTGTTGAAAATATTTTATAAACTTCCGCAATAAATTTTTATAATTGATAGTATCACCATATTCACCCCCCTCTAGGGTGAAATCGATCCTACAGTTTCCTCATGTACTTAACAGAGGTAGCTGCATTATGGTTCAGACAGTTGGAAAGCGGTTCTATTAGCACATGAACAGAATTGATTGAAAGATTTATGAAGCAGTTTCGGGTTCACATTACGAGACCTAAGAATGTGATGACATTAAAATCAATTAAGCAATAGGTAAGAGAAACA
The DNA here is from genome assembly GCA_030765085.1 of Allium cepa. Lineage (NCBI taxonomy): Eukaryota > Viridiplantae > Streptophyta > Magnoliopsida > Asparagales > Amaryllidaceae > Allium > Allium cepa. Next base: position 280,792,761 of record CM060937.1, on the reverse strand, counting down.
CTTAAGGATTTCTTAACCAGGTTCATTGCGGCCGTTGTTTCGGTGGATCAGCCAAATCGATGGTTTTAATGGCGGTAGTTTCAGGAGTTGTGGATAATTCAGATTTTAAGATATCACTGATTCGGGATCCACCAATTGATCTCCGAGAATTCTACCATGAAGTAGAGAGATTTCTACGACAAGAAGATGTGAAAGCTGATAAAAAGGCAACGGAAATTAATATGGTACGGGCAGTGAATGCTCAGGAAAGGACAAGGGTAAACAGAACATGGATAATAGCTTCGATGGATCAATGCGATGGAGGAGGGAACCCAAATTCTCTTCTTACTCGGAATTAAATGAAACCGTAGAATGGGTATATCTAGATACTCGAGGGTGCCTTCCATATCAAAGACCAGCAAGGAGGGAACACTCTGAAACCGAACGGATATCAAGAAAGCACTGCCTATTCCATGAGCTGGATTCGCACAATACAAATGACCGTAGGAATTTATAGGACATCATTGAGGAACACGTGATGAATGGTCAGTTACAACAATATGTAAGGACTTGGGGTGCGATGCTGGAACAGAAGCAGCCACCATCAACCTCGAATGAAAACGGCACTGGATCAAGGCATCATCATCAACTTGTCATCAGTTGATTGAGATAGCATAGAATAACTAGCAAACTCCATAGTAATACGGTTAAGTTACCTACACATGTACGGGATCAAAGATGGTTCCTAGGCATGCTTTGAGATGATGATAAACTGTAATTCTAGGGTTTGTGAAATTTGATTTTTTTTCCTTTCTTCTTGTTTGCTTTGAACTCTTGTTTTTCTAGTTTTATTGAAACTCTATTTGTTGGTTGTATGGAATCTTATTTTAAGGACTCAGGAATGCTTAAAATTGGATTAATGTAATGGATAACACAGGTCATCAGGTATGGACTATGCCTGGCAAGGGGTAGGGCGCATCGCTTGAACGCGATGGATCGACCTACTCAAGTCGTCGAATATGGATTTTGCTTGGCAAGGATCCGAAGATATCAAGGTCATCAGGTATGGACTATGCTTGCCGAGGGGTAGGTCACATTGCTCGAACGCGATGAATCGACCTACTCAGGTCGACGAGTATGGATTGTGCTTGGCAAAGATTCGAAGAGATTAAGGTCGTCGGGTATAGACTATGCCTGGCAAGGGATAGGTCACTTTGCTTAAACCAGATGGATTGTCCTGCTCAGGACATCGAGTATGGATTATGCTCGGCAATGATCCAGTGAGATCGAGGATTTAGATTAGGATAACAACATGGAGACGTTATGGATTTGTGTATCAGTCTCGAATAGCTATGGATTTGGACAGAGGCCCAGAGCGGTTTGGGATTTGGCTAACGACCTGGTGAGGTCAAGGGTTTGGGTAAAACGATCCGTAGAGATCGTGGATTCAGAATTGGATTTTGACTTGGAATGGTCATAAATTTCACTAACGATCCAGAGAGATCAATGGATTTGTATTGGAAACTGATCGGATAATATGGCTATCGGTGGGTTATGGACTTCGGAATTTGGATTTATGGTAATTCAAAACATGCCTTCCTGTCGCAAGTCATGTTTTGGGGGACAAAGTGTTAATCCTCTTTTTGAAAAAGCAATACACATGTGGATTTAACCCAACGAACATCGTGATCATCGAGGCGAGAGACCCAGAGAAACGGTTACCAAGCTCGGAAATCGGCAATAAATGAGACAATGGATGATAATCAAGAGGATTTGAATTGGATCCCTAATTTTTGTCCCAATCAAGGTGGAATTGTTATGAAGTGATCGGAAGGCCTCGTGAGGCTATGTTTCAAATTTCAAGTTGATCGTAGTTCGTATGCTAGAAATATGGGCAAAAGAAGAGGAATCAGATCATATTCAGCTCAAAAGCACAACTCAATGATGATCGCTCCATAACTCAACAACCATAAGGCAGAGAAGTTGGAAGGATCAACATCTATCCCTCAATAGGGATCGGTACCAATCCCTCTTAGGGATTAGTTAAGCCTAACTTCATAACAAAGATCGATCAATATCTCAACATCTACACTTTACATGAAACTTGGAGAACAAGGCAATTAGAACATGTGGAACACCTCATAGGGATCGCATAGCATTTGGATTAAGTTGGAGGGATCAGTACCTATCCCTCCTTTGGGATCGGATGTAATCAGCCTTAGCACTATATTACAACAAAGATCGATCAATAACTCGAATTCCACTAATCCAATTGGCATGAAACTTGAAGGCTATACATAATATAACATGGAGAAGCTCCCCTAAGGATCGCATGCCATTTGGAGAAGATTGGAGAGACCGGTACCTATTTCTCTAGAGTGATCAGAAGAAAACAAAATTCAAGCAATAAGACCTCATGGAAAACGCGATATCTAACAAATCGTAAGTCGAAATAGCATGAAATTTGGAGAGCAAGTAGCTAACATCATGGGAAACCCTCTAGAGGGGTTGCACCCCACACCAAAATAAGTATCTGTATCGATCCCTATTGTTGGCCCCAATGGGTTTGGAAATTTTTGGATGGTCTCGTCTTGGTCTCTCGAACCTTCTGTCAAATTTTCAGCCCGACCCGTACATGTTTTCCTCTACAAATATAGCAAGCATGGCATCAGAAACGTGGGCTTCTTTCTGCTCCTCTTTATCTTCAACCAGGGCTACACTTAGTCAATTTTATTCTTGGATTTCGGATTGTAACTGTAAACAAACATCAACATAATAAAAAGTATTATTTGGGAGTGGACGTGGGCCAGAGTTAGTCGAACCACTATAAATCTTGTCTCCTTTTACTTGCTTTCCGATTGTCTTAATTTTTTGCTTTATTTATTTCTCTTCGTATTTATATGATTGGATTATATATTATAACTTTTACATAATTGGGTGTTGGTGGCCAATTTTAACGCCAACACTTACCTTTTATTATAATATACCTCATAATTTGCTTCCTTTAACCAATATTAAATGCGAACACCTTTGTATTTAATAAAACTTCTCTTGTTAATCAAGACTTATTTTATTAGTTAATAATCCTTTCTTAAGTATCCACTTATACAAGTTTCAATACTTAAAAGTATTTATATACTTATTCAAATGTTTTAAGTATATTCACAATTTACTTAAGTTTTACTTACTTTAAAATATAATCAAAGAGATTGAAATAATTATTACCAAAACATTGTTATAATAGACTCTTTTATAAATTAAACATATAACAGTTTCTATATTTTTATAAAAGATTCTAATACTTGTTAATATCTTTAAAATCCCAATATTAAAAATCTAAATATACCCATAAGATTTCTTCCACAGTGCCATTCAAGGGTTTAAAAACAGATGTTGCTAAAACATTATTTGTTTCAAACCCAAAAAACCATTTATTAATAAATTTAGCCATTTCTTTTAAATATCAAAGCATACCCATGCTTATCTATTAAGATAATATACTTTGATAAAAATTGACAACCATCAATTAATTTATCAGCTAATGATTTACATTATCCCTTTTAACTTAGAAAATTATATAGATTGAGTAACTCAAAAATGATACCAAGGAACTGGGTACCACTAATAGTATCGCATATTTTCTTAACAAGAAGGGGAATACTTTAAGAGAAGTGCTTACCATCTAAACACATCTCCTGCCCATTTTTAGTTAATTTCGAGCCACTCGAATCAATTATTCATAAGATTATTTTTCATTTTTAAAATCCATTTTACAAATAATACAATTATTATTCCTTTTCTAAAAATCATTTGAAATTCCTTTCAAAAAACCGGAATTTAAATTCTCAAAAATTCCTTTATAAAGCATATTTATAATCCAGTTTATAAAATCACTTATACAAAACATTTTCATAAGATTAATTTATCTTAAATAAATTCCTTTAAACTTAAACCTTTAAATTTAACAACCAATTAAATCAATGATAATAATTGAGTATAATCATTTTCTTAATCAAATGACTATATTTAAAAATATTATTTATATTAAAAATATAACCCTAGGTAAAATTATTTTATTTATAAATTTTAAAAACCAAAATCATTTGTATATATCATTAACAAATACGCACTCATATATAATACTCTCAGACTCAATATGGGGTGTTACTAACACTATCTATAGTGAGTCACTCATCCTATGGCATTACCAACCCTATCTCTGATAAGACTTTAGCCCACCAAAGCCATGGTGCTTTCTTAACCTTGTATTATGATACCAAATGTGAGGAACCATTTATGCACCCTCGAAAATCGATACTAATACATCATCGATATTCATATACCACAAATCAAAGTGCCAGAGAGGTGGTCCTTTAAAGATAAGAAAGAAAATAGAGACAGAACAGAATCTCACACGAATGACATAACATATATTATTTCAACATATAATCTTTATAGCAGAAATTTTAAATATATTTATCAGAGTTAAATATGGAAAGTTATAAATATCGGTCCTTATAAATGTGGAATACAATAGAACACAAGTGTGGTGGAAATAAGGGGATAGCCAACTGAAGAATAATCTAACTCCCTGGTTCGAGATCCATTAAAATTTCTTCTAACTAAACCTGAGCTATTTGGCAATCCGAGAAAATTAGGGAATCTAGAACTTAAGGGAGAAACTCAAAATACGGATGTTTTGAAAAGAAAACGTATCCCATATGACCACGCCACACATAAACATGAAATAGGTTTTTACCTTATGATAACCAAAAACATTTGCTACATAAAATCATTTGATACTATTTTTAATGACGTTCTTTTGAAACCATTTGCAAGTAAACTTGTGAATCTTAGCTGAAATTGTTAACATTATTAAATTCCAAATATGTTTGGCTCTATAAACAAAACTTTTACAAGGCTCGTTTAGAGAATGGATTTCTATGCAATGGCAGGTAAGGGACTATATTCCATACAGTACATCTCTAAAGGAGTTACCGAGGATACACAAAAAATCCTCCGCATCTGACAAGCCCAGACTATTCCTATTTAGCACTCAAACATGGCCTGGATAGAAACTGAATATGACATCACCCCTATTGTTACTGACCTATCCGAGACGTCTTATATCGTACACCACATACCTTAAATATAGAGGGTTATCTAGAAAGGTGATGACCATACCCTAATGGTAGCGAACCAAATAGCCTTACGGCGTACCATGTTTAAGCCATTACCGGGTGATAAGGCCAGAGGTAACAATTACCTTTCAGATAGCACATTTACTTTTTTAATGCCACACTGCCATTAGATGATAACACAACTAATTTCTACAAACGTGTAACTCCTAAGCTTATATGTCTTAGGAAAGGGTGTTAAGCTAAGAGAAGTTTCCTTCTCCGCTACCAAACAGATGATGCATTTATAGAAATCAATAAATGTAATTAGAAATGCAACGTCAGACATTCATTCATACAAGTTATCTAGGAACAGGACAAACTGAAGGAACTCTCCTACTACATCCTGTAGGGAATCATCCCTAGGTTTAGTAGCGAGCGGCCTTTGCATCAAAGATGAAATGAAGATACTGCTGCCACATATATATGATATGGGATATTTCCCCAGAGGGTCGGTGACAAGCGGTCCTTCATTTACCATCATTCCATGTTTTCATTTTTGAACGCATGGTGGTTCGTAGTGGTTTTCGGATAAGAATCACTCAAATCTGACCCCATTTCCTTTGAACCAATCATCGATAAAAAGATGTTAGGTAATAGGGAATTATTCTTTGATTCATTAAATTCTCCTTATTAAAATATCTCATGGCGATATATATCTTTAAAACATTGCTTTTAGGCAGCGAAAGGGTTATCTAGAAAGATGATGACAATACCCTTATTGCAACGAATCACATAGCCATATGGCGTACCCTATTAAGCCATTACTAGGTGATGAGGCCAAGGTAATGATTACCTTTCACGTAGCACATTCTACTTTGAATGCAACACTGCCATTCCACGATCACACAATTGATTTCTATAAACGTATAACTCCTAAGCTCATATGTCTGAGGAAAGGGTGTTAAGCTAAGATAAGTTGTCTTCTCCACCACCAAACAGATGATGTGTTCATAAAGATGTGTCAATGTGATTAGAAATGCAACTCAAATATTCTTCCATACAAGTTGTTCTGGAATAGGACAAGCCGAAGGAACTCTCCTACCACATCCTATCGAGAATCATCCCAATTATTAGTAGCAAGCAGCCCTTGCATCAAAGATCAACTGAAGATACTACTGCCACACATATATGATTTGGGAAATTTCCCCGAGGGTCAGTGACAATAGCCCTTCATTACAATCATTCCATTTTTTCACTTTCGAACGTATATTGGTTCGAAGTGCTTTTCAGATAAGAATCACTCAAATCTTACCTCGGTTCCTTCTAGCCAATCATCAATAAAAAGATGTTAGGTAATAGGGAATTATTTTTTGATTGATTAACTTCTTTTTATCAAAATATATCTTGGAGATATATATTTATTTAAAACATTTTTTATGTTATATACGGAATCATTAAACCCCTCTTATCAAATCCTTTGATTACTTAAAACCTTTTTAAATTCCATCATTTCATTCTTTACTTAGGAAAATATTTCCAAATAACCTATTTAAATGTTAACAAAGATTTCCAAATCATAATCTTTAAAACGGGCCAAAAATAATGTTACTTAAGACATCATTTACTATAAACCCATACCAATTAATTTTAAGTATAGCACTTAAACTAATTTCAAACCATTTTCATAAGTCATGTTGGAAAACGTAATTGAGTTAAAAAGAGTCGATAGAAATTGTACTAATTCTACTCAACATCAATTTCTGTATTCAACCTTTACTATCCATCGAATAATGGTGAAATCACCTATAAAATTCGCACGGGCAGTACGGATTCCCTCCTTGGAATTTAATACCAAGTAAAAGAAGATCATTTTCTATGCAATCCAAGTTGTTTGAATTATTTCTTTTATACTTTGGGAAATTTGGTCCGAGTAAATCAAATGTATTATCCCCTCCATCGAGCCTGTCCGAGTAGCTAAGGAGGGCAAGCAACTGGCTTACAAACCCAACCTTAGAGACTACTTTTCTGTCACCCATAAGGCGGTCAAGTTATATAATTGACTCTAAGTCCTTTTATTATCTTTTAGAGATGATTTTTATTTACTTAACACTATTCTAGATTTTGTTTTAAAATAATTTTCCTTAAACCAATTTAATTTAAAATCCTTCAGAAGAATTTTTAAATCACCTTCAAAAATACTTAGTTATTCATTTAAAAATATTTTTAAAAGATTTGGAAAAGAATAGTCGTGTCTAGAACTATATTTCAAAATTTATAGAAGAGTGCCGCGAAAAGTGCTGTGAATGGCCTTTTTTAAGCTGTATTGATCAAAACGACTTTTCTATCATTTAGAAATTCATTTTTATAGCTCAAATAAATTTTAAAACATTTTTAGAATTTATTTCATGTTTTTAAACAATTTTAAATTATCATTTTTAAAGAAATCCTTTTATGGATTCCTAACTACAAAGGTGCAATTATTTTGAAAAATCGTTTTATTCATATTTCAAGATCTACTTATCAAAATATTAATTTTCTTTCTTTGTTTGAAAAAAATGATTATAAGAGTTCGTAAAATTCTTATTTCAACGAAAACCAACTTCAAATCCATTGTATAAATGGATTTGAATCATTACGGCGCGAAATCGCGAACTATTGTTACGCAAAACGCGCCGATTTCAACTAAATTTTCATATCTTCATTAAACATTGTGGAAAGACTTTTGAATGTTTATAAAACAATATCAAATTATTTTAAACTATTTTCAAAGGGTTTAAACGTTCCATGGTATGCACGTAAATGTGCATATTTTTACTTCCATATTTAGTCTAATTATCTAAATAAATGGGCATATTGGGTGTTTTAACGTGTTTAAAGAAAAATTCAAATTATTTTCAAAATTTCATTTATTCATCTTCATATAGAAAAAATGGTCATTTTTATACATATATTAATTTAAGAATATTTATTTGTACATTTTATTTTTATTTGTAGGAAAACTAGATGGAAATTATAAGAGGCTTCATGCAATTGTGCATGCATAAGAGAAAAAAGCAAATGAAGATAGAAATAAATCAAGTCATGTAACATCGAGGACCCAACCTACCCACTTACCATGATCCTCTATTAAGAGCTAATGCACATGATTAAAGCTACATGCACATTTAAATGGAGGATTATGCTCATACTAATGATTACTTGGAGGTTACATTTCCTAAGAGGGTATTTTGGGTAGTCCCTAAAAATATGGATTAGGGATTCAAACATGTATAAATACCTCTTTTGTTTCATGTAATGAGCTCTTAGCATCCTCTTTAGTTGATTTAATTTTAAGCTCAAAAATAAACAAAAACTCTCTTTTCTTTTTAATGGCTTCTTAGTCTTCTTTCATGTAATTTTCTTATATGCAATTTTAATTCATGCAATTTTATTCATGTTCTTTCCTTTCATGTTAGTAGTGTAGATCTTTTTTTTATACAAGCAGACTAGCTTTTATTTTATTTTAATTATCTCTCTTCTTACTTAGCTTGCATTTTCTTCTTGTTATTGTTTCATGTTGCAATCTACATTTGTTGAAGTGATAAAAATGTGAGAAGCTAAACCCTTTCAATTTGGGGTAATGAAGCTCTCTTAAATCATGTAGATTCTACATAATTTGCTCGTTTATGTTCTCTTTTTGTGCTTAATTGAAGGTTGCATATTGATATAAGTTTATTAATGAATCTAATAGTCTATGATGTTAATCACATGTAGGCTATTCTTATACAAATAAACACAATTTACATCATCATCTAACTAATTGATTTTGGTAATGAAAGTGGATTTAGAATCAAAAGTTGATGGTTTATGTTACTAAATCAATAGCAAATAAGCCATACTTCAAATAGATTTTATTTTTAATTTTATTGTTATTTTCATGAGAGTTAAGAAGTGGTTTAGCAGGTGTGTTATAGTTTGATGGTTTATGTTGGGCTAATTAATAGCACAAATAGGCCATACATATGATAAACACATCAACTAAATTCATAAATGACCAAAAAAGAGATATCGTAATTTCATGTTGTGTTGATTATGTAATGATAAGAGTGAATTTATCTCTAAATTTTCTTTTAATCTCATTGTTTTCATTCACTTTTGTAGTAGTTAGTTTTTGCAATTTTTTGTACTTAACAACACTTTCAGATTCTTGGTTTAATTTGACTGAGTAGAATTTTTAAAATCAATACAATTCCCTGCGAATCAACCCGTACTCGGTACGTACTAGAATTGTACGCCATGCGCTTGCAGTTATTTTAATTTAAAATTTTCGACTATTTTCTAATCCGATAGAAAAGTAGTCGTTAAACATCCCATATACACCATTTCACTCAATAAAGGAAAGTGATTTCCTTAGTGCTTATCGACGTGTACTTAAACGTGGCTTGTATATATAATCAACAACAATATTAAACATCCACACTTGATGGTTAAAACATTGTAAACATCCATTCCAAAAATCATATTATCATCCAAATATGGTAAAAAAAACTATCATAAGCAAGCACATGAAACCATATTTAACATCCAATATATCATATATTTAAAGTAGAGTTTCTGACATTGATTTTCTATCGAAAAAAGGGCTATAGCTTCAGTAACTCGCGATCTGAGATCACGAACCCTTACTCCTTCCTAGTATACTCAGCCATTCCATGTCAAAAGTGGTGCTCATCCAAGCATAGGGAATGAGGAGTAGGACTTTGGATTATTATTGAATTTACCAAAAACCTATACTCGAAAATAGGTCATATTCTCTTGGTTATACGGACATTCTGCTCACTGAATTTGGAAAAGTGGTCAATATGAAAGTTGTAAGAAATTATGTTACCTACGGTTTAAAGAAAGAATCATCCAATTGGGATTAGTTTTGAGTGATATATGGTTAAAAGAAATAGTGATATTCTCGGGTTCTAAAAATTTGAGCCATAAAATGCCTCTAAAAGAATTGCATTTTTACCCTAGTAGCTCCTTGATTTTGAAGAAGTGCTCAAGATGAAAATTATAGCCAACTCAATTTTACTCAATTTTAGAAGAAGAGTTTCTTGATTTGGATTTTTTAAGGAAGTTTTTTCCAATAGAATAAAGTGCATTCTCAGGAGTTTCTTGATTTGGATTTGTTTGAGGACGTTATGGCCACAAGAATAAAGTGCATTCTTGGGTTCCAAGAACATAGGCCGAGGAGTATTAAAGAAAGGAAATTTTGACACAGCTACTATCTGCTTTGGAAGAAGTGATGCAATTTTTTTTAACCAATTGAATTCTATACAAGTAAAAAAACAATTTTATCATTTGGAGTAAAGAAGAGAAAATTATGACTGGTTGAAGTGGATGAAAAAAGAGGGGAGATGTATTTATTGCCTTAAGTTTATACAAAATATCCCAGATCATGTCCTTCCTTCCCTATCAACCATGTGCCCTATTTCCATTCATCATTTCGGCTGCCAACATCCACCATCATCATCCCCCATGTGTATGTACTCAAGTGTGATCTTTGATGTGAGATGGTTGACTTAAAGAAAGCATAATGGTTAAGCTTCTAAATTATCAGAGATTTTTATTATATATGTTTATATGTGTGTGTGTGTGTGTGAATGTTTATTTGTATGTGCATAAGTGTTCATGTAAGCATGTTACATGTATATACATGTTCATGTGTGTGTATAAGAGAACTAACAACGTTTCAATGACTTCGAACAACTTCCGTTTGTTAAACCGTTGAAAATCGAGAAACCGATTAGCGGTCACGTTTTCACTTATATTTTAAATTGCATATAAATGTAAAAAAATTAAGAATAAATTTCTTATCGTTTTTAAATAATTAAAATTATCACATTTTATTTACAAAACCATATAAATTAATACCAATATATATTTACAAAAATCACTATTATATCGATAAAGCGATATGAATTTTCTTATATTTTCAAATTGAGTGTATATCTTCATAAAATTATTCCAAATGATTTATTATCACTTTATAAATATTTAAAATGAATATTCATCATTTAAAACAATTATTCGAATAATTATAATTATTATTAAATCATTAAATCTCAATTTAAATTCATAAATCTATATTCAAATTTAAGGGTATCACTTATAATGTTGTAAATACATTTTCTTCCCCAAAAATAATACAATTAATTTTATTTCTTATTCTTGTTCAATTATATAAATAAATGTATGTATCCAGCTCCATGCATGACCTTTTACTATTGTAGAGTTGTTCATGATAAAATGGTTTTCGGCCATTTTATTGATATATTTCCAAAGGAAATATTTTTACGAATATTTATCCAAAATAGGTTCATTATTACCATTCATTTCACAAAACTCGATTATTTGTTGAAAATAATCCATATTTGAATATTTAAAATAAATTATATATCCCCAATTAAAATGTCCAAATTTCGGGTCGTTACATACTTCTTCCCTAAAAAGAATTTCGTCCCCGAGATTACCCAAAATAAAAACCCAAAGGTTTTGCCCAAAATATTTATTATTAAACTTACACCCGTACGATGTACATTGATCTTCCGTACATAATATCTGATCCAATCTTCTATTCGAATTCACCAATTTACTTTCGAACTAGTATTAATCCCCCAATCCTTTAGTGTAGACTCTGACCAGGCTTTCTGATCAGAACTTTAGTTTTTCCTTGCATAGTTCTCAACTATGATAGAAAACTCAAGTATCAAACCACCAACCCTCATCAATGTTCATCATCAAGAATCGAGTGATGAATTCTTTTTTCGGACCGATGTAAACACCTCAAAGCTCTATACTCGAATCTTAGATCAAATTATGCAATGAAATAATCAACATACTTCATATGAATTTAATAATCTTTCAAAAAAAATTATGAAAATTTTCATTCTTCATTCGAACAATTTTATAAAGATTCTTCTTTATATTTAACTATTTTTCTGACATTTCTAAGAAATTATTCAAGTTAAAGGTAACTGACCTTTTATTTAATGTTCTTCTCATATTATAATTTGCTTCCTTTAACCAATAATGCAAAAACCTTTGTATTTAACAAAACTTATTTTTTTTTTAATCAAGACTTATTTTATAAATTAATACTCCTTTTATTGATTATCCACTTATACCAGTTTCGATACTTAAAAGTATTCATATTCTTATTCAAATGTTTTAAATATATTCACAATTTACTTAAGTTTTACTTACTTTAAAATACAATCAAAGAGATAAAAACAATTATTACCAAAACATTTTTATAGTAAACTCCTTTATAAATTAAACATTCGACGGTTTCTATCTTTTTATAAAAGATTCCAATATTTTTTATTATCTTTAAAATCCCATAATGAAAGATCTAAATATACCCGTAAGATTTCTTCCAAAGTGTCATTCAAGGATTTAAAAACAAATGTTGCTAAAACATCGTTTACTACAAAACCAAAACCATTCCTTAAAACTTTATCCATTTCTTCTAAAGATCAAAGCATGCCTATACTTATCAATTAAGATAATACACTGATAAAAGTTGACAACCATCAATTAATTTATCAATTAATGATTCACATTATCCCTTCTAACTTTAGAAAATTATATAGATCGAGTAACTCAAAAATGATACCAAGGAACTGGGTACCACTTATAGCATCTCATATTTTCTTAACAAGAAGGGGAATATTTTAAGGGAAGTGTTTACCGTCCAAACACATCTCCCGCCCATTTTTAGTTAATTTCGAGCCACTCGAATCAATTATTCGTAAGATTATTTTTTGGTTTCAAAATCCATTTTAGAAATAATACAATTATTATTCGTTTTCCAAAAATTATTTGAAATTCGTATAAAACATACAGGAACTTAAATTCTCAAAAATTCCTTTATAAAGCAAGATTTATAAATCCAGTTTATAAAATCACTTATATAAAACATATTCATAAGATTAATTTATCTTAAATAAATTCTTTTAGTCTTCAACCAACATTATTATTTATCGAATACCCCATAGACAAATTGTGAAACTAAATTCACGATGTGTTTATACTTAAAATTTTAAATTAAATAACTAATTGATCAGTGACAATAACTAAGTATAATCATTTTCTTAATCAAATGAATATATTAAAAAATATGGTTTATATTCAAAATATAATCCTAGGTAAAATATTTCATTTACAAATTTTCAAAACCAAAATCATTTGTATATATTATTAGAAAATACGCACACGTATATAATACTCTCAAACTCATTCTAAGGTGTTACTAACCCTTTCTCTAACGAGTTACTCATCTTAGACATTACTAACCCTATCTTTGATGAGACTTTACCCCACCAAGGGTAAGGTTCTCGCATAACCTTGTGCACTGATACCAAATGCGAGGAGCCATTTCTTTGACCCTCGAAATTCGACATTAATATATCGTCGGTATTCACATGCCGCAAATCCAAGTGCTGGAGAGGCGGTTCTTTAAAGGTAAGAAAGAAAATAAAGACAAAATAGAATCTGACATGGATGAAATAACATATATTATTTCAACATATAATTTTTACAATGGAAATTTTATTTACATTTATCAGAGCTAAACATGGACAATTATAAATATCCGTCCTAACAAATACGGAATATAATAGAACACAAGTGTGGTGGAAATAAGGGGATACGCTACTGAAGAATCTCTAACTCCCTACTTCGAGCTCTATCCAAAAAAATTCTATCCAAATCCGAACAATTTGGCTGTCCGAGAAAATTAGGGCATCCAGAGTTTAAGGGAAAAGAAAAATAAACTCTGGGTCATCATGGGACTGGTGTGAGAAACTCAAAATATAGATGTTTTGAAAAGAAAAGGTATCTCATAAGACCACATAAACATGAAACGGATTTTTACCTTATGATAACCAAAACATTTGCTAATCATTTGATAATTATTTTTAATCACATTCTTTTGAAAACATTTGCTAGTAAGATTGTGAATCTTAGTCGGAATTGTCACCATTATTAAATTTCGGATATGTTAGGCTCTACAAACAAAACTCTTACAAGGCTCGTTCAGAGAATGAATTTCCATACAATGGAAGGTAAGGGACTACCTTCCGTACAATACATCTCTAGAGGAATTCCCAAGGATACATAAATAATCCTCCATATCTGGCAAGACCAGTCTATCCCTATTGGGCACTCAAACATGGCCTAAATAGAAATTGAATATGACATCACATTAGTTGTTACCGACCTATCTAAGATATTTCATAGCATACACCACATACCTGAAATATAGAGGATTATCTAGAAAGGTGTGACACCCCGCACCTCTAGGAAATCCAAAAATCAGACATGACTAGAAGCATGGGTGGTCGGATGAAATAAAATCCATAACGTAGCACAGGGACCAAGACAACGACATAAAATGATCAAAATATTATAGCGGAAGAAAACTTTCGCTAATTAATTAATAGCAAAACAGCTTCATTAAAAACAATATAACCCTAAATTTATTTCTGAAACCAAAAGTACCAAGTAGTCTCCACCAAAGCTTAAAACGTAACAAAGTTCAGAATATAGGTCCCCATATATAGAGTAAAGTACGAAAAAGAGAAACGAAGTACATGAAAAAAAAGAAACAAAAACTGAAGATAACAACTGCTCCAATGACCCTTCAAACTGCAAAGAACTACAACCTAAACCTGCCCTCCTGTGTTTTGGGGAAAAGAAGAAAAATAAGAATGGGTCGGACAAAAAGTCTGGTGAATGAGAAATAAAATGAACCAGAAAGAATAAAACAGTTGATTCCAGGTCTTCCCCAGATATCACAGAGGGTGAATAATATAATGCAGTGAATCCTTCTAAGATACAGTTCCTGAGAAGCCAAAGTCCATGGTCACTCTATAGAAGTCAATCATGCAGTAATACTAAACGTCAATCTGCCCGTCGGACCCACTGTCCTTACCTATCCATGTGCTATAGCATGAAAGTCATGCTCTTCACCCGTGCATTGTGACTAAATGTCTCTTATGTCTGACCGGTGTCGACTCAAACAACCTCGCAAGCCTCGAAGCGCTCAGGTTATGCCAAACTCAACTCCTAACCTCCTGTCTCTATGGTCCCCAACATGGACTTTCCCCTATCCAAAGTGTCGATCCTTCGAAAGAGCCCCCGCAGCTAGATCTGCTGTGCAAAATCCTTCAACGATCTGCCTAAAGAAGCCTACGTGAGAGCACACTTGTCCTATTCCATCCACATCGATATGCGTGAAGAAGCCTACGATTGCGGATGCTATCTATCCTACGTAATGGCAACCTAAGAAAGGTAACGAACATCCATGTGAACCTACTTGCCCTCCTAGTATGTGAAACCAAAACTATATTTTGGTCTTAATTGCATAAAACACCTATCCAGATCTTTACAAGGTTTGCCTACCAAATCGCTTCCTGATTAATTAATTTTACCGTTATGGTTTACATACTGTTTTTTCATTAGTCTGCTTTAAGCTATTTTTACATCCGATTTAGTTATTTCACAATTTCCCTTTTTCTTACATAAATGGTATTTGAATTGCACGTCCGTTCAGTCCATATGGTTTGTCTGTAATTTTTATACCATTTTGTTACAGGTTTACACTAGCCTTTAGGGTCCATTTAATTTACATTTTTCTCCACCCTAATTTACGTTCTCCTTTTAGAGATTTGAGAAGTGGAAGAAGAAGAAGAAGTTGCAATAATATACATATGTTCACCTGGCACTTGAGCTTGCATAAATTGGAAAAGAAATCATTTCTTTAACCTTTCTCCCTTTGATTCTTCTAAATTCCCCAAATTTCTTGAATATATATACATAATTTAATTTGTTAGAGGTTTGTTTATTTAGTAGAGAAAAAGTGGAAGAATAATACACATTAATTTTACTATGGAATTATGGAAACCGCTGAATAAGAGATTAGGTTTAGGTTAGATGGCTTATTTATAGATTGTTTGAGTGAATATAATCCATTAGATTATTTTAGATTAAATCCAGTTCTTTCATACACTTAATGGTTGTTCGTTCTAGCCCATACACATCACTCAACCAATAAAATTTACCATCACATCCTTTTACATCACTGGAGTGAATGGGAAGCCGCCATATGCCAGAAATAATGCTAAAATATGTAGGAAAATCGCTGGAAACGATCCCGCTAAAAAATATCACTCTAGATTTTGGGCGACAACGGGACTTGATCCCAGGTCACTAAGGAAGTCAATATGCGCTTTTACCACTATACCAAATGCAATTGTAATTTCCTTTTAACTATATTTCCCGTAAAATATCGAGGTGTTACATTCTCTCACCCCATCCCCTTAAAGGATTCGTCCCCGAATTCTCCAAAGACCGAAGAACGTAACTAACAACCGGCATCCAAGAACTACATCTACTCAACCATCATCCATTTCTACCATTGTCCTTATTTTTAACTAATGCAAATTATGATCTATGCAAAATAAAATGCATATGAACTTACCTAATGCGAAATGATAGTCGATCTACTGATTCAGTTGACCTCTTGTAATGCAATTACGCTTATGCCATGCAACTAAATGTATGCAATTACCCTAATATGATAATTCTATATGTTTGTTTCAATCATTCACCCAAATGCACCATCCATATTCAACATCCATTTATATATACACACAGATACACACACACAACCATGTGCAAATGCAATAGATAACAGGTATACATATGCAGGTGTGTGTACCTAGTTGGCCGATTATCCTAATATGTATCTATCTAGTGCATGCAATGCATCCGTTTGCAAACATTGGCATCCACTTGCAATCATTTTCATCCACCAAACATAACATGCCCTCATGACATGTTTACAACCAAGCTACCATCCATAGGTTCCACCTAAAGATTATCGAAAAGACCATAATTAAGGAAAGATCAAAGATAGGATGTTTGAAGTGTACCTTCAAATAGAAAAGGATAAGAAGTTCGAATTCTCTCCTCAGATTCCCATGTGCACTCCTCGGGGTCATCTTCCCACTGAACCTTCACTAGACTAACTTCCTTGTTGCATAATCTCTTGATGTTGTGTTCCAATATACGGGTGAGTGTACGACGCACAAGTGATTCACGCTCTACCTCCACTTCTCTTAGCTGATCGAGTTCAGCTACTATTGCGGAATCACGTAGACACTTCCTCGGATGCGAAACATGAAAAATATTGCTAACTCTTGCCAACTTATCTGGAAGAACAACTCTGCAAGCAACTTTTTCAATCCATGTGGTAATAGGGAAGGGTCCTACGAATCTTGGTGCCAACTTACCTACCGAGCCAAATCTCTTAATGTTTCTCAAAGGGGAAACCTTAACAAAAACCATATCTCCAACCTTAAACTCCAAATCCGAGCGTTTTCTGTCGGAAAATGACTTTTGTCTATCTTGTGCAGTCTTCAACCTCTTGCAAATCAAATCCACCTTCACGGAAGTTTCCCTCAATAAGTCTGGTCCAAGCAAGATCATGTCGGTGGTATCCCGCTAACAGGCTGGTGATCTACATGGTCTACCATAGAGGGCCTCGAACGGTGCCATCCCAACGCTTGCTTGATAACTATTATTATATGTGAACTCCACCAAAGATAGGTGGTCTTCCAAAGAGTCTCCAAAGTCAATGATGCAATGTAAGCAAATCTTCCAAAACCCTATTTACCCTCTCAGTATGCCTATTTGTCTGAGGGTGATATGACGTGCTCAGATTTAATTCTGTTTCCAAGGCTTGCTGAAGATTCCTCCAAAACTCATTGATGAATAATGGATCTATGTCACTCACAATGCTGGAAGTAACTCCATGAAGCCTAAATATCTCCCTTACGTAAAGAGTCGCCAAAGAACTTGCCATCCTATTACTCTTAATGAGTTAAAATGAGCACTCTTCGTTGGTCTATCCACGATGACCCAAATGCCCATGTTCCCTCTCTGTGCCAAATGCCCATGTTCCCTCTCTGTGACCTTGGTAATCCATCCATGAGGTCCATATAGACGCTGTCCCATTTCCATAATGGAATATCCAATGGCTGCAATAGTCCTCCGGGCTTCTTCTGTTTCGCCTTTACCCTTTGGCAAATGATGCACTTCTATACATAGTCTGCCACCCTCTTCTTCATTTCGGGCCAGTAGAATACCCTCTTCATATCCCAGTGCATCTTATCACCACCGGGGTGCACTGTCATCCTATAATGATGTGACTCGGCCAACACTGCATCTACTAAATCCACACCATGGGGAATACAAAGTCTACCATCTTTCCTAAGCCATCCCTTAGTGTCCATGGTATAATTCCTAAGATGTGATGATGACTCTCCTCTACCACGCTTATCTAAAATGTCCTTCAACTCTTTGTCCTCACCTCGCTTTGCTCCAATCTTCTCCATCAAAGTAGGCTGGATGTCGAGGGCAGCTAACAATCCCGGAGCTAAATCCGATGGAGGCCTCAAACCAAAGGTAGCAGTGTGCTCCAAATACTTCTATTCCAAAAATAGAGGACTTAAAACCACATTGCATCTACTCAACGCATCTGCCACTACATTATCCTTGCCAGGGTATAGGAAATCTCAAAGTCATAAGAGGCTAAAAACTCCATCCATCTTTGCTGTCTCAAATTTAAGTATTTCTGAGAGAATACATACTTCAAAGACTTATGATCCGTCAAAATCTCAAATCTTTCTCCTAAGAGATAGTGCCTCCAAGACTTGAGAGCAAAAACTATAGCTGCCAACTCAAGATCATACGTCGGGTAGTTCTTCTAATGTGTTTTCAACTGTCTACTCGCATAGCACACTACCCTACCCTTTTGCATCAGTACCGCCCCTAGCCCCGTACCACTAGCATCCATATAAACTAAGAAAGGCTTGGTTCCATCCGTAATACCAATATGGGAGTGGTAGTCAAAGCTTCCTTCAATAGACCAAAGGTATCCTCACACTTGTCATCCCAAACAAAAGCTGAGTTCTTCTTGGTAAGGTGGGTAAGTGGAGCTTCGCAAAGTCGTAATGAACTTCCTATAGTAGCCTGCAAGACCAAGGAAACTCCTTATATCCGTGGCATTCTTAGGGATCTGCTAATTCTGTACAGCTGCCACTTTTGCCAGATCTACTGCAAGTCCATCCTTCAAAACGACGTGTCCCAAAATGTGAAACTCATCCCTCCAAAAGTGGCACTTGGGAACTTCGCCTTCAACTTATGTGCTCATATGGTTCTAAGCACTTCTTCCAAGTGAATAGTCTTCTCCTCCTTGCTTCACGAATAAAGCAAAATGTCGTTGACGAACACCACCATAAACTTGTTCAATGATTCATGAAATACTCGACTCATCAGGTCCATAAAATATGTCGGAGCATCAGTTAGCCCAAATGGCATTACTAACCACTCAAATAATCCATACGGAGTCTTAAACAGGATGTTATCCTGCATCACACGCAACTAGTGAAATCCCATGGCTAAATCGAGCTGTGAAAATACATTGGCTCCTACTAGCAGGTCAAAGAGATCGTCTATACGGGGAAGAGGATAACGATTCTTCTTCATCGTCTTATTAAGCTCCCTATAATCCACACAAAGCCTGAGGGAGCCATCTGCCTTAATGGAAAAGACGATGGGTGCAGCCCACTCAGAAATGCTCCTACGCATGAAGCACTTCTCCAAAAGATTTCCAATCTACTTGCTCAACTCACAGCGTTCCTTAGGAGCCATTTTCCTTACTGGTAAAGCAACCGGTTTGGCATAATCGACAAGATAAATCTTAAACTTGATCTACCTTCGAGGTGAAAGGCCAACAACCTCCTTGAACACGTCTGGAAAGTCTCTAACAATGGTTATCGAACTCAAACTATCGGTCAATAAGTCAAGAGAATAAAGGTAGCTCAACATGACCGATCCTCTAGGATCACAATATACCTCCAAGGTACGTCCACTACAAGCGCCTAACCCCGCTACCCTCTTATCGTAATTAAGAACGGCACCATACCTGGATAGCCAATCCATACCAAGAATCAATCCGAACCAGGAAAATCCCAATGCAAAGGCACTACAGTCAAACTTATCCCCTAAAATAAACAATTTCAAATCTCGACATAACATGGACAAATAGGCTGATCCTCCTATGGGATTTGATACTACTACCGGGTCGGCGACTAAGTAAGCATCAAGACCAAGACCCTCTAACAGAGTACTAGATATAAAAGAGTGCAAAGCTCCAGAATCAAATAGGGTACGAACAGGAAAATCAGAGATAGATAACACATCTTCGATGATCATCTTTTTTACCTTGTCCACAACCGAACGAGTACTAGAGGAAGGTGATGCCCCTGAAGCATTGGCCTGAGTAGGCCGTGAAGGTGTATGTGAACTATCCTTGGTCTTTGATGGACAGTCCTTTTTCATATACCCCACTTGATCACAAAGATAGAACCTCAGTCTCGGTCGCTATCCTGCCCCTCTACAATCCTTAGCAAGTTGACCTGGTTTCCAACAAGTATTGCACTTATTGTCCTTCCTTGGAACTTTATTTTTTCCACCTGACCCTCCTCCTCCTCTCCTCTTTCCTTTCCATGATTCTTCCCATCACTCTTCTGCACCACATCTCCTTTCTTCTTTGTATCGGCAAGTAAAGCCATCGCTACCAATCCCTCAAAAGGCGCTCCCATCGGAATGTGGCTCACCGGAAAACTCTATAGTGGCTGGCTCAAACTCTTAACGAACTTCAACGCCTTTTTGTGAGAAGTATTGATCATGTCTAGCCCAAATCTAGCAAGCTCATTGAATTGATTAACATATTCCTTAACTTCCATATACCCTTGCTTGAGCTGCATAAAATTCTTTAGTTGCACTCCCTCTTCAGCCTACGATAAGAATTTCCTTTCGAATCTAGTGCAAAAATCCATCCAAGTCAAATTATCAACCTCAACCTCCACAATCTCCCACCAACAAAGAGCCTCTCCCTACAACTTCCATGAAGCCAACTGCCTCCGAGCCAAGTCCTCCAATCCCACAAGTCTAAATATCCATTCACAACTATGAATCCAAGCTCTCGCCTTAGTATATAACTCGGTGCCAAAAATGGCTTACCTCTTAAATTGGTGTTGTCCTTGCATAACTTGGGAAAATCGAGAATGCCTGGCGGACGGGCTGGAGCTCCTTCCGTCGGAGCAGCATTCTTAGCTGGTGGCTCTGCTCGTGCAGTAGCCTGCAAATAACGTCTGAACCAAGCAGGAATATTAAGACCTAGAACTTCGGGGATATCTTGCGGTTCATACATTTCTATGTATGGATATTAAAAAGATAGGATTAGGTACTCCACAAATAGTTCAATAGATAGGGAGGAAGAGATATGAGGGACCCATATTTAAAATTTCTTTTTTTTCCAAAATATACACATATGCTACTAAAAGTATTACTTGGAGTATCCTTTAAAAATTATTCGAAAACCTTTATATTTTTAAAATATTTTTAGGATTACCAAAACCTTAGCTCTGATACCAACTGTGACATCCCGCACCTCTAGGCAAGCCGAAAATCAGACATGACTAGAAGAATGGGTGGTCGGGTGAAATAAAAATCCATAACATAGCATAGAGACTAAGGCAACAATATAAAATGACTAAAATATTATAGCGGAAGAAAAATTTCACTAATTATACATTAATAGCAAAAAAGTTTCATTAAAAACAAAATTATCCCAAATTTATTTCTAAAACCAAAAGTACCAAGTAGTCTCCACCAAAACATAAAACGTAACAAAGTGAACAATATAGGTCCCTATATATAGAGAAAAGTACGGAAAAGATAAATGAAGTACATGAAATAAAAGAAACAAAAGATGAAGATAACAACTGCTCCAATGACCCTCCAAGCTGCAAAGAACAGCGACCTAGACCTGCCCTCCTTGTTTTGGGAAAAATAGGAAAAATAAGAATGGGTCAGACATAAAGTCTGGTGAACGAAAAAATAAAAAGAAGCAGAAAGAATAAAACAGTTTGATTCTAGGTCTTCCCTGGATATTGCAGAGGGTGAATAATATAATGCAGTGAATCCTTCTTAGATACAGTTTCTGAGAAGCCAAAATCCGTGGTTACTCTAGGAAAGTCAACTATGTAGTAATACTAAATGTCAATCGGCCTGTCGGACCTCCTATCCATAACTATGCATGTACTACAGCGTGAAATTCATGTTTTTCACCCGTGCACTGTAACTAAATGCCCTTAAGTTTGACCGGCGCTGACTCAAACAACCTCGTAGGACCTCGAAGTTGCGCTCAGGCTTCGCCAAACTGGACTCTTATCCTCCCGTCTCCTTAATCATCAATGTGGACTTGCCCCTATTCAAAGTGTCGGTCCTTCGAAAGAGCGTCCGCAGTTGGGTCGACTGTGCAAAATCCTCTAACAATCAACCTAAAGAAGCCTACGTCGGAGCACACTTGTCTTGTTCCACCCGCATCGATCTGTCTGAAGAAGCCTACGATTGCAGATGTTATCTATCCTACGTACTAGCAACCTATGAAAGGTAACAAACATCCTTGCGAACCTACTTGCTCGCTCCTAGTATGTAATGCCAAAACTATATCTTGGTCTTAACTACATAAAACACCTATCCAGACCTTTATAAGGTCTGCCTACCAAATCGCTTTCAAATTAATTAATTTTACCATTACAGTTTACATACTGTTAATTTCCATTAATCTGCTTTAGGCCATTTCTACATCCGATTTGGTTATTGTAGATGCTATCACTCAAAACCACAATTTTATTCAAGTAACATATTTTGAATTTATTCAACTAACCTCTTCTACCATTAGAAATTGAATAACAATTCTAATTCAGTTTAATTAAACCAATCTTATTTACACCATGAAACGTGAATAAAAATTTGTTTGTTCCAAATTTCAGTCCAAACATGAATTAGAATTGAGAAGTGGTAGAAGGAGAAGATACAATAATTTACATAAATTTCAATCTTATTTATTTCATAAAATATGAATAGACAATTTATATGTCCCCATATTTTAAACCAAACATGAATTAGATTTAAGAAGTGGAAGAAGAGGAAGAAGTTGCAATAATTTACCTCTATTCTCAATTAATAATAGAAATTAATTCATATTAACGTGCTAGACAATAACTGAAATTGAACTACTTTATTTTTCTATTTCATATTAATTCCCACTCATCTAGCACTTGAGCTTGCATAAATTTGAAAAAAGTCTTCGTTTTGATCTTTCTCCCTTTGATTCTTCTAAATTCCCTAAATTGCTTGAATATATATACATAATTTAATTTGGTAGAGATTTGTTTATTTAGTAGAGAAAAGGAGGAAGAATAATACACACTAATTTTACTGTAGAATTGTGGCGACGGATGAATAAGAGACTAGGTTTAGGTTAGATGGTTTATTCATAGATTTTTTGAGTGAATATAATCCATTAGATTATTCTAGAATAAATTTGGTTCTTTCATACACTTAATGGTTATCCATTCTAACCCGTACACATCACTCTACTAATAAAATTTAGCCATATCATCCTATTACATCACTAGAGCGAATAGGAAGCCACCACATGTCAGAAACAACATTGAAATACATAAAAAAATCGCTGAAAATAAACCAGCTAAAAAACATCGCTCCAGATTTTGGGCGACAATGGGACTTGATCCCCGGTCACTAAGGAAGTCAACATGCGCCTTTACCACTGTACTAAATGTGCTATTAATTTCTTTTTGATTATATTTCCCATAAAATATTGGTGTGTTACAAAAGGTGATGATTGTACCCTAATGGTTGTGAACCACATAGACCTACGGTGTACCTAGTGTAACCCATTACTGGGTGATGAGGCCCGAGGTAACGATTACCTTCTAGACAGCACATTCCACTTTGAATGCCACATTGTCATTCCATGATCGCACAGCTGATTTCTGTAAACATATAACTCCTGAGCTCGTACACCTCAAGAATTGGTGTTAAGCTAAGAGAAGTTTCCTTCTTTGCCACTCAACAGATGATACGTTCATAGAGGTCAATCAATGCGATTAAAAATGCAACGTCAGACATTCGTCCATACAAGTTGTTCAGGATCAGGACAAACTAAAGAAACTCTCCTACCACATCCTGTCGGGAATCATCCCTAGGATTAGTACCGAGTTGTCCTTGCATCATAGATGAAATGAAGATAATACAACCATATATGATACGGGAAATTTCTCCCAAGAATCGGTGAAAAGCCGCCCTTCATTTACCATCTTTCCATGTCTTCACTTTCGAATGTATATTAGTTTGAAGTGATTTTCGGATAAGAATCGCTCAAATTCGACCCTGGTTCCTTCGAACCATCATTGGTAAAAAAATATTAGGTAATAGGGAATTATTTTTTAATTCATTAATTTCTTTTTATCAAAATATCTCCTGGAGATATATATCTTTAAAACATTTCTCTCTGGTATATATAGAATCATTAAATCTCTCTTATCAAATCCTTTGACTACTTAAAACCTTTCTAAATTCAGAATCATTTCATTCTTTACTTACGAAAACATTCCAAATCCTTTATTTTAATCTTAACAAAGATTCCCAAATCATAATCTTTAAAACAAATCAAAAACATTGTTATTTAAGAGATCATTTCCTATTAACCAGTTATCCCGCCTTTTGGCAAGGCCGTGTCACCAAGGCATTGACTAGAATCCAAGGACAGTTCGTCTCCAAAATCGATTGTACACAGGTTCACTATGGATGTCGATAAATTTTGTCCGAGTCCGGATTGAGCTACAATTGATATGACCGGACCACCAAAGCTATGAAAGCCAACTTCCAAATTTCAAGTCAATCGGAGTTCGTGTGCTCAAGATACAATCGATGCAATCCAAGGAAATCAACTCATACGCATCCGGTTGTTCGTATCCATCATTTTCGCATCCATCTGTTAGTATCCATCACGTTATCTGTTGTTCATATCCATCACGTTATTTATTATTCGTATCCATCACGTACACTCAACTGCGTGTCCACTCAGCCTGGTTCTACTTCGTATCCATCAAATTGGTTCAACTTCATATCGATCAATTGGAGTCAATTCGCATCGATCCCAATCGCATAGTTCTATCGATCGATGATCGATCGATACGATCAAACGAATGATACGAAAACAACCTCCAACTATCGATACGAAATGGCCCTCAACTAACGATACGAATTAGCCTATGAGTATTGATATGAACGAGGCCATGGCAATCAACACAAACATGACAACTTTGATCGATACGAACAAGACTCGACCGGATCAATACGAACAAGGTACACCTCTTTGAAAGACTCCGTCACTCGGCATGAAAAGTGGAACGATCCAAGGAGTTAGCGCCATGTCAACTTGAAAGCACGTGCCCAAAAAGAGATATGAATAGCATCGATACGAAGGAGACGACCTTTGAAAAACACAGACTTGCATCAAAATTAACTCACAATCTACATGTCGAAATTCCACCAAATTTTCACAAGAGCTTATGTAGAACCTAAAGAATGTTCATGCTAAGTTTCGATTCGATTGAGCGAAATTTTGATTGATATGAAATTTGTTCGTATCAATCACGAATTGAGTGCGAACCACATGAGATCGATACATGGGCCCACACATGTGCCAAAAGAGGTCTCCCGAGATCTAAGCGAGATATTTGCATCCTACGTCTATAAATAGCATCCCAGAGTCTGCAGAAAAGTGACCTTTTAGCTCTCTTACATCCAGACTCTACCGGAACCATTTTTGCACTCAAAGATCACTATTATACTCGAAATTTACTACTGTAATCCACTGTAACCAGTTGTAATAAGCAAACAAACATCGATAAAATCATCTATTTCATAGTGCACATAGGCAATACGACGAACCACTCTAAATCTTTGTGTTTCTGCGTGTTTTTCTTATCTGTTTGTGAAGTGTTTATTAGATAATCCTCTTTTTACATTTACTTTATTTATTTTATCTCTTCAAATACTTTCGAAGAGTGTTGTGCCCAATTTTGGCACAAACACTTTGGTGCTTTCGCTGAGAGAACATGGTTTTTCTCCTGCTTGTTGGATCTACTATCGATATCAGATTTCATAAATCTAAGGAGAAGATCCAGATCTCAAGTTCAAAGTTCTTCCATCCTATTCAGATTTGCATCAAATCTAGGAATGGCTTTGCTATTCACCATGGTAAACACAAGGACCACTTCTCATGTTGTAGAGCTAGAAGGACGGGATCGATAGAATCTCGTACAACCACCTCCGACTGATCAGAATGTTGTTGGACCATCAGATCCACAAGGCCCTGTCACCAGGGAAGAATTTCATATGCTAATGTAAGAGCTGACACAGAGCTGTCAACAACTTACTCAACAGTTGCATGCCAAGGCAGAATTAACCAATCAGCTGAATCACCAACGGAGTAGGAGATCCAAGAGGGATCAGGCTTCCTATTCATCTACTGAGAGTTCAGCTTCTTCAGAATATCATCACAGATCTATGCTCCCACGGCTAAATGGGATTTATATCCAAGCTATTGGACATTAGCACGCATTGAGCCTTGGGCAACCAAGAGTTGGCCCGTCCACTATCTATCAGACTGGACCCTCCTCCCGAGGAGGTACTATTCATATCATGTTACAAACAACGTCAACATACTCCTGAACCTTATATCCCTGAAGACTTAGAACCAAGGAGGCGAGACCTGGACTTTCGACCACGTCCGGCCCAGCCTTGCATTATGGAACCCGACCACACCTTGGCCCAGCGCACTCAAAACGTCCATATGCCAGATATACCAATGATGATACGTTAAATGATTCGTGAAAGTCAGGATCTCACTAATGATGACTAGGAATCTCCTGGAGGCATACCCGTTTCACTAATGACATACTCTATGCTGAATCACTGAATCACCTCGGCGATTCAGGATGCCAACTTTACCCATCTATAAAGGAAGCTCAGATCCCAATCAGCATATTTTGAAGTATGAATGGTTGATGAATGCTGCACGAGCTAACGATGCAGCTAAATGCTAGAGTTTTTCGATCTCTCTTGGGGGTATAGCTACTATGTGGTTTACCCGTCTGCCACCTCGATTTATCTCATGTTTTAATCAGTTGGCGACAAAGTTTTTTGAGTAGTTCCGGATGCATGTAACGAGATTGAAGGATGTTAACACTTTGTTTAGTGTCACTCAAGCTCCTAAAGAGACACTCAGGCATTATCTAGAAAGATTTCATGCTGTTGTGTTGAGATTAACAATCCCAATGATAACACTATTCTGATGGCACTAACTAAGGGAATTGATCTCGATTCTAAATTACACAACTGGTTGGCCGGAAAGCCTCCTGCGTCGTTAGACCGTTTCTATTCTAAGATGGCCTAAATCTTGAGAAGGGAGAATGCAAAACAGTCCAGGAAAAAGGACTACGTAGAGCCCAGTGTCGAAGGATCTAGAGTAATGTAGCTGTTAAACAATCTGGGAAAATTTCGAAAAAGTGCAATTGAATATTCAAAATAAATAGAACCGACAGAGAGATAATGGAGATCAAAATAAGAAGCGGGACCAAAATCGTAGCCCATGATGTAGGGCTATCATGTTTGATAATTACACTCCTTTGAATACGTCGTTGGAGAATGTGTACTTACAAACTTGTAATACCATTCGATATAAGAAACCTGCCCCGAGACCATCATCAAAGAAACAAATCCAGATGGGAAAGTTTTGTAGATTCCATGATAGCTACGGCCATAACATGAATGAGTTCCGTCACTTGCAAGATCTTATCAAAAATTTGATAAGAGATAGGAAGTTAGAGCAGTTTGTGCGGGCACCGGAGTCTGTAGGTGCGGGCCCATCAAATCAGAACCTGTACCTAATCAGGTAAGACTGGAGGAACCTGCTCGTTCTGGCAGGAGGTTAGTGATAATTACCGTTAGTGGCAGTCCTCATCCAGCAGACCGAAGCTGGCAGGAAATGGAGTCGTATGCCAATTCTATTAGACATGCGGGCTTCAAATGTTGTAGTAGTTTGGAAAATAGGGCTCCGGCCAAACAACAGAAGATGATGACTGACGACATCGTGTTCCAAGATAGAGATGCTGACAGGGTTGAAGGCCCCCACTATTGATCCATTTATCATACCATCTCAAGTAGGTCCTGCTTGGATGAAGAGGATCTTAGCCGATAGTAGAAGTTCTGTGAATATACTGTTTAAGTGAGCCTATAACCAGATGAAGATGGAGGCTAAAGATTTGAAGCCTTGCCAGTCCCGTATTCATGGATTCAATGAGAGTGCAACCATACCCACTGGAGTGGTGGAATTGCCAGTGGAGTTAAGAACCGGAGAACGTTGGAGAGTCCGGATATTACAATTTATTGTGCTGGACATCGACTCGTCGTACAATGCCTTCTTGGACCGACCATCCCTAGATGAGTTCAGAGCTGCCATTGCCCCATGGTGTTTGAATCTAAAGTTCTCCACCAATCATGGAGTTGGCGTCGTTCAAGGAGACCAGGCTGCTGAAGAGCCTGTTATGTTGCTGAGCTGCATGAGGCACAACGAAAGGAGAAAGGAAAGGGCATAGAGGAATCTCTCTGCGTCTGCTTTGTTGAAAATTGACAATTGATGCCTGGGCCCTGGTCCGGGCTCCCACACCAATTCCAAAGAGATCTTGACCTGAGAGATTACGAAAGTGAAGATAAAGGTAAAGATAGTCAAGCTTCTATGACTGAACTGACGATCGATGTCCCGATTGACGATAGCAACGATTCTAAGTTGATAAAGATTGGATCTCAATTAAGCCAACAAATGCAAGAGGAATTGGTTGAATTTCTCCGAGCAAACCTTGATGTGTGTGCTTGGACACATTATGACTTGTGTGGAATCTCCTCGGACATTGTGATCCACACATTGAACATTGACCCGCGGCACATCTTGGTCAAACAAAAAAGGCGTGGTATGTATCCAGAGAGATTTTCCGCCCTTAAGAAAGAGGTAGATAAGCTTAAATAGAATAGGTTTATTCAAGATGCACTATACCCAGAATGGATATCCAACCCAACTTGTCCGAAAGCCAAATAGGAAGTGGAGAACGTGTGTCGACAATTCAGACTTGAATAAAGCTTGCTACAAAGACAATTTTCCACTTCCTCGAATCGATCATCTTATAGGTTCAATGGTTGGGCATAAACTCCTACCCTTCATGGATGCATATTCAGGCTACAATCAAACACCCATGCACTAGCCTGACCAGACGCTTCGTGACCGATTTGGGACTCTATTGCTACAAAGTCATGCCTTTTGGACTCAAGAACGCCAGTGCAACTTACAAACTATTGGTTAATCGAATGTTTGCCAACCAGATTAAGAAAACTATAGAGGTATACGTGGACGACATGCTAGTGAAATCAAGATTCTCCACTGGTCATATTAAATACCTGGAGTCAATGTTTAATATCCTCCGAGAATATAAAATGAAGCTCATTCGTTGAAATGTCACTTTGGGGTCGCATCCGGAAAATTCCTTGGGTTTATCGTCAACGCTCAAGGAATTGAAGCCAATCCCGACAATAGTTGGGAAATCAAAAATCTTGAGACTCCAAGAACCTTAAAGAAAGCCCAAAGCCTCCACGGAAAAGTAGCTGCACTGAGCAGGTTCATTTCGAAATCCACCTAACAAATGCATTCCCTTCTTCGATTTGATCCAAAAGGAAAACGGAACTTTGAATGGACCACAGAATGTGAGGGCGCATTCCGAGAACTAATTCAGCACCTCTCCACACCGTTTATTTTTTCAAAGTCTATCAATCATGAGGAATTGTATCTTTACTTGGCGGTATCAGAAAATGCAACCAGTGCTGCCCTAATTCGAGAGGAAGACCAAGTGCCAAACCGGTCTACTATATTAGCAAACGACTAACCGGAGCTGAGAGAAATTATCCAAAGCTAGATAAATTGGCTTATTGTCTCATTACTGCCTCAAGGAAGCTCCGTCGGGGTTGTACTTGAATGAATCTTCCAAATATATCTGGAAGCTGCATACTGATCGTACACTAAATGACCATTGCTCAATTGTCGGGGTTGTACTTGAAACTCCTGAAGGTCGATCTATATGCTATGCTTTGAAGTTTTATATTCGTGTAACCAACAATGAAGCTGATTATGAAGCCTTACTTTCAAATAGAGGCTTGTCCGAGATTTAAAAGTCATTGCTATGGATATTTATTGTGATTCGCAACTGGTCGTATGTCAAGTTCGGGTGGAGTACCAGGCTAAAGATCGAAGATTGGCTGCTTAACTAGCTTGGGTCCAGGAGATACTGAATTAGTTCGATTATTATGATATCTACTGCATCCCCTGAGAGCGCAATCAAAAACTGATTCATTGGCAAAACTAGCTAGCACAGGTGAAGCATAACAAATAGGACTCATTCCTATGGAAACATTGTCTTCCCCAAGCATTGATCTAATGGAGACAGATTGGGTATTTGTAATCGTTCCTAATATGGAGTCATGGATGACTCCGTTCAGAACTTATCTCGAGCATGGAACACTGCCAGAGCGTAAGAGTGAAAAAAGACAAGTTCTTCGAAAAGCCTCGTAGTTCACTATTCAGAATGGAGTCATGTATAGAAGAGGATGCTTCGTTCCTCTACTCCGGTGTATCGCACACGGTGAAATCAAAGAGTGTTATATGATGTTCACGAGGGAGAATGTGGCGATCACATCGAGGGGCAAGCTCTAGCTATGAAAGTACTCTGATATGGATACTATTGGCTGACCGTAAAGCGTGATGCATTGGACTATGCCATAAAATGTGATAGATGTCAAAAACATACTCGGATTCCTAGAGCCCCTTCTACCGAAATAACTCAGATGGTCAGCCCATGACCGTTTGCAGTCTGGGGCATTGATATTATTGGCTCTTTACCTCTGGCCAAAGGTGGTGCGAAGTACGCCATCGTCGTAGTTGATTACTTTACCAAGTGGGCTAAAGCTGAACCCCTTGCTACAATCACGGCAAAGAAAGTGATCAACATCGTGGTACGCAACATTATCTATCGATTTGGTCTCCCACATACCATCATCATTGATAATGGAACCCAATTCGACAACGTTGAATTCAAGGATTTCTGTCAACGATTCCACACTCGGAAGAAATTCTTTACACTTGCACACCCTCAAGAAAATGGACAGGTTGAAGCTGTGAATAAAGTTATCAAGTCCATTCTGAAGAAACAACTGGAAAAGGCCAGGGGAAAATGGGTCGGCGAGCTTCCTATGGCTTTATGGGTTTACCGAACAACCCATAAGTCCAAGACCAAACACACTCCATTCTCTCTTTGCTATGGTTCAGAAGCCGTTATTCCAGTTGATATGGAGGTACCTTCTCATCTTATAACTTATTATTATCCAAAAACAAATGCCATATTAATTGTTGAATCCTTGGATTTATTGGATGAGAAGCACGAAGAGGCTGATTTGAAGGCAGCTGCATACCCGAAGTCCAGTCGCTCAATTGTATAATGCCAAGTTCCGACCCCGAACCTTCAAACTCGTCGATCTCGTCCTCAAAAGAATCTACTTGGTTCCTTCGCACATGAAACCAACATGGGAAGGGCCAAATGTGATTGAACGAAAGCTCGGAGATGGCACATTTAAACTGTCAACCGTTAACGATCTCATTTTTCCAAGAGCCTGGAACAGCGAGAGTCTTCATCTCTACTACACATAGCAGGCTTTATTTATTTTGTCTATTTTTCATCTATAATTTGTTTCTGCATTCCGAAATTTGAATCTGTAATAAGGCAACTGACTTTGCCGTATTTTCTTATTTTAGCAATAAAATGCGGTCTCTTCGATCCAAGCTGTGATTTATTGAATATGTCATACAACCATCACGATATACGAAGGGCTAAGTTCCATCATATGGTGGAATTTATTCAAATAGGCAGTAGCTGTGATATGACCGGTTACTGGCTAAGTGAAACTCGAGTTCAGGGTCAAGTCACCACACTGAAGCCAAAGAAGGATTGATAAACGACAATCCTTTAACTAACTCCAGTCTCCCAGAGTGCGAGCTAGAGTATAAACTTATAAAAATGGTTTTGAGGAGAGTGGATCCGTCCACCTTACGAGCTCGCCTGTATCCGAACCAAGTTTGAGGAGGATGAATCCGTCCATATAAGGAACTTGCTTGTTAACTCAGGGTGGATGTGAATCAACCATCTACAATCCTGATAAATCCATCGCTCCCATAGTGCGAACAAAATTCAAACGTCTAAAACAGACGTGGCTGACTGTCTGTCGGCTAACTCCAAATTCCCAGAGTGCGAATTAGAGTATATACATCAACTCCAAATTCCTAGAGTGCGAATTGGACTATAAACATCAACTCCAAATTCCCAGAGTGCGAACTAGAGTATAAACATCAACTAACTCCGGATTCCCAGAGTGTGAACTGAGGTGTCAACATCAGCCAACTTCAAGTTCTCGGAGTACGAACTGGAGTACAAACGTCGACTAACTCCGGATTCTTAGAGTGCAAGCCGTAGTATCGACCGCAATTAACTCTAAGTCCCCCGAGCGCGGATTGGAGAATAAACATCGACTAACCCTAAATCCCCAAAGAGTGGATTAGAGTTTAAACACAAATCGGATATGAATCGATCATCCATAACACAATTCTGAGTCCCTAGAGTGTGGTCAGAGTATAAACACAACTCGGGTATGACTAACCACCCATAAAATAACTTAAGTCCTAGGATCGTGGACATATACTTCAAAATTAAACAGGGGTGGCCGACTGCTGATGCAAAAATGCAAATCGCCGAAGGGTGGATGTGATCATCAATGAGTGAGCGAGTGTGATTCGACCACTCGACCCTTATTTGTTTTAGCATCAATTCAACGATGTTAAGCTCGATGTATTGGAAGTGAAACGCTATCGCTAGTCGACCTATACAACTCATCCTTGAAATTGGAGGCAGAACTTAAGTGTCGAGCATTGACTGAAGTAGTGCAGCATCGGAGTTCAGCTTAGTGTCCAGACATGACTCGTAGCCGTGATTCTAGGACTTAACAACTAAACTCAAAACCCAATCCAAAGGTCGAAAACTTCACAAGTTTACTAAACAAGAATTCAAATGATGGAACACTTGAGCAAATAAACGATAATTGAGTTGAAAACAAAATAGAATTTCATTTCAACTATATGTGGAAGGAATTTATGTACAAGTTATTCCCAAAAATCCTACTAGCAGGGGCCGAACCCGCATCTATACACGGCCAAAAAAAACTAAAGAAATTCCTATCTACTCAAAAATGAGCCAAAGAAGCATATCTACACTTTCTTCTTTTTCAGTTTCTTCTTCGACGTAGACCCACTAGAGCTGCCACTGAGTTTCCTCTTTGAGCCTTTTCCCTTCGATGGCTGATCTCCTTTAGGAGGCATTACATCAATTTCCTCCTCCGAACTCAAGTGTATGGGAATAATTCCAGCAGGCGGTGTCATAGTGGTTGGGTCCACTACAGGAGGCGGAATAGGCACGCTAGTGTCGACAACAGTGCCACCAGGAGATATCATTTGTAACGTCGCTGGACCAGAGCCTGCCATTCCTCCTCCAAACTGCTGGTCCGGATAGCTTCTTCCATTTTTGCATTAATATTGGCTATAATTTCTTCCACATGACGCATTTGTGCATCTCCGGAAACGCTTGCGGTTGGGACTGAGGAGCTGGTCGCTGGCGCTACTCCACTCATGACAAACGGTAAGTCAGAGAAAGGGTCACTATGATGACTAAGAAGTTCCTCTATCATCTGTTCATCAAATGAAAATGTGCTTCCTTGTACATCATCTATAGGTGCATTGGCCGATGTCGTGGTCACTTCAGCAATAATCGCTCCCTGCTCATGATGCGAATCTTGAGTTGCAGGAGGCGCGACTGATGTGGCTCCAATCACTGGAAAGAGACAAAGAAAAACTGTTATTAAATATTTCAAGTGAAGCACCCGATCGTAAACAAGCATACGAAATGTTCAGAGTACCTTCCTCAATTCATCTTGTTGGCGGCTGAACGGCCTAAGAAATTTGCTCGCTAGCTTGAGATATCTATGGCCGATCCATGTTATAAGCAGGAATGGATTGAGAATCAACCGCAAAAGTCGGTTCAGGCTGAATTGGCACAAGAGTTTCGGGACTTTATCATGGTGCTCAACACCAGAACCTTCTCCGACCTTTGAGTGCTGAGCGTCAAGCTTCTTCTTCTCATATGAAATCATGGCATCATGGAGAACTTTCCTTTCTTCTTCATTCAGCACTCGGTTCTCAAGCTCGAATTCATCGACCGATTCACCCTGATGGACAGCCTTCTCATCCTCTACTAATCGGCCCCAGGCATTGTATAAATATGTCGGATAATTATCGAGCCAGGCTAGGTTCCTATGCTTCAAGACGTTAGCATTATCAGTAATGAGAAGATCTTCAATGTCAGCATCTGGCCTGGACTCTGCCGTTTGGACTTTTTCCTTGATCTCGGTCTCCACCTCTCGGACCTTAGCCGCATCCCGTTCACCCCGAAGCATTACGACCTGTTCACCTACCTCCTGTGCTGCACTATTTGCATCATCCCTCTCCTTGATGATTTTGAAAATTTTGTCTTTGAGATCGTTAAGTTCTTTAAGAGGAGCATCTCGTTCGGCTGTGATAGTGGTATTTTGATGGCCCATCTCCTCCACCAAAGTAAAATGTGTTTATCGCATCCTTTCCATTGCTAGGTTCGCCTCGTCGTCCTTCTGGGTGGCCTCTATTTCTGATTTCCGAGATGATTCATCCTTGTCATTAAGCACTTGAATAATCCGGTCCTTTTGAGCGATCTCAGTTTCTGAGTTCTCAATGGTATTCGCCCGCTCAAAGGCCACATTCGATGCTTTTTCTGCAGCTTTCCCCCACTCCTTGTACTGGGTATAAATATCATGAATATAATCATACGTTCCACGCTATACTTCCGATGGAATTCTCTTTATGTGAGAGTGGAAGACGAAGCCGTCAAAACATAAGTTTGGAAAATCTTTTTTCAACTAGGAAATTCTGATAGCCCCTTCCCCGTTGGGCTCAGTGATAGCTTGTTCAGCAGCAATAGGAGTTTCGGCCTCATGTCTATGATGTTGTGATTTAATCCTAGAGGTTTGAGAAGATGATTTCTGGCGGGGAGGCTCTACTGGTTGTTTCCATGTCCTGTTGGTTGTGTGGGGGCTCGAGGAGGAGAACGCGATTGGGATCGATGTCTATAATCCATATCCATCTCTCTCTCATGACGTTCTTGACTCGACTACAGGTTCATCATCGGTGGGTGTATTTTCTTCCTCACCCTCTTCAGTTATTACAATCCTGGATAGCCCCTTTCACCGAAGCAGTCCTCCGCGTTCCTTCAACCCTAATTCTATGATTTCGCTCGATTAGCCCGACGGTCCTCAAGTTTCAGTCTGTTAGCACCGAATCTATGTCCCTCATTTCACTCGACACTTCTTGAAGGACCCGTACTACTTCTTTAAAATGTGCACCTTTAGGTCATGGGATTACGGTTGTGAAAGGAAAGAAGATATGGGATTCAACAATGGTTACGACAAATTCATGAATTACCGAAGAAAATTGTGACATTTACGTCTGGCTAACCATCGATCGGTGAATCCTGGAGGACATCGAACACAGAACCATTATGTCTTAAAATAATTGAGCCTGGTCCAAGAGCCCGTCGCCACTTGACAGTTCCTAACTACCTCTAGGAATGTGAACGATGAACTATCTCCCCAACTCTAAACATTGAATTGGTATCTGATTTCGATCGGAGTCGGGGAGGCGGAAAAGATGCTCCATGAATACAACGAACAAGCTGTTCAGCAATGCATATCCGTTCAGATGTAATTGTGATCGGGAAATTCCGAAGAAGGCTAACAATTCTCTAATGTATTGATTAATGGGAGGGAGCGTCCCAGCTGTGCATGAATGCCTGTTGAAAGCAGTAAATCCTTTCGAGAGAACATGTGGTCTATCGTTCGGCCTTGGTAACAAAACATCGGCTAATGACAAACTGTGTCTTAGGCATATTCGTCCCAACATTTCTTCAGAGACATTGGATGGCATAGATTCATGTGGATTCATAATAAAATTTGCACATGGAAACTCATACGGAGCTAGATCGATGACCTCGGTTGCGATGGCCGACGGCTCTCTTATTGGAAGAGATGAACTTTGGGTTTCCTGCTGTTGAGAACTTGTGGATTCCATAGCTAATCAACTTATCAAAAACCATCATTAGACGATAATAAGCTCGTGTGTTCCCTAGTGTGAAGTGCATGAATGTGTTGTGCGGTGCAGTGCTACATATAACTTGAGAAATTCTACAGAGTTTGAAAAAATGTTAAAATGACAAGACTTCGAAATTCAACTGGAGTGAACATCATCGTTGACCTTCATAACCATGTCGTCCAGACTTTAGAGACCGATCCGATTTAAAGTTCGTTAAAAAAATTTAAGTTACAGTTCGATCGACGAGCTTCTAAGGGCAGTAAAATATGTAGTTTAAGAGTTAAGTCTAGATATGAAAAAAGGAGGTTATCGGAGTCAGATGCTCGATTGTAAAAGATTTCATATTCATTACAGTGTGTACTTGGATCGATCACTTGGGATGAGTTCGTATCGGTCACCCAAAACTCAGTTCGTATCGACCAAAGTCCTCTAATTCATATCGATCACCAGGTCCAGCATTCGCATTGATATGAATGACCATCGTCAAATGATCGACACGAATACGTACCATCCATCGGTACGAAGCGATTCACTATTCGTTACAAAGTATTGTCATGTCAGGATCGATACGAACTCGCCTACCATCCATCATCGATATAGATTTCTTCTTCGTATCCCTCTACACTTTAACTTCTCTAATTAACATGAACGCCACCTCAACCTTGTTCTGGCCTATCTTCGCCCTCCATTTCACCATAATCGGTCATGGAGTAAACAGAATGGCAAAGATTTCAAGTCTCATCATTTACATGTTGGATTTGTTCGATGGATTACCTAGATTTAACGGTTTTTTAAGAGATTGAAAGGTTGATTTGATTCGAAGGCGAAAGTAGATCCAATTTCCCTTAATCCGGTGCGATACTAAAGTAGAGAGTTAAAAAGGAGCAAGTGAAAATATTTCTAAGTACAAAATGGTATTTATATGGTTCGACCTCCTTAGGCGATGGCAATTCGTATCCTAGTAATTTCGACTGGTTAAAGTAGCTTTTCTTCCCATCAGTACGAAGTGATGCGTTCGAATGCACTCACCATCAATCCAGAACTTGGCCATTTGTATCCATGCGTTATTTGTCTGAAGCAACCATGCTTCGTTTCCATTCGATGCTTGCTACCATATACTTTTCCATCGATGCGAGGCAAGTGCTCCAAGGTTGTGTCGACATATGTCAATGATCATCGATACGAATAATCATATACTAACTGTATATCATCGATACGAATTTCTTATATCGTATCCATGAGCTTGAAGAAGCTGAGATCTCATATCAATCGATGCGGTTTATGTTAAAACAACAACTAAAATCGTGTCGATCGACATCGATACGACATCATTCTTTTGACCTTTTACATCGATCCAGGAGAGGATCGATATGAGGGGACATTCCAAAACAACCATTCGACGTTGTTATAAATCGAATTTTACATTGATTCAGGAGAGGGTCAATATAAAGAAAACTGACTGATAGTGACTCTTGAACATGCGAATGTTAATGGGAGTCAGGATAACATACACTCATGTATGACGAACTAACATCCTATTTTTAAAATTCAGAGGAATTGAATATTCATATGGTAATGATTACAACAACAGACAACAGTTAGCTATTACGCAACACTCAATTACAGCAGTGCACAGTACAATAATTGGCGGTCGACAGTTCATATTATTGAAGATCAATCAAGGGGTACATCTTCTAACGAAAAGACAACAACCATTCAGATAAGTCAGATAAAACTATTCAGGATGAAGATTGCAACTATTAAAAGCATGTCATGTTCTCGCAAGACGTACTTTGGATGGCAAATGTTATCTCACCTTTTGGCAATGCTGCGACACAAGAAATTGACTAGAAACCAAGGGCAATTCGTCCCAAAGATCGATTGTACATAGGTTCACTATGGATGTCGATAAATTTTGTCTAAGTCCGGATCGAGGTACAATTATTGTGACAGGACCAACAAAGCTATGAAAGCCAACGTTCCAAATTTCAAGTCCATCGAAGTTTGTGTGCTCAAGATACGATCGATGCAATCCAAGAAGATCAACTCACATGCATCTGTCTGTTAGTATCCATCATTTCGCATCCATATGTTCATATCCGTTACGTTTTTTGTTTGTATCCATCACATACACTCAACTGCATGTCCACTCAGCCTGGTTTTACTTCGATCCATCAAATTGGTTCAACTTCGTATCGATCAATTGGAGTCAATTCACATCGATCCCAATCGTACAGTTCTTATTGATCGATGACCGATCGATATGAACAAAACATCAAACGAATAATACGAAAACAACCTCTAGCTATCGATACAAAATGGCCCTCAACTATCGGTACGAAGTAGCCTATGAGTGTTGATACGAACAAGGCCATGACAATCGATACGAACAGGACAACTTTAGTCGATATGAACAAGACCCGACTGGATCGATATGAACAAGGTATACCCCTATGAAAGACTCGGTCACTCGGCATGAAAAGTGGATCGATCCAAGGAGTTAGCGCCACGTCAACTTGCAAGAACGTGTCCCAAAAGCGATACGAACAGCATCGGTATGAAGGAGACGGCCTCCGAAAAACACAGACTTGCATCGATCATAACTCACAATCCACAAGGCCAAATGCCATCAAATTTTCAGAGGAGCTTATGTACAACCTAAAGAATGTTCATGCTCAATTTCGACTCGACTAGGCCAAATCTTGATCGGTACGAAATTCGTTCGTATCGATCATGGATCGATCGCGAACCACATGAGACTGATCATGTGGGCCCACCCACGTGCCAGAAGAGATCTCCGGAGATCTGAGCGAGATATTTGCATCATGTGCCCATAAATAGCATCCCAGAGTCTACTGAAAAGGGACCTTTTAGCTCTCCTACGTCCAGACTCTGCCGGAACCATTTTTTCACTCAAAGATCAATATTGTACTCGAAATTTATACTGTAATCCACTGTAACCAGTTTTAATCAGCAAACAAACATTAATAAAATCATTAATTTCGTAGTGGACTCGGAAATACGCCGAACCACTCTAAATCTCTGTGTTTCTGCATGTTTTTCTTATCCATTTTTGAAATGTTTGTTAGATAATCCTCTTTTTACATTTACTTTACTTATATTATCTCTTCAAATACTTTCGAAGAATGTTGTGCTCAATTTTGGTACAAACAAAACCCAAACCAATTTATTTTAAGTATAGAAATTAAATTAATTTCAAATCATTTTCAAAGGTCATATTGGAAAATATTATTGAGTCCAAAGGATCGATATAAATTAAACTAATTCTATTTAACATCAATTTTATATTCAACCTTTACTATCCGTCGAATAACAGTGAAATCAACTTTTAAATTAACATGGATATTACGGATTCCCTCCTTTAAATCTAATACAAGTATAAGAAGATCATTTCCATGCAATCCAAGTTGTTTGAATTATATCTTTTATACTTTTGGAAATTTGATCCGAGTAAATCAAATGTACTATCCCCTCCCCCTCCGAGCTAAGGAGAGCAGGAAAATGGTTTCCCAAATCCAAGCTTAAAGACTACATCTTTGTCACCCATAAGGTAGTCAAGTTAGTTAACCAGCTCTAAATCCTTTTATTATCTTTTAGAGTTGATTTTTATTTACTTAACACTATTCCAAGTTTTATTTTAAAACAGATTTCCTTTAACCAATTTAATTTAAAGTCCTTTAAAAGAACTTTCGAATCACTTTCGAAAATACTTAATTGTTAATTTAAAAATATTTACAAAAGATTTGGAAAAGAATTTTCGTGTTTAGAACTATATTTCAAAAGTTATAGAAAAGCGCTGCAAATGGTGCTTTTTAAGCTGTGTTGATCAAAAAGACTTTTCCATCATTTGAAAATTCATTTTTATAACTCAAATCAATTTTAAAACATTTTAAACGATTTTAAGAATTTACTTCATATTTTTAAGAAATTTTAGAATATCATTTAAAAAAAATCTTTTTATGGGTTCCGAACTGCAACCACGATTATTTCGAAAACTTGCTCTGTTCATATTTCAAAGTCTACTTACCAAAATCTCAATTTTCTTTCTTCATTTGAAAACTATGATTACAAGAGTTTGGAAAATTATTATTTCAAAGAAATCCTTTTTTGAATGGACCTTATCGCGAAACAATAAAAAATGTAGATTCAGATGAAATCATGACTGATTTAATAACTTCAAGAGTGGATTCCTTAGAAATATTGTGGATAAATAGAATTCATGGTCTATTTCCTAAAAATTCTCAAACATTTGAACACAAAAAGAATAGGTTTTATTCTGATAAGAAACTTTTATCGAATCCTGTTGAGAATTCCTTAACCTCAATTGAAAAAAATTATTTTGAACGTGCGCAAGGAATAGATTCAAAAAGTCAAATGAAATCTTTGAAATTTTTATTTGATATAATTACAACTGATCCAAATGATCTAATAAAAATATGACTTCGATTCCATCATATAAACGGATTTGAATTATTACGGCGCGAAATCGCGAACTACCGTTACGCGAAACGCGCCAATTTCAACTAAATTTCCATATCTTCATTAAACTTTGTCAAAACACTTTAAATGTTTATAAAACAATATTAAATTATTTAAAATATTTACAAAGGGTTTAAATGTTCCATATACTCCATTTCATTCAATAAATTAAAGTGACTTCCTTAGTGTTTATCGACGTGTATTTAAATGTGACTTATATATATAATCAGCAACAATATTAAACATCCATGCTTGATGATTAAAACATATTAAACACCCATTCCAAACATCATATTATCATCGAAATATGGTAAACAACTATATAAGCAAGCATGGCAAACAATATTTAACATCCAGTATATTATATATTTAAAGTAGAGTTTCTCACATTGATTTTCTATCGGAAAAAGGGCTATAGCTTTAGTAACTCATGATCCAAGCTCACAAACCCTTACTTCTTGCCTCCTAGTATGCTTGGTTATGTCATGCCAAAAGTGGTGCTCGGCCAAGCATGGGGAATGAGGTTTAGGACTTTGGATTATTATCGAATTTACCAAAAATCTGGACTTGAAAGTAGGTCATCCTCTCTCGGATATTTGGACATTTTGCTCTCTGAATTTTAAAAAGTGGTCAAATTGAAAGTTGTAGGAAATTATTTTATCTATAGTTTCATCCAATTTAGATTAATTTTAAGTGAAATACGGTCAAAAAAACATAGGCATTTTCGGGTTCTAAAAAATTTGGACCAGAAAATGCCTCTGAAAGAATTGCATTTTTACCATAGTAGATCCCTGATTTGAAGAAGTGATTAAAATGAAAATTATAGCCAACTCAATTCTACTCAATTTTAAAAGAAGTATTTCTTGATTTGGATTCTTTTGAGGGAGTTATGGCCAAGAGAATAAAGTGCATTCTCGGATTCCAAAAATCTAGGTCGAGTCGAGTATCAAAGAATTAAAGTTTTGACATAGCTACTCTTTATTTTGGAAGAAGTGATGTAAAGAAAAATTATATCCAATTGAATTCTCTACAATTTGAAAAAAAAACAATTCTATGATTTGGAGTCGGGAAGAGAAAGTTATGGTTGGTTGAAATGGATGAAAAAAGAGTGGAGAGGTATTTATAGCCTTTAAGTTTATATAAAATATCTCATATCATGTCTTTCCTTCTCCATCGCTCATTTGCCCTATTTCCATCCATCATTTCGGCTGCCAACATCCACCATCATCACCCCATGTGTGTGCTCAAGTGTGCACTTTGATGTGAGATGGTTGACTTAAAGAAGCTTAAGGTTACGCTTCTAAAATATCTTGGATTTTTCCTGTATATGTTTATAAATGTGAATGTTTATTTGTATGTGTATAAGTGTTCATGTGTGCATGTGACATGTATATACATGTTCATGTATGTGCATAAGAGAACTAACAACATTTCGATGATTTCGAACAACTCCCTTTTGTTAAACTGTTGAAATTTCGATCACTCATGGTTCATACGTGAACGAAATTTTATGCAGCGACGTACCAAAAGTTAGATAATAAATTATAAGTCAACAATACACCAACACATTCATTTTCATTGTTTGTCCTTGCCTGGACATTTTGGTGGCTCAAGAAATTGATTTTGATATGTAAAAAAACATAATCATTTTTCTTACTTGATTACAAAAGTAGACAAATAAACATAGCTTTTTCTTTTCATTTCTAATTCACCATCTATCTTTGTTTTCCTTTCCTATGCAAAAACGAAATCAAGGAACAAGCAAACCGCTTCCTTTAAAAATCCAAATCAAATTGGATAATCCATTAAAAAACGTAAAACAATTTTTTTTGAGCTCAAATGAGCTTAGGCTTTGACTTGGTATACGTGTTGTAGAGAGGGGTTGTGATTGGTGATGTTCAACGATTAAGGGTGAACTAGGGTTTCGTTTTCAAGGCGATTCGAATTGGAGTTTGGTGACACTGGCTTTTGCATTCGGTTTCCAGAGTGAAAAGGCCTCATTTTTTGCTAAAATTTGGTGGCTTTTGTCGTAGTATTAGGAATCACGACTTTGGTAGGTTGTTGGAGCGGGGTCTCAAGTCGAGGTTTGCTCCGATGGGGTGGAGGCAGGGTGATGGTGGGGGATTGGTAGCTCTCGTGTAGAGAAAGTTGAGGGTGAAGTCGAATTGGAGAATCATCGTGCACAACATGATTTAAGGCATGCATGCACATTTGGTTGCATGGTGACATCATGTACATGAGGGAAGTAAATTTTGGAGAAGATGGATTTGGATTGGGTAATTAATTTAATGACTAAGATCTTTGTTAATTAATTAATTTATAATACGATAACTTAAAAAAATCCATAACTA
This sequence comes from Allium cepa, assembly GCA_030765085.1. NCBI lineage: Eukaryota > Viridiplantae > Streptophyta > Magnoliopsida > Asparagales > Amaryllidaceae > Allium > Allium cepa. The sequence continues at coordinate 280,749,454 of CM060937.1, read as the reverse complement.
TTTCATACGAGGTCCAAATCAAGCGCGATTAGTTTTGTTGGACTCGTAGTAACGTCGTTTATGCTTTGGAATTGGATTGGATGGATTTGAAGCTTGTAGAATTTAAGCTCAAAACCAGAACGTTTCGATGAAATGAAAATCAAGATGAGTTTAACTCACATTAAATTTCATTATATCATATCTATGATGTTATAAACGTTTGATTGCTTGGATGTTAGTTAAATTGTTTGATTGCTTATTTGATTGAATTTTCGTTTGGAAAATTAATGACATATTAATTTGATTGTTATGAACCCATATGATTATCTATATATTATTGATAACCATTGTTTCGTAGAGAAAATCCATAAAGAGACCCTGAGGGGTTTTTCAACAACAGTTATTTATGTAAATCTGCATGCTGCTATATTGATTTGAAATAACTCTTGAAATTCCATTTTATTTGTTAAGCGTCGTTATGGCGATTTTGCTATATCGTCATTTATTAAATTTCATCCATAAAACCTTGTCGTTTATTTTGGAACTTGCGCTTGCGATTTCACTAAAAAGAATGTTATGATTCATTAATCAATTTTGATTAATGACAATTAAAAATTAAATAACAATGATTTTGAAAATAATTGAACGATTTAATAAATAATGTTTAAAATTGGTTTATCTTTGATTTAAATGAGATAAGATTTAACTAATCATTCTAACTAATGATTTCTTGAGCTAAATTAATTATTTCAATCAATGATAAATAGAATTAATAATCATTTTAATTAATGATATTTAAAAGTAATTAATCATTTTAAATAATGATATTTGAATTTACTTAATATTTTTAATTAATGATTGTTTTAAATTTGACTAATTGATTAACCAACTATATTTGGAATTTAGTTAAATCATTTTTATTGATGGTGTTTTATAGTTAAATAAATTATTTTAATAAATGATGTTTTAATTAATCATTTTAAATAATGAAGTCTGAATTTAGTTAATCCAATTAATTTATAATTATTTGAACGCAATTAATGATGTTTGAGATGAATTATTCATTTTAATTAATGATTATTTGAATTAAATACATCTTTTAACTAATGATATTTAAAGTTAAATAACTGAATAAATTGATTAAAGTAAATTAACTAATATAATAAAAGTGTTTTGAAGTTAATAAACTGATTTAATATTTAAAGTTAACTTACCAATGATATAAAGTGTCTAGAAATAAATAAACTATTTAACTTAACAGATTTTAAAAAGAGAATGTAAATGTGATTTATTATCCTTCAAGATATCTAATATTGTTTTAAATTTTAAAGGGTATTTAAATTTTCGTATATCTTTTGGGTTGATAAATATTTTTTTAAATTTATAAATAATGGTTTGTAAATGAGAAAAATCCTTTAAAAGGAATTATTTATAAATAAAGTTAAGTGAAAATTATTTTTGGGTTTACAGTAAATAATAATTTAACGACATTTTTTTATCCTTGTTTTAATACACTTGGTATTATAAATGTTGTCTTATTAAAGAACGTTTTAAATAGGGTATTTGTAAAAGTGTATTGCCAATACTGTAATATGGAAATCAAGTGCAAGTTCGGTTTTAAAAGTTAAAAGTTCGATTTAAGTTATGGAAAAGTAGTTCTGTAATTGATACCATTTGTATGGAAAGGACCTAGTCATTCCTTTAACGCTAACGTTGAGGCTTGGACTTGTTTCTATCTCGAAGGTTAAAATATCATCAAGGCGATGCCTAAAGGTAACACTAACACAACTTGCCTGGCTTCATTTTTAACTGAAGAATAACATTTGTTTGTAATCAACGAGTAGTGCTGAATATATGATATATAATTTCCATATACAATCATTTTAATTATCCCCGATAGTTGATTAATTAATTATGGAATTCAGCTTTCTTCATGGTGTATCGTCACCTTAAAAATGATTTGCTGCTCTATGAGCTTTGTTATCCTTTGTCAAAAATGACTAAACAAAAAACGTGAAAGGGGACCAAGCTATGTGGGGTTGCTCCCATCAGGGTATTTCACATCTCGTTTAGATTTTTGTGTATCGTCATACGAAAAATGATTAAGATTTTTAGATGTGAAATATTCAGATTCTCGGTAAAGTTTGGCGAGGTTTGGTTTGGAGATTCTTGAGAAGTGTCACACAAAATGTGACCGAGCTCAGAAGTATATTACTAGTGATATACCTCAAGGGGGGCACCTACCTAGTCATTTGTTGGAAAATTTCCTTTCCTTATTTGATTCGGAAACCTTGAATCTATTTATCTTTAAATTCCACGAGAAGAGACAACCATTCTTCAAGGTGTCTAAGTATTGATTTTGTCAATTCTATCAAGTTTGGACTGTTACCTTATTTTGTCCATTCAATCAAAATTTGGACAGTTTCCTAGTTTTATACATGTCTAGTTTGGATTTTACTTAGGTTATTTTCATTCTTTTATGTCTGATTTAATATAATTTATGCTCATTCATATTTGGATTTGTTTCCTAATGATTACTTCTTCTCTTGCCTGCATGGATGTTATTCTTGTGAGGTAAAAACTCATTCTGCGTTAGCGGCATGGTCTTACAGAATTTTTATACGTTCCACATTATTTGAGTTATCTCATGCTAGTATTTTCATACAGATCGGGGTGTTATTTTATTATAATACTCGGGTTAGACCGAGTATTTTTGCAGGTTGGCTTTGGGATTATGGAGATTTTGGAGGGAAGCTAGAGATTCACCTGTTTTGTTCTATTTTCCGCTGTTTTATATAGTGTCCCCATCAGCATTTGTAAGGTCGGGATTTTATAATTGTCCAGTAATAAGGTGAAACACCACCACACCCCTTAGTATTCCAAAAAGGGCACACCAAAGGATATGGTGCGTGAGATGTATAGCTAAAGCATCACAAAGACTAAGATTCATAAGACAAATAAGTAAAAGTAGCGGAAAACATTTAAATAATAACTTAACATTCAGAATTAATCTTCATCTCAAAATAAGTCATAAACCATAGCATGTCCCAAAAACTCAAAATCTCTCATGTCTTATGAAAATACATCTCAGTCTCACATAATCCGAGTAACAATAAAAATCACTCTCATAAGTGCCAATTCATCTAAGCTAAATGAAAAAGATGAAAAGCATAAGGATACATCTGAAATGAGGAAACTTCGAAAATGAATCTCCAAGCAACATGGATCAACTATCCTTAGCTCTGCTGGCCTATTGGGGGAAAAGGAAAGATAGAGGAGTGGGTCAGACAATAAGTCTGGTGAGTGAAAGTAATTATAAGCATTTTTAAGCGAGATAAAGATAATAGACTAAGTAATAGCTCTAGCGTGGAAGGAAGATACTCAAAAGATAAAACTCGCATAAAATATTGTTTCTGATTTTGTTTGACTATTTGCTTTGATTGTTTGCACTTGTCTTAAACTGTTGTGATTAGGCTGAAACCCTAATCCTATCTCAACTGCTAACCTGATTAGGCTGAAATCCTAATTCTACACATTTATCGACCTTTCCTATCTTTGTTGTGCCAATGTGAACCGATCCTATTGATCCCACAGCAAAAGACACATCTTAGCGCTTAGGATGCAACAGAAAATTATTTACCCTAATCGCATGCTTGGTCATCACCAGTACACACTAACTGTCGCCCTTATTTGACCATTTATTTACCCTAATCAGCATAAGTGTGTCCAACCTCATCCACGTGTGAGACCATCAGTCCTCGACTTGAAAGGGAATGCTGTCGGTACTGGTCTTAACAAATAAATCTTCTAACTTTGCGCAGCTTGCCCAAATTCTCAAATTTAGCCTTTATCTATTGGCCACTTATTTACCCTAATCAACATAAGCGTGCCCAGCCTCACCCACGTGTTAGACCATCAGTCCTAGACCTGAAGGGAATGTTGCCGGTACGGGCCACTACTGCTACATTTGCTTATTAACTTAATCCAAGTCCAAATTTCAAAATAAGCACCTTTTGTTATTTCTTTCTTTCAAATTATAACCTATGTGTTATAATTGTTCTTGCAACTATTACTCTTTTATTTTCTCTTTTTAGTTACAACCATTTGTTGTAGTCATGCTTGCAAATATTCCAAATTTTCCTATTTCAGTCCATCTCCATTTCATTTCAGTTTTTCTCATTTTACATCTGATTTCTGTAAATTTAATGTTTTTCCATTTTACCCATATTTGCGAATTCTTCTCTTTTTAATATTTTATTAGCGTCAAAAAGGATTAAACCTCTATAAAAAGAAACTAACATTTACAGGCTAAATTTTAACTTAAAACAGCTGTAAATAACTGCAAACAACTGAATAAAATAGCTTAATAAAAATAGACTGAAAAGAACTTATGAAATTTAGGTAAAAACTGACTGTAAATAAACTTAACTCAAAATTGTAGAAAAACTACAACTATTGAGGACCCTATTATTTTAAATTGCTTACAAATCTAAAATAATTACAAAACACTCACATGTAGTCCTTAGCTCTAACCATGGGCCTTCCTGGATCCACTTCTAAGGTGTAGAATATTTTTATTAAAATAATTCCGCCTTAGAAAAATTTTCTATTTTGGATTCAGCCTCAGGCGATGAACCCAATTGGAAGAAAATATGAATGAGAAAAGTAGGTAGGCTTAGGGTTTTATTTATATTGTGGATTAGGGATCTCAGGCAATCGGGTTTGAAGATTACATCTGGTGCAACCCACTAGGGACCATCGATGCAGCTGTAAACGCACAGGATTTCAAAAAAAAAAAATCAATTTTACACTCTTCGGCTCGTATCTGGACCGAAAATTGTCTAAGAACTAATGCGGGTCGACCTGAGCTATTTGCGGGTCGATCCGACCCCAGCAAGGGTAGACCCGACGAGTCTTTTTTTCATTTAATTATAATATAATTCTGATTTCTTGTTTCCCTCGTAACTTCTCCATGCTAACTCGAATTTCGACAAGTTATATATGAAAATTGATCAGAAAATTGCCACGAACCCAATGGTGCAAATTCCATGGCTCAATTCTGACAATTTCCTAACTCTATTTTATTATTCAATTAATTTGTTAATTAATTATTATTACTTTAATTTTTTGGGTTGTTACATTCTCCTATCCTTAAAGGATTTTGTCCCCGAAATCTCCAAGGACGGAAGAATGAAAATGAATATTTTCATACAAATTCCACAACCACATATTCAACCATCATCCATTACATCCATTGTCCTTAAGCTTTTTAATGCAATTTATGACATATGCAATATTGTAGTGTCAATGTCCCTAACTAATGCAAAAGATTAGGCGGTCTACTGATTCAATCGACCTCCTTTTTATGTGCTCATGTCCGTGCCATGTATCCAAATGAATGCATATTCCCTAATGACAACTGATAGTTTTGTATACGTGCTACAATCATCATCCAAATGCAGCAATCATATGATTATCACCCATTCATAGCAACCATGAAATAAAAATGCAAGTGCACACACATTCATATGCATATGCTTTAGTGAGCTAGTTAGGCCGATATCTAAGAGACAATAGTGCCTAGTGTGTGTGTATGCATGCATTAGAATCCACTAGCAAACATTTGCAACCACTTGCTGTTATCCCGCTTTTTAGCAAAGCCGTCATACCTAAAGATCGATCGAAAACAAAAGATAGTTCGTCTCAAAGATTGGTTATACTTTGCTGCACTATGGATATTGATGAATTTCGCCCGAGTCTGGATCAGGCTACAATTGACCAGACATGACAAGCAAGATCATAAAAACTAGTGTTTCAAATTTCAGGTTAATCGGAGTTCGTATGAAGGAGATATGATCGATGCAAGTTAGCTAAAATACGTTGTTCGTATCCATCAAATAGTTGAGGAGATTCCATTTCGAATCCATCGGGTTCGTATCCATCGGGCTGGCATCGCCTCAGTATGTTTGTATCCATTGAGTATAGAGCAGTTCGAATCCATCGCTCGCATCTATCAGGAAATCATGCATTGGTCTATTCGAATCCATCATATTCGTATCCACCAGGTTCAGATCGATGACGTCGCATCCATGAACTTCGTATCGGTTGACCAATGATTAGTTCGAATCGATGAACGAGGCGCTCATTCGAATCCATCAGGTAGCTTCGGTTCGTATCCATCAAAAACATATCCATTGAATGGAGACATCACCATCAATACGAGCTAAGCCGCTTATCTCGATTCGAACTAGACGTTGAAAGTTGATAAGAAATGCATGGAGTTGATTGATTCAAACTGGATAACAGTACTCGATACAAACGAGGCGAAATTCATGGATGCGAAGCAGTCAACTCGGAGCAAAAGGAGGATCGATGCGAGATGTGCGTGCCACGTCGTCTCGAAGGCACGAGCATCCATCGATTCGAAGGCATGGAATCGAAATGATCGACTCGAAGCGAACAACCAACCGAAACACTCTAATTCGTATCGATCATATCTTCTAAACCACTAGTCCAAATGCTATGAAATTTTCATAGCATCTTCCATACAAGGTAAAGATTGTTCCTGCCAAGTTTCAGCTCGATTGGATCAATTTTTGATGGATACAAAACCATTTCGTATCGATCACAGATCGATTCGAAACTTGGTGGAGTCGGTCGCGTGGGCCCATTCACATGCCAGAAAAAGTCTCCCGAAGTTTGAGCGCGATCTCAGCATCCTACGCCTATAAATAGCACCCTGGAGCCTTCAGAAAAGGGATCTTTCGGCCATTGGACGTCCAGACTCTACCGGATTCAATTCTACGCTTCACTACTACTGTTGTAATCAAACTTCAGAGCTATTATCAACTGTAATCTGCTGTAATTGATTCAAATAATCAAGTGAATCAATAAAGTCACCAACTTTAGAGTGGACGTAGGCAAGATCGCCGAACCACTATAAATCCTGTGTTTCTGATTGTTATTTCTGAATTGCTGTTCTTGATATCGCTTAAATCTGAGATTTGTGTTGAATATTGCTGATTTGTATTCATATACGGGTGCTTTCACGACATTAGGGTTCGTGACCATTTTTGGTGCAAACACTTTGGTGCTTTCACGATATTAGGGTTCGTGACCATTTTTGGTGCAAACACTTTGGTGCTTTCACTGAGAATTGAACTCAGGAGAAGTTGAATTTGAAGATTTAAGAATTCAGATCTAAGGAGCTATGACAAGGAAAATGAGTAGAAGGCAGAGACCAGAAAGAAGTCAACATGGAGGAAGTCAAGAAGCTTCCTCGGGAGCGAATCAGGCATCGATCTTCATCACTAGGGATGAGATGGAGGCAATGATGAAGAGGCAGGAGGAGTTGATCCAGAGTTTGTTTCAACAGATTGGGCAACTTGGAGCTCAGAACTGAGGAGTAGATGGAGTCCAGAACAGAGCAGGACCATCCAGCGTTGCACCTGGATTAGGGGCCACACACTTGGAGCATGTTGATCCAATCCCAAGAGAGAGATAGGGGCATATGAGCAACCTGGAGGTAACAGAGGGATGAACGCTCGGCCGGGGGCAGATTCCAGAAGGCTCTCATGGACTCAGGGGGCAGGTCGACAGCGATGAACGAAGATTGCAACTTGAAGACAATGATAGGTTGGCTGAGATGGTCAGACGAGCTATGAGAGGCGGATTAGTAAACAGAGATCTTGAAGACGTGAACATGAGTCCCTTTTCTCCTACAATTAGGATGGCTAGGAACCCACCAGATTTCAAGTTACCATCAGTTGAGATGTACGATGGGAGGACGGACCTCGTGGTCCATCTGACAAGGTACATGAGGCATATGGAAGTGTTGGGGGCATCATAGGAAGTTATGGCCCGGTGCTTTCCATTATATCTGACGGATATCGTAGCGTTATGGTTTAGGCAGCTGGAGAGTGGCTCCATAGGAACATAGGCAGATTTAACCGAGAGATTCATGAGGCAATTTAGGGTTCACATTGCAAGACCCAAGTATTTGATGAGTTTGGCAATTTTAAAGCAGAAAGATGGGGAGTCTTTGAGGAGTTTTCTGACGCGGTTCAACGCGGCGGCAGCATCGGCGGATCGGCTAGATCCATCCATGATTATGATGGCAGCTGTGTCCGAAATAGCTGATGGCACATAGTTCAAAAATTCGTTGACTGAAAACCCACCTATGGATGTAGGAGAATTCTATCACGAGGCAGAAAAGTTTCTACGATTGGAAGACGCAACTGCAGAAAGAGAAGAAGGAGAAGAAATTAATGTTTATGCGGTCAAAGATGGAAATCCCCCTGAGAAAGGTACAGAAACTAGCAAGGGGAAACGAAAGGGTGAGAACAACTATAACAGATCAATGTGACCACGAAAGGAGCCAAGATTCACCACGTACTCAGAGCTGAGTGAGAGCTTGGAGCGAATCTATCAGGATACCAGAGAGCAGGTTCCGTATCGTAGACCAATGCGAAGGGATCCAACTACTGACGAGAGAAAATCAGATAAGAATTGCATATTCTATGAACTGAATGGTCATAGCACTAATGATTGTAGGCATTTGAAGGATGAGGTAGAAGGGCATGTCAGGAACAGTATGCTACTTCAGTATGTGAGGAGGCGAGCTCCAGCGGTGGAGCTAGAGCGACCACCGTCTACATCAGCTAGAGGTGACCCTAAACCGGGACAACGTTTGATTATCAATTGATTGATTGATTGAAATAATGATGAACAAGCCATAAACCTCTCACTAACACGGTTAAATCATTTACACATGTAAGAGATCGCGCACGATCCATAGGCATGCTTTGAATGACTACTAACCACACCATAGTAAGAGTTTACGCTTTGACATCTTCGTCTTACTTCTTGCTTTGATTTTGATTTGGACATTTGGACTTAGTTTGTTTGGACATTTCTGTTGTGGAATTCGTATGATCATTGCTTTGATATTTGCAATTCTATGAAAGAATTTACTTGTATGACCGTTGGATCGCGAACGGTCCATGAGCACCACTTGTATGGTGATGAACCGCCAAAGTCTTTGATTTAGAAACTCCCCCGAACGTGACATCTGGCATCGATAATATTAAGTCCCCCCTCCCCGCGGCACACATAATTTGCCTCGAACGGCGCCCGACCTCGAACGATCACAATTCTCCTTGAACGGCACACGATCGCGAACGATCACAATATGCCTCGAACGGCACCCGATTGCAAACGGTCATGGTTCATTTAGTATGATATCCGATCGCGAGCGATCACATTCTGCCTCGAACGGCACTCGACCGCGAACGGTTGCAACTCACCTTATATGACATTCGATCGTGAACGATCACACTCTGCCTCGAACGACACCCGACCTCGAACGGTCGCAGTTCGTCTCGTACGGCACACGATCGCGAATGGCCCCGTATCACCATTTGCCGCGAACGGCATCCAACCACGAACGGTCCCATTGCGTCATCTGCCACGAGCGGCATCCGACCTCGAATGGTCCCATGTCATCATTTTCCACGAACGGCATCGACCCCGAACAGTCCCGTCTCATTATTCGCCGTGAACGACATCGACCGCGAACGGTCCTGATTCACCTCAAGTGGCACACGATCTCGAACGATCGTCATTCGAGGTCATATGAAATTATCAAGTTCTTTACAGGTTGTTGATAGGATATGAACATCCAGCTTATGGCATTACAAAACACACCTTCCTATCGCAAAGCATGTTTTGGGGGCAAATGTTATCCCGCTTTTTGGCAAAGCCGTGATACCAAAAGATCGATCGAAAACAAAAGATAGTTCGTCTCAAAGATTGGTTATACTTTGCTTCACTATAGATATCGATGAATTTTGTCCGAGTATGGATTAGGCTACAATTGACCAGACATGACAAGCAAGATCATAAAAACCAGTTTTTCAAATTTCAGGTTAATTGGAGTTCGTATGAATGAGATATGATCGATGCAAGTTAGCTAAAATATGATGTTCATATCCATCAAATATTTGAGGAGATGTCCATTTCGAATCCATCGGGTTCGTATCCATCGGGCTGACATCGCCTCAGTATGTTTGTATCCATTGAGTATAGAGCAGTTCGAATCCATCGCTCGCATCCATCAAGAAATCATGCATTGGTCTATTCAAATCCATCAGATTCGTATCCACCAGCTTCGGATCGATGACGTTCGTATCGATCGGAATGGCCAGGTCCTCGCATCCATGAACTTCGTATCGGTTGACCAATGATTAGTTCGAATAGATGAATGAGGTGCTCATTCGAATCCATCAGGCAGCTCCGGTTCGTATCCATCAAAAACATATCCATTGAATGGAGACATCACCATCGATACGAGCTAAGCCGCTTATCTCGATTCGAACTAGACGTTGAAAGTTGATACGAAATGCACAGAGTTGATTGATTCAAACTGGATAACAGTACTCGATACAAACGAGGTGAAATTCATGGATGCGAAGCGGTCAACTCGAACCAAAAGGCGGATCGATGCGAGATGTGCGTGCCACATCATTTCGAAGGCACGTGCATCCATCGATTCGAAGGCATGGAATCGAAATGATCGACTCGAAGTGAACAGCCAACCGAAACACTCCAATTCGTATCGATCATATCTCCCAAACCACTAGTCCAAATGCTATGAAATTTTAACAGCATCTTCCATACAAGGTAAAGATTGTTCCTGCCAAGTTTTAGCTCGATTGGATCAATTTTTGATGGATAGGAAATCATTTCGTATCGATCACAGATCGATTCGAAACTTGGTGGGGTCGGTCGCTTGGGCCCACTCACGTGTCAGAAAAAGTCTCTCGAAGTTTGAGCGCGATCTCAGCCTCCTACGCCTATAAATAGCACCCTGGAGCCTTCAGAAAAGGGATCTTTCGCCCATTGGACGTCCAGACTCTGCCGGATTCAATTCTACGCTTCACTACCACTGTTGTAATCAAACTTCAGAGCTATTATCAACTGTAATCCGCTGTAATTGATTGAAATCATCAAGTGAATCAATAAAGTCACCAACTTCAGAGTGGACGGAGGAAATATCGCCAAACCACTATAAATCCTGTGTTTCTGATTGTTATTTCTGAATTGCTATGCTTGATATTTCTTAGATCTGAGATTTGTGTTGAATATTGCTGATTTGTATTCATATACGGGTGCTTTCACGATATTGGGGTTTGTGACCATTTTTGGTGCAAACACTTGCATCCAACATACATAACATGTTTTAGTAACATGTTTACATTCAGTCCTACCATCCATAGGTTAAGTCCCAAGATCCACCCTCCTAAAGGATACTAAAGGAAAGAACCTATTCAAAACTAAAGATGGAAATAGGAAATTCAAGACATACCATCTAAGAGATGTGGATAAGAGATACGTATTTTCTCCTCATCCTTCCACATAGCGTCCTCAATACTATCTCCCCACTGCACCTTAACCAAAGGTACTTCCTTATTCCTAAGCTTCTTGATATCAATGTCCAACAATCTTGGTAGGAATGTGACGAATCGATGCTTCTCTCTCCACTTCAACTTCCTCAAGTTGGCTAGCTTTCACTACCTCTGCCGAATCATGTAAGTACTTTCTCAAGTGCGAAACATAAAAAATGTAATGAACTCCCGCGAGCCTCTCCGGTAGCATTATGCGATACACCATCTTCCCCATCCTTTCCACAATGGAGAATGGTCCTATGAATCTGGAAGCAAATTTCCCACTTAATCCAAACCTCACTACCTTTCTTAGCGGAGGCACCTTAATGAAAGCCAAATCTCCAACCTTGAACTCAATATCCATTCTCCGCTTATCTGCATGGGATTTCTATCTATCTTGGGCCGTCTTCATTCTTCTTGTAATCAAATCAATCTTTTTCGAAGTCTCTCTAGCCATGTCAGGACCAAGTAGCAATTTTTCTGTAGACTCCAACCAACATAAAGGCGTCTTGAAAGGTCTTCCATAAAGGGCTTCAAAAGGACCCGTCTCAATGCTAGCCTGAAAACTATTGTTATAAGCGAATTCCACTAAAGGAAAGTGCTCCTCCCAAGCTCCTCCAAAATCAATATGCACATCCTCAACAAATCCTCAAGAACTCTATTAATTCTCTCCTTTTGGCCATCTGTTTGAGGGTGATAGACCGTACTCAATCTAAGCTGTGTGCCCAAAATCTCGTTCAAGCTCCTCAAAAATTCACCTAGTAAAGATAGGGTCACTATCACTCACTATGCTAGAGGGAACTCCATGAAGTCGGACTATCTCACGAATGTATATGGATGCCAAATAAGGTGTTATCCTCTCACTCATGACCATAATAAAGTGGGCACTCTTAGTCAAACTATCTACAATCACCCAAATACTGGTATTCCCCTTCCTAGATCAGGGTAAACCATCTATGAAGTCCATCGAAACACTATCCCACTTTCATTCGGGTTCATCCAATGGTTGAAGCAATCCGCTAGGCCTCTGCTGCTCTGCCTTAACTTTTGGCACACAAAACGCTTAACCACAAACTCTGCTACATCCTTCTTCATGCCACTACGATAACACACTTTCTTCATGTCCCTACACATCTTATCACCAACCGGATGAATGGTCATCTGAGAATGGTGTGCTTCTGCTAGAACTGCACTCATCAAATCATCAGTGCAGAGGGCACAAAGTCTTCCACTTCTCCTTAGTCACCCTTTATTATCGATGGAATAGCGTTGGAGATGTATAGAGACCTCTCTTTGCTAATCCTATCCAGAATATCCACAATCTCTGAACCCTCTCGCTGCCTTGAGCCAATCTGATCTATGAGGGTTGGCTTAATCTCAAGTGCTGCCAGTAATCCAAGAGTAATGTCCGTAGAGAGCTTAAAATCAAAGGTGGAAATAAACTCTAGAACTTTCCACTCCATGAACAATAGGCTAAGGGTTGTTCTCTTCCTACTTAACGCATCTGCAACCACTTTCCCCTTGCTCGAAGTGTAAGCTATCTCAAAGTCATATGATGCCAAAAACTCCATCCAATGCTGCTGTCTCAAGTTTAAATCCTTTTGCGAGAACAGGTACTTCAATGATTTGCAGTTAGTGAAAAGCTCGAACCTCTCTCCTAGCAAGTAATGTCTCCAAGACTTGCACGTAAAAAAAAAAGCAGCCAGCTCCAAATCATGGGTGGGGTAGTTCTTCTCATAAGTTCTCGATTGTCTACTCCCATAGCATACTACCCTCCCCTCCTGCATCAATATTCCCCAAGGCCAGTCCCACATACATCAGTGTATATTTTCAAAGGCTTAACTCCGTCGGGTAAAATTAACACTGGTGCACTAGTAAGGGCCCTCTTTAGCATCATGAAAGAATCCTCACAATCTATGTCTCACACGAATGTTGCATTCTTCTTAGTGAGGCGACTAAGCGGTGCTGAAATCTTAGCAAAATCTCTGATAAACTTCCTATAATAACAAGCCAAACCTAGAAAGCTTCTAACTTCGGTAGCGTTCTTGGGGGCATTCCAATCATGTACCACTACTACCTTAGTGGAGTCCACAGCTAGACCCTTACTTGAGACTACATGCGCTAAGAAACGCACCTCCTCATGCCAAAAGTGACACTTCAAGAATTTTTCTTTCAACTGATGAACACGAAGTGTATGAAGAACCTGCTCAAGATGAATAACATGCTCTTCCATACTCTTGGAAAACACCAGAATGTCGTCCACAAACACTACAACAAACTTATTTAGGACATCTTGAAAAACATGGCTCATCAAATCTACAGAATAGGCTGGGGCATTGGTTAGCCCAAACGGTATAACCAACCACTCAAAGAATCCATTGGGTGTCTAAATGTTTTCATATCGATGCTATTATCAATAACCCTAAGCTGATTGAAATCCAGTGGCTAAGTCAAGTTGAGAAAATACTAAAGAGCCAGCCAATTGATCAAAAAGATTTCTATCCTAGGAAGTGGGTAACGGTACTTCTTCATGAGCTTATTCAACACTCTATAGTCTACGCAAAGTCGAAAGGAACCATTTGCCTTTGTAGCAAAGACGACCGGTGCTCCCCCCCCCCCCCCCACTCAGATATGATTCGTCTGATGAAGGCTTTCTCCAATAGCTCACTAATCTGCTTACTTAACTCTTTCCTCTGCTTGGGATCCATATGTCTCACGGGCAATGCCACTGGCTTAGCATTGTCATTCAAATAGATCCTAAAGTCGACTTCTCTCTTAGGGGGTAGCCCCCTAACCTCCTCCAAAACGTTTGGTAAATTTCTAACAACTAGAACTAAATCTAACTCTCCTAGTGACAAATCAAGGGAATAAAGGAAACTCAACATGACTGAACCTTGTGGGTCGTGAGAAACCTCGAGGGTCCATCCGCTATATGTTCCTAGCCTGACGACACTCCTCTTGCAGTCAAACATTGCACCATAAGTGGATAACTAGTCCATCTCTAAAATCGTTCCATATCCCAAAAATCCCAGTACATAGGCGTCACAATCAAATTCTACGCCTAGTATAAAAATTTGCAAACCCTTACAAATCATGGATAAATGTGCCGATCCTCCTAAGGGGTTTGAAACGATAATAGGGTCTACAACTAAAGAAATATCTAAGTGCAAACAATCAACCAAGGAACTAGAAATGCAAGAATGTGATGCTCTGGAGTTAAAAAGAGTCCGAATAGAAAAATCCAAAATAGAGATCAAACCTTCTACAGAGACTTTCCTACCTCGGTCTGGTCCACTACTAGAAGGTGCTGCATCCAAAGCTTGTACTTGCGCCGTAGGTGCGCCTTCTCTCTGCTTTGTCCTCTAAGGACAAGCTTTACTAAGGAGTCCAAGTTTCCCACAGCAGTAACATCTCCCCTTCATTATGTCCTTGTAACAGTCCTTTGAGTAATACCCAACCAAACCATAATTATGATACTTCTCGCCCTTCTTGATCTGTCCCTTTTGAGGTCTCCTCCTTTCTTCTTGTCCTTATTCTTCCACCACTGCTTCTTAGAGTTTTCTGATTTAGGAACCTCCTTAACCTCTTCTTCCTTAGCAACATCTGATATAAGGGCCATTTCCATAAGTGACTCATACGTCACTCCCATAAGTACATGTGTCAATGCCAATCTTGGATGGACTGGTTCAAACCCTTAGAAAACTTGGTAGCCTTCTTATGAAGTGTATTAACAAGCTCCATCCCGAACATCGATAACTCATTAAATTGATTTATATACTCTTTCACTGAAATACTCCCCTGCTTCAGACTAATAAACTTCTCCAACTTCATGCTTTTCTCGATTTACGACAAGAACTTTCTCTTAAGCCTTTCCCGAAACCCAACCCAGCCAATACCTCTAACCTCTATCTCTACAATCTCCCTCAGTAATAAGCCTGTCCCTTCAGCTTCCAAGATGCAAGTTGAAATCTCTATCGGTTCTCCAATCCTAACAACCCAAATATCTGCTATGTATTCCTCTACCAGGTTCATGCCTTTACGAAATACTCCATGCCAGAAAATGTCTTACCTCCTAGAATAGTGAATCCCTTGCATATCTTTGAAAAATTGGCTGTGTAGGTGGATTAACAAGACCTCCACCCGTCGATGTTGCATTGGGTGCTTGCCTTTGCACTTCTAGTGTCGTAGCTTGGAGGTATCTACAAAACTAGCTAGGGAGTTGGACAACCTCTGAAAGATTTGGGGCATCTGCCATTCTATGAAAAGAAAAGAAAATTTAGGCTCGAAAGGATCGAAAGAAGGTTGAATTGGACTTTGAGGGGATTTTTATAAAAACTCTTTTATACTTAAAATCTATTTCTATAATAAGAGTTTCTTCCTAAAAAATACTTTTAGTTTGAAGATATGTTACCTTCGAAAATACTTTACTTTTAGAATAAGTCTTTAGGAATCCTGTAACCTTAGGCTTTGATACCAAATGAAATACCCCACACCCCTTAGTATTTCCAAAAAGGGCAATCCAAAGGATGTGATGCATTATAAGTATAGCTAAAGCATCACAGAAACTAAGATTCACAAGAAAAATAAGTAAAAGCAGCGAAGAACATTTAGATGATAACTTATCATTTAGAATTTATCTTCATCTCAAAATAAGTCATAAAAACATAACATGTCTCAAAAACTCAAAATCTCTCATGTCTTATGAAAATACATCTCAGTTGCATATAATGAGAGTAAAAGTAGTAATGATAATCCCTCTTACAAGTGCCAATCCATCTAAACCAAATGAAAAAGATGAAAAGTAGAAGAATACATCTGAAATGAGGAAACTCCGAAACTGAATCTTCAAGCAACCTGGATCAACTATCCTTAGCTCTGCTGGCCTATTGGGGGAAAGGAAAGATAGAGGAGTGGGTAAGAAAATAAGTCTGGTGAGTGAAAGTGATCAAGAGCATTTCTAAGAAAGATAAAGATAATAGACTAAGCAATAGTTCTAGCGTGGAAGGAAGATACAAAAAAGATAAAACCGACATAAAATATTGTTTCTGATTCTATTTGACTATTTTCTTTGATTGTTTGCACTTGTCTTAAACTGCTGTGATTAGGCTGAAATCCTAATTCTACCCATTAATTGGCCTTTCCTATCTCTGTTGTGCCACTGTGAACCCATCCTATTGGTCCCATAGCAAAAGACACCTGTTAGCGCTTAGAACGCGGTAGCGAATTATTTACCATAATCGATGTTGCATGCTCGGTCATTGCCAGTACACACTAACTATCGTCCCCTATTTTATCCTTTATTTACCCTAATCAACATAAGTGTGCCCAGCCTTACCCACGTATGAGACCATCAATCCTCGACCTGAAAGGGAATGCTACCGGTACTGGTCCTAACAAACAAATCTTCTAACTTTGCGCCCCTTATCCAAATCCCTAAATTTGATCCTCTATCTATTAGCCATTAATTTACCCTAATCAGCATAAGCGTGCCCGGCCTCACACCTGAAAGGGAATGCAGCCGGTACGGACCACTACTGCTATATTTTCTTATTAACTTAATCCAAGATCTAAGTTTTAAAATAAGCCCCTTTTGTTATTTCTTTCTTTCAATTGTAACCTATGTATTATAATTGTTCTTGCAACTGTTACTCTTCCATTTCTCCTTTTAGTTATAACCACTTGTTATAACCATGCTTGTAAATATCTAAAATTTGCCTATTTTAGTCCATATCCATTTTATTTCAGTTTTTCTCATTTTACATCTGATTTCTGTAAATTTAGTGTTTTTCTATTTTAACCCCTATTTGTGAATTTTTCTCTTTTTAATATTTTATTCACATCAAAAAGTATTAAACCTCTATAAAAGGAAACTAACATTTATGGGCTAAATTTTAACTTAAAATAGATGCAAATAATTGTAAATAATTGCAAATAATTGAATAAAATAGCTGATTAAAAATAGACTGAAAAGAATTTTTTAAATTTAGTTAAAAACTGACTGTAGATAAACTTACATAAAAACTATCTCAAAATTGTAAAAAAAAACTACGACTATTGAGAATCCCATTATTTTAAATTGCTTATAAGTCTAAAATAATTACAAAACACTCACCTGCGGTCCTTAGCTCTAATCCTGGGCCTTCCTGGATCCACTTCTAAAGAATAGAATATTTTTATTAAAAAAAATTCCTCCCTAGAAAAATTTTCTATTTAGGGTCCAGCCTCAGCCAATGAACCCAATTTGGAGAAAATCTGAATGAGAAAAGTAGCTAAGCCTAGAGTTTTATTTATAGTGTGACTTAGGGATCTCATGCCAGATTTAGTCTGGTGCAACCACGTCATAGGCTCAACTAGGAACCATCGGATGTAGCTACAAATGCATAGGAATTCACAAAAAAATCAATTTTACACTCTTCGGCTCATACCTAGATGGAATATCGTCCAAGCACTAATACGGGTCGACCTGAGCTATTTGCGGGTTGACCTATAGGTCGACCCCTACGGGTCCATTTTTTTGTTAATTATAAATAATTCTGATTTCTTGTTTCTCTCATAACTTCTCCATAATAACTCGAATTTCGACAAGTTATATATGAAAGTTGATCAGAAAATTGCCACAGACCTAATGGTCAACTTCCATGGCTCAATTATGACAATTTCCCAACCCTATTTTATTATTAAATTAATTTATTAATTAATTAGTATTACTCTAATTTTTCGGGTTGTTACATTAAGTTTGATTTTAACTCTGATATAGTTTGTATTTTGGAGCATAAGTTTCCACTGTCCTTATTATATCGTATGTTGTTGATTTCATTGTAAGATTCAGTTTTTCTCTATTCTTTATTATCTTCTTTTTATTTACCCTAACAATTTGCCTTTTTGTCAATTAGATGCGCGATATTTGAGCAAAGTGGTAGCATTCGGTGTTGACCTTCGATGGTCAAAAAGGCAGGTCGTTTCAATTCGGTATCAAAGCGCGAGGTTAAGCGAGAAACTTGGCTTTGGTAGGGGCGAGAAACTTAGCTTTGGTAGGGTCTGGCTCATTAGAGATGGGGCGAGTGAAACCCTAGAATGTGTTTGAGAGTGTTATATATACGAGAGTGTATTTGTTAATGTTATAAAAACATATTATTTTAATTGGTCTATTGGGTTTTTATGAATTCTGGTCGAGATGTGGGATGCCACTGTATCGATAAGGATTTATAAACACTCGACCAAGTCCAATGGACATGGTATTGAAATTTTTAAAATTTTTGCCTAGGATTATATTATATATATATATAAAGGAATAATTTTCAAAACTTTATATAGTTACAAAGTTTGTGTTTTTGAATGTGATAATATTTATTTATTATCACTATTATTTTGCAGATATGCTTAATATGAATAAGAAGCATTGACTGTCGCTTGTTAGTTGTTAAATTGTGCTCGGTTTATTTGGGAAAATATATTGCTTTGATTTAAACGAACGCTTTGTGATTTGAGTTTCACAATTTGACTATAAGGTGTTTGGAGAAAATTTGACGTTAACAGTCATCTTCTAATAATGTTAAGTTAAAGGTAATCTTATAATAAAAGTTGTTTAATATTATCTAAATGGTAGGATAAGATCTTTAGAGAATAGATATTTGAGAAGATTCTATTCTAATAAAGTAGAAGTACTATAATATGAATTAATTTTTATATAAAGGAATTTTAAATAAATTTAGTTTATAAAACGTGTTTTAAAATGGATTTTTGAATCGAAATCCCGGAATTTTGAAAATAATTTCGAAAGAATTTTAAGAAATGAAATTGTAGTATTTTTTAGGAGTAATTGAAAATAAAAATATTTTGATAAGTAAAATTTTAAATGGAATACATTTTCTTTAGGATAATTAGGAGGAAGTCATTTCGATTATTTTTGTGATAATCTGAATAATCTTCTAAGTGATGAACAGAGGATAGCTTAGGCGAACATTGTAGGGTACTTAGTAAATTATTCTCTTTATCATTGTGTGATCGAAATGAGTTCAAATCCAAATAAACCCAAAGTGAGTTTGAATAAATATTTTTTTTGAAGTTATTATATACATAAATATAAGTAGTATGATTCCAAAGATGAATTTTTGAAATGAAAATTTAGGTATTTAATTTTTATAAAGGGAATTGTTTTCTCAAAACAAAAGGTGTTTCTGATAAGAGATTTTTTAATAAATGAGATTTAACCCTTGGATAAATAAAAGGGATAAATTGGAAACAAGTAAATTGGGTTAAATTAAATAAGAAAGTTTTGATAAACATTGTTTTTATTAAAACTATATAGTTGTTTAAAACATTTAAGTAGTATAAACTATTTGTTGATTGGGTCAACTCATAAATATCATTCATTTTAACACTCAAAGTTAAAGAGGTTAATATGTTGACTCGGTTTTAAGAAACCACAATTTGATTTGATCCCATCAAGGTTTTTATAAAATCAAAACAAAATTTGTATGTACTCTTAAGATATAGAAGAGTTATACTAGTAGATAAAGTGAAATAAGTTATTATTTGATGTTTCATAAAGAAAGGACTTCATAAAATATTTCTAAACTTGGGTGAAAAATTTATGAAATGATTCACAAATGATTTTAGTATTGAATAAAATACTAAGTGGAAATTTAAGTGATTCGGAAAAAATTCATGTAATTAAGAAACTAATAAAATTTAGATTATAACTTTCCTTTTTGTCCAAGTGAGTTTGGATAATCTTCTAAGCAATAACCAAAGTCTAATGGGTAAAATGGTACGCTTGGTGAATTATTTATATTTTTGGATAATCGCGAAAGTCTAAAACCAAAAAAAGATTGGTTCATTAGTTATTTGATGTTTTGAAACAACATCAAGTGATAGATTTTCCCTTATATAATTTGATAGATTGGTAGTGTTAGTTTGTTCCTTCATGGAATTTTATTAATTTGATAGAATTGAATGGATTGATTGTGTGATTTTATAGACCATTGTTTATAAAATTTAAACTTATGGACAGAGAATTTTGGAGTTGCTGTTATTAAGACCTAAATTACGGTGATTTTGAAATTTTTTTTTGAAGATTTTGGAAAAGAATGATATTTATTCACTCAAGTTGATGTTTCAGGAGTAACCGGAATACCACTGGACGCTTCATGTTGTTTTGATTCTAGAGTTTCACCATACTTTATTAGGAGGAATCCCCTCTTTGTCATTTTGATTTTTGATCTTTGATTTTTCTTTCTTGTCAGAGAAATTCGAAAATAAATTTTTGAATTGAAAAATCTAGGCATTTAGATCTAAATTTGCCACTCGAAAATTTTGGATGCATGGCATCTATTACAGAATATTCCCTATATCTTGTCGTATATGATTGAGATATGATTGTTGGTTGCATGTAGATTTATATCAAACTAGTTTTGCATATAAAGCTATATCACATTGCTTTTGTCAGCTTGATTTTCTTTTAGATTATGTTAGTACAGGAAAGCAAGGGATTTCCATTATACTTCTTGCCCGTCTTTATTTACATCAACTTAATAAACTGCTTCCTAAAATATAAATCAAACGCAATAAGGTACGTAATAAATCTAGAAATTTAATTTGGTTGATGATTTTATGCCCCAGATATGGAAGGCCACTTGGCTTTTATTTTCTTTAGATAGTTTAGAGCCCGTAAGGACATTTGTAGTTTTTTTGGATCGAGAAGCACAAAGGAGACATTGATGAAATTTTTCGTAAATTTAAGAGTTAGAATTTTTTGAGAATTTTAGAAATTTGTTTTTATAACAAAAATTTGATTTTGATTTATAACTTGGAATGAATGGATGGAAGGGAATTAGTTGGTATATTTTAACGAATTTAAAAGACTTAGAAATTTTATAATCTAATCCAGCTAATTGGTGTTGAAAATAAGTTTAACAACTCGTTTAATGAATAGCTTTAAAATTAAGGATTTGGAGTCATTTTTTTCCTTGGAAATTTCAGGGACGAAATTCTATTTATGTAGAGAGAGTGCAACAACCCAAATTTTTATCATTTGATTTTAAATGTTTAATTAATTTTAAATATTTAAATAATAAGGTTTTGGAATATAAATAACTCAAATTCAAACATAGTGATTATTTGATATTTGAATTAGGAATTAAATGTCAATTACATGGATTTAGTTATCTATTTAACTCCTTTTTAGTTAATACATAATAATTGGTGAATTCAATTATAAATTTATCACGGTAATAAATAGTTCGAACAATTAATCGGAAAATTTTATTTTTCGTTTGACGATTCAATTTCTATTGAAGTATTTTTAATTTAATTTATTTGATTTTTCGATAATTTTTAACTTGGAAAATATCTTAATTATTCGTTCGACGATTTATCGACGAACGATGATATTTTAGGATTTTCACAATATAGAATAATCTGTGTAATTCACTGTTAATTTATGATCGTATTGCATTTTAGTGTACGGTTATATTTTTATTTCGGTCACTCGCAGTTCATACGCAAACGAAATTCTGTGTGGTGATGTACCAAAAATTGCATAATAAATTATAAGTTAACAACACACCAACACATTCATTTTCATTATCTGTCCTTACTTGGACAATTTGGTGGCTCAAAACATTTCGGTGGATCAAAACATTTTGGTGGCTTAAGAAATTGATTTTGACATGTAAGAAAACATAATCATTTTTTTTATTTGGTTATTAAAGTAGATAAATAAACTTAGCCTTTTCCTTTCATTTCCAATTAACCTTCTATCTTTGTTTTTCCCTTCCCATGTAAAATCGAAATCAAGGAACACGCAAACCGCTTCCTTCAAAAATTCAAATCAAATTGGATACTCCACTAAAAATCATAAAGCAATTTTTTTTTGAGATCGAATGAACTTAGGCTTCGATTTGGTATACGTGTTGTAGAGAGCGCAGTGATTGGAGACGTCCCAGTGGTTAAGGGCGAAACTAGGTTTTTGTTTTCAAGGCGATTCAAATGGAGTTTGGTGACGTCGGTTGTGCATTGGGTTTCTAGGGTGAAAAGCCTTGTTTTTGACAAAGTTTGGTAGCATTTGTCGTATTATTAGGAATCGCGACTTTGGGTGGGTGTTGGAGCAGGATCTTAGTTCGGGCTTTGATCTGATGATGTAGAGGCGTAGTGATGGTGGGGGATTGGTAGCTCTCGCATAGGGAAAGTTGAGGGTGAATTCGAATTGGAGAATCAATAAGTGTAGCATGATTTAGGATGTGCGTGCACATTTATTTGCATGGTGACATCATGTACATGAGGGAAGTAAATTTCAGGGAAGATGGATTTGGATTGGGTAATTAATTTAATGATTGGGATCAGTGTTAATTAATTTATTTATAATCCGATAACTTATAAAATCTGTAACTATTTCACACGAGGTCCAAATCAAGCGCGGTCAGTTATGTTGGACTCATAGTAATGTCCTCTACACTTTGGAATTGGATTGGATGGATTCGGAGCTTGTTTAATTTTGGACTAAAATCAAACGTTCGTTCACTTTTAGTTCAAATTAGAACGTTTCAGCGAAACAAAATCAAGACGAGTTTAACTCACATTAAATTTTATTATATCATATCTATGATGTTATAAACATTTATTGATTGCTTAGATGTTAGTTAAATTATATGATTGCTTTTTTGGTTTAATTACTGTTTAAAAAATGAATGACATATTAATTTGATCGTTATGAGCCCATATGATTTTCTATATATCATCAATAACCATCATTTTGTAGGGAAAACCTATAGAGAGACCCTAAGGGTTTTCTTGACAACAATTATTCAAGTACATCCATATGCTGCTATATTGATAGTTAATTGAAATTACTCTTGAAATTCTGTTTTATTTGTTAAGTGTCGTTATAGCGATTTCGCTATATCATCATTTATTAAATTTCATCCTTAAAACCCATCGTTTTTTTTGAACCTAAGATTGTGATTTCACTAAATAGAATATTATGATTCATTAATCAAAATCAATTTGATTAATGATAATTTAAAATCGTTTTAACAAATGATTTTGAAATTAATTGACCAGTTTGATAAATAATGTTTAAAATGGGTTTATCATTGATTTATATGAGATAAGAATAAATTGTTCATTTTAACTAATGATTTCTTGAGCTTAATTAATTATTTTAGTTAATGGTAAATTAAAACTAATAATCGTTTTAATTAATGATATTTAATAGCAATTAACCATTTTAAACAATGACATTTTCATTTAGTTAACCATTTTTAATTTAAAATTGTTTTAAATTTAACTAATTGATTTAACCACGATATTTGGAATTTGGTTAAATCATTTTTATTGATGACGTTTTATAGTTAAATAAATCATTTAACATATGATGTTTTAATTAATTATTTTAACTAATGAACTCTGAATTTAATTACTCCGATTAATTTATAATTATTTGAACTTAATTAATTATTTTAATTAACAGTATTTAAAATTTACTTATCATTTTAATTAATGATGTTTGAGATGAATTATTCATTTTAACAAATGATTATTTGAATTAAATAATCTTTTTAATTAATGATATTTTTTTAGCAAAGCAAAGTGGGGTGAACTTGGACCCTACCAGTTTATTGCAAAATAATAAAGGTGAATATGCTCCGTAACAAACTACGGAACATAGCTAAAAGGAGAGAAGAAAAATTAAACAAATAAGGAAAGAAACAATAATAACATGAAGCCTAAGTCCATGCAGAGATAATGGCATCCCCCAAGTCTGTAACAACCCAGTATTTTGTGATTATTTTAATTGTTTATTTTAATTATTTAAATTGGAACTCCTGATTTAAAAACTTTATTATATTTATTAAAGTGAATAAATTTTTTTATTTTAAGAGTATATTTTGATTTTTGTGTGAATTATAATTTCAAAACTGAATAAATAGGATATTTCAAAAAAAGTAGATTTTGGTCAATCTGGTCAAACTTTGACCTTTAAATTTAAAATTTAAATATTTAAATTTTTAAATTTTATCTTTTGTTATGAAAATAGATTAAATTTTAAGAATAATACCTTTCGTCTTGATGAAATCTGATTTATATTGTGGAAGTTATGCTTTTTACAATATTGGGTGTATATTGATTTATTTAATAAAATTATCTATTTTAATTTATATAAATAATATTTTTATTTCTCAAATCATGTTCTAATATGTGTTATATGATAGTTTAGGTATATATTTTATTTTAAAACATTTTAAAGTGATGTTAGAATTTTTCCAAAATTTATTGCACTTATTTCCTATTTTTAAAGGCTAGTTTCTATTTTTCTGCTATTTTCTTCATTTAAATTATATTTAATTAAAATTTATTTATTTATTTTGTGAATTAATTTTTATATTATGTTCTTATCTTTATTTATAAATATTTTCCAAGTCCATAAAATTTTTCCAAAGTTTATTCCATTTATTTTCAAATTTTCTAGACTAGTTTTCATTTTTGTGCTATTTTCTTATTTTAATCATACATAATTAATATTTATTTATTTATATTTTGTTTATTTGTTATATTTTAGAATTTTAACTGAATAATTATATATATTTCAGTTATTTATTTTATAAAAAGAAAATAAAGAAATTTGAAAAGTTGTGTGACTTTTGATTTCCTAAGGCTTTTTATATTCACACCTTCTCACATTTCAACATTTCTTTTCATCAATTGACAATAACTCCCCCTATCTTCAGCCGACCACTATCATTCCACATTCACGTAAATCTTTTCTCATCTCATTTTTGAAAAACAAAAGTCAGCCATCGCTTGAGAAAAAATTGGTAAGCTCCTATTTTTTTTCTTTTTTTTCCTTTCACTTTTATTGTTCTTTGATTTGATTTTTGCACTTGATCTTCTTTCCTTTAGGTTCGGCCTACCTCCACCACCAGCCCTGCCGCCTCCACCACCACCTGAGCACATTACCATCACCTCCTCCTCTCTGGCCAAACCCAAGCCGAGCCACCAAGGTGGTTGATTCCTCACCAAAATTCACCAAAAACTCCATCCACTTGTCATAGCCGAGCACTACCATGATTCCACCAACTTCATCACCTCTTAGCCGCCACCATCTCCACCTCCACCACCTCCAGCTCCACCTGAACCCTCTGCCATGTCATCCCCTTGACCACTCCAGTGATGGTCGTGCCTATGTGCCCTTGGTCGAGCCTAGCTTTGGCATGAAACTATGTGATGCTTTGTTATGTAGTTGTTTTACATCACCACCACCTTTGCACCATCTTCAAACCTATGTAGGCCGACCCTATCCACCCATAACCTGATCCAAACCCTTGCTTTAGCCATGTATTTCACCTATGGCCGAACCTAGGGTATGCTGGAAACAAGTGCAAAACATTTCTGCTTTGATTTATGCAGTTAATTCAGGCATAATTTAATCGTTTTGAATTCAAAGCCTATAATTATTATATTGTTTGGTTTGATTTGTTTTCAAGGGAATTGATCATTTGGCTCTCCACTCGTAATCTTGTTGTGCTATCGTTCTTGTTGGATCTCTTTTGTGCATTCATTGTTGTGTCTCTAGCTCAAACCTGTGAGTTATTCTCACCAGACATTGTATACCTATATAACAAGTAAATTGACCACTTTTGAATCTATAAAATGCATCACCATATTACATCTATTATGTTATAATTATATGATGTTCACCCATGCTCAAACACCTGTTGTATCATATGTTACTGTTATATTATGCTATTTTGTTATTTATATCAGTTTATCACACTTCAAGTTCCCTTTAGATTAGAATCACTATGGGTTGAAATGATACATACCCGAACGGACTTTAGAATAAGGGAAAATAGTTATGGGCTGAAATGATAGGCCTGAATGATTTTCAAATTATTTCATTTACTTGGGACTGCGGGTTTGAAATGATAAAACCTGGGTTTTCTTTGTAAATTACGGGTTGAAATGATATATTACCCGTATCACTTTTTCTAGTGTAGAAAATGATATACAGACCCGTAGTTAAAATATGTTTTTCTAAAAATTTTAAATTATTTTAGAAATGTAAATATTATAATATTTTGATTTAAACTTAATTAAAAATGATTTTTTAAAGTATTATTGATTTTCTGAAAATTTATAAGTGAAATAAATAAATGGTAAAATTAGAAAATTTGAAATGTAAGTTATTTTGGGAAATTTTATTTTGGTGATAATTGGAATTTAAATTAAATATGAAATCATAAATTCATGATAATTTGGATTAAAGTGAATTTAAATAATTTTATAATATATCAATGATTTTTGAATAAAGTTAAAATGTGAAATGAATGAATATTTAAGTTAAAATTTTGAAATATAACTAAAACTGGAAATTTGTGAATTTGGCTTAAAAGTGAATTTTAAGTTAAGTAAATAAAAATGAAATTAAGTTATATTTGAAAATTTCAATTTAAGTGTTAAGTCAAATTTAATTTAATGCATTTAAATTTAATGTTGGAATTTAATAAGTGAATTATTATTAAATCTTGATTTTTGAATGGAAATTTAACTTTATAAAATCATGAATATAAGGGTATTTGAATGATTGTTTTAGAAATGAAAATATGTGATTTGATAAGTAAAAAAATGATTTAAATAAAATATAATTGTTTGTGAAATTATATTAATTAACTGCATTTTTTTGAAATGCTATTATTTCTAATGTAAATGATATTACAGCATTTGTAAATGCTGTAGTTGATAATAATGAACCAAATGGCTAAATTTAATTAAAGGCCATTATAGCATTTTGTAAGTGCTATAATTGTTGAATTTAACCAAGTTTATTTGAAACTAATGTAACCCTATTACAGCATTTTAAATGCTGTCTTTTGTTAAATTGAACTGTTTTGAATGTTACTTACTGTAGCATTTTCTAAATGCTGCGAAAGTTGAATTTTCATTGTTTTAATAAATTTAAGTGAATAAGTGAATTTTGAAATATTAAAATTTTGGAAATTTAATAATTTAATTATTAAATATAATAACTTCATTTTATGATTTAAAATGAAGAAATTTGTTTTGAAATATAAACTATTTGAAATGCGTGTTGAAATGGTATTTTAAATAAATGAATGTGGTTTGGAAGATATGATATTCGATATTTTGAAATGGATTTTTGAATGATATTGAAATTTTGAAATGATATTTGATTTCGAAGTATAAAGTACCATTTTGAAATTTTAACCACGGGATGTATTAATTTATAGTTTAGCTGATCCTTAAAGGATGGGCGATCCCAGGCATCCTTTAAGTTATTGTGCATTTCTACTATAGTTCACTTGAGTTGGTTTAAATTATATAAGGATATATGTCATGACTCGAGTGTTTTGTATTTTACTTTACGCTCGGGTCAGCCTGAGTGTTTACATCTTAGCTTTGGATTTCTCTTCTGGAGCTAGGAATCGTTGGAGATTCTACTTGTCTGGTTATCTATTCCCTTTCAGTTTCAGTTGTTCTATTTCAGCTTTGGTATTTATAAACTTCTATGTATTTGAGATTTCTATTGTATATGGTTTTTCCAGAATGATATTATGTATTATGTCTTGAGAGTTTGTTATAGTAGCTTCATGAACTACTATGGTATTTTAATTTCCGTTGCGAGTTATTCTGATATTTCTGTGTCTATGATTCTGTGATTTGTATTTCATTTGCTCCAAATTTATTTACAATGCGGTATTTTGAGCAATTCAAGTCCGACATGTGTGGATGCGAATGGCTGAAAATATCGGGTTGTTACAGTTGGTACAAAGCTTTGGTTTTAGGCAAACCTTAGCCTGTGGAGCAAAAAAACTCATTAGAGATAGGGTAGAAATACCTTAGAATGAGTGAAATCAATCTCAGAATCCTTTCTTTGTGAGAGAACGTATTTTCAAAGTATAAATAATTTCTAAATGATGTGTAAAGGATTTTCAAAGATTATTTTAGTATAATTTTTTTGCTTATTTTGGAATCAAGATTTTTAGAACTCCATTCCTTCTGTATCCACCTTGTTAGAAATCTTTTGGTTAGGATTCTTATCGGTTTGGATTCCTTGAACTTTGAAATGCTTCCAATTGTTCTGAGATCCAGTCTTGTCTTCCCTATTTGTATTCCTTTGATTTTTGGAGCATTCCATAATTCCACTTTGAAATGACCTCTCTAAAGATCGGTGATTCCACCAATCTTTGAATGATTTGTAAAGGGGTGAAACTTCTTTACAATTGGCATCGATTCACGGAGATTTCTATATACTCGGTTTACAATGCTATCTATCTCCTGCTCCACTCGGATTCTAACTCTAGCGACAGAATGTCGATTTGCCTTAGATTTCTGAATTAATTATATTCCTGAAGTCACGGTTGAACGGTTAAGGTCGCCTGCGATTTATATAGGCTTATCCATATTCTATTGGGAAATCAAATTATCTCATCTTTGTTCAAGCTTATCTTCGAACCAGAATTCTATTTGATTAGAGTTCCTCTAATTTGAATCTCTGTTGTTTGGAATCCACCCTTGAATCATTCTTTGGAAATTTGTGTTTGGCTGTATTTTGAAATTGTGCACACATCGAAATTATTATTTTGATAAGGATGACCCTATTATATATAAAAGTGAAATGTTTTCAATAAGGATTTTTACATCTTTTGGAAATGGAAATTTGAAATTCCGAAAGGATTTGAAAATTTGAAAATTTTATAAGAATTTGATTTATATAAAAATGATGTATAACTGAAGGGTTTTGAATCTGAATTTCGAGGAATCGAACTCCGGTATTTTGAAATCGGTTTTAGGATTTTGGAAAATATATAATAATAATATGATTTAAAGATATTTTCCAAATAGAAATGTTTCAAATGTATTCGAACGAATTCCAATGATTTTGAAGAGATTTCAAAGAAGTTTCAAGAAAATAAAAGTCCAGAACCCATTTATGTCGCTAGAAAATAACTTCGGTGATGAATGCATGCATCATCGACATTGATTTTCGAGTTTTTGAGAGGGGGAGAGGCCACTCTAGTAGCTTTTCTATGCGAGTGATTGTGTGAAACCGATTTTGATTTCAGATTTTGAGGTATGGTTTGATATTCGAAAGATATATGTATATATGTATATGTATTTTAAATGATTTAAAGTAAGCCGGTGTACAGCCCTCGAGATTCAAATTTGTTTTAGTATAACCCTATCTTTTGGAATTGGTTTACTGATTTGTTGGTGATTTCCAACTCTTGGATTTGAAAATATGATTTCTTCAACTATTTTGAAGGTTCGAGCACTTCCAAATCAAGATTAACTTTTCAAAGCTAAGTAATTCTGAAAGGTATAAGGTATTTGATAAAGAATATAAGTTTAGTTTGGTATGACTAAAGTATAAAGTAATATGATTTATATAAGTTTGAAACTATTTGTTAAGTGAAATAAATAAGACTATGTTGAATTATACTGGTATGAAATATAGAATTGAAATGTTTTGAGTAAAGTATATATAGAATAATAATCTTTCCAATGGTAAATTGGATTTTTCATTATAGAAATAAATAGTTTTAAGGTGTTGTTGGAAAACGAAATTGAATTGAAACTGGTGGTTTGAATTGGATTAAAATTGAAATTTTTTGATTTGGGTTTAATTGAATAAATTTGTAAAATGCAAAGAGTTAAAGGAATGTTTTATGATTTCAAATGTATAATCCAAAAAGTTATGATTTTCAAAGTGTAATGATTTCAAGTATTTTGGTTTCAAAAGATTTATAACTTTGAAAGTATTATAATTTTTGAAAGTGAGTATATGTTTGAAATGGAAATGAATTCGTTTGACGTAAATTTTGTTGATTTGGGAATTTGGATTATTTTTCTAACTTATTATTTTGGAAACTTTGAAACTGAATATATGTAATTTGGAAGAAATGATTTGGCAAAACCGTATATGATTGTGAAACTGAAACGTTATTGAAAGGAATTGAAATTGAGAACCTTGATTTACTAAATACTTGATTTGGGAGTTATCGAACTTATATAAAATTGATTTGTGTAAGTATGAAGTGATTTGAAACTATTGATCTGTAAAGGTGCTAAATTTGTAAATTGAAATCTTATATAATCGAAGTCTATATATGTATGATTTGACATACTATTGATTTTGGAAGGATTCGATTTGAAATGAAATCTTATATATAATGGACTTTATATAAGTATGATATTTGAAAATGATTTTGAAAGGTACTATATGACACATATTTTCGAAGTAAAGATATGGAAAGTGCCTTCTGCTTGATATCCGCTTTGTGGCCACACTGTGGATTCATTCTATCGATATTATTCTCTCTCTGATTTGGGTTTTTCGGATATGATACTCGAGTGTCCATCGAATTTCACGGTGATCTCCATGGTCTTACGAGCGCGACTTCATAGCGTAATTCACAGGGGCTGCGTGAGCCTACTAGTACGGATGTTTCCTGGGGGATCTAGGCGTAACCATTGTGTATCTGTGATCTATTGGGTCACTTGGTAGCGTAATCTTCAGGGGCTGCGAGAGCCTAAGGGTATGGATGTTTCCTGGGGGATCCAGGCGTAACCATTGTGTATCTGCGGTACTACCAGTCTTCATGGCATAATCGCAGGGCTGCGGTAGTTGGCCTACGGGTACGGATGTTTCTTGGGGGATCCAGGTGTAACCATTGTGTATCCGCGATCCATGATCGACATGTTTCGATTTGGTTATTTTGTTTGGATTGTACTTTCCATATCTGTTTTTAAAAAAAAATTCCAGTATTTTCATTGGGTGTTGAAATAAGTCTACTAAGTAACTGGAGAATTCTAGTTTTTGGCCTGATCAACGCATGGCCAGAGTCTGCAGGAATGAAAGTAAATTTGTTAAGACATCGAGTTATAATAGTATTTTGGTAAAGTATTATATAAATGATATTTTAATCATGATTTAAATTGTTTTAAATATTGTTTACTTCGAACTATTAAAATTGAATCAAATGACTATTCATCATATTATAAAAAGGTTTAAAATGTTAAATATAAAATTTTAAATTGAAATTTAGATGGTTTTAAAATAATAGTTCATCCTTATCTTTCAATTCATTTCCCCTTCGACCTATTCCTACCTTCTTCTTACTTATCGAGGGTCCTTTTCGCATTTGTGGAAACAATTGGTTCTTTGGCTTATCATTTAGATTTGCCCAAGAAACTTTCTGGAGTGCATAATGTATTCCATGTCTCACATCTCCTCTAGTATCTTCTTGACCCATCTGTTTTTGTTCAGCCAACTGCTCTTGATAGTTGGATATTTAGTTTAATCTAACAGTCGAGAGTAAGCCACTTCATATTGTCAGCAGAGGTACGAAGTAGCCAAGAAGGAAATCTGTTAATCTGATCGAGGTACGATAGGGTACTGATGATCGTGATTGTACCTGGGAGATAGAGGAGAGCATTCGTGCTTCGAATCTGAAATTGTTTTTCCAGGTACTAATTGTTGCCTATCTTGCCTTTCCTTATTTTCCTCGTTCGTTCTTTTCGAGGACGAAAAGATTTGAGTAGGGGAGAGTGTAACAACCCAGTATTTTGTGATTATTTTAATTCTTTATTTTAATTATTTAAATTGAAACTCTTGATTTAAAAACTTTATTATATTTATTAAAATGAATAAATTTTGTTATTTTAAGAGTATATTTTGATTTTTGTGTGAATTATAATTTCAAACCTGAATAAATAGGATATTTCCAAAAAAGTGGATTTTGGTCAATCTGGTCAAACTTTGACTTTTAAATTTAAAATTTAAATATTTGAATTTTTTTAATTTTATCTTTTATCATGAATATAGATTAAATTTTAAGAATACTACTTTTCGTTTCGTTGAAATCTGATTTATATTGTGAAAGTTATGCTTTTTACAATATTGGGTGCATATTGATTTATTTAATAAAATTATCTATTTTAATTTATAGAAATAATATTTTTATTTGTCAAATCATGTTCTAATATGTGTTATATGACATGTTAGGTATATATTTTATTTTAAAACATTTTAAAGTGATGTTAGAATTTTTTTCAAAATTTATTGCATTTATTTCCTATTTTTAAAGGCTAGTTTCTATTTTTCTGCTATTTTCTTCATTTAAATTATATTTAATTAAAATTTATTTATTTATTTTTTGAATGAATTTTTATATTATGTTTATCTTTATTTATAAATATTTTCCAAGTCCATAAAATTTTCCCAAAGTTTATTCTATTTATTTTCAAATTTTCTAGACTAGTTTTCATTTTTGTGTTATTTTCTTATTTTAATCATATATAATTAATATTTATTTATATTTTGTTTATTTGTTATATTTCCGAATTTTAACTGAATAATTATATGTATTTCAGTTATTTAATTTATAAAAAGAAAATAAAGAAATTTGAAAAGGTTGTGTGACTTTTGATTTCCTTAGGCTTTTTATATTCACACATTTTCACATTTCAACATTTCTTTTCATCAATTGGCCATAACTCCCCCTATCTTCAGCCGACCACTATCATTCCATATTTACGTAAATCTTTTCTCATCTCATTTCTGAAAAACAAAAGTCGGCCCTTGCTTGAGAAAAAATTGGTAAACTCTTTTTTTTTCCTTTCACTTTTATTGTTCTTTGATTTGATTTTTGCACTTGATCTTCTTTCTTTTAGGTTCGGCCTACCTCCACCACCAACCCTGCCGCCTCCACCACCACCTGAGCACATCACCATTGCCTCCTCCTCTATGGCCAACCCCAAGCCGAGCCACCAAGGTGGTTGATTCTTCACCAAAATTTACCAAAAACTCCGTCCACTTATCATAGCCGAGTACTGCCATGATTCCACCCACTTCATCACCGCTTAGCCGCCACTATCTCCACGTCCACCACCTCCAGCTCCACCTGAACCCTCTGCCACATCATCCCCTTACTACTCCAGTGATGGCCGTGCCCATGTGGCCTTGGCCGAGCCTAGCTTTGGCATGAAACCATGTGATGCTTTGTCTTATTGTTGTTTTACATCACCACCACCTTTGCACCATCTTCAAACCTATGTAGGCCGACCCTATCCACCCATAATCTGATCCAATCCCTTGCTTTAGCCTTGTATTTCACCTACGGTCGAACCTAGGGAATGCTGAAAACAAGTACAAAACATTTCTGCTTTGATTTATGCAGTTAATTCTAGCATAATTTAATCGTTTTGAATTGAAAGCTTATAGTTATTATGTTGTTTGGTTTGATTTGTTTTCAAGGGAATTGATCCTTTGGCTCTCCCACTCGTAATCTTGTCATGCTATCATGCCTGTGTGGATCTCTTTTGTGCATTCTTTGTTGTGTCTCCAGCTCAAACCTGTGAGTTATTCTCATCAGACATTATACCAATATAACTAGTAAATTGACCACTTTTGAATCTGTAAAATGCAACACCATATTACATCTGTTATGTTATGATTATATGATGTTCACCTACGCTTAAACACCTGTTATATCATATGTTACTGTTATATTATGTTGTTCTATTATTTATATAGGTTTATCACACTGCAAGTTCCCTTAGATTAGAATCACTATGGGTTGAAATGATACATACCCGAACGGACGTTAGAATAGGGGAAAATCGTTATGGGCTGAAATGATAGGCCTGAACGATTTTTAAATTATTTCATTTACTTGGGACTGCGGGTTTGAAATGATAAAACCTGGGTTTTCTTTGTAAATTACGGGTTGAAATGATATATTACCCGTGTCACTTTTCCTAGTGTAGAAAATGATATACAGACCCGTAGTTAAAATATGTTTTTCTAAAAAATTTAAAATATTTTAGAAATGTAAATATTATAATATTTTGATTTAAACTTAATTAAAAATGATTTTTTAAAGTATTATTGATTTTCTGAAAATTTATAAGTGAAATAAATAAATGGTAAAATTAGAAAATTTGAAATGTAAGTTATTTTGGAAAATTTTAATTTGGTGATAATTGGAATTTAAATTAAATATGAAAGATGATAAATTCATGATAATTTGGATTAAAGTGAATTTAAATAATTTTATAACATATTAATGATTTTTGAATAAAGTTAAAATGTGAAATGAATGAATATATAAGTTGAAATTTTGAAATATAACTAAATTAGAAATTTGTGAATTTGGCTTAAAAGTGAATTATAAGTTAGGTAAATAAAAATGAAATTAATTTATATTTGAAAATTTAAACTTAAATGTTAAGTCAAATTTAATTTAATGAATTTAAATTTAATTTTGGAATTTAATAAGTGAATTATTATTAAATCTTGATTTTTGAATGGAAATTTAACTTTATAAAATCATGAATACAAGGGTATTTGAATGATCGTTTTAGAAGTGAAAATATGTGATTTGATAAGTAAAAAACGATTTAAATAAAATATAATTGTTTGTGAAATTATATTAATTAACTGCATTTTTTTGAAATGCTATTATTTCTAATGTAAATGATATTACAGCATTTGCAAAAGCTGTAGTTGATAATAATGAACCAAATGTCTAAATTTAATTAAAGCATATTATAACATTTTTCAAGTGCTATAATTGTTGAATTTAAATAAGTTTATTTGAAACTAATGTAACCCTATTATAGCATTTTAAATGTTGTCTTTGGTTAAATTGAACTGTTTTGAATGTAACTTTCTGTAGCATTTTCTAAATGCTGCGAAAGTTGAATTTTCATTGTTTTAATCAATTTAAGTGAATAAGTGAATTTTGAAAGATTAAAATTTTAGAAATTTAATAATTTAATTATTAAATGTAATAACTTCATTTTATGATTTAAAATGAAGAAATTTGTTTTGAAATATATACTATTTAAAATGTGTGTTGAAATGGTATTTTAAATAAATGAATGTGGTTTGGAAGATATGATATTTGATATTTTGAAATGGATTTTTGAATGATATTGAAATTTTGAAATGATATTTGATTTCAAAGTATAAAATATCATTTTGAAATTTTAACCATGGGATGTATTAATTTATAGTTTAACTGATCCTTAAAGGTGGGGCGATCCTAAGCATCCTTTAAGTTATTGTGCATTTCTACTACAGTTCACTTGAGTTGGTTTACATTATATAAGTATATGTGTTTTACTTTACGCTCGGGTTAGCCTAAGTATTTACAGCTTAGCTTTGGATTTCTTTTCTGGAGCTAGGAATCGCTGGAGATTCTGCTTGTAGTTATCTATTCCCTTTCAGTTTCAGTTGTTCTATTTCTGCTCTAGTATTTATAAACTTCTATGTATTTGATATTTCTATTGTATATGGTTTTTCCAGAATGATATATGTATTATGTATTGAGAGTTTGTTATAGTAGCTTCATGAATTACTATGGTATTTTAATTTTCGTCGCGGGTTATTCTGATATTTCTGTGTATGTGATTTTGTGATTCGTATTTCATTTGCTCCAAATTTATTTACAATGTGGTATTTTGAGCAATTCAAGTCCGGCATGTGTGGATGCGAATGGCTGAAAATATCGGGTTGTTACAAAGTCAAAGAGCAATATCTAATACCATAGGCAATCTCTTGTCTTATATCATTCCATATGCCAATACGTGAGAAATCTTGACCCTTAAATATCTTTAAATTTCTGTGCTTCCATGTAACAAGGATAAATTTTTAAGAATCAACAATAACAGCATGCCTTCACCATTTCTCCATCTTGTAGCTTTGTATATAAGGCTCCATGCTATGGTGCTAATACTGGAAACATCATATCTATCCAACGGGAGCATGAGCTGCTGCCATATTGGAAATAAGAATTTACAACTGAAATGCAAATGTATATTAGTTTCTGCTTCCTCAAGGCAAAAGATACAGCGAGTATCAATAAGCATTCCAATGTCAACACGTTTAGCACGAGTAAGAAAGGCATTCCTCATCACCTTCCAGAGAAGTAAGTTATCCTTCTCCCTGACAACATTATTCCAAACTCTATGATACCAAGCAAATTGATTAGTGTGAACATTCATCATCAAGCAGTTGTAGATAGTAGAAACAATGTGGGCTTTGAAATCCAACGACCACATCACCATGTCTATCAGAATAGTAGGGTAATGTTGTTGCTCGATATCATGCCAAATGTTCCTAAGAGTAATATTACTGGAATAAGGAAGGGATATACAGCCATTAATAGTGTAATCACTTGCATAAGTATCAGCAGGAATCCCAGTTTGAACTCTGTGACTATATGGCATTACAACAACTAGGATGAGCCCCTATCTTGCCTAAGGATCATTCCAGAAATTTAAATGGCTATTAGGGGATGCCATGATGGTAAGATGAGGCAGTAATTCTCTTTTGAGTTTGAGGATAGATCTCCAAATCCAACTGCAATGTTATGGAATGTCCATAATCTAGAAATAATTATTTTTAAGGTTGTGCTTGATAGTCCAAGCAACCCATATGTTATTCTTCCTATTGATCAAACTTTCAAAGTGAGTACTGTAGGCAGCTTTATTTCAAGTGTGACGGTTCAATGTACCTAGACCACCACATCTCTTATTCATTTCAATTTTTTATAATCTTATCGGGTTAAGTTTTTTTTTTTAAAATATGCAACCATGCTAGAGGAAATTGCATATAGCCTTTGTAATCATCAGAACAAGTTTTTTTGGTAGAATAAAAGATCTGCATCAATATGTAGTGTAAGCAAGAACAACAGACTTGATGAGTGTAAGTCTACCCGCTTGAGATAACATACGATTGGACCAGCAATTCATAGTCTTAGTAATATTTGCATATAAGCCAAGGCATTGAGTAGTGGTTATGGTAGAAGTGGCAAGAGGAATACCTAGATAGGAAGATGAATCAAGGGAAAGAGATAGCTAGATATAAGTCTCAAAGAAGAAGCATTGTCGGGGGGGGGGGGGGGACTCCAGCAATATGTGACTTGGTGAGATTGATAGACAACTCAGAGAAAGAATGAAATGATCTCAAAACCTCCATGTTGGAAGAGATGGATTCGGTATTAGGTTTGGTGAAGACAATGAGATCATCAGCAAACATAAGAGAAGTGATCAGAGGTTCTTTACACTTGGGATGAATACTTATGAGTCTACTTGCAACCATTTTATTAAGCATGGCAGTAAATACTTCTGTCATAAGTATGAATAGGTAAGGGACATTGGGTCTCCCGGCCTGATGCCTTGCTTACTGCTGAAGTATCCAGTGGAAGAACCATTGAAACAAAGGGAGAAATGAATTGTAGGTAGGCAAGTATACATCCAAGCAGCAAAATGGTCAGGAAATCCCATTCTACCTAATACCCTAGTGATAGTTGTCCAATGTAAAGTGTCGTAGGCTTTCCTAATATCAAGCTGAAGCATAGCACAGGGAGAAACATACTTCCAGTTATAATCTTTCAATAATTCATGGGTCAATAGTACATTATCAAGAATGCTTCTACCAGGCAGGAAAGCAGCTTTATTAGATATGAAGGAAGTAAAACAGCTGAAGCAACCCTCTCCCATTAGTATACCCAAAAGGACATAATAGAGGGCATGGTGCATTGTAGGTTTAGACTAAAACTAGCAGAGACTAAGATTCACGAGACAGAAATAGGTAAAAACAGTGGAGACAATTTAAAATAATAACTTAGTTAGAACAGAATTTCATAATTGCTTTAAAGCCAAATAAGTCACCAAATACCAAATACATCACGTGTCAAAATACCATACATATATGTCTTATGAAATCAAAGGAAACCATAATCTCAAAAATCAGATTACAATTATTCCCCCACATGTGCCAGTACAAGTAAAGAACAAATAGCTAAAACAAAGGAAGTGGAATCATCTTCAAAGAAACCTCCAAGCAACTGCAACCAACTGTCCTCTTCCTTGATTGCCTATGGAGGGAAAATGGGGAAAATGGAAAAAATAGAGGAGTGGGTCAGATTAAAAGTCTGGTGAATGATAGTGGTTACTAGAATCTTTAAGCAAAGTAAAAGTAAGACCATACAACTGTTCTAGTATATATAAAGGAAATAAAGAGAATATGAAGAAAAAGGAATATGCTGGAAATAAATATGAATTACTAAATTAACATAATTGATTAACTTTGATTGTTTGCACTTGTCTTTGTTAGCTGCTTTGATTAGGCTGAATTCCTAATCCTATAATTAGGATGAAATTCTAATTCTACTTTTGATCGGCCTGCTACTCCATAGACCTTACTGTGTATTAGACGCTATATAACTCCCTACACATAAGGTAATGGCATCTATGAAAGACGCACAAAGTACAATGGTGTCTACAAAAGGTGCACAAAGTATTATTGTGGACTACATGTTATATAGCTCCCTACACAGAAAGCAATGGTGCCTACGAGTAACACACATACTAAGCGCTTGGAACTCATAGCGATTACTGAGCGCTAAAATGGAAGTCGCACGCGTAACTGCCACCATGCTCATGCTACATGTTGCTCCACCTATTGGGTCTTATTATCACTTGTGCTCCATCATAAGCATGTCCCTCATCTCAATTCAGGATAATGTGAAACAATGCGTCCATAGAAAAATAGGGGAAATGTTATGGTGCTGGCCCATCATCCAAACAATATCTAGTTGTGCCCTTGTCCAAATCCCTTATGATTTGGACTTCTAGTTGTCCAATTACTACCATTATTAGCATAAGCATGCCCTCATCTCACTTCAGGCTAATGTGAGACTATCATTTTGTCTAATAAGGAATGCATTTTGGTATAGGTCCTACTTTCATCTTTGCTTATTAACTTAGATAAATTATTTAAATAAGCCTTTATTATTATCTTCACTATCTTTGCTTATTAATTTATCCTAAGTCTTAATATAAGCCTTATTACGTTCTTTTTCTTAGTATAGCCTACGTTATAATCATGCTTATTACTTAACCCAAGGTCTAAGTGTGAAAATAAGCCTTTTTTATCTTATACTCTTTTTAGTTATAATTTTAAGTTATAACTAGGGCAATTATATTCAATTAATCTAATTCTAACATTAATATCATAATTAGGCTCAATTTCAGTCTTACTTTCATTTTTATTACAGTCTTTACAATTTACATCTTATCTTCCGTTATTTCAGTATTCTTATAATTTTAATCCATATTCGTGTTTAATTTATTCTAACCCATGCGAGAAGAAGAAGGAGAAATAAAAGAAAACTGAAAATAGAAGAAAATCCAAAGCGTAGGAAAAAGATGTAAATAACGCATAAATAACAGTAAATAAATTAAAATATTGTAAATAAACTATAAATAAATGAAAAGGCAATAATTAACATAGATAAACTAAAATTAACCAAAAAGAATAACAAAAAGAAATAAACTGAAAATAATTCTAAAAACTGTAAATAAACTACTAAAAAGTTATTTCGAAAATCGTAGTAAAACTACAATTATTGGAAACCTTATTAATTTAAATCACTTAAAGAAATCTTTAAAATAATTACAATCACTCACGTGTGGTCCTAAGCTCTTCTCTTTTGGTCTTTTCGGATCTACTTGAGGGTATTAAAATATTTTTATTAAAAAGATTCCCTCCTTGGAAAATTATTCCTTTTAGGGTCCTTCCTTAAAAGGTGAACCCAAGCGGAGAAAATCTAGAATGAGAAAGTGTTCATCCTAGGGACTTGTTTATAGAGGTAGAAGTGGATCTCAGACCGTTAGATTTAGGAATTGAATAGGATGCAACCACATCATAGGCTGAATAGGAGCCGTCGTATGGAAGCAAGAAGGGACCCGATAAGCTAAAAGAATGTAAATGACGTGTTAAAATCGCACAGGACGAAGGAGGAACTCCTTCGCCTCAAATCCATAGGCGGGTCAACCGGGCGGTCGACTGCCTCTCCCCTAGATCGACCGGCCGGTCGATCTAGTGCGTGGTTAGGTCGAACCCTTGGTCGACCTAGCCCGATATTTTTTCTTTCCTTATTTAACTCGTATCTTGTTTATATTAGCTCGGATTTTGACGTTCTATATATGGAAATTGACTATAAAATTACCACGGACACAATGGTACAACTCTCGTGGCTCAATTCTGATAATTTCACAAAGTTATTTTATCATTTAATTAATTGACAAACTAATTATAATAACTTAAACTTTTGGGTTGTTACAACAGCCTTGAACCTTGAAGCAATGATTTTAGCAATACATTTACATGGGATGTTATAACAGGAAATAGGCCTAAATTCAGTGACCATAGTGGGATGATCAGACTTGGGATGAGAGCAAGATTTGTAGCATTGATGCCAGAGATCTTTCTATTTTTAATAAAAAAAATAATTGCCTTGCAAACCATAGGGGCAACTATCTCCCAACATGAAATGTAAAAGAGGGCATTAAACCCATCAGGTCCACAATAAGAGTTTTTGTTCATATTAAAAATACATTCCTTGATTTATAAATCAGTAATGGGAGAGGACAGCAGGCTTACATGTCCATGGTTGAGAGAAGGATGTGGAAGGTCATCAATCATATTCAAGTCGGGAATAAAATTATCATTATTGCCAAGAATTCCAGAGAAGTAATCAGTAAATGCCTTATTAATAAGTTAAGGGGAGGAGACACGGTTGCCATGAAGGTCAGATATGGAATCACGTTTATTAATGATATTTAAAGTTAAGTAATTGAACAAAAGCGATTAAAGTAAATTAACTAATATAATAAAAGTGTTCTAAAGTTAATAAACTGATTTAATGTTTAAAGTTAACTTATGAATGATATAAAGTATTTGGAAATAATTAACTATTTAAGTTAATGTATTTTAAAAAGAGAATATAAATATCATTTATTATCTTTCAAGATAATTAATATTGTTTTAAATTTAAAAAGGTATTTAAATTTCTTTATTATCTTTTGGGATAATAAATATTGTTTTAAATTTATAAATACTAGTTTATAAATGAGAAAATCCTTTAAAAGGAATTATTTATAAATAAAGCTAAGTGTAAATTATTTTTGGGTTTACAATAAATAATCTTTTGATGATAATTGTTTTTTATCCTTACTTTGATATACTTGGTATTATAAATTTTGTCTTATAAAAGAACTTTTTAAAAAGGGAATTTGTAAAAGTGTATTACCAATACTGTAATATGGAAATCAAGTACAAGTTCAGTTTTAAAAGTTAAAGTTCGATTTCGGTTATGGAATAGTAATTCTGTAATTGATATCGCTTATTTGGAAAGGATCTAGTCATTTTTTTAGCGCTAAACATTGAGGCTTGGACTTGTTTCTATCTCGAAGGTAAAAATGTCGTCAAGGCGATGCCTAGAGCTAACGCTACCTCAACTTGTCTGGCTTCATTTTCAACTGAGAAATAACATTGTTTGCAATCAACGAATAAGGATAAATATACGATATTTAATTTCCATATACGATCATTTTAATTATTCCCGACAGTTGATTTATTAATTATCAAAATCAGTTTTCTTCATGGTGTATCGTCACCTTAAAAACGATTTGCTGCTCTAAGAGCTTTGTTATCCTTTGCTAAAAATGACTAAATTAGAAGCGTGAAAGGGGACCAAGATCCGTAGGGCTGGTCCCATTAGGGTATTTCACATCTCATCGAGATTTTTGTGTACCGTCATGCGAAAAATGGTAAAGATTTTTAGATGTGAAATATTTGGATTCTCGGTAAGGTTTGGTAGGGTTCGGTTTGGAGACTCCCTAGAGATGTCACACAAAATGTGACTGAGCTCATAAGTATATTACTAGAAGTATACTTCAAAGAGGAGCACTTTTCTAGTCATTTGTTGAAAAATTTCCTTTGCTTATTTGATTCGAAAACCTTGAATCTGTTTATCTTTAATTTGCAACGAGAATAGACAACCACCCTCCATGGCATTTAAGTATTGATTTTGGCCATTCTATCTAGTTTTTACTGTTACCTTATTTTGTCCATTCAATCAAATTTGGACAATTTCCTTATTTTATTCATTCTGCCCAATTTGGATTTTACTCGTATTATTTTCATCCTTTCAAATCTGATTGTAATACTATTTATGCTCATTCGTATTCAAATTTGTTCCCTGATGATTATTTATGCTCTTGCTTGTATGGATGTTATTCTTTTGAGATAAAAACCCATTCCGCATTAGCGGCGTAGTCTCATAGAACTTTTATATGTTCCCTATTATTTGAATTACCTCACGCTAATATTTCCATACCGATCCAGGTGTTATTTTATTATAATGCTCGAGTCAGACCGATTTTTTTCAAGGTTGGCATTAGTGTTGTGGAGATCTTAAGGGAAGCTGGAGATTCACATATTGTAGTGTTTTATTTTCCACTGTATTATATAGTATTCCCATCAGCATCTATAATGTCGGGATTTTATAATTGTCCAGCTGATAAGGTTTGATTTTAACTCTTATATACTTTGTATTTTTGAGTGGCAGTTTCCACTGCCCTTGTTATATTATATGTCGTCGATTCCGCTATGAAATTCTGTTTTTCTCTGCTCTTTTCTTTTTATTAACCCTAACAATCTGCCATTTTGTCAATTGGATGCGTGACATTTGAGCACAATAGTAGCGTTCGATGTTGACTTTTGATGGTCAAAAAGGTAGGTCGTTACATCTTTTATTTCAGTAAATATGAATGTTAGGAATATCCCAAAACAATATATGTAGACAATATAATAAATTATTTAATATTGAGCATGCATGTGGATTGCTTATGCATTGGCAATAGGAGTTATCGTACATGCCATATTGTCTACAATATCACACTTTGCTCATATATTTGATACATAGAACTAGCATCAAATCTGAATTAAGATTACTATGTATTTTGGGCATTCTCAATTATTTGTGAAATACAGGAGAATTATTTATAGAAACAACGAACTTCTTATGAAGGAATGCACTGACTCAAACTTCGTCGGTGAGAGTATAGTATGTCAATCCTAAATTCGTGTTCAAACATAATTTGAGAGTTTTAAGCTGGAATTGTTCCAAAATATAAATAGTAATTTATTGAACCAAAGGCTACTACAATATAAAAAGTACAAATAAATGCATAGATTTATAACTGAGCTAGTGGTGATTCCAAATGTTGAGGAATTTCATGACATTATATGATAACTATGTTCGATACAGTTGATGAAAGAACCTAGAGCTCACTAGAAGTCAAGCAACATACTTCGAATAGTTTCACATGATAAAGGTAGCTTATTAGCATTGGTGAGAGTTGGTTAATAGAGTAGATAATTAAAACAACATAACATACTCATTCATTAATGGATCGATCTAATTGTTCTTGAGAAAACCGATCGATGAAGTTGGCATAAGATTCCATAATCGACCCAAGTATCAATAGGAGATTGACAGACTTCAGGGTATGCCCTGGGGAAAATTATGTAATTTATTTTATATATCTAACTCGATAACCAAGCTTATTCGAAATAAAAAGTGTTTTCTTTCTATTTTATACTTGATATAATGTGTTATGTCAAATATTTATTTGTAAAAAGTATATTTAATATAGAAAATTCATAATGGTCGTATGTTTTGTGATAGTAGTTACAATGTGTTGTAATCATGAATGATTTATCAAAATAAAATAAATTCACCATTTTAAACTGTCCTAGTCAAGATGTATCAAGACTGAATATTGATACATCCTTTAAGACTAGAGTATGTAACACTCTCCAAATATTGGACAGTGTATTACTTATGGCTGTTGGGGGCAACAAGGAGTTACGTATTGATACTTATTTGATAACTATGGAATGACTCAAACTCGATAGTTTTTCTGTTGGTTAATATAACTAAGGTTAGATAGAGAATATTGATGTGATAATTTTACATGATTCCCTTTACTTAAAAATATTATCGAGCATTAATGTGGAAACTCCACTTTGATTATAAACAAATCATAGCACGACGTCCATCAAACGACCGTGGTTGGGTCGAGTAAAAGCATATTTATGTAGACAAATGGAGAAATGCTTCAATGGGAAAGCATTAATGATGAAATTATTGATGCAATTAATAGGTTGAGTATGTTAGCAAATAAGAGAACAAAAAAATATCAATATATTTACAGAGAGCATAATTTTAGATATTAAAGAATGAGAAGAAGATATAATGCAAAGAGAGAGAGAGAGCATTAGTTAACCTTTTAGA
The DNA here is from genome assembly GCA_030765085.1 of Allium cepa. NCBI lineage: Eukaryota > Viridiplantae > Streptophyta > Magnoliopsida > Asparagales > Amaryllidaceae > Allium > Allium cepa. The sequence continues at coordinate 280,704,855 of CM060937.1, read as the reverse complement.
GATTTTATTGCTATAATTAATATACGTTATATGTGTTAGAAAAAGTATAACAAAATACTTTAAAGGAAAAGAATATATCTAATGTTATATGTTTGAAAAGTAAATATACATGGAAGTAAAAGGTTATTTTAAAAGAAATGTATTTATATGCACAAAGGTAAGGATATTAATCGGATTAATGGAGCAATTTATTACTAAATGTATGTTGCTTATGTTAGAAGAGTGAGGCAACAATATATCTAAGAAAAATAAGGATACATCTAATGTTGTAGAAATACAGATAACTAAATATGAACATAAATCATTATTTTAAAAAGGAATGTGGAATATGCTATCTTCTTGTTAGTAAGAATAAAAAGGGTGAATCCGATTTGAACTTGGAAGCATAAATATTAATCAATTAAAATTGATGATGAACTTAAGTTGTAGAGAGTAAGGTTTTTATTATTGTAAATAATTACACATATGTGTACACACATTGTTCCTTTCTTTATAAAGAACATCAATTAAGTAGTAATAAAATTTATTGTTAAATAGGTGTGTTATTTCTTTCTTTGTAAGGAATAGAGGAATGTAATAATCTGGATTTAAAAAGATAAATACTAGTTAAGTATTGAAAAAAAGTAAAGTTCTTAATCATTGTCAAAATACATACATACATATATGCTTAAGATCCATATAATGGTTCATAATATATGTGTACAGTTATATAAATAAATGAATTGATTAGAATTAGAATGACATAAATTAGGATAATGAAAATGTTATATTTTTAACATAGAAAGAGGAAAAGAAGTTAAAGAAAATAAGTAAAACTTAATGATTAAGGAAGCATGAACTAAATAACCATCCAGATTTAATATATTAGTCCAACAGTCCAAAATTAACCAAACGTCTTTACTTGAGAATGAAGTAATTTATTAGCGTATATGATGATAACAAAGATTCTCCTAGGGCTAATCAATGGTTTGATTTAATTCAAATCCCCTATAAATATATACCTAAACTAAACCCTAATTCATCATAAAATTAGTCAGTATACCAAAACTCTATCAGTTTCTCTTCTTCTCTATAAATATTTTTTTTATAGAACTAAATAAAAACCAAACTAGAAGAAAAACAACCAATTTGATCTAGAAGTAAGCATACAAAGAGCGATTCTCAAGCGAAAACAAGTTGGAAGAGCTTAGGCATAAGATGAGTGAGAATTATTTAATAAGATGATTGTTTATAGTTAAATTTAATTTATTCTATCTATTCATGGGTGTTAGTTAATAATCTAGAAACTATAAACCCTAATTCTTATATCTAACTTATAAACATGAAATCTGAATTAAACTGGAATTAATATGAATTGGTTAATCTCATTTACATTACCTAGTTAAACCCGTTTTTCTCTTTTCGAATTGCAACCCTAAAAATTGATTAACTATTAATAATTTAAATTTAAACTGTAAAACCCTAATTTGAAACATATAATCTAGGGTAAGTTTTGAAGTTACGGTAGTTTGATAAATCTGACATTGATGCTATCATAACCCTTAGTCGTTTAACTGGAATCACTATGAAATTGTTAGATCATATACAGTACACACATTTAATTATTTAAATGTAAACCCTAAAATATACAAATCCTAAACCTATGAACCCTATATTTAATAACTGAAATTAAGATTAAGAAATTTGGACTGGTCAAATTAATGCTTAAGGTTCATTGTAAACTGAAATCAATAACCAAAATCAATGATAATAAAATTAACATTACAATTGACATCAGAAAATACTAGAACCCTAATTTTAGCCTATGACCGATCGACCACTATTCCCTAGTGGTCGATCTATAGCCGTCGGTAGAGGTTGATCGATAGCGTTCGACAGCTATCGACTGGTCAACACGTAAAATTCAGAATTCGAACCTTAACCCAAGGCCCTGATTAGTAATAAAAATTAAATGGTTTAAGATAAAAATTATATAAATGTTAGCTATTTGTTTGAGCCTATTTTGGGGCTAAGTGTATAAGCTAGAGATATCAGGGAAGTTAGTTCCCTATCAATAGACGCTAGGTCATTACGGTGTTAGGTAATGTCATTTACCTAATTTGGGGGTCGAATATTCGACTGGAGGCGATTTTATCACAAATGAAACTCATAGGAGGTTCCACGGTAGACGCGCTGAACTAACGAGGATGCTCGATGAAATGTGGCCCGGTATAACGGGAATCATAGTATGCACGATTTCTGATGCATGTGATATTCCTTTTCAATCCAAACACTGCACTTTTTCTATGTATTTAAGAAATTAGACAAATCTATGGAGGGTTCACATATAGTATTTCGAACAAATTAAAACATATGAATTCATATTCCAATAAAATTAAGGCAAATCTAAAGTGTACTAGCTTCTTTACAACCTATTTGTAGATCTAGAATAAATTCTATACCTTATAAATATCAAAATTTTGGTAATTTGGAGAATGATCTTCAGATCCAGGTGTAAACAATATTCCTATTCAATTTTCCTCAATTGCATAATATATTAGCAATACTTTATGCATTTAGTTCATGCATACAGCTCTTTAGATCTTTATTTAACATAATAATTGAATAAAAATCTCACAAAATAAATCCCAATGTTATAAATAAATTACATAATTTCCCACTTACTTATTAATCTTTCCAAATCTTCAAAACTAAATGCAATCCTTTCCTTGACTCTTTTTCCTCTCTAATTCAAAAGAATATGTATAACAAGGTGTATACATACTATTCGAATTACAAATCTAGGAAGCGATTTAAGGTTTAGAGAAAAATAGATTTATAATAACAAAAATGATCTTTCACAATATTGATTCGCTCATTCTCTTCTTCTCTTTTATTTCCTATCCTTCTCTGATTATATATTTATATATAATTTTTTATAATTTTTAGAAGCAGTGGAGAAGAGAAAGTAGTAGAGCTTCACTTCTTGGATTAGAAAATATGAGAAGAGAAGTGAAGGGTTAGGCTTTTATTTTAAGGCATACAAATTAGTTGTAACTGTCAGATTCAAATAATTAATTCCAACCCATTGGCTAAGGTACAAACCCAAGCTGTTATACCCCAACCAATAGACTGCCCCTTTATAACTGGTCGACAATTTATGGTCGATCTACCCAATAATGGGTGTCAACCATGGGGTCCTACATTTATTGTAATTTATTTCTTATATTCATTTTTTATTATTTTTGCCTCGGAAACTTCAAACGCTAATAACTTTTTCATTTGAGCTCCGATCGCAAAACTTCGAGTATGAAAGTTGCTAACAAAATCATCACTAATGCAATGGAATCGACCCTTGGACCCTTGGGAAGGCTCGACATATGCTTGCTATTGGAGGTGGGATCGACCATGGTTGGTGGAAGGTGTGGCCATGGGTTTTAGAGGTGGAAAAGAAGTGGATTTCCTTTTGTTTTGAAGAGTTTTGATAATATGGACTTTACTATATTATTTTAGTTTCATTTTGCCATAATTTTTCTTAAGTAAGAGGCATTAAAGTGGAGTATAAGAAGTGAAGAAGCTTTAGGAGTTTTATGAAGAAATGAAGTGAAGAGAGATGGGCGCTACTTATAGGAAAAAGTGAGGATGTAAATGTCATGATATTTCTACAGTATACATCACCATTTGCTCACCACCCCACTCCCCTCCTACCTCATTATGCTCAGTCGAAACAACCATGTGTGTGTACCCATGTGCCTGTACATTGTGCGTAAGATGTTGACTTTGGTTTAACTTAAGGGTGAAGTATATGGAAAATATCTTGATATTTTGCAATGTGTATATATATATATATATATTTAAATATGTAAGTAGTTTTGTATGTATTGTTAGCGCCAGGATCGGTCACTAACACTCAAATCCAAGAGAAAACACCAAATCACCGTCACAACTCACAGATAGAATATGTGTAGAGAGTAATAATATGAAGAACGGTAAAAATTCAAATGAATGCAGTAATGAACAACAAATTTTATAGTGGTTCTACTAACTCCGGCCTGCGTCCACTCCAGAAATTTCCTTTTTATTTATGTTAGGATCAATTACAGTTACAAACTGGTAGAATAGCACCACAATGCCGAGCCACACCAGCCTCACCTCAATGCCGAGCCACACCATCCTCACCACAATGCCGAGCCACAACGGCCTCACCACAATGCCGAGCCGTCTCACCAATGTCGAGCGACCCTGACCTGACCAATGCCGAGCGACCCTGACCTCACCAATGCCGAGCCGTCTTACCAATGCCAAAGCGGCACAACCTCACCTCGACGCTGAGCGGCACAACCTCACCTCGATGTCGAGCGACACATCCAGGTGAACTTCATCCCTTTGAACCGAATTCATCATATTTCAGCCTCGATAATCGTGAAGTTAGTTAGGTTGAATCTGTCTGTTTATGGTCTTGACAAAAGGCGGGTTAACATTTGCCCTCCAAAACATGCCTTGCTATTGGAAGGTGTGTTTTGAATAGCCTCAAATCCAATATCCGATGTACATATCATGTTCATAACCATATTATTAAATCCATGACCTCCTCGGGTTTAACCTTGAATTTGTAGACCTCACTGGTCACGTTATCCTGTTCCAGCCTTGACTCTTCCGTCAAGGGCTTATATGTTCTTCGGCCTCAGCACTCCGGCCAAGGAATTTTGCATTCACCGACCTCGGCCCTCCGTCAAAGGACTTATATATTCACCAGAGAATTTTACATTCACCGACCTCGACCCTCCACCCAAGGACTTTGATATTCAGTGGCCTCGGCACTCCGGCCAAGGACTTTGATATTCACTAGCCTCGGCACTTCGGCCAAGGACTTTGATATGCATCGACCACAAAACTCCGGCCAAAGACTTTGATATCCATCGGCCTCGACACTCCGACTAAGGACTTTGATATTCACCCGCCTCGGCACTCCGGCCAAGGGCTTTTATATTCACCGGCCTCGGCGCTCCGGCCAAGGACCTTTATATTCACCGGCCTCGGCACTCCGGCCAAGGACTTTTATATTCATCGGCCTCGGCATACTCTGGCCAAGGACTTTTATATTCCCCAGCCTCGGCACTCCGGTCAAGGACTTTGATACTCACCGGCCTCGGCACTCCGACCAAGGACTTTGATATTCTATTCGAGTCCATTCCATCGCTCTCCAGCGAAGGGACTCGTAACTCGCGATCACTGCCCCATCTCTTCGATCGGGATAGTAATTGTAAAACCTGAACTGTTTATTACATTGGTCCAAATCCAATCAGAAAACCAGAAATCCATATCAAAAATCAAACATCCAAAACAAAATGGAAAATCAAAAAACCAACCAAACCGGGAGTTCAATCCAAATGCCAAAACTAAACTAAAGAAAAGCAAATGTCCAAAGTACCAAAGAGGAAACCAGAATTTGTAGAAACATAGAAAGAAAACAGGATTTCATTGACCCGAGCAGTATGGTTTTTCGTCATCTCAGAGCATGCCTGGGGACCGTCCTCGATCCCTTACATGTGTAAGTGACCTAGCCATATTACTTTGGATACTATTACTTATTCAGAACCATAAAATCATTCAGTTTATAATAAGCCGACGGTGACCGGAACCAGTGCCACCATCATTCGAGGTAGGCGGTGGCCGCTTCTGCTCCCCCCTTCATCTTGATTACTTTGCAGGTGACCATTCTTTACATGCTCCTCAATGATATCTTTCAAGTTCCTGCAGTTGTTTGTGTTATGCCCATCCAGCTTATGGAATAGGCAATGCTTTCCCGATGCCCGCTCGTATTCAGAAGGCTCTCTCTTTGCCGACCTTCGATATTGGAGGCGCCGTCGAGTATCCAAGCAAATCCTTTTTAGATTCTTAGTTAAATCTGTGTAAGAAGAAAACTTTGACTCCCTTCGAGGCCTCTTCGAAGTGCCAACGTTGCCATTTGTTTTTCTTTTTCCTTTATCGACTTGGATCCTCCCTGGGTGGACCTCCACCCCTCACTGCATAAGCTTTAGCCTCTCTCCCTACTCTCTCAGCCTGCGCGTCCTCATGTCTTAGGAACCTTTCTGCCTCATGGTAGAACTACCCGAGATCCCTCGGTGGGTCCCGTTCCAAGTATATCTTGAAATCTGAGTTATCCGCGATTCCTGAGACTGCTGCCATCAAAACCATTGATGGATTGGGTCGATCCACTAAGGCTACCACTGCGTTGAATCGGGTTAAGAAGTTCTTGAGTGGCTCTCCCTTCCGTTGCTTCATCGATGTCAAGGTCATTACATTTTTGGGTCTGACTATATGGGCCTGAAATTGCCTTATAAACCTTTCAACTAGTTCAGTCCAAGTGTCAATAGAACCAATCTCCGACTGTCTGAATCACATAGCTGCGATATTTGACGAATACAAAGAGAAGCATCGAGCCATGACCTCATTTGATGCCCTCAGTAACTCCATATGCCTCATATACTTTGTCAGATGAACCGTAGGATCCGTCTTCCCGTTATACATTTCCAAAGTTGGTAGCTTGAATTCTGGTGGGTTCCTAGCTCGCCTAATAGTAGGAGTAAAGGGACTCCTATTCACATCCTCCAAGTCTCTATTTACCAATCCACCTCCCATAGCCCGTCTAACCATTTCCGCTAATCTGTCGTTATCCCCAAGCTGTAATCCTTGTCTGTTGCCTCTGGTCTGCCCCCCGAGTTCATGTGGGAATGCTGGAACATACTTCTCATCTCATACTCCTGCACTCCTGTTGGTGTCGGGTTGCACGGCATCATATGGTATCCCTCCATGGATTGGTCTAGCATTTCCTACTGGTATGCCCTCGAGTATAGATCCATCCGGATTGACAGCCGTCTGTTGATTGGGGCTGCCCCCTACTGAGCTATTCCCTTAGCTTGCTGGTCGAGCGCTTCTGATCCAGCTCCACGGATCTGAGCTCCTGCATTTCCTGCTTGTGAAAATTGTTTGAGAAGAGCCTTCATCATCTCCTCTTGTCTTTTCAACATTGCTTCCATCTCATCTCTAGTGATGTAGATGGATGCTTGACTTGCTCCAACTCCAGAGGAAGCCTCTTGACTTCTCTACTGGTTGCTCATTTCTATCACTTGCTTCCTTGCCGATGGCTTAGCCATTGTTTCCTAGAATCCAAATCCCTAGCTCCAAAATTCCTTAGTGCTTATGTTCTCAGTGAAAGCACGAAAATGTTAGCACCAAAATTGGTCACTAACGCCCAAATCCAAGCGAAAACACCAAATCATCATCACAACTCACAGATAGAATATATGTAGAGAGTAATAATATGAAGAACAGTAAAAATTCAAATGAAAGCAGTAATGAACAACAAATTTTATAGTGGTTCGGCTAACTCTGGCCTACGTCCACTCCATAAATTTCATTTTTATTGATGTTAGAATCAATTACAGTTACAAACTGGTAGAGTAGCCTTAGCCTTAGGAAATAAGATGTCAGAGAGCAGAAAGAAGATCTCTTTTCTGAACTCCCACATGCTGTATTTATAGGCAAATCCTGAGTTGTTAGGCTTTCTTGAATGGTATAGGCCCATCAAGACCTTCCACCAAGCCACCTACCTCCAAGGACGACCTTCCATAATGTCGAGCCACATACCTCACCACAATGCCGAGCCACACCGGCCTCGCCACAATGTCGAGCCACACCGGCCTCACCACAATGCCGAGCCACACTGGCCTCACCACATTGCAGAACCACACCGGCCTCACCACAATGTCGAGCCATACCGGCCTCTGAGTTGTTAGGCTTTCTTGAATGGTATAGGCCCATCAAGACCTTCCACCAAGCCACCTACCTCCAAGGACGACCTTCCACAATGTCGAGCCACATACCTCACCACAATGCCAAGCCACACCAGCCTCGCCACAATGCCGAGCCACACCGGCCTCGCCACAATGCCGAGCAACACCGGCCTCACCACATTGCCGAACCACACCGGCCTCACCACATTGCCGAGCCACACCGGCCTCACCGCAATGCCGAGCCACACCGGCCTCACCGCAATGCCGATCCACACCGGCCTCACCATAATGTCGTGCCACACCGGCCACACCACAATGCTGAGCCACATCGGCCTTACCACAGTGCTGAGTCACACCGGCCTCACCACAATGCCAAGCTGTCTCACCAATGCCGAGCGACCCTGACCTGACCAATGCCGAGTGACCCTGACCTCACCAATGTCAAGCCGTCTCATCGAGCGACCCTGACCTCACCAATGCCGAGTCGTCTCACTAATGCCGAGTGGCATAACCTCCCCTCGATGCCGAGCGGCATAACCTCACATCGATGCAGAGCGGCACAACCTCACGTCGATGCCGAGCGGCACAACCCCACCTCGATGCCGAGCGATACAACTTCACCTCGATGCCAAGCGGCACATCCAGGAGAACTTCATCCCTTTGAACTGAATCCATCATATTTCAGCTTCGATAATGTTGAAGTTAGTTCGGTTGAATCCACCTGTTTATGACCTTGACAAAAGGCGGGTTAACATGTATATATGTGGTCAAGTGCATGTGAACATATTCATGTATATGTGCATGTATGTATACATATATATATATATATATATATATATATCTCAAATGATTCATAATGTGGCACAACTTTTCTACGTTGAATCGTTACAGATTCCGATTTCGATTTTCGGTCATATTTTCATTTCTTATTTAATATGCATATATTTGTAAGCAAAGTTTGATAATAGTATTTCCATCATTATATAATAATTAAAAGGGATTATTTAATAATTAAAATAATTATTAAGTCATTTAAACTCAATTTAAAATCAAAAATCATTTATTTCAAAATAGTGATAAAATCGATGATGTCATAAAGAGATTTTATTTTCAAAAATTATTTACTACATATTCTAACTCATATATATAAATGAGTGTATATATCCAGCTCTGTGCATGATGTCAGATGGTCTAAGAGTTGTTTTTTGGTAAAATGGTTTTCGGTTATTTTATCGATATATCTTCCAAAATATATATTTCTGTAAATATTTATTCAAAATGAGATTACCAATATTTAATATTGTTCAAAACACTATTCTTTACATTAACATATCTTATATTTGAATATTTCAAAAAAAACCGAAGAGTTGAATTTGCGGGTCGTTACATACTTCCCCTTTTAAAAGAATTTTGTCCTCGAAACCAAGGATAAAAAGTAATTGACTTGATAAGGAATATATATTTTTGACAAGGAGAAATATATACAAGATATGATAAGTTACAAGATATGATAAGTGATCACACCACAAGCGATGAGTACACTATCTCGATACCACATGTAACTATACATCAATCCTAAACTCAGGATACGCATTCCTCGTTCTATCTTCTTTTTCCAATGTGCAGTCTTTGGCATCACCACTCTATTGAATTCTCACCAACCTTACCACCTTCCTTCTTAATCATTTATCACTCTCATAGTGATCCATAATTCAAACTGGTCATCTGATAACTACCAAATTTGGTTCTAGCTCTAAATCTTCTTATGCAGCTGTTTCTATAGTCTATTTTGTATCATGCATATATTTCATAGATGGGACACATGAAATACATTATGCACACAAGACAACCTTTCGGGCAATTCAACACGATAAGCTAATGGGCTTATCCGCTCAAGAATGGGAAATGATCTAATAAATCGAGGTGCTGACTTCCCTGCTCGACCAAATCTTAACACTCCTTTCATCGGAGAAACTTTCAAGAATACAAAATCTTCAACTAAGAATTTCAAGTTTCTGCGCCTTTGATCGGCATAAGTCTTATTCCTGCTTTGGGCTTCTTTCATCTTCTTTCTGATTAAGTCTACCTTACCGAGGCTTCTCGAATTATATCAGGACCAAGTACTAATCGATCTCCAGTTTTGATCCAACATATTAGGGATCTACATAGATGACCATATAAAGCTTCGCATAGTGCCATACCGATACTGATCTGATAGTTGTTATTGTTGGAGAATTCCACAAGATGAAGATAGAATTCCATAAGATGAATATAGTTTTCCCAAGCTGTTTGTAATGCCTCTCAGAACTTACTGATAAAGATTGGGTCTCAATCACTGACTATACAGCTTGGGACACCAAGCAATCGAACTATTTCCCTCATGTATATTTCTACAAGACTTGCAGTTATTCTCCTTGGTTTACTAGGATAAAGTGTGATCTTTTGGTGAATTGATCTATGATAAGCCAAATACCTTCATTTCCCTTCCTTGATCGAGATAAGCCATTGATGAAATCCACTAATATTTGGTACCATTTCCAAGTTGAAATTTCAAGAGGTTAGAGTAATCCAGCAGTCTTTTGCTGATCGCTTTTGATCTATTGACAATTTGCACATCTGCTAATATGGATAGAGATATCCCTCTTCATACCATTCCACCGAAAAGTCTTTTTCACATCTTGGTACATTTTGGTAACTCTAAGATGTACTGAAAGTCAAGAATTATGACATTCTGTTAAAACTTCTTGCCTTATCATGTCGAAATTTGGGATGCATATTCTTCCTTTTATCCTTAATATTCCTTAATCATTCACCTTGAATCCTATCGATCTTCCTGGTACTATGTTTTTCTCCACTACTTTGGCCATCTCCGGAATAAATGGATCTCTGAGCTGGTTCTCTTTTACATGGTTAATCAAAGTTGGATGTACTACCAAATAAGTTATAACAGCATTCTTCTTGCTTAATGCATCTGCTGCCACATTGGCTTTCCCGAGAGTATATAAGATATCTAAATCATATGACAAGAGAAATTCTAGCCAATGCTTCTATCTCATATTCAAGTCCTTTTGAGTGAAAAGATACTTCAAAAAATTGTGATATGTGAAGAGTTCGAACTTCTTACCTATTTAAAGAAGGAATGTTATTTATCAAGGTCAAACAAAGTTTGTCAAAATAAACTATGAGAAATTCTTACCCAGTAAATAATGTCTCCAAATCTCTAGTGTGAATACAACAGCTAATAGTTCTAATTATTGTATTGCATAATTTTTCTCATGCATATTTAACTTCCTACTAGCATATGCGATAACCTTTCTATGTTGCATAAGTACCGCGCCTACTCCTTGACCATAAGCATTAGTATAAGTGGTTAAACCGCCGCTTTCATTAATAATAGTCAGGACTGGAGTGATAGTTAACCTTTTCTTAAGTTCTTGGAATGCTTCTTCACATTTCAGCGTCCATTCAAATTTAATATCCTTCATAGTCGACTTCTTTAAGTAATGAGAAATCTTGAAGAAGTCCTGAATATCTCTGGTAGTATCCTGCCAATATTATGGCACTGCGATTGTCCTTCGGAGTTTGTGGTTGCTTCCAATCTAGAATGGCTGCAATTTTCTCGGGATCAACTAAGATTTCTTCCTTTGACATAATATGTCCAAGGAACCTTACCTTTTCTTCCCAAGCGTGGCATTTTGAATACTTAGCCTTGAGCATATTCTTTCTCAATATTTCTAGCACAATCTCTAAATGCCTTTCATGATCTTTTTCGGTCTTTGAATATATAAGAGTATCATCAATAAAAACCAACACAAATTTATGGACCACATCTCTGAATACTCTATTCATAAGGTCCACAAAATAAGCGGAAGCATTTGTTAGTCCAAAAGGCATAACCAACCACTCATAGAAATCATTTGGTCATCTGAATGCAGTTAAAGGAATGCAATCTTCTGTTATCCTTAATTGATGGAATCCTATAGCTAGGTCCATTTTGAAGAATATTTGAGCACCATGAAGTCGATCAAACAAGTCATCAATATAGGGTAGAGGATATTTTTTCTTAATCGTTTGTTTATTTAGGTCTCGATGGTCTACACAAAGTCTTAGGCAGTCATCTGACTTTGCAACAAAAACTACTACTGAGCTCCAACTTGAGCGACTTAGTATAATTAGTCCTTTCTTTTACAATCCATCCATTTGATTCCTTAATTCATTTAATTCCTTGGGAGCCATTCTTTGAGAAAAATGATAAACATACCTCGCATCAGAAATCAAGTCGATTCGAAATTCAATTTTCCTATGTGGGGGTTAACTTTTAACTTCATCAAAAACATCCAAAAATTCCTTAAAATTTAGTATTTCTTCTAGCCGTTATTGAAAAGAATTTAGGCCGTACACAAAACTATCCATTATTGGTGTTTGCACAAAAAATGGGCAAACATCTCCAAGTCGTATGATTTAGTCGATTTTAAGTTGTTCTTAGTGATTTGGATGATTTATGCAAATATGTAAAAAACAGGGACTAAATTGTAAAAGACACACAGATTTATAGTGGTTCGGCCAGAACATGCCTACTGTTATCCCGCTTTTTGGCAAAGCCGCGATACCAAAATATCGATTAGACACGGAGAACAGTTCGTCTCAGAGACCGGTCATACTTCGTTTCGCCATGGATATCATTGAATTTTATCCGAGTCCAGATTGAGCTACAATTGATAGGACACGGCAAGAAAGACCACAGGAGTCAGCAATTCAAATTTCAAGTCAATCCGAGTTCGTATGCTCGAGTTATGGTCGATTCAATTTGAAGGGAAAGACCAGGTTTCGAAACCATCACCAAACAGTATTTCGAAACCATCACCTTCGAATCCATCTTATTCGAAACCATCGTGTTCGAATCGATGTGCATCGTATCCATAGAGAAGTGACACGGTTCGTATCCGTCAGAGGAACATAAGTTCGAACCCATCACAGAAGCAATACTTCGAACCCATCACTAAGGCTTTGTTCGAACCCATCCTGTATAGCTCCACTCGAACCCACTGGGTCAACCAACCATGATGACGTGTCTTCCATCGATTCGAATATGCCGAGATCTATGGAGTCGAAGCGGTCAACTCGGAGTGAAGACCGGATCGATTCGAAGTTTGCGCTCCACGTCACCACGAAGACGCGTGCCATGATGGATTCGAAACCATCGATTCGAAACCTTGGTTTCGAACCAAACAGCCGAGCAATTAACCCAATTTCGAATCCATCATATCTCTCAATCTACTGATCCAAATGGCATGAAATTTTCACAGAAGCTTGCATGCATGTTCAAGAATGTCCACACCAAATTTCACCTCGATTGGACGAATTCTTGATCGGTTCGAATGGAGTTCGAACTAATGCTAGAGTGGGCCCAAACTTCCCGAGACCGTGCGTGTGGGCCCCCTCACATGCCAGAAGTGGTATCCTGAGTTTTCAGCGAAATATCAGCAGCCCGCGCCTATAAATAGAGCCCCAGGGCCAACGGAAAAGGGATCTTCTGAATCTGAAGCGCCCAGACTCTGCCGGATCGAGATCTCCATCATTTAATATCATAAACTTGTTAAATTCGAATTCCTTGCTGTAATTCACTGTTGATTGCTGCAACAACTTGTAATCATTGAAAGAAAAGCAATAAAACATCAAAACACTTCACATTGGACGTAGGCAACAGCCGAACCACTATAAATCGATTGTCTACGCATTTTCTTCACTGTTGATTGGAGTTTTTGTTAGATAATATCTGTTTTGAACTTACATTCTTGACTATTATCTCTTCAACGACTCCCGAAGAGTGTTGTGCCCAATTTTGACAAAAACACTTTGGTGCTTTCACTGAGAGAACCCAGCTTTTCTCCTGCTCGTTGGATTTGTCATCGATACCGGATTGAATAAATCTAAGAGAGAGATCCAGATCATTGAACCCAACTTCCTTCCCCTCTATTCAGATTTGCATAAAATATAGGAAAGGAATTCCATTATCGAGATGGTTAGCACAAGAACCACCTCAAACGCCGTCAATCATAAAGAACGGGATAGACAAAATCCTGCCCCTCTACTTCCATCTAATCAAGATGCCGCTGGGCACCCAGAACCATCGGGTCCGGTTACCCAACAAGAATTGCAGTTGTTACTCCAAGAGCTGACCCAGAGTCGGCGACAACTAGAAGAACAGCTACGCGCTAACGCTGAGCTAATCAATAAGTTGGATCGCTAGAAACGAAAGAGATCCACGAGGGATCGAGCTTCTCGCTCTTCCAGCGAAAGTTCTTCATCTTCTGATTATCATAACCGACCTCCACGACCCCGGTTAGATGGGAGTCGTATGCCACCTGCTGGAAACCAACCGACATTGACCGTTGGACAAATAAGAGTTGGTCCGTCAGCCAGTTTCCAAACCGGACCCTCCTCCCGAGGGGGTGTCGTTCCTCACCACACCGCAGAATACCGCACCGCTAGCGTCGCGGCTGAACCAGGGGTCGACGCTCAAGATCATTCGGACCTGGACCGTCGTCATAGCGGTCATACTCCTGAACCGTACGTCCCAGAAGACTATGAGCCAAGAAGGCGAGACTTGAACCATCAACGATATCCGGTTCAAGCCCAGAGTATGGAACGTGATCATACTCCGGCACAAATGCTGGATCTTTCAACTATGATACGTCAGATGATCCGTGAGAGTCAGGGATTCACAAACGACGATTGGGGAGTTTCTCGAAGTCACACTCCCTTTACGGACGATGTTCTCAGTGCTGAACCCCCACGACGATTCCGAATGCCCACTATACCCATGTATGAGGGAAACTCCGACCCCAACCAACATATTCTAAAATATGAATGGTCGATGACTGCTGCCAGAGCCGACGACGCTGTGAAGTGTCGTAGTTTCCCCATATCCTTGGGGGGCATCGCCACCATGTGGTTCACCCGATTACCACCTCGATCCGTCTCTTCCTTCGATCAGTTAGCTACAAAATTCGTTGAGCAATTCCGCATGCACGTCGCAAGGCCGAAAGATGTCAACACCCTATCTAGTGTCACACAAGCTCCCGGAGAGACGCTCAGACACTACTTAGAAAGATTCCATACTACATGTGCAGAGATTAGTAATCCAAACGATAACTCCATCCTTATGGCATTAACTAAGGGGATCGACCCCGATTCTGAATTTGGCAATTGGCTAGCTGGGAAACCACCTGCGTCATTGGACCGTTTCCATGCCAAAGCAGCTCAATTCCTGAGACAGGAAGACGCGAAACAGTCTAGGAAGCAAACTGACGCAGGGCCAAATGCGGAAGGAACCCAAAGCAATGTTGCAATAAAACAGTCCGGTGAGAGCTCCGGAAAAGTTCAGTTGAACATTAAAAATAAACAAGCTCGGCGAAGAGAGAGCGTGAATCAACTTAAAAAACAAGATCAAAATCGTGGCCCGCAACGCAAAAATCCGATGTTCGACAGTTATACTCCTTTGAATACTTCACCGGAGGACTTGTATTCGCAGACCCTAATACAATTCAGTATGAATAACCTGCTCCAAGACCGTCGTCGGAGAGACAAATCCAGACGGGAAAATTTTGCAGGTTCCATGAAGGCTACGGGCACGATACGAACGAGTGTCGCCACTTACAGGATCTTGTTGAAAAACTGGTTAGAGAAAGGAAGCTGGAACAGTTTGTGCGGACACCGCAGCCCAGAGAAGCGGGCCCATCTAATCCAATCAATGAACCCAATCGACCGAGGCAGGAGGACTTGACTTGTCCCCGTGGAAGATTGGTGATAAACGCCATCATTGGCGGGCCTACCTACTCAGGGGCCTGGAACGACGAAGAACATCGTCACTGTCACACATGACAGGCTCCTTCAATTTATGAATACTTTGCAGTTTCTTTTACGTTCTAAAATTTGAATTTGTAATAAGGCACTGACTTAGCCACATTTTCTTATTTTAGCAAATAAAATGCCATCTCTTCAAGCTAAAGTTGTGATTCACCGAATACAACGTTCAACAATCACGACACACGAAGAGCTAAGTTCCATCAAACAATGGAATTTATTCAAATAGCGAGTGACTGCGTTACCACCGGCCACTCACTAAGTGAAACCCCAGCTCGGAGGCAAGCCAACACACAACAGTCCATTCAATAATTCGTTCCCAGCGCGCAAACGGACTCCAACTTCCCAGAGCGTGAATTGGAGTATAAACATTCAATAATTCGTTCCCAGAGCACGAACGGACTCCAACTTCCCAGAGCGTGAATTGGAGTATAAACATTCAATAATTCGTTTCCAGAGCGCGAACGGACTCCAACTTCCCAGAGCGTGAATTGGAGTATAAACATTAAATAATTCGTTCCCAGAGCGCGAACGGACTCCAAATTCCCGGAGCGCGAATTGGAGTATAAACATTAAACAATTCGTTCCCAGAGCGCGAACGGACTCCAACTTCCCAGAGCGTGAATTGGAGTATAAACATTCAATAATTCGTTCCCAGAGCGCGAACGGACTCCAACTTCCCAGAGCGTGAATTGGAGGATATACATTCAATAATTCGTTCCCAGAGCGCGAACGGACTCCAACTTCCCAGAGCGTGAATTGGAGTATAAACATTAAATAATTCGTTCCCGGAGCGCGAACGGACTCCAACTTCCCGGAGCGTGAATTGGAGTATAAACATTCGATAATTCGTTCCCGGAGCGCGAACGGACTCCAACTTCCCAGAGCATGAATTGGAGCATAAACATTCAACAATTCGTTCCCAGAGTGCGAACGGACTCCAAGTTCCCAAAGTATGAATTGGAGTATAAACATAAGTTACAGGTTCCCAGAGCGCGAACCGAAGCATCCGTGCTAACTCCAGATTCCCAGAGCATGAAGTGGAGTGTAAACATTAATTCCAGGTTCCCGGAGCGCGAACCATACTGAAAACATCGATAACTCTCAAGCTCCGTGCAAAACCGGATTATCGATCTCAAATTATCTTAAGTCCCCGGAATGCGGACATGAGCTGAAAGTTTGCAATAAACGCACTCAACCACCAAAACACAAATGTTATTCCCCGAGACTAGGGGGCAAAAAAAAACTAAGTGTTAATCGCCAATCAAAGTGATACAATGTCCGAAGTTCGATTATTCATCGATTACAACATGTGACCAAGATTTTCAGACTTGGCGAATAAAACAAACTCTACTTGACGATAAAAATACCACAAGTGCACCGGACTGAAAACATAACGCTATAAACACTTAAGCACAAAAGAAATGAGAGTTGAAATGAAATTTAGTTTCCAGAGTGTGAGCCAACTCCAAATTCCCGGAGAGCGAATTGGAATGCGAACATTACCTCTTGGTTCCCGAAGTGCGAACCGGAGTGTAAATGTCGACCCTAAATTTCTAGGATGCGAACCGGAGCATTAACTTTGGAATAATTCTAAGTCCCGGGAGAATGGACCGGAATGCAAGCCTTAACTCTAAGTTCCCAAGACATGGACTGTATCATAAACATCGATAATCATCGGGCTCTCGGGGCATGAACCACACTGTTGCTCGCAAATTATTCTAAGTCCCCGGAGCGTGGACACGCGTTCAAGATTCGCAAAAGAGCACGGTCGTAGACCCATCATCACAACACTTAAGTAGAAAACATAGTTGAAATAAGAAAAACAAAATTTTATTTCAACTAACTTAAGACAAGGACTTACACGCAAATAAGTTCTTCCAAGAAAAAGAATCCCTACTAGCAGGGGCCGAACCTGCATCTATACACGGCTTACTAACAAAAAACAAAAACAAGTACCTATCTACCAAGACATCTACTTGAGAAGCCGATTTATTTCTTCTTTTTCGTCCTTCTTACTAGTGGTACACCATCAGTGTCACTAGGGACAAAAATTCTTCGTTTTGAATGTCTCCTCTCCGACGGTGGCTCTTTGGCTGGAGGCATGATGTCAATATCCTCCTCGGAGCTTGAATCTACATGGAGGCGTCCCGCCGGAGAAGTAGGGGGGACTGGATCCGTGACGGAAGACGGGATAGTGCCACCCGATGAAACTACCCTAGCAGGTGCTGGACTCTGCGCCGCCGTATTACCACTATGCCCCGTAGCCTCTATTTCGGCGCTGATTTCGGCCAAAATTTCCTCATCACGAGTCGCATGGGCTTGGCTGGGGGCATCCACGGTCTGCATCGAAGAACTTGATGTCGGCGGGAGGCTACTAACGATGATAAATGGAAAGTCAGAGAAAGAACCACCCTGCTCACCGAGCAGCTCGCTCACCATTTGTTCGTCAACAGATAAGGATCTCCCCTACGCTGCCTCAGTTGATACCGCAGTTACAACAGTAGTCTCAGTGGCGATGGCCTTATCTCCTTTGCTTGATTCTTGAGCCGCGATAGTCAGCGCAACTCCAGTCACTAGGCAAAAAATAAGAAGTTATTAGTAACTGCTGCAAAACAAACACTCTATTTAGAAAACGCTTGAGATAACTTCGGAATACCTTCCCCGGTTTGGCTCGCAGATGGCCGAACGGCCTCGAAAGTATGCTCATGAATAGAAGATAAGCGCGGCTGTTCCGGGTCGTAAGCAGGAACAGGTGGCAAACCGACCGCAGATACGGGCACTGATGAAGATGGTGTGGTGACTTCAGTGACAGCAGAATGGTGCTCAACACCTGATCCCTCTCCGACTTCCAGGGAACGACCACCGATCATCTCCTTCTCATGAGCAATGATAGCGTCATGAAGGACCTTCTTCTCATCGTCTGTGAGCAGCCGGTTTTCAAGTTCGAATCGATCGACCGCTTCACCTGGATGTGCTTCCTCTTCCTCCTCAACCAATCGGTCCCAAGCGCTACGAAGGTGAACCGGATAATCTTGAAGCCAGGCCAAGTTTCTGTGTTTTAACACATTGGCGTTGTAAGTTATGAGCAAATCTTCGATATCGGCCTCTAGCCTGACCTCTGCCTGTTGAACCTTCTCCTCCACCTCTGCTTCGACCGCCTGAACTTTGGCCATGGCCACATCTCTTTCAGTGCGAAGCACTACGGCTTGCGCGCAGGCTTCTTGCGCCGCGTTAAGCGCGTCATCTCTATCTTTAATAATTTCGGCAAATTTAGCCTTGAGCTCATTAAGTTCTTTTAACGCCGCATCCCGCTCAGCAGTGACGACGGTGTTCCGGTGGCCCATGTCTTCCACCGTAACATAGTGCTCCTTTTTCATTCTATCCATGGCTTCTTGAGCTTCATCGGCCTTTGTAAGAGCCTCCATCTCCGATTTTCGAGACGATTCAGCCTCGGTATTCAACACTTGTATGATGCGATCTTTTTGAGGCAGCTCGGTTTGAAGCTTTTCAATGGTAGCCGCTCGTTCGAAGGCCAACGCCGATGCCTTGTCGGCCGCCCTATACCACGCCTTGTATTGGGTGTAAAAGTCATGCGCATAGTCGAGCGCCAACTGCTCGGTCTCCGGCGGGATTCTTTTCAGGTTCGGGGGAAAGACGTAGTTATCGAAGCAAATATTCGGGAACTCCCTCTTTAATTACGCAAGTCTAATTACCCCTTCCCCCGAGATTTCAATAGGAGGCTGCTCCGCGACTATCGGGGTCATCGCCTCAGATCGGGAAGATTGAGAAACCGACGTATATCGAGAAGACTCGGAAGGATGAGGGACATGAGCAGGAGGTTGTGCGGGATCTCTGGAAGGAGGAGGGGTACGCGATCGTGATCGACGCTTATAGCCTCTGTCCGTGTCATATCTCTCATGACTAGAATACCCAGAGCGTCCCGGGTCATAATGCCCAGAGCGCCCCTGGTCATAACCTCTATCCCCTTCTCGTCTGCGCGAATCGTAATATGAAGGCTTGCGGGCATGTCGAAGACTCCCAAGCATTGAACCTCGCTTAGACATAATATCTGCGAAGCAAAATAAAGTAGAATTAATCACCTTTCAAAACAGGTAGTTTACAGTCAAAGGTTATGCAGTGTCGTGAAATGTGTATGAATATGCATTCCCCCCGACCAACCAGAAGTGTCGACCTCGCTAGTAGTAAGAGTGTCGTTCAATTCTAGAGTACGATGGAATTCCTCCAACCCGGCATCATGTTGAAAAGACACATCGTCCGGGATTGGAAGATCGGCAATCCCTTCAAAAAGATTTTCAGTTCTCGGAGGAGACATCTCCGAGATTCTAACTCCGGGAGCGGAACGGGCCGTGACAACCGATTTCCATCTCCCCTTCTCACTTGATTTAACCATGGCAGCCTTGCCTTTTCTCTGCTCCGCGACATCCGGAACTGCGTCCGTAGGCCCGGTCAGCGGCTCATCATCGGTGTGGGTTCTTTCAGAGTCAGCTTCCTCAGCTGTAGTAACTTTGGGCTTCTTGTGCTTGACTCATTTTTTCGAGACGACCCTTAGTGCCACCTCAAAGCTTATGCTCTGCCATTGTTCGATCAAACCGCAGGCCCGGAGATTCCTATCCGTCAATAACACGTCGATATCCCTATCTCCACTCGGGACTTCTCGAAGCACTCGCACCATCTCCCTAAAGTGCTCGCCCTTAGGTCGCTGAATCGCCGCTGTAAAAAAAGGATAAAATATAAGTTCCACTTCGGCTGCAATTGTCGTAGTAATTATTTACGAACTCAGCTATACTCACGTATGAATAGCCATCGTCGGGCAAATCTAGGAGGACATCTGACATAAAACCATTCTGTCCTATAATAGCTCAACCTGGTCCAAGACCCAGTAACCATTTGGCAATTTCTCACCGCTTCCAAGAATGTGAAGGAGGGATAATCACCCCAAGTTTTGAAATTGAACAAGTATCTGATCTCGATCGGGAGTGGCGGTCGACGGAGGTATTCCATAAATGCAATGAACAAGCTATTGATCGACGCATACCCGTTCGGGTGCAGCTGAGATGGAGTGATCCTCAAAAACGACAATACTTCCCTTATATACTCGTTGAACGGAGGAAGTGTCCCGGCCGCACACGCGTGGCGGTTAAATGCAGTATACCCTTCCGGTGGGTTGTGCGGTCTATCATTCGGCCCCGGCAGTAACACATCGTCCAGTGACAGGCCGTGCCTCAAGCATATCCTTCCCAACATGTCTTCAGAGATATTGGATGGAACGGAATCTGATGGATTTGCGATGAACGACGCATTAGGCAATTCATCCGGGGCTGGACCGACGATCTCAGGATCGATGTCCGGAACCTCTAGTCTCGGAGAGGCTGTACCTTGAGTCTCCTGCTGCTGTGAACTTGATGGTTCCATAACTAGCTAACTCATGAGAAACCATCGTTAGACGACAAAGGACCCGTGCGTTCCCCAGTGTAAAGTGTATGAATGTGTGTGGTGCAGTGCCATGCATTACTTGAGTAAATGTCGCAGAGTTAAAGTAAATATGCAAACGACAAAGCTACGGAGTCCAGCTATAATGACCGTCATCGCTGACCGTCATCGCTAATTCATTTCTATGATGGAAATGATTCGGATAGAAGTTGTTATAGTTCCATCGACAAGCTTCGAAAGGCGGTCAAGTATGCGGTTTAATATTCGAGTCCAAATATGCAAGAATGAAGCTCGTCGGAGTCGTGCTTAGAAAAATTTCAAACTTTGATATCCATCATAGAGGGTTCAAAACCATCACAAGGACTTCGTTCGAACCCAACCGAACGTCGCTTCGTTGGAACCCAACCGAACGTCGCTTCGTTCGAACCCATCTTGACGTCGCTTCGAACCAATACCGTTAGACGCGCTTCGAACCGGTAACCATGTGTCAAATTCGAATCGATCGATAATGGGTAACTTCGAACCGATCCTTGATTGACATGTTCGAACCGATATGGATCGATACCCTTCGTACCAATGCAAAGTTGAGAACTCCGAACCGATAGCCGATGGGTTCGAAACCATCGACTCGGATGAACTCATCGAACCCATCAATCAGTGCGAACTGTGCGCCCCATAAGGGCATCCCCAAGGATCGATGTGAAATCCAAGAAAATGATGCCACCATCATCGATTCGAACTCGAGCCCACGCATCGGTTCGAAGCCCTCCCAAACCAGATCTGGTTTTGCCAATCTCGAGGCTACGCAATCGATGAAGAAGGAATGGGTTTAAAATTACTTTGCCGCTTGGATTCGAGACCAATTACCTGGTTCGAATAATGGATTCGAGGAATTAGAGCTTTAGATCTTGAATGGTTCACGCAACACAGTGTTTTTTCTCCTTTGGAGCTCCGAAACGATGCACTGCACAGTAAAAAGCAAGCAAGAGTAGAAGTAAAAAATGAAAAAAGTGAAACCCACTGCTATTTATATGGAGCCTAGGGTGTGACCGGGCCGTTTCGTATCCCAGTCAACCCAACCGGTCACAACTGGTCAAGTACCAGATCGGTTCGAAGTTAGCTTTCGAACCCACCTGCCTAAAGCCCAATTATATTCGAAGTTCACCTCATGCTTCAACGGTACGAAACGCACTATAGATTGACAGGCTGCATCAATGCAAAACGAACTGTAGGCACATTGATTCGAAGACCTTGTTCACATCAACCACTTTGAATCCATCCATGGCCTATCGATACGACAGATGACTTCGTATCCATCCACTTCCAATTCGAATCGACTCGAACAATTATTTCGTATCCATCCCCTCAAACCGGTTCGAATGTTAACTTCGAACCCATCATAGCACAAGCATACCGCGTCCATACAAACGTGGATTTCGAACCCATCGATGCTCGAATGCATCAGTTCGAAATATTACACTCACGCAATACAGAATTCAATTCCTTCAACCTTCAATATCGATTCAGGAGAGGATCGATACGAAGGGACTTTTCTAAACAACCATTAAGCGTTGTCTCAACTCATATTTCTAAATCGGTTCAGGAAAGAATCGATACGAAATTCAATAGCCAACCAAGCTGGCAACGACTCGTGAACGCACGACGTTAACAAGGGTCAAATTAACATATGTGCATATATGTCGAACTAACATCCGATTCAAACATTTACAGGGATCAAACACTCATCTTGTTACAAATGCAATGGCCAACGGCTAAGCGCTACTATACAGCAATGCAGCATACGAGTTTAAACAAAAAAGAGGGCAATGATTGTTCAGAAAGAAATGGCAATTATTCAAAGCACGTCGTGTTCCCACAAGACGTACTTTGGGGGGAAAAATGTTATCCCGCTTTTTGGTAAAGCCGCGATACCAAAATATCGACCAGACACGGGGAACAGTTCGTCTCAGAGACCGGTCATACTTCGTTTCGCCATGCATTTCATTGAATTTTATCTGAGTCCAGATTGAGCTACAATTGATAGGACACGGCAAGAAAGACCACAGGAGTCAGCATTTCAAATTTCAAGTCAATCCGAGTTCGTATGCTCGAGTTATGGTCGATTCAATTTGAAGGGAAAGACCAGGTTTCGAAACCATCACCAAACAGTATTTCGAAACCATCACCTTCGAATCCATCTTATTCGAAACCAACGTGTTCGAATCGATGTGCATCGTATCCATAGAGAAGTGACACGATTCGTATCCATCAGAGGAACATAAGTTCGAACCCATCACTGAAGCAATACTTCGAACCCATCACTAAGGCTTTGTTCGAACTCATCCTGTATAGCTCCACTCGAACCCACTGGGTCAACCAACCATGATGACGTGTCTTCCATCGATTCGAATATGCCGAGATCTATGGAGTCAAAGCGGTCAACTCGGAGTGAAGACCGGATCGATTTGAAGTTTGTGCTCCACGTCACCACGAAGACGCGTGCCATGATGGATTCGAAACCATCGATTCGAAACCTTGGTTTCGAACCAAACAGCCGAGCAATAAACCCAATTTCGAATCCATCATATCTCTCAATCTACTGATCCAAATGGTATGAAATTTTAACAGAAGCTTGCATGCATGTTCAAGAATGTCCACACCAAATTTCACCTCGATTGGACGAATTCTTGATCGGTTCGAATGGAGTTCTAACCGATGCTAGAGTGGGCCCAAACTTCCCGAGACCGTGCGTGTGGGCCCCCTCACGTGCCAAAAGTGGTCTCCCGAGTTTTCAGCGAAATATCAGCAGCTCGCGCCTATAAATAGAGCCCCAGGGCCAACGGAAAAGGGATCTTCTGACTCTGAAGCGCCCAGACTCTGCCGGATCGAGATCTCCATCATTTAATATCATAAACTTGTTGTTAAATTCGAATTCCTTGTTGTAATTCACTGTTGATTGCTGCAACAACTTGTAATCATTGAAAGAAAAGCAATAAAACATCAAAACACTTCACAGTGGACGTAGGCAACACGCCGAACCACTATAAATCGATTGTCTACGCATTTTCTTTACTGTTGATTGGAGTTTTTGTTAGATAATATCTGTTTTGAACTTACATTCTTGACTATTATCTCTTCAACGACTCCCGATGAGTTTTGTGCCCAATTTTGACACAAACACCTACGTCCACTTTATATGTTATTCTCCTTTTCTATTCAGATTACAAGTACAAAGCTTTGATTACAAGTAACTAAAAGTTGTTTGAAAGTTCTATCCATGCTTGAGCTCTCAAACTTGTTCCCCATTGTTGTACCCCTGCCCCTTTATTTATAGAGTGAGGCCGGGCGGCAGGGGTCTTAGATGTATATAGCTGCCGGTGGGCCTGGGCTGATGCAATCTGGCTTGGAAGTGTTGGTTCGGTACGCCTTGGAAAGATGGTTGGCTCGGTAGTGGGAGGAGGTAGCTGGTTCGGTAGCAATATGGTCCAGCCATGCTTGGAGGTGTGGTTTGGACCGGTAGTGCTTGGGAGTGGAGGATGGATGGTTCGGTTTTATCTCCTTCATACGAACTCCGATTAACCTGAAATTTGAAACATAACCTTTCCTAGTCCTTATCATCATTTCCAATCAATTTCGTCTGGATCGGAGCTCAACCAAATTTTGGCGATATCGATCGTAGCCTTGATTCCAACCGGTCTCCATCATTCCTTGCCAATTTGTTGATATTACAGTTTTGACCAAAAATGGGATAACACTTTGCCCCCCAAAACATGCCTTGTGATAGGAAGGCGTGTTTTGTAATGCCATGAGCTGGATGTTCATATCCTGTTGATGTCCTACAAAGGAATTTATAGTTTTATGTGACCTCAAATGGCGACCGTTCGGGATCGAGATATTTGAGATGAAGTGCGACGGTTCATGGTCAAGCGCCTAACTTCAAATGATGATCGTTCGGGATCGAGCCATTTGAGGTGAAGTGCGACCGTGCGCGGTCAAGTGGCGGACCTCAAATGACGACCATTCGTGATCGAGCCATTTGAGGTGAGGTGAGTTGTGCCGTTCGGGGCGAGTTGTGACCGTTCAAGGTCGGGTGCCGTTCGAGGCGAGTTGTGACCGTTCGAGGTCGGGTGCCGTTCGAGGCGAGTTGTGACCGTTCGAGGTCGGGTGCCGTTCGAGGCGAGTGAGTGTGCCCGGGGGGGACTTAATATTATCAGTGCCGGAGTTATTGTTTGGGGGAGTTTTCGAATCAAAGACTTCGGTAGTTCACTGCCATGCAAGAGGTGCTCGTGGACCGTTCGCGATCCAACGGGCATACAAGTAGATTTTTTTTATAGAATTGTAAATATTAAAGCAATAATCATATGAACCTTACAGCAGAAATGTCCAAACAGGAAGAATTTAAATGTTCAAATCAAAATCAAAGCAAAAGGCAGAATGAAGATGTCAAAGCGTAAACTCTTACTATAACGCGGTTGGTAGTCATTCAGAGCATGCCCATGGATCGTGCGCGATCGCTCACATGTGTAAATGATTTAACCGTGTTAGTGATAGGTTTACAACTTGTTCATCGTTATTTTAATCAAGCAATCAATGGATAATCAAATGGTGCTCCGATCTAGGGTCACCTCTAGCCGATGTAGACGGTGGTCGCTCTGGCTCCACTGCTGGAGTTCGCCTCCTCACATACTGAAGGAGCATACCGTTCCTGATATGTCCTTCCACCTCGTCTTTCAAATGCCTACAATCATTAGTGTTATGACCGTTCAATTCATGAAACACATAAAACTTATCTGATTTTCTTTCGTCAGAAGTTGGATCGCTTTGCATCGGTCTACGATACGGAACCTGCTCTTTAGTATCCCGGTAAATTCGTTCCAGACTCTCATTCAGCTCAGAGTAAGTGGTGAATCACGGCTCCCTCCGTTGCCACTTTGACCTGTCCCCGTCATTCTCAGTCTTTCTTTTACCTCTACTAGTTTCCGCGCCTTTCTCAGGGGGATTTCCTCCTTTGATCGCATAAATATCAATTCCTTCTCCTTCTTCTCTTTCGGCGTTCGCATCCTCCAATCGTAGAAACTTTTCCACCTCATGATAGAATTCTCCTAGATCCACGGGTGGATCCTTAGTTAATGAATTTTTGAACTCTGTTCCGTCAGCCATTCCGGACACAGCCGCTATCATAACCATGGATGGATCTGGTCGATCCACCGAAGCTGTTGCCGCATTGAATCGCGTTAGGTAACTCCTCAAAGTCTCTCCGGTTTTCTGCTTTAGGGTTGCCAAAGTCATCACATTCTTGGGTCTTGTAATGTGGACCCTGAATTGCCTCATAAATCTCTCAATTAAATCATTCCACGTTCCGATGGATCCATTCTCCAATTGCTAAACCACAATGCTACAATATCCGCCAAGTACAATGGAAAGCATCGGGCCATAACCTCCTCTGATGCCCCCAGCATTTCCATATGCCTCATATACTTCATTAGATGAACCGTGGGGTCCGTTCTCCCATCATACATGTCCAGCGATGGTAACTTGAAATCTGGTGGGTTCCTAGCTTGTCTGATTGCTGGAGAAAAAGGACTCCTATTAACATCCTCCAAATCTTTGTTTACCAAACCGCCTCTCATAGCTTTTCTAACCATCTCCGCCAACCTGTCATTGTCTCCGAGATGCAATCTTTGTTCACTACTTTCGACCTGCCCCCCGAGTCCACGAGGGAATTCTGGGATCTTCCCCCTTGACTGAGCGTTCACTCCTCTGCTGCTCCCAGGTTGTGCAGATGCTCCTCTTTCTATCTCCGAAATTGGATCTATGTTCTCCATGGGTGTGCCTCCTAATCCAGGTGCTATGCCGGATGGCCCTGCTCCGTTTCGAACTCCATCCGCTTCCCTATTCTGTGCTCCAAGTTGCCCAATCTGCTGAAACAAATTCTGAATCAATTCCTCTTGTCTTTTCATCATTGTCTCTATCTCATCCCTGGTGATGAAGACTGAAGTTTGGTTCTCTCCTGAGGAAGCCCCTTGACTCCCTTCGTGCTGACTTATTTCTGGTCTCTGTCTTCTACTTGTTTTCCTTCCAAGAGCCATAATCTCAGATAGACTTCTGGTTCTTAAAGAGAGTCTCTCAACAAATCTTTGCGAGGCAATGATTAAAGCGCTCCTGAGTTGTTTCTCAGTGAAAGCACCAAAAATGTTTGCATAAAAAATGGGCAAACACCTCCAATTCGTACGATTTAGTCGATTTTAAGTTGTTCTTAGTGATTTGGATGATTTATGCAAATATGTAAAAAGCAGGGACTAAACTGTAAAAGACACACAGATTTATAGTGGTTCGGCCAGAACGTGCCTACGTCCACTTTATATGCTATTCTCCTTTTCTATTCAGATTACAAGTACAAAGCTTTGATTACAAGTAACTGAAAGTTGTTTGAAAGTTCTATCCGTGCTTGAGCTCTCAAACTTGTTCCCCATTGTTGTACCCCTGCCCCTCTATTTATAGAGTGAGGCTGGGGGTAGGGTTCTTGGATGTATATAGCTGCCGGTGGGCCTGGGCTGATGCAATCTGGCCTGGAAGTGTTGGTTCGGTACGCCTTGGAAAGATGGTTGGCTCGGTAGTGGGAGGAGGTAGCTGGTTCGGTAGCAGTATGGTCCGGCCATGCTTGGAGGTGTGGTTTGGACCTGCAGTGCTTGGGAGTGGAGGATGGATGGTTCGGTTATATCTCCTTCATACGAACTCCGATTAACCTGAAATTTGAAACATAGCCTTTCCTAGTCCTTATCATCATTCCCAATCAATTTCGTCTGGATTAGAGCTCAACCAAATTTTGGCGATATCGATCATAGCCTTGATTCCAACTGATCTCCATCATTCCTTGCCAATTTGTTGATATTCCAGTTTTGACCAAAAATGGGATAACAATTGGATTTGATCCTTCACATGTTCTTTTAAAAGGTTCGATTCTTTTATTTTCCAAATGCACTGTCCTTTTAACACAATCAAGAACAACCTTATATTCAGATAACTAATCCATACCAAGTATAATCTCAAATCCAATAAAATCGAGGACGATTAGGTCACGTGAAAAATATAGGGATACGTAGACAACGTGTACTTTTTGCACAAACTATACCGATATTAGTTTTACCATCTACGGGATTAGATACATAAGTAGGGGTATCTAAAATCTTTGTGGTAAGTTTTAATTTATCAACTAGTTCTTTAGAAATAAAACTTTGGGGAGACCCAATATCAAATAATACTCTAACTAGATTTTCATTAATGTAGATATTACCTTCAAGAACTCTCTTCCCCTTCGCATCAGTTAAAGTTAAGGGTTTATCTTTGATGGCAAAAACTCTAACTTATTCTCCTTTCTTTATTAATGGGTAATCCTTCTTTTTTGTGCCTTGGTCTGTGACGATTGTAGCAGTTTCTTTCCTAAGCCTTAGGAATCTTACAGGTGGTGGCAAAATGATCCTTCTGTTGGTAATTATAATAAGTAATATCCTTCGATTTTTTTTCCTTGCGGACCTCCTTCTGGCTTACCTTTGCCATGGCTTCTTCCTAAAATGGTTGAACTTCCTCTTCGTCCAGTTACTATTGCTGCTTTGAGTTGTGGGCAGATTCTTTTTATCTAGAGTTTCATATTGAAAACCCATGTCTACCAAATCTATAAAAGTTCCCATTACATGCCATGTCATCCTGCCCTGATACTGACCCTTTATCCCAGCGGTAAACGTTTCCTTTTTCTTTAAAGGAGTGTCTATCAGTCCCGGCCCAAAATGGGCAATTCACTGAAATTGTTGGAATATTATTTTATAATCATCTTTCCTTGCTTTAAATCGATAAAACTCCGATAAATGCGGGATATTCCTGCAGCTAACATATGTTGTTCTTCCAAGACTTCCTTTAACCGTTCCCATGAAAAATTGTCTTCTGAATCATTTGGAGTTATGGACCCCACCATGATAGAGCCCCTTCTTGTAACCACCAAGAAGCTAAGAACATTTTTTGCTTATTCCCATTATTTAATCCTTTAAAAATTCTTAACAAGAGCAGGTCCTGAACTTCAATAAGGGACTCCATTCCTTTAAGTGGTTTACCACTGGTGTAATATTTGCATAGAGTAGCAAAATTAATTTAAGGTTGCACAGAGATTACCACTTCCTCGATTATTATAGCATTTGATCGACCATTGGTGGCCGTAGTGTTGCTACCTCCTCTTCATCCTCTTCTATTACTTATCTTCTGCTATCTACATGTAGTAAGAAAACATCTTTGGAAATATAGATAAAATTATCTTAGGGAATGGGGAATGGGTATAAACTCGAATATACTTATTCGAATAAAATTTCAAATATGCGCTCTCTTTAACTAAACTCGTTCTAGGGTATTACTAACCCTATATTTATGAGTTGACCCCATCCAGGCTTAGGTTTTCACTCAACCATAAGCACAGATACCAAATGTGATGACCCACCTCCTCGATCCTCAACATTAATACATCCTTGGTATTCACACGCTGTAAATCTAAGTACCGGAGAGGTAGATTATCATGGGGTAAAAGAAAATAAAGATAGAATACAAAACAAAATAGAATTTCACATTGCATTCAATAGTTAATTATATATATACACGTAGTACATGCAATTACTCCAAATTTCTTCATCAGAATATCAGTAAGTACTAATCCAGCTAGGATACTTATAACTGCCTATCCTTATAAGTTCCTGTAGATACATGATACAAAATACAACGGAACTAGAAATAGATGACTATCTATATAAGACCCTCCAACACTATGCTATATCCAAAACGCTCTGAGCTTCTGTCAAAATGTTCCATGCTACCTAACTACTTGGATGCCCATAAAAGTAGGGAACCCAAAGTTTAAGGGAAAAAAAAAATAAACTCCGAGTCGGTCATGGAACTGGTATGAGAAACTCAAAATACAGATATTTGAAACAAATGGTATCTTATAAGTCCACACCGCACATAAACATGGAATGGGTTTCTACCTTATAATAACCAAAATCTACACCATGCAAAATCTAGGGATATATTTTTATTGACTTTCTTTTAAAAACACTTTTCAGGTAAATATACACAATCTTAGCCGAAATTGTAAATTCCAGCATACTAGGTTTTATAACGAAGTATGAAACCGCTTATTGGAGAATGAATTTCTATACAATGGCAGGTAAGGAACTACCCTCCATACAGTTCATCTCTGGAGGGATGTATTGATGATCAACAACTTTGAAACCTATGTACCTGGCAAGACCGACCAACCTACACACCTAACTTGGTGGCGGATAGAACCGAATATGACATCACCCCGATTGTAACCGACCTATCTGAGATCCTATAGCATACATAAATATAGTCGATATATGTAGAGTAATTTAGAAAGGTGATGACCATTAATATACTCGATATATAAGACTTCTTATATGGAGAGGAGGCTAAAACCTTCCACCCTGAAGTAAACCCCTTAACCTCCCTAAATGTACCAAGTCATTTAGTACTTCAAATCTGAGGCAAACCATTGGTATATTTTCCCCTATATATACGCAAACGCATATCCCTTTCCTACGGGTCCTGTGGTTGGAGATATATCACATCAATAGTAAGTACACACAACTGTTGGTAGCCTCTAAGTAAAGGGCATACTTCTATTGTGTAACTCTACAGACCTCATATTCCAATCCACATTAAACCAAACCAACCATCCTGGTATAAATATTGGACTAGGCCCACTAATTCACATTCGTGCTAAATGTATTGTTAAGGCCATATTGTTTCCTATTAAGAAAATTATACTGCCTCCTAGCATTTAATTCCTATCTTATACGTTTATTACATGTATTCTCTAATTCCCTCTTACGTCCCATAGATGTCAATTGTCCTTAATAAAGGTTCATTATTATTCAAATTGGACAATTACTAATGACATTTATTTATTTGTTTTATTCAACCTATTATGCATATTCCATAACCCCAAAAATGCCATATTAAATCCTTTAACTAGTCCCATTAAATGCATTTATGTCCTCATTAAACTCCTGTAACTCCATATCATCTGCATATTTATTTGACACTAATTTTGGAGTTACCATCTCTTTTCCATTTCAACCATCTAGTCATATGGTTTACTATGTTATTAATAACCACGTGTCCCAATTATAACAAATATGAATATTGACGTATATTATACAATATATATATGTGTGTGTGTGTGTTCTCCTATCTCTAAATCATTAATTTCCACGTTTAGGGATTCCAGAACATACACTATTTATGCATTCTGTAAGGAACATTACCAAATGCAAGGCAAGACCAGCATACCAGAAATAAAGAGACATACAATACAAGTGTGGACAAACAAACATAGGCACACAAACATGTATCAAAGCTTCACATATAGCTATACAGAAAAACAAGAAATGGTGTGACACATATATACATACATACGCATGTATATCGGTGCTTCCAACATGAAGTGCATAGTTCAAGTGTGAGTTTGCATAAGTTTATGCAAGTGGAAAAGCCTTTTAGAAATTATCATAAAACTCAAACAAAATCGGTCAGAAACAAAATCAGTTGGAAACAAAACTAGTCGGACTTAACATCCCAAAACAAGGCATGGCCATAAATTAAAAAAAGGCAGTGCTACAAACATTCACATATTGTAACGTTCGCCCTTTTCGACCCCCAAATGTCGACACTTATACATCCACGGTATTCACGTGCCAAGCACCCAAGTGTTGGAAAGGCAAAACATTGGGGTAAAATAAAAGAAGAAAAGAAAAGGAACAAGAAGAAAGAGGATACAATATCAAAATCTCACCACAGAATAATGACATATAATATCCAAATGATAATTTTACAAAGGAAAACTGTATAGATACAATAGTCAGAGTAAACTAGCATATTATCAGCCTGGACGATTATAACAAACCATCCTCACAATTACTAATATAAAAATGAACAAAGTAATGCAGCGGAAATAAAATCTACGGTAACTACTCAGCCAGCTTCTCTCCAAGAGCTCTAATAAATCACCAACGATATCTGTTAATATACATGGGCTGCCCCGAGCATTATAAGAAAAATAACACTCTGATCAGTCTGGTAAACTAGCGTGAGAAAACTCAAGTAATTTGAATTACTATATTTGTAAAACTCTTTTAAAGAATAAAAGTATCTCCGAGACCACGCCACAAATAAACATGACTGTGTTTTTAACTTACATAACCGAACCATTTTATATCAAAATTTATTGATATTATAATAATGTCTAGGGTGTTCAATATAAATATAAAAATCATAGTTGTAATGGTTACATTGGTTACATTTGACAACATATTTAGGTATACAAACAAAGCGCTAAGGTAAGTTCGTATAAATGGATTTTCCAAGGAGACCTCCTCGATGGGACCGATCTCCAATGACAAGGATTAGAAAATACTTTTTGATCGTCATATATCTCAAAATAAAATATAACATAAGCTAAAACTGTAAAGACAGTGCAGATCGTGCTATATGGAATTATATTATACTAGTGTAGAAATAAACTAAGTTACTGTAGCAATATGAATAAGTAAAATAAAACAAGCACACTAGGAATTTTTATACTGGTTCAAACTTCCCGTTCTACATCCAGTTCCAGACTCCTTCTGGAATTTCAACTACAACAACCCTTACTTAACCCAAAGGAACAAGTTTACACTGCCTGAGCAATCGAACAGGACTTCACCCGCCTAAGCAACCGAATAGGATTTCAACTGCCTGAGCAACCGAATAGGACTTCAACTGGCTGAGCAACCGAATAGGACTTCTTTACAAATAACAAATGTATCTGACTGTAGTGTGTTCTTAAATAACACTAATAAGTCAATTAAATACAATCTTTCTATAATCTTCTTCTTTATGATATATAGTGTGATGTGCTTTGAGAATTGTGGAAGACAAAATGATTAATGATCAAAGCATGTAAGCAATTTGAGTGCAATTTGAAAGCTTGAGAATAAATGAGAATTCAAGAATGCTAAAAGTAAATTCGGTTTTGGTTAACTGTTTGTTGAATTCTGTAGTCTATATATAGTGTATGAAGAGTTGCAATCATATATGAGAAGTTATATAGAAAGAACAGGCGTAACCGTTGATTTTGAAAATGTTTCTCTTCGATGAAGAGAAGCGTAATTCATGAAAACAGCTGTTAAGAATATTCAGACTTCTAAATATAATAATTCAGACTTCTGTATTAAGTTGAAACACAAACAGTAAGCAAATAGGCTATTTTTGGCGTTATTCAGACATCTGAATATTTTCATTCAGACGTCTGAATATTGTGAAACAATATTCTAGCTTCAGCATTCAGACGTCTGAATGAAAGTATTCAGACGTTTGAATTTAGCCTGTAACAAAAGTTACCATAGCTCAAATGGTTAGTGCACTTGCCTTCTGAACTAATGACCCGGGTTTGAGTCTCGCTCCATGCAATTTTTGAAAACTTGATTTTTCATTTAAAATATGAATGTATATGTGTGTATACCATTTGAAAAAGATTTTAACATTTGTAAACTCTAGACACGATACTATATGACTAATAACACTTTGTTTGTTACCTTCGTCTAGTCTCTATCGTATATATCCTTGTATCTCCATATACATACTTTCATCCTTTTTTGTACTGTGTATCTTCATTTTGAATGCATTTATTTATCTCCTTTTGATGCTCATGTACCTGCAAATTAGCTTAGAGATTCTTTGGCATAATCATATAGTTGTTATCATTAAAATCCAACAATTGAGGTTCTAACATTCTTCCCCTTTTTGATGATGACAACTATATAATTTTTTTAAGAAAAATATTCATTCTATATATAAAACAATATTAAAATGTTTTAAGCTCCCCCTAAATATAAATCTCCCCCTAAGTATAATATCTCCCTCTATCAATATGCATATGAATTTCCCCCCCCTTTGTCATTATCAAAGAGAATAAGGGAACATAATAAATTTTAATATCTTGTAAATAGTGGGATAAACTCAATATTAATTATGGAGGAGAAATAAAATAGATTTTACCATATTTGCTGAAGTTCGTATTTCATTGTAAGCACGTAATTCTATTAAACATATGGAATATCGCTTAAAATTCCGAAATCTATCATTTTCCTTTTGTTTCTCCGAGTACCTGCAATAAATAATGATCTTTTTCGGTACCCACTTACTATGTTAGGGTCCGGGGGGTTAGGTCTTGGGAAACCATACCTATTTGGGTATGGTTGAATCTTTATAAATATAATTTTCATTATTAACTACCGTATCAAAATAATCATTAATGTATTTTTCTCTATTTTTCCAATTAACAGGAATCCAAATACTTAGATAATTTTTATTCATATTTCCAGTCAATGATTTTGTACTTCTAGAGAAATTATAAACATTATTGGTTATAGCAGCATTTGAATTTCTATAAAAATTGAATTTAGACTTTACTCGGAATTTAGTACTAGCATTAACATATTTACTATACATGAAAGCATATCTAGTGCTATTTCTACGATTGGTTTATTACATCCTAAACCACTTTTATCATGTAAAGATCTAGAACTATATAATATCATGTTTAAGTCCTTTTGACCTATATTAAATTTTGTGACTTCAGTGTTAAGTTTATCAAATTTAGCTTTAAAGTCACAATTATTATTTTCAAAAGAAATATTACTATTATTCAAAATATCAGTTTTCTCATTTAATTCAGAATTCTCATTTTTTTAACGTACGGTTCTCATTTTTGAGAAGGAAATTTTGAGATTCCGAATTATTTAAAGAGGATTGTAATAAATCATTTTGTCTTTTCAAATCAAAAATTTCTTTTGAATTTTTTTTTCAAATATGATGTTTTGTTCATCTAGAAAATTTTAACACTTATAAAATTATTCTTTAAAACACCAAGTTGATTTTCTAAATTTAACTTCTCATTTTTCAATTTCTCATTTTCAAGTTCAAAAGATTTCATCTTTTTTAAAATAATAAAATTAAGCTTTGAAATCTTATTTCTTATACTAACTAATTGATTATTATCTTTTATTGAAATTTATAAATCAGAAAATACCTTTTTGTAGTCCTCACTGGTGGCTTTGACAGGGATTTTGCCTGTTGTATTTTGACTGGATCGTTTTCTAGTCATTATTCTATGGTGTTGTGATGATCGATAGAATTCCAGGCTCTGATACCAAATGAAAAGATAGTGCGGATCATGCTATATGGAATTATATTATACTAGTGTGGAAATAAACTAAGTTACTATAGCAATGTGAATAAGTAAAATAAAACAAGCACACCAGGAATTTTTATACTGGTTCGAACTTCCTGTTCTACGTCCAGTCCCAGACTCCTTCTGTAATTTTAACTACAACAACCCTCACTTAACCTGAAGGAACAGGTTTATACTGCATGAGCAATCGAACAGGACTTCACCCGCCTAAGCAACCGAATAGGACTTCAACCGCCTGAGCAACCGAATATGACTTCTTTACAAATAACAAATGTATCTGACTGTAGTGTGTTCTTAAATAACACTGATAAGTCAATTAAGTACACTCTTTCTATAATCTTCTCCTTTATGATATATAGTGTGATGTACTTTGAGAATTGTGGAAGATAAAGTGATTAATGATCAAAGCATGTAAGCAATTTGAGTGCAATTTGAAAGCTTGAGAATATATGAGAATTCAAATATGCTAAAAGTACATTCGGTTTCGGTTAGTTGTTTGTTGAATTCTGTGGTCTATATATAGTGTATGAAGAGTTGCAACCATATATGAAAAGATATATTGAAAATAACAGGCGTAGCCGTTGATTTTGAAAACGTTTCTCTTCGATGAAGAGAAGCGTCTATTCATGAAAATAGCTGTTAAGAATATTCAGACTTCTGAATAAAATAATTCAGACTTCTGAATTAAGTTGAAATGCAAACATCAAGCAAATATGCTATTTTTGGCCTTATTCAGATGTTTGAATATTTTCATCCAGACGTCTGAATATTGTGAAACAATATTCTAGTTTCAGCATTCAGACGTCTGAATGAAAGTATTCAACCATATGAATTTAGCCTATAACAAAAGTTACCACAACTTAAATGGCTAGTGCACTTGCCTTCTGAACTAGTGACTCGGGTTCGAGTCTCGCTCCATGCAATTTTTGAAAACTTGATTTTTCATTTAAAATATGAATGTATATGTGTGTATACCATTTGGAGAAGATTTTGACATTTGTAAACTCTAGACACGATACTATATGACCAATAATACTTTGTTTGTCACCTTTGTCTTGTCTCTATCATATATATCTCTTCTTGTATCTCCATATACATACTTTCATCCTTTTTTGTACCGTGTATCTTCATTTTGAATGGATTTGTTTATCTCTTTTTGATGCTCATGCACCTGCAAATTAGCTTAGAGATTATTTGGCATAATTATATAGTTGTTGTCATTAAAATCCAACAATTGAGGTTCTAACAAAAACAACTGGGCCATCATCCAAACATTCGCGTGAACAATGTGTATCAAGTATCATCAACTCCTCGTGCACAACATATAGATAAGCATACTCTAGATATAAAGTTGATGTACTCCTCATGGGTCAGCTAAACCCGAGGATCATTCATCCTACTCTGTCTTTAGTCATTTCCCGATACCGAGGCAACGTTCAGTATCTTTACACGAGTTTTCAACAAAACTCGATCACATAATGAATCCCATAAGGATTTGATCATCTCAATAGATTCCAGAACCACACTTCGTTTCCATCATTCACTTCCAAAACAGAAAACCCACATCTCAACCTTGAAGTGGTTTTTGATAAGTAGAACACTTACCGATCCAGGTCTCTCCAAGACTGAGTCGATGAATTTGGTCTTGTTCAATAATAATGAGAATTATCGCATAAGGGAACTAAGTCTCGAATACTTTCTCATAAGCAAGTAAACATACATGCACTATCATTTCATGTAAGGCATGGTTAAGTCAAATAAATCACTTTTAATCCCTTTTAATTAATTTATCCTTTATTAATTAAAAACCCTTCTTGTTAGAAAAACAACTTTTTATCTAATAAAACTTCTATTATAAATTAATACTCCTTTATTAATTAAAACTTCCTCTGTATTCTTGTGTAAACATATTTAACTATTCATCTAGACTCTTTTCAATACTTAAAAAGTATTCATACACATATTCCAATGATATAAGTGTATTCACAAATCGTTTAACAAGTTTTACTTACTTGAAATATAATCAAAGAGATTTAAACAATTACTACCAAAATATTGTTATAATAAACTACTTTTCATTTACAGATTAAGCATATAATATTTTCTATCTCTTCATAAAAGATTTCAAAACTTGTTATTGTATTTAAAATTTCATTGTTAAAGATTTATAATATTTCTTCCAAAATATAATTCAAGGATTTAAAAACAAATGTTGTTAAAATACTGTTTACTACGAACCCAAAACTATTCCATTTAATTATTTTCTTTAAAACTCTTCATTAAAAGGTTTAATTACATTTAAGGGTTAAAGACAAGTGTTGCTAAAAAAAATTGTCACAACAAACCCAAAAATTTCATACTTTGGAAACGTTCCTCTTTATAACTCCTTTCTTAAAAATTTATTTATATTTAAGGGTTAAAGACAAGTGTTGCTAAAAATAATTGTTGTAAAAAAACCCAAAACCATTTACTTGTATTATTTTCCCACTAAATCTGCATAAGTAAATATCTAATTATATTACCAAGTATAATTAATAATAAGGGTCAAAAACAAGTGTTGCTAAAAACACTGTTTACAACAACACAAAACTATTTACTTATCCAATAATAACTTTAAACTTTTATTTAAATATCAAAGCATATTCTCACCTATTAATTAAGGCAATACACTTTTAAGTAATTCCACAAAACCATTTATTTTGATTTAAGTGTTAAAATACAAACTCCATTTATTATATTTATAAAATACTTAATTTAATATTTAAAACTCATATATATATATATAGAAATATCTTTAAAATACTATTAACATTTTATAATACTTTTAAAACTACTTAAAACATGCGATAATTATTTATATAGAATATTATGTAAAAATAAGGAAATTTTAAATAAATAGAAAAACAAGCTTTAATTTTAATAGCTACTTAGTTTATAAATCATAGTTAATTGTTAAACATATATTTAAACTTGAAATTAATTTTAAAACTCTCTATTATAAGTTAGAAAACAATCCTAAAATATTAGAGAAAAATATAACATTTAAATATCATTTTTAAACAATTTATAGTTTCAAACAGCAAAGTTAGCATTTCTACAAATGCTGCTAAAATAATTCACAAATAATTCACAATAGCTCAAAAGTGTTTCAGAAGCAAAGACAGCACTTTCGGAAGTGCGAAATGTCTCGGGCTGTCATTTAAGGTGAATTTGCTACAACTTTGCGCCTAGATTTTGACGGCTTAACAAATGATAAAATCTATTATTTTTACATTTGTTAGTATATTTTGTATAGTTGAAAACCATGAATAAAAATCCTAACGAATAACTTACAATTATTTTAGAGAACTTACCGAAAACATGGTATTTTACCTGACTACACTTATAACGACTACTTTGCTATAAATTTTTGCATTTCATTAAACTAGCTATCAAATGATACTGGCTTCCAAAATTTTCCAATAGGAATAACATATTATTTACTTCTTAAATATGTAAAGAAATCTCCAAAGAAGTTTGTAGAAAAATATCGTTATTTCGCTAAATAAAAAAGTGTTGTTATAGCGACCTTTTTACTTCAATATTTTGTTACTTTAATTTACTTCTTCTATAACTTTTCAAAACATATTCTTTCCTTTTCTAAACATTATAGAAGTGTAAATAATAACCAAACAAGTTATTACTAAGATATGTCATTAAATCTCCATATTCTTAAGTTATAGTTCAAGGGATTCAAAGTGCTTTTATAACGACTATTGCTATAGGGACAATACCGTATTCAATTCAATATTTTGTGTCATTCTCTTTTATACACATATGTGGTTCCAAATTCAAACCATATCACTACTGAATATGTATTAACATATGTACTAATAATCATATTCATTTTAGATGTTTAAATGTGCTTAATTTAAATAGCAAAATTCCATTCTCTTTAAGGCAATTACTTTAACAAATCATATGCTTTTGGAAGCATATAATAAATGGTTATAACCTTAAGCAGTTAGTGTCTATTATTATATATAATAGCAAGCATATTAACATGTGATTAACAAGCAATTATCAGGCGATATAACAAGCAATATTATCAAGTTAATAACCTGATTCAAAGTGAGACTAACTCGCTTTTCTTTTACCCAAACACTTCCTGCCAACATTCACTTCATTCAACATTTCTGCTATCATCTCTAACTTATCAAAGCATCACATAAACCTCTCCTCCATCTTCCAAAACCATACAGCCATCACATCCCCTCTCCTTGAAGTCAAAGCCAGTGCATTGCCTGGACAAGACAGTGCACATTAGTATATGCTTGTATGTGCTTATATGTTCACATGTACACTTGAGCGTGTACATACTTGCTTCAGCACTTGTTGTTTTGCTTGAGCTTGTTTATGTGCACCTGTACATACTTGCTGTATGGTTTGTTCCAATGTACTGTCCATGTTGCATCTGAGTTGAATTGTTGAATTGTTTACTACATATACATGTATGCTTTGAACTTGCACTTGTTGCACTTGAACACTTGCACTTGATTTGTTTACCGCATATACATGTATATCCATGTTGCACATGAGCATTTGCACTTGTTTACTACATATACGTGTATACTTTGAACTAATCCATGTATGGTTGTTGTTTATTTTAAGACTCAAGTTCTCATTGTTTCCTTATCTGTTTTGATGCTATTTTATGGCATTGCCTTGTTCAATTTGTGGCACTTGTTCAATTTTAGCCTTGTTCATATATGAACTTGGACCAGTTTGAGCTTAAATCAATTATTGAATTATTTTGCCTGAGTTTGTTTGCTCAACTTTACTCTATTGTTTGTTCCACTTTGCTCTTCTGGTTTAAAACAAGGTTCAGCCTTGTTCATGCTTTGTTCAAGGCAGTGCACACTAGACTTATTTGTGCATTTATTTGTGGCCTATAAACTCGTACCATTTCCTTGTTTTGAACTGTGGGCTGAACTACGTTTATTTATGCACATATTTGTGAATTTATTTGCGGCCTATGGACTTATTCAAGGTAGTGCACACTGAACTTATTTTGATAATGGATATTTATAGGAATTTGACGTGTTCATCCTTTGATTCCTGGTATTTGACTCTGGTTGATTTCCCTGACTTCGGTCTTGACTTTGGTTTGCTATATTGGTTAATTTCCTTGACTCTGAGTATTAGTTAACATTTTGTTGTTTGTTTAGTGATGAGAATCATATAAATGTTTCCTTGACTTGGAAGTTGAGTTTGACTGGTTTTGTTTGCGACTGATTTTGTTTCCAACTGATTTTGATTGAGTTTTCTAATAATTTCTAAAATGTATGCTCTACCTTGTTCAATGTGTATACTTATATCTATGTATATATGTGTGAATGCTTGCTAAGCCAGTGCATAAATGTGTATACATACTTCAATGTTTATACATAATTTGTGGCACTTTGATGGCTCGAATCTCATGGCTGCGCTTTGATCATGAACTTGAACTGCCTGGACTTGTTATTATGTGATGATGGTCCATGTTGCTTTTGCACTATAATTTCTTGTTATGCTATCTTGGTTCATTCATACTCATGTGCTTGTATGTTTATATCTGCATATCACTACATATATGTGTGCGTATGTGTGAACTTCCATGTATATACATATATACATATGTATGTGTGTGCGAATGTTCTTATATATGCATACATATGTGTAAACCGCCTTTTGTACAAGAGTCTGATCTGGTTCATATCAAGTAATTTGAGACTTCCATGTGTATACATACATGCACATATATACATGTATGTATATATGTGTGAATGTTTCTTTTGCACTGTGATTTCTTGTTATGTTGTCTTGGTTCATCCATACTTATGTATACATATGTTTAAATATATTACATATTGTTTGTTAACTTCCATGTATATACATACATACATACATTTGTATGTATATATGTGTGAGTGTTCTTATATCTGCATATATATGTATGAACTGCCTTTTGTACATGAGTCTGATCTGGTTCAGTTGCAAATGTTGTTTCGATTCAGTTTGTATATACTTGTATGCACTTGTATGTGCTTGTATATACTTGTATGTGCTTGTATACACTTGTATATACTCGCATATACACTTGTATATACTTGTATGTTCATATGTACACTCGATTTACTTTGAGCTTGAACCATTTTGAGGTTTAGTTGAACTTGTTTTCAGTTTTGAACCATTTTGAGGTTTAGTTGAATTTATTTTCAATTTTGAACCATTTTGAGTTCCTAAATCATTTTGAGTTGAACTTGTTTTCAGTAATGAATGATGTGTGGGAACAACATTGAAAAACACAATCTTTGTAACCAGCTTTTACTACTTTAACAAGTGATTTAAGACTTGAAATTTTTACGGTAAGTACTACCCTGAGGTACTTAAAGACCATGGAAAGAAGCTATTAAGAATATCTTTAACTTTATTAAGAAAAATTCTCGAAAATAATATATTTCAAAGTGCGTATATAACGACCTTCTTCTCGCTATAACATTTTGCAACTTTGGTTCACAATTCTATAACTTCATAAACCATTTCTTTACCATTCCATGCACCAAAATATGTATAGAGAACAACCAAATCAAATTCCCAAGTTAAGATTACAAATCATCCATTTACACAAGTTAAAATCAAAGGATATCAAAGTGCACTTATAATGATTATCCTCGTTTCGAACACTTTCAAACATACTTCAGTTCAATGCCCAATAAGAATAGTGAGTTAAACATCAATTCAAGGACACACCACATGTTTAAGAGGGTAATAGAAGTGATGTTATACCATGTAAAGTTATCATTTGCTTCCAAAAACAAGAGGGGTCCAAAGTTTATAACTTCAATTATTTGATGTCACTTTATTTTTATACTTTAAGTACACAACATATATAATACATTGTACACATAAAATATAGTGAGGTAACTCACTTAGATCCAAGCCGAACACATGCTCAAACACTCACAAAGCCAAGAACATTTCCTACCGTCACCAAGCATCCAAAGATCCAAGCTTTAGTTCTTTCAAGCCAATCCATCACCTCCCCCTCCTTCCTCATGCTCACTGCCTAAGGTGGAAACCACATTTCCACTTCACTTCTTCCACATTCAACCGCCAAGATGGAAGAATAATTTCAACAATGTATCTACCGATGAATTGTAGAAATGGACGAATGAAGCATTAAAGGGAACAAAAATTAAGCAAGAAAATTATATAATGCAACCATCAGTGTTATTAATAAAGGAAAGAATGAGATGTATACGAGAATGGTTAATAAGATTACTCAAAGAAATGCATAACTCTCTACGATCTCTCTTATAGACATGAACTTCGAATGGGAATGCTTGGGAAGAACCTACTAATGTAGCATGGAAAATCTATATATTAATCCAACTATTTTGTTATATATGGAACCTTACAACATGCTATAACTCTAGTTTTTGTTCAAGAAGTGTTGCGCTCTTTAGGATATTAGATGGTTACATGAAAAGTTTCATCGATCCAACAAGAAAAGCAAGTAAAATTCTGAAGCCATTGTAGCTCAAAATATGAAAAGCACGACTACATTTAAGCGAGCATCATTTATTATACTAAAAAGGAGGCCACTACCGGAGGGCAACTAATGGACATCAAGTTCTTTTCATGGTGTTTTGTATTCATCTGAAGATATTTCTAAATAAGAAAAAGACCATATTCACTGATATTTGACATTGAAATAGACCAAACAATTTAGACAGAATTTTATCCTTGAATAGATGAAATGCAGAAATCACTGAAAAACTAGAGAAAATACAAACAGATCAAATGGAACCGTCTCAAGTGATAAATAAGATCCTCTTTAGATAATCAATAGTTTCTTGATGTATATGCCATCGAGCTACAGCTGTGTGTATCTCCTCTAGATACATTGCGTGTCTGCCTAGATTTGATTTCCACCATGTTGTCTTGTTCAATTTGAATCATAATTCATGCTTGCTGTTGCATTAGTATCGACCTGATACACATGTACATGCTTTTTGTTCACGTCTAAATTCATATTCTGGCCTGAATCTGATTTCCATTTTGTTTCAATTTGGTTTACTAATCTGAGCTTATGCACTTGTGTCTGCTGCACCATATTATGGTCTTCACTTCTATCGAACTGTCCCTTTGGTGATGTTCGCTGCACTTGTGTTCGCTACACCATATTCCGGTCTTCCCTTGTGTTCACTGCACCATATATACATGTATACATATGTATGTATGTGTGGCTGTGTAATGCTGAATGCCCTTGTGTACACTGCTTGGTTTGATCTTGTGCACACTTGTCCGTGAGATTGGATTGAGGCTCGACTTTTTGATATTCATAATGATACACTGTGCATGTCATGAGTTTTCCGTGCATATATGTATATATATATATATGTCCATGTCTAAAACATGAAGGAAAAAACCCATAAACTGAGGCAATATTAATATTAATATTCAAATTCAATTTTATTTTAGCAATTTAGCTTTGTTTCTTTTTCCATTTTATTGTGTTGTTTATTTGACAGGTATAGGAGATGGCTAGATGCAGGCTGGAGCAAGCAAATCAAGACCAACATCAAAAATAAACTCTTGTGAGTAAGTGTGAGTAAAAGAGATGTTGTATATGAGAGTGTATAAAAATGTTGCATATATTAGAGTGATAGTGAAAGTTGTATTTGAAAATATAGTAGAGTGATAGTGAAATTGTATTGTTTTTGAAGTTGATTTAAAATAAAAAATTTAAATAAAATATTTGAATTTCATTTTGTGAACAGTAATTCATATCAGTCAATATTTATACATTGTCTAATAAGAATTTCTAGAAATGATACTATAACATCAGACAAAAGATGGTTTTTTTTGTCATACTAGTGCATATCAGACGACGGAGCATCTCCCTGCCCTGACGTGCAATGAGACGACACAGGATTTAAAGACAAACATATATGCACAGACAATGGAGCATATCCATCATCTGATGCCTTTTCCCCATAGCGTTCGAAGTAGGGACAAAGTTTCCTTGATGCAATCAACAAGTAATATACCAACTTTTTCAACTTAGGATAATTTCTTTCTACTCCTGTTAGTCGCTTACTGATATAATATACCGACCTTTGGATTCTAGTTTCTTCACGTAAGCGGCCAGCACTCAAAGCATGCATAGATGCTGCCAGGTAAAGAAATAAATCTCCCACCTCTAAAGGCTTGATAAGATAGGCGCTCTTTTTAGATAATCAACCAATGCTTGGAAAGCATTCTTGCATCCAAGCAAAGTTTCTCTTCCCCACTTTGGGAACATCAAAGAACAGTATGCATTTGTCTATAGCCCTTGGGATGAATCATCATAGCGCAGCTACTTTCTCGTTTAGACTCTCTATTTCCTTTATCATCTTTGGAGCTTTTACATTCCTTAAGGCTTAAATCTTATGTCGATTGGCTTTAATTCCTCTTGAGTTCACACTAAAACCTAGAAG
This sequence comes from Allium cepa, assembly GCA_030765085.1. Classification (NCBI taxonomy): domain Eukaryota; kingdom Viridiplantae; phylum Streptophyta; class Magnoliopsida; order Asparagales; family Amaryllidaceae; genus Allium; species Allium cepa. The sequence continues at coordinate 280,659,967 of CM060937.1, read as the reverse complement.
CTTTCCTGTTGCAACTTCAAATGAACATTTCAACGGGTCGAGCTTCATTTTGTATTTCCAAAGCATGCCAAATATCTCTAACAAGTATTCTAAATGGTTTGTCTATGGCTATGACTTCACCAGCATATCGGCTATATAGATCTCTTTACATCGAATTCACCAGTCTCTGGTAGGTAGCTAGGCGGCTTTGGTGTTTTTTAGACCGAACGGCACAACAAGGTAATAAATAGTCCTAATTCGGTTATGAAGCTTGTATATTCCTGATCTGGAATGTGCATGGGAATTTGAATATAGCCGAAGTAAGCATCCATGAATGACAGCAATTCGTTGTTGGCGGTTGAATCTACCAGTTTGTCGATCTTTGGTAGCGGGAAACTGTCTTTTGGGCATGCTTTATTCAAGTCTGATTAATCAATGCATGTCCTCTATTTCCCATTTGACATCTTGACCAAGACCAGATTGGAAACCTACTCTGTGTATAGAGCATCATGTTCCTTTTTCAGCACGGCGGATTGGTCTGGACCAGATTGCGTCTTTTATTTTTCATAGGGAGACGCTTGGGGTTCACATTCAATTCGATAGGGGACACCCTCGCATCCTCTGCTTCTTTCCTAAAGTCTATTGCTTTATGGAACCTGCTATGCTGACCAAGCCAGGGCGTAGGTGGTGGTTGTTATGTGTCCATTGAGTTAACGTAGAGAGTTTTCTTTACGTCCTTTCCCTTTTCACGCCGCTTTGCTTCCTGTAACTTCACAACGTAGCATTCACATCCAACACTCTTGTCTCCTTGAATGACTCTTACCCCGTTCTCTATAGGAAATTTCATTCTTAAGCACCATGGGGCAAGAGCCACCCGAAAGCTAGCAAGGATCGGTCAGCCCAAGAAAGCGGTATAGGCAAAAAAAGTCCATCTCCACGAAGGTCACAACCCGCACTCACTTGCAGTCACCTTCACCTAAAACCATGATAAATCCACACAACCCACAGGCTTTGCCGCCTCTCCATTAAAAACCTGAATTCAGGATTTACATGGCTTTAGATCTTGACCATTCATTAACATTTAGTCATAAGCTTTCTTAAACAGAATGTTCACCGAGCTACGATAATCAACTAACACCTTTCTCACAGTCGCTAGCCCAATCGTGGCTGATATCATCAAGGGATCCAGTGTAGGCGTTTCGATCCCATCGGCATCCCTATTCCTAAACACTATCATTAGTCATAGTTTTGAATTACTTTGTTGGACTTCTGTCTTCGACAACAAAACAACTTTCACCCACAACATGCTTCAAAGAACTTATGTATCTCTTTATCTTGTTCTAGCTCTTTGTAGGATGAGGTCCACTAGAAATCATGTTAATAACCAATCTTTTTTCAAGCTGCCTAGGTTCATCATCCCTAGGCCTAGCCTGACCTCTTTAAAGTAGTTGCCTCTGGGTTTAAGCATTCTCTTATCCGTCATCCTGCGAGGCTTTCACATACTGCTAAAATTTCTTCTTTCGGATCAAATCTTTGATCATGTCCAGCAAGTGCCTACATTCATTTGTGTTATGACCAGGGGTCTCGTGGAAGTAACAAAACTTCCCAGGCCTTTTCTCTCTCTCAATCGACTCCTTGGGAGCCAGCTTCTAATATTGCTCAGCACCTCGTATCGTGAGGTGTATATTCTTAATCGAATTGTTCAACGGTGTATAATTTTCATACTTTGGACCTTTCTTGAAATTAGTTTTCCTACTTCCATCACCTTGATTAGTTTTCTTCTAGTTACCGCTTTTCTTCCCCACATTCATAGCTACATTCCCAAAACCTTCGTCAGATTGCTTCACAGCCACATTACTCTGTATCACTCCGACCGATTGGTCACCATCGGCCTTTTTTGGCGGTCGTACTTGCCTCTTTCAAGTGCAAGAACCAAGTCGCCTTTATGTAGAAAACATCCGTAGTTGGTGGGGTTTTACCATCATCTAAGGTCAGTGTCTAGGTGTATTCCCTAATAAAAGCCATCAGCACTATGTCTTCCTTAGCGTTACTCACTTCTATCACCGCCATGTTGAACCTGCTTAATTTTTTTTCCAATTACTCTTTTGTACTTTGGAAAAGATTCGACAATGACATCACATCCTTCGAACGGGTAGTGTTCAAGCAAAAATATTTGACAAACCTTCTTGCCAATTGATCAAAAGACGATATGGATCTCAACAGAAGCCGGATGAACTACGTTGTAGCTACACCTTCAAGAAAGATTGGGAAATATCTATATCTCATGACATCCTTGCCTTTTCCATATCCATATGCCACTCATATTTCAACAAATGCTGCCTCATACTTATCATTTCGTTATAAGACGACACCATCAGCATTGTGAACCTCTATGGATACTTCGCACGCGACATTTCATCGGTGAATGGGTTCCTGCTAGGAGGAGAGCCCCATTCATCTTTACTTCTATGCCGATTTTCACTCACTAATTTCTTTACCATATCTGCCAATGACTCTGGCTCAATTTGATCTACCGAATGACAATAATCATAGCTACCCTAAGTTTTTGGATCTGCAAATGGTCTCAATTTATTCCATGATACCTATGTCCTCCTGTCTTTGGGAGAACCGTCTGTCCAATTAGCACATTCCTATGGTTTCCACGAGGCATATTAGTAGCAGTCCCTTGAACTTCCACATGTTGACCATCAGTGACATGACCAATATTACCACAACATCACCATCCAAATCAACAACACCTCCATCGCCTAAGTTACGGCGAGCGGGTTTGGTATCGATCCCTATGTATGGAACGATAGTGATTCATATTCATCTATTTCGAGCATCATCCAGTCTATCCTTCGAAGTGCCCATTTCTTTTCACTTCATTTTCTATTTTCCATCTTGATGATTTTCAGTAGATGATGAGGAGATGTCTCCTTTAGAGTCCGAAGGCGATAAATCTCTCCTACTCCTACGACTATGGGTTAACTGATTTAGTAAGTCAAGACTCTCCTTCATTTACTTCCTCAATTCATCCTAACTCTTTTGCATCTTGTCATTCATCTGCTTCATTATCCTGTCCATCTCAACCTGCATCATCATATCCGAGGGATTCTGAACTTCAACGGTTACGGGTTGAGCAACTTCTTCAACATGCTGAGAACCAAGGTTCTCGACATCAGCATTAGGTCTAGAGGCAGCGGATTTCTCCTTCCGTGGGCATGACTTCAATTAATATTATGTGATAGATTCTATGGAAATCTGAGTAGTCATGGATTATAGCAACAAAACTGACGGATCTTCCTCATGGATTTGAACAACCCAAAAGCAGAAAATAGAACATAATAGCATGAGATTGATATGCTCTCAATAAAAGTACCAAAATATTTACGCAATGTTGGCACAAATACTCATAGATTAAAAGTAGAAAATAAAATGAAGAAAGTAAGTTGAAAACGAGGAAAACAATACACAACAATTATAATGGTTCGGCTAATCGAAGGCCTGCGCCCACATAAACTTTGTTGAAGTTTCTAATGAGTTTTTACAAAGATGTCCTCAGGGATCAGTGATGATCTGTGAAATTACAGAAGAAATGTAAGAATTCGTTAAACAAGCTAAATGATCCCTTAAACAATGCTACACCTCCTCCATTTATAGATGTAGGTTTCCAGAAAACTCTCACCCACATTCTTACCCACGTTTCCCACATTTGGAGGAGTTAAACTGAAGAGATCGCGGCTAGCTCAGCAATAGTCAGGGATCGGTAATGATCCATGAGTTGGCTCCATGGATCTTAATTTCCCTCTTGTGAACGTTTGGTCGACTTGCATCTTCATATTCAATGCCTTGATTGCATTGCTATAGATGTGAACTCTAGCAGAACTCTTTGGTTCATAAGTAGGTCAGAAGTACTTGATTTATGCATTGGTTTACTAGAGTTGGTATGAGCATGCACAATGTTTCTACATGGTGTTGAACAACCCATAATTATTCCCACATGATATGACATGAGGAAAGTGGAGGATTTGGAGGAGATTTAGGAATCGGTGCCGATCCCTGACCAGGGATCGATTCCGATCCACAACTTCTATTAGTTCTTGGACTTTTAAGTCCTATGTTTATGATAGGAGGTATGAGGGCTTTTGTTTTAAGACTATGTGTTATCTTGGATTTCATTTCTTGATCTCGTTTGGTATCCGAGCTTGATAGCTATCGCTTCAGATTCCAGCTTGATAATTAATCAGTTTAACCGATCTGATTCGTTCGAACATGATGATCACAAGATCGAGTAACATTAGTAATGACAAAATTTAAAATGTCCTTATCAGAATGCTCATGTCGTACACAAGAGCCTATTCCTTTTCGCGAACCATTCTTATTTCGTGCCCTCTTCAAATGCTCATTTTATGTATTTCTTTGGTATGGTTGAAGTCCTTAGCCTACTAATTGACCAAACGTTACAACCTATCAAGCATGTTCTTTTTCAGCCCATGACTTGTCCCATTCTCCGTCATCGTCCAAATGCTTTTTTGGAATATCGTAAAATACCAAAAATTTCCTAAATGCCCTTCTCTGTTCCTCTTCTCTCGCTCCAAATCTCACGAACCCTACGATCCTCCGTTCTCCTATATCCCCAAACCCCCTACAATATCGCCGAAACAACCTCAGAACAGTAGCAACCCTTTAACACGCAAAAGCCCATCTGGATCAAGTCTTCCATTCGACTTCCAGTACTCATACTCCGAATCCGACCCGAAAGTAAAACCTATTGGATTTAGAGAACCGACCCGGTTCTCGCCTTTTGGGCCCGGGAGGTTGGACCGGCAGTGGAATGGAATATCGGCGAAGTTTGAGGGGGAAGTCGAAAAAAGCAGGGAGTTGTGGTTGAAAGAGAGGGAAGAAGTTATGGGGGAGAGCTTGAGTGAAGAGGAGGTTGGGGAGTTGGTGGAGAAGTACCGACACAGCGATTGCTCTAGGCAGATTAATTTAGGTATGTTTTTGTGAAATATAAGTGTGCTCATGTTATTTTTTCTTTTTAAAAGATGTAATAAATTTTTACACAACACTCTTTCTAGTACCAAACTTGTTAAGAGACTACCAAAGACATCATTTTAAATTCATTTTTGCACCGCGAACAACCGTCTGTCAAAAATCATTTTCCACGACTATCAACCACCGAACAATAGTGGTTCGGTGGTTGATAGCCGTGGAAAACGGTGTTGGTCGGTGGTTTTTCGCCGTGCAAAATGAATCTACGCGGTGGTTTTTCGCCGTGCAAAATGACTTTGATATTAGGAATCACACAAATTTTATTGCGTTTTTTGTATGGTATTAGGAAAAGAGAAACTGGATGCCCTTAGCAACATTCTATCATAATTTGGATGCGCTACGTTGTTAATTTAAGTGAATATATTTGAATTTTAGCGGACGGCATGAGTCTTATGCAGACATAAACTTGAGGATTGTGGAAGTTCCTAACAAGTGCTTTTTTTCTTCCAAAGATGGTAGGAAGTTGGTTTTTATTTTGATAGAATTTGAACAAGAGACTTTGCACAAGAGGTCCCTAGTTCTGATGTTGGTATAAGAAAAGTTTATGTAACAATAAATATGTAAATTGGGTCTCTATTTTTTTAAATCGGATAACGCAAGCAAGTTAACTTACGCTTTTTGAACAGTTTTGCCAAAATTGAAAAATCAAATTTCTTTATTCGTAAATAGTAATAATTATTATTTAAGTATAATTTTAGTAGTGTGCTACTATTGATAGCTAGAATAATGCTTCTAGCTACCATTAAATTTTTATTACCTATCAATATGTTTACATCCTTATGGCCATCCTATTTTCTCATTCAGTCCTAAAAAATTAATAATCTCTTCATCTTCCTTAGATTAACTCACGTATGCTATCTCAAAACATTGTCAGAAAACAAAATTTTCAAACCCTAAAGCCAAAAAAATCTTGCCCTTTTTGTCTAGTAAACGAAGCGAAGTGAAGATTTAGTGGATGATCCTAATTTTGATGACTTAAAGAGGTTAGTTTACTTTTTATTTCTTATAGTCTATTTTTTTCTACATATCAATCTTACTTTTCTGTTTAATGCTTTTTATGTTATTTTTGGATGAGCTTAATGTTCTCATGGCTGACACAAATTTAGAGAATATAAAGTTTGATGATCTTATAATTGAAAATATCAGTGTAAGTTGTTGAATTGTTATGTTTATCATACAACGTTTATGCCAAGCACAATAAAATTGAGAATACACTTGTCATTTCGGATGAAAAGTTTTTGATGGTCAAAACATGAAAGAAGATGATCGATCAAATATTTCAAAAGGCATGCAAGGTGATTTAGCAAACTATCTTTTAACCGATCAATTGAATATTTATTTAAAATTTTATCATCCTAAATATGGTTGGAAAAATAAATTTTACTATTTCATTTTTGATTTTTTGTGTATGTTATGTGATTTTTATTGTGTTTTGAAAAAGAGTTGAATTTGACTTAAAAAATAAGGGAGACAATTGTTGTATTTCAAAATATTTGGGTGTCTATTTACTTAAAATAAAATAATAGTGAGTGTTAAGAAGAAGAGAACAAAATTTTGTACAGTGACCTTTAGCTTTGTGAGCCTGAATCATTTTTCTAGGTGCCAGTTGTAGCACATTTTTAGTAAATAATTAAAGTTTTTCACCGTTATCGAATTTTATGACATTTTTTATTTTTTTTCCCAAAAATAGAAATCAACTTGCATTTTTTGTCAGAAAAGTGCAAATTACTTTGCGCTTTCTGTTTTTTGGAAATATGGACATAGCATACATATTCACTGCTACAGGACATTTCTTATGACAGCACCAACAACAAAGACCCGTAGGCTTTTTACTATTTGACTAAATGTGTATTTGAGTGAGATTGAATTTTTATGTGGGCTTTGCAAACTAGATTAGTTTTGACCACTTATTTGCGTATTAATTTTGTATGCACTGATTTTGAGAAGTTTGTACAAGTGCTTTAAATACCATCAACCATGCTGAATAGTTTTTTTCTTCAAGAATTTTGAAACAAATAAACGGTTACACACGTCCAATTTTGTTACTCAAAATCTAACTCAGATTAATAGTCATTGCATCAAAATAACCACATGGTTAAAATTATTATAGGAATAAAACGAGGGGAATTTAGGGGTCAAAGCCAAGATTTGATATAATCTGATTAATATTTTTGGTAGAAAATTCAAGTATAAAATTCTTTTCCCATATATAATTACTCAATGAAGCGGGATTTAGATTGTTGGATGGTCAAAGCATGCACCTAGGCACGTTAAAATGCAAGAAGACCCAAAAGTTTCACATTTTGCACTTTTGTATGTTTTAAAGTGCATTTATGGACAAAAACACGAAAAAACACTCATGTTCTGTAAAATGCAAAAAGGCTAGAGTGCAAATATCCTTTTTTTTTTCTTTCTTTTTTTTGAAATTTCTGCCACGTAAACAAAAATAGACTCACTTCCCTGAATCCGACGCAATTGATTGAGATAATTTTTAATCATGTTCTATTATCTTTAGTTGTCTTTTATTTTCTAATCTTCCTCTCAGCTCTTGTTCAAATGTCGTAGGCAAATATCTTCTTTTTCCAATACAAATCGGTTTTCAGAGTAAAACTTCAATCTGATACACAAAATATGTTCTTATGAATGTAGCGTAATAGCACTGGTACTTGAACTACTTAGATAATACATAAAATCTGCAAAAAATATAATTAAACCTTGATTAGGCATGGTAGAGTTAATAAATAGTTAAAAAAGAAGAAGCAAAACATGCAGTTTCGCACAAAAACCGCACCTTAAAGAGCTAAGCGCAACCTTTTGCTATTTTGTTCTTTCGAACCGACAACTTTGTTTGTTTGTTTGTTCTTTTTCCACATCCCAATTATCCCTAAATTCTCGTTCATTGGAGCTAAGAGATCATATCAAACTGTAGAGATGTAGTATATCTAACGGAATAGAATTCAAAGACAATTGGGGATGCAGTAAAACCAGGAATTCCTCTTTTTATATAAATATTTATATATGATATAGGTATGGATCTGTTACGCTTCTTTTGCTAAACCCTTATGTTTTTTAGTTAAACAATTTGAAATCAAATGGAATTTTGAGAATGTTAAATCTACATTTAGACACATCATGTCTGCCAAAAATGATATCATTTTGGAACTTCGACAATGTGCAAATTGTTAGGTCAAATTAACCACTAAAGCATTTATTTTAACATCGTTTTAAAAAATTATTTGAATATGTTAGAATAGCCAAATTAAACAAATTTGTATAAAGATGATTTTGAGTCATTTAAGAATATATCTATAATATTTTGTTTGATTTCAAAATGCGAGCATCTAAGGAGTGTAAAAGTGCTTCCTACATGCGCGTGCACACGAGTTACAGAAAATACTAGCTTATAGAATAAACAATTATTTTCCACATTTACGTGCCTACATGCATATTTGTTGGTTTTTGATGAAAGGGTCATCTTCCATATTTAAAACACCAAATCAAACTTTTACACCACAATGTAATTAAGTTTTAAAATGCTAAAAGAGAAATGATTTGGACAACACAGTACCAATTCTTAAAAGTAATGAATCAAATATAAAGCAATGTTATTTAGTGCAATATTTTTGCTTCAAAATTCAAACTCTTAGTTTTTTTTATTGTATCTCATACCATTAATAACATTTTCAATGAATGTAATATATAAGTTAAAATTGTGATGAGATAACTAACTGAGATGCTAGTTGAATGAAAAACGATAAGTGAAATTATATATATTGATTGGGCATATTCATTTGCTTATCAAACTGAATGTTATAGGGAATTTTCTTATGTAGGGTTACAAAATCAAATAATGTGAAGCCAAAAGAATGTGTTTTTTCTCTGTTCGTAATTCCAATAGGTTTTTTCGTGTTTTACCTTCGTTCACAAATATATTCTTCGGATTCCTCTGCTTTCCTCATCTTCTCTGAAACCAAAACAATATCATTCTTTCTCTTTTCTTATTCTCAATATGCTTTTACTGTCCATTTTCTTTGATAATTTTTTGTTTTTGTTTTTAATATTGAAAATATATTTTTTCAACATATTATCATTGTGTGTATTTGAAATTAATGAAACTGCAATAAATGTTTTTTTTCCTTTAAAAAACATTGTATGATAAAACGGTTAGTTCCATCACTATTGTGCAGTTCTACTGGATATTCAATATTGTTGTATGGATCTGAAGTAAAATATACACTTGTCGAATATTTAGTTTGGAAGTTTGAGCTTGTGTCGAATACTTTACAGTTTAAACATGGCTTCCAATTTGTGATGCAAATCAATCTCAACGCCAGTGTACATGTTGGATCGGCTGCGAGTCTAAGCCAAGTCATTTTTGATATGGAAGCAAACATAAAGTAAGATAAACACATAAACTATTACTGAAAACAAAAATATAGAATACAACTTTTTGAAAGTTCTTATAGAAAATCATTTTAAGTCAAGTTTGAGAGCGTATTTTTTAAATTTAAAGATATGGAAATGTAGTTATTTATGTTGTTCGAACATGATTATTTGACATGGCAGAGTAGACTTCTTTTAAGAAATGACCAAAACCTTTTGATTTAATGGACTGAAAGATATAATTAGCATACTACACCAGCTTTGGATGATTTTTTAAGCTGTTAAATTTGGTGCTTGAAAGAAATTTTAAGCATAGATTTTCAGAACTCTTAACATGCAAACTCATCATGCCAATCTCAAACCAATGGAAACAACACCCAAGCAGATCCCTATGTACATAGTCTATGAAACTAGACAACTTATAGTGTACGCATTGCCATTATCATTATCACCATGTTATCATTATAATTGTTCTTGTTATTGTAGTCGTTATTGCTACTATTATACACAAACACATACATGGGCTAGGATTGACTACACCTATTTTTACTACACCTTAAATCCTCCTTGATTTCAACCACATGTTTTGATTTAAATAATCATAGTTTTTCTCTCCACTCACATGTATAATTATTTAAATAGAAACACGTGGTTGAAATTGAGGGGGATTTGTGGTGTAGCAAAAACGAGGTGTAGCCGATCCTAGCCCTATATATATGTGTGTGTGCGTGCCGCGCGTGCGCGTGTGCTCTTTTTGATTAAGTTTGTCTTTAGGGTTGATCTTTTTTCTTTACTCTTTATTGGGTGAATGAATAGTTGGAAGTTTGAATGAAACATTAAAAATAAGCATGTCCAACTAAGTCATTTATGATTTATGCCCAGTGAATGAATAATTGGGAGTTTGAATGAAATATTTAAATAATAAGCATGTCCAACTAAGTCATTTATGATTTATTCCCATTTCAATTGTCCATACATGGGCGCTAATCTATGATATTAATGGCTACAATATTAATGGCTGTATGTAGCATGGGTAACAATAGTTACGTAGGTTTATAGGAGGATGCCTATCTATTATCAAAGTATTATGCATGATAACAAATCTGCAGTCAAAACTCACAAGAAGCACAAATGTTTTACCTTTATTGTGTATTCTTGTTTTTTCATAAACTTTTGATGCAGTTGTTTTTTTATTAACACAAGATTGTTGATGCACATGATCTTTGTTTTTGTTCAATATATCACATGGACCCATCTACTAACCCAATTCAAAATTCTATCAGGAAATCGTGGTGTAACTCATAATTTGCTTGATGACATCCACAATCACTGGAAAAGAGCTGAAGCTGTAAGAATTAAGTGTCTTGGAGTGCCAACTCTTGACATGGACAATGTTTGTTTCCATCTGGAGGTAGCAATGTAAAATAACATGAACACATCTAATAACATTAGCTAAATGTACTGTTAGAAGTATATTACTAACTATACATTGTTCAATATCAGGATAAAACTGGAGGAAAAATCATACATCGAAAAATTAACATACTCCTCTTATATCGTGGTCGGAACTATGATTCAAAACAAAGACCTGTCATACCTTTAATGCTATGGAAGCCGTTAGCACCAATTTACCCAAAGCTGGTTAAAAATGTGGCTGATGGTTTAACTTTTGAGGAGCAAAAGGAGTTGAGAAACACGGGGCTGAATTCTCCGGCATTAATGAAACTTAGTAAGTTGTTACATTTGGATAAAGTAACACTGATAGCTAAATTGTGTGATGGTAAATGTTAACATGTGCCTATTTTGGCACCTATTAACATGACTTAAATGGCTATTTTTCCTTATTGTTTTGGCTTTATATAGTTATGACAATGGATTGTTTTGGTTTTCAAATTAATTTTTCTTTTTCCTTGCAACGATTACATTAACATGTATCCATTTGGGTACAAGAACACAAATTCAATCCTTTATATGATTTTCCAGCTACTTTTAAAGATGAAAAATTCTTAATTAGTTAAAAATTGTTGTTTTCAAATCATACCTAGTCCAATTTTTAACTCCTTAATTAGTCCTATAATTTATTTATGCTGTTACCAAAACATAATTTCAACAACAAAACTGCCACGGTACAGTAGACCTGCCAAAATATGGTCCAACCCGTTAATTCGACCAATTTAACTCACTTATAAATAGGTTGGGACAACCTATTTATGAATCTTTATTAAATGAGTCATAAATTTTAAAAAGAGTTATTAACGGATAACATATTTACTCATTTATTAAAAACTTGAAATTTAAAAATATAAATTTGAAAATATGAATTTTGAAAATTAGAATTTTAAAATTTTGAAAATTTAAATTTGAATTTTGAAACTAGAACATTTGATTTTTTTTACTCAAACGGTTAGGCGAAAGTCATTTTTTTCGTTTAACCTTAATAACTTCTTTTGACTCTGAATCAGACGGGATTTTGATCGGCGAACTTGCACATATTTCATACTCCTAATATATGTTTTAGTTCTCTATGGTGACTAACAATTGTATTAACCAAATAACATGCTATATTCCTATATCTAAAATGAATAGGCAGACGTCACTATTTCTTTCATTCAGACAACTACAAATTCTTCATACAAACTCAGAATCAAGCGAGATGTTGACCACTGAACTCACATTTAAATTTGCGGACAATATAGAATAGTCAGATAGTTCATATTTAGGACGTATGTTATAGTTCTTCGTGATGACTAACAATTGTACTTTGCAAATAACATGATATCCTTATATAGAAACTCTGATTAGGCAGAAGACACTATTTTTTTCATTTAGACTACAATAACTTCTTCATACTAACAAATCAGGTGTGATTTCATTCGATGAACTCCCATTCAAATTATGGGCAATATAACACTCAAATGCTTCATCTTTTGAACGTACGATGTAGTTTTTCATGCTGTTTAACAGTTGTACTTAAAAAATAACATGCCACATTCTAGGATTTAAACTCCGACTATGCAGAAGTTGTTATTTTTTTTGTTCAAATTATGTAACACACTGATTTGGGATCAAGTCAGGCGAAATTTTGATCAATAAACTTGCATCTACATTACAGATAATACATTCCTATATCTAAATTTCAATTTGAAAAATCTTTCGATGATTCATTTGTCTTCAAATCATTGGGTAATCATGCTAAACTTAACCCATAACAGTTTGAATTTGGAAATTAAAATTTCAAATTAAATTAGGAAAATTTTGAATTTTGAAAATTATATTTTGAACATTTGAATTACATAAATTTGAAGCAATAAATTGAATTCTAAGTTTGAAACTTTAAAAATTTGAATATTTGAATTTCATATTAATTTTGAATTTTAAATTTTGAATTATGAATTTTGAATTTGCATTTGAAAATTCAAGTTTTGAAATTTTGCTTTTGAATTTGGAATTTAAAATTTTCAATTAGAAATATGAAAATTTGAATTTTGATTATTTTTTAAAAATTAAAATTTTGAATCTGAAATTTTAATTATTTTTTAAACTAAAAAAGTAAAAAATAAAACTAGAATGTTTGTATATTTGTTAATTTTTTGTTAGTCAAATCTAATTTGATTCTTTACAAATGGATAGCCCACTTATTAAACGAGTTGGGTATTAAATGGGTCAAAAAGAATGGTTCATAAATGAGCTGGGTTAAAATCGACCCAACCAATTTTGACCCCCATTTGATGGGTTGTCGGTGCATGATGTTTTCCCTCTTTTCTTCTTCTTTCTTGGTTTTTTTTGCAGGTTTAGTGAAAAACCTCGTAGTATTTGTCTATTTTCTGTTGTACTTCCTTCTCGAAATAGAAACATTGAATATTCATGTTGTATCATGCAGCAAGGAATGGTGTATATGTATATGTGGTGGAGCGCATGAGGGAGGCCTTTGAAAGTTCGGAGGTGGTAAGACTTGATTGCACTCATGTTGAAGCTAGCGATTGTAAGAGAATTGGAGTTAAACTTCGGGTATGCTATTTCGTTGCTGATTGTGACATTTTATTTAATTTCCAGGAAAGAAGAAAAAAAACAGTTTGATTACTGTTCCTTCTATTTTAAAAATGTATTACCTTTGACTTCCTAATGAAGAAAATGTCCTATAACATTCACAGTTTGTTTGAAGACTGTAGTGCAATGTATTGATCATCTAGCTAAACTAGATGACCAACATATTCTGCTGTTCTATCACTATAAGACCTTGGATTTAATATAACTAATATAAATTTGAAACCAATTGAATCTTCTGCAATGAGTTAAAGGGCCAAATTACTGTATCTAGAATCTGGTTTCGCATTCAGAAAAGAGAATCTGTATAGAAAATTTTATTTTAATCCTATTTGGGTAATAGTTGAAGATCATTTGGATATTAATTACAAATCTGGAAATTTAGATGCTAAAACAATGGGATTCTGAAGACACTGCATGAGTTAGATGGAGCATGCCTTTGTATAAATTAGACATGCTTCTTCTTACTGTGGTGAAGACTGTTGCATTTTTGATAACAGTGATATTAAATCTTAGTTTGAGCCGTGTATTGATGTAATAAAGTTGAAATGTTGGGTACAATGCTTATGCTAACAGTTGTTATGGACAGTTACTGCTATTATTTTGAGAAAACTGTTGCCGTATCATATTTATTGGTAAATTCAAAATGCATACAGTTATTGTTACTACGTTGTCCATAACATCAAAAGGTGATATTTCAATTGACAGGACTTGGTGCCTTGCGTTCCTATACTATTTAAGGATGGCCAAATCATAATTTGGAGGGGAAAGAAGAATCAAGACAATACAACTCAGCTGTGACTCAGATTATGGATCAACTAAAGTAGAGTGAGTGGCTTTTTTGGTTCACTTGATCATGTCTTGTTGGATATATGGTAATTATTTCCTTTTTATCTGCATACCGCACAACTTGTGTCCCTTGTATGTGGATAAAAAAACTAGTTTAATAGATCAAATATTCAGATTGGAGAAATAGCCCTAATTCAACGTGCCACATGCTTGTGTCTGTCCTAATATATTTAAGTGGTTGGGTGTTATACAACTACAATTCATGTTCATCTTTGTTTCCTGTAGCAACCAAATGAATTTGTGTGAAATGCCCTGAATTGGCAAAATTTTGTTATTAATTTTTCCTGTAAATACAAAATTATAAAAAACTAAGAAATTTCAAGAAGACCACAACATTGGATAGAAATTAATAAGAAGAGAGCAATATGGCAAAAGGATATACAAAGATTAATACTGTTATAATTTTTGATTTTCATTCAATATTAATAAAATCTGTAAGACCGATCATGCCACATAGAATTCATTTTAAGAACTGAAATTTAAGAAAACAATAATTAATTTTTAGAATGGTAAAATTTTGAAGTAAAAAACTTAATAAAAGAAAACTATTTTGTGAACATCATAAAAAAAACTTGAATCCATCCAATTCACAAACAGAACATTAAGCATATGAATTTGAATTAAAGATAAAGATTCGTGTTCATTTTCATGCAATCTTCAGATCTTGTGCCAAAGGATAAATAAAGAAATGTCTGATTTAAAGCTCAGAGCAATAAGTTGGTCAACTCAAAATTACTTGTGCAATTTTGCCAGTAGAACAATATGTAGTCGTTTAATGCGTTTTCCTTTGAAGTGCTTAGGAAAGAGGTATTTTGAACAGCACACAAACAAGGGAAATTCGACGGAAGGGAATCCCTTTTTATGCCGGTGAAAGGAAAATGATTGTTTGTATGAATTTCTATTTTTATTCGTTTTTAAATTGTTTAGTATTTTTGAATAAATGTTAACCGTTGATATTAAATTATAAATTACGTATAAAATACAACAACTAAGTTATTATTTTCAAACAAGTTGGGTCAGTTAGATATGAAATTCAAAACTAAATGACAAAGTCAATTTAAAAACCATGATAATAATAATCAGGCCAGGCCCGGCCCGGCCCTTCCCTAAAGCGGGAGTAGCGATCGACTAGGGCATCAAAACAACAGGGGCGGCCGAATTATTCTGGCGCACAACCATTAATTTTTTTTTAAAAAAACCACAAACTAGGGCATAGCTCCTCCATCTCGATTCGCGATTCACGAACTAGGGCACAACTCTGCTCCTCTATCTTGATTCGCGGCAGTTCGCTCCTCCATCTCGATTCGCGATTCACGAACTAGGGCACAACTCCGCTCCTCTATCTCGATTTGTGGCAGTTCGCTCCTCCATCTCGATTCACGAACTAAGTCTTGATTCACTTGAAGCTTGAAGTTAGAAGGCACCACTACAAATTTACAATGCAAAGCAGCATATTCAATTTAATAATTTTAATTTTATAATTGTAATACATTATTTACTACATACTAAAACTAATTCATTAATTTATAAAGTATTCATTTCAACGAACACTACTTAACTGCAAATTTGGGTATTTATTGATGTGAATTATGATACCTCAATGGCTCAGTGGCCATATTTCTCACTTGATAATCTGCTTTTGTGATTTGTGTAGTGATGTAAATAGGTTGCACCGTTTGTTTCAGTTGAGTAAGTCTAACTTATAGTAACACTGCCATTGTCAGCATTTGTGCGGTTATGCTCTACTTGCACGGAGGCATATACTTCATGAACGAGCCATCTATGTTGTACACATTCAATTTTAATCCTGCACAATATTTTGTGATTTATACCAATTTCGGTCTCTTTGAATTTTTGATAATATCAAACAATATTTGCGATTTGTATAATAAAATATTGTTAGTTAGTTATCGCATATTAATTTAACTTTTAAGGATTGATTTGTACACTTGTGATTTGTTTAATAATTAGTAAGGATTAAATTAAAATTGGTATATTCAAATTGATATTCGACATAATTGATTATTGATAATTGTATAACAACAATATATTTGGTAATAGCTAATGAATTTTTTAATGGTTAGGTTAGTTAACATACAATTTATCGATGATGGAGTTAAATTTTCTTAATGCTTCGATTGCATATAGAACAATTCTGACTATACTAGTTACAGTTGCCTCGGTTGAAAGAAGTTTTTCAATGCTGATAAAGTCTTATCTTCGCTTCACTGTGTCACAAGAAAGATTAAATGATTTGGTATATTTGTCGATTGAACAAGATATGGTCAATGAACTTGAATATGATAATATTATTACTAATTTTGCAAGTCGGAAGGCTAGAAAAATGTTCATAAGTAATTAATATTAATTTTGTTGTATAACTTGAATTATTATTACGGATAAAATTAATTTCTTTTTTCCTCTTTTCATTATTTATAAGCAATATAAATTACTTTGATGATTTAATTAACGGTAATAGCATTAGTTTCTATATAAGGGCATTGTTTTCACTTTTGGCTTTAGGAACCAAAACTCGTAGGACCGATCCTAATAATAACAAAATAAAGTAAAATAAATAATAATAATAATTAATAAATAATATATATATATATATATATATATATATATATATAAAGAAAAAAAACATGGTAAAATAAAATAATATTAGTAAGTAATAATGATACTAATAGTAATAGAGACCAAAGACATGGTAATAATAATAGTAATAGTAGTAGAGACCGAAGACCAAACACTACGTCTTAGGCTCCTATGCACTAGTCCTCTAATATAAAACTTATAACACTACCCCTAAACTAACTCTAAGCAAAAAAACTCATAGTTCATGGTTCTGGTACGTAGATCGCTAACTTCCACGCGCATCTGTCCGACACCAGCTCTTCAAATATATTTTAATTTCTCAAGTTTTTTTTACTACTTCCTTCCACGTCAACCTTAGTCGGCCTCTACCTCTCTTTAAGCATTTGATGCAGCTTATAATTCCAACGCACACCGGTGCCTTGGGGGGCCAACGTTAGAGGTGTCCAAACTGTGACGACCTAGATTTTCGCGTTTGAAAATGGACATCCATACTTCACTCGTATTCAAATGCCGCAGATTCAAACGTTCGAATTCGATTCGCCGGAGCTTGTAACACATTAAGTACAACAACACAGCGGAAGAAAATGAATATATATCATTGATATAACAATGAATACAACACCTGATACAATATGATACAATAGATGTTCAGCAATAGCAGAGACAAAAATATACAACAGCGGAACAAAAAGCAGTGGAAAGGTAGCACCAAAAGACAGAAGAGTCCCCAAAAGAATCCAACTCCATACTGCAACCACAACTCCATCTCCAAACCAAAAATAGTTCGAACCCCCGATCACGATGTATTAAGCTAGGTCAGTCCTCCAAAGACTGAAGAAGATTTACAAAAACTGAAGGCTACCGATCTACACCTTCTATTTGATTATCTGAAAATCCCAACTCTAGACTGACCGTGCGGAAAATTGTGGGGATCCAGAGTTTAGGAAGAGAATAATAAACTCCGGGTCAGTTATGAGACTGGTATGAGCAAACAAAAGAATTCAAAAGAAATCTGCAATGCTTTTTGGAAAATGAAACTATCATAAGGCCTCCCACCGCACACACAATGCAAACGCAAAATTGGAGAAAATTTCTCCTTATGATAGTCAAACATGCTTGATACGCAAAATCCTTTTTGATATTGTCATTAGTGCATAGTGCAGGAAACATTTGCAAGTATAATATTAATCTTAGCAAGCATACCACATCTCGTCGTATGCATACTATAGCTACCATGTTCAATAGCAGGTTACCGCCACATTCCATGGTAGGTTATACAACTAAAACCATACAAGACGCGTATTGTTTCTTTGGATTTTCAACAAATGGTCAGGCTAAGGAACTTCCTATTGCCACATGGGTACGCCTCTGGAGGGACGCCCCGAGAACCTAACCGAATCTCTGCCAACACAAGGCCGGGTTACCTTCGTAACTAGGTAACTGCTACACGAGTATGCCATCCTCCGTTCGTTAGCAACCTTTATCCGAGGATCCTTAACCACTAAGCAACAACCACAAAGTAATAAATTTGCAGCAACCACATAGGTTAAATATCTGGGCTCCATATCATGATACCACCTTTTTCCAGAAGAAATGGAAATACCCTAGCGGGGCGACCCCTAATAACCTTGCCGCATCTTTTCCGTTTTGACCATTTCCGGTTTGTGAGGTCCTGATGCAGTCTCGTCCACAAAGCTACGTTTTTCACAAAAGCCATGCTTTGGTCAACAAATGATCAGCAACACTTCGTATGCCACATTACCAAATTGGGAATGTATCACTAGTAACCATCAACTACATAACCTCTGAGCTCGTACGTCTCAGAGAAGGGTGTTAAGCTAAGAGAATAAATTCTCCGCCACCAAACAGAAATGTATTTGATAGAAACCAACTTTACATCTCAAAGTGTAACGTTAGACATACATTCATACAAGTCTGTTTCGGGTTCGAATAGAACCGAAGACACTTCACAAAGAAGCCCTTGCAATCCGGCTATTCACAATCCCGATCGGACTCCCCATCACATATGGAGATCTCTCTACCGTAGCTACTCAGTGTAGAGTCATTCGACGGGTAATCCTTTCGTTTTCGAAAATACCCTGTCTTTACCACCGGTCTTCAAATGCAATCCATACTTGTTAGTCGCTATGCACTGGATCGATGATGGCCAAATATATAGATACAGAGTTGACGTGCAGTAATCACAGTAGCAGCAATATAAATATAATAGCAGCGCGAATAAAAAGTAAAGCAAGAAGCAATCACAGCAAAAATTTTATACTGGTTCGGATCTCCAGTCCTACTTCCAGTCCCAGACTCCTTCTGGAATTTCAACTAACTATCACCCTCACTTCGCCCGGAGGAATAAGCACCTGAGCAACAGAACAGGATTTCAGTACACTTGCCCGAGCAGCCGAACGGGACTTCAATATTTTCTTTTACAAAGAAATAACTTGACTATATATTGTGTCTTCAATACACTGAGTAGTCGAACTTGAGTACAACTTCTATAACCTGTAAAAATGATGTAGAATGAGCGTGTAGAGGTTAGGAAGTGGATTAGAACCAGATTTGTATGTTGTGGAGTGAAATAGCACTGGTCTAAATTTGCTTTTAGAATGAATATGGAAGTTGGAGCGTTTGAAATCAATATGAGAATGATTTAAGAGAGTATAATTGTTGTATTTGATTTGGAGATGGCAGAAGACTTATATAGGAGTGATAAGATGTCTTTGAACAGTAGCAATCCTTCAGCATTTCAGTTTGGAAGAGATGCATCCGTTGGAAATTTACAATTGGTTGAATAGGCACTTGAATAGCCACTTGACTATTCGCTTTGGTATGCTAATGTAAAGTAGCCGTTGTCACTAACTTCAAAATGCTATGTAGTTCAGTGGTAAGTCGTGCGACTACCGTCACAGTGTGCTGGGTTTGAGTCCCGCCTCCTGTGTATTTTGAGTAATTTTAGTTTTCTGTTTATCTGCTTATTCAGATAAAGTGCTGAGTGATACATGAACAAAAGTCTTTGTAGTGTGGTTGGTGAGCATGTTGCATCTCTCTTTGTTGTGCAAGGTTTGAATCCCACTCCCTTCAGTTTTGAATAAATTTATTTGTAGCTTTTATGAATATGAAATTCAGCCAACAAGTTCTTCACAAAAGCTAGCATGGTGTGTTTGGTAAGACATGTGCTTCTTTTAGTGCGTGCAGAGTTCGAATCCCGCTGCCGTCAGCTTTAAATAAATTAACTTTCACTTTGTCCTTTTAATAAAAAAAAAATATCATCTTTTGTTCTACAAATGTTGTTGTAGTATTGTTGGTTTGTTGCTTGTAGTCTTCATGCATGACCAAGGATCAATTCCTCCAATCTTCATATTTTATTTTAACACTTGCTGTCCCGTTTCTCATCAACAATAAAGCGTGCTAACAAATCATTTTTGGAAAACTTTTTTTGTTGTTGTTGTAATGTCCATTATACCCCGTATAAATTTTATCATTCGGTAAATAGCTACTTGACCTGAAATAACTCAACAAACATATTAGTAGCATTGTTGTATAGTTGTTATCATCAAAACACCATAAATATGGTTCTTTCATTCTCCCCCTTTTTGATGATGACAACTACACAACTAAAATGTAGGATAGTATTTTCCCACTAAAGACATATTATAAATGTTTTATACATTCTTGTAAGGTTCTGTTTTTACGTTCTACAACCCCATTTTGTTGTGTAGTTCTAGGAAACGAAAAATTATGAAATATTTCTTTTCTCTTACAGAAATGTTCAAAGGCTTCGTTTTCGAATTCACCTTCATGATCACTTCTTATATTTTTGATTTTTAATCCTTTAAAATTTTGAATTCTTTTGACAAATGATTTGAAATTATCAAAAGTATCACTTTTATTTTTCATAAAAATAGTTCAAGTATATCTAGAAAAATCATCAACAATTACAAATACATATTTACTGTGATTAATGGATTGTACTTGTGTTGGGCCAAATAAATCCATATGCATATGCAGTAATTCAAGTGGTTGTAAGGTTGAAATAACCTTTTTTGATTTAAAAGATGATTTAGTTAATTTTCCTAACTGACATGCATCACAAATATGATCTATTTTAAAATTCATTTTAGGTAGACCTTTTACTAAATCATTTTTAGAAAGTTTATTTATAGTTTGGAAGTTAATATGACAGAATCGTTTGTGCCATAACCAAGGATCATTTTCTTTGGCTATTAGACACATATCTGAATTATGATTTATTTTCATATTCAGAACATAGATATTTCTGTTTCTATTTCCTTCAAATATAAGATTTTGATTTTGATCAAAAATAATACATTTGTTTTCAAAAAAAGTGATTTTGAATCCTTTGTCACACAATTGGCTGATACTAAGTAAATTATGTTTTAAATTTTTGACAAGCAAAACATTTGAAATAAGAGGTAAATTTGAGATACCATTGTTGCTCACAATGCCTTTTCCAATGATATATCCTTTGGAGTTGTCTCCAAATGTGACAGAACCTCCATCTGAGTAAATAATATTTGATAGCATATCTTTGTCTCCAGTCATATGTTTTGAGCAACCACTGTCGAGTATCCATTTTCCTCTTTTCTTGAGTGGGTCCTACAAAAAATAAACGATAATATTGGTACCCATTTTTTGATAGGGTCCTAAGAGTTAAATCTTAGGAAACCAAACCCAAGAGGGTTCAGTATCCCATTTAAAAATGTAATCTTTATTTTTATGAACAGTTTCAAGAAACGTGTTCATTATTCAACGTCCATAGAAGAAAAACAAAAGGTTGTTACAATAATTTGTTCATCTTGTGCCATCTTTGAACTGCCACATCATTGTATAGCCATTGTGTGATTTGAGCGTCGGTAGGATCAATGGATGATGAACCTTGCCTTTGACAATTGACGTTTTGGAGGAGCCATTTGAATAATTTTGTATGAAGAAATTGAGTGAAATTAGGTTTCTAGGGTTTGTGGGCGAAAAAATTTGGGGAAAAAAAACTGAAGGTATGAAGTAAAAAGAGAAGGAAAGGAGGTAAATAGGGGTTAAATGTACAGCCAGTCGACTGAAATAATGAACCAGTCGACTGGTGGATGTTAAATTTATAACTAAAAATAACAATTTATGAACAATTGGTATCGTATAGAAATTCAAATATCGTTATGACCAATAACATTTATAATATCTCTAGAAATACAAAATCATTGATGGGAAATATGAACAAAAAATATCTAAGTATTTGGGTCCCTATTAATTGGAAAAATAGAGAAAAATACATTGATGATTATTTTGATATAGTGGTTAATAATGAAAATTTTATTTTCAAAGGTTCCACCAAACCCTCTTGGGTATGGTTACCTTTGACCTAACCCCTGGACCCTAACATAAGTAGTGGGTACCAAAATATAGAATTTTTTTTTTTTTTTTTTTTTGTAGGTACCCAAGAAGAGATAAAAGGATGAGATGAATTTCAGTTTGTGTTTTGTTGATGACAAAGGGGGAGAAAATTAGGCATGTTGATGGAGAAAGTATATAATTCAGGGGGAGCAAATATTAAGGGGAGCAATATAAGATTATTTTACAAAGTCATATGGTTGTCATCATCAAAATGGGGAAGAATGTTAAAAAAACAATTTTAGTATTTTGATGATAACAACTATATGACGATGCTACCAATTTGTTTGTTAAGTATTTTCAGGTCGAGCACCCATATGATGCATAATGAAGTTCAAATCTATATAAAAGAATAGAAAAATATGGAGCACAAGAACATAGTGCGAAGGACACATTCACTTTAAAGGCCGGTTGGCAGTTTATATTTTGGCACTACAATAGAAGAAAAACAAAAGGCTGAAACTAAATAGCTGAGGATGGGTGTTGAACCCAAGTCATCAAGGAGAGAGACATGCATCAATTCCATTACACCATGCAAGCTTTTGAAATGAAAGCAGTTATAAGCATGAACGAAAGCCACTAATAAATAGCTGCAAAATAAAAAGGCTACGTTAAGTTTCGAACCCAGGATGCTAGGAGCAACAACGCGCTTCCATACGACTACACCAAAGCCGCGATTGTTAATTGTATAGGCAGCACATATTTTATTCTCTAGACAAGCGAAATTAAATTATGGAAAAAAACGGCAAAGGTGGGATTCGAACTCTAGTCCTCAAGTAGAAACACACACACCCTTCCACCATGCCACAACCGCAATTGAAAAGACATGTACTAATGGTTTTATATAAGCATTATTAAACGAATAGCCATGGTATAATATTTCATAGACATGTTCATAAAAACAATTTCTCTTAAACTGCAATTTATAATATTGGTAAAATTATTTTATGCCAATTTAAATCTACCTCATCAACGTCCATCTAATATGAATGATTGTGTTTGGAGTTTAGTATGTGGAAAACAAGTATTTTTTTCTTTAGACCGAATGTCACACATTCTTCAAACCCCTAATCATGGCATTTTACTTGATGATGTCGAATGCAATATTCGACAAAGGGATCGAACTAGCCATATGCTCATGGGAGATACCATGACGGAATTGAAATCTAGTCTACTTCGACCAAAAGCGAGAGTAATTCACAAAGCTCTCATGAGAAGTATATTACCAAGAACTGGATCATATGAACTTATCTATCCAGAAAACTTCAAAGCTCTATACGCACTTTGGGGAGGAATTCAAGTAAATTGGCTACGACGAATATTGGATGAGTTTCTCACTTTCAATAATGGTAATATGAGAATGATTTATTTCGGAGAATATATAATGCGATTGTTTTAAATGTGGGTACTCCTCAACCGGAATCCGAAACTTCTTCCGTTGGAGTTATCAATTTCGCACTTTAAGTCTCATGAAACTACCATCTGTTCCACCGACTATTACCTCCTTCGAAGAACGGCATCCACGGCAACGTCAACGTTCATCAGGTGGGCCGATTATTCGAGAACGTACTTCTCTTCCGGAAGAAGATGAAGAAATTCGTCTTGCAACTTATAATATGTGCTGCTTTTGAGCACATATTATAACTTTTAGGACCCTATCAAAAATCCTTGTTAATATGTGCGTTTGTTGACGTTGCCGTGGATGCCATTCTTCGAAGGAGGTAATAGTCGGTGGAACAGATGGTAGTTTCATGAGACTTAAAGTGCGAATATTGATAACTCCAATGGAAGAAGTTTCGGATTCCGGTTGAGGAGTACCCACATTTAAAAGCAATCGCATTATATATTCTCCGAAATAAATCATTCTCATATTACCATTATTGAAAGTGAGAAACCCATTCAATATTCGTCGTAGCCAATTTACTTGAATTCCTCCCCAAAGTGCGTATAGAGCTTTGAAGTTTTCTGGATAGATAAGTTCATATGACCCAGTTCTTGGTAATATACTTCTCATGAGAGCTTTGTGAATTACTCTCGCTTTTGGTCGAAGTAGACTAGATTTCAATTCCGTCATGGTATCTCCCATGAACATATGGCTAGTTCGATCCCTTTGTCGAATATTGCATTCGACACCATCAAGTAAAATGCCATGATTAGGAGTTTGAAGAATGTGTGACATTCGGTCTAAAGAAAAAAATACTTGTTTTCCACATACTAAACTCCAAACACAATCATTCGTATTAGATGGACGTTGATGAGGTAGATTTAAATTGGCATAAAATAATTTTACCAATATTATAAATTGCGGTTTAAGAGAAATTGTTTTTATGAACATGTCTATGAAATATTA
Source organism: Allium cepa (assembly GCA_030765085.1). NCBI lineage: Eukaryota > Viridiplantae > Streptophyta > Magnoliopsida > Asparagales > Amaryllidaceae > Allium > Allium cepa. The sequence continues at coordinate 280,635,294 of CM060937.1, read as the reverse complement.
TACTATGGCTATTCGTTTAATAATGCTTATATAAAACCATTAGTACATGTCTTTTCAATTGCGGTTGTGGCATGGTGGAAGGGTGCGTGTGTTTCTGCTTGAGGACCAAAGTTCGTATCCTACCTTTGCCGTCTTTTTCCATAATTTAATTTCGCTTGTCTAGAGAATAAAATATGTGCTGCCTATACAATTAACAACCGTGGCTTTGGTGTAGTGGTAAGGAAGCGCGTTGTTGCCCCTAGCATCCTGGGTTTGAAACTTGATGTAGCCTTTTTATTTTGCAGCTATTTATTAGTGGATTTCGTTCATGCTTATAACTGCTTTCATTTCAAAAGCTTGCATGGTGTAATTGAACTGATGCATGTCTCTCTGCTTGATGACCTGGGTTCAATACCCATCCTCAGCTATTTAGTTTCAGCCTTTTGTTTTTCTTTCATTTAAAAAGTAAAGCAAGAAGCAATCGCAGCAGAACAGGATTTCAGTACACTTGCCCGAGCAGCCAAACGGGACTTCAATATTCCGCGGTTCATCATCCAATGATATTTTACACATTCATCAGGTGGGATTCGAACTCTGGTCCTTAAGCAGAAACGCACGCACCCTTCCACCATGCCACAACCGCAATTGAAAAGACATGTACTAATGGTTTTATATAAGCATTATTAAACGAATAGCCATAGACCATTTCCAAGCCTTCTCTTAAACATTCAATGGACGCATCTCTTTCAAACCAACATTTATGAAGGATTGCAACTTTTATTGGCTTCCATTCACTCCTATATAAGCCATCTATCATTTCAAAATCAAGAATAATCCTAATCTCTAACACCTTTCTCATATTGCTTACAAACGCTACAAATTCAATATTTATTTCAAAAGCAAACTTAGACCAACCCACTTTCACTCCATAATATTTGAGTACGGTTTTAATTCACTTCCTAACCTCTGCACACTTATTCTGCATCATTTTTGTTGGTTATAGAAGTTGTACTTCAGTTCGACTACTCAGTATATTGAAGACACAATATATAGTCAAGATTATTTCTTTGTAAAAGAAAATATTGAAGTCCCGTTCGGCTGCTCGGGCAAGTGTACTGAAATCCTGTTCTGCTGCTCAGGTGCCTATTCCTCCGGGCGAAGTGAGGGTGATAGTTAGTTGAAATTTCAAAAGGAGTCTGGGACTGGAAGTAGGACTGAAGGTAAGAAAATGTATAGGACCGTATAATATGGATAAACAGTAATGCAGAGTATAGATAGTAAATAGTGCGGAATATAAATGCAGTAAGTAAAATGACACCAGGTATTTTATACTGGTTCGGAGCACCGTCATACGTCCAGTCCCAAACTCCTTCTGGAATTTCACTACAACAACCCTCACTTAATCTGGAGGAACAGGTTTATACAACCCTGAGCAGCAGAACAGGGACCTGAGCAGCAGAACAGGATTTCGCCTCAGCAGCCGAAGAGGACTTTCCCTTGCCTGAGCAGCAGAACAGGACTTTTACAAAATATGAAAGTAGTTGACTAAGTGTGTTCTTGATAACACTGATTTGTCAATTAAGATTACAAACTTTCTATAATCAATTCCTCAAGTATATAAATAGTGTGTGAAGATTTGAGAAGGAAGAATATTGCTAAGAATCAACGTATATAAAATATAATTCAAAGTTTCAAAGCAATTGAAAGTATTGGAGTACTTAGAATAATCACAAGAGAGAGAGTAGAGAGTTAGAATCAAAGATTGGTATTTTTGAAGAAGAGAGAACTCCTATATATATTCATTAGAAAATTGCAACCCTTGGTGAAGAGTTTCAGCCAAGAGAAACAACTTTTGATGGTTTGCAACTCTTCATGAAGAAGATGTCTATTCAGAATTTTGCAGTTGAAGCCGATTCAGTCGACTGGAAATATTGGTCAGTCGACTGGTATTTGAATTTAAAAAAAATGTCCGTTTTAAAATTTTTAAAAGAGGCGACGAATGTGCATATGCATAGTCAGTCGACTGGCATAACCAATCAGTCGACTGGCTGTGCATATTTTGCACAGTGAATTTCTTTTTTAAAGAAATATTCTTTTTAAAGAAATATTGAAAACTTGAGGATTGATTTTAACATAAAACTAAGACTCAACACAAATAATAGTTACTTTAATCATAGAGTTGTAGCCTTGATCCTCTGTTGTCTTTTTTTTTTATTATGAGTGAATGTAAATTCTTTTCTTGGTTTCTGAACTGATTTGCCATAATCAAAACAAGTGATTCAACATCCATAACGTCGTATCATTATTCGGAATGTGTTATATGACACAAGGTCCTCTCCCGGCTAAACCGAATAATGGGCGCAATATTTAAAAACCATATGGATAATGAGATCTCAGTTAAATCACAACTTAAAGCCCAAAATCCTTTCTTCAAAATGGTTTAAACAAATTACATTTACAAATCTTTAAACAAAAAGATTCACTTCACAAAGTTCACCAATCTTTCACAAAGATTAATTCATAACTTTCAAAACAATTCCATTTCAAATCTTTTATACAAAAGATGCACCTTTCAGATACTCTTTACTTTGAAAACAAAGTTCACCAATCTTTAGCAAAGATTCATTAATAGCTTTCAAAATAGTTCCATTTCAAAACTTGAAATCTTTTCAATACAAATTGGATATCCTTTCTTTATATGAAAGCTATTATTATTTGAAAAACAAAGATTTTCATTTCAGAAAAATCCATTTACAATTTGCACAAGTTAAAGCCCTTCAAGTATAAAACTTGGGTTAAATTCAAATTTTCAAAACAATACTTTTAAAATGGTTTAAACCCATATAAACACATTTATAACTTGTATAACCTTTTTAAACCATAATTTCCAAACATAGAATTCAATTTCAAATCTTGAGTTCAAATTCAAATCAAATTATTTAAATTTATAAACTTTATCAAGTTATTCAAAATAATTTTTATCTTCAAAACTCCTTTTCAAAAGCTTTTCATATTTAATCCAATTCCGTTTCCAAAACTATCTTGGATTCAAAATTCAATCTTTTAAACCATTTCATAATATTAGATTCAAATATCTGTGACTTAACCAATTTCCTCATGAAATCCATATTTGTGTGTGTATGGTGTAGTACATGGGTTTTACACAATAATGCAACATCATTAATCATCACAGATTCAAGCACATCAATATCGATAAGCGGTATATCTGTAAAGACCCGTAAATCCGTACTTCTTGAATAGACACTAATCTCCATTGATTAATTCAAGATGAACGAAAATACGAACCCTTAGGGGTTTTAAAAAGATTTTAAGAAAAGAAAAGGTAGAAAAGAAGGTAGAGAGAAGATAGAAGAAAAGGAAATAGAAAATAGAAAGAAGAGAAAAAGAGAATAGATAATTTTAAAATAGACGAAAAAGAGAAAGAGAAAAGGAAAAACAGAAGAAAAGAAAATAGGACGGAACAGAAAACAACAGAACAACATCAGAATCTCACAATTCGCAGCGGAACAACATATAATAATAAATGAATAATCTTTAAACAAAGAACTATCAGTTATTACATTTTATACATTACATCATATCATCAGAGTGTACAACAATATACAACATCAAACAGTGCAGCGGAAAAAGAAATACTATATAAACTAGTAATACGCCATGCCATCCATCTTGCCTCCAGCAATTCCAGAATATCCAGAATATCCTGATAAACCTTAACTCTCGACTGTCCGTGTGGAAATTGGTGGGCACCCAGAGTTTAGGAAGGAAAATAATAAACTCCAAGTCAGTCATGTGACTGGTGTGAGAACTCAAAACAGTTTATTTATCTTTAAAATCAAAATAGAGGAATATTTTTAAATTCAATTCGCAATGCTTTTAAAAATGAGACTACCATAAGGCCTCCCGCACACACACACATGCAAACGTAGAATCGGAGGAGATTTCTCCTTATGATAGTCAAAGATGCTTGATACGCATTTAAAATAACATTTGATATTATTATTAGTGCATAGTGTAGGAAAAAATTCATTTCGAAAGTAGAATATAAATCTTAGCCAACATACGACCATTATCGTATGCCTACTATAGCTAACTATGTTCAATAGCAGGTTACCGCCACATTCCATAGCAGGTTATACAACTAAAACCGTACAAGTCACGTATTGTTTCTTTGGATTTCCAACAAATGGTCAGGCCAAGGAACTTCCCATTGCCACATGAGAATGCCTCTGGAAAGACATCCCCGAGAACCAAACCGGAACTCTGCCAACACAAGGCCGGGTTACCCCTAACTGGGTAACTACTGACACGAGCACGCCATTCCCCGATCGTAAACGACCTTTCTCACGGGATCCCGAAAACCAACAACCACAAAGTAATAAATTCGTAGTAACCACATAGGTTAAATATCTGGGCTCCATACCATGATACAACCTCTATCCAGAAGGAAATGTACATACCCTAAAGGGTGCTACCCCTCATAACCTTGCTGCATCTTTCCTGTTTTGACCATTTCCGGGGTGTGAGGTTCGACGAAGTCACGTCCACAAAAACATACTTTATACAAAAGCCATGCTTTGGGTCAACAAATGATCAACACAATGATCACTAAGATAGACGATCAAATAAACGATCCTATCACAATAATCAACACAATGATCATTTCAGCATCACTCAGCATATCACATTACCAAATTGGGAATATATCGCTGATAACTTCAACTATATAACCTCTGAGCTCGTACGTCTCAGAGAAGGGTGTTAAGCTAAAAGAATAAATTCTTCGCCACCAACAGAAATATATTTGAAAGAAATCGGCTTTACATCTCAACTTGTAATGTCAGACACACAATCCATACAAGTCTGTTCCGGGCTCGAACAAAACCGAAGGCACTTACAAAGAAGTCCTTGCAATCCGGATATTCACAATCCTGATCGGATTCACCATCACATATGGAGAACTCTATACCGGAGCAACTCGGTGCAGAGTAAATCGACAGGTCATCCTATCGCTCTCGCAAATACCGGGTCTTCAACACCGATCTTCAAATGCAATTCACAACGACGTATCACATATTCGGAATGGGTTATACGACCCCATGGTCCTTTCCCGTTTAACCCGAATAGTGAGCGCTTATTCAAAAATAAGTGTAGCATTCACATTCAAACAAATCACATCAAATACCCATTCAAAGGGAAATATTGATAGTCGGCTATTGAACTATCAATTGATATGCATACATCACCAGATTCCAAATAATTTTCCAAATTATTTATTTTCCAAAAATATCTTTACAAGATATATTATTTCATACTTCAAAAATAAATCAATATTTATTTTTCTAAACCAATCCCACTTTCTTTTATAAATTCCTTAGTGAATTTACATTCCAAAATATTCATGCATATATGTTTCAATTATCCATTTCAATTTATCTTCAAAAAGATAAATTCTCTAAACGTTTCATTTCACATTGGAAAAAACATTTCCATACTTATTTATTCATAAGTAATTCACAAATTTTATTTATTTTCAACACTTGGAAAATATTCAATATACTTAAATCGAAATTAAGTATATATTTCATTCTTTAAGGAAATCATTCACTTAAACATATTTATTTGGGCCAAAACGAATGTTGTGTAAAACATCGTTACGACAACCCAAATTCACTAGTATAGGGATTCGAAATTAAATAGATATATAAATCCCAATACTATACAAAACATTTCCTTTCGGAAATCATTTACTATAACAACAGTGTTATAGTCCATCATCTCCTTCTATTTCTCGAAAACGTCTGTTTCAACAATAAATGTTGAAATCTATGGTTTCGAATCTCAACACAATTAAAACTTCGTTAGATCGTTTTAATTCTATTTCAAATATCACATCTAAAACAATTTCTTTAACGTGTTATTCACTATTCAAAAACGTGAATATACTTCATTAACAATTTCATCCTTTTATTCATTTCAATTCAAAGGATTATTCACTATTCAAAAAATGTGAATATAACTCCATTTATAGATTTCAACAAATTTTCTTGTCAAAATAAGTCATTTGTGAATTTATAAAACAACGTTTATAAATTCCATTTCTATTTATTTATAAAAACTTCCTTTTTATAAATTCTTTTATTAACCTATTCCAGTTTATAACTCAATTATAAACTAAAAGTTCATATTATAAGTCAAATGCTTATAAAACGATTATTTTACAAAATCGTTCCTCTAAAGACTTTCCAAACCATAAATCTTATAACTTATAAGATTCATTTATTTAACCAAATCTATTCTTCAAATAACTTCACAAATTTATAATTCTTACTATTTATAAATTTCATTTATAACTTCACCGTTTATAATTTTATAAATTTCATTCTTTAATGAAATTCATTTTCACTTCATTCAAACACTTATAAAAACTCGTTTTATAATTTCAATATCTCAATTTATAAATATCCATTTATAAATCTCTTAATATAATTCAATTTATATTATTCTTTAAAACGTCTTTAATCTCCTTTATTATTTCACCATTTTGATTCATAAAATAATTAAATTTTATAAATCCTATATTTAAACTTTTCACAATAATTCTAAAATATCTCGATTAAACTATTTTATAAAATCAATAGCATCATATTCTCAAAAATCAGTTTTTAACTGTATTTCACAAAAATCATAATTTTTATAACATTAAAAATTATAACGTTTATTTATTTAAAATGGATCAATCCCAAAAATATAGTATATTTTCAAAAATCACTTTAAAAATCATTTTAAAATCCCAAAATCTGGGTCCAATGATGCTACACACCAAATAGTCAATCACGACAACAACGATATCATATATCGATATGATAATCAATCAAATATCAAAATATCTGAAATTAAATAAAAACTGTTGAGGAATCCAGTTGGATCCCTCCAACCTGTTTTCCTGCATCCAAAAACATTAGCACAATACCAATTCCGCTCCAGTACGGAATTATCGCGGTATATGTTCTTATTAAATATTATCCGCTTAATAACGGCGTAATAGGGTCTCATCCGCTAAACAAAAAATGCGGGAAATCAATAACTCCAATATATACATATGCCAATATATATATTGCTATTATATATAATACCAATTTCACTGTTTATGAAATATTCGCGGTATATATTTTTATTAAATAACATCCGCTTACTAACGGCGTATAATGTCTATTTTAACAATCAATAGATAACAATCATCATTCAAACATGCATTCAAATATTTTAAATCTAACTATTTAAAATAAAATCGAAACTGATTCGATTGAGTGAGAAGTTCTCACCTTGATTTTATATTCCGTTTTAGCGATTTATTTCGAATAAAATTAAACGGACGTTTAATTTTACCCAAAATTCTCACTAACTCCAAACGACTCCAAACCAACTCCATCGCGTAGTGCTCGTCCATACGATTCCAACGCAAAAAATCTCGTCCGAAACGGACCTCGTATGAAAAAGTTATCGCGTTTAGAAGTTAATACAATTTTTATATAAATTTATTACAACTTAAATTTTATTTTTAACCCTAACTCAAATCATCACCGTTCAATCCCAAGCCTAGAATTCTCGGCCGCAAGATTCTGCTTCTCCTTCTTCCCTCAGTAACACGCGTGCTCCAGGTTGTTCGAAACCCATCGGCCGCCATCATACTTTGAATTTTTGAGCCTTCATTCGACCACGAGAACGCGATCGGGGAGTGCCACACGAAGCGTCGAGGCAAGCTCCACCAACTAGCAGCGAATGGCCAAACTCGGTTTCACCAAGCTCTAGAAAATTTCGACCGAACGGCCACCCTATCGGCCCCAATTCTGGCCACCACGCTCCACTATATACGATCTCGACCGTTGGATCCAAGCATCTCAATACGCTCTAGAGTTTTGTAGTTGAACATTACTTGAATGGATTTGTGGATTGTGAAATAATTGAAAACGAAATTAAAAGAATTTCGGCCATAGAATATACATGGAGGCGGGTAGAGCTGAACGAAACCCTAATTCTTTTTTTTTATTCTTTTTTATTTTTGATTTATGGTGTATTTATAGGAAAAATTCGAACACTATTCATCCGGAAATTCCGAACTCCGATTTACGCGCCGTAACCAGCGTTTCTAGGGTTTATCCCGCGTTCCGGACACAATGGAACAGGTTTCGGAAGCTAATTCGGAAGTATGTGCGAGTTATGGCTGTAAACGCTCAATTTGAATTAAACCGATTTAAGTCGATTTCTAGGCGTTTTAATTTGTACCGGACAAACGGTAAATCCAATTGACTTGAAATTTGAAACCTTACAATAATATCACATTACGGATCCGATGAAACTGGTTTCGTCGAAATCCGAGACTTTTTGAAAAATGGTTATTTTAGCTCGCCAAATTTAAATTAAAAATAATTCGATGCGTTTCGAGCTGCCACGATCAAACGATAACTCCGATTGACACGAAATTTGAAATCCGGTAATAACTAACTATTATGGATCCAATGAAACTAGTTTCGTTCAATTCTGAGACTGTTCAAAAATTGACTATTTTTACTAGTCGATTAAATTATTAAAATATTCAATTTTCACAAATTAACTTTTAATTCGATTTTAAAAGTTCTAAAATATTGTTCTAACTCCAATATGATAAAATAAAATTTTACAAATCATTTTCAATCATATTTAATCCAATTTTCAATCATTTCCATAATTTAACGTATTAAATTATCGATTTAAAAATCCAATTAAATCCAAAAATTCAAATAAAAATTTATTTGACTTATAAATTTCACTTATTAATATTTAAATTTAATTAAATATTCAAATTTTAAATTAATAAAAATTCTGGGTCGTTACAATCTTCCCCACTTAAAAGAATTTCGTCCTCGAAATTACAAGTAAGAAAAGTTTCAGAATCTATTAATTTTCCAAAATTCCATAGTTAAACTTCTTATAATACTTTACTAAGTTTTCAAATCATACTTAGTTATCTTTTCAAAAACAAACTATATCATTTAACTTTCAATTCCAAATAAAAGTTAAAGTTTTCAAAATTTTCCCATTTTCTCAAATTTTTTCTAACGCCTTAAATTTCCGGAAAAATTCGCCATAGTCTCCTTTGCGCGGCTCGATCCGAAAAAAAAATGACAGTATATATATCACAAATATACATCTCATCAAGTAATGAGGCATCCCAAAGGGAAAAAAATGTAAAAGTACGATATGTAATCCGAGATATGTACCTTATATTTTATTAGCAAGCGTATATGGCTAATATAACGCGAAAGCGAGCTCCAAATGCGAAGCAAACGCGATCCGCACCTACTAATTACTCAACAAACAACATGAGAATCATGCATATATGATAATAATCTCAAAATACAACATATAGCAACATAATAACTATATATGTCAACATAGCAAATGCAACATATTCAAACATCAACCAACTAGCATTCAACAAATTCATAACCAATAAATATTCATTCATATTCTCATTAATATTCAATGAATTAGGTTTCAATTTAATCACATATGATTCATATACATTGGATTTTATCAACTTTCATTCATATCTAATTTCAATTAGTTTGCATTTACTAATTCATATTCAAGTTGGTTCACTTCCAAATTAAATTCAACTCTATTCAAATTTATTTACTTCTAATTTGAATTCAATTACATAGATTTCAATTTCATTAACTCAATTTCATTAACACTTAATGAATTATATACAATCAACTAACAACCATATAACAACCAATGTATATATAATTACAACCAAAATCCTTTGCTTACAATTGGTTTAATTAATTGATTTTCATTCAATTATTCAACTTTCTATAACATTAGATTTTAATGAATTACACTTATATTCATTATTCCATATCAACTTAATTCACATTTAATTGATTAATATTCAATCCATTCATTCAATTCAATTACAAAAGTTGAATTTCATTTCATAACTTAAGTTCACATTTATCAATCAATTCAGCTTCCAAATTCTAAAGTAACTTTTTATTTAACTTTAAATTCACTTTTTATTTACAACTCATATTCATAAATATATTCATATAGTTTCACTTCTTATATATAAGTTTATTTCACAATTGTAAATCACATTAATTATAATTCAATTCGTATAATTCTTTTGCTTATACAATTATTCCTTTATTTAGATTATTCAAACAACTAAACAATCAACTTATATACACTTTAATAATTCTGAAAAATTATTTCTTTATATATAAAATATATAATCAAGGCAAAATTATTTCATTTACCCAATTTTAAAACAATATTGTGTCGAATTGTTCTATTTAAGTGTTTAGAAACCCCTTCGGCATAGTTGTACATACCGTGCCGACGAAGGTTCATATGCCACTCAACAAACCAATCATCACAATATAAAACAATTTTATATTCACTAACAAATACGCTCTCATAGCTATTATTACACTCAAATTCATTCTAGAGTACTGCTGACTCTATCTCTAATGAGTAATACCCAACAGAACCATGGTTGTCGCTTAACCATAAGCTCCGATACCAATACGAACCCTGAGGGGTTTTAAAAGATTTTAAGAAAAGAAAAGGTAGAAAAGAAGGTAGAGAGAAGATAGAAGAAAAGGAAATAGAAAATAGAAAGAAGAGAAAAAGAGAATAGATAATTTTAAAATAGACGAAAAAGAGAAAGAGAAAAGGAAAAACAGAAGAAAAGAAAATAGGACGGAACAGAAAACAACAGAACAACATCAGAATCTCACAATTCGCAGCGGAACAACATATAATAATAAATGAATAATCTTTAAACAAAGAACTATCAGTTATTACATTTTATACATTACATCATATCATCAGAGTGTACAACAATATACAACATCAAACAGTGCAGCGGAAAAAGAAATACTATATAAACTAGTAATACGCCATGCCATCCATCTTGCCTCCAGCAATTCCAGAATATCCAGAATATCCTGATAAACCTTAACTCTCGACTGCCCGTGTGGAAATTGGTGGGCACCCAGAGTTTAGGAAGGAAAACAATAAACTCCAAGTCAGTCATGTGACTGGTGTGAGAACTCAAAACAGTTTATTTATCTTTAAAATCAAAATAGAGGAATATTTTTAAATTCAATTCGCAATGCTTTTAAAAATGAGACTACCATAAGGCCTCCCGCACACACACACATGCAAACGTAGAATCGGAGGAGATTTCTCCTTATGATAGTCAAAGATGCTTGATACGCATTTAAAATAACATTTGATATTATTATTAGTGCATAGTGTAGGAAAAAATTCATTTCGAAAGTAGAATATAAATCTTAGCCAACATACGACCATTATCGTATGCCTACTATAGCTAACTATGTTCAATAGCAGGTTACCGCCACATTCCATAGCAGGTTATACAACTAAAACCGTACAAGTCACGTATTGTTTCTTTGGATTTCCAACAAATGGTCAGGCCAAGGAACTTCCCATTGCCACATGAGAATGCCTCTGGAAAGACATCCCCGAGAACCAAACCGGAACTCTGCCAACACAAGGCCGGGTTACCTCTAACTGGGTAACTACTGACACGAGCACGCCATTCCCCGATCGTAAACGACCTTTCTCACGGGATCCCGAAAACCAACAACCACAAAGTAATAAATTCGTAGTAACCACATAGGTTAAATATCTGGGCTCCATACCATGATACAACCTCTATCCAGAAGGAAATGTACATACCCTAAAGGGTGCTACCCCTCATAACCTTGCTGCATCTTTCCTGTTTTGACCATTTCCGGGGTGTGAGGTTCGACGAAGTCACGTCCACAAAAACATACTTTATACAAAAGCCATGCTTTGGGTCAACAAATGATCAACACAATGATCACTAAGATAGACGATCAAATAAACGATCCTATCACAATAATCAACACAATGATCATTTCAGCATCACTCAGCATATCACATTACCAAATTGGGAATATATCGCTGATAACTTCAACTATATAACCTCTGAGCTCGTACGTCTCAGAGAAGGGTGTTAAGCTAAAAGAATAAATTCTTCGCCACCAACAGAAATATATTTGAAAGAAATCGGCTTTACATCTCAACTTGTAATGTCAGACACACAATCCATACAAGTCTGTTCCGGGCTCGAACAAAACCGAAGGCACTTACAAAGAAGTCCTTGCAATCCGGATATTCACAATCCTGATCGGATTCACCATCACATATGGAGAACTCTATACCGGAGCAACTCGGTGCAGAGTAAATCGACAGGTCATCCTATCGCTCTCGCAAATACCGGGTCTTCAACACCGATCTTCAAATGCAATTCACAACGACGTATCACATATTCGGAATGGGTTATACGACCCCATGGTCCTTTCCCGGTTAACCCGAATAGTGAGCGCTTATTCAAAAATAAGTGTAGCATTCACATTCAAACAAATCACATCAAATACCCATTCAAAGGGAAATATTGATAGTCGGCTATTGAACTATCAATTGATATGCATACATCACCAGATTCCAAATAATTTTCCAAATTATTTATTTTCCAAAAATATCTTTACAAGATATATTATTTCATACTTCAAAAATAAATCAATATTTATTTTTCTAAACCAATCCCACTTTCTTTTATAAATTCCTTAGTGAATTTACATTCCAAAATATTCATGCATATATGTTTCAATTATCCATTTCAATTTATCTTCAAAAAGATAAATTCTCTAAACGTTTCATTTCACATTGGAAAAAACATTTCCATACTTATTTATTCATAAGTAATTCACAAATTTTATTTATTTTCAACACTTGGAAAATATTCAATATACTTAAATCGAAATTAAGTATATATTTCATTCTTTAAGGAAATCATTCACTTAAACATATTTATTTGGGCCAAAACGAATGTTGTGTAAAACATCGTTACGACAACCCAAATTCACTAGTATAGGGATTCGAAATTAAATAGATATATAAATCCCAATACTATACAAAACATTTCCTTTCGGAAATCATTTACTATAACAACAGTGTTATAATCCATCATCTCCTTCTATTTCTCGAAAACGTCTGTTTCAACAATAAATGTTGAAATCTATGGTTTCGAATCTCAACACAATTAAAACTTCGTTAGATCGTTTTAATTCTATTTCAAATATCACATCTAAAACAATTTCTTTAACGTGTTATTCACTATTCAAAAACGTGAATATACTTCATTAACAATTTCATCCTTTTATTCATTTTAATTCAAAGGATTATTCACTATTCAAAAAATGTGAATATAACTCCATTTATAGATTTCAACAAATTTTCTTGTCAAAATAAGTCATTTGTGAATTTATAAAACAACGTTTATAAATTCCATTTCTATTTATTTATAAAAACTTCCTTTTTATAAATTCTTTTATTAACCTATTCCAGTTTATAACTCAATTATAAACTAAAAGTTCATATTATAAGTCAAATGCTTATAAAACGATTATTTTACAAAATCGTTCCTCTAAAGACTTTCCAAACCATAAATCTTATAACTTATAAGATTCATTTATTTAACCAAATCTATTCTTCAAATAACTTCACAAATTTATAATTCTTACTATTTATAAATTTCATTTATAACTTCACCGTTTATAATTTTATAAATTTCATTCTTTAATGAAATTCATTTTCACTTCATTCAAACACTTATAAAAACTCGTTTTATAATTTCAATATCTCAATTTATAAATATCCATTTATAAATCTCTTAATATAATTCAATTTATATTATTCTTTAAAACGTCTTTAATCTCCTTTATTATTTCACCATTTTGATTCATAAAATAATTAAATTTTATAAATCCTATATTTAAACTTTTCACAATAATTCTAAAATATCTCGATTAAACTATTTTATAAAATCAATAGCATCATATTCTCAAAAATCAGTTTTTAACTGTATTTCACAAAAATCATAATTTTTATAACATTAAAAATTATAACGTTTATTTATTTAAAATGGATCAATCCCAAAAATATAGTATATTTTCAAAAATCACTTTAAAAATCATTTTAAAATCCCAAAATCTGGGTCCAATGATGCTACACACCAAATAGTCAATCACGACAACAACGATATCATATATCGATATGATAATCAATCAAATATCAAAATATCTGAAATTAAATAAAAACTGTTGAGGAATCCAGTTGGATCCCTCCAACCTGTTTTCCTGCATCCAAAAACATTAGCACAATACCAATTCCGCTCCAGTACGGAATTATCGCGGTATATGTTCTTATTAAATATTATCCGCTTAATAACGGCGTAATAGGGTCTCATCCGCTAAACAAAAAATGCGGGAAATCAATAACTCCAATATATACATATGCCAATATATATATTGCTATTATATATAATACCAATTTCACTGTTTATGAAATATTCGCGGTATATGTTTTTATTAAATAACATCCGCTTACTAACGGCGTATAATGTCTATTTTAACAATCAATAGATAACAATCATCATTCAAACATGCATTCAAATATTTTAAATCTAACTATTTAAAATAAAATCGAAACTGATTCGATTGAGTGAGAAGTTCTCACCTTGATTTTATATTCCGTTTTAGCGATTTATTTCGAATAAAATTAAACGGACGTTTAATTTTACCCAAAATTCTCACTAACTCCAAACGACTCCAAACCAACTCCATCGCGTAGTGCTTGTCCATACGATTCCAACGCAAAAAATCTCGTCCGAAACGGACCTCGTATGAAAAAGTTATCGCGTTTAGAAGTTAATACAATTTTTATATAAATTTATTACAACTTAAATTTTATTTTTAACCCTAACTCAAATCATCACCGTTCAATCCCAAGCCTAGAATTCTCGGCCGCAAGATTCTGCTTCTCCTTCTTCCCTCAGTAACACGCGTGCTCCAGGTTGTTCGAAACCCATCGGCCACCATCATACTTTGAATTTTTGAGCCTTCATTCGACCACGAGAACGCGATCGGGGAGTGCCACACGAAGCGTCGAGGCAAGCTCCACCAACTAGCAGCGAATGGCCAAACTCGGTTTCACCAAGCTCTAGAAAATTTCGACCGAACGGCCACCCTATCGGCCCCAATTCTGGCCACCACGCTCCACTATATACGATCTCGACCGTTGGATCCAAGCATCTCAATACGCTCTAGAGTTTTGTAGTTGAACATTACTTGAATGGATTTGTGGATTGTGAAATAATTGAAAACGAAATTAAAAGAATTTCGGCCATAGAATATACATGGAGGCGGGTAGAGCTGAACGAAACCCTAATTCTTTTTTTTTTTTTTTTTTTTTATTTATGGTGTATTTATAGGAAAAATTCGAACACTATTCATCCGGAAATTCCGAACTCCGATTTACGCGCCGTAACCAGCGTTTCTAGGGTTTATCCCGCGTTCCGGACACAATGGAACAGGTTTCGGAAGCTAATTCGGAAGTATGTGCGAGTTATGGCTGTAAACGCTCAATTTAAATTAAACCGATTTAAGTCGATTTTTAGGCGTTTTAATTTGTACCGGACAAACGGTAAATCCAATTGACTTGAAATTTGAAACCTTACAATAATATCACATTACGGATCCGATGAAACTGGTTTCGTCGAAATCCGAGACTTTTTGAAAAATGGCTATTTTAGCTCGCCAAATTTAAATTAAAAATAATTCGATGCGTTTCGAGCTGCCACGATCAAACGATAACTCCGATTGACACGAAATTTGAAATCCGGTAATAACTAACTATTACGGATCCAATGAAACTGGTTTCGTTCAATTCTGAGACTGTTCAAAAATTGACTATTTTTACTAGTCGATTAAATTATTAAAATATTCAATTTTCACAAATTAACTTTTAATTCGATTTTAAAAGTTCTAAAATATTGTTCTAACTCCAATATGATAAAATAAAATTTTACAAATCATTTTCAATCATATTTAATCCAATTTTCAATCATTTCCATAATTTAACGTATTAAATTATCGATTTAAAAATCCAATTAAATCCAAAAATTCAAATAAAAATTTATTTGACTTATAAATTTCACTTATTAATATTTAAAATTAATTAAATATTCTAATTTTAAATTAATAAAAATTCTGGGTCGTTACAATATTCCTAGAACGCTTATCTTACATTCACAGATTCACAGATGAATAATATATATTCATCACAGATAAAATAAATTACATTCATCATAGCTCGAATCAAAATAATTCATATCACAAAGCATCACACATCAGGAATATCAACAATTCAAAGCATTTCATACAATTCAAACGTCCATAAGTAAGACTAGTTACTCATCTGATTAATATAAATTAGGTCAATCACTTATGAATAAATTATTAATCCTGGTTAATTAATATTAATTAATTACAAACCATCTTAATTAATTAACCTTTAATCATTTATTAATTAACCTTTAAAATAAATTAATCAACTTTTAATTATTAATTAATCAATCTTTAGTCGTTAAATAATTAACTTTTAATGATTTAATTATCCTTTAAATTAATTACCCTTAATTAATTAATTAGCCCTTAATTAATTACTATTTAATTAATTATCCTTAATTAATTACAATAGGTGATTATCCCTAATCACTTTCATTAAATAAATCTTTAATTAATTATCATTCCTTAATCACCTTCATTAAATAATTAGTTATCCTCAAATTAATTAATTATTCTTTAATCACTTGATTGATTAATTAATTATCCATAATTATTTTTTTAAGTAATTAATTATCCTTAATTACTCACATTAATTAATCTTAATTAATTAATTATTCTTAAAAGTGATTACACAAAGTAATTATCCTTTAATTACATCAAGTAATAATCTCTTATTTAGATAATCCTTGGAAATTAAATCAACATATGAATTTAACTCAAAACACTTAAGTTCATAAGGATATACCATTTAAATATACCATTCAAATTAATTTTTAAAATAAACTTAAGAATTTATTTAAAAATAAGGATATACATTTAAAACATTTTAAACTTATTTAAATAATTTAAGAATTCATTTAAAATAATTTATTAAACTAACTTAAAGTAGATAAGAAATGATTTAAGAATATAGTTTAAAACTTAAACTTGTTTAAAAAACTTATTTAATTTTAATTTTCAAGGCTGTTAAAACATGAACCCGGGACCAACTTGAGGTTACCCGAGCCAATCTCTTGCTTACCCGAGCTCAACTTTGGGTTCTCTTCGCGCTTCATTACTTCGAGGACGCTTCTAATCCACCGTCGATGACGCGGTTTCCTCAGAAACCACCTCAACCCAAAGACGACTTTAAACCCTAATTCCTCGTCGTTACGCCACCTCGCTCATTTATAATTCCAACAGCTATTTTTCCGATGATCCTTAGACTTTCGACCATCCCAGCATCAACCCCGGAGTCCCCAATTTGTTTGATTGCCGGAATTTGATAAAAATTCAATTTCTGTTCAACTCCAAATTTCCCAAAAATCCCAAATTTAAAAATCACAATATTATCGTTAAAATTCATCATTTTTGAATGCGAATTCGATTACATAATCAAAACGTAGTAATTTAATACTTGACTTTTTGCCTTAAGTTGATTCTTCACTGTAAATATTATTTTTTGAATAATTATCGAGTATAAACACCTGAAATAAATTTTAAAAATAATGTTGCAGTCTTATGATCATTTTCTATTTGTAAATCAGAATCTAAAATTGATTAGATAAGGTGCAGTTTGAATTTTTCTTTAGTGGCCTTAAGCTTGAGCTTCAACAGAGTATAACATATGTATGAAGATACATACATACAGACATGCAAACACACAGAACAGTAAAGCATTTTGCACAGCAACTCAAAGTATTCATCACAACATCAAATACATACACAGATTCAACTTAAAACTGGCTAGTTTGCTCACCTGAAAGATTTGAAACAGAGCATAATAACTTTGCTTTGCATTGTATTTCTCAGTTGATTTCCAGGCTTGATATTTGATTTGCTTTTGAACAAAATATGGAACTTGTTTTGCTTAGATTTTCAGGTTTGAAAATTGGTTTTGAACTTTGCCGAGTTGATCTTTTTTCCAGGTTTGCTTGAATCCCTGTTTACAGGTTTTGAATTTTCTGAGATGATTTTCTTTTTACTCTTTATCAGGTTTTGGTTTTGATTTCGATTTATTTTAAGCCTGATTTGTTTTTAGCTTTGATTGATTTTTTTCTGATTTACAGTCTTTTGAAAATGAAGAAGAAAGAAGATAGGAGAAGTAGAGATTGTTCATATAGCTTATTTTCCTCTTTATCCATTAATTTCAAAAATAAAAGACAAATAAAAACAAGCATGACACTTGTTAATCTCATTTTTTAACATCTTACACTTGTTAATCCCTTTTCTTATTGTTTTACAAATGTCAAAATGTAAACATTTTATGTTTAAATCCTTTATTAAGTTTATGTTAATACAGTTCTTATATTTTTAAATGTTTTTAAACCTTTTATTAATTTTATTTTAAATCTTAAACTCATGTTATTATATTTTTAAATGAATGAATGTTTATATTTATATATTTTCTATTATTTATACTTATGTCAATTTTAAAGAAGCTGAATTTAAAACTAATTATAAATAAGCACACATATGTAAATTATAAAATATATAATTTAGCTTTGAACAATTTTTAAAATATAGAGTATTAAATTCAATTTATTCATAATATATTTATTATTGAATTTCATACCAAAATTCTATTTCAATCAAATATATATATATTTATATTTATATTAATAAAAAAACAGATATCTTATTTTTTTGGAAAAATTGAATTAATTCTCCATTAAATTCACAGTTTAATTCTAAAAATTTAAATTAATTATCAGTTTGAATTTGATTTAAAACCGGGATCGTTACACAAACCATATTAAGCGGTGTTGGACTAGCTTCTCTTCAATCGGTGCTACTCTTGGAGTTTGTCATGTATAAAATGAATAAAAAACACTATACACCGTGGAAATGAAAAAGGGTACATGTCATTAGAAGAAAGATACATCAAAAAATAACACTACATGCATTTTTCGATCTAAATTGTTGCAGAGTCTATGTCAATATACATCTGAGTTCATTCTTCGTATTCAACATGGAATGAACAAATCGATAATTTGTTGGCTCGTGCACAAATTGTAACACCCTGTAAATTAATCGCAAGTTAATTAAAAAGAATTAAGAAATAATTATTAAAGTCCAAAAAAGGAATCTTTACAAACGTCGTACGAAACTTGCACCATTATGTTCATGGCGATTTTCTGATCAACTTTCGCTTTTAAGCTTTTATGATCAGAGTTCAAACGAAGAAGTTATTTACGCTTGAAGATTTCAGATTGGAAATAATTCAAAACCCAATTAAGAAAATAAATGTTAATAACTTAGCATTAAAGTAAACATTTAAATAAATGTTGATGTTGAAGTAAATGGCTGTGGTAAATCTAATTAAATCAACGTTGATAAGGAAATAAATAAAAATTTACGTGGGTAAAGGCAATAAATATTAATGTTTAACAATAAAGAAGGCAATAAATATTATCAGCTTAACGTCAAAGCAAGCGTTAAATATATATGTTAATTAACAACGTTAAATGTAATTAAGGAAACTTGGCAGGAAATAAATAAACGAACGCTATAACAAAATAGTATGCTAATGTGACTTAACCCACTGGTCGGCAGCGGTCGACCAGCTGGGATAGGTTGGTCGACTGGGATAGGTTGGCGGTAGTATGAACCTGGGCCTAACGGTTCAGATTTAATATAATTTACTATAACAAATAGAATTGATTTGAGCGTCTATAAATATAGGTTCAGCCCCTCATTTTTCTTCACATATTTTTTGAGTCAAGGAGCGGAATTTTATCATTTCTTTCTCTCAACAAATTCTAGGAAACATAGGAATCATAAAATAGCATTTTATGTATGCATGCATGCATGTGCACGCGCGTGCGTGGGATAACGTAAAATAATAGAGAAGAAGAATAGGGACGAATCGATTTTGCAGAGAAAAGGTAAAGTCTGAATCTACAACTTATAACTACGTTTAATTCAAATCTCTTCTCAGATATATAGTTCTAATAACTATATATGCACTTTTAATGCATAGTTTGGTAGAAGGAAAGAGAATCAAATAAGAAGAATTAATTTAGATCAAAGAGAATCAAATAAGAAGAATTGTTTTAGATTTGGAGATTTGGAGGCTAAGTGGTGAATGTGAAATTATTCTTTTTTATAATATTAGATTTATATCGTTGTGAACATGTTCCTTTTATGTCTAATTGTAAATTTTGATATTGCAGGTTTGAATATATACACAAAATAATCTAAGATACATGCATACATATTCTGTGAATTGTTAACTTTGATTTAATGTGTATATACGTAAATCTGGAGTATAAGGATGAAAGTAACCCTTAAAAGTTTTGAAAATAAGTCACTAATAAGATTGTAGATCAATTCCAAATTTTGTTAGTTGAAGGTTAATAGTTATTAGTACTCGAATTAAATATTGCTTCTAATCTGATTTGAGATTTAAGTTTATATTTTAGTTCATTGGATTGAAGAATGTTCCTTTATGAATTTTTTTAAATTATCCAACT
The DNA here is from genome assembly GCA_030765085.1 of Allium cepa. NCBI lineage: Eukaryota > Viridiplantae > Streptophyta > Magnoliopsida > Asparagales > Amaryllidaceae > Allium > Allium cepa. The sequence goes on along the minus strand of CM060937.1, from coordinate 280,614,611 downwards.
TTACAATTATATATGAAAGTGTGTTGTTTGAAATAACAAAGAATACACCTTAAAGAAAGAGATGTGCAAAATAAAGACGTTTTTCGTACCTTATACCATTTATTTCAATAAAAACAGAAAATGTTATTCCCTGTAATTCCAAACACAAACATAAATGTAATTCCAGACACAACATAAATCCTCTTTTAGATAATTTATGAGAAACTTCAATGTTGACATTACCTTTTGGGAAGAAATAGTTCTAATGCATTAAAATGTTGAAATCCTTAAAGGTAAAGTTAAAATGTTATAAATAGAAATAATAATAATTTCGTTGTCATTAAATATAGGCTAGAAAATAAATATAAGCGCTAAATATAAATAAGACAATGAATTAAATAATTAGAGAAGTTATTCTAATCTCATTAAAATAGACATGAATTGGAAAGTAGTAAATATATATAATTGTATTAATTAAAAATTAACCAGTAAAAGATATTTAATCTACTGAATTAGAAAGAAGCAGTAAATGACATCTAATTGTATTAATGAAATAAGAAGTGAATTCATGCAAAAGTAAATGAGCACTAATAATTGAACTTAAAAGACGTAATAGTTCTCCAGCTAAAATTATATAGCCTCAAGAATATGTTTATGTTTATGACGGGTGTGAATTATTAGATCTAGCCAATATTTAGATTTAAGTAGAAATGACGCAACCATTAGTAAGGGTTGGAATGCAAGGTCAATAATGTTACACAACAGAAGTCAGCCCTCCACAAGGGCTACCAGCAGTTGTATATACATTGTACCAACGTGAGGACATCTTCAACTATAGGACCTGTGCGGATATACGTTCGCATATTGGTGTGGGGAACATACCAAAGGGGTTCGCCTCGGGTTTGAAGTCTTAAATGTTCAACTAGGGTCTACCTCAATCGCAACATGGGTATTAAATAACCAGGTGTGAATTTCCTTGGTTTGCATTAGGCAATCGAAATTAGACAGTGGGCGAAAGCTAGGCGCGATGTCAGCAAGGTTGGTATCATATATTTGAGGAGTATGGCTGTGCACATAGGTCGAGAGTGTTATTGGCCCTAGGGCGGTCATAGAGACTTGGGTTACACTTAGAGCGGTCATAGAGACTTAGGTGACGCTTAGAGCGGTCATAGAGACTACATCTCTTACTAGTGTAGGTTCTTTATGGGATATGCAATTGCCTCATAGTTTGGTTGTCGTTAGGAAAGGCTGGCTAGATAACTCCTAGATAAGTCTTTAAGGAAAATTAGAATATGACCAAAAATCTGTAACGCCGTTATTAGGCACTAACGGGAGGTTCATCGGTGTACATGGAAAATTCAGCCTAGACACTATTGGTGGATGCCCGGCGCGGCGCAAAGTTACAGATACTAACAGAGAATGCATACTGGTCCATGGGGGACTGTGATACATGTGTTTATGTATATTGCTATTGTATAGCTCGAGTAGGTTAGGCATATCGTACGCGTATATAATTCTAAATGACCAAGCTTTAAATAATAAACATAACATGTAATATAAAACAATCGGCATAAACTAATATAATAGGAAAAGTATGTAATTACCTATCACCATAACATTGTTCTGACCCCATCCTCATTACAACACTGGTACAAGGATGAAACGGTGGAAGGACATATTTCCTTATGCATGCTTTGCATTGACAAGGGCACTAAATACTTCAAGATACTGGCCTTAGTCACTACGTATATGTTTTTATTTTATTTTATTATTTGGATGTGAATTCTTTTGGATAGCTCTCCGATAGAATTTTTTTATTACATGATACCAATACCAACGATCTGTATCTTAGTGAGATTGGGTATTGGTCTTAATGAAAATTCGAGTCCATTAAGGTGCAACATGTTACATTTGGTATCAGAGCGAGGTTAGTCGATTGCAGGAATTATGATACATTGAGTGAACGTATTTGTATTTTTACTATAATTATATATATATATGTATGTATGTATGTGTATGTATATAATATGTCAAACTCTACAAATTCCAACTATAGAAGTAGTTGAGACCATAGTCTGAAAATGTGGATAAGACAACTATGAGTTGGAACGATAAATAGATTTAAAATATATGTCTATCTCGATCACCCCATGAGAAATAGGTTAGTACAGAAGGACCTTAACTTAAGAAGAGTATGAGTGCAGCATATGGAAGGTCCCTGAAGATGGATGGTACTTGACATCCTTTTTGAGCCTAGATTGCCCTACGATTGTAGGTCCCCACAAGATTGGTGATTGATAATGAGTTAGATTTAGATAAATGAGAAGTAAATGATCTATGTCGCAGATATATGAAAGTAAGAATTGAGCTAGTTCCCGAAGGAAGGTGTATGGTAATCACTTCAAGGCAATAATCAGATTTTTAATATATTCTTAAAGAAGATAAGTCGGAAAATAAGTGAAAAAGAACAAAAGTCCAAAAGAAGGGACAAATAAAACCCACTCTAAATCCGACCCCATATGGAAAAAATTCAATAAAAGGTTTTGAATTTGCTTAAAAATATTTTAAATCATTTTCAATAGATTTATATAGAAGTAGAAAACTCTATTTTTGAAAAAGTAAGCAAATATTAATTTTTTTCTTCAAAAATTAAAATATCTTCTATTTAGAATTTATATTTAGACCAAAAATTTCAGTTAAAAAAGGAGTTTTAATGAAAGAGATATTTCCATTGAAATAAATAGAAATCAGAGCGTATGTATAGCTCGACGATTTTTACCTAATTTTATAAATTCAAAGTTTTAAATTTCTTTTAAGTTGTAGACAATAGGATATGGTACTGATTTTAAACGGGGTAAAGAGAATGAAAGGGTAATAACACTAGATAGTGAAGGTAGGAAGAATATTCCCATATAAGGAAAATATGAAGAAAAACAACCGAAATAGGTTTATACAAAAGAAAGAGCTATATAAGGAGAAACCATTTAATAAGATCAATTTAGTTAAATAAATTAAATAATAGCAACATTAGAAAATTTAAATAGAAACAATGTTAGGAATTGGTATTAAAATGATGTTAGTAATTTAATTAGAAAAATATAGAAAATTAAAGACAAAACAAAGGGAAATTTGTTACAGAATAAATAGAATGAATGCCATTAGAGAGAGAACGATTTTATTAAATTGAGAGATAGATCTTACAATACAATCAAGCTCCATATTTATAGACTACTTATGCAGTGCAGATTACAATAATGCCCTTTCTTATTTAGCATATTCATCCCTATTATTAGTGTATATTACAACACTCCCCCTTGAATATGCATATGTAAAGATGATAAGAGTAATTGCCTCATTAAAAACCTTGTTAAGAAAAACCCAGTGGGAAAAAATTATAAACAAGGAAAAGAGTACAACATGATTTCATCTTTAAGTAACATATATTTTATAATGTTACTACGAGGGTTGATTCTTCTGGATCAAGATAATGCCTCATTAAAACCTTACTAATAAAAACCCAGTGGGAAAAAATATTAGTGAAGGAAAAATAGTACATTATAGCGTATTTCATACGCTCCCCTTGGATTATAACGTATTATTCAATTAGTTTGTTGATGCAGCCGACGCATACCAATTTTGTGCACCATCTTCTGAAATGTTGATTTTGGAAGCGCCTTTGTAAATAAGTCCGCTGGATTTTCTTGGGATCGGATTTGTTTCACTTCAATCTTATTATCCTTTTGTAGCTCATGTGTGAAGAAAAATTTAGGAGAAATGTGTTTCGTCCTATCACCCTTAATGTAACCCGCTTGAATTTGAGCTACACAAGCTGCATTGTCTTCATAAATAATGATTGACCTTTCCGTTACTGATGGAAGTTGGCAGTTTTTTCGAATATGCTCAATCAGTGATCTTAGCCAAATACATTCTTTACTTGCTTCATGTAGTGCTAGTATTTCAGAGTGATTGGATGATGTTGCTACCAATGTTTGTTTTGTAGATCGCCATGAAATTGCTGCATTGCTGTTATTAAATACATATTCAGTTTGTGATCTTGCTTTATGTGGGTCAGAAAGATAACCTGCATCAGCATAGCCAACTAGATTTGGATTATTGTCTATGTTAGAGTAAAATAAACCAAAATTTGTCGTTCCACGAAGATATCTCATGATATGTTTTATACCATTCCAGTGTCTTTTTATTGGTTTTGAACTGTATCTTGTTAGAAGATTTACTGAAAATGCAATATCTGGTCTTGTGCATTGGGCCAAATATAATAATGCACCAATGACACTAAGATATGCCACTTTCGGGCCAAGCACATTCTCATCTTCTTCTTTTGGGCGGTAAGGGTCCTTTTTAATATCTAAAGATCTAACAACCATTGGCGTACTAAGTGGATATGCTTTATCCATTTGAAAACGCTTTAGAATTTTCTCAATGTAGCTTGATTGATGGATTAATATGCCATTAGTACTATGCTCAATCTGTAGACCGAGACAGTGCTTAGTTTTGCCAAGATCTTTAATTTCAAATTCCTTCTTTAAATAATTTATTGTTTCATCAATCTCTTCTGGAGTCCCAATCAAATTTATGTCATCAACATAAACTGCTAAGATAGCAAATCCCTTTACCGATTTCTTTATAAAGACACATGGACAAATGAGATTGTTTTCGTATCCTTCTTTTACCAAATATTTACTAAGACGGTTATACCACATCCTTCCAAATTGTTTCAATCCATATAGTGATCGCCTTAGTCTTAATGAGTACATTGACTTTGATTTTTCTTCAGGCAATTTATATCCATCTGGAATTTTCATGTATATGTTGGTATCTAATTCACCATAAAGATAAGCTGTCACAACATCCGTTAATCTTATATCGAGTTTTTCAGAAACTATAAGGCTTATCAAATATCAGAATGTTATGACATCCATGACAGGGGAGTAAGTTTCCTTAAAGTCAAAACCTGGTCTCTGCAGGAAACCTTGCGCGACAAGTCGTGCCTTGTACCTCACGACTTCATTTTTATCATTTCGTTTTCTAACGAATACCCATTTATAACCTACTGGTTTAACATTTTCTGGTGTTTTCTCTATTGGTCCAAATACACCATGTTTTTGAAGTGAATCTAGTTCCACTTGGATAGCATCTTTCCATTTTGGCCTATCGTGTCTTTTTCGACATTCATTTATGCTATTTGGTTCATTATCATCATTCTCATTATTCTCATTATGGTCATGACTTTCAATTATTTCAGTAGCTACTGCGAATGAGAATACATCATTAATTATTATTTTACTTCGATCCCATGTTTCTCCGTAGTTCGTATAAATTATTGAGATCTCATTATTATTAGGTACCATTTTATCGTTGGAATCTTCTTTTATCTCTTCTGGGATAACATTTCCTTCCGCGCTTCTAGGAGAATTGGGATTTTCATTTGAGTGATCTTTTTGATCATTTATAACCTCTTCAGGAGGTTCCTTAATTGATGATTTTTCATTAGACTTTCTTTTTCTAGGTGCCAAGTCTTTTGAACCAATTGGCCTTCCACGTTTTTGTCTTGCTTTAGATTCATTTGCTGCTATATTTTCTTTTGATCATTCAGGGACATCAATTTTTGCTGGTGCATTTGCTGCTGGAATGTGAGATTTAGTTATTTTTGCAGTGTCACTAAATGCATCCGCAGTTGATTTGAATTATTTTGAATATGCAAAATTCTTTACACCTCATATTGGCATTGTTTAGTACGTGGATCCAAATAAGACATAGATGGATTATTCCATGATATTTCACGCCGTTCTACTGGAACGGTCTTTTCTCCCCCTAACGGCGAGAAGATTGTCTCATCAAATTTACAGTCTGAAAATCTTGCAGTGAAGACATCACCTGTAAGAGGTTCAAGGTAACGAATTATCGATGGGAAATCAAATCCCAGATAAATTCCCAACCATCGTTGAGGACCCATTTTAGTACGAAGTGGGGGATTAATAGGTATATGCACAACACAACCAAATTTTCGTAAATGTGAAATATTTTTGGTTGAAATCCAGTTAAGAGCTGTGATGGTGAAAGCTGATGATAAGCTGTTGGTCTAATTTTAACCAATTTCGATGCATGCAAGATTGCATGCCCCCAAGCTGAAACAGGTAGTTCTGATTGCATAAGCAATGGCCTTGCAATAAGTTGCAAGCGCTTAATCAATGATTCTGCTAGACCATTTTGAGTATGAACATAAGCCACTGCATGTTCAATTTCAATCCCCAATGATAGACAATAATCATCAAATACTTGAGAAGTAAATTCTCCAGCATTATCTAGTCGAATCGATTTAATTTGATGATCAGGGAAGTGTGCTCTTAATTTTATTATTTGAGCAAGTAGCTTGGCAAATGCCAAATTTCTTGTAGAAAGTAAACAGACATGTGACCAACGAGTTGATGCATCAATCAATACCATAAAATATTTGAATGGTCCACATTCAGGGTGGATTGGGCCACATATATCACCTTGAATTTTTTGTAAAAATGTTGGAGATTCAGAAGTGATTTTACTATATGAAGGTCGAGTGATTAATTTTCCTTGTGCACATGGGGCACATAAATAATCACTTGGTTTGATAAATCATGTCCGTTTGAGTTTTTGGCAATTTTACGCATCATAGTTGATCCAGGATGACCCAAGTGATCATGCCAAAGAATCAATGTCTTTGTATTTGTGAGCTTCTGGCTCATGTTTATAGAGTGAGATTCAACTATGCCATTTTTTGTAAAATATAAACCAGTTGAAATTGTACCAAATTTTTCTAGGATAAGCTTCTGGCTTTCAATTCTAGAAATAACACAAAGATATTCTTTGTTGTTTTCATTTATAGTTTCAATATGGTATCCATTCATTCTTATATCTTTGAAACTCAGCAAATTTCTTTTAGAGTTGCTTGAGTATAATGCATTCTGAATAAAGATATGCGTACCATTTGGTAATATTATATGGGCTCTTCCGGACCCGTCAATTATATTAGCAGATCCAGCTATAGTGGAGACTTTAGCTGAGAAATTTTCAGATAGTTCAGAGAAAAACTTCTGGTTTTTCAAAATTGTATGAGTAGTTGCACTATCTAGTAAGCATATATCATCACCCAATGGCGTTCCATACCTTAAGAATTAAAGACAATGATTAGTCAATCATTAAAAATTTGTATGCATAAATAAATGTAATGTAAACAAACAAAGTAATATGATTAAAATAGGCTATTGATTAAAAACAACATCCACATTACACATTACTAGTACTGCAAAGGGAAATACAATTAAACGAACACAAACTTCAAACTGATTTATTGATGCAAGCTAATGAAATAAAACGAAAGTCACATAACAAACTTCATGACATTTCTAATTGATCAACTCGGTCATATCATTGATCATTGCACTTAGATTTTCATCATTAATGAAATTTCCATTGTCATCTTCGAAGAAATCATCTAACTTCAGGTTAGTGTTTTCAGGTAACTTTTCGGCATTATTTGCCTCAATATTCTTCGAGCGATGATATTCTTCAACTATTTTCTTTGATGATCTACATGTACGTGACCAGTAATCAGATCGTCCACATCTATAACAAACTTCCTCATAATGCCTTTTATTTTCTGAAGCTGAATCATTGTTCTTTATAGGCTCAATTTTCTTTTGTTGCTTTTTAAAGTTGGTGGTTTTGTTACCTATAAAACCACCATAACCACCTCTGCTAGAGTTATATCCACGACCATGTCCTCTACCTCGACCTCGACCCCTATCTCTTCTAGAGTGGGCAAAATTAGCATTAACTCCAGGTAATGCAGTTGAACCAGTTGGTCTTGAGGAATGATTTTTTATAAGCAATTCATTATTTTGTTCAGCAATTAGTAAGCATTCTATGAGTTCAGAATATTTTGTAAAATGATGCTCTCGATATTGCTGCTGCAGGAGTATATTCGAGGCATGAAATGTTGAGAAAGTATTTTCAAGCATTTGTGCGTCATCCACCTTTTCTCCACATAATTTCAGTTTAGAAGTGATTCTAAACATTGCAGAATTATATTCTCTTACGGACTTAGTCCTGAAACCTCAGGTTCAACCACTCTTGCCTAGTGTTGGAAGTATGACCGTCTTCTGGTGGTCATAACGCTCCTTCAGGGAGTTCCATAAGTGGAAAGGGTCTTTTTCAGTCAAATATTCTGTTTTTAGATCGTCATGGATATGACATCTTAAAAATATTAGAGCATTTGCCTTGTCCTGCTGGGATATAGTATTGCCATTTTTAATGGCATTTTCTAAGCATTGAGATTGCAAATGAATCTCAACATCCAGTATCCATGATATGTAGTTGTCTCCAGATATATCCAAAGCTTTGAATTCAAGCTTGGCGATGTTTGTCATTTTGTGAACTGTTTATAAAATAAATTGCATAAGGTGAACATATTCGCCACAACAACATTCACTATATGTTTGTTTCCAGCTAAAAAGAAGAAGAAAAATGAAAAATCTTCATTTATGGTATCAAACAACTATACCAAAAAAAAATTGTATCAACAAAATCAAACATTTGGATTTTGCAACTTTCGTGTATTTATCAAATAAGAAAGGAAAGTCAGCTTTTGCGTATATTCCATTCCAAACTTTTGAATTTTATTTGGAAATAGATCCGCAAAGGGAAAAATAATAATAATATTGAATTTAGAAGCCAAAAAATAAAAATAAGGGTGATACAAGAAAAGACATGAGAAATATAGAAGCGAACCCCAAACTAGCATGTGCTGATTTGATAGCTTTATCAAAAAAATATGATATTGACAATTACCTTTTTGGAGAGAGGAAAAGTAACGAGTTTATAAAGAAATGCAAGAACAATTTCTTTACCTGCTGTTTTAAACGAAATAAGAAATAGAATGTATGTAGATATATTCTAAAAGACTCGTCTGCACTAATATATATAATAGGATTTTGAATATAAATAGCCTTAGAATTGGAATGGTCAGAAGAGAAACAGTTAGAGTAATTAATACTTAATTACTTGCTGAGAAGTTGGAAAGTTTGAAGGTGAACAGGTTGAGGTCAATAATTAATTCGCATTCCTTCATGCTGATAACGTGTTACAGAATAAAGAGAATGAAGGCCATTAGAGAGAGAACAATTTTATTAAATTGAGAGATAGATCTTACAATACAATCAAGCTCCATATTTATAGACTACTTATGCAGTACAGATTACAATAATGTCCTTTCTTATTTAGCATATTCATCCCTATTATTAATATATATGACAACAAAATTGATATTTTCCATAACTGTGCGCATTGATTGCACATGTCTTTTAAAAGTCCCCTATATGCTATCAAAGCCTACGCTAAGGTTGAAAGTGGAGGTAGCGAGTAATAGGAAAATAATAGAGTGAAAGTTATCCTTGTTTACTCCAGTTTTTATTGTTTAAAGTTAGAAAAGGTGTTTTAGAAACCATTTAATAGTGCATCTTTGAAAATGTTGATATGCGAAGATTATGATCAATGACAATGTGCTTCAACAAACAAGGAAGAAATATATGCAACGCTAAAGGAAGATCGATGAAGACCAAACAAACATAAGTATGTTACTTTATATAGGTCTTAGTCTAGATTTATTGTTAAAATCTATCCTCAAGAGGCTTGCACGAATACTAGAAAACATTTTATAAACTTCATTTTTATTTAAGCTTTCACTGTGCATATTTTATAAGTTCAGTCGACTGAACAGGAATGGCCAGTTGACTGAAACTGGTACAAATATATAAATATGCACAGTTCCAGTCGACTAAATTTCCTGCACAGTCGACTGAATTTGTTCCCGAAAATTTTACTTCATATTTTCAGTTGACTGAATTCCCTGCTCAGTCGACTGAATTTGAACCTGCGAATTTTCTCTGAAAAGACACCTTCTTCGTCCCAAGAGTTGCAACCATTCTCCAATGGAAATGGAAGCATCTCTTGTTTGCAACCTTTGACAACAAATGTACCTCTTCTACAAGTATATATACATGATTCTAACATCATTCAAGTTACCGAATTCTCTTGCTTTAATCTTACTATTTCCTTGATCATATTCTCTAATATTCTAAAAGCAATCACCAATCTATTGCTTGAATCACTGTTTTGTTTATAACATTCTTTTGATTCATAGAAATTCACATTTCCTAAATCTTCACAAACACATTGCATACTCTCGAGGATAAGGTTGTAGGAATATTGTACTACATTAGACTCATTAATGTTGACAAGAACACAACAAGTCGAATATTGTATTTTAGTAATTGAGTTGGAGTCCTCTTCGGTAGTTGAGGCAAGAAATCCCGTTCGGTTGTTGGGTAAGTTGTAAACCTATTCCTTCGGGTGAAGTAAGGGTGTTAGTTAGTGAAATTCCTAAGTGAAGCTTAGGGACTGGACGTAGGACTAGAGGTCCGAACCAGTATAAAGTCTTGGTGTCTACTTTACTTATTATCGTTATTTATCTATATCATTCCACTATTCCATATTACACGATCCTACCGCATAGTCTCCTCTTTCAATTGGTATCAGAGCAAGGCCATCCTATAACCATAACACCGTTATTAGACCTATTGATAATATGGAAAATAACGCAAGTACAAGCACAACATCTGCCTATAGTTCTACATTTGCGGAAGGACAATCTACCCAAAGACCCCCCTATTCAATGGACTAAACTACAATTATTGGGCTACAAGGATGAGGATTTATATGCAAGCAACAAGTTTCGAAGCCTGTAATGCTACTCAGGCAGAGTTTGTTGTACCCACGACCTATTATCCTACATGGACACAAACTCAGAAGAATGAAGCTAATGCAAATGCCAAAGCTATGAATATGCTATTTTGCGCCCTGGATAGAAATGAATTCAACCGTGTTAGCATATGTACTACTGCATATCAGATATGTGAAACACTTAAAGTCATACATGAAGGTACAAACAAGGTTAAACAAATAAAGATATCCATGCTGAAGAATCAATTTCAAAACTTTAGAATGCGACAAAATGAATCCATCAATGACATGTACTCAAGATTTCAAGACATTCATCATGCTCTAATCGGACTAGGAGAAAGGTACACGGATTTTGACATTGTGTCTAAAGTTCTAAATTCACTCACTGATGAATGGGAGAGAAAAGTACTAGCGACCGAGGAAGCAAATGATCTATCTACAATGAAACCAGAGGAATTGATTAGAAATCTTATGTCGTATGAAGTTAATACGCAAGCTAAGAAAGTTCAAGCTCAAGAAAGAAAGAATGTTGCTTTTCATGCGGAAAAAGAAGAATCAGAATCTGAAGATGAGGATCTAGCATATATAGCCAAAAATTTCAAGAAATTCTTAAAGTATAGAAAAGGAAACAAAAACGGATTTAAAAAGAATTTCTTGAACAAACCTTCATCCTCAAATATAGAATGCTTCAACTGTCACAAGAAAAGACACATGCAAAAAGATTGTCAAGAACAAATGAAGGAAAATCAGAAAAGCTTCAACAGCAAAAACAAGAAGGAGAAATTCAAAAAGAAGGCATTTTCTGTAACATGGGACGATTCAGATTCATCTTCATCCGAAAATGATAGTGATAGCGACAATGAACAGGCAAATGTATGTTTCATGGCTCAAGATTCTGAGGTAAGTAATTTAACTTTTGATGATTTAATTGAAGTAAACACCGAACTTTTAAGCACAATAAAAATTCTTAAAAAGAAAATTAAGGAAATTCGTGAAAATCAAAACAAAGCCGAGTTTGAAAGAGATTTGTTAAATGATGAAAAGAAAATTCTTGAAGAAGAACTTGAAAAAGTTCAAGAATCTTATTCAAATTCGGAAACTCAATTATCACTTTTAAGTCAAGAAATTGAAACTCAAAAGAAAAAGAATGATGTATTTGTTTCTGAAAATCACGAGTTAAAAATTAAGATTAAACATGTTGAATTAGAAAATAATAGTCTTCAAGCTAAATTAGATGACATCACTAAAAATGTTTCTAACTTTAACAAAGGAAGAGAAAATTTATCTAAGATATAGGAAATTCTCAATCATCTTCAAACAAACAAGGTTTAGGTTATAAAAAGGAGTCAAAAATTCCTAATAAGAAAAATATAAAACTTAACAGGAATGTTGATTCAAAACAAAAAATATTACTAAAGAAACCTGTGAAAATAAAAGTAGAAACCTAGGTAGTTAAAATTTGGGTACCAAAGACTAACAATGTATTAATAAGAAATAAATATATTAAAACATTTATGGATAATGTTCATCATAATGAAAAACTATATCTATAAAAAGGATACTAAACCAAATTGGGTTTGGTTTCCTAAACTCTAACTTTTTAGGACCCTATTAAAAGGTGGGTACCAATAATTTCATATTTATTTTCAGGTCCCACTCAAAAAGAAGAAATGGATATTAGACAGTGGTTGTTCAAAACACATGACCGGAGACAAAGATATGCTTACAAACATCACATACTTTGATGGTGGTTCGGTTATGTTCGGAGACAATTCAAAAGGCTATATCATTGGCAAAAGAGATGTGAACAATTACGGTACATCAAATTTACCTTTTATAACAAATGTTTCATTAGTTGAAAATTTAAAACATAATCTACTTAGCATAAGTCAACTGTATGACAAATGTTTTAAAATAACTTTCTCGGATAATAAATGTAGTATTTTTGATCAAAACCAAAATCTTGTTTTTGAAGGAAATAGAGATAGAAATATTTATGTTCTAAATATGAATATTAATCATAATACAAGTATGTGTTTACTAGCCAAATATAATGATCCTTGGTTATGGCACAAAAGACTTTGTCATATAAATTTTAAAACTGTTAGAAAACTTTCTAAAAATGAATTAGTAAGAGGTTTACCCAAAATAAACTTTAAAATAAATAATCTTTGTGATGATTGTCAAAAAGGAAAATTAACGAAATCATCTTTCAAATCTAAGAAAAATATTTCTACTTTACAACCATTAGAATTACTACATATGGATTTATTTGGACCAACACAAGTTCAATCCATTAATCATAATCGATACGTATTTGTAATAGTTGATGATTTTTCAAGATATACATGGACTATTTTTATGAAAAATAAAAGTGACACTTTTGAGCATTTTAAAACATTTGTCAAAAGAATTCAAAACACTAAAGATTTGAAAATTAAAAATATTCGAAGCGATCATGGAGGCGAATTCGAAAATGAAGCTTTTGAAACTTTTTGTAAAAAGAAAGGAATAAATCATAATTTTTCATTTCCTAGAACTCCTCAACAAAATGGAGTTGTAGAAAGAAAGAATAGAACAATACAAGAATGCGCAAGAACATTATTAAATGGATGTTCTCTACCAAAACATTTTTGGGCAGAAGCCGTTGCTACTGCATGTTATGTATTAAATAGAATAACAATTAGACCATTAACTAAAAATACTTCTTATGAACTATTTAATAATAAAAAGCCAAATATATCTTATTTTAAAATATTTGGATCAAAATGTTTCATTTTAAATACAAAAGATCAACTAGGAAAATTCGATCCAAAAGCCGACGAAGGAATTTTCGTAAGATACTCAGAACGAAGTAAAACATATCGTGTATTTAATAAACGAACAAACATAATTAAAGAAACTTTGCATATATCTTTTGATGAAAATTTTAATAAAAATTTAAGTGTAAAAGATGATGAAGAATTGATAAATAAAGAAGAAACAAATCTTGAAAATAATAATAATGAACTAAGATCTCCTCCTAGAATATTACGAGATCATCCAACTCAAAATATAATAGGAGAAATAAATTCTCAAGTTAGGACTAGAAATCAACAAATTCTTGACACTCGTCTTAAAAAGGTAGGTTACAAGCTTGACAAAATCAAAGGATTCTTCAACAAGCTATGGGATGCAATCTCGTGCTCAAGCACCACTACTGCTTCGACATCTCGCGGCAAACGTCCGACACCTACGTTTACATGGACGACATCGGAAGAGCAAACAAGTAGCAGCGCAAGCGGAGCTAATTGTGGCCAAGAAGGAAGAGCATACTGACCACCAACAGGAGGACCCGTCACACGTGAACCAACAAGAGGAAGAGAAGGTTCATATGACTGGGATAAAGATGAGTAATTTTAGTATGGTTTGATGTTTATTTATAACTTTCTTATGGCTTGTATAATTAGCCATTTTGTGCTTGTTCGACGCAACATTTTTAACTTTTTTAAGTAATGGTTATGCAAATTTTCTATTCTCTATGCTTCAGTGATTGTTTTGATAAAATATTTCTACTGTTAGTTCTTCCTTTTTTTCGATGACAAAGGAGGAGAAAATCTATGGAACTAACTTTGTTTTGTAGGAAAAATAGTGCATACATTCAGGGGGAGAAAGTAAGTAAATACATCTCTAGAATAAATCAGTATTGTCATCAATCAAAAAGGGGGAGAATGTTAATACGCGAAGATTTTGATCAATGACAATGTGCTTAACAAACAAGGAAGAAATATATGCAACGCTAAAGGAAGATCGATGAAGACCAAACAAACATAAGTATGTTACTTTATATAGGTCTTAGTCTAGATTTATTGTTAAAATCTATCATCAAGAGGCTTGCACGAACACTAGAAAACATTTTATAAACTTCATTTTTATTTAAACTTTCACTGTGCATATTTTATAAGTTCAGTCGACTGAACATGAATGGCCAGTCGACTGAAACTGGTACAAATATATAAATATGCACAGTTTCAGTCGACTGAATTTCCTGCACAGTCGACTGAATTTGTTACCGAAAATTTTACTTCATATTTTCAGTTGACTGAATTCCCTGCTCAGTGGACTGAATTTGAACCTGCGAATTTTCTCTGAAAAGACACATTCTTCCTCCCAAGAGTTGCAACCATTCTCCAATGAAAATGTAAGCATCTCTTGTTTGCAACCTTTGACAACAAATGCACCTCTTCTACAAGTATATATACATGATTGTAACATCATTCAAGTTACCGAATTCTCTTGCTTTAATCTTACTATTTTCTTGATCATATTCTCTAATATTCTCAAAGCAATCACCAATCTATTGCTTGAATTACTGTTTTGTTTATAACATTCTTTTGATTCATAGCAATTCACATTTCCTAAATCTTCACAAACACATTGCATACTCTCACGGATAAGATTATAGGAATATTGTACTACATTAGACTCATTAGTGTTGACAAGAACACAACAAGTCGAATATTGTATTTTAGTAATTGAGTTGAAGTCCACTTCGGTAGTTGAGGCAAGAAATCCCGTTCGGTTGTTGGGTAAGTTGTAAACCTATTCCTCCAGGTGAAGTGAGGGTGTTAGTTAGTGAAATTCCTAAGTGAAGCTTAGGGACTGGACGTAGGTCTAGAGGTCCGAACCAGTATAAAGTCTTGGTGTCTACTTTACTTATTATCGTTATTTATCTATATCATTCCGCTATTCCATATTACACGATCCTACCGCATAGCTCCCTCTTTCAGAAAAAATAGTTTGAATTAAAAATCCCACTATTTAAGAAGCAAAATCTTTGTTGTAAAAAGATTTTAAAGGAAAAGTTGATTTGAATGACTATTCATGTAATAACAATAAAAAAACTCACTCTTACTATTTGAAAAGAGGGAAATAATTTTTTTTAAAATTAAATTGCTAGATTTTCCTTTTTAGACTTAATAAATAAACTTAATTCATAAATCCAAAATTATAGTTTTCAAAGTTAAGATACTTACAATTAAAGTTGGTTAAAATGAGAAGATTTTCGTAGACCTTTTGAAAACCAAGCAATTGTTGAATTTAATAAAAAGTTTCTAAGTTTATATTTTTAAAGTTAAAAGTTTTGGGTTAAGCACTTCATGAATGTGAAGTTTAATAATTTTATAAAAAGTGGTGAAAACCAAATCAAAATTTTGATATGGAGTAGATGTGGTTAACCGCTTAGGTAAGACAGAGCTAAAGATGAGGTTGTGAATAAAATAGCAATAACGAATCCCTATTAAATATATGGAAAATTGGTATGAGCTTAGGAATATTTTTTTAAATATGTGTGAAAGCCGTAAGAAGAACCATAAGAGAATGGGTAATAATGTCGGGGTACACTCCTACGAGTTCTAGGATATACCCGCATGAAAAATTAAAAATAAATAAAGCATATACCATTGAGAATACTATCAAAAGGTTTGGATTAAAAGAAAACAGTATATCTGGCTGTAATAACTGAAGTAATGAATGGACCTTTTTATTAGAAGCCAAAAAGGTAAGTTAAAATATGTGAATTATAATAGAATGACATGTTAAAAATGTCTATTTTATTTAAGTAAGAAGTGATAGGGTCATAACATCATTAATGTCAGTTGACGTTGTATGGCAGCTTCCAACAATTGTTTATTTTTGGTAAATTATGTTGTAAGCATTAGTTGTCTATGTAGTACAGAAATGCATACGATTACCATGTTGATTTTTTGGATTGACCGCTATATAGATTGGAAAACGCTATAAACAAGGAAATCTCATGTAGACATCCAATTAATACACAATAAGATCGAAAGTTTATAAAATAAATTAAGAAATTTATTAAATTAGCTAATAAAATTAAATAATGTTAAGTCCAAAAGTATTAGAATTCTTTTTAGGAAAATTAATTTTAGCAGGAAAATGATAGAGAATGGTTGTTGCGGAACCACGGGTAACTAATACTTATGCCTTAAAAGCTGAAATTTATAAATATAATTGTATGTTGTTTGTTGTTCTAAATTAAAAGGAGTTTTTGAAATTTAATATTAATTGCATAATAGGTTAGGATTAATCATAGGCGTTAGCCCATTAACTAAAACTTGATTGTGTTGGATGCGGCTTGATTTGTTTTGAAAAGTTAAAAGTATCCGCTTTTGAAATTTTGTTCAAAAATCTTTAATTTTTTTAATATAAAATGCTTTTGTAAAAGTTTGGAAAAATGAGATTTTATTTCAAAAAAATTCCAACTATTTCAAGAATTCAATTGAAAAGAGATTTTGAATGGAAATGAGAAATTTTTGATTTTTGAAATACTACAAGCTTAGTGGAAGAAAAATCGACGGGTTAGCAAATACGAATTTTACTATTCAGCGGAAATGACAATATGTAAAATATAGTTATGACAAGGGAAAAAGCTGCTTCAGCTTTGGAATTTATTTTTCCATACCTTATTGATAGAGGAATAAAACTTATTTTGAAATAACTATTTAAATTTAAAAATAAATTTTCTTATGCGTACTGTACTTGAAAAGTTGGAAAAGAATTAGGGGCATAAGAGAAGGTTTCAAGGTACAATGGAATGGATACATAAGAGAAGGATGAAAATATGAAATTCTCTAACTAAATTTCTTTTCTGGCTAAGAGTATAGATTTAGAAAAACTAGATTTTAGAAATTTCGAATGTTAGAAATTGTGTAAGGTATCAGATGGAGGAATTAGATGCAAAATTGGTTGAACCATACTTCTATTCGTAGAGATGTGGAAAAATATTGTGTGAAAAAGAATTTTTGAAAACTTGCATATATATAGAATTTCCAGTATATCTATAGGTTGTTTGCACCATTTTTTCAAATTATTTTAAAAAGACGCATTCATAGAGTCGATTTAGTATTATTGAGCTACATATCATATGTATTGTGATACACTGTGTACCTGTGCACGATTAGCTGCAAAATTGGTTGCACACTAATTGTTTGCATAGTTTAGAATGGTTGCTTCTATGTTATATGATTCACTGCTTGAGGAATGTCGAGGATGAAATTCTTTTAAGGAGGTAAGAATGTAACGTGCCGTAAATTAAACGGTAGTTAATTAAAAGAATTAATAAATAATTATTAAAGTCCACAAATGGAATATTCACAAAACGTGCAGTATTGTGTTCGAAGAATTGGACTACGAAACTTGCACTATTGTTTTCGAAGCGATTTTTTGATCAATTTTCATATATAAGGTTTTATGATGAGTTCAAACGCAGAAGTTATTAACGTTTGAAGGTTTCGAATCGAAAATTATTTCAAAACCAATTAAGGAAATAAATATGAACAACTTAGCATTAAAGTAAACATTTAAATTTAAATGTTAACGTTGAAGTAAGTGGTTGTGGTGAATCTAATTAAATCAACGCCGAAAAGGAAATAAACAAAAATTTACGTAGGTAAAGAAAATAAATATTCACGTCTCAAATTAAAGAAGGCAAAAAATATTACCAGCTTAATGTCAAAGCAACCGTTAAATAAAAATGTTAATTAATATCGTTGAGTCAAATTAAATGCCATTATGGAAGCATTAAAGGAAATAAATAAGCGAACACTGTAACAAAATAGCATGCTAACGTGACTAACCCAACAGTCGACAGCCAACATCCACCAGTCGACCGCTGATGTCGAACCGGTCAATAGGTTGGGACAGACCGGTGGTGGTATGAATCTAGGCCTAACTGTCCGGATTTAATATAATTTAATATAACGAACTGAATTGATTTGAGTGTCTACAAATATAGGCCTAACCCCTCACTTTTCTTCTCATATTTTCTGAGTCAAAGGAGCGAAACTTTACCATTTTCTTTTCTTCACAAATTCTAAGAAAATATAAATTATAAAATAGCGTTATATGTGTGTGTGTGAGTGAGTGGAGTATAGCAGAAAATAGAAGAGAATAAGATTAGAGACGAATGCATTCTGCAAAAAAATGTAAATTCTAAATCTAAAACTTGTAACTACGTTCAATTGAAATCTCTTCTCAGATCTGTAACTATAACAAATATATATATATGCCCTTTTAATACATATTTTGGTAGAAGAAAAGGAAGTCAAATAAGAAGAATGAATTTAGATCTAGAGATTTGAAGGATAAAAAGTGAGTGGAAAATTATATATAATTTTTTTGTATAATGTTAGATTTATATCGTTGTGATTTATGCCTGATTGTAAATTTAGGAACTGTAGGCTTATACATAATAAAAAGAACCTAAGATCCTTGCATACATATTCTATGAATTGTTAACTTTGATTTTATGTATATATATTTAAATCTGGAGTGTAAAGATGAAAGTATTTCCCTAAATGTTTTGAACATAAGTCACTAATAAGATCGTATGTTAATTCCAAATTTTGTTAGTTGAAGGTTAATAGTTATTAAACTCGAATTAAATATTGTTTATAATCTGAATCGAGGTTTAAGTTTATATTTTAGTTCATTGGAACGAAGAATGTTCTTTTATGAATTTTCATAAATTATCTAACTTTACAATTATATATAAAAGTGTGATTGTTTGAAATAACAAGGAATATACCTAAAAGAAAGGGATGTGTAAAATAAGGATGTTTTCGGTATTTTGTACCGTTTATTTCAACAAAAACAGAAAAGGTCATTCTCTGTAATTTCAAACACAACATAAAACCTCTTTTAGATAATTAATAGGAAACTACTGTGTTAACATTTCCACTAGGGAAGATATAGTTCTACTGCATTAAAATGTAGAAACCTTAAAGGTAAAATTAAAATATTATAAATAAAAATAAAAATATTTCGTTATCATTAAATATAGGCTATAAAATAAATAATAAGCGCTAAACATGAATAAGACAATGATTTAAAGAATTAGAGAAGTTATTTAATCTCATTAAATAACTTGAATTGAAAGTAGTAGACATACATAATTGTATTAATTAAAAATGAAGCAGTAAAAGATATTTAATCTATTGAATTACAAAGTAGAAGTAAATGACATTTAATTGTATTAATGAAATAAGAAGTGACTTCATGCAATAGTAAATGAACACTAATAATTAAACTTGAGAGGCGTAATAATTCTCCAGCTAAAATTATATAGCCTTAAGAATAAGTCTATGATGGGTGTGAATTATTAGATCTAGTCAATATTTAGATTAAGTATAAACGACGCAGTCACTAGTAAGGGTTGGAATGCAAGGTCAATAACGTTACACAACATAAGTCTTCCCTCCACAAGGGACTACCAACAGCTGTGTATAAATTGTACTAACGTGGGGCTTCTCCAACTGTAGGTGCCATGGGGATATACGTTTACGTAGAGTGTAAGGAATATACCAAAGGGAGTTCGGCTACGGTTTGGAGTCTTAAGTGACCAATTAAAGTCTACTTAAATCCCAACATGGGGTACTAAATTGCCAAGCGGGCCTTTTTTATTTGCATTATGCAATCTAAGTAAGACGGTGCACGATAGTTTGGCTCTCTATCAGCAAGATTGGTATCATATATTTGAGGAGTATGGCTGTACACATAGGTCGAGAGCGACGTCGGTCCTAAAGATGTCAAAGAGACTTGGGTTACTACTAGGGATGTACTACACCTCATACTAGTGTATGTTTCGTATGAAAAATGCAATTGCCTTAAAGTTTTATGTTAGCTTGTTTGTCATGAACTAGATAACGTAGATAAGTCTTTAAGGAAAATTAGGATATGGCAAAATAGTTTTAATGTCGTTATTAGGCACTAACGAGAGGTTCTCAGTGTACACAGATAATTCACCCTAGACACTGTTGATGGATGTCCGGTGCGGTGCAGAGTTACAAATACTAGCAGGGAATGTATCTTGTTCCATGGGGGACAGTGTTACGCGCGTATATATATCTATTGTATACCTTGAGTATATTGGGCATATCGTACATACATAATTCAAAATGACTAAGACTTTAATAATGGACATAACATATAACGAAAAATAATTGTCATAACTAGTGTTATGGGAAAACTGTGTAATTTACCAATCACCAAAATGTTGCTCTGACCCCTCCTCATTATAAACCACATGATAGATTTAGAAGGGCGGATACTGGTACAAAGTTGAAATGGTGGAAGAATAGATTTTCTTATGCATACTCCATGCTTACAAGGGCATTAGATACCTAAGGTATTGGCCTTATTCAGTACATACATGTTTGATTACATCTCATTATTCCACTATGAGTTTGATGGCTCTCTGATGAACTTTTTCTTACTACAGGATACCAACGTCAAAGAACCGTACCTTATTGCACTTGGATTTTCGATTTAATGAAAATTCGTTTACATTAAGGCATGTGTTACACAAACGTTACCGCAAGCTTTCTCTTCGGATAATCATTTAGAGGCGATCAAATTCTGAGACGCTATTCAACTATTTCTTTAAACACATTGGAATTTGGATCATCATCCCTCAGAGTAGAACATCTCCTTACTTTTGTCAAGATGATAAAGCCACATCAAATGTCCGATGAGGAATAGCGATGATGTGACTATGAAACAGCTCATTCACTATCCCATTAAGAATACTAGAGTATAGTTGGGCGTCGAAGTGGTGTTGGATCAATGTTGTAAACACACTTGCATTTCTTCATTGTACCATTGTACATCTCGTCCAACCATCTAAATTTATGGGTAGCATGGTTTTTGAAGTGGTGAAATTATGAAGCATTGGTCTATCACATTCTTCATCTCCTTGAACACGATTTTGTAAAAAAATTATGAAGGTAGCATTCTCCCTGTATTCCAGTTCAGGTCGAATTTCTGGTGGAGGAGGTTGACATTCTGAAATTAAAAAAATTCAAAAAATGTTAAAAGTATAAGTTTTAAATAATTGTGGAATAAAAATAGTTATAAAAAATTACCTTGACTAGTTATAAAAAATATATGCTAATAGTTGGGTTTTTTTGGTTTTGGGATGATGAAGAAAGAGAATAGGAGTATGCATTTATATACGTGGAAACAGCCATTCGTATTGAACTATTAGCGGACGCATCAAGTCCTAATAGTCCAATACGAAACACTTTAACTGAATGGTGTTTTTGTCTTTGTTGGCATTGAAAATTTCAATTGACTATATAAAGTCTACGAGCCAAAAATTGATCATTTGCTACATTGGAGATCATTGTATAGATCTACTAAGCTCCCTATGGACATATAGACACATTTATATCGCATAGTTCGTGAAGACGAGACACTAAGTGCATAGAAATTTATAAAGATCCTCGGTAATCCAACGGTGATAACAATTAGTTTTTTCATGATAGATTTCCCTTCACTAAATAAAGTAGTTTGTCATATCCAATGTGTGATAAAATTGTTTCATGCTCCACATGAGCCTAAGAGCACTCTTAACCAGTTGAGTCCCCACATGTCAATTCAACCATGTAAACCCATAGCCCCCTTGAACATCCCCCTACCAAAAGAAAATACACACGATGATGCACAATAAAAACTGCCTTTAACTAGCCTTCATTTAGCTGGTTAAAGAGGATTACGTGGGTTGCAAACCCCCTCCCCCCACACGGTTGCAATTCACATGTATATGAACATCTAATTCACGTCATCCACTTAGCCGACCTTTATAAGACCGACCAAATGGAAGAACATATACCTGACTATCCAAAGGTCGGGCGTTTGTTCCTCCTTTTCACCACATCTAAGCTTATATTAACTTCTCCTCTCTTTTACTTTCCACCCATTTTCTCAACAACAAAAAATGAGAAGAGTGTTAAATCATATTCAAGGTAGTGGCACCGAAAGGTCGGTTTCGAGTAATGAAGAAGATATAATTGACAAAGACATCGATGTCTCTAGTACCGGTAGAGGAAGTCAAAAATCTCAATATTTTGGAAATACCGTATCTAGGTGAAGAGGCTTGGCTAGATATACATGAGATTCAGTTCTTGATCAGCATATTAATCAAAATTTTGGAACAATGAAGTACATGTAAGCACATAGGTTGATGATTCTGTAAGATATTTACTTTTGAATTGTATATTCAGTTAAATAAAATTATAGATTGTCAATTTAAGATATAAATTATTTAAATTTAGGCTCATTATGGTCGCATCCATAGGTCTTAGCCTAATGTCATCCGCTTTTACGAACCACATGAGAAGTTAACGCCGACAATATTATTAACAATTTTCTATGAGAAATTAGATTTGGAGATTTTTTATGTACGTCTTTACTTACCCACTCTATATTTTTTTATAGTTGTTTACTATAAGTATAAATTCATTAGGTTACTAAAATCTATTGAATTCGGATGTTCAATTGTATGGTGGTTTAGCTGCATGTTGATGGAAGACCACTTACACTTTTCACTTCAATTTTAGTTAGGTTTAATCTTGTTAGATTTTTCTATGCTTATGGTATTTCCATTGATCGAGGAGAGACCTTACCATACGATGAGCAGTATCAACACTTTGAAAAATTTAGCTAGAGTACTTCAAAATCTTTGTAGAATACAATAGCCTATGATTTTTGTTTGATGATAATAGACATATATTCGTTTAAATGTATTTGTTATTGTACTATTTTATTTTCTATATAATTAAATAAATATTTGTTTAATAAAATAAATAACTCGGAATTCATATTCAAACAAATATTTTATTCAAACAAATATTTTATTACGAATTCAAATAGTACAAATTTGACCTCACACTAGATTTACGCATTTTTAGTTACAACACAATTCTTACTTTACAATTTCACCTTGCTACATATTCACTCATCACTCGTATCTGGTCTTCAACTCTGTTCTAGCCTCTGAATTATCTGCAAAATAAACACTGACGCTGTAAAATTGAAATAGAAATATTTTGCAGTACAAAATGAAGTGTGTGTTTGAAAATATTGTTTGCCTCAGTTATTTGGGTTGTTCGTCATTATTTTCTTTCAATTAATCATACACGAACAACTTATGACATGCACAATGTATCACTGTGCATACCACAAGGTCGTGCACATCGATATACACTTGCATGTTAAAATTGCAGGGACAGGTGAGCACAAGGTCAAACTCAAACCGAGACTGGATTCAACTCAGGCGCATGCAAACAAAATTCAGTTCAGAAAGTACAAAAGACATGTACAAAGGATCAAGGCAGTTCTCTAATCAATGTACACATGAAGTCTCGATCAAAAGAAAAAAATACGCTCAGGTCCAACAAATATGACAACTGATTCAATCACATGTACAAAGGATATAACAAATGGAACAAGACCCACAGACCAGATTTAATAACATGGAGCAACAAAATCTGAATGTAGTACATATGAACAAAGCGAGGAGACAACTACTCAACATAGCATGCATACACACATGAAGACTCAACATAAGGACTCCAGAGACATCATGGTGACACTCGAACCAGACTGTAACAGCCCGCAAATCCGTACCCCTTGAGTTAACACTATTCTACAACAATCAACTCAAGTTGTACAGAAATACGAACCATTTGGGTTTAAAGAAGAAGAGGTAGAAGAAGAAAATAGAAAACAACAACAGAATCTAACCATCGCAGCGGAATAAAATATAATAGAAAATAAATGATCTTTACTCAAAAATCAAATATCTCTGTTTATATATTACATCATCAGAGTACATCAATCACAGCTCAACATCAATATCATACAAATGGATACACAACAACTCAACACAGCGGAAATATATATATAAACAAGTACGAGAGTACGTATCGTCATCTTGCTGAGCTCTACAACATCATATCATGTATTCTATAATACTCGGTCTGACCCGAGCATTACAATTAAATAACACCCGAGTCAGTCTGGAATACCAGCGTGAGAAAATCACACCATATTGATTATTAAAGTTACAAAAATTCTTTTGAAAATAAAAGCATCTTGTAAGACCACGCCGCAAATAAACATGTTGGATTTTTACCTTATGATAGCTAAAACATTTTTATTAAAATCCTTTGATATTATAGTGTCTATAGAAAGTAAAATAGAATCTAGCTGAAATGCTTGCATCTCACGTTTCAGCAATAGTTGGGCATAATCAAAACCGTACGGGCGCGTAGGGAAAATGGATTCCAACTAATGCCTAGGCACTGGCGTACCACCTGTCATAGTACCTAGTCTAGATCAACTTACCGAGGAGCCACCCTAACTCCCCTGCAACACAAGACCGGAACCATCCCTTACTGGACAGTCCCGAGCAAGATCACCCCACGGTTGGGATCAGCAACTGCCCACTAAGCCAAAATAAAAAGGGACATCTAGACAGGGATGACCTTACCCTCCAGTGGGAGCTACCCACGAAGCCTTGCTGCATAACCCCTGATTTTCAGCCATTCCCATTTGATGAGGCTTGAGGCTAAGCTTTTCCTTTTTAGAATATATCCCTTAGAATGCCCATCATCCACCTGACGATGTTTCGCAAGCATTCATCCATACAAGTCTGTCCCGGGTTCGAACGGAACCGAAGGCACTATTCCTACTACATCCATTTTGGAAATATCCTCAGGATTAGTAGCGACTAGCCCTTGCACTTCACTACTCCATCTTCGAATCCAAAATCGTTTTTCACGAAAATGTACAAACCGGATCGAAGTGGTTTTCGAGAAATTAATCTCGATCTCGGTCTCTTCGAAACGATCAACGCATTTGGCCAATATTGATAGTCAGTTATTTAACTATCAATTAATATTCACAAACAACCATCAGCCAATAAATAATTTTCCAAATTATTTATTTATCTCAAAATATCTTAACAAGATATATTTTCACTTTTAAACCCCTTTGAAAACAGTTTTCAAACTATCTTCCTTTCTCAGAATAAATTCCAAATATTTCTATTTCCATTGGAATCACCAAGCACAAGATTTTAGAATTTTAAAATAATTTCAAAACACTTTAATTGTAAAGTATGTTTAATATTTAATTTAGAAAATTTTATTTTAGTACTTAATTAAAAATAATACTTTAGAAACAAATTAAAATAAGTTTACTTTATAAATATAATTAGATTTTCTTCTTTAAACAAAATACTAAATCATTCTTAAAATAATTATTACGATAATAGATTAACAAATTACTTACTTTAGAATTTATTTTATAATAATTAAATTAAAACTACTTCAATAATTGATTAAAAATATATACTACATGAATATTTGAAAATACGGTTACTTTATAAATATAAACTAGGTTTTCACCTTTAAGACAGAATTACTAAGTCCCTCTTTATAAATTATTACTACGGTAATAGATTTGAATAAATATTTACTTTAGAATTTAAACATTTAGAAATAATAAATTTCCAAGAAAATACTTTGTAAAACAATATTAAAACCTTTATTTTATTTAAAAGCTTACATTGAAAATGTACTTGGCTATCCAGAGAAATATACTTCTCTTCACAACCTTTAAAAATAAATCACTATTTACTTTTAAACAATTTTTCCCATTCCTTTAATAAATTCCCACCTTGAATTTATTCTTCCAAATATCCAATTTCAAACACTTAAATCAATTTCCAAATTGATTTTCAATTTACTTCATTTATTCCAAAATCCTTTAATTTCAGATTTTATTCCTTAACTATGATTTAAAATACTTTTAATTGAAATACCAATTTAGATTTCTCAATTTACTTCTTATTCCTTTAATTAATTTAAAACTTTAAGTTTTAAAATAATTCTTTATTCATTTAAATTAATATCACATAATATTACAATTTATTAATTACTGTTTATTCAAACCCTTTTTCTTTTCATACTCGAAGTTATTTATTAGTATTTAACATACTTGCATTTCTTTTCCAATTCATTCTTAATTTATTAAATTTTCTAAGATTACTTCGTTTACAACTTTACTTCCTTTTATTTTCTTTCCAAAATCAAATTTATATATTTTCGGTAATTAATTATACCCAAATATACCCAATCAAATCATAATATTCAATATTCCAATATATTCATCATAGAATATCAAGTAATCACAACAGAGAATATTAAATAATAAATGTTGAGGGGTCCAGTTGGATCCCTCCAACCTGTTTTCCCTGCATCCACAGATGTTAGCACAATAATATGCCAATTCCAGAATATGCCATACTATAGCACATCAATCAATTTCACCCATTCAAACAATTATTTAAATTCAATCATTTAAATTTAAATTTAAATTTAAACTGAGTGAGATTAACTCACATTTGCTTCTTGCTTTGCAATCCGACCCAACCCGGCTTGCTTCTATCATATTTTGACCTTGTACAATCATTATATAGTTTATTAATATTTGAACCTATCGAAATCAATTTCCATAAAATTTCATTAACTAAATTTTTTATTTTGAATCAATAGATTTTCCTTTCCAATTCTTTATATAAACTCTACAGCATTTAAAATTCCTACGTATATTCTTTTCTCTGTTTTCCTAACTTACTTATATATATATATATATATATATATATATATTACCAATCCTATCCTGGAAAATGAATTATGCAAAAGAAACTGCATAGTAGCTTAATACCTCACTATAGAAATAAATTTCTGTTTTAAATAAAAATTTATTTTCTCTGCCTTAAATATGAATTCATACATATATATTCTAAAATTTACAGAAAAGAGAGAATCCGTACCCAGACCCAGACCAACACTTCCAGAACACCACCACAAACCAACCCCTCATCCACCCCTTTGATCACACGGCAACACGAAGCCGCTGACTTCGCGTATTCACCGGTGCCGTTCAACCAAACCTCGAGTCCAGCAAAGCAAATCCTTTCATCACATGAGAAGCCACTCATCGCCAGAGACGAACCCACCCAAACCATCAGCCAAGATGTCGAGCTCCTTCCTCCTTCTCGCCTCACGACAGGCCCTAAGATCGCGAAACCCCAAAAGGAAAACTCGATCCTTCCACCATAAGAACCCGTCGCGACCCACGCGAATTTCCCTCTACGCGGCCTCGGCTCTTCGATTTGGTCAGAGGGTTAGAAAATAGAAGTCGCGATTTTAATGGTCTTTGCGATTGAAAAAAATGAGAAGTGGAAATTCGATTTCGGTGTTAACTATGTGGGCAAAAAGAAAGAAGCCTGTGTTTGTAAAAGGGAAAGTAAGTGGCTTCGGCTAGAAGATGGGTTATATTTTTTTTTATATTAGTCAATGAAATGAAAACGTGGTTTCTGAAATTCCAAGGTGAAAAGTGGCATGAAAGAGTGGGTGTACAGTGATTCGAAATGAAAGAATGCAGCTGATATGAGGATACAGGTCAATCAAAATTAGGTTATATTTAAATTAAGTTTTTCGATTAAACTTTCAACGCGTTTACCTATCGTACGATCACGCAATAATGCCAAACGCTACAAAATTTGAAATCCGATAATAATACACTATTACGGATCCAATGGAACTGGTTTCGTCGATTTCTGAGACTGTGCCTCGGAAGGCTATTTTTAAATATCAACTTAAACGATATATTCTCAAAACTGAACAAATCAGTGTTAAATTCAAATTTAAAACTTTCATCATCCTCGGCACTATCAATATAAATTTTATAAGCTTACAAATAATTTTTAGCAGGCTTAAAACTTCAGATTCAACATTTTTACTCAATGTCAAATTATTTAATTCAATAACTTAATTATCAAATAAATAGTGAGATTTGAATTCAAGTTAAAATTAACTTTTAAATATTTAAAATCAATTCAATATTCCGATTTTAAATTGCTTAAAAATTCCGGACCGTCACATTCCTCCTTCCTTAAAAGAATTTCGTCCCCGAAATTACTAATTAGGAAGAATGGTCCAATACCCGTTTATTATTTCCCTAAAACTAAACAGTTTCTAACAATTCAACATCTTACCAACTATCTTTTATAAAAGACTCATTATTATTCTTATTAACTTTCCAAACTTTTCCAAAACCTTCTATAGTTTTCAGATAACTTACTTGTTCAACTATTCAAATTATAATTCAAGATCAAGTTTAAAATTTTCAAAATTTCTCAAAAATTTTCTAACTCTCTAAATTTCTGAAAATTTTTGCCAGCGTCTCCTTTGTGCGGCTAGCTCGGTACAACCACAAAATGGCTCTACGACCCCCAAATCTCAAAAAGAAAACAAAAGGCCAAGTGGCTCGATCCAAAACCCAATCAAATTTCAGAAAGAAACTTAAACACATACCTTTTTGTCGAGCATTTCAAATTTATCTTCTGAAATCAAAATCAATTCTCTTCTCCCTTTATTTTACCTGCATACCCTGCTTAGCACTAATATCCATTCACAACATTCCAAAAACATTTTATCAACTTTCTTACAAAATGTCAATATCTATCCATTCCAATTTTATCTTAGATTATATTTGTAGTATCAATCTTTCATTTAAGAATTCACCATTCCTTCTTAAGTTAGTATAAGCATGAAATATGTTCCTTATATTTATTTTCATCTCCCACTTTAGTTTATATCTATTTCTATTCAAATCAATTCTTTCATTTCCATATGAATTCAATTTAATTTCAACTCTGAACATTAAATTTTATTTTTCATTTATAACTAATTCATATCATTACTTTAAATTAGTTTCATTTACAAATTTATTTTAATTTTCAGTTGGAATACGTTTGTCGTTTAACAAAAATTTTCAAAAATTTTCTAACTCCCAAATTTTCTGAATTTTTTTGGCAGAGTCTCCTTTGCGCGAAGGAGCTTTTGCAATTTGACAAAAGATATAAGTATATATACATCGACCCACCCGGTCGAAAAAACCAAAAACAGTTCATATTCCCTATTTTTTTATTGCGTAGGCGTACCTTATTTATCATTTTTAATCAAACAGCTTATTTATTTAGCAGTTAGCGTGCCCAAAATCCAGCAACACGGCTTCCCGGTACCTGTACTTACTCAATTTAAACATATAAGTGCCAAATATATGAAGTTTAACAATATTTCACCTATTTGCAATAGTTAAACACATGAATTCTAAAAGAAATGTACACTAAAAACTTTCCCTAAGCAATTTATATAGTTTCCATACTAATTCAACTATTTCAATTAAGTTATAAACCATTTTCATCCAATTGAATGGTTTTCAATCCATTCGTATACAACTTCATCACTTTGAATGGTTTAAAACTCAATCGCTTACATTTAATTTATTTTTAAGCAAAACGAACTCATATTTAATTCAATTGCTCTCAAAATCAATTTATTTTACTCCATCAATTCATAGAATTTTAATTACTTCCATTTACATCCAATGACAATTTATTCTTTGCAATTTGACGAGATCTATGTGAATAAATAAGTATTTATATTTTATAACCAATTTAAATGGATTTCAACTCAATTTATACTTAATTCTATTTCATTTTTAAAATTTATTCACAATTCATATATTCTCATTTTCATTGCATTTCAGATTTGAATACATTCACTTGTATTTCATTTTATTAACCAAACTAGTTTCATTCAAAACCATTAACAATTTAGGTTCATCTTCATTACCAATTAAATTTCCTTTTTATTTTAATTCATCCACAACCATTTATTTAGCTCGACACATTTCATTTCAATTTTATTCACAATCTATTCATTTGTGATTTATTTCTTATCCGCATTCATTTAATACCATTCTATTAACTTGAAAACATTCTATTGTTCATATTGTCTCCAAGTTATTTCAATTCTTTAACATTTTAAATGGTTTACAATTATTTAATTAAGAATTCCCTTCCATTTATTTATTCAATATAATTAGTTTATCCACTCAATCCATTTTGAATTTTCATTTCCTTAAATATTATTTACAACCCACCAAATTCTATTTCGATCCAAATGTATTTTTACTTGATTCAAATTCAATCCAATATCTTTAAACTTGGTTTTAAGTTGAATTCAATTCAACTCTCCCCTTATATTCAGCTTAAGTCAATTTATTTTTATTTACTCAAATTTTATACGTAAGCTCATTTTCATTTCACAAATAAATATTTTTCTCTTTTATTCAACTTGTATCTATCACAATTAAATCTCATTTTAAATCTACAATTTCCTTTGGTTAGTTATTATAAAATTTAACTTTCATACTCAACTCATTCAATTGATTACATGGCCATCTCCAATTTATTTCCACTTATTTGGATTTTATTTGCACATTCAAACCATTGCTACTTTAATCCATTTACATTTTTATTCGATACACTTCAATTATATTTAATTTGTTAACACTTCAAGTTAAATTTTAATTTAAAACTCAAGTTCTGAATCCACTATCCATTTCCAATTTACCACCCAATTTCATGAGCTCACAATTCAATTTCATTTACTTCACTAATAATCCAGGTCGAATTTTGATTTATAACTTGAGTTTTATTTTCAAGCTTCATCATAAACTCACAATTCAGATTTTATTTAACTACATTGGGTTCTCATTACATATTTCATTATCTAATTTATTAACAAATTAGTTCTTCCTTATTTATATTTCAATACTCGATTTTTAATCTCAAAATCTCTTCATTTAATTTTCTTAAGTTCGAATTTATTATATAATTCAAGTTGGATTCCATTTTGTTTTTTTTCAATTCATCAAAAATATATTTATTTTGGGTTTTCTATCCCACTTTTCAATTTTATAACAACCACTTTCATTCTAGGCTTGAATGTATACATCTTTTGTTTTTAATTCGAGTTTTACACTTATTTATAATCCAAGCATATTTTATTCTATGGATTTTTAATTCCGATTCTTTTGTACGTTATTCTATTTATTTACTTCAATCCAATCCTTAACCAATTTATTTTCCATTTATTCAGGTAAGAATCTAATTCCATTCAATAACTCAATTGAATTTTTATTCCAATTCAATTTTATTTTAAACTCAGATTTATAATTCGATTTCAACTTAATTCGAAAAACAACTGGATATTATTTTTCAGCCTATTAATTAATTTCAATCCAGTTAAATTTTATTCCCCAATCCAAGTTAATTTCATTTTTTTTAACTTCTCACTTTAAATTTAAATTCTCAACATTCAAAGCTTATATTCCTTTCCCGATTTAAAAATCATCTTAATTTATAAGCTTACAACCTATCTTATCAGGATTTTCAAACACCCGACTTTTGGTTTCAAATCATTTTGAAATCTCCAACATCTCAAAATCACGCTTCTCAAAAATTTTAAACCAATCCTGGTTTTTTTATTTCTAACAAATTTCCTTTGAAATTTCAAAAATAAACAGGTTTTCCCTGAACAAATCAATTTGGCAGCAATCTGTCACTTAGAAACTCGAAAATGAACATCGATGATGTTGCAGTCATCACCGAAGTTATTTTCCCACGACTGAAGTGAATTTAATGCTATATCCTTTCCCAAAATTTATTTGAAACAATTTCCTTTCAGAAATACCCCAAAAACAACAATGCTTCTATTTATCTTCAAAATACTCCCAAAATCTCCGGGGCTTTAAAGTTTTAAATTCTATTTTAATTCAAATTTTAACTATAATGCATTTGTATAGTTTATGCTTATACAAATTCCCATTCAATTGTATTTCAATTTATAATTTACATTTATAATTCACATTTATAAATTTCATTTAATAATGAATTTATTCCCTTCAATTTATATTTTCAATTTCTAGTTAAATTTTTTCACAATGATGATAATAATTCAATATTATCATTTCTAACATCCAAGCAACCATATATTAGTTAAATAGTTTGAGAAAAACTTTTCCTTGTACCCAAAATATTTTTTTGTGTAAAATTATTTCATTCACCCATATTTAAAACAATACCGTGTCGATTGTTTTATTCAAGTGTTTAGAAACCCCTTCGATATAGTTGTCCAGACTGTGCCGACGAAGGTTCATATGCCACTCAATAAATCAATCAACACAATATTAAAACAATTTAGATTCACTAACAAATACGCACTCATATCTATTTATACGCTCAAACTCATTCTAGAGTACTATGGACTCTAATTTAAATGAGTAATTCCCACCAGAGCCAAGGTTATCACCAACCTAGGCTCTGATACCAAGTGTAACAGCCCGCAAATCCATACCCCTTGAGTTAACACTATTCTACAACAATCAACTCAAGTTGTACAGAAATACGAACCATTTGAGTTTAAAGAAGAAGAGGTAGAAGAAGAAAATAGAAAACAACAACAGAATCTAACCATCGCAGTGGAATAAAATATAATAGTAAATAAATGATCTTTACTCAAAAATCAAATCTCTGTTTATATATTACATCATCAGAGTATATCAATCACAGCTCAACATCAATATCATACAAATGGATACACAACAACTCAACACAGCGGAAATATATATATATATATATATATATATATATATATATATATATATATATATATATATATATATATATATAAATAAGTACGAGAGTACGTATCGTCATCTTGCTCATCTCCTGAGCTCCACAGCATCATATCCTGTATTCTATAATACTCAGTCTGACCCGAGCATTACAGTTAAATAACACCCGAGTCAGTCTGGAATACCAGCGTGAGAAAATCACACCCAATTGATTATTAAAGTTTCAAAAATCCATTTGAAAACAAAAGCATCTCGTAAGACCACACCACAGATAAACATGTCGGGTTTTCACCTTACGATAGCTAAAACATTTTTATTAAAATCCTCTAATATTATAACAGTGTCTATAGAAAGTAAAATATAATCTAACCGAAATGCTTGCATCTCACGTTTCAGCAATAGTTGGACACAATCAAAACCGTACGGGCACGTAGGGAAAATGGATTCCAACTAATGGCTAGGCACTGGGGTACCACTTGTCACAGTACCTAGTCTAGATCAACGTACCGAGGAGCCACCCTAACTCCCCAGCAACACAAGACCAGAACCATCCCTTACTGGACAATCCCGAGCAAGATCACCCCACGGTTGGGATCAGCAACCGCCCACTAAGCCGAAATAAAAAGGGACATCTAGACAGGGATGACCTCACCATTCAGTGGGGGCTACCCACGAAGCCTTGCTGCATAACCCCTGATTTTCAGCCATTCCCATTTGATGAGGCTTGAGGCTAAGCGTTACCTTTTTAGAATATATCCCTTAGAATGCCCATCGTCCACCTGACGATGTTTCACAAGCATTCATCCATACAAGTCCGTCCCGGGTTCGAACGGAACCGAAGGCATTATTCCTACTATATCCATTTTGGAAATATCCTCAGGATTAGTAGCGACTAGCCCTTGCACTTCACTACTTCATCTTCGAATCAAAAATCATTTTTCATGAAAACGTACAAACCGGATCGAAGTGGTTTTCGAGAAATTAATCTCGATCTGGTCTCTTCGAAACGATCGACGCATTTGGCCAATATTGATAGTCGGTTATTTAACTATCAATTAATATTCACAAACAACAATCAGCCAATAAATAATTTTTCGAATTACTTATTTATCTCAAAATATCTTTACAAGATATATTTTCACTTTCAAACCCCTTTGAAAACAGTTTTCAAACTATCTTCCTTTCTCAGAATAAATTCCAAATATTTCTATTTCCACTGGAATCACCAAGCACAAGATTTTAGATTTTTAAAATAATTTCAAAACACTTTAATTGTAAAGTATGTTTAATATTTAATTTAGAAAATTTTACTTTAGTACTTAATTTAAAATAATACTTCAGAAACAAATTAAAATAAGTTTACTTTATAAATATAACTAGATTTTCTTCTTTAAACAAAATACTAAATCATTCTTAAAATAATTATTACGATAATAGATCAACAAATTACTTACTTTAGAATTTATTTTAGAATAATTAAATTAAAACTACTTCAATAATTGATTAAAAATATATACTATATGAGTATTTGATAATAAGGTTACTTTATAAATATAAACTAGGTTTTCACCTTCAAGACAGAATTACTAAGTCCCTCTTTATAAATTATTACTACGGTAATAGATTTGAATAAATATTTACTTTATAATTTAAACATTTAGAAATAATAAATTTCCAAGAACATACTTTGTAAAAAAATATTAAAACCTTTATTTATTTAAAAGCTTACTTTGAAAACGTACTTGGCTATCCAGAGAAATATACTTCTCTTCACAACCTTTAAAAATAAATCACTATTTACTTTTAAACAATTTTTCTCATTCCTTTAATAAATTCCCATCTTGAATTTATTCTTCCAAATATCCAATTTCAAATACTTAAATCAATTTCCAAATTGATTTTCAATTTACTTCATTTATTCCAAAATCCTTTAATTTCAGATTTTATTCCTTAACTATGATTTAAAATACTTTTAATTGAAATACCAATTTTGATTTCTCAATTTACTTCTTATTCCTTTAAATAAATTTAAAACTTTAAGTTTTAAAATAATTCTTTATTCATTTAAATTAATGTCACATAATGTTACAATTCATTAATTACTATTTATTCAAACCCTTTTTCTTTTCATACTCGAAATTATTTATTAGTATTTAACATACTTACATTTCTTTTCCAATTCATTCTTAATTTATTAAGTTTTCTAAGATTACTTCGTTTACAACTTTACTTCCTTTTATTTTCTTTCCAAAATCAAATTTATATATCTTCGGTAATTCATTATACCCAAATATACCCAATCAAATCATAATATTCAATATTCCAATATATTCATCATAGAATATCAAGTAATCACAATAGAGAATATTAAATAATAAATGTTGAGGGGTCCAGTTGGATCCCTCCAACCTGTTTTCCCTGCATCCACAGATGTTAGCACAATAATATGCCAATTCCAGAATATACCATACTATAGCACATCAATCAATTTCACCCATTCAAACAATTATTTAAATTTAATCATTTAAATTTAAATTTAAATTTAAACTGAGTGAGATTAACTCACCTTTGCTTCTTGTTTTGCAGTCCGACCTAACCTGGCTTGCTTCTATCATATTTTGACCTTGTACAATGATTATATAGTTTATTAATATTTGAACCTATCGAAATCAATTGCCATTAAATTTCATTAACTAAATTTTTTATTTTGAACCAATAAATTTTCCTTTCCAATTCTTTAAATAAACTCTACAGCATTTAAAATTCCTACGTATATTCTTTTCTCTGTTTTCCTAATTTACTTATATATATATATGTATATGTGTGTGTGTATATATATATATATATATATTACCAATCCTATCCTGGAAAATGAATTACGCAAAAGAAACTGCAGAGTAGCTTAATACCTCACTATAGAAATAAATTTCTGTTTTAAATAAAAAATTATTTTCTCTGCCCTAATTATGAATTCATACATATATATTTTAAAATTTACAGAAAAGAGAGAATCCGTACCCAACGAAGAACAAACCCAGACCAACACTTCCAGAACACCACCACAAACCAACCCCTCATCCATCCCTTTGATCACACGGCAACACGAAGCCGCTGACTTCGCGTAT
Source organism: Allium cepa (assembly GCA_030765085.1). Classification (NCBI taxonomy): domain Eukaryota; kingdom Viridiplantae; phylum Streptophyta; class Magnoliopsida; order Asparagales; family Amaryllidaceae; genus Allium; species Allium cepa. Next base: position 280,578,315 of record CM060937.1, on the reverse strand, counting down.
TCACCGGTGTCGTTCAACCAAACCTCGAGTCCAGCAAAGCAAATCCTTTCATCACATGCGAAGCCACCCATCGCCAAAGACGAACCCACCCAAACCATCAGCCAAGATGTTGGTTCCTTCCTCCTTCCCGCCTCACGACAGGCCCTAAGATCGCGAAACTCCAAAAGGAAAACTCGATCCTTCCACCACAAGAACCCATCGCGACCACACGCGAATTTCCCTCTTCGTGGCCTCGACTCTTCGATTTGGTCAGAGGGTTAGAAAATAGAAGTCGCGATTTTAAAGGTCTTTGCGATTGAAAAAAATGAGAAGGGGAAATTCGATTTCGGTGTTAACTATGTGGGCAAAAAGAAATAAGCCTGTGTTTATAAAAGGGAAAGTAAGTGGCTTCGGCTAGAAGATGGGTTAGATTTTTTTTTTATTAGTAAATGAAATGAAGACGTGGTTTCTGAAATTCTGAGGTGAAAGGTGGCGTGAAAGAGTGGGTGTACAGTGATTTGAAATGAAAGAATGCGGCTGATATGAGGATATAGGTCAATCAAAATTAGGTTATATTTAAATTAAGTTTTTTGATTTAACTTTCAATGCGTTTACCTATCGTACGATCACGCGATAATACCAAACACTACAAAATTTGAAATCCGTTAATAATACACTATTACGGATCTAATGGAACTGCTTTTGTCGAATTCTGAGACTGTGCCTCGGAAGGCTATTTTTAAATATCAACTTAAACGATATATTCTCAAAACTGAACAAATCAGTGTTAAATTCAAATTTAAAACTTTCATCATCCTCAGCATTATCAATATAAATTTTATAAGCTTACAAATTATTTTTAACAGGCTTAAAACTTCAGATTCAACATTTTTACTCAATGTCAAATTATTTAATTCAATAACTTAATTATCAAATAAATAGTGAGATTTGAATTCAAGTTAAAATTAACTTTTAAATATTTAAAATCAATTCAATATTCCGATTTTAAATTGCTTAAAAATTCCGGGTCGTCACACAGACTACAACATCAAAGGCAAAACCACACTAGTTCTATACATATGAACAGAGGCCAGAAAATCAGTGCAGACCAATCAAATGTATAGACATGTGCAGGAGCTTCAAAATGCAGACTCATGAAGCCTCAAATCAACTATGCAACCATACCGGACATGTTCACAATGAAACCAGATTACAAGTACACACACATATATGCAACAGTGAACACAAAGGCAACAATCAAGCCAACAAGTTTGCAAGACTCCAAACCAGAATACAATAACAATAACACACCAGTAATGTACAAGCTAGTGGAACAAGACTTCATAATTGAACTAGACATATGGAATCAGACTCCCAAATAACAGAACACACCAACATGACATGACAAAGTGGTGAACCAAAGTTCAATGGAACAAGACTGCAACATGTAACATGAACATGTACATGATCTTCAAAATCAGTTCAGGCATGAATATAGACACACACATGAATCAATTCAGACATGGACTCGAAGCAATTGCAAGGAACAAAAATTCGAACAATACAAAACTGAAGTGAACCAGATCAACATACAATTAGACTCAAGGGAACAACACAATTGTTAACATGGAATCCAACATGCAAGCAGACAAGATCATCATTGAACCCAGACTGGTCAAAGCACACAACAACAAGCTCAGTTTCAACAATGCAGCATGAACAAAAGCTAGGTACAGAGCAAGACTTCAATGAGACCACACACGAATTTCAACATGTACATCAAGCCAGTGCACATGAATCAGGGGAGACAAACATGGAACATTGAGTGATACACATGAATGAGCATAAGCACGATGACATATATAACATGCATTAATCTCACACACATATACATACATATATGTATGTATATACATGGAGAAAACGCATTAAAACAGTGACGTAGTTTATAAGAGAAATGATTTGTAGCAGTTCGACCAAAGTGAAGGAACAGTTTCAAAAGGAAATTGAAACTTGAATACTAGCAAAGAATTGAACGATTGAACAAGTCAAAGTCCAGATCATCTCAAAATTCAAAATGCCAAAGTCCTAAGAGTAAACTATTTAACCAATATTCAATTGATGATTATATGAACAAGTCATATTAATTAGAGACGTTCAAGAAAAAATCAAATGACCAAGTCAGAAATCAGTGGTCCGTTCGATCAAATAATCCACGGCCAAAGTAAAAATCTTAAAAGGTTTCAAGCCAAAACTATATACGAAAATATAGGAAATTGATTCCTATAAATACCCAAATTCATCATCAGCAAATCATTGATTCAAGTTCAAGAAAATACCAGAGCAATTCTTGAAATATATCATGACCAAATTTAACTTGAATTGAAGTCGAGTTACTAGCAAGACAATTAAAAAACAGCAAAATCAAAATCATACCAAAACCATAACCTAAGAAGAGCTCGACTCAACTGAAGCAATCGCAAGCCATCATAGCCAGAGAATCGATTGACAAAGAAATTCAAAGCAAAATCGTCACTTCAATCGCATGATTTGAACAGGCGGCTTCAAATTCAACAAACCCTAATTTCAGACCGTAAGTAACAAAAGGAACGACATGGACTAAAAGAGATATGGGACGAAGAAAATAAATAAAAGGGAGACATTTTTTTAACTTGGACCATGTCTTTTTGTATTGGGTTAAGTTTTAATTTATGGTTTTGTTTAGTTTTTAGTTTAGTACTTTTGTTTGTTTTTTTATCTAAGTCAAACTCTAGTTGTGTAACTAGGTACAAACTACGGGGCGTAGTTTGAGAAATCACCACTCAGTGGTTGAGTTGTGGCAGGGTTTTGAGCTTAGAGTAAGGTTAGGCAAGTTAGCGGATGTAGCAAGTTTACATGTGTTTTAAGCGTCTAACTACTTAATTTTTGGTAGAAACCTTAAAGGCAGCACGTATGTAGTTTATTACCGAAGCTGGGTAAATCTGTGTGTGATCTCTACTGCATTACTTTCTATTATTATTTTTATTTCTGCATTAATTTTTAATTTTATTAGTACACCCTATTCACCCCCCTCTAGGGTGAAAATGATCCAACAAGTGGTATTAGAGATGGGAATAGAAACCAATTTTTATTTTAAAAATTTAATTTTTTAATGGCTTCTTTTAATAATGCATTTTCTGGGCTTCAATCCATAGCTAGACAACCCATGTTCAATGGTGAATATGCATATTGGACAAATAGAATGAAAATTTTTCTGAGAACCATAGATGCATGAAATATTGTTGAGACAGGTTATAGCATACCAACAATAATGGTAGATAATCAAGAAGTTGAAAAACCTATGGATTAATGGACAGATCATAAAAAAAACTGCAAAATGCTAATACTAAAGCTATGAATTCTATTATTTGTTCATTAGATCAAACTGAATTTGATGGTATTTCACATTGTCTAACTGTGCAGGAAATTTGGCACACACTTGAAGTAATCTATGAAGGAACCTTCCAGATTAAAGAATCTCACCTTGCCATGCTTAGTACCGAGTACGAGAACTTCACAATAGAAAAGGATGAAAGTGTCAAAGAAATGTATGGACGATTTTCTAATCTCGTATACAAATCAAAATATCTAGGAAGACCATGCACAGAACTGGAAATAGTCTGAAAAATCCTTAAAATTCTTCCATGAAATTTTGAAGCAAAAGTGACTGCCATTCAAAAATCAAAGGATCTGAAACAGGTTAAAGTTGAAGAACTCATCGGAAATCTTACCACTTATAAGCTAGAAATCAACTTCAAGGAAGAATGTGAAGGAGGAGATATGTGAAAGAAATCTATAGCTCTCAAAGGAAAAAATGAAAGTGAAGATGATAATGTGATGATGAAGGAGAAACTGAACTGGCACTGATAACAAAGAGATTAAAAAAGCGAACCATAAATATGGAAATCTTGTCCTAAATCAACAACTGAAGAGCAGAATCGTCAAATTTCTAGACAACTCAGAAGAGCAGAAGATCATTTGTCACAAGTGCAATAAACTTGGTCATATCAAGCCAAATTGTCCTCAAAATCAATTCATTAAAGGAAAGAAACCGAAAATGAGAAATTTTGCAGCAACATGGGATAAAAATGATGAAGATGATAAATGCACTAGCGATGATAATGAAAGAACAAATCTGTGTCTTCGAGGCAAAACAAGTGAGGGCAATGATGATGAGCCAAATGAGGTATCGAAACTTACTCATTCAAAATTACTTATATACTTTCATGAAGTAAATGACTATTTTGAAAGAGTTAGGGAGAAGTACGCTGAAATAGAATCACAAAAGGATAGTTTGATAGAACTAAATATGCAGCTTAATCAAATGGTTCAAAGCTATAGAAATAAGTGGCCTAAGTGTGATAAGTGTCCATCATTTGAAGAGGAAATAAAAAAGTTAGAAACAAAAATCAAATTGCTTGAAAGTGAAACTGTGATTTTGAAAGAAAGTGAAAACACTAGGAGAGAAAATTCTTTTAAAAAGTGCACTCTATTGTTAAACGAAAATGAATCTCTCAAGTCACAAGTGCAACAACTGTCTACAACCTTAATAAAATCCTCCAAAGGAGAAAAATCACCAAATATGCTATTAGGGAAACAAACTGTTAATATTGTTAGACAAGAACTTAGGTATACTCAATCTAAAAGGTGTAGAAGTGAAACTAATCATGTCAACTCCAAGTGCATGATTTGTGAAAAAATTGGACATAATCAAAACAAATGCTGGTATAGACCAAAACATGCGAAAACCATATCAATTTGGGTTCCTAAAGGCTCAAATGTAAAATCCCTTAAAGTCAAATAAATCTGGGTAACAAAAGCAACAAACATAAACTATTTTGGTTCTATGAAAACTTGTTTTTCAAAATCATTTGTCACTAACAATCATGAACCTATAAAAACAAATAGGTCACGAAAATCTTTCCTCATGTAGGTGCGCTGGCAGGCTAAGGAACATCAAGATTGGTATTGGGTTCGTCCTGTTCCAACCACATGATGGACGACAAATCAAAGTTCCTTAGCCTAGAGAAATACAAAGGCGGTAGAGTCAAAATGAGCAATAAGTGATGTATTATCTGTTGAAAATCCGCATCATGATCAGATTTCAATCAGCCAGTGATCAGCTGACAAAATTTGAGCACCTCAATTAAATTTGACAAGGATGAAAAAGGTAAGGAGGTTGATCAAAATAAATATCGAGGTATGATTGATCACTTCTTCATCTTACTGCTTCTAGACATTATGTTCTCTGCTTTCTTGTGTACATGGTTTTAATCAAATCCAAAAGAATCTCATTTTAAAAGCTATAAAACGATTATAGGGTATCTATTGCACACACCACAATTTGGCCTATGGTATCCATCTAATGATAACTTTGAGTTAAAAGGGTATTCAAATGCAGATTATGCTAGTAATCTAGTTGATAGAAAAAGTACTAATGGAACGTGTTTTATGTTGGAACATCCGTTAGTTGCATCTCATTTCTGAAGGAAATATATGCATAAATTTCATTACAACTGATTTTCAATTGGCAGACATTTTTGTCGACTACGTCTCAGTTTAGGCATTTTAGAAATTTGATTTTATATTTTTGGATTTGATCTTAAATGTCTATGTTAACTAATATGACCCCTACAGTTTATCGAAAAGGAAAACAGTGATTGAAAATTTTTGATGGGTATTGATATTAATCATACATTATGACTTGAGACGGTGTATTTAGCAAATTTCTTTAAAAATTTAAACAGATTTTTTAATAACTTTGTTAGTAAGAATTCCATAACCATCTCTATTTCTATTATATTTCTAACGACCATCATTCATCAAAATCCAATATAGTATGTCAAAACGTGGTATTTAAACAGAAAATTATTCATCTTTTTAATTAATTAGCAACAAAATCATCCAAAAGTACTCACTCTCATTTGAAAACCCTCACGGTTATGCATAGGTGAACTACTTGGAATATTTGAATATGTGATTTCATGCTTATTTAAAAGTCCTCACGGTTATGCATGTATGGAACACATATCAAAATTGATTGTTAAATAGATGAGTCAATTCTAACCCCATTTAAAAGTCTTCACGGTTGTGCATGGTTAGAAGATGCTTAAATTTCATTATTTTAGAAAAAAATTAGGAATACTACTAATCTCAATTAAAAGTCCTAACGGTTATGCATGGTTAGTAAGTATTCAAATTCATGTCATAAGTATATCACAAATGAACACAACTATATGGTTTTCTATACCGACGTCGCCCCTATCACCCTAAAATGGAATATACGCCTAATGGAGTATTTATGATTTTTGTTTGAGTGAAATTGAATATATATACTTGATTAGGTATTAATGTTGTACTAATGTCTATCACTTTATCTCTATTTTCTAATACTATTACTCTTTTGCTGATAACAAAAGGGGGAGAGAAGTTAAGATTTCGACGAATAAGTTCAAATTTTATATTTGCATATTCCTATCTAGGTTCACTGCATTTTTTACTATTATTTATTTGTACATATTGAAAAGGGAGATTTATTGTAGGGGGAGTATTCAAATCGGGGGAGCTCATGGAATTCATCAAGACCAAGTACATTTGATAGAGTCAAAATCTTAATATATGTTTGTTATCATCAAAAGGGGGAGATTGTAGAATATAATAGCATATGATTTTTGTTTGATGATAATAAACATAGATATATTCGTTTAAATATATTTTTTATTGTACTATTTTATTTTTCCACATAATTAAATAAATATTTGTTTAATAAAATAAATAACTCGAAATTCATATTCAAACAAATATTTTATTCAAACAAATTTTTTATTACCAATTCAAATAGTAAAAATTTGAGCTCTCACTAGATTTACGCATTTTTTTCAATTACAACATTATTTTCACTTTACTATTTCACCTCGCTACATATTCACTCATCAGTCATATCCGATCTTCAACTCTATTACAGCCTCTGAATTATCTGCAAAACAAACATCGACGTAGTAAAATTGAAATATTTTGTAGTAAAAAATGAAGTGTGTGTTTGAAAATAATGTTTGCCTCAGTTATTTGGGTTGTTTGTCATTATTTTCTTTCAATTAATCATACACGAACAATTTGTGACATGCACAGTGCGTCATTGAGCATGCCACAAGATCGTGCACACCGATATACACTTGCGTGTTAATATTGCAGGGACAAGTGAGCACACGGTCAAACCAAATCCGAGACTGGATTCAACTCAGGTGCATGCAAACAAAATTCTGTTCAAAAAGTACAAAATACATGTACAAAGGATCAAGGCAGTTCTCTAGTCAATGTACACATGAAGTCTAGACTAAAAGAACAAAACATGCTCAGGTCCAACAAATGTGGCAACTGACTCAATCACATGTACAAAGGATATAACAAATGAAAGAAGACCCATAGACCAGATTTAATAACATGAAGCAACGAAATCTGAATGTAGTGCATATGAACAAAGTATGGAGAAAACAACTCAACATAACATGCATACACACATGAAGACTCAACACAAGGACTCTAGAGACATTGTGGTGACACTTGAACCAGACTACAACATCAAAGGAAAAACCACACCAGTTCTATACATATGAACAGAGGCCAGAAAACCAGTGCAGACCAACCAAATGTACAAAGACATGTACATGAGCTTCAAAGTGTAGACTCATGAAGCCTCAAATCAACTATGCCACCAGACCAGACATGTTCACAATGAAACCAGATTACAAGTACACACACATATATGCAACAGTGAACACAAAGGCAACAATCAAGCCAGCAAGTTTTCAAGACTCCAAACCAGAACACCATAACAAGAACACAGCGGCAATGTACAAGCCAGTGGAACATGACTTCGTAATTGAACCAGACAAACGGAATCAGACTCCAAATATCAAGAACACACAAGCATGACATGACAAAGTGGTGAACCAAAGTTCAATTGAACAAGAATGCAACATGTGACATGAGTATGTACCTGATCTTCAAAATCAGTTCAGGCATGAATATAGACACACACATGAATCAATTCAAACATGGACTCGAAGCAATTGCAAGGATCAAAACTTCGAGCAATACAAAACTGAAGTGAACCAGGTCTTGTTTAGGTTTTATTTTAGTACTTATGTTTGTTTTTTGTTTAATTCAAGTTCTAGTTGTGTAACTAGGTACAAACTACGAGGGGTAGTTTGAGAATTTGCAACTTTATGGCTGAGCCGTGGAAAATTTTTGAGCTTAGAGTTAGGTTAGTTAAGTTAGCGGGTGTCGCAATTTATGTGTGTTTGTAAGCGTATGACTACTTAGTTTCTCGTAGAAACCTTGGGGGCAGTACGTAGGTAGGTTATTGCCGAAGCTGGGTAAATCTATGTGTGATATTTACCGTAATACTTTCTGTTATTGCTTTTATTTCCACATTAAATTTTAATTTTATTACTGCACCCTATTCACTCCTCCCCCCTCTATGGTGAAAGCGATCCTACAATCTTGACTTACAAGATGATTTATCATTCGGGCTCCATATTAGAAGTAATTACATTAAACGAGCTATTGGTGAATTAGTAGATGATTATAGTGATGAAAATAATTTGAAAATATCTATTACTTTTATTCTTTTCATGTTGACAAACATTTTCTTCTAAAATCCATCAAACACAATACCCGTTGGACCTGTTGCTGCTATTGTAGAGTTTTTGTTTGATATTCCCGCTAGATATGATTGAAGGACTCATATATTAGCATATTTGTATCGAGCGTTGGATCATCAATGTGTAGTTAGGACTGGCCCGACGTCGATTACTGGATTTTGGAAGATATTGCAATATTGATATTATGAGTACTTTCGCAATTTCACTTATTCGATGATAAACCTCACACTATGTTTATGTTTTCCATGAGTGAAAGTGTGGGCTTGTGATAATCATAGAAGGTCCATGGTGATGCATGCCATAAATTTGATGTGGCACGAAACCAGATTGGGTTACAGACCATAAAAGAGTATCGTAGGGCATTCTCATAACGGTCCTTCGTATACCACAGATGAAAACGTACCATATCTTAGCTTCCTATCCATAAGACGATTTCCATTAACATCTTCTCCTTCGACAAGTGGGTGTTTCTGCTTCTGTGACGAGCGAAGTTTTCGGTAGACGTTAGACAGAGATTTTATTCCTGATGATCCACACCTAGATACATCATTTTTAAAGGTGTATTCTCGCACTGATTTACAAGAGCATGCGAACGAGGGGTGGCTAACCAATCACTTCATTATGACTGGTTTAAATTATGCTTCTTTTTAACGTCGATTTTACACTACCCCACGTAAAGCTGGTTTTGTTCTTGCATGAGGTATTGATATGGTTGGACCTTCAACCATGTGTATTGGTCTTATCCCATCAGTATTACTGGATGTCACCTAGACCACTCAGATGCATGATGCTCCACAAGCACCCCTTACATAAATAGGAGATAATGGATTGAAAGTCATTATACATACCTCTTTCAGAACCGATAAATACGTTGATATCACTTGTCATGAGACTTCTCATTATCTAGATCCTATTGTATTTTCATGTGAGGATTTGTTTTAAATGCGGCTTGGACTATGCGACATCACCGTACATTAAGAATTGATATTTATTGATGAGTTCGAGCGACAATTTAAAAATGACTGCTCAATGGTATAATCCTAGACCTAGAGCTAATCAGGGCAACAAGAATGATGACGTATATGGTCTAGGTGGTGGTGATGATGATTTTGATCTATTTTAGATCGTACCAGTTTCATGTATATGTTCATTTTGTTTACATATCTGTGTATGTATATGGACTTCCTTTGGTTTATGTACCATTGTATGTATATGTACCTTTTGTTTATGTGCAACCTGCACCCTTTGACACATCGATTCAAAGTCTACGGTGACTTTCAGACTCGTGTCGGTGCCAAAAAGCACAAGCCATCGAGTTTTTATAACATTATAGAGACTAAAAATAAATAGACATGATCTAAGATATACCACACTTTCAGAATTCATATCGAAATGAAACCAAATATAAATTGTAGAAAATATCCATTTTAGAAAATATCTTGAAACACAGTTTTGGAAAAACGGTATGTAGTCAAATACGGAGTATATAGAAACACCAATCATAGTCTGATAAAAGACATACAAAGTACTGATAAGATAGATAGTTACATGAAGAATAAATCAAGAATAAACAACTCCTGTGATGATCCTGCCTCTCCATGTACAGAAACTGGACCAAATCACCATCTATTCTATCTTCTATGGTGGGGAAATAAAGGAAAAAAAGTGGGCTGGACAAAAGTTTGCTGGCTGAGTACATGTTTAATATATGGTGATCATGTTGCAATTGACTTTAATCCTACTTTATGTGGCCTATGGTGTCATACACATGTTCGTGTATTTATAGGCTTTTTACTTAAGGGTTTTTATTTAACACACCTACACTAACAACTTATGTAGGTTTCTACGAGGATCAAACTCTATATCAAATCTCAATAACTAACGATCGAATGCTGCTCTTAGAGCTACTCAATATGGAAACACGCCACTAGAGCTACTCAATATTGGAACACCGCCACTAGAGATACTCAACAAAGGAACATCCTATAATTCTCCTGTATGGGACTACATCTCACATTACCCTTATGAATAAGTAGAGAGGTTTCCCTACAATTACCATATGGGAATAAATTCCCCACAACTATGACTACACGTAAGCCAACTATGCATTGGAGGGGAGCCCGCAATGCTGACTCGCTGGAGTGTCTCATCGTCAACATCCGTGTCCACCTCTCGATCATATTATACGCCTTTTATTGCATGCACTGGGATCCATCAACAAACTGTATCACGACACGTTAGAATCGTGAATACCAAGGATTCTCGTTTTGCCAGGCCTACACACTTCATTAGGTGTGCTGGGCATCTACGTAGAACTTCCTGTGAGTGCCATTTGCGATAGAATTACCCCAGTCGCATAATCGATCCTCATTTGCTAAAGTACATTTACCCAATCCTGCAATGTCCTAGAGTCGTCTTATAGGGAACTAGCTTCCCTGTTATCTCTAACGTCCACACCTATGTATATAATATGGTTATACATATAATTAATAATTTTATTCCAACCTAGGCCTTAGGTCGAGGTTTAGGTTACGCTTTTAGACATCAACCGGTCGACTGCAACACCCTATCAGTCGACCGCTTGCAGTCGACCATTCTAGGTGAACGGTCGGCCGATCGTAGTATAAATTTTAGGGTTTTTGATTTTTGATTACTCAATTTTAATTATTTGCTAACTCGATAAATTCTTGAGTTACACAATTGATCGTAGGAGTCAATTTACACAAACCAGTCTTTGCAATTTTACCCTACTTTTTATTGATATCAAATTCATAGATTTATACCGATTTAATTATACTTGTTTAATTTAGAGTTAACCAATCTTTACACTTTCTGTTCAATAACAAAAAAGGGTTTAAATTGGACACAAATGATATTAGCCAATTTATACCAATTTCGATTTCTAATTCAAATTTTAGATTAAAAAAAATTAGGGTTTACAGTTTGATTACCAACATCCTAGATCGGATATAATAGGTTAGAATTAACTATAAATAATCAACTTATTAAACTTGCTCTTACTCACCTCCGATCCAAGTTCTAGCTCTATGCTGCCCTAGAGAATCATCACCGGTTAGTTTGCCCCTTCCTCGATCCAATATACCAGTGCTCTTACTTTGGTTTTGAAAGAATATTTATAAGTGGAGAGAAGAAATTTTTCAGAATTTCAATATGCTGTAACTTTTCAAATGAAATTAGGGTTATGTTAGGTGTTTATTTATTGAGGTTAGAGATTAATATGAAGCATTAGATTGACCCTAGAGATTCTTTGCTCTCATCACTACCGCACATTGGATACTTGGCATGGAGGAATTTTTTTTGTTCCATCATCTTATCCGATCGTCACTCTTGGTCGTCAAACTTAACGCCAATGGTCAACCGGCCTAGCTCATCAAAATTAATGTCAATGGTCCGCCGCTAGGGTAGGCCAGTCAACCGCTTCATGTCGATCGGCAGACCCTAAGGGGTCAACCGGTGATACTATTTTATTATGAAAGTTTTTATTTTTAATTTATTCAATTTTCAAATGTTCAAACGTCCGTAACTTTTTCGTACTACGATTTCAAAGTGTTATGTATGAAAATTATCTAGAAAATCGTTACGAATGCAATGGTGCAAGTTTTGTAGCCATATTTAGAAGTTGTGAAAATTTCATTTTAGCTCTTATATATTTAAATTTTATTTTTCTTATTAAATTTCCGTTAAATTTTCGGGGTGTTACAATTTTACCCTTAGAAGGATTTCATCCTCGAAATCTCAAAGGATAGAAAAATGTAACTCGCATGTATAACAACCAATAGCCACAACTCTCTATTCATCCATCATCTATGAACAATCATTGTCCTTAGTAAATTTCTAATGTGATATGTGTATATGAAAGCGTGAAATGCACGCGAACCTATACTAATGCAAAGAGTAAGCGGTCTCCTGATCTAGTCGACCTCCTGTCATGCAAGTGATCATGCCATCAATCCAAAATGTATGCAACATCCTAGGTAAGTATACTTGTAATTCTACATGTGTGCACAACCATTCAATCCATATGCAACATCCATATGGATAGTGCTCAACGGGATAAACAAATAAACAAGTGATGATGTGAGTGTGTGTACTATTTAAAGGATGTCTTGTCCTAAATGTGTAAAAGAAACAATCTGAATAATATATCCACTAGCATCCATCATCCATAACATGTCCTAATGACACGTTACAACCATCCCTATCATCTAATAACCTCTATCTAAAAGGTATGCCAAGCTAAGTCCTCATGCATAAGTAATCTCTACTTTTTAAACTTAAGTTGGAAACGTACTAGGAAAGAGCTATAGGTGGGTAGCTCGAATCCTCTCCTCGGGCTTCCTTTACTCTCTATTGGATCATCTCCCGATTTGACCTTAAAAAGTTTGATTTGCTTGTTATGAAGTCACTTTGTACCATGCTCAAGAATACAAGTGGATGCATGATGAACAAGTGACTCCCTCTCTACCTCCACCTCTGTAGGTAGCTCGACTTGAGTATTGTAGCTGAATCATGCAAGCATGTTTGCAAGTGTGACACATTGAAACATCATGTACTCCCTCCAACTTCTCAGGAAGCTCCACTCTATATGCCAATTTTCATATCCTCTCCATAATCGAAAAATACCCTATGCACCTCGGTGTTAGCATCCTTGAACTACTAAATCTCATTTTGTGCCTAAGCGGTGAGACCTTCACAAACACCATGTCTCCTACTACGAACTCTAATTCTGTACGCCTCCTATCAGCATAAGATTTCTATCTTGCGCAGTTTTCATTCTTCTATTGATCAATTCTACTTTCTATGATGTCTCTGTAACAACCTACATAATTAATGATAATATATGTAAATATTAAGTCATTATTGAATTGGAAGTCTAAAATGTGACTTTTCACATACAATCGACTTAGGACTTAAAACCACTTGCGTTGAGGTAGGATCGATGTTGCGAATCTAAATGAGTATAAGCATCGATATATTTCGAGCAATGGATTTTTAGCTAGTAGCTATGTTCCAATCGTAAATCGATCCAAAAAGGTAACTTTCGTATACGATGAAATTATGTCCCGAAACCTTTTCCATTGAATCGGAATAGCACTAAGAATTTGAATGAGTATAACATTCGATATGTTTGCAGTTTTTAATTTCGAGTATGAATAGTGCCGGATGAAGAGAATTGGGCTAAGCCTAATAGCTTGCTTCTAACTTAGCTTATATTAAGATAAGCTCTTTATTCATTTATCATTCCACATTCATTCCTTCTCCTCTTTCCGCAATAGCCTCCTAATCACCCCTTATCCTCTTCTAATCTCCAAGCCATAAACCCAATAATAAATTTTCTAAAATCAAATAAAAATCACCATAATTCCTCTCTACTCATCCTTTACAAAACTTGCGAAGGAATTAGCTTGAATCGAGATGTAGATGTTGATTTCAAAGTTTAAAGTAAGCAAGATTTGGTTTTTTGGTGATTAGTGCTTGACTTGGGTTTAATTAAGGTGAGTGAGATGATTCTCCTATTAAATTTGTGTATTTACGTCATTAATTTGTTCAATTATAACTATAAAGTATTATGGAATGATTTGGATATTTCAATGCTAGGGTTTAGACTTGTATTCATGTTATAAACATGTTTTCCTTATCTAATTAATTGTTTAAGACCCTAATTACTATTTTAAAAATAGTTATTAACCCTAGAATTGATTTGGACTAATTGGGTGATTAGTTGTGATGTTATTCTTTGATTTGGGCTTAATTAAGTAGTGTAATAATGGGCACGTCATTAGCAAATATTAATTAACCCATTTGAATTGATTTGCAAAATGTTAGTTAAGCTAATTAAAGTGATTTGTGAACTCTACAATTTTTATTAAAGTGATTAGAGACCCTATAAGCCTTAATTAGTAATTATAAAATGATTTAATGATTCTATAAATGAAGTATATGTTTTAAAAAATGGATGTGAGATTTTATAAAATAGTAAAAAGAAAAATACTTGATTTTAATGAAGCAATCAAGTATTTTAAAGGCTATAAAGTGATTATAAGCTAGTATGATATTTTATAAAATGGTTTATGCTTTTACAGAATGATATAAAGAGATGTTTCACTCTTATTAGTAGAATTAGTAAAATAAGTAATATTTGGTTGAGTAATAGTTGAATTTCCTACTAGATATATGTATGTGTATGTACACGAGCGGGTATACGTATGAAAGTCTATAGGATAGATCGTGTAGTGTATATGCAAGTATATGTGACTAACTATATGATGTAACTAATATAAATTTAATCTAGTAAAATATAGACTAAGCATACTAGGATTTTATACTGGTTCGGACCTCCCGTCCTATGTCCAGTCCTGAAGCTCCCCTTCGGAATTCGACTATCAAACATCCTCACTTCGCCCGAAGGAATAGGCTTGGTTACAATAGCTTGTTCTTGTCAAGTATGTGTTCTATAACACGAATATTGACTACTAAGTACAAATGCTTCCAATATATATATATATATATATATATATATATATATATATATATATAGAATATAAATTGAAGAGTTCTGAATATATGGAAGAGTGAAATACAAATATATGATTGCTAGAGATCAATAATATATCAGAGTATAAGAGTAAAGAGCACAAGTAAGTAAGGTAAATTCTTCTCTTGGATTCTTGATGTTATTTATAGTGGTAGAGAGAATCCTTGAGTAGTTGCATCCATTAACAAGTGTCCTATGGTCTCTTTTGATGGTGAGTTGCAGCAAAGAGAAGCGAAGATGTCTTTTCAAATACGGCAGTTGTTATTTGAATCTCAAAATCCAAGTTCAGTTCCAAACATCTGGAATATGTCTCAGACGTCTGGCTCTATATATTTTTTGTATACAATATCCTTTCAGACGTCTGAGTATATTAACCAGACGTCTGATTTTGTCTGGTTTGTAATCCAAAGGATTTATTCAGACATCTAGCTAGTGCACCCAGACATCTGATCCTGTGCATGTTGCTTTTTGTGTATCTGTGTTATTGCTCTACTGATCCTATCAACTTGTAGTCTCTTGATACGTTCTTTGAGCCTTGTTCTTGTCTCTCTAGTGATGTTACTTTAGCAATTACCTGTAGATAGCCATATATATATACATATACATATATATATATATGCATCTTTGATTTCCATTGTATAGTTATTGTCATCGAAACCGTAGATTTGATTTCCTAACAATCTCCCCCTTTTGGTGATGGCAACTATACAATGTACTTATATATAATTTATAAATCTCCCCCTGAATATGTGCTTATTTTTAACGTTCTATAAATATACTTATATTTCTCTCCCTTTGGCATTACAAAAAAGAATCATAAAACTTTAGCCAATCGTTAAAGATAACACACAAAAGGAAAATATCATTGAAATTGATTACATTCATGTATTTTTTTTTAATTTTACAAGATTTGAAATCCTAAAAATTCCTAAAATCTATGATTCCTTCAGAGAAGCTCTGTCGTGATCATCCCCTATTTCTTCTTTTTGGGAAGAGCTAGGCTTAGTAGGAGATGTCGACGCTTCTTTCAGAGGTTCATCCTCAAAAAGTTTGGAATGTTTTGCAGGAGGAGAAGGTATTGGGGTTGTCCAATCTTCAGAAGGAGGTGTCGGACCGTGAACCCGTTGAAGTACTTCTTTGAGAACCGATAGGACAGTTGAAAGTGATTCTTCAACTGTTGCTAGGCGTGTAGCAAAAGACGTTTTGAAGTTGTCAATACGCTTAGCCAAAAGTTTTTGATTCTGAGATAATATATGTTAATTTTTAAGGGTGAGATCTCGACGTCTGATTTTGTCTGGTTTGTAATCCAAAGGATTTATTTAGACATCTGGCTAGTGCACCCAGACGTCTGATCCTGTGTATGTTGCTTTTTGTGTATCTGTGTTATTGCTCTATTGATCCAATCGACTTGTAGTCTTTTGATATGTTCTTTGAGCCTTGTTCTTGTCTCTCTAGTGATGTTACTTTAGCAATTACCTGTAAATAGACATATATATATATATATATATATATGTATGTATGCATCTTTGATTTCCATTGGTATAGTTGTTGTCATCGAAACCGTAGATTTGATTTCCTAACAACGTATACGTGTATTCAGAGTTAAGCAACGATCGAAACAACTCGTGTTGTAGCTAGAGATGTTATGAGAGTCGTATTTTAAGAGGTGAATATTCATGTAATAGATTGTATATGCATATGGGAATGTCCTATGTGTATATGGTAATATTAAGAGCGATTTCATATAGCCATAGCGACCACCTGGTGCATGGGAAAGTACCGAGTCGAGTAAACGCCTTGGTTAAGCTCGAATGTATTTGTGTTGTGATGTGTGTGGTTAAGTATACATGTGTTCTTAGGCATGCACAAATGAGTACACTGACAAACGTATGGACTATGTACATGGCCGGGTATGTCGTTTTGGCGTGTTGGAGGAAGTCGGGTTGCTAAAATCGTTCGTAGAACTCTACTCAAGCAAATAGTGGATTTTGGTATCGAAATCGATTTTCGATTACTTATGGAATTCACTTTCAATATGTCAACAAATGAACCCCGATAGACATCCGATGGGGCGGTGGCCGGCTTTAGTACTAAGGAAACTCATCGGGCGAAGCGTCAATGGAAACAACGAGCGAATCAGCATTTATTCGGGGAATCTACTCCTTGCCCAGGCTCACTGCCTAGAAACTGTCAGTTCAATCGACTAACCTGGTCCATATAGTTGACTAGTCAAAAGGAAAAATTCCACCTCAGCCCTAGTTCCGTCGACTGAATGGCGCTTCAGTCGACTGACCTGCTGTGCGTTGTGCAAACTTCAAAACGCGATAACTTTCGCATATAAGTCAGATAAAGGCGAGTTTTGAACCATTGTTCACCACTTTTCAAGGGATATAACATGCGAAATTTCAGTTGGTTTTGGTGTACTTTGACTTTGGGGCCCATGTGAGTCCCACCCTAACACGTATTCCAAAACAATAGATTTTAAGATAGACCAAGAGGGCATATCTGAGGAGTACTATGACACTGAGGTCATGTGTTCCATTTGGAATGTGATTTGGGTTAGTATGAGGTTTTGCTAGAGTTGTCCGATGGGTTTTTAGGCCATGGCGATTGGAGCCGTGCGTGGTGATTCCATACGTTATATACGAAGTGAGTCCGTGCTCTAAAATTTCGAACTTAGAGTAATATATGATTTGTTGGTGTTGATTTGTTGTGACATACCAAGGGTATGGACTTATGTAACCTACCTAAGGGTATGAACTTGTGTGACCTATCCAAATATAGACCTCGTTATGGTGTACCTAGAGTGTTGTTGATGGCCATGACAACTCGACACGGTCTCAAAGGGACCGTGAATAGCTTTATCATGTTGTGATCACTTGGACATTTTTGAATCCTACATTCATAATCTTATGAATGTTTGGTCTTAGCAGTAGTGACCATATGCATTGTGACGTACATGTTTGGTCTTAGCAGTAGTGACTATATGCATTGTGGCGTACGTAATCAATCTTAGCAGTAGTGACCGTATGTATTGAGGCATATCATACTGCTCTTAATAGCAGTGATCATTGTTTTTGGATCATGATTTGATCATAGTATATTTGTACTATATTGTCAGTAGTTTTGGGCTAGTGTGGTGCAATAGAAGATATTGTGCTAACTTGTTGTTACAGGAAAATAGCAGGTTGTGTTATGTTCCCCTACTTTTGAGATGGATTTACTATACTTGTTTGTAGGCAGTCCGGATTTTTCCCAAGCCATATTTGTGGAGATGGTCGGCTCTGATTTTGTAGTCCCTAATATTTTGTATATACTTTTAACATACAGTATTTTGAGATAGTTCCTTCATACCAGACTTTATATCTGACCTGAGTTTTTTCTTTGTCTGCTTATGTCATGAAAACTCTCTGGTACTCGATTAAGTAGTTGGGAGCCAAGTGCTTTTTGTGAAACACTAGCAGTGTGCACAATTGGAACATTTTAGAGACGTGATGTCGATGTTTTGAGATATGGATACTTGTTATTTTATTGTACATGACAGACCAGTTATTTATATACGAGACTGTTGTATCAGATATTTATTCAGAACTCCATATTTATTTTGAAGTTGATGTATTCTGACTATTCTGTACTGATATTTATTTGTCACTTGCTTCCACTAGTGTGGTCTCTTGTATATTGTTATTCTACTCTTTTCATGTAAATTTAGTGTATTATATGTTGTCATTCAGTTGTGGGATCTTATCAATGTCTTGGTTTAATGTTTTAGTCTAATTTTACCTGGACAATCTATCTTTTATGGTATTCAAAAGTCATGCGATAATGTAAGGTGAATACTTTTGGGTATTACAAAGGACAGATTATTACAATCTCCTTCACTATGTCCGGTAGAAGAATAATCCTATCCGTAGTGTCCCACCAACACAACGGTGATCTGTAAGGTCTACTATGTAGCACCTCAAATGGTGCAATCCCAGTGCTTCTCTAATAGCTGTTACGATAAATGGTCCTCTCAAGAGCCTCGAAAATCCAAAACGCACATCCAAAGCAAGTCCTTCTAAACTCGGTTCTCTCACTCCGTCCATCTGTCCATCTACAGATGATAACCGGTACTCAAGCTTAATTTGTTGCCCAAATCCTCCTTTAGACTCCTCTAAAACTCGCTGGTGAAAAGTGAATCTCAATCGCTAACTATGCTAGTAAGAACTTTGTGTAACCTAACGACTTCCCTTACGTATAGAGTTGCTAAAGATGCCGCCGTCTTGTACTCTTAATTGGAATAAAATGAGCATATTTGGTTAGTCGATCGACTTACCCCTTGGTAAATCATCGGTAAAATCCATAAAAATACTCTTCCACTTCCACTGACGAATATCCAACAGCCGCAACAAACCACCCAGCTTCTTCTACTCTGCCTTTACCCTCTGACTAGTCATACATCAAGCTACATACTTCACTGCATGCTTCTTCGTATTAGGACAATAAAAGACTCTCTTCATTTCATGGTACATTTCGTCTCTACCAGGATGAATGGTCATCCTCGAATGATGAGACCCGGCTAGTACCATATCAGTCAACTCCATAATAAGGGGAATGCATAGTCTATCATCCCTCTGTAACCATCCCTCCAAGTCAATGGCATAACACCTCAAATGAATCATCTGCTATCCACTATAAAGCTTCTCAAAAATATCTACTAACTTATTATCTTGCTTTTGACTAGATCCAATATGTTTCATGAGTGTAGGCTGCACATCCAAGGCTGCTAACAATTCCAGGGTAATATTTAATGATGGTCGAAAATCAAATGTAGAATTGTACTTCAAATGCTTCCACTCCAAATATAAAGAACTTAATACTGCATGTTGTTTACTCTAGGCGTCGACCACTACATTTCCCTTTCCTGGGGTATGTGTGGTATCAAAATCATACGATGCCAAAAACTCCATCCATCTCTACCGCCTTAAGTTCAAGTCTTTTTGGGTGAACAAATACTTTAGAGACTTGTGATCTATATACCAATCAAACCACTATCCTAAAAAATGGTGCCTCCATGACTTGAGCGCAAAGACAAAGGCCGTTAAGCTTAAGATCATGGGTATGGCAGTTTCTCTCGTAGACCTATGACCCTCAACTAACGTAGCTCACCGCTCTTCATTCTTACATCAAGTCCACACCAACCCTATACTACAAGCGTCGGTACATACTATGAATGCTTTTGCACCATCGGGCAATGCCAAAACAGGTTAACTAGTTAATGCCTCTTTTAGCTTAATAAAAGCATCCTCATACTTCACATCCCATAAGAAAACTAGATTCTTCTTGGTGAGGCAGGTCAGAGGAGTAGAAATTTTTGCAAAGTCTTTAATGAACTTCCAGTAGTAGCCCCCTAAACCATGGAAACTCCTTGCTTCCATGGCATTCTTCGGCATAAGCCAATCCTGAACTGCTGCAACTTTATTGGTATCAACCGCCAGCCCACTTTCTAAGACATCCCAAAAAGCATACATCCTCTTGCCAAAAATGTCACTTTGAAAACTTTGCCTTTAACTTATGCTCATAGAGTGTATTGAGCACTTCTTCTAAATGCAACGCGTACTCCTCCTTACTCTCTAAATAGACCAAAATGTCATCCACAAATACCATAATGCACATATTAAGCAACCCTTTGAAAACTTGGCTCATCAGATCAACAAAGTAGGCGAGTGAATTGGTTAGTCCAAAGGGTATGATTAACTACTTATAAAGTCCATTCGGTGTAAGAAAAGCAGTCTTCTAGATATCATCGTCTGCTACATGCAACTAGTGGAATCCAGTAGCCAAATCAAGCTACGAGAACACTTTACTCAAGTTAATTGATCATAGAGATCGTCTATACGGTGCAATGGATACCAATTCTTCTTTATTGGTTTATTCAGCTCCCTATAGTCAATGCAAAGTCTCAAAGAACCATCCGCCTTGATGGAAAAGATGACTGGTGCTCCCCACTCTGAAATGCTCCTCCTAATGAAGCCTTTCTCTAGTAGTCTGTTTGCTTTCTTATTCAACTCGCGTCTCTCCTTTGGAGCCATATGCCTCAAGGATAAGGTAACATGTCTAGTGTTCTCCATAAGGTAAATTCATAACTCGATCTCTTACTGTGGTAGGAAACCGGTAACCTCAAAAAAGACATTTGGGTACTCTCTAACTACAGACACTGAATCTAGCTCATCATGTGATAAGTCTAAAGAATATAAGTACCTAACATAACTGATCTTGGGGATTAAAATAAATCACCAAGCTACGTCCACTACACGTACTCAATCTAACAACCTTCCTATCACAATCCAATATAGCCTCATACATAATCATCCAATCCATACCTAATATCCACCCAAATCAAAAAATCCAAAGATAAAAGCATTGCAATTGAAGTCAACCCCTAAAATGAATAATTTCAAACCCCTACATAACATAAAAAAATATTCCGATCCTCCTATAAAGTTTGATACAACTACATGGTTCATAACTATGTTAATGTCTAAGTATAATTCATGTACAAGTCTACTAGATATAAAAGAGCATGATGCCCTCGAGTCAAATAAAGTGCGAATGGATAAACCAAATAACGTCAACACACCTTCGATCATGATCTTCTGTAACATCCCACCTTTTCATATGCTTTAAATCGACACACGTGCCAATTCAAACCATACGGAAGGGCGGATTGTTATGGGGTAAATAAAAAAATCAAGAAAGAAATAAAACAAAATAGAATCTCACAGCGGAAGGATAAAATATAATAATCAAATATACAGTTTATAAATTTGTTTTACAAAATATTCGATTATACTTGCAACATTTATCAGACTTACACATACCAATATCAATGCAGCAGAACATTAATAGTATGGTGGGCTAATAATAATAATAATAATAATAATAATAAATCTCCGTCTTCGTCCTCCAGAGCTAAGGTCTTCGAAATCCTGAAATGCTCGGACTGACCCGAGCGAATTGAAATGACAAAACACTCGAGTCAGAACTAAAATATCTTATGTAAGTTAAATCGACATAAATAAATATGAGTGCAGTAACTCAAGAGATGCTCGGGATTTACATCTCATAAGAATCCGTTAAACTATTTACTATGTAGTATATTTTGCTATTATAATAGTGTCTATTAGTAAAATAAACTTACTTTTAAATAACATTAAGGCTTTACATTTTTCACCTTAACACGTAATAGTCCCAGTAGTCCATTCACTATCATAGTCCCTCCTGATCAGGAAGCCACCAGAGGATACCACATGGGCTACGGGAGAAATCCAAACTTGTACAAGGCTCGATATGGTAGGTGACATGGCATAACTAGGCAATGCCAAGGTAGATATACCAATTACGCTTCCGGGTCGGTGGTAACGTGTAGCGCGCAGCTACCGCCCACCTCGAACAAACTCCCCAAATCAAAGAAATCAGAAGTGAAGGTAGCCACCGAATCAATCCAAAGTTAGAATATAGTATCGAAGGAAAGTGTCCGATCAGAGGTGCAACCTCATTAACCCGTCGATCGCACCTGTTTTAGCCATCTTATGCCAACTCACGGAAGTTGGGTCCACGTATTTACCTTACAGGAAATGCCGCCACCAACCTACTTCATTCTAAAATCTCCACCGCGTACATTGTTGTTAAAGTGGTTTTTGGAGTTGGCAGGGAGTATGACAACTTCCGATCCCGGTCTCTTTAACAACCAAACGTTATTATAACACCGCGGTCATTTAAAAATAATTTTACTTCCAAAACCAACATATAATATCTATTTCAAAACCATATAAATACGATATCCATTTCAAAACAAACTCATTTGATATTATTTTTTAAAGACCCAAATTAATACAATATCATTTTATTTCAAATATATTTCTTTTCCAAAATCATATTACTTTAAAATTTATAATAATTGGAAACCAAACATTTGAATTATCACTTTCAAACATAAAACTATGAAATTTGTAGCTTTAAAACCATAACTTTCAAAACTTAAATAGTTTGGATATTCAACAATATGTAAAATAGTTGATTTTAAATTACTTTATAAAGTAAATAATTTCCACGACTTTACCATTATTCACTTCAAATTAAGTCTAAACCCATAAATTTTTGGATTCACTTCCAGTTTAATAAAAACACTTCGATTCCAATATATTTCAAACTTTGAGCAATTAACAATTTAAAAAATAAGGTTGGAAATTTCTATTCAATAATTTATTGTCCTATTATTTAGTTTGAATATTTACATAATGAATCCAAAATCATTAAAAATAAACTCAAATTACTAACAACTAAATATTTCCATCAATTTATTTATACTAGAAATATT
This sequence comes from Allium cepa, assembly GCA_030765085.1. Classification (NCBI taxonomy): domain Eukaryota; kingdom Viridiplantae; phylum Streptophyta; class Magnoliopsida; order Asparagales; family Amaryllidaceae; genus Allium; species Allium cepa. Next base: position 280,554,716 of record CM060937.1, on the reverse strand, counting down.
CATTTAATTTATCTTGAATAAAAATCCAGTTATAAATATCGTACCTTTAAATTTCCAAATTTAAATAAGTTTACATCAACTTATGGAGTTTAATTTTTAAATAAGCTCAATTCCAAATAAATTTCCAATTTATCTTCCCATCTTAATTGATTTGAATCATTTAAAACTCTATATATATACAAAATTTAAACCTGTACTTAAACAAAAATATAAATTATTAAACTTCATTTTTCAACTTATTTGTTTTTGTTTAACAAATTTATACATAGCTTAAATTCCAAAATTTAACTATATATGTATATATAAATAAGATTTTATATAAGATCAAAATTTAATATTTATTAAACCGTATCCTATCCAAACCATAGAAATCATTTCAAAATATTTTTATATAAAGACCGCGGTGCCTGTATATAATTTTTTATCCTATGGTCAAGTGATACGAATATTTATCATTTCAATCCGTAATTAAAATAAAATTTTACGGTTATATATCATTTCAAACCGCAATCCCGAATGAAATGAAATGCTTAACTTCTTGCAGTTAATATAAATAAACATCCATTCATCCATCAAAATCATACATCTATTTATCACAATCATCATCCAAATTCAAATAATACATTAGGTGATAAATAACTGGTATCAATTATCAGTTTATATTAAAAAAAATTAATAACTGTAAATTGGCAGTTTATATGCAAAATAAATATAAATTTAACTGGCAGTTAATATGCAATAAAATTAAATAACCATTTAATTTAAATGAATGCAATCTAACTGAAATGATGATTAAATATGTGCCAAACAGCTGTAAATAAATTTCACTCATATCATAAATAAATTTAACAAACATAAGAACTTTTAAAAGTTGTGAGTGGGTTAAAACACTCACCTTTTTGAATTTAAATTGAATTAAAATCCAATTTAAGCCCAAAAATTCAACAGCCTATGAATCTGCCCAAACCAGCGACAAAATGTCATAAATCTCAGTACGATCCTAACAAAAAAAACCGCGCATAAATCGGACATTGTATGCGAAAGTTATTCAAGTTATAAGATGACTATTGCCATAATAAAGTGTATATATAGTGATATTAAAATAAACAAAATAAATATTAAATTTCACGTTTTGAGATGAGAAGACTAGCGTACCTGCTAACAAGGTGGTGGCAAGGCTTGGGTGAGGTGGAGAGGCTTTCACGCAACTCAAAGCTTCTAGAAGGATTATGAAAAATTGTTGCAAGCAGGTGAGGGAGAAAATGAAATAGGGTCATGTTTGCATAATGAAGTTCAGTGAGATTGGAAAATTGAAATGAGGCTAAAGGTGGATGGAACCAATGAAATGAATGCTTCAGGTAGCAAAAATGAAAATTTATACATTGCAAACAAAGAGGCGGTAACGAATAATAAATGTAAAGTAACAAATGGACCAGTTGTAGTAAAACTTTGAGATCCAATTTCAAAACGTCTACTCCGCTAAATTAATTTCTATTAACCCTAAATATACACCTTATTAACACCCAAATAAATTTTATTAACACACACTAAATAAAATGTAACACTCCAATTAATGCCACTGGGGACCGCCGCTGCACATAATAAAAGATGAACCGAGAGTGGAAATTCAAATTTAAAAACGGTGTTTTTCTCAGCGATCAATCACGATTCAAAATATTTAATTTACTTTAAAATGTAAGGTTAGCATCAAAATCACTTCTATACTGCCTCTGATTGTTATAAAATGAATGTAAAATGTTGTTTCAAAATTCAAAATTTTCCTTTTTTATTAAATTTTACTTATCTTTAAAATGAAACGTTCATTTTATTTTTCTCAAACTGTTCATTTATTTTCATTAAAAATGCTCTTTCTATTTAACCCAAAAATGTACGTTTCTTATATTAAATGCCATAAATTTCAATTAACTTCTCTTTCCTTTTAATTTAAAGATTCCTCATATGGATTAGATGTTGCAAATTCCACACTTTCAAAGCTTTAACTTCTATTTCAATAGTTTATAGACTATACATTAATCTTCCAAAATTTTCAATGAAATTAGCTTTCCATTTATTTTCAACACATTCTTCTTATTGTATAATTATTTTGTTTCATATCTATTATTCAATTCACTATTCTTAAACGGATAAAAATTTTCATTGAATTTGCAAACTATTACCATAATATTCTTACATTTCATCTAACTTTCTATTAACGTAATAATTAAGTGTTAAATTTCATTTATTTGCCATAAATCCAATTATTGAATTTTCCTACACTTCAATTAAATTAAAAATCTTACTTTCCATTCTCTTAAATTCAGTCAATCATTATCTTATGGGTACATTTTACATTACTGTAAATCCAATTCCCTAATATTTTCCAGTAATCAACTAAATTTATATCAACGTAGTGATTAATTACGTTTATTTCAATGGATTTTGATCTAATTCACTAAATTATCTACATAGGTAAACAATTAATAGTTATCACAATAAGCCAAATCTACTCCCATTCATACCCTATTATCAATTGACAAAAATAAAATTTCTTACTTAACATTGATTATGTCAAATTACATTTTACTGTGTATTATTTCATCAATTGAGTTTACTTTCCAATTTGCTGATTTCAATCAATTAAACTTTACCATCTGTTTCAATAAATTGGGTATGCACAAATTTAGCTATTCAAAATTTCAATTTACGGTACAATTATCATGGTTTATATCATATTGCATTAATATCCCTATTTTATCTTAGATTTCCTCTACGTTTCCTTTAACGTAAAATTTGACTATTATATTTCATTTATTCACAATAAATTCAATTATTGAAAGTTTTTTTTCTTTTCAGTTAAATAAATAAATCTAACTTTCAATTCTTTAAATTAGCCAATTGTCATATTATAAATGAAATTGACATTATTTTCATATATTACTGTATTAACATTAACGTCATAATTTATTTATATTTATTGCAATCGGTTACCAGTAATACTTTAATACACTAAATAAATGGTTAACCTAAATAATTGTTACCATTTAACATTTACTTCCATTTACAAGCTATTATTAACATAAATGCTGTCATTGACTTAGCTCTAATTAAGCAAATTAGATGAATGGGTAAATTTTAACAATTATCACTAAATGCCAAATTTACTCACATTCATACTTAAATATCAACTACAATTTATTAAAATTACTTACCTAGCCTTGATTCAATCACATTGCAATTTATTACGTACTATTTTTCAATTAACACAACCTTTGAATATAATTCCCAATTTATTTAATGCAATCAATTATGACTTTTACAACTTAAATACATTCATTGGTTCGTAGTTATTTCATTAATGCATGCTTCATTCCATACTATTTAGTTATATTTGCCAAGTATGTACACTAATTACTATTTATATTCTTAATCCATTTATTTTCTTGTATACAATTTATAGCCAAACATACATTTAGATTATTTTCTATAATTAGAATTTTATGCAAGTTCATAAATCATTAACCTTAAATTTGCATTGTTTCTATTAAATTTTCATTCACCTCCGTTACCCTTTTAATAATCATTGAGGTAACGTATAATTTCAACAATGACCATTTAAAATTACGTTTCTAACATTTATTGTAATTGGTTTTCATAATTTGGAATTCGCTAATTTAGTTAGCCTTAACGTTATTACATTAAATCTACATTCAGTTTCAATACTTACCATTTAATTAATAAATTATTGATTACCTTCAAAATTAGATAAAATTTGATTTGATTGCCATCTTCACTATGTCCATTATTACTTAACTTCAAATTTACAATTTCACTCAAATATAACTTTATAAATTTTTCCTAATTAATACAAATATCGTTACTTATCAACTTGCATAAACCTTTTCACATACATTTTCATTCAATTGCTATTCAATATATTTTATTTCAGTGTTCATTTTAATATTAACTTATAAAGTTTTTTTTTCTTTTTTTCATCTAAATTTAATTACTAAATTTTAATTTAAATTAACCAACTTAATTATTAAAATTCACGGGTCGTTACACTCTCCCCCACTCAAAACTTTTCGTCCCCGAAAAGGAAAAGAAGGGAAAAGAAGAATTAAGAAATCAATATATTTTATTTAAAATATTAAATTTATAAACAAATAAATTTACAAAATTAATTATTTTAAATAAAATATACAATATATAACTATTAAACCTTTTATACTCCAATTAATAAAATTTGGAAAACATATTCAAAATAATTTCTAAATCTGAAATTTTCGAAAAATTTCGCTAGAGTCTCCTTTGTACGGAGATGCTCGTAAGAAAATATAATATCAAATATAACAATATACATATATAATATCCAAAATATTATATCCCAACACGGGAAAATATATAAAATAGCGCTATAAAACCGTAATTTGAGAACGTACCTATTTGTCGGGCAAATTACGCTTATTTTATGGAACCAAAACCAATAGCAATTGCTTTCATAACCTGCATTTCACTTATAAAATCTAAAAGGGTTAACAATTATATAAATGAAATATTAAAGTTGTTTCAACCACAACAACAATCAATTCCAACAAACAACATACACAAAAATACAAATCAACCATTCAAGCAAACAAACACATAGTTGTTCGGGTCAAACTTTAAATTGTATGAAATGAAAAATAAACTATCAAGTGCACCATTTACTCAACAGTCTTAAATGAAACTAAATAGGTTATTCACTCATCCAACCAATTTAAAGTATCCTTACCCCGAACAACCATAAACAAACAACAATTCAAATCAAATTTACTTACTATTAATTTTATTTCATAAATTAGTTGTTTGATTTCCTTTCTTTCATTCATTCAGTGATTCCTTCATTTATTTCCATTTGTTACTTACAATATTCATTTTCCATTTTAATGTCATGTAAGTTTCTTCTTTATTGCATCATATTTTATTATAGTATCATTTAATTTTATTTACTTAAGTTTATAATCATCTATTTATGATATTTACCTTTAATTATATTTAAATATAGTAAAATTCCAATTGTAACTTAAGTTTACAACAATTACACATCAAATCCTTGTTTATTAAAGAATTTCATAAATTACTTTCATTACCTCAAGTTTATTTCTTGTATAATATCTATTACATTCTCTTATTAACATTTCAACTTTTAATATTTGGTAAGTCATATATATATATATATATATATATATATGCTTTTTAAGAATGTAGTTTGAAAGTTATACAAGTTTTATTCTATTTGTTCTAATTAATTTAATGTTCCATAATTATATTCTTTATTTCATAGGTTACAAATTTCAAATTTCATTTAATACCATTTATAACCTAGCATTAAATTTCTTATTTTCTTTAGAGGTTTCAATTTATTAATTACCTACGTTCCAGTTCACTACGGTAATTGAGCTATTAATTAATGGAAACTTAAGAATTTAAATACCGGGTTTTATTCAAGATCATTTTAAAATAACGGATAAATGTATATACTTACATTTTATATATCAAATTATATTTAGAACAATTAAAAATTTATATTTGTTTATCAAAAATGGTTCTGCAGTGAACTACTACAGTGGCCTTCCCGCTTCGAAACTCGAAAACGAAAGTCGATGATGCGTGCACTCATTACCGAAATTATTTTCCAGCGATAGAGAGGGGAGTACAACTTATTTCTTTCCAGAATTTCTTTAAAACCATACTTTCAAATTATATTGAAATATTTATATTAGAAAATATTTCTAAATACTATTATTATATTTTCAAAATCCTTTGAAAGCAATTTTTCAAAATCCCGGATTTAAGTTCTAAAATTTCCAAATTTCATTGATTTTATTTTCAATCTTATTTTACCTATTATTTATAAATTTTATTCCTAACAACCAATATATAATCTTTATAAAAATTTATTACTTTATATAGAAAATATAATAGGAAAAATTATTTCATTCACCTATATTAAAACAAATATTGTGTCGGTCTGTCCTATTAAGTGTGTAGAAATCCCTATTGATGTCACAGCGTCCCATGCATCAACCAGAATTTATAAATACAAAACGGAACAAATTAACACAATATTAAAACCTTTTTATAGCACTAACAAATACGCTCTCTCATATATACACTCAGCGACTCCCATAGGGTATTACTACCCTATTAGTAAAGAGTCAGACCCCATAAAGATAAGGTTTATCTCTAAACCAAAGCTCTGATACCACGTTGTAACATCCCGCCTTTTCGTACGCTTTAAATCAACAAACGTGCCAATTCAAACCATACGGAAGGGTGGATTATTATGGGGTAAATAAAAAAATCAAGAAAAAAATAAAACAAAATAGAATCTCACAGCGGAAGGATAACATATAATAATCAAATATACAGTTTATAAAGTTGTTTTACAAAATATTCGATTATACTTGCAACATTTATCAGACTTACACATACCAATGTCAATGCAGCGGAACAGTAATAGTATGGTGGGATAATAATAGTAATAATAATAATAATAATAATAATAAATCTCCGTCTTCGCCCTCCAGAGCTAAGGTCTTCGAAATCCTGAAATGCTCGAACTGACCCGAGCGAATTGAAAAGACAAAACACTCGAGTCAGAACTAAAAGATCTTATGTAAGTTAAATCAACATAAATAAATATGAGTGCAGTAACTCAAGAGATGCTCGGGATTTACATCTCCTAAGGATCCGTTAAACTATTTATTATGTAGTATATTTCGCTATTATAATAGTGTCTATTAGTAAAATAAACTTACTTTTAAATAGCATCAAGGCTTTATATTTTCCACCTTAACACGTAATAGTCCCAGTAGTCCATCCAATATCATAGTCCCTCCTGATCGGGAAGCCACCAGAGGATACCACACGGGCTATGGGAGAAATCCAAACTCGTACAAGGCTCGGTATGGTAGGTGACACGACACAACTAGGCAATGCCGGGGTAGATATACCAATTACGCTTCCGGGTCGGTGGTAACGCGTAGCGCGCAGCTACCACTCACCTCGAACAAACTCCCCAAATCAAAGAAATCAAAAGTGAAGGTGGCCACCGAATCAATCCAAAGTTAGAGTATAGTATCGAAGGGAAGTGTCCGATCAGAGGTGCTACCTCATTAATGTGTCGGTCGCTCCTTTTTTAGCCACCTTATGCCAACTCGGAAGTTGGGTCCACGTATTTACCTTACAGGAAATGCCGCCACCAACCTACTTCATTCTGGAATCTCCACCGCATACACGGTTGTTAAAGTGATTTTTGGAGTTGGCAGAGAGTATGACAACTTTCGATCCCGGTCTCTTTAACAACCAAATGTTATTATAACACAGCGGTCATTTAAAAATAATTTTACTTCCAAAACCAACATATAATATCTATTTCAAAACCATATAAATATGATATCCATTTCAAAAAAAACTCATTTGATATTATTTTTTAAAAACCCAAATTAATATAATATCATTTTATTTCAAATATATTTCTTTTTCAAAATCATATTACTTTAAAATTTATAATAATTGGAAACCAAACATTTGAATTATGACTTCCAGACATAAAACTACGAAATTTTTAGCTTTAAAACCATAACTTTCGAAACTTAAATGGTTTGTATATTCAACAGTATGTAAAATAGTTGATTTTAAATTACTTTATGAAGTAAATAATTTCCACGCCTTTACCATTATTCACTTCAAATTAAGTCTAAACCCATAAATTTTTGGATTCACTTCCAGTTTCAATAAAAACACTTCGATTCCAATATATTTCAAACTTTGATTAATTAAAAATTTAAAAACTAAGGTTGGAAATTTCTATTCAACAATTTATTGTCTTATTATTTAGTTTGAAATATTTACATAATGAATCCAAAATCATTAAAAATAGACTCAAATTACTAACAACTAAATATTTCCTTCAATTTATTTATACTAGAAATATTCATTTAATTTATCTTGAATAAAAATCCAGTTATAAATATCATACCTTTAAATTTCCAAATTTAAATAAGTTTACATCAACTTATGGAGTTTAATTTTTAAATAAGCTCAGTTCCAAATAAATTTCCAATTTATCTTCCAATCTTAATTGATTTGAACCATTTAAAACTCTATATATATACAAAATTTAAATCTGTACTTAAACAAAAATATAAATTATTAAACTTCATTTTTCAACTTATTAATTTTTGTTTAACAAATTTATACATAGCTTAAATTCAAAAATTTAACTATATATGTATATATAAATAAGATTTTATATAAGATCATATCAAAACCATAGAAATCATTTCAAAATATTTTTATATATAGACCGCGATGCCTGTATATTATTTTCTATCCTATGGTCAAGTGATACGGATATTTATCATTTCATTCCGTAATTAAAATAAAATTTTACGGTTATATATCATTTCAAACCGCAACCGCGAATGAAATGAAATGCTTAACATTTTGCAGTTAATATAAATAAACATCCATGCATCCATCAAAATCATACATCCATTTATCACAATCATCATCCAAATTCAAACAATACATCAGGTGATAAATAATTGGTATCAATTATCAGTTTATATTAAAAAAAATTAATAACTGTAAATTGGCAGTTTATATGCAAAATAAATATAAATTTAACTGGCAGTTAATATGCCATAAAATTAAATAACCATTTAATTTAAATCAATGCAATCTAATTGAAATGATGATTAAAAATGTGCCAAACAGCTATAAATAAATTTCACTCATATCATAAATAAATTTAACAAACATAAGAACTTTTAAAAGTTGTGAGTGGGTTAAAACACTCACCTTTTTGAATTTAAATTGAATTAAAATCCAATTTAAACCCAAAAATTCGAAAGCCTTAGATCTGCCCAAACCAGCGTTGAAATGTCATAAATCTCAATACGATCCTAACAAAAAAAATCGCGCATAAATTGGACATTGTATGCGAAAGTTATTCAAGTTATAAGATGACTATTGCCATAATAAAGTGTATATATATAGTGATATTAAAATAAACAAAATAAATAGTAAATTTCACTTTTTGGGATGAGGAGACTAGGGTACCTGCTAGCAAGGTGGTGGCAAGGCTTGGGTGAAGTGGAGAGGCTTTCACGCAACTCAAAACTTCAAGAAGGATTATGAAAAAGGGTTTGCCAGCAGGTGAGGGAGAAAATGAAATAGGGTTAGCACCCAAATATACACCTTATTAACACCCTAATAAATTAACTCTGCTAAATTAATTTCTATTAGCCCTAAATATATACCTTATTAACACCTAAATAAATTAAATTAACACACATTAAATAAAATGTAACACTCCAATTAATGCCACTGGGGACCGCCGCTGCACACAATAAAAGATGAACCGAGACTGGAAATTCAAATTTAAAAATGGTGTTTTTCTCAGCGCGCAATCACGATTCAAAATATTTAATTTACTTTAAAATATAAGGTTAGCATTAAAATCACTTCTATACTGCCTCTGATTGTTATAAAAATGAATGTAAAATGTTGTTTCAAAATTTTCCTTTTTAATCAAAATTTTACTTATCTTTAAAATGAAACGTTCATTTTATTTTTCTCAAACTGTTCTTTTATTTTCATTAAAAATGTTCTTTCTATTTAACCCAAAAATGAACGTTTCTTATATTAAATGCCATAAATTTCAATTAACTTCTCTTTCCTTTTAATTTAAAGATTCCTCATATGGATTAGATGTTGCAAATTCCACACTTTCAAAGCTTTAACTTCTATTTCAATTGTTTATAGATTATACATTAATCTTCCAAAATTTTCAATGAAATTAGCTTTCCATTTATTTTCAATACATTCTTCTTATTGTATAATTTTTTTTTCATATCTATTATTCAATTCACTATTCTTAAACGGATAAAAATTTTCATTGAATTTGCAAACTATTACCATAATATTCTTACATTCCATCTAACTTTCTATTAACGTAATAATTAAGTGTTAAATTTCATTTATTTGCCATAAATTCAATAATTGAATTTTTCTACACTTCAAATTAAATTAAAAATATTACTTTCCATTCTCTTAAATTCAGTCAATCATTATCTTATGGGTACATTTTACATTACTGTAAATCCAATTCCCTAATATTTTCCAGTAATCAAATAAATTTATATCAACGTAGTGATTAATTACGTTTATTTCAATTGATTTAGATCTAATTCACTAAATTATATACATAGGCAAACAATTAATAGTTATCATAATAAGCCAAATCTACTCCCATTCATACCATATTATCAATTGACAAAAATAAAATTTCTTACCTAACATTGATTATGTCAAATTACATTTTACTGCGTATTATTTCATCAATTGAATTTATTTTCCAATTAATGATTTCAATCAATTAAACTTTACCATCTATTTCAATAAATTGGGTATGCACAAATTTAGCTATTCAAAATTTCAATTTACTGTACAATTATCATGGTTTATATCATATTGCATTAATATCCCTATTATCTTAGATTTCCTCTATGTTTCCTTTAACGTAAAATTTGACTGTTATATTTCATTTATTCACAATAAATTCAATTATTGAAAGTTTTTTTTCTTTTCAATTAAATAAATAAATCTAGCTTTCAATTCTTTAAATTAGCCAATTGTCATACTATAAATGAAATTGACATTATTTTCATATATTAATATATACTTTATATTAACATTAACGTCATAATTTATTTATATTTATTGCAATCGGTTACCAGTTATACTTTAATACACTAAATAAATGGTTAACCTAAATAATTGTTACCATTTAACATTTACTTCCATTTTCAAGCTATTATTAACACAAATGTTGTCATTGACATAGCTCTAATTAAGCAAATTAGATGAATGGATAAATTTTAACAATTATCACTAAATGCCAAATTTACTCACATTCATACTTAAATATCAATTATAATTTATTAAAATTACTTACCTAGTCTTGATTCAATCACACTGCAATTTATTACGTACTATTACTCAATTAACATAACCTTTGAATTTAATTCCCAATTTATTTAATGCAATCATTTATGACTTTTACAACTTAAATACATTCATTGGTTCGTAGTTATTTCATTAATGCATGCTTCATTCCATACTATTTAGTTATATTTGCCAAGTATGTACACTAATTACTATTTATATTCTTAATCCATTTATTTTCTTGTATACAATTTATAGCCAAACATACATTTAGATTATTTTCTATAATTGGAATTTTATGCAAGTTCATAAATCATTAACCTTAAATTTGCATTGTTTCTATTAAATTTTCATTCACCTCCATTACCCTTTTAATAATCATTGAGGTAACGTATAATTTCAACAATAACCATTTAAAATTACGTTTCTAACATTTATTGTAATTGGTTTTCATATTTTGGAATTCGCTAATTTAGTTAGCCTTAACGTTATTACATTAAATCTACATTCAGTTTCAATTAATATAGAATTTAATTCTAATTACTTACCATTTAATTCATAAATTATTGATTACCTTCAAAATTAGATAAAATTTGATTTGATTGCCATCTTCACTATGTCCATTATTACTTAACTTCAAATTTACAATTTCACTCAAATATACTTTACAAAATTTTCCCAATTAATAGGTATTGCACAAACATCGTTACTTATCAACTTGCATAAACCTTTTCACATACATTTTCATTCAGTTACTATTCAATATATTTTATTTCAGTATTCATTTTAATATTAACTTATAAAGTTTTTTTTTTCTTTTTTTCATCTAAATTTAATTACTAAATTTTAATTTAAAATAACCAACTTAATTATTAAAATTCATGGTTCGTTACATCTTCTTTCCCTTATCTATAATTGGTGTCATACTCAAGCTAGTTACCCGTCCAGTGCATAATCTGGGACCATCTAGGTACAGATCTTCTGAGGTGCCGGAGAGGCCCTCATTATATGTCCAAACTGATTTCAATTGTAACACTTGACCGTTGAAACATTTTTCCAGCACTCCTTCATGAAATGTCGCTTCTTTCCACACTTCCTAAAGTTCAAATTCTATTTCTTAATCTTTCCCTTGGGTCAAAATCCTACCTTGCGCTGATTTTGCCGTTGTTTTTTTCCTCTAGTCTTTTTAGGTTATTCCTTTGCTTCTTCCTTGGAGACAGTATTTGCAAGGCCATCTCCACTAAACCCTCATATGTAGCACCCATGGGAATATGACTAAGAGCTAAACCTTGAAGGGGTTAGTTAAGCCCTTTAGCAAACTTCAATGCATTTTTATATAGGGTACCGATCGGTCCCATCCTAAATCTAGCCAATTCATTGAATTGATAGACATACTCCTTTACTGACAAGTCTCCTTGCTTCAAGTGAATAAATTTCTATAACTATACTCCTTCCTCATCTTTGGAAAGAAACTTCATCTCAAAGCATCTTCGAATACTCATTCCAAGTGATCTCTTATCCCTCAATCTCTACCGTAACCTCCCACAAACTAGGAGACTCGCCCTGTAAATGCCAATTAGCTAACTGCCTCCTCATCTCATCAACAGACCCATCAACCCAAAGATCCTCTCACAAGAATGAATCCATGTCCTTGAATCTACATTTGACTCTGTCTCCACATGCGGCTTTCCTTCATGGCTAATGAAATCCTGAAATAACTTAGTAAAATCTGTGGCAAGTGGGTGCATAGGAACTGTAGATGTCGCTCTCGCCATGTTTCCTCTAGTGGGATTAAGCTCGGCTTGTCCCCTTGCCTGAATTTACCGATAGAACCAAATCAGAATATTTACGCCTGGAATCTCAGTTTTGTCACCCGAGCTTGAACCTACGAGATCGCTCATCTTCTATCTATGAGTTTCAAGAATTTAATTATCAACTTTCCATAGATAGTATAGGCAAGTATTAGAAAGAGATTATGATATATATAAAAATTTTGAAAAACTTTTATCTATTCATACGCACATACCCTTTTGAAGCCCATTTTGAAGACCCTCTCGGTTTTTTTTCAAAAACTTTTCAAGTACGTTCCCGCAACACGCTCCTAATCCCTATGTACGTTTGAACATAGGCTCTAATACCAAATGTAATAATCCGCACCCTTCGACAAACCGATCGAAAGTCTAGGATGAATTTCATACTTGCATCGGTGCCAAGAAGTACGCGCCATCATGTTTTTATAACATTATAAAGATTAATAATAAACAAATATGATCTAGGATATACTAAACATTCAGAATCACAGCGGAATGGAACAAAATATAAATATAGAAAAATTCCATCTTAGAAAATATCTCTAAATATAGTCTTGAAAAAATAGTACATAGTCAAATTAAAAGTACATATAAATACCACTCATAATCTGATAAAAGAAATACTAAGTATTGATAAGATACAATTACATGGAGAGCAAGTAAAGAATAAATGACTGCTATGATGAGCTCGCCTCTCCATGCACTAAAATCGAGCCATCACATGCTGATATGTCTTCCTATGGTGAGGAAAGAAAGGAAAAAGGGTGGACCAGACAGAAGTCTAGTGATATATGGTGATCATGTGCAACTGACTTCCATCCTACTTTGAGCGACCTAGGGTTTTCTACAAGCATTTGTGTACTCCTAGGGTCCTTTAATTAAGTGTTTTTATTTAACACACCCACACTAACAACTTATGTAGGCTTCTATAAGGATCGAACTATGGATCAAACCTTAATAACTAACGATCGACCACTGCTCTTAGAGCTACTCAATATGGAAGCACTGCTACTAGAGCTACTCAATATAGAAACACCGCTACTAGAGCTACTCAACATAGAAACATCCTACAACTCTCCTGTATGGAATAACATCTCATATTACGCCTACGCGTAACTATCTCACATAGGTTTCCCTACAATTACCAAATGGAAATAAATTTCCCACAACTAAGACTACTCGTAACTCAACCATCACTACAAGAAAACTGATTTTTTGTAGCGCCCAAAAACCACCACTACGTATTTTTAGTGGCGTTCCAATAATCGTTACGAAAAAACATGCCACTAAAAATCCTCGAGTATTAGTTGCAATTTTTTAAACGCCACCAAATTTGTTTTTTTGATAGCGTTTTTATAACGCCATAGAATTCCTTTTTTGTAGCGCCTATTTACCGCCACCGAAAAGGTTTTCTCCTCCATGATACTTTTTATGGCGTTATCTAAATTTTTTGTAGCGCCTGTTTAACGCCACCGAAAGGGTTTTCTCCTCCACGTTACCTTTTCATGGCGTTATATACATTTGTTGTAGCGCTTAATAAACGCCAGCATAAGTGTACTTGAGTTTTTAATCACTCTTTTGCAGCAACATTTTAACGCTACCAAAATAAATAATATCCAGTAGCGTTTGTTTCCCTTCACCTGCTACTCCAGATTTACCCCTGATCTAGCATCCAATTATATAATAACAGAATACGCAAGCACATACACTTTTGAACACAATATATTAAACAACTACAAAATACGTATACGCATTGAAGATGCACAAGATACATAGACATTCATACATCCACATATATAGGTGTCGACAAAAAGCTACCCGTACACATACACAACCAAACTACCATAAGTGTTATAACCAAACTACCATAAGTGTCATAACCGTACATATACATCTGAAATAAACGTCTGAAATAACTGAAGTACCGAGCAAAACCTGAACCACCATAAAAACCTGAACTACCTATCATTGCTGATGTCTTCAAAACCTGAACTACCTGTCAACAAAGAACAGAACAAAAGAGCGAGAAAACAAAACCTGAACTTAAAACTGCATCACTAACATTCCACCACAATCCATACATAACTCCTCACCATTAATTTTTTTCCCTCCCCTGAACCTGAACCACCAATCACAATCATTCAATCATAATTCGAATATAACACCCCTACTTATGTACTTTTATCATTTTACCAAAAATCTATCTGCACTTTAGCTGCTAGCATTCCTAATGTATATATATAAAAAAATTATATACCTTTCATTTTGACCTAATAATGATTTTTTCCATTGGCCAAGCTATGGGCACGCCAAAGCAATCATCCATGCACGTCAGACCCGATGTTGGTCTCCATATCTCTGCATCTGGAACTATCACCAGTTCAATCCAAACTTTTACAGCATTACGTCCCAATGGACGACAATGGACCATCGTTATCGGATCAGTTGATGCAATACTTCCTTCAGCCACTACGTCTGCTCCACCCAAATCAATCAACTGGCATTTGGCATCCTTTTGCATG
The DNA here is from genome assembly GCA_030765085.1 of Allium cepa. Classification (NCBI taxonomy): domain Eukaryota; kingdom Viridiplantae; phylum Streptophyta; class Magnoliopsida; order Asparagales; family Amaryllidaceae; genus Allium; species Allium cepa. The sequence goes on along the minus strand of CM060937.1, from coordinate 280,539,388 downwards.
GTTGCAATCGGCTGAAAGAAAAGAGATTATTATGCACAATGTATACATGCACATTAAATAAACTTTCATACACAGTTAACTTCTTCAAATTTGAAAATTAATACTTACATTTTGCGATTTTTTCATGACCATATGTGCGGATTTCATGGGAGAATTCACAACATTTTCAGTATCATCACGACTCTCATCTAGTTTTTCTTGGTCAGCTTCTACTTTTGATCTTGGCCATGCTACTTTCCTACCAACCGCATCTCCAATGCACGACATATCAGATGTGGGTCGCCACAAATATGCATCTTTATTTACTACTTTGTCCACCCAAATCACAACAGAAGACAGACCGAGTGGAATGCCATTAACAGTATATTTTGGATCAGTGGCGTGGATTCTTCCTTCGGCAACTACACCTTCACCCTCAGTCCAACCGTAAATCTTGCAAGTGTCTTCGATGATGCTGGTACTCTAAAAATGAGAAGTGAAATTCAAGACTTTAGTATGCTATACAAAAACAACGAATATGTGTTAAATTTTTATTCAGATGGGGGGTGTGCTCGCTGCATTTTAGACATCAATAAGCTCGCAGCATATTACACTAATATACTTAACGTGAAAAAAATTACCGTACTGGCTGCACTACAGTTCAACCGTGTTTGCAGCGGGACCTTGATGCAAACTGATGGCCAAGCATACCTTATTCTTAGCATCTGCTAAGATTGCCATTTCAGGTGTAGGCCTCCATAAATAAGTATCTGCTTTATCCACTGAATCTATAGCAACGCTCCCAGCATTTGGTCCAAGACGAATGCCATTGACAACGTCATCTGGGTCCATGGACAACAGCCTCCCATGGGCAACAACTCTAGAGGTTCCATCCCAATTCAACAGCAAACATACTTCGTCGTCGCTCTACAATTAATCAACCGAAAATTAAATCAATTACTGGATTAAAAAATTAAAATATAAATTTCATTTATTGAGCAGTATAAATATTATTTTTACCGAATCAGGTGAGTTCGTTCTCTAACTTTCTTTACCCTGCAGCGAAGCACGAATATAAATTAATCTTTTACGAATATAAATTAATTTCCAAAAATTTACCTTCTGGTCCATCAGAGTCTGTATCATTCCCTTCAATTCTGCTATTTCCTCTCGACACCGAGACACTTGTTTATCTTTGGACTGGGCCAAAGCTAGCTTGGTTAAAGTGCAACCCCTACCCTATGCCCTTAACCGTCCCGGTTTATCTTGTCCCAGTACATGTACAAGAGCATCTTTTCCTATATCAGTCTGTGTCAAGCCGGATTGGGATAGGCTACCATATTTTTTGATCTCCTCCTACATAAATAAATACACATAGATAATGTACAATGGTAAAAATATCATAGTTTCAAAAAAAATATACCAATAAAATTAAAAACAATTTTACAATAGTATTCTTAGCTTCCATGTTCACTGGTTCACCATTTTTTTTAATGTGAGATCTAATCCACACATTAGCTCTACTTATGGACAATGGATCTACACTTTCTTTTTTTCTAAAAATAGAATAACATTAAATTAATAAACTGACAGGTATAAAATAATGTTAAATAATGCTATAGTTAATTAACTTACCATGTCTTCGGTCTTTCTAGCCATTCCCCTACGACCGGTTGTATGCGGAATTTGTGTGTACCTAAGGGCTGAATATTTCTCACTTTTTTTCTGAAAATATTGAAAGATGCTAGAATTTAACAACCAAAATCATAAAAAGAAAAACTATCTAATATTTATAATGCAGGGTAAATATGTATGGTGAGGATTGCAATTTATTTGAAAATCAATTCATCATGGTCATATACTTATTTGGTATTATTAATGCTGGATAACTCAGTGACATATACAGCATTCCATATCTACTAATAATATTTATAGATTGAACTAACTTGCAAAGTGTTTTTTTACTTCATTTAAAATGTTCCTGTACTTGTCATAACGCATTTGTATTTTGTACTGTCATAGGTTCCTGCAGCTAATACCTAAACAGGAACCCTCAGCATCCACCAACACTTGGACTTCACTTCTAAAGAAATTTTTCGGTTGCTAACTATGTAGATGGATTTGCAGAAACATGCCAGACGAGTTCAGTAGGAATGATTTACCTTAAACTCCGGACTTGTTTTCGCCTTCACAAACTTCCTCCAATCGGTTATGCTTTTTATGTTCGTAGGTTTCAGTTTAAGTCTTTCCTCATCGTTCTCCGCTTTTTGCAAATTTCGAACCAATTTGCTTTTTGACGATCTCCAAAGTACTCCCATTTGTTGAAATATAGCTTTTCTTTGCCATTCTTCTTCCAATTTAAATCTAATCTGCAACAATACATCAAACATGATATTAGTAAAATTTATTTAATTTAAATACGACAGATTTAATTAAATCTGAAAGGTTTTTTGAAGTTATTAGAGGGCAATTTCAATTTATAATTGGCAAGAACTATTTTTCAATTTATCCAGAAGTTATTAGATGGCAATTTCAATTTATAATTGGCAAGACCATGCAATATTAGAAGTCATTTTCAAAACATATTAGAGTCAGAATGTTAAATAATAGATGCCTGCTTCATACTAGAACCGACTGCCACAAAACTTCTTTTAAGTCATCACTAATATTCCTCCAATCATCAATGGTGTATGGAACCTGCTTCCGCACAAGCGGTCCAGGAAAAGAGGATAAATATACCGACCCTTGCCCTACTGGTATACCTAGATCATTGAACTCAACTTCAATTCGATCCTGACTGCATGACGGGAGTCTTTTTGCTTTTGCTGGACCTCTACCGCCTCTTTTCTGAGATGTACTTCCGATTTCAGCTTCACTTTGTTTCCCAATTTCCAGCTCGGCATCAGCAGTTTGTTCAGGACGGGTTTCATTTTCTGAGCGGAGTCCTTCATTTGGGTCAGAGGGGATATCATCTAGTGGTTGTTCGTCTTCTTCATTGTGAACAGTGGCTTGCTTCTTAGCATTGTCTGGTTGTTCTTCTATTTCATTTATACTAGCTGGAACTTTACGTTTTCGCTTTGACTGTTTGTTCTTAGCTTTGACTGTTTGTTCTTCAGCCTTTCTCTACAAGCGGGCACGTACAGATGTTGTAGACATATTTTTCTGCAAGTGATAGAAAAAACAGTATAAACCAATAAGCACATGTAAACAATAAGCAGCGATAAATATTAACAAACAACACTTAAATATCATCAACATGTAGCTGAAAAGAGATGTGGCAGTTTGCGAACCAAACAAGCAGGCCTAAAAGCCTTGAGATGATGAACAGATTTGTAATTTTATGAGAAAATGTACATGTAATGCAAACAGAATTGATAAGAACACTACTCATTATCAAGCAATATATGAAAACATAATTGATAAGAACATATAATGCTTTGTCTATGGAAGTATACAAAGATCAAAACACAAAGAACAAAAATTGAATGGTACATGCATTTGCAATGGATTAGAAAATTAAATGGTGCAAACTAACAGCCATTCGCAACATTAAAAAAACAAAGCATTAGTGCAGCAAATGAACAACAATCACTAAAGAAAATCAATACATGTTCAATGAAATTTCCAAATAGCCCGGATTTAATATATAAGTTCAACCATCACTAAAGCAAATGAACAACTGTGCTCAAGTAGAACATATAATCTACTCAACTATGCCCTCGCAATCCTCTCTAACATAGCAAACATCTTCATCATCCGCTTCAGTTATTTCATCTTCCACCACTTGAATATCTTCCTCGATGCAATCGTGCTCCTCTATATCATTAAAACTTCTTGATGGTGCTTTCATTACAACGTACCAATTAGAAACATCGTTCTCTCTTGAATAAAATACTTGTTTTGCTTGAGATGCAAGTATGTATGAGTCTCGTGAAAATGATGCTTAATGTAAATTAACAAGAGTGAACCCATCATCATCAACTTTTACTCCATTTCCTTTATACGTCCAACGACACTTGAAAACTGGAATATAAAACAAATGATAATCTAATAAAATTATATCTGTCAATATTCCATAATAAGTGATCACATCAACCACTTGGGACATATCTTTAGCACTTGCTCTCCACATAGTAGTTGCATCAAAAGTCACCCCACAATTCTGAGTTTCTCTCCCTAAATCTTTTACATGAAAACGTTGCTCGTTGATGATATATCCTTTGAAAGACATGGCATCATCCTTCGGACCATAAGCAATCCATTTTAACATGTCATTATGATCCTTGGAAGTAATAGGTATCTACAATAAATTTCATTTACCATGTAAATTTATATAGTAATATTGATAGTTGAATGAGAATATATTTGAAATCTAACTAACCTTCCTTTTAATCCAATCGACAAAACTTTTTTATGTGTTTCCCAAAGTAAGGTCGCATTTTTTGTCATGCGTTGGTCTGAATTTTCTAATTCCTCCAAATGCAAACTAGTATTGAACAATTGATTATAAGTTATATATATCATTGCGAACACATCAAAATATTTAAAACAATATAACATAAACTTACTCTATAAACGGTTCCACCATGGCCATATTCATTAACACAGCTAAATGAGCACTTTCTTTCTCATTAACTGGCAATTTAATTGTCTTCGATACTGAAATTGGACATCCCTCTAATATTCTACTACTTTCATAATCTTCATTTCGTGCTCCTTTCTCCTCTATATGTCCTGATTTCTTCAAAAATTCATTGAAAAACAACATGCATTCTGTTGCAAGATACGATTCTGCAATACATCCCTCTGGTCGTGCATAGTTTCTGACATAATCTTTGAGTGTCTTCATATATCTTTCGAATGGGTACATCCATCGAAAATGAATAGGTCCACACATTTGTGCTTCTTTTCCAAGATGAATGGATAAATGTATCATTATATCAAAGAAAGATGGTGGAAAAAAAATTTCAAGCTCACATAAAATGTCAATAGTTTCAACATTGATTTGTTCTACCTTCTCTCTATCAAGAACACGTTGACATAATTTGTTGAAAAAAGAACATAAGCGAATTATCGCTTTTCTTGCCTTCTTTGCCATGAACCCTCTCGATGCTACTGGCAATAAATGTTGCATTAATACATGGTAATCATGTGACTTCAATCCACTAATTTTGCAATCCGACAACGAAATCCGATTTTTTAAATTTGAACAGTAGCCATCCGGTCCTTTGAAATCATACAGTCTTTTGCAAAATATTTCTCTCTCGGATTTTGACAACATATATGGAGCCGGTGGAAGACATGTTTTATTCCCACGAGGTTGTGTATGAAGCTCACTTCGAATTCCCCAATCCTCTAAATCCTTTCTACAGTTGGTTCCATCTTTGGATTTATTTCCATGCAACATTGTGCCCAATAGGCTTTCACCAATGTTCTTCTCCACATGCATCACATCTAAATTGTGACGTAATGGAAGTTCCTATGAAAACCAAAACAATAATTCATTATTGGGTTTTTCTTGTATTAAAACAATGAAAAATAAATAAATTAACCACTAACCTCCCAATAAGGCAAATCAAAGAAAATTGATCGTTTTTTCCACCTTGATAGCTCTACTTCTGAAGAACTGTTAGTATCATCATATTCATCTTCTTTATCATAGACATGCTTTCTCTTCTTACTTTTCTCCTCTATTCCTTTTCCAAAATCATTTGGATAATCCTTCAATAATGCATAGATGTTTCTCCCAGAAAGCATTCTAGGAGCACCATCTGTCTCTATGGTATTACCAAACAATGCCTTTTGTTTCCTCCGTGAATCTGAAGGAGGTAGAAATCTTCTATGACCCATGTAGGCGAACTTTCGACTATGTTTCAACCAACGAGAATGGGTATTGACACCACATAATGGGCAAGCTTTTTTCCCTTTCACACGACATCCAGCAAGATTTCCATAAGCCGGAAAATCATTAATCGTCCATAACAAAATTGCATTCAGTTTAAATAAAGTTTTACTAAATGCATCATAAGAAGTAACTCCATTAGACCACAAGTGATGTAAGTCTTCCACCAAAGGCGCCAAATATACATCAATATCATTCCCGGGTTGCTTCGGGCCTGGAATAAGTAAAGTTAACATAATATTTTCTTTCTTCATACACAACATAGGCGAGAGATTGTATGTCACAAGCATTACCGGCCATCAACTATATTTCGAACTCAACATGGAAAATGGATTGAATCCATCTGTAAGACCAAGCCTAAGACTGCATGGATCAGATGAAAAAGATTTATACTTTTCATCCACCATTTTCCATGTCATAGAATCCACGGGATGACGCATTTTTCCATTGTTACTTTTATTATTAAAATGCCATCTTAATTCTTCAGCCATCTTTTGAGATCTATACATTCGTCTAAACGTCGGAATGATTGGGAAATATCTTAATACTTTAACTGGAACACCTTGTATAACCTCTTCAATATCTTGATTTTTCTTCCATCTCGAGGAAACACATTTTGGACAACTTCTAAATTTTTGTATTCTTTTCTGAAAAGGCAACAATCATTCTCACAAGCATGTATCTTTTCAAAACCCATGTCGAATGCTTTAAGAAATTTCTTGACTTCATCTAAGGTTTTGGGAAGCACGTTATCCTTCGGCAGAAATAGATGTTGCACAGCTAAAAGCTTATCAAAACCACTATCGGACAAGCCAGTCTCGCATTTAAGATTATACAAGATGGTGATGGCAGATAATTTTGTGTGATCTGTGCAACCAGGATATAATGGAGTTTCTGCATCTTCCAAGTTCTTGACTAACTCATCCTCTTTTCTTCGAGAATAAACATCGTCTTTATCATCATCAAAAAAATCTTGATTCAAAAAATCTTCATCTTCATAGTGAATCATCTTGAATAGTTCATATACGTCAAACGTATTTGTTTTATTCTCTACATTTATCTCTTCACCATGGTAAAACCATACACCGTCAATGTATTTAGGATCCATTCCTTTTATAATTAAATGTTCAACGATGATTTGGTCATCATGACGACTAAGATTCCGACAATCCTTGCAAGGGCATAAATTTTTTTCTACACTTCTTACATTCCTCTTTGCAGCATGCACGAAATTCATTGCTCCTTGTCGGTATTCTATACTAGTTCTATGAAAAAAGTAAAAAAAAAAGTGAGCTTTAGTATTAGATTATATGTTCTAATTCTCAAAATACATATTAAGTTAATCATGGTTTTATCACCTGTTTAAAAAACCCAGCCTTTTTCCATTATCGACATTTGAAGGCAAATAAGTTTCCAATCTTTGACGTATAAATTGGTTATCTGTTGTAATCAAAAAAATAACTAGACGTTGAAGTACGAATACTTGTAGCACTACTGCATATAACCATGGTGGTTTAGTAGACAAAGGCAAAGAATACTTTTCCAAAAATATAAATTTTACACTTATATTTTGCATTTAACCTCAGATTTACATGTATTTATAATTAATCCATGCATGAATTCAAAGCCTAAGTCTAGCAAATTATAGAATTACTGCATATAAATTCAAAGACTCAGAATGTACGAACCAACAGTCAACTTCACCGCCTCCTCTTCACTACCTCACATCCACACAACTGACATATTTCCAGTGCCTGCCACTCCACAAAAGACTATTTATGCTCCAACATTTACCACTCTCAACCATCGAGCTAGCCAATACCCAATCGCAAACAAACCTGCGACCTCCACCAATGCTACTTGAACCCACCAAATTCCCGAAACACGCAACCTCAACCTCCTCTCAGCAAGCAACCATTGATTCACTGAACCACTTCAATAGAACATTCATATACTCAAAGAAATCAAAGCAGATATCCCAACAGATCATTGCGATTAGGGTTAAATCAACCATTTCAGTAATAGTTTAGGAAAAAATACGAAAATAAGATGCATTCAAATTCATATAAAATCCAAATAGAATCACAAAGTCGATTTAAAAGATTCATACCTAAATATACCTAATCGATTTAAAAGATTCATACCTAAATATACCTAGATCTGCTGGCTGCCGCGACTCGATGTTGAGTAAGGGGGAAATGACGGAGTTGACGATGATACTTGAGTGTGATGAAAATTTAACACGATTAAAAGGGGAAATTTTTTTCTGAAGAAGAAAGCAAATTAGGGACGAGAATTTTGTTAAGTACGAGAGTAAAATGATAGGTTACGTTTATTTAGTTCGCGCAGACTCTTTTTTTAGAAGTGGGAAACGTGAATTATTTTTTGCCACGTTTATATTATTTGGTAATCTATTTTTTGTTGCATTTACAATAAAACGCCACCGATTTTTGCAACTATAAATGGTTTTTCTTGTAGTGCATGCATCGAGAGGGAGCCTGCAATGCCGGCTCGTCGGTGTGTCTCATCATCTACATCCATGTCTACCTCTTGATTGTAATATACGCCACTAAATGCACATTCCAGAATTTACCAACAATACATTATCATGCCATAATAGAAACATGAATACCAAGATTACTGTTGTGCTAGGTCCGAACACTTTATCAAGCATCATCTAATGTTGCACTTCCACGATAAAACCTCCTATAAGTTCCATTTGTGATAGAATTGCTCATAGTCGAATAGTCAACCTTATTGGCTAAAGTACATTTATCCAACGCAACAATGTTCTAGCGTCATCTCATAAGGAACTAGTTTCCCTACTATCTCTAACATCCATACATAAGTATACAATATAGTTATATATATAATCAATAATTTTATTTTTAGCTTGGGCCTTTGGCCAAGGTTTAGGTTACACATTTCAAATTTCAATTGGTCGACAGCTCAGGGTGGATGGTCGATCAGTCGTAGTGTAAACTTTAGGGTTTTTGGTTTTTTGATTTTAATTATTTGTTAATCTGATAAATTTTTGAGTTACACAATGAACCTTAGGCATTGATTTACGCTAACCGGTCTTTGCAATTTTACCCTACTTTTTATTGATATCAAATTCATAGATTTGTACCAGTTTAATTATACTTTTTTAATTTAGGGTTGACCGATTTTTAAGGTTTCTATTCATAATAGAAAGGGTTTAACTGGGCAAAAATGATATTAGCCAATTTATACGAATTTCGATTTCTGATTCAAATTTTAGATTTCAACAATTAGGTTTAAAGCTCAATTACTAATATCCTAGATCATATAGAATTGGTTAAAATTAACTATAAATAATCAACTTATTAAACTTGTTCTCACTCATCTTGGATCCAAGTCTAGCTCTATGCTCCATCGAAGAATCGTTACTCGTTAGATCGCCCCCTCCTTGATACTAGTGCTGTCTTACTTTGTTTTTGAAAGAAAATTTGTAAGTGGAGAGAAGAAATTTTGGAAGACTTTTAGTATGCTATAAATTTTCTGATGAAATTAAGGTTAGGTTAGATGTTTATTTTAGGGGTTTGAGACTGATATGGAGCATTAGATTGACCCTATGGAATCTTTACTTTCATCACAGACACAAATTAAAAACTTGGCATGAAAGAAAAACTTTTGGTTCCATCGTCTCCATTCAATCGACTCTCTTGGTCATCAAAATTATACATAATGGTCGACCACAAGGGTAGACGGGTCGACTACTTCATGTCAACTGGCACACCTTAGGGTGTTGATCGGTGATATTTTTATTAGGTAAGTTTTTATTTTTAATTTATTCTATTTTAAAATTTTCAAACATCCGTAACTTCTTCATACTAAATTTGATTTCGAAGCATTATATACGAAAACTATCTAGAAAATTGATACAAACATAATCATGCATGTTTTGTAGCTAAATTTGGAAGTTTGAGAAAATTTCATTTTATCCCTTATTGCATTTAAATTTATTTTTCCTTATTAAATTTCATATTTACTCTTATTGCATTTAAATTTATTTTTCCTTATTAAATTTCATATTTACTCTTATTGCATTTAAATTTATTTTTCCTGTCAATGAAAGATAAAGTTGTTAACATTAAAGCTGTAACGACCCACCGCTATACACAATTTAACAAAGAACATTACAAGTGATGTTGCTTACTAATATGGAGAATACGACTGGCTAAGGGCGATCGAGTGTGAATAAATCTTTACACTAACACTAACACGTCATTTATACCTTTTTATTAATGTCCGAACTTAAATTTGACGTGTACAATATTAATACAAAGTAATAAACAGACCGATTTAAAAGTATTCAGAATAGTGTAAAATACGAAAACAAATATCAGAGATACATAGATCACAGTGGAATAATGAATCTCATAACTTATACAACGGTAAGTTTATAAAATTGAACATTAGACTCACATAATATACAAATGACGATTCTATAGTCTCAACTATACATCTTAAATATACAAAATCCAAATGGCTACAGTTTAGGTATTTGTTTATGTATATGACCTTCCTCGGTTTACATATTTGTTTCAATATTATGCTTCTTTTGTTTACATAATTTTGTGTGTGTATGGAGTTCCATCAATTTATATTCGTTCCATTTATTTGGAATACAGTAGGGGAGCACCTGAGTCTCGATCAGCTTCACTTCAATTTGTTTTTCTAGTAAATAAATCTCTTCCTTGGGATTGGTAGGAATCAGACAGAATGGGAAGCTAGAGGCGGGTGCTTAGGCGGAATTTTCTTGGTGTGAGGAAACCTCACAAGCCCTGTATCTTAATTGGCCAATATAAACATGGGTGCAACAACTGTAGCATTAATCTTCTAAACTAATACAATATCAATAAGAAAGGAATTATTATCGCTGGTGCTTGTGCTAAGATGTTCGCACTTTTCTTTTTTTTCCCGCTATCGCAAAGTAGGAAAAGTTGATTCAATCGACCTAGAAACACAATCCTGGTGAGAGATTTTAATCGTACCTTGCAAGGTTAGTACAATACAATAGTGGAATGCAGAACTAGAGTGCATAAGTTAAATATATTAGTAGAGTAGAAATGTATAATGCAGAAATATAATTCATAAGTGAGATACATAAGTAAAACACACAAGTCGAATACATAAGTAGAATACAAAAACGTATGAGAAATGCGGATTAAGGATCTAAAGGCTAGGATAAACACTAGAGGGGGTGAATAATGTTTTAGAGAATTGTTAAATCTTTTTGAGTTTTTGTTAATTGAACACAAACGTATGCAATATTCAGACACAGATATGATCACAGAATCAAACATAGATGAAAATATAAAGTAAAAGAAGTAAAGGAAAGAACACACTGGATTTTATACTGGTTCGGAGTTACCCTACATCCAGTCCCGCACACAAGTATGGATTTCCTTTCAAAAACAATCTTTACCATTACACCTTCGATTTTAAGGCAACGAGGTACACCCTCCAGATTCACAATCCTCTTGGTAGAGATACTTGATTTCCTAGGCAACAAGTTCACCTAATTGATTTCCAAGGCTACAATCACACCTTATCTCGCTTGATTGATTTCCAAGGCCACAATCACACCTTTTCTCATTTAATTGATTACAAAGAAGCCTATAACTTTGAATATCACTGAGAATCTTGTTGAGATAATGATATAGAATCAAACCAGAGATAATCTAGTTAGAATCAATGTTGATTTCGGCAGAGTAATGGTAGGAATATGTATAAGAAATGTGGAAGAAGAGGAGTGAAAAACCAGAAAATCTGTGTTAAAATTCATTGAAAACATCCTCTATTTATAGAAGAACAACAGCCATGTCCATTCGTGAAGAGATATGATGAATTGACACTTCTTTTGAAATTTAAATTTTGAAACCAACTGACACTATGTTGACATAGGTAGGTTGAGCATGCCAACATCCCAAAGGAATTTTTGGTGATTTTTTTTCTTTGAAAATAACTTCTGTTTTATATTAAAACTATTTTAAACTTTATAAATATATAAATATACTTGTTTATAGTTAAAATACATAAGTAAATATATAGAATAATAAATACAAAATTTTACTATAATTTTACATTTAAATCTAAGTATAAATATTTAAAAATTAAATATATTATTATTAAAGATAGTTAAAACTACGGATAATTTTGATTTTGAAATTAAAGATTATTTTGAGGCTAAAAGTATTTGAAATCAGGATAGATGTTTTTGATGCTTTTAAAAGGAAGGTTATGAAAACATTTTGAAAACAAGATATAATTTTATGAAAATCATTTTGAATAAAAATTAGCAGATACAAAACAATGTTCCACTAGATTTTCGTAGGTTCCATCCTACTTAGGGTTCCATCCCTTTAACAGGCTCGAAGTGGATTCCATTCCATGAATAAATTGGATTTTAAGATGCTAGTGCTTTTCTAGGAGTTTTAACAAAATTTATAATTAAAAGATAAATTACTTGAACTCTTGAACACTTGATAATATTGATACTCATGAGTCTTCAATCTTGATATCTTGAATCTTTATACTGTACAGTCTTCATTCTTGGTATCTGCATGGTTAAATCTGCATATACATATATATCTAAACTTATACTGTTAGTATTTATATTTTATAATCTATTCTAAGGTTATTGTCATCAAAACTATCATATCAAGGACTAACAATCTCCCCATTTTTGATGATGACAACCTTTTTATAAAATATTACTTCTATCCTAATAACTCCCCCTTAATCTTTTCCTAACTAACCTATTTTATACTTCTCCCCTTTTGTCATCAACAAAAAAAAACCATCTCCAAACTATGTAACTTCCCTTATTCTTGGACTAAAATACCTGCAATAATAAACTATACAATGGAGTATATAATAGATATATTAAGAGATAATTTAAACTAATAGACTTGATAATCAAACGAGGATCAAACGTATATTTATACATGTTTTGTACAATCATCAATCCACACTAAATATCAATCCATATCAAACCAAATTAAAGTAAATCAAATCAATCAAAGCAATAAAACTAAATGTTACGAGGAACTTCCACCCATCCTTATTCTCCAAAAATAGGGTCTGCTTTAATAGCATCCCAATTTTGAGTGTCATTGGTGAGAGGGACTGGAGGATGTGCTTCGTTATCATCCTTGTGCAGGGAGGAAATCATCCATCGTATTGCATCGAAATGCCTTTCTTACTCCTTGATCATCTGCATTTGACTCAGTTCTAAGTGTCGCTAGTTATGAAGAATGAATGAGAGAATATTCTTGAACGAATTAAGAGTTTCTTCAAGATTCTCGGATAAATTATGAATTAGATTAGCCATATTTGGATTTGTGAGAAGAATGAGAGATACAATAGATAAGATAATATTCAGTGATGAATTCTGGAAGAAATAGGTATTTATAGGTGTAGAAATTCGTTTGAAATGAATAGACATATGGTAGTTATTCAAATTTCAAATTCAAAATAAAGTGTCATTTCTGACCAGTACATGTCGACATGGTCATAGGGGGTATGTCGACATAGGGCATTGAATTTTTATGACTTATTTGATTTTATGAATAATTGTGTATAGATATGTATTTATATAATATACTAACATTTATTCTGGAGATAAGATAAGCTAAATAACGGAAAATAAATTCCATTTCATTTCATACTAAGACGATACAACGATTAATCATAAAGAACTACATGAACTTTCAAATTAAAACAAACTAAAACAAATACAACAAGATATGAAAAGGTAGAATTAGTTAGAGGATGATGATGATGAAGATAATTCAAGATTCTTGCTGACTTTGGAAATAAACTTGTTCATCTTGGATGAAATTTTGTCCAACTTCTTACTAACGGATCGTTTTAGAATCCATCGATTTTCAACAATGGTCTTTTGGTTTTTGAGAAGGGTTTTGTTGGATGGATTAGGAGGATAGTCGATGCTTTCCAAAGAAGTTTCACATTCTTCTTCTTCTTCAATTTCCATTTCATCCCCTTCTTCTTTTTCCTCCTCTTCCTCTTCTTCCATTCCTCATGAGCCAAACGCACTTCCTTTTCGGCAAGAGTCTCGTAAGGATGAAAAACAAATGGAATTTCATAAGTGAAATGTTGGAATGATTGAAAACATTTCTAGAAACAAATTCTTCTCCTTTGAAATCCACTCCAAAATAGTTAAAAATTCGAGTGAGATAAATTCCATGATACAAAGTATTCTCACCCATTTTAAGATTTTTAGAACGAAGTTCATCCAAAATAACTTGCGTCCAATTAATGTCATAGTTTCCAAAAATAGCAAAATGTGCTTTGCAAACTTTTGAAGTAGGATTATTAAAATTTCCCGATCTTGGGGTCAAAGTATGTTGCAAAAGAAGATTGACAATTCTTGCTTTTGGTCGAAAATTTCGATTTTTAACTTCAAAATCATCATTTCCTTCAAAAATGTGATGAAATGTCTCACGATCATTTTCATCGATTTTAAAACTAGAAAGATCCATTTCCGTACTTTTGCAATTGAGAATGGTACCCAAAAGATCACAATTCAAAACAATTCAAGTGCCTTTGACACTACTCCGAATTTCATCCTCATTTCCATTATAAAATCCACGGTTTAAATTTGCATAGAAAATTTTGACAAGGTTTTGATAGCAAACAAAATCATTTTGTGAAGCATCAATAAGGCTAAGAATTTGATTGTTTGCAAAAAGAGAATCAATTTCATAAGAAGAAAAATCTTGAAAGATAGCAAACTTTCCGGGATGGACTTTTGCATAGTTAGCATAATTGATATATGCTTTAATTGCCTCCGGATCCTTGAAGAGTTGCACTTTTATCTTTCTAGAAATTCTCATGATGGAGGGGTTGCTTGAAGAAGCCATTAAAGTAGAGAGTAGAGAGCTTGAAATTTTGAAGAGAGAGTTTGAATTTGAAAATGAGAGTGAAAAGATATGATAAAAGATAGTGAATAAATAGATTCTCAAATGACATTTTCTCTAGTCAAAAGATGCATTTTCAGAGAATTGAATGAAGTGAAAAGATGGAGGGAAATTCAACCATTTGAATTCAAATCTTGAATTTCAAATTCTGGTAACCATGTCGACATCATGGTAGGGACCATGTCGACATGTGCCCATGAATTTCTATGATTTATATTTTCCTAAGTACTCTAATATATATATATATATATATATATATATACTTATTATTTTTAATGTCTATATATTTGGAATATTATTAGAATTATAGTTTTTCAATAATATATTATTATACTAATAAAAATAATAATAAAATAATAATAAAAATAATAAAATAATAGTAAAAAATTTAAAATTCAAATAACAGACCAATTTAAAATAAATCAATCAAGTAATTAAGCATCTAATTCTAAGCATGCAATTTCAACCAATTGTATTGTAAATGTGTACTTTTTTCTGAGTCCGTTTCTCTGAATTCGTCGGAATCGTGAACTGCCGTAAAACACAAATTTGAATTGTCCGTCTTCTGATCATCATTGCTTGAGGACGAGTCCGAGTCATCTAAAGTAGCAGTAAATGCACGCTTCCGTTTCTTTACCGAATCATTGTTTATAGGAGGATTTTGCCTATCTGGATACGGACGGTCTCTTTTGATATGCCCTGGTTCATCACAGTTGAAACATTTGACATTGTTTGGCACTACATTCTGATTTTCAGAGTTCTTATAGTTGTTTCTCTTGAGATTATTCATCTTTCTGTATTTCAGAAATTTCCGAAAATTCCTGGTCATAAAGGCTATCTCTTCATCATAATCGCTGTTTGAGTCTGATCCATCAGTTAATGCATTAAATGTCATTGATTTCTTTTTAGATGCTACGCTTTCTCTTCTCCCGATCATTTGAACTTCAAATGACATTAGATTTCCAATTAATTCTTCTATCTTTAAAGTATTGATGTCATTTGCCTCTTCGATCGCAAGTATTTTTTGATCCCATTCTGGAGTAAGAGAATTTAGAATTTTTATGACTTGCTCTTCTTTCGAAAATTCCTTTCCCAAGGATATTACAGAATGCACAATATCCTGAATTACTATACATATCTGAAATAGACTCATAGAATTCATTTTAAATAATTGAAACTGATTTGTGAGCATGGAAATTTAGAATTCATTTTAAATTTTTTAGATTTCGTATGCAGACTTACAAACTAACACTCTATTAAATTCATTCCTACCAAGTGAAAAAAACAGAATATTCATTGCTTTAGAATTATTTTATGCAACAGTCTTTTGCTCAGTGGTCCACTGTGCAAAATCAGTTGTGGGTTCAGAATATTCAGTTTGTGTGATATTCCAAGTATCTAATCCTACAGACTCTAAATATATTTTCATCCTACATGCCCAGTATGCATAATTACTGCCATAAAAAGTGGTGGTCTGACAGTAGACTGACCTTCTACAAATGAACTAGTGACAGGGATACTAGTGTTCGTAACAATACTAGTGTTGGTTGCCATTTTAAAAATTTTTTCAAAAATCAGATTATGAAACTTTGAAAACCTTGCTCCGATACCAAATGTGAGAAATGTGGATTAAGGATCTTAAGGCTAGGATAAACACTAGAGGGGGTGAATAGTGTTCAGAGAATTGTTAGATCTTTTTGAGTTTTTGTTAATTTGAACACAAATGTACGCAATATTCAGACACAGTATGATCACAAAATCAAACATAGATGCAAGTATAAAGTAAAAGCAGTAAAGGAAAGAACATACCAGATTTTATACTGGTTCGGAGTTACCCTACATCCAGTCCCGCACACAAGTATGGATTTTCTTTCAAAAACAATCTTTACAATTACACCCTCGATTTCAAGGAAACGAGGTACACCCTCCAGATTCACAATCCTCTGGGTAGAGATACTTGATTTCCCAGGCAACAAGTTCACCCAATTGATTTCCAAGTCTATAATCACACCTTATATCGCTTGATTGATCTCCAAGGCCACAATCACACCTTTTCTCGTTTAATTGATTACAAAGAAGCCTATAACTCTGAATAGCAGTGAGAATCTTGTTGAGATAGTGATAGAGAATCAAACCAGAGATAATCTAGTTGGATTCAATGTTGATTTCAACAGAGTAATGGTAGGAATATGTATAAGAAACGTGGAAGAAGAAGAGGAGTGAAAAACCAGAAAATCCATGTTAAAATTCATTGAAAACATCCCATATTTATTGAAGAACAAAAGCCATGTCCATTCGTAAAGAGATATGACGAATAGACACTTCTTTTGAAATTTAAAATTTGAAACCAATTGACATTTTGTCGACATGGGTTGGTTGAGCATGTCACATCCCAAAGGAATTTTTGGTTTTTCTTTGAAAATAACTTCTATTTTATATTAAAACTATTTTAAACTTTATAAATATACTTGTCTATAGTTAAAATACATAAGTAAATATATAGAATAATAAATACAAAATTTTACTATAATTTTATATTTAAATCTAAGTATAAATATTTAAAAATTAAATGTATTATTATTAAAGATAGTTAAAACTACGGATAATTTTGATTTTGAAATTAAAGATTATTTTGAGGCTATTGAAATCAGGATAGATGTTTTTGATGCTTTCAAAAGGAAGGTTTGGAAAACATTTTGAAAACAAGATATAATTTTGTGAAAATCATTTTGAATAAAAATTAGCGGATACAAAACAATATTCCACTAGATTTTTTGTAGGTTCCATCCTACTTAGGGTTACATCCCTTTAACAGGCTCAAAGTGGATTTCATTCCATGAATAAATTGGAATTTAGAGTTTTAACAAAATTTCTAATTAAAAGATAAATCACTTGAACTCTTGAACTCTTGATAGTCTTGATACTCATGAGTCTTCAATCTTGATATCTTGAATCTCTATACTTTACAGTCTTCATTCTTGGTACCTGCATGGTTAAATCCTGCATATACATATATATCTAAACTTATACTATTAGTATTTATATTTTATAATCTATCCTAAGGTTGTTGTCATCAAAACCATCATCTCAAGGACTAACAATCTCCCCCTTTTTGATGATGACAATCTTTTTATAAAATATTACTTATATCCTAACAACTCTTCCTTAAAATGCCTAACTATCCTATTTTATACTTCTCCCCCTTTGTCATAAACAAAAAAACCATCTCCATACTATATAACTCCCCCTCATTCTTGGACTAAAATACCTGCATTAATAAACTATACAATGGAGTATATAATAGATATATTAAAAGATAATTTAAACTGATAAACTTAATAATCAAACAAGGATCACACATATATTTATACATGTTTTATACAATCATCAATCCACACTAAATATCAATCCATATTGTAACGATCCAGAATTTTGAACAATTTAATTTGAAAATATTTAATTAATTTTAAATATTTGAATGATGGTTTGGATTGAATTTTCAATATAACTTTGAATTTGGCGATTAAATTATAGAGTTTAATCTATTGAAAGTTGAATAAAAAAATTGAATCTTCAATTTTAAGCCAATTAAAAATATTTCAAAGGCTTGTAAAATTCATATTGATAATACTGAAGATTATAGAAGCTTCAGAATTGAATTTGGAAGTGAATTGTTCAATTTGGAAATTATATCGTTTGAATCGATATTTAAAAATAGCCGTCCGAGGCACAGTCTCGGATTTCGACGAAACCAGTTTCATTGGGTCCGTAATATTTAATTATTGTCGGATTTCAAATTTCGATTTTTCGGAGTTGTTTTGTGAATGTACGACATGTAAACGCGTTGAAATTAAATCTAATTCGATTTAATTTTAAATATTAAATTTTGTCAACAGACACCACGCTATCTCCTTTAATCACGCCTAAAATCACAGCTAGATCGTGCAAAGCATCCTTCTCCCTTCTTTCAGCCGTAATTCATGCGATTCTTCACGTTCCCCCTCTCTGTTAAATATCACGCAAGTTCAAAATCAAAAGAAAGGAAAAAAAATCACTCAACTGATAATGGCCGAGCTTTGCAATCTTCTGCCTCGTTCAAAATCGAAAGAAAATAATTTAACAAGCCAAGTTATCCTCCTCTCTAGAAATTAAATCGAGTCTTCCTTCCTCTCTTCAGTTTTCGAATCGAAGAAATTAAAAAAAAAATGGCCGCTATCTCCCTCTTTTCCCCCAAATCGTATTCACCAAATCCCTCGGCCATGTTCTTTTGGGAGTGAATCGTGCTCGCGTACGATGGCAAAGCTCGAGGAGGGGATGCGTCGCGATTTAGGGCATGGTCAACTCGATGGCGCGGTTCGAGCGCGAGGCGGCGATATTGGGTTGTGATGGGATTTTGGGGGCGCGCGCGTAGGGGCCGCGAGCAGAGGCGACGACTTGGAGCTCGAGTTCGATTTGTGGGGGACGGCGCCATCTGCATCGTGATGGGTAGTTGATGGAGCGACGTGATGGCGAAGGCGAGATGGTTGTTCGGTGATGATTTTGGGGTGTCGCGATCGACAATGGCGGCTAGGGAAATGGTGGTGACGATGTCAGCAAGGTTTGTGTTCGATCTCGAAAACTGACAGTAAGGTATGTTAATAACTTATTTCCAAATTTAAATTTAATTTAAATTATATAAATATAGGTTGAAAATAAAATAAAATAAATATATGCAGTGAACAGAAAATTATTTACAGTAAGTTTTATGAAATAGCGATTTAAAGATTTATATGTATGTATATACGTAAAATGCACTGCTGTTATTATTATGGAAAAAAAATG
Source organism: Allium cepa (assembly GCA_030765085.1). Taxonomy (NCBI): domain Eukaryota; kingdom Viridiplantae; phylum Streptophyta; class Magnoliopsida; order Asparagales; family Amaryllidaceae; genus Allium; species Allium cepa. Next base: position 280,519,717 of record CM060937.1, on the reverse strand, counting down.
AGATTTTGGTTTAAAGTAAATTTAGTTGAAGTTTAATTTGAACTAGACAAATTTGTTAGGAGTAATCTGTTTAAAATTTAAAGGAATTAGTAAAAAAATCACATTTTGAATTTGTAAATGAAATTATTGGTTGAGTAAATAAATTAAGTAAAATTAGTTTAAAATTTAAATTTTTAGTTAAATAAATTTATTAAAAGAAATGGATTTAAAGATATTAATTTAAAGTAAAATAATTAGTTGATTTAAATTTATAAAAGGAAAATTAGTTAAAATAATTATTTAAGAAGAAATTGGTTTAAATAAAACTATTGATTAATTAAACAATCAAGAACGAAAATTTATTATTCAATCTGTTTGAATATTAATGAATGTGTATAATATTTATACAAGGTTCAAAAATAGTGAAGAAAACAAGTTGAATTGGAAGTGGATTGCAAACGGAAATAAAGGTGAGAACTTCTCACTCTAAAGGATTTATTTAAATTTTAAATAGTTAGATTTAAAATTGTTTAGTTGTGTTGATTGAATGCTTGTATGATGATTGTTATATATATATATATATATATATATATTGGATGTGAATAGACCTTATACGCCGTTAGTAAGCGGAGGTTATTTATTACACACATATACCGTGATATTCCACCTTGAAGTGGAATTGGTATTATATTAGTATATAGCAATATATATATATATTGGCATATGTATATATTGCAGTTGATTGATTTCCCGCATTGTATAGCGGATGAGACCCTATTGCGCCGCCTATTAAGCGGATAATATTTTATAAAATCTCATATACCGCGATATTCCACCTCGAAGTGGAATGGGTATTGTGCTAATGTCTGTGGATGCAGGGAAACAGGTTGGAGGGATCCAACTGGATTCCTCACAAATATTTATTGATTTTAGATATTGTGATATTTGATTGTTTATCATATCGATATATGATATTTGAAAGTCGTGATTGACTATTTGATGTGTTGCATCATCGGATCCAATTTTGAAGTTTAAAAATAACGATTTTTATTTTAAGGGATTTCTAAAGTGATTTTTGAAAATATACGTTTATAAAATATTTTTGGAATTAATTCATCTTAAATAAATAAACGATATAAATTTTCATGTTATAAAAATTATGATTTTTTGAGAAATACAGTTAAAAGTTGATTTTTGAAAATATGGGATTAATGATTTTATAAAATAGTTTAAACTGGGATTTCTGAATTTATTATAAAAAGTTTAAAAATAGGATTTATGAAATTTGATTATTTTATAAATCGAAATGATGAAATTATAAAGGAGTTTAAAGACGTTTTAAAAGAATAATATAAATTGATCCATATAAAGGATTTATAAATTGATATTTATAAACTAAAAATATTGGAAGTGTAAAACGAGCTTTTATAAGTGTTAGAATGAATTATGAATGAATTTCATAAATGAATGAAATCTATAGGATTATAACGGTGAAGTTATAAATGGAATTTTATAAATAAAATTTATAAAGTTATTTAAGGAATAGATTTGGATAAATAAATGAGTCTTATAAATTATAAGATTTATAATTATGAAGTTAAAAGAACAATTTTGTAAACAAATAAATTATAAGCATTTAACTTATAATATGGACTTTCGGTGTATAATTGAGTTATAAATCGAATAAGTTAATAAAGGAAATTCATAAGAGGAAGTGTTATAAAATAAATAGAAATGGAATTTATAATCATTATTTTATAAATCCGCAATGACTTATCTTGATAAGTAAATAGTTGTAATTTATTAATGGAGTTATATTCACGTTTTAGACAGTGAATAATCCTGTAAAACAAAATGAATATAAATGATAAAATTTGTTAACGAAGTATATTCACGTTTTGAATAGTGAATAATATATTAAAGAAAATGTTTTGGATGTGATGTTTTAAATAGAATTAAAACGATCTAAAGATGTTTTAAAATGTATTAACTATCGAAACCATAGATTTCAACATTCATTGTTGAAATAGACATTTTCGAGAAATAGAAGGAAATGGTAGATTATAACACAGTTGTTATAGTAAATGATTTCCGAAAGGAAATGTTTTGTATAGTATTGGGATTTATATATCTATTTTAATTTCGAATCCCTATACTAGTGATTTTGGGTTGTCGTAACAATGTTTTACGCAACATAGGTTTTGGCCCAAATAAATATGTTTAAGAGAATGATTTCCTTAAAGAATGAAATATATACTTAATTTCGATTAGAGTATATTGAATATTTTCCAAGTGAAGAAAATAAAAAGACTTGTGAATTACTTATAAATAAATAAGTATGGAAATGTTTTTCCAATGTGAAGTGAAAAGTTTAGAGAATTTGCCTTTTTGAAGATAAATTGAAAATGAATAATTGAAAACGTATATTCATAGTTTTTTTTGGAAATGTAAATTCAATATGGAATTTATAAATGAAATTTGGAAAATGGGTTTAAAAATAAATATTGATTTATTTTTGAAGTATTGAAAATATATATCTTGTAAAGATATTTTTGGAAAATAAATAATTTGGAAAATTATTTGAAATCTGGTGATGTTGGCATATCCATTGATAGTTCAATAACCGACTATCAATATTTACCTTTGAATAGGTATTCGTTGTGATTTGCTTGAATTTGAATGCCACACTTATTTTTTTTAAAATAAGCGCTCACTATTCGGGTTAACCGGGAAAGGACCTTGGGGTCGTATAACCCATTCCGAATATGTGATACGTCGTTATGAATTGCATTTGAAGATCGGTGTTGAAGACCGGTTATTTTCGAAAACGAAAGGGTTTCTTGTTGATTGTCTCTGCACTGGCTGATCCCCGGTATAGAGATCTCCATATGTGATGGGAAATCCGGACGTGATTAGAGATTATCCGAATTGCAAGGACTTCTTTGTAAGTGCCTTCGATTCTGTTCGAGCCCGGAACAGACTTGTATGGATAGTATGCCTGACATTACAAATTGAGATATAAAGCCGATTTGTTTCAAATATATTTCTGTTGGTGGCGGAGAATTTATTCTCTTAGCTTAACACCCTTCTCTGAGACGTACGAGCTCAGAGGTTATATAGTTGAAGGTTATCAGCAATATATTCCCAATTTGGTAATGTGACATGCTGAGTGTTGCTGTGAAATGATCATTGTGTTGATTATTTGTGATAGGATCATTTGTTTGATAGTCTATCTTGGTGATCATTTCTATGATCATTTGTTGACCCAAAGCATGACTTTGTATAAAGCATGGCTTTGTGGACGTGACTTCGTCGAGCCTCACACCCCGGAATGGTCAAAACAGGAAAGATGCGGCAAGGTTATGAGGGGTAGCTCCCTTTAGGGTATGTGCATTTCCTTCTGGAAAAGGGTGGTATCATGGTATGGAGCCCAGATACTTACTCATGTTGAAACACTTTATTTATGATTGTGTGATGATGGTGACGAGCGCTCGGTTAAAGGTTCCAAAGGACCGGGGGATGGCATACTCGTGTCAGTTGTTACCTAGTTTGAAAGGTAACCCGGCCTTGTGTTGGCAGAGATCCAGTTAGGTTCTCGGGGACGTCCTTCCAGAGGCGTTCTCATGTGGCAATGGGAAGTTCCTTGGCCTGACCATTTGTTGGAAATCCAAAGAAACAATACAATCTTGTACGGTTTTATTTGTAGAACCTGCTTCCTCAGGGGGTAGCTATAGTAGGCATAATATAATGGTACCTATGCTGGCTAAGATTTATATTCTACTTTCGAAATGATTTTTTCCTACACTATGCACTAATAATAATATCAAATGTTTCTTTTTAATGCGTATCAAGCATCTTTGACTAACATAAGAAGAAATCTCCTCCAAGTCTGCGTTTGCATTGTGTGTGTGGCGGGAGGTCTTATGGTAGTCTCATTTTTAAAAGCATTTCGAATTGAATTTAAAAATATTCCTCTATTTTGATTTTAAAGAAAAATAAACTGTTTTAGTTCTCGCACCAGTCACATGACTGACTCGGAGATTGTTTTCCTTCCTAAACTCTGGGTGCCCACCAATTTCCACACGGGCAGTCAAGAGTTAAGGTTTATCAGGATATTCTGGAATTCAGGAGTTGCTGGAGGCAAGTTGGATGGCATGGCGTATTACTAGTATATAGTACTTCTTTTTCCGCTGCATTGTTTTATTGTTGTTTGATGTTGTACACTCTGATGTGATGTAATGTAATAACTGATATAGTTCTTTGTTTAAAGATTATTCATTTATTTATTATATGTTGTTCCGCTGCGAATTGTGAGATTCTGATGTTGTTCTGTTATTTCTTTCCGTTCTATTTTCTATCTTTTCTCTCTTCTTCTACCTCTTTCCTTTTCTTTTCTCTTTCTTAAACCCTAACATTTCGGTGTTTCGGCAACGAAAAATCACAATCGTTACATTTGGTATCAGAGCTTATGGTTAAGCGACAACCATGGCTCTGTTGGTGTTGGGTGTTACTCATTAGAGATAGAGTCAGCGGTACTCTAGAATGAGTTTGAGTGTAATAATAGATATGAGCGCGTATTTGTTAGTGAATATAAAATTGTTTTTGAATCGGGTAAATAAGATAATTTTGCCCAAAACTATTTTTGTATAGAAAAAAATGATTTTCTATGAATTATTATAGTATATGGTTGCATGATTGTTAGGAAGTAATAATACTAAATTATTATCATTATTATATGGAATTAAATAAGAAATAAAATGGATTGAATTCAAGTAAACTAACTTGATAAATTCTTGGAATTTGAATTGGTTAAATTAAAGTTTAGTTGTGAGCTAAATTTGAAGATAAATTTGAATTTGTATATAAATTCCAGTAAGTAAAAGAAATAAATTGAAATTTCCTTTGTTAGTAATTAAGTAAATTCAAGATGGATTGAATAAGGAAATTGAAATGAATTAGTGAATGAAACTAATTTAAAGTAGTAATATGAATTAGCAAATGAAAGTTAATCGTTAGAATTCAAATAGAACTAAAATTGTGAATTGAATTCAAATGAAATTGAAATGTAAAATTTAATGAAAATGGATATGTAACTTCAATAGTGAAGTAAAAATGTAAAAGAAGCATATGTTGAAAATTTTGTAATGGAATTGGAAAAATGGTTTGAATGTTGGAATAGGATATTATGGATAGCAGGATATACAGGTATATTAAAAGGAAATGGAATTGAGATTTTGATTTCAAAGATAAAAATTGAATTGCTCGACAAAAAGGTACGTATTTCAATTTCAGTATGAAATTTGATGATTTTCTTCTCCAGCCACTTGGCTTTCTCTTTTCTTTTTGATTCTGAGGGGCCGTGGTGCCATTTTGTAGTCGTACCGAGCTAGCCGCGCAAAGGAGACGCTGGCGAAATTTTTCGAAAATTTCGGGTGTTAGAAAATTTTGAGAAAATTTTGAAAGTTTGAAATTTAAATTTGAATTGTTAGGGAAACAATGTTGGTTGAAACTTATAATTGAAGTTGGAAAGCTAGTTGAAATGATAATGAATCTCTAGTAAAAAGATTTGTTTCAGAAAGTTGATAAAACTATTTGAATTGTGAAAAATAGTAGACGGATAGGATCGTTCTTCTTAACTTGTAATTTCGAGACGAAATTCTTTTAAGGAGGGAAGATTGTAACGACCCAGAATTTTGAACAATTTAATTTGAAAATATTTAATTAATTTTAAATATTTGAATGATGGTTTGGATTGAATTTTCAATATAACTTTGAATTTGGCGATTAAATTATAGAGTTTAATCTATTGAAAGTTGAATAAAAAATTTGAATCTTCAATTTTAAGCCAATTAAAAATATTTCAAAGGCTTGTAAAATTCATATTGATAATACTGAAGATTATAGAAGCTTCAGAATTGAATTTGGAAGTGAATTGTTCAATTTGGAAATTATATCGTTCGAATCGATATTTAAAAATAGCCGTCCGAGGCACAGTCTCGGATTTCGACGAAACCAGTTTCATTGGGTCCGTAATATTTAATTATTGTCGGATTTCAAATTTCGTATTTTTCGAAGTTGTTTTGTAAACGTACGACATGTAAACGTGTTGAAATTAAATCGAATTCGATTTAATTTTAAATATTAAATTTTGTCAACAGACACCACGTTATCTCCTTTAATCACGCCTAAAATCACAGCTAGATCGTGCAAAGCATCCTTCTCCCTTCTTTCAGCCGTAATTCATGCGATTCGTCACGTTCCCCCTCTCTGTTAAATATCACGCAAGTTCAAAATCAAAAGAAAGGAAAAAATCACTCAACTGATAATGGCCGAGCTTTGCAATCTTCTGCCTCGTTCAAAATCGAAAGAAAATAATTTAACAAGCCGAGTTATCCTCCTCTCCAGAAATTAAATCGAGTCTTCCTTCCTCTCTTCAGTTTTCGAATCGAAGAAATTAAAAAAAAAATGGCCGCTATCTCCCTCTTTTCCCCCAAATCGTATTCACCAAATCCCTCGGCCCTGTTCTTTTGGGAGTGAATCGTGCTCGCGTACGATGGCAAAGCTCGAGGAGGGGATGCGTCGCGATTTAGGGCATGGTCAACTCGATGGCGCGGTTCGAGCGCGAGGCGGCGATATTGGGTTGTGATGGGATTTTGGGGGCGTGCGCGTAGGGGCCGCGAGCAGAGGCGACGACTTGGAGCTCGAGTTCGATTTGTGGGGTACGGCGCCATCTGCATCGTGATGGGTAGTTGATGGAGCGACGTGATGGCGAAGGCGAGATGGTTGTTCGGTGATGATTTTGGGGTGTCGCGATCGACAATGGCGGCTAGGGAAATGGTGGCGGCGATGTCAGCAAGGTTCGTGTTCGATCTCGAAAACTGACAGTAAGGTATGTTAATAACTTATTTCCAAATTTAAATTTAATTTAAATTATATAAATATAGGTTGAAAATAAAATAAAATAAATATATGCAGTGAACAGAAAATTATTTACAGTAAGTTTTATAAAATAGCGATTTAAAGATTTATATGTATGTATATACAGTAAAATGCACTACTGTTATTATTACGAGAAAAAAATGAGATTTTGGTTTAAAGTAAATTTAGTTGAAGTTTAATTTGAACTAGACAAATTTGTTAGGAGTAATCTGTTTAAAATTTAAAGGAATTAGTAAAAAAATCACATTTTGAATTTGTAAATGAAATTATTGGTTGAGTAAATAAATTAAGTAAAATTAGTTTAAAATTTAAATTTTTAGTTAAATAAATTTATTAAAAGAAATGGATTTAAAGATATTAATTTAAAGTAAAATAATTAGTTGATTTAAATTTATAAAAGGAAAATTAGTTAAAATAATTATTTAAGAAGAAATTGGTTTAAATAAAACTATTGATTAATTAAACAATCAAGAACGAAAATTTATTATTCAATCTGTTTGAATATTAATGAATGTGTATAATATTTATACAAGGTTCAAAAATAGTGAAGAAAACAAGTTGAATTGGAAGTGGATTGCAAACGGAAATAAAGGTGAGAACATCTCACTCTAAAGGAATTATTTAAATTTTAAATAGTTAGATTTAAAATTGTTTAGTTGTGTTGATTGAATGCTTGTATGATGATTGTTATATATATATATATTGGATGTGAATAGACCTTATACGCCGTTAGTAAGCGGAGGTTATTTATTACACACATATACCGCGATATTCCACCTTGAAGTGGAATTGGTATTATATTAGTATATAGTAATATATATATATTGGCATATGTATATATTGCAGTTGATTGATTTCCCGCATTGTATAGCGGATGAGACCCTATTGCGCCGCCTATTAAGCGGATAATATTTTATAAAATCTCATATACCGCGATATTCCACCTCGAAGTGGAATGGGTATTGTGCTAATGTCTGTGGATGCAGGGAAACAGGTTGGAGGGATCCAACTGGATTCCTCACAAATATTTATTGATTTTAGATATTGTGATATTTGATTGTTTATCATATCGATATATGATATTTGAAAGTCGTGATTGACTATTTGATGTGTTGCATCATCGGATCCAATTTTGAAGTTTAAAAATAACGATTTTTATTTTAAGGGATTTCTAAAGTGATTTTTGAAAATATACGTTTATAAAATATTTTTGGAATTAATTCATCTTAAATAAATAAACGATATAAATTTTCATGTTATAAAAATTATGATTTTTTGAGAAATACAGTTAAAAGTTGATTTTTGAAAATATGGGATTAATGATTTTATAAAATAGTTTAAACTGGGATTTCTGAATTTATTATAAAAAGTTTAAAAATAGGATTTATGAAATTTGATTATTTTATAAATCGAAATGATGAAATTATAAAGGAGTTTAAAGACGTTTTAAAAGAATAATATAAATTGATCCATATAAAGGATTTATAAATTGATATTTATAAATTAAAAATATTGGAAGTGTAAAACGAGCTTTTATAAGTGTTAGAATGAATTATGAATGAATTTCATAAATGAATGAAATCTATAGGATTATAACGGTGAAGTTATAAATGGAATTTTATAAATAAAATTTATAAAGTTATTTAAGGAATAGATTTGGATAAATAAATGAATCTTATAAATTATAAGATTTATAATTATGAAGTTAAAAGAACAATTTTGTAAACAAATAAATTATAAGCATTTAACTTATAATATGGACTTTCGGTATATAATTGAGTTATAAATCGAATAAGTTAATAAAGGAAATTCATAAGAGGAAGTGTTATAAAATAAATAGAAATGGAATTTATAAACATTATTTTATAAATCCGCAATGACTTATCTTGATAAGTAAATAGTTGTAATTTATTAATGGAGTTATATTCACGTTTTAGACAGTGAATAATCCTGTAAAACAAAATGAATAGAAATGATAAAATTTGTCAACGAAGTATATTCACGTTTTGAATAGTGAATAATATATTAAAGAAAATGTTTTGGATGTGATGTTTTAAATAGAATTAAAACGATCTAAAGATGTTTTAAAATGTATTAACTATCGAAACCATAGATTTCAACATTCATTGTTGAAATAGACGTTTTCGAGAAATAGAAGGAAATGGTAGATTATAACACAGTTGTTATAGTAAATGATTTCCGAAAGGAAATGTTTTGTATAGTATTGGGATTTATATATCTATTTTAATTTCGAATCCCTATACTAGTGATTTTGGGTTGTCGTAACAATGTTTTACGCAACATTCGTTTTGGCCCAAATAAATATGTTTAAGAGAATGATTTCCTTAAAGAATGAAATATATACTTAATTTCGATTAGAGTATATTGAATATTTTCCAAGTGAAGAAAATAAAAAGACTTGTGAATTACTTATAAATAAATAAGTATGGAAATGTTTTTCCAATGTGAAGTGAAAAGTTTAGAGAATTTGCCTTTTTGAAGATAAATTGAAAATGAATAATTGAAAACGTATATTCATAGTTTTTTTTGGAAATGTAAATTCAATATGGAATTTATAAATGAAATTTGGAAAATGGGTTTAAAAATAAATATTGATTTATTTTTGAAGTATTGAAAATATATATCTTGTAAAGATATTTTTGGAAAATAAATAATTTGGAAAATTATTTGGAATCTGGTGATGTTGGCATATCCATTGATAGTTCAATAACCGACTATCAATATTTACCTTTGAATAGGTATTCGTTGTGATTTGCTTGAATTTGAATGCCAGACTTATTTTTTTTAAAATAAGCGCTCACTATTCGGGTTAACCGGGAAAGGACCTTGGGGTCGTATAACCCATTCCGAATATGTGATACGTCGTTATGAATTGCATTTGAAGATCGGTGTTGAAGACCGGATATTTTCGAAAACGAAAGGGTTTCTTGTTGATTGTCTCTGCACTGGCTGATCCCCGGTATAGAGATCTCCATATGTGATGGGAAATCCGGACGTGATTAGAGATTATCCGAATTGCAAGGACTTCTTTGTAAGTGCCTTCGATTCTGTTCGAGCCCGGAACTGACTTGTATGGATAGTATGACTGACATTACAAATTGAGATATAAAGCCGATTTCTTTCAAATATATTTCTGTTGGTGGCGGAGAATTTATTCTCTTAGCTTAACACCCTTCTCTGAGACGTACGAGCTCAGAGGTTATATAGTTGAAGGTTATCAGCAATATATTCCCAATTTGGTAATGTGACATGCTGAGTGTTGCTGTGAAATGATCATTGTGTTGATTATTTGTGATAGGATCATTTGTTTGATCGTCTATCTTGGTGATCATTTCTATGATCATTTGTTGACCCAAAGCATGACTTTGTATAAAGCATGGCTTTGTGGACGTGACTTCGTCGAGCCTCACACCCCGGAATGGTCAAAACAGGAAAGATGCGGCAAGGTTATGAGGGGTAGCTCCCTTTAGGGTATGTGCATTTCCTTCTGGAAAAGGGTGGTATCATGGTATGGAGCCCAGATACTTACTCCTGTTGAAACACTTTATTTATGATTGTGTGATGATGGTGACGAGCGCTCGGTTAAAGGTCCTAAAGGACCGGGGGATGGCATACTCGTGTCAGTTGTTACCTAGTTTGAAAGGTAACCCGGCCTTGTGTTGGCAGAGATCCGGTTAGGTTCTCGGGGACGTCCTTCCAGAGGCGTTCTCATGTGGCAATGGGAAGTTCCTTGGCCTGACCATTTGTTGGAAATCCAAAGAAACAATACGATCTTGTACGATTTTAGTTGTAGAACCTGCTTCCTCAGGAGGTAGCTATAGTAGGCATAATATAATGGTACCTATGCTGGCTAAGATTTATATTCTACTTTCGAAATGATTTTTTCCTACACTATGCACTAATAATAATATCAAATGTTTCTTTTTAATGCGTATCAAGCATCTTTGACTAACATAAGAAGAAATCTCCTCCAAGTCTGCGTTTGCATTGTGTGTGTAGCGGGAGGTCTTATGGTAGTCTCATTTTTAAAAGCATTTCGAATTGAATTTAAAAATATTCCTCTATTTTGATTTTAAAGAAAAATAAACTGTTTTAGTTCTCGCACCAGTCACATGACTGACTCGGAGTTTATTGTTTTCCTTCCTAAACTCTGGGTGCCCACCAATTTCCACACGGGCAGTCAAGAGTTAAGGTTTATCAGGATATTCTGGAATTCAGGAGTTGCTGGAGGCAAGTTGGATGGCATGGCGTATTACTAGTATATAGTACTTCTTTTTCCGCTGCATTGTTTTATTGTTGTTTGATGTTGTACACTCTGATGTGATGTAATGTAATAACTGATATAGTTCTTTGTTTAAAGATTATTCATTTATTTATTATATGTTGTTCCGCTGCGAATTGTGAGATTCTGATGTTGTTCTGTTATTTCTTTCCGTTCTATTTTCTATCTTTTCTCTCTTCTTCTACCTCTTTCTTTTTCTTTTCTCTTTTTTAAACCCTAACATTTCGGTTTTTCGGCAACGAAAAATCGCAATCGTTACACATATCAAACCAAATTAAAGCAAACAATTCAAACAAAGCAAACAATTCAAACAAAGCAATAAAAGTAAACGTTACGAGGAACTTCCACCCAACCTTCTTCTCCAAAAATAGGGTCTGTTTTAATAGCATCCCAATTTTCATTATCATTGGTGAGAGTGACTGGAGGATGTGCTTCGTTATCATCCTTGTGCAGGGAGAAAATCATCCATCGTATTACATCGAAATGTCTTTCTTGCTTCTTGTTCATCTGCATTTGACTCAATTCTAAGTGTCGCTGGTTATGAAGAATAAACGAGTGAGTATTCTTGAACGAATTAAGAGTTTCTTCAAGATTCTCGGATAAATTATGAATTGAATTAGCCATGTTTGGATTTTTGAGAAGAATGAGAGATACAGTAGATAAGAAATAATATTCAGTAATGAACTCTGGAAGAAATAGATATTTATAGGTGTAGAAATTCGTTTGAAATGAATAGACATATGGTAGTTATTCAAATTTCAAATTCAAAATAAAGTGTCATTTCAGACCAGTACATGTCGACGTGGTCATAGGGGGTATGTCGACATGGGGCATTGAATTTTTATGACTTATTTTAATTTTATGAATAATTGTGTATAGATATATATTTATATAATATACTAACATTTATTCTGGAGATAAGATAAGCGAGATAACAGAAAAGAAATTCCATTTCATTTCATACTAAGACGATACAATGATTAATCATAAAGAACTACATAAACTTTCAAATTAAAACAAACTAAAAAAATACAACGAGATACGAAAAGATAGAATTAGTTAGAGGATGATGATGATGAAGATAATCCAAGCTTCTGAAAGAGGCTATGCAGTAGGATCGTGTAATATGGATTAACGGAATAGTCTAGGTAGATAAAAGTAAGTAAAAGCAAGTAAAAGCAAGGAGACACCAGGATTTTATACTGGTTCAGACCTCTAGTCCTACGTCCAGTCCCTAAGCTTCACTTAGTAATTTTACTAACTAACACCCTCACTTAACCCGGAGGAATAGGTTTACAACTTACCCGAACAACCGAACGGGATTTCTTGCCTTAAACACCGAAGAGGACTTCAACTCAATTACAAAAACAATATTCGACTTGTTGTGTTCTTATCAACACTAATGAGTCTAATGTAGTACAATATTCCTATAATCTTATCCTCGAGAGTATGCAATGTGTTTGTGAAGATTTAGGAAATGTGAATTGCTATGAATCAAAAAAATGTTGAAAACAAAGTAGTGATTCAAGCAATAGAATTGTGAGTGCTTTGAGAATTTCTAGATAATATGCTCAAGAAGATAGTAAGATTAAAGCAAAGAGAATTCGGTGAATAGAAGATGTTAAAATTATGTATTTATACTTGTAGAAGAGGTGCATCTGTTGGCTAAGGTTGCAGACAAGAGATGCTTCCATTTCCATTAGCGAATGGTTGCAACTCTTGGGAGGAAGAAGGTGTCCATTCATAGAAAATTCGCAGGTTCAAATTCAGTCGACTGAACAGAGAATTCAGTCAACTGAAAATATGAAGTAAAATTTTCAGGAACAAATTCAGTCGACTGAGCAGGGTGTTTCAATCGACTGAAATTGTACATGTTTGTATATGTGTAACAGGTTCAGTCGACTGGTCATCCCTGTTTAGTCGACTGAACTATTAGGCTGTGCACGGTGAATGTGTATTAAGAAATGAAATTTATAACATGTGTTCTAGTGTGTGTGCAAGCCTCTTGAGGATAGATTTTAACAATAAATCTAAACTAAGACCTATATAAAAATCATACTTATGTTTATCTTGGTCTTCATCGTTCTTTCTTTAGCTTTGCACATATGTCTTTCTTTTTGTTGAAGCACATTGTCATTGATCAAAATCTTAGCGTATCAACAGCTTCTTGCTGTCTTTGGAAATAAACTTGTTCATCTTGGATGAAATTTTGTCCAACTTCTTACTAACGGATCGTTTAAGAATCCGTTGATTCTCAACAATGGTCTTTTGGTTTTTGAGAAGGATTTTGTTGGATGGATTAGTAGGATAGTCGATGCTTTCCTCACCTTCTTCTTCTTCTTCAATTTCCATTTCATCCCCTTCTTCTTCCTCTTCCTCTTCTTCCATCTCCTCATGAGCCAAACGCTCTTCCTTTTCGGAAAGAGTCTCATAAGGTGGAAAACAAATGGAATTTTTGTAAGCAAAATGTTGGAATGATTGAAAACTTTTTAGAAACAAATTCTTCTGCTTTGAAATCTATTCTAAAATAGTTAAAAATCCGAGTGAGATAAATTCCATGATACAAAGTATTCTCACCCATTTCAAGATTTTAGGATGAAGTTCATCCAAAATAACTTGCGCCCAATTAGTGTCATAGTTTCCAAAAATAGCAAAAAGTGCTTTGCAAACTTTTAAAGTAGGATTATTAAAATTCCCCGATCTTGGGGTCAATGTATGTTGTAAAAGAAGATTGACAATTCTTTCTTTTGGTCGAAAATTTTGATTTTTAAATTCAAAATCATCATTTCCTTCAAAAATGTGACAAAATGTCTCACGATCATTTTCATCGATTTTAAAACTAGAAAGATCCATTCCCATACTTTTGCAATTGAGAATGGTACCCAAAAGATCACAATTCAAAACAATTCTAGTGCCTTTGACACTACTCCGAATTTCATCCTCATTTCCATTATAAAATCCACGGTTTAAATCTGCATAGAAAATGTTGACAAGGTTTGGATAGCAAATAAAATCATTTTGAGAAGCATCGATAAGACTAAGAATTTGATTGTTTGTAAAAAGAGAATCAATTTCATAAGAAGAAAAATCTTGAAAGATAGAAAACTTTCTGGGATGGACTTTTGCATAGTTAGCAAAATTGATATATGCTTTAATTGCCTCCGGATTATTGAAGAGTTGCTCTTTTATCTTTCTAGAAATTCTCATGGTAGAGAGGTTGCTTAAAGAAGCCATTAAAGTAGAGAGTAGAGAGCTTAAAGTTTTGAAGAGCGAGTTTGAATTTGAAAATGAGAGTGAAAATATATGATAAAAGATAGTGAATAAATAGATTCTCAAAGGACGTGTTCTCTGGTCAAAATATGCATTTTCAGATAATTGAATGAAGTGAAAAGGTGGAGGGAAATTGAACCATTTGAACTCAAATTAAGAATTTCAAATTCTGGTACCCATATCGACATCATGGTAGGGACCATGTCGACATGTTCCTACGAATTACTATGATTTATCTTTTCCTAAGTACTCTAATATATATATATATATATATATATATATATATTTTATTTTTAAAATCTATATATCTGACATATTATTAGAATTATAGTATTTTCAATAATATTTTGTTATACTAATAAAAATAATAAAAAATAATAGTAAAAATTTTAAAATTCAAATAACACACCACTTCAAAATCAATCAATCAAGCAATTAAGCATCTAATTCTAAGCATGCAATTTCAACCAATTGTATTGTAAATGTGTACCTTTTTCTGAGTCCGTTTTCTGAATTCGTCGGAATCGTGAACTGCCGTAAAACACAAATTTGAATTATCTGTCTTTTGATCATCATCGCTTGAGGACGAGTCTGAGTCATCTAGAGTAGCAGTAAATGCACGCTTCTGTTTCTTTACTGAATCATTGTTTATAGGAGGATTTTGCCTATTTGGATGCGGACAGTCTCTTTTGATATGCCCTGGTTCATCACAGTTGAAACATTTGACATTGTTTGGCACTACATTCTGATTTCCAGAGTTCTTATAGTTGTTTCTCTTGAGATTATTCATCTTTCTGTATTTCAGAAATTTCCGAAAATTCCTGGTCATAAAGGCTATCTCTTCTTCATTATCGCTGTTTGAGTCTGATCCATCAGTTAATGCATTAAATGCCATTGATTTCTTTTCAGGTGCTTTGCTTTCTCTTCTCCCGATCATTTGAACTTCAAATGATATTAGATTTCCAGTTAATTCTTCTATCTTTAAAGTACTGATGTCATTTGCCTCTTCGATCGCAAGTGTCTTTTGATCTCATTCTGGAGTAAGAGAATTTAGAATTTTTCTGACTTGATCTTCTTCCGAAAATTCCTTTCCCAAGGATATTAGAGAATGAAAAATATCCTGAAATCTACTATACATATCTGAAATATACTCATTAGAATTCATTTTAAATAATTGAAACTGATTTGTGAGCTTGGAAATTTTAATCTGCTTAACTTTGCTTGTTCCTTCGTGAGTCACTTGCAAAGTTTTTCAGATTTCATATGCAGACTTACAAACCGACACTCTATTAAATTCATTCCTATCAAGTGAACAAAATAGAATATTCGTTGCTTTAGAATTATTTTGTGCAACAGTCTTTTGCTCAGCGGTCCACTGTGCAAAATCAGTTGTGGGTTCAGAATATTCAGTTTGGGTGATATTCCAAATATCTAATCCTACAGACTGTAAATATATTTTCATTCTACATGCCCAATATACATAATTACTGCCATTAAAAAGTGGTGGTCTGATAGTAGACTGACCTTCTACAAATGAACTAGTGACAGGGATACTAGTGTTAGTAACAATACCAGTGTTAGTAGCCATTTTGAAAAAAATTTCAAAAATCAGATTATGAAACTTTGAAAACCTTGCTCCGTTACCAAATGTGAGAAACGCGTTAAGGATCTTAAGGCTAGAATAAACACTAGAGGGGGTGAATAGTGTTTTAGAGAATTGTTAAAATCTTTTTGAGTTTTTGTTAATTTGAACACAAATGTGTGCAATATTCAGACACATATAAGATCACAGAATCAAACACAGATGCAAATATAAAGTAAAAGCAGTAAAGGAAAGAACACACTGGATTTTATATTGGTTCAGAGTTACCCTACATCCAGTCCCGCACACAAGTACGGATTTCCTTTCAAAAAAAATCTTTACAATTACACCCTCGATTCAAGGCAACGAGGTACACCCTCCAGATTCACAATCCTCTGGGTAGAGATACTTGATTTCCCGGGCAACAAGTTCACCTAATTTATTTCCAAGGCTACAATCACACCTTATCTCGCTTGATTGATTTCAAGGCCACAATCACACCTTTTCTCATTTAATTGATTACAAAGAAGCCTATAACTCTGAATAGCACTGAGAATCTTGTTGAGATAGTGATAGAGAATCAAACCAGAGATAATCGAGTTAGACTAATGTTGATTTCGGTAGAGTAATGGTAGGAATATGTATAAGAAATGTGGAAAAAGAAGAAGAGTGAAAAACCAGAAAATCTGTGTTAAAATTCGTTGAAAACATCCCCTATTTATAGAAGAACAATAGCCTGTCCATTCGTGAAGAGAGATGACGAATAGGCAATTCTTTTGAAATTTAAATTTTGAAACCAACTGACACTATGTCGACATGGGTAGGTTGATCATGTCGACATCCCAAAGGAATTTTTGGTGATTTGTTTTTCTTTGAAAATAACTTCTATTTTATATTAAAACTATTTTAAACTTTATAAATATACTTGTCTATAGTTAAAATACATAAGTAAATATATAGATAATAAATACAAAATTTTACAATAATTTTATATTTAAATCTAAGTATAAATATTTAAAATTAAATATATTATTATTAAAGATAGTTAAAACCATGGATAATTTTGATTTTGAAATTAAAGATTATTTTGAGGCTAAAAGTATTTGAAATCAGGATAGATGTTTTTTATGCTTTTAAAAGGAAGGTTATGAAAACATTTTGAAAACAAGATATAATTTTATGAAAATCATTTTGAATAAAAATTAGTGGATACAAAACAATGTTCAAC
Organism: Allium cepa; assembly: GCA_030765085.1. Lineage (NCBI taxonomy): Eukaryota > Viridiplantae > Streptophyta > Magnoliopsida > Asparagales > Amaryllidaceae > Allium > Allium cepa. Next base: position 280,502,416 of record CM060937.1, on the reverse strand, counting down.
TAGATTTTTCGTAAGTTACATCCTACTTAGAGTTCCATCCCTTTAACAGGCTCGAAGTGGAATCCATTCCACGAATAAATTGGATTTTAAGACGCCGGTGCTTTCCTAGGAGTTTTAACAACATTTGTAATTAAAAGACAAATTACTTGAACTCTTTATAATCTTGATACTCATGAGTCTTCAATCTTGATATCTTGAATCTCTATACAGTAATAGTCTTCATTCTTGGTACCTGCATGCTTAAATCCTGCACATACATATATATCTAAACTTATACTGTTAGTATTTATATTTTTAATCTATTCTAAGGTTGTTGTGATCAAAACCATCACCTCAAGGACTAACAAAACATACCAATACTAAGGTCAAGGCATTACTCCCTAGTGAATCCAATGCATATAATAATTGTAAGCTTCATAGATACTGAAATATTCATCATTTAAGATATGATAATAAGAACCACATGCCGCACAATTTCAATTTAAAGGATTTTCCCATTCTAGTTCTTCCATAACTGGCATTCAAATTCTATCCTAAGTTTCTTCTAACGACCTAAAATATTATCATACATGCAGTGATGAAGACAATCTAGGTGGTTGTTATAATTTTCATGCAACACTAACCACATTTGTGGCGGTGTTTGGTTATAAGATTGTATGTATGTTATTGTGAGAAGCAATAAATCATTTGGTGACCAATATGAGTGCGACATTACAGGAAGATGAGGTATATAAGATGAAATATAGATGATGAAGACTAATTACTCTTCTTGTGGAAGATATATATATATATATATATATATATATATATATATATATTAGTATGCTATTATATACTATTTGTGGCATTGCATTGTCAATAATCCCGTTTGCAGTGATGTGTTGTCACCTTTTCTTCTGCTTTCACTTCACTATCGCTATTGCAGGTTCTTGCCACTTTAGCTACTAACCATCATAAACAAACACACTCCTTCCATTATGGAACCACACTCCACATGATAACTGAATCTGTCATTATTTTATGACAAGTGGCAAACATCCAACCACCATAAACTAACACATCATCTCTATAACAAAACCAAAATCCATGATAAATCCACCAACCATTCATTTATGGCATGTAACAAACATCGAACCATCATAAACAAACACACCATCTCCATTAAAAATCACAAACCATGTGTTAACTTCATCAATCATTCATGTGTGACACATGGAAAATGTCCAACACACTCTCTCTTTATTTGAATCACCCTATAAAGAGGGCTCAAAGACTCTCAATAACATACGTTCACTCTTCTTGATTCATCATCACTTATCTTTTACATCAAATGAATAACAAAAAAGAGTGTTTTGCTTATCATCTTCTTCTTCATCATTTTCACGAATTCAGCAAACATTGTGCTACCAAACAAAACATGTTTGTTGGTGAAGTGCTAGATTTAATAACGCTTGAAAATGCTGAAAGCTCGGCTTCAACGCAGAGGGTACATTTCGGGAAGGAGGGACATATATAAAGGAAGAAACTACACTTTTGGCCACAATTAAATAATTAAAGATTATTTTTCTCAAAGCTCTATGTATGGCCCTATGGATTTCCCTTCGAAGATTCCCTATGCCGAAAATTATCTTTAATTGGGTTCTCAATAAATTAACCCAAAAAAACATAATTTTCATGCACAAATTAAAAGGAATCAATGAATTAGGATTTTTCCTACTACAAAAAGATTCTGGCTGCAGTAAGCATGATATCTTATGAAACTTTTGGTGATTCACAAGATGAAAAGGTGGCGATTGGAGGCTCAAAGACAATCTTGTGTTTGAAATAATTTTGCAATACCATAGTTTTACAATTCGATGAAGAATATCTAAGGTCCCCACCTCCTCATGACATTGAAAGATTGTTAACAACAGGAGCTCAACATGGGCTTTTAGGTATGTTAGGTAACTTGAAATTGTATGTACTTGTGTGATCCACTATTTTCAAAATCTAGAATCAATTATAAACGACATCAAAATACGCTTACAACACATTTCAAGTATTAAAAGCAGTGGATCGTGGTAGATAAAAATTCTAAACAATAAATAAAAAAGGAAAAACTTATAGTGGAGTCAAACATCAATAGAAACGAACATTATCACATCTATTTACATTTGAGTACAAAATTATTATTAACGCATAAATGATATAACCATGGTACCAAAGAATATACCTAATCAACTATTCACAATATAGCCTTCATTCACCTTTCCACTCCCTCTTTTGCTCTTACGTAGAACTTCACACCTTTACACACACATAAAGGGAAGATGTTTCAATTATGTTTGGACTGCACCTATCCTATACACTATGGCCATAGGCTCGATAGCTATTGCATAGAGAAAGACTACATACTTCCTCCTTTAGGGGATTAAGTCCACGTAGTTCTATTTCCTGCTCTTCTCTGCATTCAAATACTTGTTAGTATATAAAAACCATAGTATCCATATAATCACTGCAACCATCGCGATCAGTGCAACTAATACAGCCATTACAGCTAATGAAATCAATGCAACCATTGCAACCAATGGTAATAGTAGAAGCATTAAACAATATTCCTAATTGTCCATCATTGTAGATCATCACTCAAGGTAATAACAAAAATAAAACATAGCCTTTAAACATGAACGATATTAGATGTCAACCTCACTCAAAATTAACAACAATATAAGAACACTTACATTAAACTGACTATTCACCATAGTAGCACATCACCAATGTAAGTATAAATCATTAAAATGTGTACTAATCACCTCACAATAGTAGCACAACATAAGTCATCAATTTATCATAATCAACTACCCATGTCTAGTATCAAAAACAATAAAATATCACATCCACTCTTAATGCAGTGCCGTCGTCAAACAATCAAGTAATTATGATAATTAGTTATAGAGAATCAATCACACCTTCAACAACCATCTAAATAATATATTTGCGTCCATTATAATTTTAAATATAAAATCATTTCATTATTATTTATTACAAGATTTCATATATTTAATGCATCTTAAAACAATAATGCTTCTTTAAAAACGATAATATAATTTTGTCTTCCTTTATTGTACTCCATTTTTCAAATACCTAAAAAATGTATTTTAAATCAAAATCGGTAATCCTCTCTAAATTGCTTTTTAAAACTATATTGTTATTTAAAACCACATTCAAAATGATAAACATTCCAAATATAAAATAAATATAATTTCTATTACTATTTAAGAGTTTCCCTAGAAATTCACAAATAGTAACCTTATTTAATTTCATACTCTAGCTTTAATAAAATTTGTTAAATCATTGTTATTTATAGTAACCATCTAAATTTAGTAAATAACCTTATCTGTCATTTATATATAATTTTTCATTAGTATTCATTTAATTTCAATTAATTACTCTAGTTCAAAACAAAAAATAATTATAATTAAACACCCAAAAATAATACAATCAACAGTAAATTATCCAATCAAGGCATAACATATCTAGTTTGTCACACTAATCAAACAATCATTTGTGGAATACAATATATACCAGCAAATATGATTTTATAAATAGATTTGTATTTTATATTAAAATCTAATTAGTTAGACTAAATAGTTCATACCAACGTTTTTGATAACAGTCCCCAAATTTAGCAAACCAAGTGTCTTATAATACTAAATTTTGTCACGGGTCCAATGGAAGAAACCACACATAAATTGGAGTCTGTCTTCTTTATCTCGTGGCCATATTGTTTTTAAACCCATACTATTTCCTTGACCACAAATTTTGACCGCCTATTGCACAAACTACAAGCCACCGCAATTAGATTGGGGACTACAATCATGATCACCGCACTGCTAGCTACCCATATCGCTAACCCCTGGTCCTGTCACCGTTGAAATTGGAGCCACACTAAATTTCAATGATTTTTAGCCAATTCGTCACCTTTTTCGACAGTCCAACCATATGAATGGATTCCACTTGATATCCTCTATAAGTCTGTAGCATCCGATCGTCCAATTATTGTTTTTTCACCATCAAAGCGAAAACCCTTAAAAGATGGATGAGGATTCTTCATCAATATCTGGTTAATCAGAGCATCGTATGGAAAAAACGAAGCTTGGATGCTTCTTCGCCTCGTTGAGAGCTTCGAATCCACTCGATAAGGTAAGGGCACTCTGATTTTTGAATCAATTGGTAACAATTTTGAGCTCTTCTTTGCTCCATTTGTCTCCACTTCCTATAAATAGACCCCTTCCTCATTCTATTTTCATGGTAGAACCCTTCCTTTTTCTATTCATGTGCTCCTTTCCTCAAACTCGTCCTCATTCCATTTTCCATCGTAAAACCCTTTCTCATTCTACTCATGAGACCCTTCCCATGAATTCATTTTCATTACATTGTCCATAGTGATTTCTCTATCTAATGACTGGAATAGCCTATTCATAATACCAAAGAGGGTCCTGCTAGCAAGAAAAGTTTTAATACACCTTAAAAGCGAAACATTTACTAAAACATTTTTAGTTTCAAATCAATGCTTCCATCTCCCTTTAAAACAAAAGATCTTCTTTTTTCTAAATATATACTATTAATTTATAAAAATTTCTTAAAACATTTTCCATCATTTTAAACCTATTAGAAATAATTTTGAGAAGACATCGTCTTGCATGAGAAATCAAATCATCCTTTGAAGTAGAAACTCTGTTTTAAAATATTTATGCAATCCAAAAATAGGCTTTTGAAATTCATATTTTTAAAATTCTGTATAATGGACCTCCCACCGATCCTTGATTCCTCAATGGTATCCATCAAGCCTTTTGTCACTAAAATCCTCTAACCACTATTACTCATCTTTATGGAATCTCTTTGCATTTCTTAGTCAAACAAGGTATGAGCAGTTACAATATGCCAAACAATAAATAAGCAAATGAACAAGTAAACAACCAAGAAATAAGCAAATAAATAATCAATAACAATCAATACAAACAAAAGAGATTAATCCAAACAAGGATAAGATGAATTAATAGGTGAATATCAAACAAACAAGGAAACAACAAATACTTAAAATCGATCATAGATACAATCATAAGAGTTTAATTCAAGCAAGCACAACATAAATTAATAAGTAGACATAAGCAGCTAAACTTTCTTTATTCCAATTAATTAATAAACAAAAATGCACTATAAATAGTTCATTCAAAGTAAATGAATACAACATACAAGGTAACTGTCTCAAACATCGAATTTAGCAGTCCCTTCTTCATATCCCAACTCTCTCCATGGAAAGGAATAACTAGACATCCTTAAAGATCATTAAGGAGAATCAAACACAATACTCATAAAGGTAACATCATCATAATAGGCATTGAGCAAATTCGAAACTCATTTTATCTATCGTCTTACACCCTATGTTACAAAGTCTAGTTTTATTGCTGTCAAATAAAATTTCCAAATAAAAAACCTTTGTAATAAAATACTTTTTTACCAAACACCTTTAAAGTTTGTTATTCAATTAAATATTTTAATTTTTCAGGTATTTACTTTTCAAATCAGATCATTCTTATCTTAATAAAATATTATCTCAAGGTATTGCAAATTAGATATTTTATAATACATCGTTTCTTAATATATCTCCAAATTTAATCTCAAATAAACTATTTTCAAATTAGGTACCTTTCAACCCCAACTCCTTACCCAACAACATTTTTGTTCTTTCAAAACATTATTTATCAAAGAGCACCTTTAAGTGAAAATGCTTACAACAAAATCAATTTCCAACCAAAAAAGTTTTCTAAATTCAAATACACTCTTTTGATAAAACTTTCCTCTAAAATAAACATTTTATCACATTTTTCACTTTAAAGGGATCTCAAAAATGCTTCTATCAAACTATTCTCAACATAATATAATTTCTCAATAAAAAATATTTCTACTACACATTTTTCAAATACTCCGTTGTGAAAATAATTCAATCAAAATAAAACAATATTTTATGGAAATAACCCCTTTGTGACCACCTATAAAATAAATCTTCTCTAAATCGTATAATATTTGCTGTAAAGAACGTTCAGCAAAATATTCTTTTTTTTTATTTCGATAAGGGTTCTTACTAGATATCTCCCAACAGGATAGTCCTTACAAAAATATTTTAAGTCTTTTGCTATTAAAAAAATATTTTTCTCCCAAAGCATCCTTTTAAACTAATCCTCTTTAAACCTTTCAATATATATTTTATAACATTTATTAACTAAATGTGTTCTTTTTCAAAATGATCCTCAATAGAGTAATTTTATAAGATATTTTAAATCAAAAATGAAGTTACAAAATATTTTTGAATATATACCCTCTTTTTTTCAGAAGACATTCTCAAATTAAAAGAATTTTAGCTAAGTTGTTCTCATTAAAATGCTCCTTTCAAAATAATTTATTTTCAAGTAGAACGCTTTTCAACAAAAATTTCTCCTTCCATAGATAAAATTTCCCTTTATTAACAAAGTGTTTCCAAACTAGAATACTATTATAAATATACATTCTGAAGATGTTTTAAAAACAAACAAATTTTCCTATACTAAAATGTTTCTTCAAAGAGTGAATCTAATTAAAACATATTTTCACTAAAACACTTGCAAATGAAATATTTTTACAATATTTACTCTTTCTAATGAGGTGGAGACTTGGCGCAACGGTTAGGTCACCGCCACGATGATATGGGTGGCCAGGTTTGAGTCTGGAAACAACATCTTCGTAATGTGAGAGAAAGGTTGCGTACATTATCGTCCTCCCTATATCCCGCTATCGTGTGTGAGCCTCATGCATATGGTTCCACCTTTTTTATTTGCTCTATCTTACAAATGTATCTTCATAAAAATATTTTATTTCACCAAATTTAATACTTTATTTTTCAAAATATTTTTTAACAAATAACTTTATGTCAAAAATAGGCACTATTTCCTTTTTAATTAAATATCTTTAGGATACATACTTCATTAATTTTCCAAATAAAATATCATTCACTTAAAAATAAAAGTGGTTCCATCTTACTATTATCATTAACTTAATGTTGGGTCTATGTCACACGGATTATAACCAACATTTTACTCCTCTTATAATTGTTCATCCCAACCCACTCTTACTTTACTTATTTTTCATACAATGACCATCATAAATAAACATTATTTAAGGGCAAGGTAATAATGATTAAACAAACAAACCCCCGCACACAAAGTACACAATTTTCAATCAAACGTTCTCTCATTTATACTATAACCTTACTTAAAGTATAATATAAACCAACCTTAATTGGTTTAAATCTATCCAAAGCTTAGGGGATTGCTAAATCTAAGCTTTGATACCAAATGTGATAACCTACTATTTTTAAAATCTAAAATCATTTTTTGGTGGTCAAAATACACTTGCGACTGATTTTCAGATATTAATAGTAGTAAATCATGGTTAAATGAAAATCAAAAATTCTAAAGCAATCAATAAAAAGAGAAAACCTCATAGGGGAATCAAACATCAATGGAAATGAACATTATGTCAATAATACGATTACTTTATAACATTCACACATTAATTTTTATTTCAGTACGTTAATTATTGTTAACTCATAATGATATAACCATGGTAAAAAAGAATATACCAAAGCAGCAATTCGCGATATTGCCTGCATCTACCTTTCCATTCCCCCTTTTGTCCTATCCAAAACTTCACCCTTATTTATATATATAATAAAAAGAGAAAAGGTTTCAATTATGTTTGGACTACGCTTAACCCTATATGCTACAGCTATAGACTCAATAACATTGCATAGAAAAGACTGCATACGCACCCCTTTTGATGGATGAAGCCCATGTAGTCCTATTTCGAGCTATTTTCCTACATCTAAATAGTTGTAGTACATAACAACCATAGAATCCATGCGAAAATTGCAGTCATCGCAATTAATGCAATCAATGCACACCAATGGTAATAGTAGAAGTAGAAAACAGTATTCCTAGTTATCCATCATGACAAATCATCACTTTAGATGACAACAAAAATAAAATATAGCCTTCAGACACGAACAACATTCAACGCAAACCAAATAAAAAATAAAAAGAATGTAAAAACACTACATTTATACTAACCATTCATAACTATAGTAACACATTACCATTGTAAGCATAAATCATTCTCCTAATCACCTTAATATAGTAATATAACATCAATTATCAATTAGCCATAATTAACTAACCATCGTCTAGTAGTAAAATTAGTAATATAAACATCCACATCCTAACGCATTACCGTCATCAAACAATAAAATTTATATGATAATAAATAATATAAAATCAATCGCATATTCAACAATCATTTAAATAATATATTTTCATACATTATTATTTTAAGTATATAAACATTTCATTATCGTTCGTGACACGGGTTTCATTTATTTATTGCATATTAAAACAGTGATACTTCTTTAATTATGATAATATACATTTGTTTTCCTTTTTTATATTTCATTTTTTATTTATCCCAAAACACCTTATTTTAAGTCAAAAATAATAATCTTCACCAAATCACTTTTTAAACTATATTATTATCGAAAATCCCATTCTAGATAAAAAAAAATTCCCAAATATCACTAATTATAATTTCTATTATTATTAACGAGTTTCCCTAGAAATTCATACATAATAACTGTATTTAATATCATACCATGGTTTTAGTAAAATTTATTATGTCATCGTTATTTAAGAAACCATGTAAAATCAGTAAATAACCATATTCATCATTTATTTTGTTAACGCCAAAAGTGGATCACTACTAAAGAATATTTGTACGAAACTTGTGAAACCTAGATCTAGTAGATAATAGTAATAGTAAAGGGAAATAAACAAAAATAGGAAAGAGTGACATAAGATTTTATAGAGTTTCATCAATCTTTGACCTACGCCCACTTTATAGCCTTGTTGCTTATAGATTTGATAGAGTTTTCTAGAGATTGCAAAGGCTTTGAGAGAATCATAAGTACAGAGGTTAGACTGATTCTAAGTTCTAAAATTGCCTAATGTAGTTGCCTTGGTGACTATTGTGTAGAGGAATGAGATGAAGAAGAAACAAACCTTCCGCATAGTGATGGCAGAAACCGTATCCTGATTTGATTGCTCTATGGTTTGTATTTATAGGGGTAGTAGTCATATTAGGCCAGAAGGAGAGTTAGCACAGAGTCCAGATGAAGGCCCAAAAGTATACGCAAAGTAGCAAGTGCTACTTAGTTGACATGACATGTCAGAGCGGATCTCTCATGTCTGTGCCGACATGTGTGGTTAATTCCAATTGCTTTGAACCTTTTGCATTCCCATTCCTACTTCATGTTAAAGTGTCACATGATGTTTTCATGGATAGTTAATTGACGTTAATGATAGTTCCTTCATCATTTGAATTGTTCTGCTGTTTTGACTACTAACTCTTCAACTCTTATAATCGGTTGTTCGAAACTCTTGAAAATCTCTTGGGCACTCATAGAATTGGCTAAGAATGACTCATGCAAAGTTTAGGAAGATAACTTAACACCTATAAAAGTCTCTACCAATATGAGAGTTCGATGCTGAATTCTATGGTTAGCTTAATTTTGGGTGGGTCTTCTTTGAGATGGTTCTTTTCCTTATCTAATAATGCTTGCATGCTCTAAAATCATTTCATCTTCGTGTTGGCATTCAAACTTTTGTTGATTTTGGCTTTGATAAATACCTAGTTAACATTTATCGCCCCCTAAGAGTATGCTTTCGTCGAAAATAAAGTGTGCTCTAGATCAAGACAAGTTTTGGATTACTATCTTATGAATTCCAATTGATCGTTTGAATGTTGTCTTGAGACGTTGCTTTTACTCGATTTCAATTGATCGACTTCTGCTAACTATCTGCATTAATTATAATTGTAGTTCTCTTTCAGTGAATTAGCTATGTAATTCGCATATTGAAATCCAAGTATGGCTTTACGTTGTCGACTAGGTCCATTGTGATGAACTTGGGCAAAATTGGTGGAAATTTGACATGTCAGTAACGACTCAAACATGTTGGTACCGACATGTTAACTTATGGAAAATTTCACATTTTCCTTTATATGTTAACATATGTTAACATATACTTCTTCCGCTTTCATATTTTTCTATCTACCAAGTCCTCCTTTTACCTGAGTTTCCCAAGTCTTTAACACCGAACCTTCCCCTACCGACCTGAACTCAACCATCCATGACCGTAGCCACTGACTTGCTTCTACATCAACATCACTTGTCACCACCTCTATTGACTATTCACCGTCACTAAGAGTCCCCACCACCTTCAGATGCATATCTTGAGTTTTTGGACTTGATTGCTTTCAAACCTTAGGACCCTATATACAGGACGATTCGATTTTAAGGCAGGTGATAGCAGATCTTGAAGTGATGATGGTGGAGGAGAGGATCCATAATTGGCTGGTTTCAAATGTGATGGAAGACAATCGAACTCCAACATGTTCAGTTGGTAATGAAAGCCGGGTTTCTTCGGTTGAAGATGAATGTTCCCAGAGAGAAGCTTGACTTTTTGGTTTTGATTGTTTCCTTTACGAAATTGGATAAGTTTTAACCATCGAAAAAACTTTGATACACCGAATTTTTTTTCGAATTTGGATGTGTTGGAGGACTTGCCTCTCCCCTTTTCTTTTTCTTTCAGTAATCCTAAGCAGAAAGACTTTCTATGTCACTTCGGATAACGGATCCATTACCGATTTTCAATCGATAACGGGCTGATTCCAAGAAAGAAATCCCAAAATATGATGTGACTTGTTTATCAAATACGAGCAACATATCTACACAGGATGGTTCATTCGCAGTGCTTGGGACACTAGATCACTCCATGTAGATAACACACTGCATCTTCCTTGGTCAACACTTAGAATTCAATCAATCAACACTCGTCCATTTCCCTTGGATTCCGCATCAACATCACTTGTCACCGCCTCTATTGACTATTCACCGTCATCAAGAGTCTTCACCACCTTCAAACCTATATCTTGAGTTTCTAGACCTGATTGCTTTCAAACCCTAGGATCCTATCTGCAGGACGATTCAATTTTAAGGTAGGTGATAGCAGATCTTGAAGTGATGATGGTGGAGGAGAGGATCCATAATTGGCTACTTTCAAATGTGATAGAAGACAATCAAACTCCAACATGTTCAATTGGTGATGAAAGCTGGGCTTGCTCCGATTGAAGATGAATGTTCCCAGAGAGAAGCTCGAATTTTTGGTTTTGATTGTCTCCTTTGCAAAATTGGCTAAGTTTTAATCATCGAATAGACTCTAATACATTGACTTGTTTTTCGAATTTGGATATGTTGGAGGACTTACCACTTCCTTTTTCTATTTCTTTCGGTGATCCTAAGCAGAAAGACTTTCTGCATCACTCCGGATAATAGATTCGTTACCGATTTTCAATCGACAACGGGTAGATTCCAAGAGAGAAAATTCCCAAAATACAATGCGACTTGTTTGTCAAATGCGTGCAAGCTATCTGTACCGGAGGTTCATTTGCGGTGCTTGGGACATTGGAATCACACCATGTAGATAACACATTGCGTCTTCCTCGGCCAACACTTAGAACTCAATCAATCAACACTCGTTGATTTCCCTTGGATTTCGGGTATTGGTCACATGGGTTCTTTTATCCTAAGTTGAATTTACCTAACTGTGTTGAAAACCACGTTCTCATATTTAGAATGACTTGTCAATTGTCTAGCCTCAAACCTCGAAGGATCATCTACACCTTTTGAAGCTGCATCCACTACTTCTCTGGCTTCACCATCCATTCTAGTCACAACCAACCTATGAGCTCCAAGTCCGAGGGAAGGATAGTACCGATCGATCCTGTTCTATATCTGTTGCATCTAGGGTTGATTATAAATGATCTACTGAAATGGGGGCCTTCTATTTTGACCACGAGAATGCTTATGAACATTTTCTTGCACCACGACATTCCCGAAGAAGACGTTCGTTTACTGATAGGAAATGAATATGCCCATCACCTCACGCCCAGCTTCATAATTTGTAGTCATTATATGTGTATTAGCAGTGCCATACTGCCTTTTAATCCTTTTTTAATGATTTTTCTAGGAGAAATTGAGCACATGCCATTCCAGGTTCAACCAAAAGGACATGTCGTCTTGAGTTCATTATATGTCCTATTTATGCGAAGATTTGACCACCCTCTACGATTCAACCGGTCACATATCTTCTCAAGTTCAATATGAGACAAAAGTGCTCGTCTTTCATGATTATTGATGCCTAGTCAAGATGCAAGGTCATTGGGAACCTCCATAATAAGTGTTCCTACTTCAAAAACGAATTCTCCTTTGTACGTTGTCTAAAAGGATTCAATCGCTTCTAGTTAAGAGGAAGTAAGCTTCTTTATATCGATCTCTCCCATATTGGAACCTCTAATTTCATAACATAACATGTGTCCCTTATAGGTATTCCAAAGTGGAACAAGAAGCCGAAGCATAAGAGAATGCTTGAAGACTTAAAGGCCATTAAAGCAAATAACCGCATTGTCAAGTTTCTTCTGATAAATGAAAATTTGCAAAATTTTGGACTACTCTAGCTGGGATAAGTAGCCAACTTGAAATCCTCAACATGGAGCAGTTCTAGATTATGTACCCATTCCACTGCTTCCACTCATAGCACTAATGAGGGCCTTTAAAAGGAAGAGGAAGAAAGTGGATTGGGCGACAAATATGAAGAGGGGACTGTTGATACAAAGGTTGATGATTCTAGGTGGGATGATGAGGAAGAAGCTGTCCGGATAGGGGCTGATAAACCTATGGAAGATGATGCCACCAATGTTGAGGGTGATGGTGCTAGAATGCCCATAATCCCACAGGAAGGATGTGGGATTTGTGAGGAGGTCATTAAAAGAGCCGGTTGTCTGTGAAGAGGAGTACGAATCTAATGATGATGACAATAACTACCATGCTAATGAGGAAGGGAGGACTCATTCGGTGAGTCACACTCAATGAGCCCTACTCTCCCTCACCTACGTTCTCTAGAACTACTAACTACCGAGGAGTTGGGTCTTAAACTTCCCATTTCTCCTCAGGAACATCTAACTACTAAAGTTCTCCAATCAATTAGAGGCCAAGCTGTTGAACCCTTGTTGGAGATACGTTGCATTCGGGTTTTCTAGGAGACGTCTCCATTAACTTGAATAAATTTGGGGATTTCTCAATTAGTGAAATGATAGGCGATATAAATTTGAATATTAACATATCCTCAATTGTTTTCATAAGCGAGGGTAGAGAGACTCCAACTCTAGAACCATGTCGATATGGTTGGTAGAGTCAATAAGGGGTTATTAGCACCGCACGCTCCACTTTAGGATCACGGACATATGTTTTTTGCATGGATTTAAACTTTAGAGTATTAGTGTTAACTCCATTCTTCTTTCGTTTCAGGTTCTATGGGTCGTGGACTATACCATCAACTACTTCAACACACTGGCTCATATAGGGATCAAACTCTGGACCTAGCCCATCGCTCTTATTGTGAAATCTATGAGGAAAGGAGAAATAAAAATGATGATGAGGCTCGCCATTTGGAAAGAAAGCATGAGAGGGGAGAGAAGAGAAAAGGCGATAATGAAGATGATGCCCTAGGCGATATGCACGAGCACTATCGATTACACCTTCCCATACCAAGGTTCAACCTGATGTGATGCAAGAAATTCCATCCTTTCAGGCCATAACTACTGCAGCTGATCCTGCATCTTCTAGTCGAGGCAATAAGTTCACACTTCCACCTAGTTCACCCCAGCTTCAGGTTGCTTAACCACATCTGTTCTTGCATGGAGTTAAATTTTATAAGAACATAAATCCCATAAATATAGCGACTTTCCTTGGGAATATCGAGGCAGTCTGTGAGGACTTGGAGGCTGGGTTCGATCTCGTATGAGCTCTTTCTAACATGAACAGCATTAACTACTAGGAGATTCTTTCGTTTAAGGTAAAAAGGGAAGAGCATGACAAGATGATCAAGGACCATGATAACAAGATAGCTTAGCTGATGATTGAGAGAGATTTGGCCTTAAGTGGAAAGGCTTCTAATGCCAAGTTATTGACCGAAGCAAACCGAGCCCATGAAAGAGCACCGCTCATCATTAATGATCCACTTAAAGATATGCAGAGGGAGTCTGGAAAACAAAGAGTGCAAGTCATCATAGGAGAAAAGACATCAAAACCCAAGATCAAACTATTGCTCAACAAGTTGCCACTATTGTCGAACAGTTTGCTAAACTCACTCGATCCTCGAGGAGAATGAAAGGTTGGCTAAGGAAAAATAACATATCACATCCGATAAACTGGAGGCTGAGATCAACCATTTGGTCACACAATTGGAGCTCTTGGACCTTCAAGAGGAGCATGATGAAGCGATGAGCCAGATGGATGCTAGCATGTATATCTCTATACTTGCAGTGTTATTAACTACGGTAGTTTGAAGTGGATTGAAAATGATTATCCCCGAACTCTCTCTATGGTTTGTGGAAAAGTGTTAGTTAGATCGAAGCGAGCCGGTAATATGCGCTCTGGAGAAGAGTTAATGGCGTTTTATCTCAATTCTGAGGACATAAACTTCCTAATGGCAGGTAGGAAGATCTTAAGAGAAGATAAAGAGAAGGACGTTGCTGATGCCTCTACTAAAGCTCTTACTGGCCACACTCATCTCAAGAGCAAGCAACAACCTTTCGATGTACACAGCCGCTAGTTCAAATGATGACAACACTCATCCATCTTCTAAAGCTTTGCATGAGCCATATGTTCCTCCGTCTATCGAGCAACCCACCGAGATGGGAGCTGGCGGAGGAGACTTCGAAGTTGAAGTCCATGATCAAACTCCTAGTTTAGGTATTTCTCTCATCTCTCTAGTGTTCTAGGTGCTTTAATTCACTTCGAAATCCTTTAGTAAAATTTACAGCTGTATCTCCCAATTTGTAGGTCAGCCATCTCTTTCGTACCTGCCTTTATCTTATCAGAGTTCGGAAGTCGTTGCTACTTTACTGCTTCCACTACTATCTATGCAATAGCTTCTGGCACAACTCCTATTTCCCGCTTCGGGCCTGGACCATACTCTAAGCATATAGCTGCACTATAGAACATGAAGGACATCTTCGTATCTTAGAAGGAGGACATTCAACTTGTTAGTGCCTTTGACCTGACTGACAAAGAGTTGATGGCAGAACAGTTGAAGAGGGAGCATAAAGAGGAGATGAAGTTAAAGAAGGAACTGAGGGATGCTCAGCACAGGATTCTGCCATTCATAATCAAGGTCAACAAGCCGAAGTCCGGAGATGTACATGCCAGTGGGTCTGAAGGCTTGATTGTGAGCATTTCATTCCTTGACTCTGACCAGATTCTTCTAACTTCAGTGTTGAAATCCTTCTCGTGTTTCAGTGTCTATATCCAGAAACTTACGAACAGCTTGAGTCCTTGGATTTCCATCGTCGTAGCCAATCTCTGAGCGATACCCTGTTCTAATTGCTATGACAGGGATCGATTTTCACCGTCGAACCTATGGTTTTGAGTCTCCATGGCCCTACCAAGGTAGTTCTAAACCTCCTGGGAAGCAGGGATTGATTTCCACTAATGTTGTAGTAGAAAACTTTTTCGACATTGTCGGAGCAACGTCGATACTTGAAATTTTTGATAAGTTCTTAATGCTCCTGGAGTAACGTTGATACCTTAGAATACAAAGGAATTATCGATTTTTTCAGGGCAACGCTGGTAGTTAGGAGGTTAGGATAGACTTTCCCATTTGATCTAGTGGATTGGGAGTTAATACTTCTTATCCAAAGAGTTGGAAGTACTTTCTTGGTTTTGTGGGGAGTATGCATATCAATTTTCAGAACATGGTTCCATCGGCTCAAGGAGCGATACATGGCTTATAGTGTATGGGAGTATTGCATACTTGAATGTGTTTCCATTAGTTCTATCAGCATCGTGTAGTTTATAGTATAGTGCACAAGAGGGTTTCTCATAGGAATGCAGTTCCATTGGTTCCAGAAGTGACGTTGGGCATATTGGTGGAGAACAGAAGAATGTGCTTACAAGGACGCAATTCTATTGGTCCAAGAAGCGATGCATGGCTTATGGTATGACATGCAGAAGTGTTGCATACTTGAATGTGGTTCCATTGGTTCAAGTAGCATCGTTCGACTTATTAGTGGCTTACGGGATGAGATACTGGTAGAACGCTGTTCCATCGGTTCTAGAAGCAAATCTTTAGAGAAGAGCAAGTTCCTCGATGTAACACCAAGGATTTTCAGGAATGGAGAGTTTCTCGAAGAGTAACACCAAGGTTTTAGAGATCATGGACCATCCCGATGTTGCCGAAGCAACACAAGTTCTCAATAGGTAAGTGCTGATTTTCCCGTCGATGCAGCGGTTGAGTCGATTTTCCTGTCGACTCGGCTATTTTGGTTGCAAGAACATGGTTTTATTGATTCAAGAAGATAATTTAACTGATAAAATAGAAGGAGAGGCAAGTCCTGCCTATTTACTATGCCCCCAACATCCCTGGGTGACTTATTTGTGAAAATAGGAAATAGGTAGATAGAGCTAAGTAACGTTGCATCGCGTTCGGATGCCGCTTCATCTTTTTGTTACTAAATAATGAGTAGTTTTCCATCAGTTAGTCGGGCTTCCTTTCCGTTGGGTCCAAGCAATTTCTATTGAGTAGTTAGACCGTAGGGTCTCTCAACTCCCTTGCCATTCTATGGTTTCTTCACAAACTGGTGGAGTTTGTCGTTCCTTATCAACTCCCCAATCACGTCCTTCAGTTATCGGCATTAATTTGTGTTATGCCCATGTGTCTCATGTAAAACGGTAGTACTTCCTTGATTTCTTCTATCGTTTAGAGCCTTCCTTCTTAGGCGGTTTGTTGTAGCACTCAGTTCCTTAAGTAGCAAGATAGATATTCTCCAGACTATTGTACAATAGCGTATGGTCCTTTTGTCCAAATTTTCTTGGGAATTTCGCATTTGCATTACGCCCAGCACCAGAGTTCTAGTTTCTCCTTTTTGATTTTCAGGGTTTCCAACGGATTTTCCAGAACCGTCGCCTTCTTTCTTAATCACGACATTACTCAGGAACATTTCCTTCAGTTGTTGATTGATGGTCTTATCTTCGATCACACTTGCTTCTTCCAACCATAGAAACTAATTCACCTGTTGGTGGAATTCTTTTTTGGTAGTCGGTTGTTTCATTTTAATTCATCTACTGAAGTCTGTATCCGGATGGGTTGGTCCGTCCAAAACCATGAAATTCATACCTTCCTTGGGATTGCTTATGTCTGTGACTTTAATGTTAAACCGATTTAAGAAAAATTTTAATGACTCATTGGGTCGCTGCAAAAAGCCAGATAAGGACATTACGTCTTTTGGTCATGTAGTATGGAGTCTGAACTTTTCTAGAAACTTTCTTACCAATACATCAAACATAGAAATGGATCCCCATGGAAGCCTAATAAACCATATGGAACCGACTACTTCTAAGAAAATATAAAAACATCTACACCTAAAGCATATGTAGCTCTAGCTCCTTCCATATGCCACTCATTTTTGTACAAATGTGGTTTAGGATCCATAGTTCCATTGTATGACAGCATAGTCGGCATAGCGAACGTCTTAGGATATTCTTCTCTTAGGATGTTTTCCGTAAGTGGAGTTCGACTTAGTGCAGAAAACTAGTCTTCACTCTTCCTACATCTACTCTCCTCCACCAACCATTTGACCATATCAATGATATACTCATCGCTGGCATGGTAGTCTACAGGGAGACTATTAGGGGCTACACCAGTGTTTGACTCCGCAAACGGTCTTGGCTTTCCAACTAAAGCCTAGGTTTTCTATTCTCCAGGAGAACCACTCTTGTAGAGTCCCGTTCATGCACGGTTGGTCTTACTGGGGGCAGTTTCAATGTTATTTCTAGCATTTTCTAGTTTACATCAGTGTTTAGTTCTAATCCATCACCATCAAAGTTGTTTGTCATCTTCAGAGTCAGGAACAGGCATTGCATTGTTCACTTAAGGGGTGTTCACTCCAAGATTTGGGTTTGTAACATGCTATTTTCCTATGGGAGGAGTACTTCTATTGCCTTATATTACAGTTCCTACACTTCCACCAGCGAACTCCTTTTAGTTTTGTTTATAGTTCGTCTTGTTCAGGCCTGAAACAGAGGAGTTCTCTTATTCCATAGCTGCTATAATTTCTTGTCTAACTCTCGGGAACCAAGTGGTTGTAGCGCTAGCAAAGTATAAATCTTATCTATGAGAGCCTTTTGGCTATCGGTCATTTTTCGGTTAAGTTCATTAACCATCTGGTTAAGTTCTCCTTTGATTGCAACTTCTCATTGGGCAGAGGATCCTAGTGCTTGATTTCCAATATTAACCTATGTTTGGTGATTGTTTATGTTGTCAATTTTAGTTTGTTGGGGGTTTTCCATTACCACAAACTGTTGCTCCTGTGGACCTTATGAAATCAGTTCCCTATTTGTTAGGTTCCATTGATCTCTAACAGCAAGCCGATAAATCTTCAAAGAAAATTCCCTGGATCTAACCACTGGATCTCATTTAATTCAAATAGCAAGCTAGGTATAAGCCTGAGTTCAACTCTCAATGAAAGCACCAAAATATTAATACTAAAAATGGATCAACATGCAAGAATAGGACGTAGGAAACTTTTGAGACCTAAATCTAGTAGATAAAGTAATAGTAAAAGAAAAAAACAACAATAAGGAGACTAACACTTTACAGTGGATCAACAATCTTTTGCCTATCTTATAGGTTTGATAGATTTTGCTTGAGATTGCAAAGGGTTTGAGAGAGAATAAGCCATAAGTACAGGGATTACACTGATTCTAAGTCCTAGAATTTCCTAAAGCAACTCCATGATGACTATTGTGTAGAGGAAAGAGATGAAGAAGAAACAAAACTTTCGCATAGTATTGGCAGAAACTCAATCCTATTTAGGTTACTCCATGGTTTGTATTTATAGGGGAAGCAGTCATATTGGACTAGAAGGAGAGTTTGCACAAAGTCTAGATGAAGGCCCAAAGGTGTATGCAAAGTTGCAAGTGCTACCTAGTTGATATGACATGTCAGTACCGACCTTTCATGTCAATGCTGACATGTGTGGTTAATTCCAATTGCCTTAAACTTTTTGCATTCCCATTCCTCCTTCATGTAGAAGTGTCCCATGATGTCTTAGTGGATAGTTAATTGACGTTAGTGATAATTCCTTCATTATTTGAGTTATTCTGCTGTTCTAACTGCTAACCCTTCAACTCTCATAATCAGTTGTTCGAAACTCTTAGAATTCTCTAGGCACTCATCGAATTGGTTAAGAATAACTCATGCAAAGTTCAGGCAGAAAACTCGATGCCCATAAAAGTCTTTGCAGACATGAAAGGTCATTGCCGACTTCTATGCTTGGATCCATTTTGGTTGAGTCTTTTTTGAGATGTCTCTTGTAACATAGCGCCTTTTTGTATGCTTTATATCGACGATAAACCACACACGTCAGACTTAAACCATACAGAAGGGCGGATTGTTATGGGGTAAATAAGAAAAAGCAGAGAAAGAAAAAAAAGAATCTTGCAGCGGAACCTGTGTAGTTAATGCGCTCGGCAGATTCGAAGCGGTGGAGGTGCAAAAAGTCATAGAGGGGATACAGCGAGGATATAGCGGGATATAGCGGATGGCTCTAAAATAGCATATAAAACTCGTACTTAAAGTTTTTACAAATATATAAATGGTAATTAAATAATAAAATTATTATTCAATTGAATCATAATTAATACATAAATAATTTTAAACAAAAAAAAAGTGCGAATATACTTTAAGTAAACGTAAAACTGTTATATAACATAATTGAATTTAGTAGAATATTAGAGTATTTTCATTTCTGAAAATATACTAAAAATTAAATTAAAAAAATTAGTTTCATAATTTTTATAATGTATAAATGCAATTTTAATTCATTTTATTAAAGAAGATATAGCGGAAATAGCAAAATATAGCGAGAGTAACGGGATATAGGGGGAATAGCGGGGATTAAAGCAGAAAGGCTATATTTTGGGGCTATATGGAAAAATCATAGTGGTAGAAATCCGCTATGAGATATAGCGGGGTAATAGCGGGGAATTAACTACACAGAGCGGAACGATAAAATATAATAATTAAGTAAACAGTTCATGAAGCTGTTTTACAAAAACATTTCATTATACATATACAATACATATCAGAGTTACACATACCAGAGAATAATCAATAACAATGCAGCGGAACAATGTGATGCGGTGGAATATAATAAATAATAATAATACAAATCTTCGTCTTCGTCCTCCAGAGATAAAGTCTTCAAATTCTGAAATGCTCAGACTGACCCGAGCGAATTGAAAAGACAAATTACTCGAGTCAGAACTAAAAGATCTTATGTGAGTTAAATCAACAGAAATAAATATAAGTGGAACGGCGTCAGAGTTGTTTACGGGATTTGACATCTCCTATCCAGTGTCTAACGTGAGTGCAGTAACTCAAGAGATGCTCGGGATTCACATCTCCTAAGGATCAGTTAAACTATTTACTATGTAGTAATATTTCTCTATTATAATAACGTCTATTAGTAAAATAAACTTATTTTAAAATAGCATTGAGGAGTGATTCAATATTCCCCTTAACACATAAATAGTGCCAATAGTCTATACAGTACCGTAATACCTCCTGATCGGGAGGCAGCCAAAGGATACTCCATAGGTAGGACACAAATCAAACTCGTACAAGGCACGCTAGGGTGGGTGACATGGCACAACTAGGCAATGCCATGGTAGATATACCAATTACGCTTCCGGACCGGTGGTAACGTGTAGCAGCTACTACCGCCTACCTCGAGCCACAACCTCAAAATCAAAAGAGCCCAAATCAATCAAAAGGTAATAGAATGGTCGAAGAAGTGTGTCCAATAAACGATGCTACCTTCTTAGCCCGTCAATCGCTCCTGTTTTAGCCACCTTATGCCAACTCAGGGAAGTCAGGTCCACGTATTTACCTCAAAGGAAACGCCGCCATCATCCTACTTCATTCTGGAATCTCCACCGCGTATACGGTTGTTAAAGTGGTTTTGGAATTGGCAGAGAGTATGACAACTTCCGATCCCAGTATCTTTAACAACCAAACGTTAGTATAACACTGCGGCCTTTTCAAAATAGTTTAAACTTTTAAAACCAGAATATAATATCCATTTCAAACCCATATAAATACGATATCATTTTCGTTTTAAGACCCAAATAAATATGATATAATTTTTATAAAACCCAATCAATATAATATAATTTTTATTTCTATATCCTCTTTCCCAAAATCATAGCACTTTCAATGTTATGGCACTTCAAAACCAAACACTTGAAATTATAACATTTTCAAATCATAAAAATTTGAAATTCGTAACTTTGAAACATAACTTCGCTCGCTTAAATGGTTTAGATATTAAAATACTTCATATAATAAATAGCTCTTAAATTTCGCAAATCAATTCCTAAACAACTTGAATTCCAAAATTTATATTTTAAACCAAATCCCAAATCATAAATTTCAATACAGTTCAGTTTCCAAATAAACTATTCCAAATTATATTGATTTCACAACCGATTGATCTACGAAATAAAGCCTTTCAAATTCAGTATATTTCAAGCCTTACGTATCCAACAATTTCAAAGCTAAGTTTGATAATTACAATCCAGAAATTCAAATTTCTATTATTACGTTTTTAAATATTTTACTTAATAAATCCATTATAATTTAAATATAACCCAAATTTCCAATAACCGAATATAATTATACTTGAAATATTCATTTAAATCACTCTACACAAAAATCAAGTTATAAGAATCATACTTTTTAAAGCCTCAATTTATTTACATTTCAAATCAATTTTATTCGAGTATAATTCTTAAATAATTTAATTCAAACCAATTTCATATTTATCTTCCAACTTTAATTTTATTTAAGTCGTTATAAACCCTATATACAACATCATTTTAAACATATACTTAACCATGTTATATAAAAACAATCAAACTTTATTCTTCAAATTATTTTATATTCCACAACAAATTTATACATAGCTAAAAAATCAATAATAAAATAAGATTTATATAGTATCTAAATCAATATTTATATAAAACCATAGATTTCTTTACAAAACCATAGAAATCTTCAAAATATTTTTATATATATAGACCATGGTGTCTGTATATAATTTTTTATCCTATGATCAAGTGATACGGATATTTATTAATTTCGATCTGTAGTTTAAAATAAAAATACGGTTATATATCATTTCAAACCACAATCCCGAATGAAATAAAAATGCATAACAACTTGTAGTTTATAACAATATAAAATACAACATCCATTCATCTAATATCAACCATCAACCATTTATCACAATCATCATCCAATTCAAATAATAACATCAATATAGAAAAGATAATAAATAACAGGTATTTACTGACAGTTTATATTTTCATATTTAATAATAAATTAAATAACTATTTAACTGGCAGTTTATATGCAATAATAAATTAAATAACAATTTAACTGGTAGTTTATATGCAATAATAAATTAAATAACAATTTAATTCAATAAATTCAATTTAACTGGAATAATGATAAAAATATGCCAAACAGTTAAATAAATTTCTAATTACATCAGAAATTAATTTAACACACATAAGAAATTTTAAAAGTTGTGAGTGGATTAAAACACTCACCTTTTGAATTTAAATCCAATTTAAACCCAAAATTTGAACAGTCTCAGAATTCATCCAAACCAGTGCCAAAATGTCTGGAATTCCAATATGAACCTAGCGGAGAAAACCACACACAAAACGGACCTCATATGTGAGAGTTATGATAATTAGAACGTTTCGAAATTTAATTAAAATAAATAAAATAAAAACAAAACCAAATTCACGCAGACACGTCACCTCTTTCCTATATGCAACCCTAGCTTTGCAGAACTCGCGATATCGAACATAGCCGCCGAAGACCAAAACGTTGACCAGTGATCGTAAGCGCCATCGATCATTTGGACGTGTCGCGCCTCCGCCACGAGCTCGCCACGCCAGGCCGCACCGAACGACCCAAGTCCGGTCGCCTAAAACCACGTGCGCCGCCGCCCTCCGTGAACCCTAATCGTCCAAACGACGACGATCTAGCCGTCATCTTGATGTATAAACCACTTCGATCAGTTACGCTCGGTCTCTTCTATGCCCTGGTACCAACGATTTTTTGATCCATCAAAGTTCATCAACGATCAATGAATGGCCGTGAACAGTTCATCGATTTTCGGCTACATTATAACCCAGATTGAAAAATGAATCATATATTTGGCTTGCGCTCATCGAGAGCTTCAAATCCATATATAATTCGATATATATTGAGGAATTTGAATTTCGAAGTAGAGATCATTGATTTGCAATTGACTGTGAAATTTGGAGTTTGTCTGCCATTGAGAAAGAGGAGAAATTGGAATTGTACGTACAAAAAATGAACATAAGAAATAGGCTAGGGTTTATAAATGATATATATATATATATAGGCGGAACAAAATAGAAACAAATGGGCTTGATTGGTTTGGAAAATTGAACAACAGATGGCCCGAAAAGTCCGTTTCAACTTCGGAATGAAATTGGGCCAACTCATATATCAAAATAGATGTTTTTAAATATTTTAAACACAATGGAATAGGTCTCAAGTTCAAATTCCATCATATAAAGAAGTTATGCTAAAATCAAATTATTTCAAATTTATTTCAATTGATTTCAGTTTCATTGATTTCTAGGAGTTTCGAGCTCGTACGATCAAACGACAAGTCTGATCGCTACGAAACTTGAAATCCTACAATAATTTACCGTTATGGATCCGATGAAACTAGTTTCATCGAAGTCCGAGTCAGTAGCCAACATGGCTATTTTCTAGTAAATAAAATAAATTAATCACTTTCCAATTTATATTTAATTATTTACGAATTTTATAAATTTGGATTACTTGGTAATTTATACTCCTTTAAACAAATTTCTATATCAATTTATCGTTGTATATTTTACCATTTACAGTATTAAGTTTCCAATTTCAATAATTCTATTAATTATAAATTATAAATTTTAAATTCCCAATAAATCTATTTAATTGATTTTAAATCTTGTTATTCAATCCATTATCATCAAATAGATAAGATTAACGTTAGTTCATGGTTTATTATATCAATATTCTCAAATTTCATCTTAATCTCCATTAACGTAATAATTAATTATTTAATTTCATTTATTTGCAATTAATCCAATTATTGAACTTCAAATAAATTAATAAATCTTGATTCCCATTCTTTAAATCAACCAATTGTCATATTATAAATAGAATTAACATTATTTCCAATTATTTCCTTAATTTATACTAATATAACATCGAATTGAGATTCATTGCAATTGATTACAAATTTTGATTTAATGGACTAAATAAATGATTACTTTATAATAATTGTTCCCACTAACTCTTAATCATATTTATATAAGTTATTATTTCCAAACAATTACTTACAGAACATTGATTTTATTCAATTACTATTTAATATTATTAATTCATTGATTAATTCAATATTTACATTTGTTTTTTATATTAAATTTACTACCAAATATTCCTATTTACAATCAATTATAACCCTGCAATTGTTTCAATCAATTGGGATTGCATTGAATTAATTATTTATTAGCTTACATCAACATTCTTACATTTAATTCCCGTTATAAATTCATTAATGAATTACAAATTTTTATTTCTTCCAATATTAAAAAACAAAATTTAATTAAACTAAGATTTAAATTATCAAAAATTTACAGGTCGTTACACTCTCCTCCACTCAAAACTTTTCGTCCCCGAAAATGAAAAAGAGGGGAAAAGAGAGAATTAAGTAGTCAGTATATCTTATTCAAAATGTTAACTTTATAAACAAATAAATTTAAAAAATAAAATAACTTAAATAAAATATACCAATTTGTAACCATTATATCTTTTTATACTTAAATTAATAAAGTTTGGAAGACATTTTCAGAATTTTTCTTAGTCTAAAATTTTCGGAAACTTTCGGCAGAGTCTCCTTTGTACGCAGAGGCTCGGGAGAAAATATAACATCAAATATAACAAAATATCACATATAATTTCGAAAATAATATATATTACAACATGGAAAAAACAATATAATAGCGCTATAAAACCGTAATCCGAAAACGTACCTAATTGTCGGGCAATCAACCATTCAAACAAAACAAATAATTGGTTGGTTCGGGTTAAGACACTTTAAATCACATAAAATGAAAAATAACTATGAAGTATTCCATTTACTTAACTATCTTAGATAAAAATCAATAGATTATTCATACATCTAAGCAAATTTAAAGTATCCTTGCCCAAACAACCATAAACCAAAACAACTAACAATTTCAAACAATAGATTAATTTCATTCTTATTAATTTCATTTCATACATTTGTTGTCTGATTTCCTTTTCATTCATATAATGGTTTATCTTTTTAATTTACATTTATGTATCACAGATTTTTATATTTCCATTCATTCATTCAATATTCATTCATTTATCTATAATACTTACCCTTCTATTATATTTAATTAGTAGTCATTCAATTATACTTAAGTTTATAACAACGACAACATTAAATTCTTATTTATTAAAGAATTTCATTAAATACTTTCATTATTTCAAATATACTACTATAATATCCTCTTACATTTCTTATAAGCATTAGAACTTTTAATATTTGGTAAGTTATATATATGCTTTTAAGGATGTAGTTGGAAGTTACACAAGTTTATTTTATTTCTTTTAATTAACTTAATGTTAAATACTAATATCCTTTGTTTCATAGGTTACAATTTCACATTTCTTTTAATCCTATTTATGCTTATCATTAAATCTCTTATTTCATTTAGAGGTTTCAATTATTGGTTAAATCCCATTTCATTACACTAATTGAAACTATTAACTAACGGAAACCTAAGAACTAAATACCGGGTTTAATTTCAAATCATTTTAAAATAATAGATAAATAGATGTACTTACAACTTATATATACAATTATATTTAAAACAATATAAAATTTATATTTGTTTATCAAAATAATTCTATAGTAAAACTACTATAGTGGCCTTCCCACTTTGAAACTCGAAAATGAATGTCGATGATACATGCACTCATCACCGAAATTATTTTCCAGCGACGGAGAGGGGAGTACATAACTTATCTCTTTTCAAAGTTTCCTTAAAACAATTCTTTCAAATTATATTGAAATATTTGTATCAGAAAGTACTTTTAATAATATTATTATTACATTCCAAAATCATTCGAAAGGAAGTTTCAAAACCCTAGAACTTAAGTTCTAAATTTCCAATCTTTCATTTATTTTATTTTCTTTAAATTTTGTTTCCAATCAATATTTATAAATTTCACTTCCTAACAACCAATATATTACAACAAAATATAACCTTTATAAAAAAATTATTTTATATATAGAAAATATAATAGGAAAAATTATTTCATTCGCCTATATTCAAAACAAATATTGCGTTGGTCTGTCCTATTAAGTGTTTAGAAATCCCTATTGATGTCATAGCAACCTATGCACCAATCAGGATTTATAAACACAAAATGGAACAAATTAACACAATACTAAAATCTTTTATAATATTATCAAATACGCTCTCTTATATATACACTCAGTGACTCATCATATGGCATTACTATCCTATTAATAAAGAGTCAGACCCCACCAAGCTAAGGTTTATTGCTAAACCAAAGCTCTGATACCAGATGTAACATCTTGCCTTTTTGTACGCTTTAAATCAATGATAAACTACACATGTCAGAATTAAACCATACAAAAGGGCGGCTTGTTATGGGGTAAATAAGAAAAAACAGAGAAAGAAAAAAACAAAATAGAGTCTTGCAGCGGAACGATAAAATATAATAATCAAGTAAACAGTTCATGAAGCTATTTTACAAAAACATTTGATTATACATATACAATACATATCAGAGTTACACATACCAGAGAATAATCAATAACAATGCAGTGGAACAATGTGATGCAGTGGAATATAATAAATAATAGTAATACAAATCTTCGCCTTCGTCCTCCAAAGATAAAATCTTCAAATCCTGAAATGCTCAGACTGACCCGAGCAAATTGAAAGACAAAACACTCGAGTCAGAACTAAAAGATCTTATGTGAGTTAAATCAACAGAAATAAATATGAGTGGAATGGCGTCAGAGATGTTTACGGGATTTAACATCTTCTATCCAGTGTCTAACGTGAGTGCGGTAACTCAAGAGATGCTCGGGATTCACATCTCCTAAGGATCCGTTAAACTATTCACTATGTAGTAATATTTCACTATTATAATAATGTCTATTAGTAAAATAAACTTACTTTAAAATAACATTAAGGAGTGACCCAATATTCCGCTTATCACATAAATAGTGCCAATAGTCTATACAGTACAGTAATACCTCCTGATCGAAAGGCTACTAGAGGATACTTCATAGGTACGACACAAATCAAACTCGTATAAGGCGCGTTAGGCTAGGTGACATGGCACAACTAGGCAATGCCAGGATAGATATACCAATTACACTTTCAGACCGATGGTAACGCGTAGCAGCTACTACCGCCCACCTCGAGCCACACCTCCAAAATCAAAAGGGCCCAAATCAATCACAAGGTAATAGAATGGTATCGAAGGATTGTGTCTGATAAAAGGTGCTACCTTCTTAGCCCGTCAATCGCTCATGTTTTAGCCACCTTATGCCAACTCACGGGAGTCGGGTCCACGTATTTACCTCAAAGGAAACGCCGCCACCATCCGACTTCATTCTGGAATCTCCATCGCGTACACAGTTGTTAAAGTGGTTTCGGAGTTGGCAGAGAGTATGACAACTTTCGATCCCGGTCTCTTTAACAACCAAACGTTATTATAACACTGCGGTCTTTTCAAAATAGTTTATACTTTTAAAACCAAAATAAAATATCCATTTCAAACCCATATAAATACGATATCATTTCCGTTTTAAAACCCAAATAAATATGATATCATTTTTATAAAACCCAATCAATATAATATCATTTTTATTTCAAATATACCCTCTTTCCCAAAATCATAGCACTTTCAATGTTATGATACTTCGAAACCAAACAGTTGAAATTATAACATTTTCAAATCATAAAACTTTGAAATTCATAACTTTGAAACATAACTTCCCTCACTTAAATGGTTCAAACATTATAATACTTTATATAATAAATAGCTTCTTAAATTTCGCAAATCAATTCCTAAACAACTCGAATTCCAAATTTATATTTTAGCCAAATCCAAAATCATAAATTTCAATACAATTCAGTTTCCAAATAAACTATTCCAAATTATATTGATTTCACAACCGATTGATCCACAAAATAAACCCTTTCAAATTCAGTATATTTCAGGCCTTAAGTATTCAACAATTTCAAAGCTAAGTTTGATAATTACAATTCAGAAATTCAAATTTCTATTATTTAGTTTTGAAATATTTTACTTAATTAATCCATTATAATTTAAATATAACCCAAATTTCCAATAACCGAATTTAATTATACTTGAAATATTCATTTAAATCACTCTACACAAAAATCAAGTTATAAGAATCATACCCTTTAAAGCCTCAATTTTATTTATATCTCAAATCAGTTTTATTCAAGTGTAATTCTTAAATAATTTAATTCAAACCAATTTCATATTTATCTTCCAACCTTAATTTTATTTAAGTCATTATAAACCATATATACAACATAATTTTAAACATTTACTTAACCATATTATATAAAAACAATCAAACTTAATTCTTCAACTTATTTTATATTTCACAACAAATTTATGCGTAGCTAAAAAATCAATAATAAAATAACATTTATATAGTATCTAGATCAATATTTATATAAAACCATATATTTCTTTACAAAATCATAGAAATCAATTTCAAAATATTTATATATATAGACCACGGTATCTGTATATAATTTTCTATCCTATGGTCAAGTGATACGGGTATTTATCATTTCAATCCGTAATTTAAAATAAAAATACGGTTATATATCATTTAAAACCGCTATCCCGAATGAAATAAAAATGCATAACAACTTGTAGTTTATAACAATATAAAATACAACATGCATTCATCCAATATCAACCGTCAACCATTTATGACAATCATCATCCAATTCAAACAATAACATCAATAAAGAAAAGACAATAAACAACAGGTATTTACTGGCAGTTTGTATTCAATAATAAATTAAATAACAATTTAACTAGCAGTTTATATGTAATAAAAAATTAAATAACAATTTAATTGGCAGTTTATATGAAATAATAAATTAAATAACAGTTTAATTCAATAAATTTAGTTTAACTGGAATGATGATAAAAATATGCCAAACAGTCATAAATAAATTAATCACATCAGAAATTAATTTAACACATATAAGAAATTTTAGAAGTTGTGAGTGGATTAAAACACTAACTTTTTGAATTTAAATTGAATTTAAATCCAATTCAAATCCAAAATTTGAACAGTCTCAGAATTCGTCAAAACCAGCGCCAAAATGTTTGGAATTCCAATACGAATCTAGTAGAGAAAACCGCACACAAAACGGACCTCGTATGTGAGAGTTATGATAATTAGAACGTTTTTAAATTTAACTAAAATAAATAAAATAAAAACAAAACTAAACTCACCCAGACACATCACCTCTCTACTGTATGCAACCCTAGCTCTACGAACTCGCGACATCGAACGTAGCTGCTGAAGATCAAAACGTTGACCAGCGATCGCGAGCGCCACCGATCATCTGGACGTGCCGTGCCTCTACCACGAGCTCGCCACGCCTGGCCGCACCCAATGACCCAAGACCGGTCGCCTAAAACCACATGTGTCGCCGCCCTCCATGAACCCTAGTCGACCAAACGACGACGATTTAGCCATCATCTTGATGTATAAACCACTCTGATGGGTTACGCTCGATCTCCTCTATGCCTTGGTACCAACGATTTGTCGATCCATCAAAGTTCATCAACGATCAATGAACGACCATGAATAGTTCATCGATTTCCGACCACACTGAAACCCAAATTGAAAAGCGAATCGTATATTTGACTTGCGCTCGTCGAGAGCTTCAAATTCATATGTAATTCGATATATAATGAGGAATTTGAATTTTGAAGTAGAAATTTTTAATTTGCAATTGATTGTGAAATTTGGAGTTTGTCTGCCATTGAGAAAGAGGAGCAATTTGAATTGTACGTACAAAAAATGAACATAAGAAATAGGCTAGGGTTTATAACGAGATATATATAAGCTGAACAAAATAGAAACAAATGGGCTTGATTGGTTTGGAAAATTGAACGACAGATGGCACGAAAAGCCCGTTTCAACTTCGGAATGAAATTGGGCCAACCCATATATCAAAATAGATGTTTTTAAATATTTTAAATGCAATGGAACATGTCTCAAGTTCGAATTCCATCGTATGAAGAAGTTATGCTAAAATTAAATTATTTAAAATCGATTTCAATTGATTCCAATTTCATTGATTTCTAGGCATTTTCGAGCCCGTACGATCAAACGACAAGTCTGATCGATACGAAACTTGAAATCCTACAATAATTCACCTTTACAAATCCGATGAAACTATTTTCGTCGAAATCTGAGTCAGTGGCTAAAATGGCTATTTTCTAGTAAATTTAATAAATTAATATTGAATAAATTAATCACTTTCCAATTTATATTTAATTATTTACGAATTTTATAAATTTTGATTACTTGGTAATTTATACTCCTTTAAACAAATTTCTATCTCAATTTATCGTTGTATATTTTACCATTTACAGTATTAAGTTTTCAATTTCAATAAATCTATTAATTATAAATTTTAAATTCCCAATAAATCTATTTAATTGATTTTAAATCTTGTTATTCAATCCATTATCATCAAATAGATAAGAATAACGTTGGTTCATGGTTTATTACATCAATATTCTCAAACTTCATCTTAATCTCCATTAACGTAATAATTAAATATTTAATTTCATTTATTTGCAACTAATCCAATTATTGAATTTTAAATTTCAAATAAATTAATAAATCTTGATTCCCATTCTTTAAATCAACCAATTGTCATATTATAAATAGAATTAACATTATTTCCAACTATTTCCTTAATTTATACTAATATAACATTGAATTAAGGTTCATTCAATTAATTACAAATTTTCATTTAATGGACTAAATAAATGATTACTTTATAATAATTGTTGCCACTAACTCTTAATCATATTTATATAAGTTATCATTTCCAAACAATTACTTACAGAACATTGATTTTATTCAATTACTATTTATTATTATTAATCATTAATTAATTCAATATTTACATTTGTTTTTCTTATATTAAATTTATTACCAAATATTCCTATTTACAATCAATTATGACCCTGCAATTTTTTCAGTCAATTGGGATTGCATTGAATTAATTATTTATTAGCTTACATCATTATTCTTACATTTCATTCCCGTTACAAATTCATTAACGAATTACAAATTTTTATTTCTTCCAATATTAAATAACAAAATTTAATTAAATTTAAATTTAAATTATTGAAAATTTACGGGCCATTAATTTCTCTTCCTTATCTAAGCACGCTTCCAAGATGTCAAGTCATTTTGTCTTCGTATCTAAGTTCCAACTCCTATTGATTTTGGCTTAGATAAAAACCCAGTTAACATATTTATTTAATTTTCTCATCATTATTCATTTCATTTCAGTTTACTACTTTCTAGTTCAAATCAACAATTAATTATAGTTGAACACCGAAAAATACTACAATCAATAGTAAACACCAAATCAAGGCATAACACATCCAGATTGTCACAATAATCAAATAGTAATCCATAGAATATAATAAATATCAACAAATGCGATTTTAACCAATAGATATGTAATTTGTGATTAAAAATCCAAGTAGTTAAATTAAATAATTCATACTAATTCCTTTGTAATAGCTCCCAAACTCAGCAAACATGGTGCCATATCATTTGGAATTTTATCTCGAGTCCAACATATGAAATTACGCATGAATTGAAGTTCATCTTCTTCATCTCATGGTCATTTTGTTTTTTAACCTATACCATCCCTTTGATCATGAATTTTAACCGCCTGCTGCACTGACTACAAGCCATCACGACTAGATCCGAGACTATTACCTAACTGCCGCTCCGTTAGCTGCCTATGCCACCAACTTCGTGTACTGCTGCCGTTGGAATTAGAGCCTCAACCAAAGTGAAATCTGGCCAAAATTTAGCAATTTTCGGCCGATTTGTTACCATTTTTGATGATCCAACCATACAGATAGACTCCACTCAACATCCTCTAGGCGACTGTAGCATCTGATCGTTCAATTGTCGTTGTTTCACCATTAAAGCGGAAACCCTTAAACATATGGCTGAGGATTCTCTTCAATTTTTGGTCAACTGGAGCATCAAAGGGAAAAAAGAATCTTAGACGCCACTCTGCACTCGTCAAGAGTTTCAAATCCATATATAATTCGATAGAGTTTTAATACTCTGATTTTTGAATCAATTTGTAATTAGCGGAAATCATCTGCCATTATGATAGGGTTAAGAAAAATTTCAGGATTAAGGAAGAAAAATGAAGATAATTGTGATGGCTAGGGTTTCACAGCCTCATTTATGTAGTTGTTAGACATGGGCTATGCATTCAGTTTGACTCAAAACAACTACGTACATTGTTTAAACACTATATAACTCCAAATATATCAAAATTATATATCAAATTAATCAGCTCGGAAAGACCTTTGTAAAGGTTGTAAACTCTTCTATTAAAAATTAATTTTTAATTATCTTAATGCTAAAAGTATACAGTTTGTGAGTCATTACAATTGGAGGTGGAAAAACTAGTCAGTTGCTTTGCAAGAATAGTACACAAGTCATTGCAAAAGCCAACTCAATATTAGAAGTAGTTATGTCTTTTGATTTATATCCAAGGCATGATTTTTGAAGCACTAGGTTCCCTTAACATTCTACGATAGCCGTATTTATTCGATGATCTATCCAACGACTTAGCACCCACATGCAATTACAAATAAGAGAACATGATCATTCCTTAGTTTATTACATAGTAGATGGAATTTATCCATAATGGAAACTATAATGATCCGAAATTTCAAACACTTCGAACTTAAATATCTTAATTATTTAAATATTTGTATATTGGATTTGGTATAAATAAAAGTGAATTTATAACCATGGTAACCCCTTTTAAATAATAACTAATGATAGAAAACTTATTTTTGATATTTGTTTACAAATATATACACTTTGAAGTAATATTGAAAATATAATCGAAAAACATTTTATTGAAAATCAACTTTTTATTCATTAAAAGTTGTATAAATATTTTTAGAACTTTTATAGTAACATATGAAGATATTAACAAATATTGACACAACACTTTTCATAACTAAAAAGTTAATTACAACTTAAGTAATTAAGGGGACAAAAAGGACATGACAGTAAGGCATGTTTTAAGGCATGAAAGATGGAGCCAATGAAGGCATTTTTTAAGGCTTATCTCTACTACTAATAAAGAAAATTCATTGAACTAATTTACTCGGTGTCTTTTTGAAATTCCAAAAATACCCTTGCTTTCTGACGCTCAAACAAAATATCAACGTATATAATAACATAAACAGCCCGTGTGCGAAGCACGGGCACGTACTACTCTTAAGGAAAGGAAGATGGGAGGAATCTTCTTTTTGTTATTTTCTAGGAAAGGTAATGGAGGTCATTTTACACTTTTCTCAACTCTATATATACCTACATATAGCTCTGATTTTAGTTGCAAAATTATTTCAGGGGAAACTATCTTCTTCATGCTCTCTCTTCTCTCTAACTTTTTAGAAAACATATCAAACCAACTCCTTTCTCTTTCAAACTTTGGATAATATCTTGTATCATCAATAAAACATGGGTTAGCATCTAAGAAGTCGAATAATGATGGAGCAAAGGAGGGAGCAAACTTGGCCGTTAGCATTCATGGGGGTAGGATGCTTGCACTAGTGTTTTTGGAGCAAAAGGTGGTAGCTTTGAGCTTTGAGTGATGGTAGGAAGCTATTCTAGGTTCTAAAGCCTTTTGATGGTTGCTAGCTTGGTTTTTAGGTGAGTTATCTCACCATTTTGCAAGTACATGATGTGTTATAAGTATTTTATTGTTGAAATATAAATATTAACTGAAAAATAATGCAAATTATAACTTTTTGACCCCACTTGCTTTAAAAAGTAAATGACAATATGTATGTATCATATTCTCTCTTATAATCCCTCTAAAACATGTGTCATATCTATGACCTTGTGTACATGTTTGATAATGTTGTATGTGATGTAAAAGTGTGCATATGAATGTTAAAGCGAGAAAAGGTGCTGTGAACTCACTTTCAATCCCTTGTGTTTTAACTTGCTTTAAAATGGTGCTATGCATATATATTATTGGATAATATAACTTGGTTATTCTCTACACTTATAATAGTGTTTTGGATAGCAAGCAATGGTTGTGGAAAGTTGTGGAGTTTGTACAACAAAGTTGTAAAAGTTAATAGCAAAATAGTCGCAACATCGACACTTTTAAAAGGCATCGTTTTTGGGAAATAACTTTTATTTTTGTGAAGACATCCTAAAGGGTTTATTTACTATTTTAATAAGTAAAATATTTTTTTTCTTATTTAATTAATTTTGGAGTTAAAATCATTAACAGCTAGTTGAACGAAGCAGCAAAATTATAGCACAATAGTCGTTATACGAGCACTTCAGAAAAATATACTGTTTTCAAATTTTTTTTACAAAATAACTAAAAGATATTCTTGGGATTATTCCTCATGGTTTTCAAGTACCCATAGTATGCTAAATATAGTAAAAAAAAGGATCAAAACTTGTTTGTTAAGGCATAGAAAACTAGGTGCAAAGTTGTAGCAAAATCAAGTGAAAAACAGCCAACGACTTTAGATAGCACTTCAAGAGCGCTCTCTGCTTCTGAAACACTTCTGAGCTATTGCGAATTGTTATGGGCATTTGCAAAAATGCTATCTTTGTTGTTTGAAACAATAAATTTTGAAAAAAATGATATTTAAATTAAATAGGTTTCACTAATCTTTTTAGGGTTATTTTCTAACTTATATTAGAGTGTTTTAAAATAGGTTCATGTTTAAACATATTTCTAATAATTAATTGTGAATTTTCAAAGTAAGTGGCTTTTAAAAATAAAACAAGTTTATTTTAGTTTTTCTGTTTATTTAAACTGTGTTACTTTTACATAAATATTCTATATAGATAATTATAATATTTTTTAAGTAGTTTAAAAGTGTTTTAACATAATTATAAGTATTTTATATGTGTGTGTGTATATAAGTTTTAAAAAGTAAGTTAAGTATTTTATAAATATAATAATGAAAGTTTGGATTTTACAACTTAAGCTAAAATAAATGGTTTTGTGAAATTAATTAAAAGCACATTGCCTTAATTAATAAGTGTGAATATGCTTTTATCTTTAAAATAATTGTTTAAAGTTAATGATAAGTACATAAATGGTTTTGGGTTTTAGTAAACAATGTTTTAGTAATATTTTTTATTAATCCTTATTATTTTTTATTTTTAAGAACCCTACTCCGGAGAGTAGAGCTAGAGAATTCAGCTGTCCGCCACACTGACCCCCTTTTTAAGCTAGCCCAGCACAGAGATTTGATGCCCCCAACCATTTTGTTGGGTTAACGGGGACCCACCTCCGCGCCTTGAAATTGGGAGCAGGGCAGACGGGAATCGAACCTGCGACCTGCTTACCAGAAAGCAAGTATCTTACCACTACGCCACTGCTTGCGGACGAAAACCTTTGGGGCCAAGGAAACTATGTTTGCCCTGGCCTTTGGTTAAGCCGGTTTTATAAGTGGCCGTGCACTATGTCTCATTATTGTGGCCGCTGGGATTCGTACCGGTGCCACTACAACCACATGTAGCAACTCCACTATGTCTTAACCACTGGACATACTTTATTAATCCTTATTATTAGTTAAGGAATATAATTAGATATATAAGAATGAATATTTTAAAGATAACTATAAAAAAATGGTTTTGGGTTATTGTGAAAAATGTTTAAGTAACAATTGTCTTAAATGCTTAAATATAATTAAATCTTTAAAAAGGAAGTTTTAAAGAAAATAGTTAAGTGGGAAACGAGTTTGGGTTTGTTGTGATATTGTTTAAGTAACAACCCTTACGAATATAATTAGATCTAATGGAATGTTAAAGATAGCAAAAAGTATGAATATTTTATAAAAAGATGGAAAAAGGTAAAAGTTTAATTTATAAAAGAAAAGGGGTTTATAGTAAATAATGTTTTAATAACATTTATGCCCAATCTCTTTGATTATATTTTAAAGTAAGTAAATTTTGTTAATGATTTGTAAATATACTTATACCATTTGAGATAAGTGTATGAATATAGTATAAATGAATAGTAAAACGTG
This sequence comes from Allium cepa, assembly GCA_030765085.1. Classification (NCBI taxonomy): domain Eukaryota; kingdom Viridiplantae; phylum Streptophyta; class Magnoliopsida; order Asparagales; family Amaryllidaceae; genus Allium; species Allium cepa. The sequence continues at coordinate 280,465,637 of CM060937.1, read as the reverse complement.
AATTGTAAAATACAAGTATATATCTTTTATTAAGGGAAATCAAATCTATATACAAGTTTAATAAGAATTTTGATTAATAAGTTAAGTTATTAATTAAATATGTGAATTTTTAATAAATAATGAAGTTTTAATTAAAGTATGAAGTCCTGATCAAGTGATGAAATTAAATCAATGAAAGAAGTTTTATTAGGTAAAAGGAGTTTTACTAATAAAAGAGGTTTTAATTAATGAAAGATTAATTAAATAAAAAGGGATTAAAAGTCATTTATGCAACTTGATCATGCTTTGTTTGTGTCAATCGTGCTTTGTGTGATTACTTGTATGTGGACTTAGCACTAAAAGCCAACGAAGTAGAGTTGATTTGATCCGTGGGAGTTAAGATTGATGTTTGAGTAAGGACTGCGCGATAATGCTCTAACTTACCGACTTCCCTCTTCACCGAGAGATAGTAGAAGCTGAAAAGGTTGGAAACGCGATTGTACTTTCTCAATAATTCAAATTGGATTTAATACATTTCATTTTGAGATATACTATAAACATAAAAGTAGCCAAATGCTTTCAAGAATCAGCATTGTGAATAACAATCACAATTCAAATAGAAGATGCAAGATACATGATATATAGTAACAGCAGAAACTCCTACAAAACTCCTTAACATCTCTGATTCTCTTCAATTTTCTTCTTCATGTACAACCTTTGCATTGGATTGAGTTTATTCAAGTTGCAAGTTAAAAGAGCAATATCATCAGATATTTTTGCCGAGCTAATTCTTCTTTTCTTAACGTCGTCTCTTTAATTCCTAGTTGATGATTCTCAATATGACGTTGTTTCTCCATTTCCCTCTTGAGACTCTTCGCCTATTTTGATTCCACGTATAATTTAGTCGCATTTTCTGCAATAGCCATATGCTCAACAATAGACTCATAGTGTAGGGTGTAATCACTGGCAGTTTCCTTCTTTGGCTCATACTTACTTGGTGGCCTATTCTCCATACTATTGTTGAAGAGTGTGCCATCATGTGCATCGTAATTTCCAGGACTAGATTCATCATTCATATTTTAGGAAGGAAGCGCAATACCGATTATTCAAGTTGCACTTGACTTCATAACAATGTTACAGGTTGAACTATTGATTATTAGCTTCAGCGAAATACAATGCATTAACTTGATTATGCTATAGATGGTGAAAAACTATTAACATCTGATATGAGAGAAGTAATTTACAAACTTAATTACAACTTAAAATCATTACCTAGTCCAATTCATTTGCCCTACTTTGTGCTCTTACATGCAACCCGGACATTATTTTTTCCATCGTTGTCAAGTGGAATTTATTCTTTTCCATTGAGGTTTTTTAATGAACTAATGGTTCTTGGAAGTTTACCATGACATTGAAGGCTGAAAAAGTTGCAAATAGAATTCCAAAATTCAGATAGGCTCATACCTTTCATCTTTTCTTTAGAACGTTTGACCCAACAAAGTGCTAATATAAATTGCTCATTCGTTAACCACTTTTATTATTTAAGGGCCTTTGGTAATGGATCTCCACTTTCAGCAATTTAGGACCCATTGATATTGATACTCATTAGCTTTCATTTCCTTCCACGAGTGATAGATTAACTAGGCATTCTAGAAACATCTTCTCTTATGGTTTCATCATGTTTGAATGGCAAGATATAGTTTTGACCATCATAGCCATTGAATTGACTGTTCAGATTTCTTTTCACATTTAGAGTTTGGTAAGGTATCGTTGATCAATGTTGGTTGTTGGGAGATGCATATTTGGCCATTGTTAAAATTTTGTTGGAATGAAAAAAATTATAAGTAATTTGAATTTTAGGAATTTTGGTGCAGATTCGAATTACGTTATGGATGGTAGGAATTTTGATTTTGTGGCGAATGATAAGAATATGGATTTTGTTATGGAAAAACCAAAATTTAAAGTATGAAATTTTGTTGTTCAGAATTTCAAGAATGATATTGAGTTTGATTTTATTGTGAATGGAACATATTTGACTGTACTGATGAGGATTTTGATTTTCAGGTCTATTTTAACATCCCTAATTTTTAATAATATTATTCAAGAGATTTGATTTGATAAATTAAATAGAATAATGTAAATATTAGAGTGATAGGTGGACTGAGATTTGAAAATTTATTTAGAGGTCATGCTTAAATAAATATAAAGAATGAGTTTATGGAAATGGTTTATTGGATAGTTAATAACAGAATAAAACAAGGGCATTATTGGTAATAGCCACATCCATAAACCCTTAAAATCTCGTTTACATTTCTTTGCATGTTCTTTTTTCAAAACTCAAAAACGTAAATCAAAGAAGTGAAAGTCGGCTATTGCCTAGGGAAGGAAAATGAGGAAAATAAATTAAAGCTAAGTAATCAAGCAAGGGGAATTAATCAAAGATCAAATCTCAAGTTCATTATCCTAAGCAAGGTGGATAATAATAAAAACCATCTTTATTTTCTTTTTTAAAGCATTTGATTTTTGGTTTAAGTTTAAATCCATTATGATGATTTTTGATGATGATATGCTTGGATTTCATGATATATTTTATTCGATTTTAAGGCTAAAATCATTTATATTGTATTTCAAATGCCGTGAGGATTTAATATGTTACGTAAAACATTATTTTGGAGATGGTTTTAATTATTATAATTTTTTCCAAGTTATGGACAAATTATTATGAATTTTTTAAGGAAGAATTGAAATTTTTGGGTTTAAACTTATTTCGGCTAGTGTATTCGAGATTTTGGGTTTGAATTTATATATAAAAGTGATATTCTATGATTTTTTGGAATTTTTCCAAAGTAATTTACTTTGCAAATTAATTTATTTAGAGGACTTAAATGTTTTAATTGTTTTGCTTAACGGAAGGGCTTCTTTGCTAATTACCTTTATTTAGGTCTGAAATAAATATGGCATATTTTAGAAAATAATTTGGAAAGTTTATAGCAACCAATTAAATTTTTGCAAATAGCCAGATTAGTTAAAAAGCAATTACTTGAAAAGGCAATGTAGCAGTTTTTATACAGTACTATGGTTTCGCCACTTCTAGTAGTACCTTTCGACCCTATACTTCCACCTCAACCAAGTCAAAACCAATACACAAGGTATTAATGCATTCGTACGTAGTGGATTGGATAATGGCGACAGGTATGGATTCGAAATCATGCTTTTGAATGGGTTGAAACCCAGTTAAATAGCTTAAGAAGATGCCACTTGCCTTGTTTTCAAAAGAATACTTTTGAAAGAGTTTAAAATAGTTTTGGATGATGTTGCTGCCTTTTTATTAAAGTGTGGCTTTCGAATGAGTTACCTTTTTTTTAAATCAATGCTTTCGAAAGGGTGGCTTGAACCCAGTCGAAACCATGTTGACGACCTTGTACCTTTCGAATGAATTGAATGCATCAACTATTTCAAAAGGTAGCTTTTTTTTTTATAAATATAACAAGCCACTTCCCAAATCTTTCGAAAGGGCTCTAGTAGCCACATAAGGATTTCGAAGGCAATGGCTTCGAAAGGGGTTTCGAAGCTATGCTTCCAGATGTTTTACTTAAATGATTTAAGCTTTTGAAAGGATGGTTTCAAAGCCATCAGCTTTCCTTAAACTCTTTTATATGAAGGTTAATGGTTTCTAAAGAGGTAGTTTCATTTATATTCACTTGACCCAAAAGATATTTTAAAGATAAACCCAATGGTTTTGAAAGAGGTATTTTCAAATGGTTTCGAAGAACTGCTTCTATGTATACTTTAATACTTTCGGAAGGATTGTTTTGATGTTTTCGAAAAGAAGGTTTCGATGCTTTTGAAAGGTTTTGAAAGTCATGTTTTGAGTGTTTCGAAAGGCATATGCTTAGTGTTTTAAAAGAAGATTTGAATGCTTTCGAAGGAGGTTTTCCAATGATTTCGAAAGTAAAGTTCTAAGGTTTCGAAAGCCTTAGTTTTCAAAATAAAGAACCCAATCTCGTTTTTAAAGTAAAACTCATGGTAATATAAACGAGTTTTGAAATGGCTTTTAAGCATGGAGTTTATGAAGAAGCTTTCCTCAATAAAGTAATAGGATAAAGGGATTAACCATGTTTCATTGGAAATGATTTCAAGAATATTAAACCATAGATGTTTGTGTTATTATGTTATTATGTTTGCTTATTCTAATATACATATTCATTGTAAAATGGACCCATAATTGTAATTTGGGGAGAAAGGGCAGAATAACCAGTTAGGCTGATCTAGTAATGAATATAAATTGAGTTAACTCCTGAATGAGTAGAATTGCATCCAAGAGGTCAGGAAGACCAGAATATAGGATGCCTAAATACAAGTCTGAAGTTGCTAAGTCGGTATTGTTGAGAAAGTTTATGGATATGGTGCAGGGGGAGATGTTGGTAATTGAGTATGATACTAAGTTTGACTAGCTGTGCAGATATGGATATGCTACTATTAACATTGTCATCAAGAGGAATGAGAAGTTCATTCGAGGATTGAAGCCTGAGATTGATAGGGCGACACTATCACATCTCTGTGTTCCTTGTACTATTATTTTGGAGACAGCAATCTGATATAAGGAAATGATTGCTATTTGTGGAAAGGAAAAGCCAATTGAAACTCTAGGTTCTCAGGGGAAGAAGAGGAAGTTCTTTAAGAAGAAGGGAACCCAGAAGGGAGAGGCTGCCAAGACGGCTAAGGCTAATTTAGTTTGTTTCAAGAGTTATAAGACGGGTCGTTATGCACATGAATGCCGAGCAGGCAAGGGAAAGAAGGCCGCATACAAGAAGAGTGTGAAGTGTTTTAACTGCGACCAGGTTGTTATTATAAGAATCGGTGTCCAGAACTAGTCAGGGCAGACAAGGGAAAAGTTTTTGTTGTTGGACCATCATATGCTAGGTCAACTGCTGCTAAGAAGGGAAAGACTATGGTGGAAGGTACACTTTTGATTCAGAGTATACCAGTTAGGGTTTTATTTGATACTAGTGCATCACGTTCATTTATATCTCAGTGTTTGGTTGATAGGTTATGTTTACAACCCACGTACCTTGTTACTTCCTTAAGGGTTACAAATCCAATAGGAGGGTATGAAACTCTGGGAATGAGATGTGAATAGTTAGAACTTAATATGATAGTCATAACCGAATCATATTCTCATTGGAGAATTCTGACCGAGTGTTTGTGCTTTGTTAAGTGCTATGGAATTGGAAGAGGAGTTAAGTCAGGTTTGGATGGCAAGAGATTTTGCAGATGTTTTTGAGTTGGTTATAGAACTACTACCAAAACGAGCTATTGAGTTTAGGATAGATCTTATACTATGAGATGAACCTGTTAGTAAACCACCTAGCAGGATAATACCGATCAAGATGAAGGAATTGAAGCTGCAGCTGGTGGATCTAAAAGGGAAGAATTTTATTAGACCAAACAGTTTGCCTTAGGGAGTGGCCGCAGTGTTCTCGAAGAAACTGGATGGGTCGTTAAGGATGTGTATCGATTATCATACGTCGAACGAGAAGGCGATTAAGAATAAGTGCCCATTGTCGAGAAATTGACGATCTATTGGATCAGTTGTGGAGCAAGGGTATTTTCCCAATTGGATTTAGTGACTGGTTTCCATTAGTTAAGAGTGGAAGAGCACAGTATTCTATTGACCGCGTCTCGGACTAGGTATGGTTCGTATGTGTGGTTAGTAATGCCATTCGGGTTAACGAATGCACCAGCTTTCTACGTGGATCTAGTGAACCGAGTTTTTCGAGAGTGCTTGGATAGGTTTGTGTTGGAGTTTATAGATAACATTTTTTAGTATACTCTTAGGATGAAAGAGAGCATGAAGATTGTATTAGAGTAGTACATGAGACACTGAGGCAGCATCAGCTGAAAGCGAAGTTTTCCAAGCGTCATTTCTGGAAGAAAGAGGTTAAGTTTCTTTATCACGTGGTTTCAAAAAAAAGGCTTGTCAGTTGATCCAGGTAAGATTGGAACTGTCAATAACTGGAAGAGACCAGAGATGGTGACTGAGATTAGAAGTTTTTTTGGACATGCTGGCTATTACTGGAGATTCATTAAGGATTTCTCGAGGATAGCAGCGCCTTTGGCTAAGTTAACGGGATGGACGTGAAGTTTGTCTGGTCCAACAAATGTGAGAAAGCATTGCTTAAGTTAAAACATTTGTTGACCAACGCACTTATATTAGTAGTTCCAAATGGAAATTAAGGGTTGGTGGTGTATATTGATGCATGTGGAACTAGATTAGGAGCTGTGTTGATGCAAAAGGAAAATTTTATTACCTATGCTTCATGACGGCTTACACTACATGAGGAAAGATATCCCACTCATGATTTGGAGTTGGCTTCTGTGTTAAGCAGTGTGCAAACTACAAACAAGTGAAGGCCGAACATCAGAAGCAAAATGTGTTGCTTCAACTCTTAAAGATACTAGTTTGGAAATGGGATTCGATATCCATGGATTTTATAGACGGCTTACTAAGATCGAATAGTGGAAATGAAAATATGTGTGTCATAGTGGATAGGTTGACCAACAGTGCCCATTTTATTCCAGTTAAGTGAACAAGGATGACACTTGTTTTAGCTAAGTTGTTATGAAGAACATTGTTAGACTACATTGAATTCCTAGTATTATAGTAAATGATAGAGATACTTTGTTTACTAACGAATTCTGAAAGAGTCTACGGGATGTATTAGAACAAAGCTTAAGATGAGTATTGCATATCACCCTCGGATGGATGGGCGGACAAAGAGAGTCAATAAGGTAGTCGAGGATTTGTTAAGAGCTTGTGTATTAGACTTTGGTGGATCTTGGGAAGGTCACCTATATTTGGTTGAGTTTTCCTATAATAACAGTTATCAAACTAGTACAGGAGCGGCACTTTTGAAGAATTGTATGGGAGGCCATGCAAATCACCGGCATGTTGGTTAGAAACTGAAGATAGATTAGTCATAGGTCTAGATCTGGTTAGAGAGGCAACAGAGAAGATCGAGTTGTTCGAAAAAGGATAAAGGAAGCCCAGTCTAGACCGTAGATTTATGCATATAAGAGTCATAAAGAACTAGAATTCTCGGTCAGAGATAGGGTTTTCATTATGGTATCATCGATGAAGGGTGTGATACGATTTGGAAAGTCAGGGAAACTGGCACCGAGATATGTTGGTCCATTCCAAGTTATAGAGAGGATCGGAGATCTCGCATATAGAGTAGAGTTGCCGAGTAGTATGGTAGGTGTCCATAATGTTTTTCATGTGTCTCATCTTCGCAAGTATGTGTATGATAAAGAGACTTCTATTCCTCTGATAGAGTTGGAAGAGTTGATAGTAGAACCGAATTTTACTTTTTTTAGGCAACCAGTTCGGGTTGTAGCGAGAGATGGGAAAAGGTTATGGAACAAGACAGTCAAGTTGGTTAAAATTCAATGGAGGGAGAATGAGAAGGACCGTTCTTGGAAAACAAAAGACAGGATTATAGATACTTATCCTGATCTGCTGTGAGGGCATGTTTTATATTTGTTTTATATAGCCTGTTGCTATTAAGGTAGGCTAGTACGGTAGTTAGGAGCTGTTACAGATGATGGCTATGTTTAGTATTTAGTCCTAACTGAATTTTGATGGTGAAATTCTTTAAGGATGGGAGCATGTAACACATCTAATTTTTAATAACATTATTAATGAGATTTAATTAGATAAATTAAATAGAGTAATGTAAATATTAGTGTGATAAGGGGATTGCGATTTGTTAATTTATTTAATGGCCATGCTTAAAAAAATATAAAGAATGAGTTTATGGAATTTTTTTATTAGATAAGTAATAAGAACATAAAACAAGGGCATTATGGGTAATAACCGCATCCGTAATCCCATTACCCTTAAAATTTCGTTTATATTACTTTGCACGTTCATTTTTTAAATTCAAAAACATAAATCAAAGAAGAGAAAGCCGGCCATAATCCAGGGAAGAAAAAGGGGATAATCAATTAAGCTAAGCATTCAAGCAAGGGGAATTAATCAAAGATCAAATCTCAATTTCCTTATCCTAAGCAAGGTCAATAATAATTAAAACCATCTCTATTTTTCTAAGAGCATTTGATTTTGGGTTTAAATCTTAATCCATTACGATGATTTTTAATGATGATATTCTTGGATTCCATGATATGTTATATTGGATTTCCATTACAATCCATTATATTTGATGATGATGATGATATCCATTACAATCAAAAATCGTTTATATTGGATTTCAAATTTCATGAGGATTTAATATATTATGTAAAACATTATTTTGGAGAAGGGTTTAATTTTCATAATTTGTTTCCAAGTTACGGATAAATTATTATGAATTTTTGAAGGAAGAAATGAATAATTTGGGTTTAAAATTATTTCGACTATTATATGAGGGATTTTGGGTCTGAAATTTGTATATGTTAAATAACATATTAAAAGTGAATTTCTGTTATATTTGGGTATTTTTTTCAAGTAATTACTATGGAAATTAAATTCATTTATTTGGAGGACTTAAATATTTTAACTGTTTTCCTTAATAGAAGGGCTTCTTTGCTAATTACCTTTATTTAGATCTAGAATGAATGTGGCAGTTTTCAGAAAAGAATTTGAAAAGTTTGTGGCAACCAAATGAATTTTTACAAATAGGCAGGTTAGTTAAAAAGCAGTTACTTGAAAAGACAATAAAATAGTTTTATACAGTAGTATGGTTTCCCCACTTCCAGTAGTACATTTCAACCCTATACTTCTGCCTCAACCAAGTAAAAATCAATACACAAGGTATTAATGCATTAACACGTAGTGGAATGGGGAATGGCGATAGGTATGGAGTCGAAACCATGGTTTTGAAGGGGTTGAAACCCATTTAAATAGCTATCGAAGATGCCACTTGCCTCATTTTCAAACGAATGCTTTCGAAAAGGTTTGATAGATTTTAATGAGGTTTCCGCCTTTTTGCTAAAGTGTAGCTTTCGAATGAGTTACCCTATTTTTAAATCAATGCTTTCAAAAGGGTAGTTTGAACCCAGTAGAAACCGTGCTGCTGACCTTGTACCTTTCGAACGAATTGAAGTCATCAACTTGTTCGAAAGGTAGATTTTGTTTTATAAATATAATAAGCCACTTCTCAAAGCTTTCGAAAGGGCTCTAGTAACCGCATAAGGGTTTCAAAAGCAATGGCTTCGAAAGGGGTTTCGAAGATATCCTCCCAAATGTTTTACTTAGATGATTTAAGCATTCGAAAGGATGTTTTCGGAGCCATTAGTTTTCCCCAAACTCTTTTATATGGAGGTTAATGGTTTTGAAAGGGGTACTTTCATTTATATTCACTTTGACCCAAATGATATTTTAAAGATGAACCTAATGGTTTCAAAAGAGGTCCATTCAAATGGTTTCAAAGAATTGCTTCTATGTGAACTTTAATACTTTCAAAAGGATTGTTTTGATGGTTTTGAAAGAAGGTTTTAATGCTTTTGAAAGGTTTTGAAAGTCATATGTTTTGAGTATTTTGAAAGGCATATGCTTAGTGCTTTGGAAAGAGGATTTGAATGCTTTCGAAGAAGGTTTTCCAACGATTTTGAAAGTAAAGGTCTAAGGTTTCGAAAGCCTTAATTTTCAAAAAAAAAGAACTTAGTCTCATTTTTAAGAAAAACCAATGGCAATATAAACGAATTTTGAAATGGCTTTTAAGTATGGAGTTTATGAAGAAGCTTTCCTTGATAAAGTAAAAGGTTAAAGGGATTAACCATGTTTCATGTGAAAATGATTTCAAGGATATTAAACCATAAATGTTGGTGTTATTATGTTATTATGTTTGCTTATTCTAATATACATATTCACTGTAAAATGGACCTATAACAGTAATTTAGGGAGAAAGGGTAGAATAGCCAGTTAAGTTGATCTAGTAGTGAATATAAATTGAGTTAACTCCTGAATGGGTAGAATTGCATCTAGGAGGTCAGGAAGACTAGAATAGGATTCCTAAATACTGATTAAAGAAGTTGACAGAGAGACAGGTTCATAGTAAATCCATGAAAACTATGTTTAGAAAGAGTTATTGGTAGGGGCAATACGCTTGTAGTGAACCCATGGAAACTATATCCGATTAAATTATTGACAGAAGTCAATAGGTTCATAGTCAACCCATGAAAACTATGATATGAAAGAAATTATTGGAGATACCAATAGATTCAGGAAGAAACCATGAAATAAATGTATGAAGTTATTGTCAAGGACAATAGGTTCTTGGTGACCCCATGAAAACTATGAAATAGGATAGGTAGTCCGTAAACTTTAATCAGATTATTAATGAACCTACGAAAGCTAAAAAATTAATAATAACCCTTAAACTATAACTATGACAGATAGTCAAAGGAATGTGGATGGGAAATCCAAAAATAATTTACTTGTTTGCATATCATCTGTTTGCACCAAAAATGGTCACAAACCCCAATATCGCGAAAGCACCAGTATATGAATACAAATCAGCCATATTCAAACACAATTCTCAGATCTAAGCAATATCAAGCACAGCAATTCAGAAATAACAATCAGAAACACAGAATGTATGGTGGTTCGGCGATCTTGCCTACGTCCACTCTGAAGTTTATGACTTATTGATTCACTTGATGATTTCAACCCGTTACAGCAGATTACAGTAAGGTATAGCTCTGATGTTTGATTACAATGGTGATAGAAAGATTAGAATTGAATCCGGCAGATTTTGGATGTCGAATGGCCAAAAAGATCCTTCTTCTGTAGGCTTTGGGGATCTATTTATAGGCGTAGAAGGCTGAGATCATGCTCAAACTTCGGGAGACTTCTTCTGGCATGTGAGTGGGCCCACGCGACCGACCCCACCAAGTTCCGACTCGATCTGTGGTCGATACGATCGATTTCGTATCCATCAAAAATTGATCCAATCGAGTTGAAACTTGGCAGGAAAAATCTTTACAATGCATGGAAGATGCTGTGAAAATTTCGTAGCATTTGGATATGTAGATCATGAGATATGATCGATGCAAGATTTCGCTCTCGTGAACACTGTCGCGTTCGAATCCATGTTTCGTATCCATCTCGTTCGACTCGATATAGGCATGTGTGCGTGCGATGACGTGTCGCGAAATCCCTGGGTTGATCCACTTTGCGTGCCGAATTTGATCGAGTTATTCGCATCTAGCGCCGAAGTATCGCTCGTATCAACCATTTATTCGCATCCGTTTGTTTCAGTCCTTATTCGAATCAATTATTGATTCACGGTATCCCTTGTTCGCATCGATTGGTATTAGTGTACTGCATATCGATCGTGCTATCGATACGAAGTGAGATGGATACGAACAATGACTTATACGCTACCGATTCGAATAACCACGAACCATATGGATTCGAACTAAGCCTCGATCCGAAGTATTTTGACCATGATGGATACGAGCTAAACCAATACGATGTTACCGTTTCTAGGTCGATGCGAAGAGCCCAATGCTGGATGGATTCGAACAGCACCGATTTGAACAAAGCCCTGGGATGGATTCGTATAGATCGAGTCGGTATCCTTTCGATGGATACGAAATCGATCGATTCGAACAAGCCAATACATGATTTCTTGATGGATGCGATGATGGATTCGAACTGCACCAAACTCGATGGGTTCGAACATACTGAGATAATGCCATTCTAATCGATCTTTTGGTATCGCGGGCTTGCCAAAAAGCGGGATAACATTTGCCCCCCAAAACATGCCTTGCGATAGTAAGGTGTGTTTTGTAACGCCATAAGTTGGATGTTCATATCCTGTGAACAATCTGCAAAGAACTCGATAGTTTCATATGTCCTCGAATGACGATCGTTCAGGGTCGTATGCCATTTGAGGTGAATCGGGACAGTTCGCGGTCGATGCCGTTTGCGGCAAATGATGGGATGGGACCGTTCGCGGTCGATGCCGTTCATGGCAAATGATGAGATGGTTCGTTCACGGTCGGATGCCGTTCGCGGCAAATGGTGATCGTTCGCGATCGGGTGCCGTTCAAGGCGAATGATGAAATGGGACCGTTCGCGGTCGGATGCCATTCGTGGCAAATGATGCAATGGGACCATTCACGGCCGTGTGCCGTTCGAGGCGAAGTGTGATCGTTTGTGATCGAATGTCATATAAGGTGAGTTGCGACCGTTCGCGGTCGGGTGCCGCACGAGGAAGAAAGCGATCGATTGCGATCGATTCCCGCACGAGGCAAAATGTGATCGTTCGCGATCGGCTATTGTACTAAGTGAATGGTGACCGTTCGTGGTCGAGTGCCGTTTGAGGCAAATTGTGATCGTTCGCGATCGTATGCCGTTCAAGGCCAAATGTGACCGTTCATGGTCGGATGCCGTTTGAGGTGAACTGTGAACATTTGAGGTTGTGTGCCGTTCGAGGTGAACTGTGACCGTTCGAGGTCGTGTGCCGTTGAAGGCGAAGTATGACCGTTCAAGGTCGTGTATCATACTAAGTGAATTGTGATCGTTCGCGGTCGGGTGCCGCACGAGGCAGAGTGTGATCGTTCGCGATAGAATACCGCACGAGGCGAATTGTGACCGTTCGAGGTAGGATGCCGATCGAGGCGAATTGTGACCGTTCGAGGTCGTGTGCCGTTCGAGGCGAACAATGACCGTTTGAGGTCGGGTGCCGTTCGAGGCTAATTGGTGTGCCCGGGGGGGGGGGGGAGGGGCTTAGTATTATCGATGCCAGATTTCATGTTCGGGTGAGTTTCCGAATCAAAGACTTTGGCGGTTCATTGCCATACAAGAGGTGCTCGTGGACCGTTCACGATCCAACGGGTATACAAGTAATTTTTTTTACAGAATTGCAAATATTAAAGCAATGATCATACGAATTCCACAACAGCAATGTCTAAACAAACTAAGTCCAAATGTCCGAATCAAAATCAACGCAGAAGCAAGACGAGGATGTCGAAGCGTAAACTCTTACTATGATGCGGTCAGTAGTCATTCAGAGCATGCCTATGGGTCGTGCGCGATCTCATACATGTGTAAATGATTTAACCGTGTTAGTGAGAGGTTTGCGGCTTGTTCATCGCTTTTGACTGCCCCTCGAGTTCACGAGGGAATTTTACATGCCCTTTGGCTGAGCGTTCATTCCTTTACTACCACCAGGTTGCTCAGATGCCCCTGTCTCTCTCTCTCTGGGATTGGATCAACATGCTCCAAGTGTGTTCCCCCTAATCCAGGTTCTACGCCGGATGGTCCTGCTCCATTCTGAACTCCATCCGCTCCTCGATTCTGCACTCCAAGTTGCCAAACCTATAGAAACAAACTTTGGATCAACTCCTCCTGTCTCTTCATCATTGTCTCCATCTCATTCCTGGTGATGAAGACCGACGCCTGATTCGCTCCTGAGGAAGCTTCTTGACTTCCATCATGTTCACTTCTCTTTGGCCTTTGTCTTCTACTTGTTTGTCTTGCCATAGCTCCTTAGTCTAAATTCTTAAATCTTCAAATTCAACTTCTCCTGCGTGAGGGCACCAAAGTGTTTGCACCAAAAATGGTCACAAACCCCAATATAAAGAAAGCACCAATATATGAATACAAATCAGCAAAATTCAAACACAATTCTCAGATCTAAGCAATATCAAGCACAGGAATTCAGAAATAACAATCAAAAACACAGGATTTATAGTGGTTCGGCGATCTTTCATACGTCCACTCTGAAGTTTATGACTTTATTGATCCACTTGATGATTTCAACCCGTTACAGCAGATTACAGTAAGCTATAGCTCTGATGTTTGATTACAATGGTGATAGAAAGATGTAGAATTGAATCCGGCAAAGTCTGGACGTCGAATGGCCAAAAAGGTCCTTTTTCTGTAGGCTCTGGGGCTCTATTTATAAGCGTAGGAGGCTGAGATCGCACTCAAACTTCGGGAGACTTCTTCTGGCCTGTGAGTGGGCCCACGCGACCGACCCCACCAAGTTTCGACTCAATCTGTGATCGATACGATCGATTTAGTATCCATCAAAAATTGATCCAATCGAGCTGAAACTTGGCAGGAACAACCTTTACCTTGTATGAAAGATGCTGTGAAAATTTCATAGCATTTGGATCTGTAGATCGTGAGATATGATTGATGCAAGATTGCACTCTCGTGAACACTATCGCGTTCGAATCCATGTTTCGTATCCATCTCGTTCGACTCGATAGAGGCAGTGCGCACGCGATGACGTGTCGCGAAATCCCTGGGTTGATCCACTTTGCGTGCCGAATTTGACCGAGTTATTCGCATCTAGCGCCGAAGTATCGCTCGTATCAACCATTTATTCGCATCCATTTGTTTCAGTCCTTATTCGAACCAATTATTGATTCACGGTAGCCCTTGTTCGCATCGATTAGTATTGGTGTACTGCATATCGATCATGCTATCGATACGAAGTGAGATGGATACGAACAATGACTTATACGCTACCGATTCGAATAACCACGAACCATATGGATTCTAACTAAGCCTCGATCCGAAGTATTTTGACCATGATGGATACGAGCTAAACCAATACGATGTTACCATTTCTAGGTCGATGCGAAGAGCCCAATGCTGGATGGATTCGAACAACACTGATTCGAACAAAGCCCTGGGATGGATTCGAATAAATCTAGTCGGTATCCTTTCGATGGATACAAAATCGATCGATTCGAACAAACCAATACATGATTTCCTGATGGATGCGAATGATGGATTCGAACTGCACCAAACTCGATGGGTTCGAACATACTGAGGTGATGCCATTCCGATCAATCTTTTGGTATCACGGGATAGCCAAAAAGCGGGATAACATCATCATAATATTTTTAATTGCTATGTTTTAACCATTATGGATGCAGGAGCAGAATATATGGCTATTATAAGTTTTTGATAAGATACCAGTGCGGGAAAAACCCGTTCTGCTAAGCGGCATGTCTCACTATATATCAAAATTGTTCACGGTGGTTGATTATTATTCATATCAGGCTTTATGCCTAACTTGAAGTTTTTGTTTTACCCTTAAACTCTTGGGTACTCAATTAATTTGAATAGTTCGAATGTTGAGGTTTTCAAGTTCTCCTTAGATGAATAAGCTTTGGAAGACGTGTAGAAGGAAAGCAAGCTAATAGGAGATCTTTTCTATTTTGATTCCACTGTGTTTTGATGTAAATGCAAAGCTGTTTAATTGCCTAGATATACATATACTCTGATCATCCAAGGTGGCATCTTCATATTTCGCTCTTGTCGTATGTTGTAATAATTATATTTTCTCTGAACGTGTTCCTCGAATATGGGATTATGTATAAATTTGAAATGGTTTGAAATGGAATTAGAAAACTGTTTGATGATTTTAATTTTTCCCTATCCATATGTTTCTGTTATATCAATGTATATAACATTACCATATTTAGTTGCCGATGATTAATAGCTATGGATCATTCGTAGCCATTAGTTTTGGGCCTCCAAGTGGGGGATGTTGCAAGCTGGTATCAGATCATAAGTATATATAAACTTAAAAGAAATTTAAACCTGAAAGATTTTTCGAAATATAATCCAATGAATCAGAAAATAAGATCAGGGTTTGGGTTAACGCTATAGTAACGTACTTGTATTTGATATATATATATATATATATATAAGTATAAGTATGTATTCCTTTCTCTCTTAGACTGTTCTTCTATATCTTATTAAAGCTCATGTACAGATTTATGAGAAAGGTAGATATGGAGGCAGTTAATGGAAGAGGAAATCTCGATGGAGGAAGAACCACAACAAATGGAAATGTTCGGCCAAATTCCAGGAGGACCCAAGTCAACAGGAAAATGTTAATCAAAATGCAGATGCCAATGTAGGAGCTGGAAATCCTCCAGTAAATATGAGGATGATGTATCAGTTCTTCGTCAACCTGATGCAAGCTGGAAAAACTGCATGAGTAGCTGGGAATGTTGGAGGAGCTAATCCCACGGCTCCAATTGGGAATAACTATGCTAAGTTGAGCAGGGATTACACCAGTCTTGGTGGGAGTTGAATTGGGATTGAAATATGATCAGAAGAGGAGACTAGCCTCTAGGCAGTTGCAAGGAGCAGTGCTTTATTAGTAGAATAGTGTTGCTGGTGGAGTTCTTGAGGAAGAGTTGACTTGGGTAGAATTTTGAAGGAGACTCAAGCAAACGTTTTTGTCTGAAGTTGCTAAGTCGGCATTGTTGAGAAAGTTTAAGGATTTGGTGCAGGGAGAGATGTCGGTAATTGAGTATGCTACTAAGTTTAACAAGCTGTGCAGATTTGAATATGCTACTATTGACACTGTCATCAAGAGGAATGAGAAGTTTATTCAGGGATTTAAGCCTGAGATTGTTAGGGCAACACTGCCACATCTCCATGATCCTTATAACGTTGTTGTGGAGATGGAAATCCGACATAAAGGAAACGATTGCTATTTGTGGAAAGGAAAAGCCAGTTGAAACCCAAGGTTTTCAAGGGAAGAAGATGAAGTTCTTTAAGAAGAAGGAAACATGGAAGGGAGAGGCTGCCAAAAAGGCAAAGGCTGATTTAGTTTGTTTCAAGGGTGATAAGAAGGGTCATTACGCATATGAATGCCGAGCAAGCAAGGGGAAGAAGGCCGTAGACAAGAAGAGTGTGAAGTGTTTTAACTGCGATCAGGTTGGGCATTATAAGAATCAGAGTTCAGAACTAGTCAGCGCGGACAAGGGAAAAGTTTTTGCTATTGGACCATCATATGTTAGGCCAACTGCTGCTGAGAAGGGAAAAACTATAATGGAAGGTACGCTTTTGATTTAAACTATACCGGTTGGGGTTTTATTTGATATTAGTGCATCACATTCATTTATATCTCAATGTTTGGTTGATAGGTTATGCTTAGAGCCCACATACCTTGTTACTTTCTTAAGGGTTACGAATCTAATAGGAGGGTATGCAACTCTGGGGATGAGATGTGAATAGTTAGAACTTAATTTGCTAGGTCATAAGTTTGCATGCAGTATATATGTTTTTGATTTCATAGACTTTGAGATCATTTTAGGTATGGATTGGTTGGGAAAATATGATTCCAGGTTATTTTGCCAGGATAGGGAAATATCGTTGAGACACCTTAATATCCATAACCGAATCATATTCTCAGTGAAGAATTCTGACCGAATGTTTGTGCTTTGTTAAGTGCTATGGAATCGGAAGAGGAATTAAGTCAGGTTCGGATAACAAGAGATTTTGCAGATGTTTTTGAGTTAGTTACATAAGTACCATTGAAACGAGCCTTTCAGTTTCGGATAGATCTTGTGCTAGGAGCTGAACCTGTTAGTAAACCACCTAGTAGGATGACACCGACCAAGATGAAGGAATTAAAGCTGTAGAGAGTGGATCTAAATGGGAAGAATTTTATTAGACCAATAAGTTCACCTTGGGGAGTGGCCGCGGTATTCGCGAAGAAACCAGATGGGTCATTAAGGATGTGTATCGACTATCGTAAGTCGAACGAGAAGACGATTAAGAATAATTACCCTTTGTCGAGAAATTGATGATCTATTTGATCAATTGTGGAGCCAGAGTGTTTTTCCAATTGGATTTGGCGAGAGGTTTTCATTAATTAAGAGTGGCAGAGGACAATGTTCTGTTGACCGCGTTTCAGACTTGGTATGGTTCGTACCAGTGGTTAGTAATGTCATTAGGGTTAATGAACGCACCAGCTTTCTTCGTAGAACCGATGAACCAAGTTTTCCGAGAGTGCTTGGATAGGTTCATGTTGGTGTTTATAGATAATATTTTAGTATACTCTAAGGATGAAAGATTGCATGAACATCGTCTTAGAGTAGTGAATTGAGTGTTTTGAAAGGCATGCTTAATGTTTTGAAAAGAAGATTTGAATGCTTTCGAATGAGGTTTTCCAATGGTTTCAAAATTAAAGGTCTGAGGTTTCGAAAGCCTTGTTTTCAAAACAAAGAACCCAATCTCATTTTTAAAGGAAAACCTATGGCCAAAAATTATTTTTCAAATGGCTTTTAAGTATGGAGTTTATGAAGAAGCTTTCCTTGATAAAGTAATAAGCTAAAGGGATTAACTATGTTTCATATGAAATTGATTAATTAGGCGGGGCGTATTAGACTTGAGAGAGCAGATAGGCGCCAGTATATTAATTGGGGGAAACCCTCAACCTGCTTCGACTGCTTGAGAATCTTGTTACCAACAAGCCTGCTGAACCTCGCAAGAATAGGTTGGACCCAACCGGCTGCACTTTATTTATTTGTGTTATTTATATACATATTTTTTTTAGAATAAGATAAATAGGACAAAAGTGTACAATCTTGACGAATTCCTTCTGAATAAAGATGTTTGTGTTATTATGTTTGCTTCTTCTAATATACATATTCACTATAAAATGGACCAATAACTATAATTTGGGGAGAATGGTAGAATAACTAGTTAGGTTGACCCATTAGTGAATATAAATTGAGTTAACTCCTAAATGGGTAGAATTGCATCTGGGAGGTCAAAAAGGACATAACATAGGATGCCTTAATATTGAATAATCAAATAGACAGGTTTATAGTAAACCCCTAAAAACTATGTTTAGAAAGAGATATTGGCAGCGACCAATAGGTTTGTAGTGGAACCATGAAAACTATATCCGGATTAAGTTATTGATAGAAATCAATAGGTTCATAGTCAATCCATGAAAACTATGTTATGAGGGAAGTTATTGGAGATACCAATAAGTTCAGGGAGAACCCAAGAAATAAATGTAAGAAGTTATTGGTAGGGGCCAATAGGTTCTTAGTGATCCCATGAAAATTATGAAATATGACAGGTAGTCCATAAACTTTAATCAGGTTATTAGTCAGCCCATAAAAAATAATAGGTTAATAGTAACCCTAGAAACTATAACTATGGTAATAATTAAATGAATGGGGATGGGAAATCCCAAAATAATTTACTTGTTTGTATATCATCATAATATTTTAATTGTTTTGTTTAACCATTATAGATGCAGGAGCACAGTTTATGGTTATTATAAGTTGTTGATAAGATACCAGTGATGGGAAAACTCGTTCGGCTAAGCATCGTGGTCTCACTAGATATCTATGGTTCGACAAGGTTGGTTATTATTCATTTCAGGTGTTTTGTCTGACTCTAACTTTATGTTATCCCCTTAAACTCTTGGGTGCTCAATTAATTTTGAGTAGTTTGAGAGTTGAGGTTTTCGGGTTCTCCTTAGACGAATATGCGTCCGAAGATGTGCAGGAGGCATGCTAGCTAATAGGAGATCTTTTTAATTTTTATTCCACTATGTTTTGTTGTAAAGGAAAAGTTGTTTAATTGCCTAGATATATATGTAGTCCGATCACCCAAGTGGGCATCTTCAAATGTCGCTTTTGGCATATGTTGTAATAAATATATTTTCTCTAAACATGGTTCTCGAATATGGGATTATGTAATGAATTTGAAATGGAATGAGAAGATTATTTAACGATTTCAAATTTTTTTCCATATCCACGTGTTTCTGTTATATCGATGTACATAGCATTATCTTATTTGGTCGTCGAGGATTAATAACTATGGATGACTATTGCATCCGTAGTCATTATTTTTGGGTCTCTAAGTGGGGGATGTTACATTTATGTTGTGATAAGGATGGTTTTTAAGATTTTACTCTTTAATTTTTTGATATTATTGTATTTGTTGATAAACAAATATTTGAAGAGTAAGAAACGTTTGGGGTATGCAGTAATTAAATCTGTTAAATATGGTAATTATATATACGATAGGGTAAATAAAATGTTATGGTCAAAAAAATGACCGTAGCCATTTATTGGCTTAATTAAAGCCAGCTAAATAGCAACAGTCATTTTTTTAATGTTGGCATGTTCTAGAGTTAGCTAGCTTTATAAAAGCCATCTTATTATGCAAACCCCAAGGTTTCCTTGGTAACCTTGTGGGTTGCCAAAGCAAACACACAAATATACATGACCCAACCCATTGGGGATAAATTTCCATGAAACCAACTGCCATGCAACCAACCTTGTGTTGGGAATGCTTTTAGGATACCATTTGTATGAAATAAGACCACCGCTACTGCCAAGAAATATTTAAAAAATCATGTATATCTGCTGCCAAGCAATATTTTAAAAACCACATTTTCTCATTATTTACCCAACATGGTAAGAAAGGCCTAACTGTTGACACTTAATAAGTCAAACATCGGACCTTGTTTTGAGACATTATCACTTCATAACACTTAGTGGTTGTTAGGAAAATTTAGAATTATGAATGGGATACTAAAAGATCTACCTTATCGAGCAATTATTCTCAACTACTTCAAGCAATTATAACATCTAAACTTGAACAAGCTGAAAAGTAGATAGCATAAAGATTTGACACGGTTTGACATTTCCATGAGCCAAAAAGCCAAATTTTATTTCCTTTCACTTAAGAGATTATAAAAGAATTACATTTAGATTTGGTTTCACTCAAAATCCCTTATAAAGGACTATCTCTAGAAATTAGGGATTTTTTATAGGAGAATAATTTGTGAAATTCTCTCATTTATGTTTTCTTCGTTTGGATTTTATTTTTCTGAACAACAATGAGGCTGTGGAAATGTAGTTATAACATCTCTTATCAAAAGAAATGGAATTTAGAAAAATATAGCAAGCTTTAAATTATGGTAGGTATAAAAATGGTAAGTGTTTGAATCATAATTGTCCACCTTGATTCAAGTGTCGCCATCTCTCTAAACACTATTTCTTACCTAGTAATTGATCTCACACCGCATGAGGTCTAAGCTTTATTTAAAAAGCAATAGATTTGGACATTATTGTTCAAACTAGACTTTCGCTGCACTTTCTATCCCAATTATAAAAATTAATTAATAACCAAATATTATAATTTTTTATCATATCCGATGTAGGTGATGAACTTACAAATATCAAGCTTTGAGAGACCAATGGACAAATCACTGTGTGCTATACCCTCTCTATTCCATATTTTTGGGGAGGACATTCTTAGTATTATATACTTCAATCATCTTCCCAATAATTTTTCCCGATTTCCCAAATTCTATATTGTCAAACTCTCTAACAATCTTATAGCGTTACATGCAATCGAAAAACAACCATTATTGCTCACTAATCAAGCCGACTGAAACAAACGACAATGACTATAATTGAGCTCGACAATGCGTTTGAACCTTTGAAACATTCTCATCAACCATGGTATCATCGAGAATACCACCATCTTTTCAAATATTGAAATAATTTAATGACACAAATGCATCGTAATTTTCTATCCTCCTAACTTCATTCATAGATAAAGGCTCCACCTTCAACAAAGACCTCATCTATCATCACATGCCTACTAGTCACGGTTATTCTAGTTCTTATACACCATAACATATACCCATTAACTCCTCTATAGCCTAATAAAATATGCCCTTAGGCTTTAGATTACCATTTGAGGGATTTTTCGTCTAGCACCAATACCCACACCCTTAGGTTTGAAGATCAAACTTTGAAAGTTGGATTTTTTATGTACTTTGATAGGTTGTTAATCGAAGTCTTAAGAAGGTTGTTAGAATATAAGGTAGATTCTAAAATGTGGGTATTGAAATTAGCAAGTATTAGATCTAGAACAAAATGCAGCAAATAGACCAAAATTAAAGGTATTGAAAGTAGAGACATCGAGAGTTATAATGGTTCGGGCTTAAATTCCTACTTCGACTATTCTTTCCTTTGTTAGAGTTCTATTATATACCCCAGAGGCTTTTACAATGATGATTTGGTCATATTTGCCATTAGTGAGTTTTGATATAAGCTCTAATATGGGGAAAATACCAATTTTACTTAGCTGAATCATGCAGGGGCCAAAAATATCTTTCAAGCATTGAGATCAACACCATTTATAGGCATTTGCTGCATTGTTATTGGTGGAGGGCTCTCTCTTAGATTGCTATCTTTGCCTACTTGTAGGGCTAAGATTTGAACATGTGTTGTCATCTGGTGACTTGTAATTGACCTTCCGTATGTATAGCTTTTAGATGTGGCAATCCACCTTTACTATATATACAAACATTATGTAACGACCAAGAATTTATGTCATTAGAAATTCAGATGTTTAATTGATTTTAAATATCAACAAGTAAAATTTGTAAGTCAAATAATTTATTTTTCGAATATCTGGATTTAATTAGATAATTAAATCGACATTTTAATATTTGAAATTGCGTAAATAATTGAAAATTGGGTTTAATGTGATTAAAATTGATTTATAAAGTTATATTAAATCATATTGGAGTTAGAACAATGTTTGTGAACTTTTAAAATTGAATTAAAAGTTAATTTGTGAAAATTGAATATTTTAATATTTAATCGACTAGTGAAAATAGTTATTTTTCAAACAGTCTCGGATTTTGACGAAACTAGTTTCATCGGATCCGTAATATTATATTATTATAAGGTTTCAAATTTCGTGTCAATCGGATTTACGGTTTGTCCGGGGCAAGCCAAAACGCATAGAAATTGGTTTAATCGATTTAAATTAAATTTGATCGTTTGTTGTCGTAACTCGCATAGATGATCGAATTGGCTCTCGAAACCTATTCCACTATGTCCGGAACGCGAGGTAAACCCTAGAAACGCCAGTCACCGCGCGAGATTTGGAGTTCGGAAAATTTCGAGTGAATAGTAATTTGGAAATTTTCTATAAGAGGCCTTCACATCTTCAATTTGCAAACTAAACTAAACCCTCACCTAATCTAAAGCTTCAGGATGCCATTTTATATTCAATGGCCATGGAAGTTCGAAACTTTCTTCCTTAATCTCTTCTAATCCATCAACTAATTCAAGAAATCTTCAACACGAAAGTTATAGATCTTAGTGAGAGCTTTAAATCCATACGGTGATGATGATAAACGAAGCTAACAATCGATGGGAATTTGCATCCAAAGTCACATGGTCGGCCACGATTTTCGAGCATCTATGATCGACCGAGCTTCAAGCCGTTCCAGGCGAGAGTGGAGTTGAGTGCGAGCTACAACGTGGAGCTACCTGATCGTCTTCAAACTGCACGTAGTGGTTGCGGAAATTTCTTGATGATTGGCGGCCATGGGTTTCTTTCCGTTCGAACAAGCTTGGATGAAACACGTTTGGGAAGATGAGTATAGTCACGGCCTGGATTTGTTTTAGAAAAATTGCGGCCCAGATTGAATCTAAGGTTTAAATTTATAAAAGAGAATTGTAAATCGATTTATTTTAACTCGTATAAACTTTGTGACACTATAACTTTTTGATACGAGGTCGAAAAATTACGAAACAAGTTGCGTTGGAATCGTATGGACGAATACTACGCAATGGAGCTAGTGAAAATTTCGGGTAAAATGAAACGCACGTTTAATTTTGTTCGAAATAAAACGCTACAACTGTTATCGGAAACTCAAGGTGAGAACTTCTCACTCAATCGAATTGTTTCGATTTAAATTTTAAATAGTTAGATTTAAAATTGCTTGATTGTGTGATTGGATGATAATTGTTATCTGTTGTATGAAATAGACCCTATACGCCGTATATTAAGCGGAGGTTATTTATTAAAAATATATACCGCGATAATTCCAACTTGTATGGAATTGGTATATATATGTATTTGGAGTTAATTTTCCCACATTATATAGCGGATGAGACCCTATTGCATCGCATAATAGCGGATAATATTTTATGAATCCCATATACTGCGATATTCTGTCCCAAAGCGGAATTGGTATTGTGCTAACATCTGTGGATGCATGGAAACAGGTTGGAGGGATCCAACTGGATTCCTCAAACATTTGAATTTGTTTCAATGTTGTGTGTTGATCTATTTATTGATCTATTTATAATCTGCGTGATTATCTTTGTGATTGAAATCGTTAAAGGCTAAATTTTCGCCGAATATATTTTTGGTATCGTTAGATGCCGAAAATAAATAAAATTTGATTTTTGAATACTTAAGTTGAGAATTCATAATAAAATTTAATTTTTGAAATTGATTCATTTTAAATAAATAAACGTTGAGATTTTTATGTTATAAAAATTATGATTTTTGTGAAACATAACCGAAATGTGATTTTTGGAATAAGTGGTTGATTTATTTATAAAATGGTTTAAATTGGGATTTTGAAATTATTATAAATGATTTATATAAAAGATTTATAAAATTGATGTTTATAAATTAAAATATTGGAATTATAAAACGAGTTTTTATAAGTGTTAAAATGAAGTATAAATGGATTTCATAAGTGGATGAAATCTATAGATTTATAAATTGTGAAGTTATAAAATGAATAGATTTTGTAATTAACTTATAAATTGAATTTTGGCGTGTAAATGGGATATGGATAGAATTTGTTAATAAAGTGATTCTATAAGTTGAAGTTGTTATAAAGTATAAATGGAATTTATAAACGTTGTTGTATAAATCCGAAATCGACTTATTTTAATAAGTTTAATTATTATAGCTTATTAAAGGAGATATATCCATGATTTTGGGACAGTGGATAATCCTTTAAATAAAATATGTAGAAATTGAATTTGGTCAACGAAGTATATTCACGATTTTGGACAGTGAATAATATATTAAAGAAATATTTTGGGAAAGTGATATTTTAAATAGAATCAAAACGATTCAAAAATGTTTTAAAATGTGTTAAGTATCGAAACCATAGATTTCAACATGCATTGTTGAAATAGACGTTTTCGAGAAACAGAAGGAAATGATGGACTATAACACTGTTGTTATAGTAAATGATTTCCGAAAGAAAAAGTTTTGCATAGTATTGGGGTTTATATATCTATTTTAAATTTCAAATCCCTATACTAGTGATTTTGGGTTGTCGTAACGATGTTTTACGTAACATTCGTTTTGACCCAAATAAATGTGTTTAAGAGGAGTTTTCCTTAAAAGAATAAAATATATACTTAGTGGCGATTTAAGTATATTGAATATTTTCCAAATGTTGAAAATAAATGGATTTGTGAATTACTTATTATTAAATAAGTATGGAAACATTTCCCAATATGAAGTGAATGTTTTGAGATTATATCTTTTAAAGATAAATTGAAAGTGAATAATTGAAATCGATTTGAAAAATCATATAAAAAGGTGAATATTTGGAAATGCAAATTCACAATGGAAATTTATAAGGGAAATTTGTTTTAAAAATAAATATTGATTTATTTTTAAAAGTGTGGAAATAAATTTACGGATTTCGAACGTAAATTTAATAAATCAGTAAGGATTTATTTAATTGGTTTAAATGAACCATTTTGAAATGAAAGTTGTAAGGGTGTAAATTGATTTGAAATTGGTTTTCAAATGGTTGAAGTGTGGAAATTATATCTTGTAAAAATATTTTTGAAAATAAATAATTTGGGAAGATTATTTGAAATCAGGTGATGTTGTGAATATTGATTGATAGTTAAATAACCGACTATCAATATTGATCCTTAAATGGCTATTCGTTGTGAATTGGTAGAAATTGAATGCTACACTTATTTTTAAATTATTGCGCTCGTTATTCGGATTACCCATTCCGAATAGTGATACGACGTAATGGATAGCATTGAAGTCCGGTGGTGAAGACCGGGTATTTGTGAAAACGGTAGGATGACCTATCGATTATCTCTTCACCGTTAGCTACGGTATGGAGATTTCCTTTGTGATGGGAAATTCGATCGGGATTGTGAATACCCGGATTGCAAGGGCTTCTTTTGAAGTGCCTTCGGTTCTGTTCGAACCCGGAACGGACTTGTATGGTTACGTTTCTGACATTACATTTTGAGATATAAAGCAGATTTCTTTCAAATACATCTCTGTTGGTGGCAAATAATTTATTCTCTTAGCTTAACACCCTTCTCTGAGACGTACGAGCTCAGAGGTTTTGTAGTTGAAGGTTATCAGCGATATATTCCCAATTTGGTAATGTGGCATGCTGAGTGTTGCTGTGTGATGATTATTTATCAACCATTTGTTGATCAAAGCGTGGCTTTGTGAAAAAGCGTGGCTTTATGAAAAAGCGTAGGTTTGTGGGCGAGACTTCGTCAGACCTCACACCCCGGAAATGGTCGAAACAGGAATATGCGGCAAGGTTATGAGGGTCGCTTCCTTTAGGGTATGTCATTTCCTTTTGGAAAAGGATGGTGTCAGGTATGGATCCCTGATGCTTAACCTATGTGGTTGCTCCAATCTCATTTTTCTGTGTGGTTGTTGCTTGGTGATAGAGGGCCCTCGGATAAAGGTCCCAAAGGACCAGGGAGTGGCATACTCGAATAGTAGTTACCTAGTTACAGAGGTAACCCGGCCTTGTGCTGGCAGAGATCCGGTTAAGTTCTCGGGACTAGGAAGTTCCTTAGCCTGACCATTTGTTGGAAAATCCAAAGAAACAATACGAGCCTTGTACGGTTTTAGTTGTATTACCTGCCATGGAATGTGGCGGTAACCTGCTACTGAACATGGTAGCTATAGTAGGCATACGATAATGGTCGTATGTTGGCTAAGATTTATATTCTATTTTCGAAATGATTTCATTACTATGCACTAATAATAATATCAAAAAAGTGATTTGTTTTTGCGTAGTAAGCATCCTTGACTATCATAAGGAGAAATCTCCTCCAATTCTGCGTTTGCATTGTGTGTGTGCGGGGTGGCCTTATGATAGTTTCATTTTCCAAAAGCATTGCGGATATTTTTCCACTTCCCTTGTTGTTGTCGTTTTAAAAGATAAATAAATGTTTTGAGTTCTCATACCAGTCTCATGACTGACCTGGAGTTTATTGTTCTCGTCCTAAACTCTGGGTGCCTATAATTTTCCACACGGGCAGCCTAGAGTCAGGTTATCAGGTCATTCTGGATTCAGAAGTGCTATGGAGCTCAAGTGGCGAGCTAGATGGCGAGGCGTATTACTTATATATGATATTATCTTTCCGTTGTAAATTCACTTGTTAGGACATGTTTGTATAACTGTCCATTGTTTTGTTGAGTTGTATATTGTTGTTGTTCACTCTGATGTAATGTAATAACTGAGATTGAATCTTTGTTTTTTTAAAGATTATTCATTTATCTATTATATGTTGTTCCGCTGCGACTGTGAGATTCTGTTATTGTTTCTGTTCTGTTTCCTTACTTCTTCTATCTTTTTCTTCTACCTCTTCTTTTTAACCCTAACAATTCGGTTTTCCGGCATTCGATTATGCGGCATTTGATACACTGGACGTAAGAATGCCGACCTTCGGATCCCGATAAAACCGCGTTCGTTACATTTGGTATTAGAGCATATGGTTAAGTGACAACCTTGGCTCTGTTGGGAATTACTCATTAGAGATAGAGTCAGCAGTACTCTAGAATGAGTTTGAGTGTATTAATAGATGTGAGCGCGTATTTGTTAGTAAATATGAAATTGTTTTGTATTGTGTTGACTTATCAGTTGATTGTTTATAGATTCTGGTCGGTGCAGTCTAGCTAATTGTCATCGATAGGGATTTCTAAACTCTTAAACGAGATAAACCGACATAGTATCATTTTAAATTGGGTAAATGAAATAATTTTACCTCGATTATATTTTTTATATATAGAGGAATAATTTTTTAGAAATCACTAAAGTGTATATAAAATTGAATTGTTTGAATTGTTGAAAACGTAGGAAAATGTATAAATGAACTAAAGTTGTTCGAATAATTTGAATAAAAACAACAATTGTGAAAGAATAAATTATATAAAAGCAGCAATTGTATAAGTATAGAATTTTATTTGAAATGATTTACAATTGTGGAATAATCTTGTATAAGTAAAGGGAAATTGGTGAAATTCTATAAGAAAAGATTTATAAAAGGATTTATAAACAAAAAGAATTTTTTTTGAAAGGATTTAAAGCACTAGATTCGCTACTGTTGCTGGGAAATAATAAGGGTGATGACTGCAGCATCATCAGTATCATTTTCGAGTTTCGGTGTGATGGATTTGCTACCATAGTAAATTGAAATTGAATTTTGTTGTGGTAAACAAATTTGAAATTAAAACCCAAGTTGAAATTGATGAATATAAGTAATTAAGTTTGAATTTATGGTATGAGATAATAAGTTTTAACTTTGGTAAAGTTGAAATAAATTTGAATTAGTATGATAAAATGTATGATTTGAAATTTAACTAAAGGAAGTTAAATAAATTAAATTAGATTTGGAAGTTGAATAATAAGTTGTATAACTTATTAAATGTGAATATGTAAGTAAAACCAATTATTAAAATGGTTAAACCACTTTGTTAAGTAAAACGAGGCATAAATCTGAATAAGGGATGAAAATTGACTTTGGTAAAAGATTAATAGAATTTACTTAGGAGTTGGAATTTGAATTGGATTTTAACTGGGTTAGATATGTTGTTGAAATGGAAATTTAAGTTAAGTTAAACAAATGATGTTTAAAAGGAATATAACTTAAGTAATGTTGAATGAAGTTGATTTCGGTATCAAAATGAATTAATGAAATGAAGTCATTAGATGGATGTGAACTTGAGTTATATAAATGAAATTCAATTTGAAATGTAAAATGAATTAGCAATTGGATTAATGAATGAATTGAATGTTAATCAATTTAATGTAAATAAATTGATATAGAATAATAGATATAAGTGTAAAGTTATTTACGGCTAATTGAATGTTAAACCAAATAAAGGTAAATAAAGTGAATATGAATGTTGAATGTAAAGTGAATAAATTCGGTTGTATTGGATATACATTGGTTGTTAGATGATTGTTAATTGATTGAATAGAAATTCATATGCAATTGAATGAATAAAATTGAAGGCTAAAGCAATTGAATTCAAATTGGAAGTTAAGTAAGTTTAATTGAATGGAAATTAGTTTGAATTGAAAGTGGACCAACTTGAATGTAAATTAGTGAATGTAAACTAATTGGAAATGAATAATTGAATGTCGTTGTATATAAATTGGTTGTAAACAATTACAAGTAACGTCGAAATCATATAAGTTGTTTATAAACCTTGTTTGGTATGCATTTCTTTTAATATGCATGTGTTGTAGTTGTTTAAAAAGAGTAAAATGTTAATAACTTCTTATATATGTCACTTACGTGTTTATATTGAGTAAATACGGGTACCGGGGCTACCGTTAGCGGGATTTGGGTTGCGTAAAATGCTAAATAAATAACTGCTTTGCTTAAAAATGCTAAAAAGGTACGCCTATGCAATAAAAATAGGAAATATAAACTGTTTTTCTGTTTTCCGACCGTGTGGGTCGATGTATATATATTTATATCTATTGTGATATTGTAAAAGCTCCTCCGTACGAAGGAGGTTATGGCGAAATTTTTTGAAAATTTAAGGCGTTAGAAAATTTTCGGAAAATTTTGGAAAATTTGTGAAAACTAAGTTTTGATTTGAGTTGAAAAGTTAAACGATATAGTTGATTTTGAAAAGATAACTATATATGGATTTGAAAACTTAGTAAATATTTTGTAAGAAGTTTAGCTATGGATTTTGGGAAAGTTAAACACTTAAGTGAAATTGAAATTTGAATTGAATCATTTTGAAAGGTTAATGAATTCGAAAACTCTTTCTTACTTGGCAATTTCGAGGACGAAATTCTTTTAAGGGGGAAAGTTTGTAACGACCCAGAATTTCTGTCATTTGAAATTCAGATGTTTAATTGATTTTAAATATCAACAAGTAAAATTTGTAAGTCAAATAATTTATTTTTCGAATATCTGGATTTAATTGGATAATTAAATCAACATTTTAATATTTGAGATTGCGAAAATAATTGGAAATTGGGTTTAATGTGATTAAAATTGATTTACAAAGTTATATTAAATCATATTAGATTTAGAACAATGTTTGTGAACTTCTAAAATTGAATTAAAAGTTAATTTGTGAAAATTGAATATTTTAATATTTAATCGACTAGTGAAAATAGTCATTTTTCAAACAGTCTCGGATTTCTATGAAACTAGTTTCATCGGATCCATAATATTATATTATTGTAAGGTTTCAAATTTTGTGTCAATCGGATTTACGGTTTGTCCGGGGCAAACCAAAACGCATAGAAATTGGTTTAATCAATTTAAATTAAATTTGATCGTTTATTGCCGTAACTCGCACAGATGATCGAATTGGCTCCCGAAACCTATTTCATTGTGTCTGGAATGCGGGGTAAACCCTAGAAACGCTAGTCACCGCGTGAGATTTGGAGTTCGAAAAATTTCGAGTGAATAGTAATTTGGAAATTTTCTATAAAAGGCCTTCACATCTTCAATTCGCAAACTAAACTAAACCCTAATCCTAATCTAAAGCTTCAGGCTGCCATTTTATATTCAATGGCCATGGAAGTTCGAACCTTTCTTCCTTAATCTCTTCTAATCCATCAACTAATTCGAGAAATCTTCAACACGAAAGTTGTAGATCTTAGTGAGAGCTTTAAATCCATACGGTGATGATGATAAACAAAGCTAAGAATCGATGGGAATTTGCATCCAAAGTCACACGGTCAGCCACGATTTTCGAGCGTCGATGCTCGACCGAGCTTCAAGCCCTCTCAGGCGAGAGTGGAGTTGAGTGCGAGCTACAACGTGGAGCTACCTGATCGTCTTCAAACTGCATGTGGTGGTTGCGGAAATTTCTTGATGATTGGCGGCCGTGGGTTTCTTTCCGTTCAAACAAGCCTGGATGAAACACGTTTGGGAAGATGAGTATAGTCACGGCCTGGATTTGTTTTAGAAAAAGTGCGGCCCAGATTGAATCTGAGGTTTAAATTTATAAAAGAGAATTGTAAATCGATTTATTTTAACTCACATAAACTTTGTGACACTATAACTTTTTGATACGAGGTCGAAAAATTACGAAACAAGTTGCGTTGGAATCGTATGGACGAATACTACGCAATGGAGCTGGTTTGGAGACATTTGGAGCTAGTGAAAATTTCGGATAAAATTAAACGCACGTTTAATTTTGTTCGAAATAAAACGCTACAACTGTTATCGGAAACTCAAGGTGAGAACTTCTCACTCAATCGAATTGTTTTGATTTAAATTTTAAATAGTTAGATTTAAAATTGCTTGATTGTGTGATTGGATAATAATTATTATCTGTTGTATTGAAATAGACCCTATACGCCGTATATTAAGCAGAGGTTATTTATTAAAAACATATACCGCGATAATTCCAACTTGTATGGAATTGGTATTATATATGTATTTAGAGTTGATTTTCCCGCATTATATAGCGGATGAGACCTTATTGCGCCGCATAATAGCGGATAATATTTTATAAATCTCATATACCACGTTATTCCATCTCGAAGCGGAATTGATATTGTGCTAACATCTGTAGATGCAGGGAAACAGGTTGGAGGGATCCAACTAGATTCCTCAAACATTTGAATTTGTTTCAATCTTGTGTGTTGATCTATTTATTGATCTATTTATAATCTGCGTGATTATCTTTGTGATTAAAATCGTTAAAGGCTAAATTTTAGCCGAATATATTTTTGGTATCATTAGATGCCGAAAATAAATAAAATTTGATTTTTGAAAATTTAAGTTGAGAATTCATAATAAAATTTAATGTTTGAAATTGATTCATTTTAAATAAATAAACGTTGAGATTTTTATGTTATAAAATTACGATTTCTGTGAAACATAACCGAAATGTGATTTTTGGAATAAGTAGTTGATTTATTTATGAAATGGTTTAAATTGGGATTTTTGAATTATTATAAATGATTTATATAAAAGATTTATAAAATTGATGTTTATAAATTTAAATAATGGAATTATAATATGAGTTTTTATAAGTGTTAAAATGAGGTATAAATGGATTTCATAAGTGGATGAAATCTATAGATTTATAAATTGTGAAGTTATAAAATGAATAGATTTTGTAAAATAAAAGATTTATAAGTAATTAACTTATAAATTGGATTTTGGCGTGTAAATGGGATATGGATAGAATTTGTTAATAAAATGATTCTATAAGTTGAAGTTGTTATAAAGTATAAATGGAATTTATAAACGTTGTTGTATAAATCCGAAATCGACTTATTTTAATAAGTTTAATTATTATAGCTTATTAAAGGAGATATATCCACGATTTTGGGACAGTGGATAATCCTTTAAATAAAATATATAGAAATTGAATTTGGTCAACGAAGTATATTCACGATTTTGGACAGTGAATAATATATTA
Organism: Allium cepa; assembly: GCA_030765085.1. Taxonomy (NCBI): domain Eukaryota; kingdom Viridiplantae; phylum Streptophyta; class Magnoliopsida; order Asparagales; family Amaryllidaceae; genus Allium; species Allium cepa. The sequence continues at coordinate 280,433,389 of CM060937.1, read as the reverse complement.
AAGAAATATTTTGAGAAAGTGATATTTTAAATAGAATCAAAACGATTCAAAAATGTTTTAAAATGTGTTAAGTATCGAAACCATAGATTTCAACATTCATTGTTGAAATAGACGTTTTCGAGAAACAGAAGGAAATGGTGGACTATAACACTGTTGTTATAGTAAATGATTTTCGAAAGGAAATTTTTTGTATAGTATTGGGGTTTATATATCTTTTTAAATTTCAAATCCCTATACTAGTGATTTTGGGTTGTCGTAACGATGTTTTACGTAACATTCGTTTTGACCCAAATAAATGTGTTTAAGAGGAGTTTTCCTTAAAAGAATAAAATATATACTTAGTGGTGATTTAAGTATATTGAATATTTTCCAAATGTTGAAAATAAATGGATTTGTGAATTACTTATTATTAAATAAGTATGGAAATGTTTTCCAATATGAAGTGAATGTTTTGAGATTATATCTTTTAAAGATAAATTGAAAGTGAATAATTGAAATCGATTTGAAAAATCATATAAAAAGGTGAATATTTGAAAATGTAAATTCACAATGGAAATTTATAAGGGAAAATTGCTTTAAAAATAAACTTTGGTTTATTTTTAAAAGTGTGGAAATAAATTTACGGATTTGGAATGTAAATTTAATAAATCAGTAAGGATTTATTTAATTGGTTTAAATGAACCATTTTGAAATGAAAGTTGTAAGGGTGTAAATTGATTTGAAATTGGTTTTCAAATGGTTGAAGTGTGAAAATTATATATTGTAAAGATATTTTTGAAAATAAATAATTTGGGAAGATTATTTGAAATCAGGTGATGTTGTGAATATTTATTTATACTTAAATAACCGACTATCAATATTGACCCTTAAATGGCTATCCCTTGTTGTTTTTGTTGTTTTAAAAGATAAATAACTGTTTTGAGTTCTCACACCAGTCTCATGACTGACCTGGAGTTTATTGTTCTCTTCCTAAACTCTGGGTGCCCATAATTTTCCACACGGGCAGCCTAAAGTCAGGTTATCGGGTCATTCTGGATTCAGAAGTGTTATGGAGCTCAAGTGGCGAGCTGGATGGCGAGGCGTATTACGTATATATGATATTATCTTTCCGCTGTAAATTCACTTATTAGGACATGTTTGTATAACTGTCCATTGTTTTGTTGAGTTGTATATTGTTGTTGTTCACTCTGATGTAATGTAATAACTGAGATAGAATCTTTGTTTTTTTAAAGATTATTCATTTATCTATTATATGTTGTTCCGCTGCGATTGTGAGATTCTGTTATTGTTTATGTTCTTTGTCCTTGCTTCTTCTATCTTTTTCTTCTACCTCTTCTTTTTAACCCTAACAATTCAGTTTTCTGGCATTCAATTATGCAGCATTTGATACAGTGGACGTAAGAATGCCGACCTTCAGATCCCGATAAAACCATGTTCGTTACACATTAGGTTATCTACATCATTAATGTATCTAAAGATCATTTTATCCATTGATCATGGTTCCTCTTTAGAGTGTCTCTAGCTTTATGGTATTGTACTAGTTTTAGCTTGTATTGTCGCCTCTTTGGGTTCTTGACCAACCGAGGGACCATTTCTCCTAGATATCGTCAATACTCCATTATATGAGACTATTCTTCGGCTACATAAGACGAGGAGTGTTATACGTAAGTATGACCAATGCTTTTATTAATATTTAGGGGAAGAATTGTAACGACCCAGAATTTTTATTAATTAAAATTTGAATATTTAATTTATTTTAAATATTAATAAGTGAATTTATAAGTCAAATAAATTTTTATTTCGATTTATTGGATTTAATTGAATAATTAAATCGATAATTTAATATGTTAAATTATGGAAATAATTGAACCTTGGGTTAAATATGATTGAAAATGATTTGTAAAATTTTATTTTATCATATGGAAGTTAGAATGATATTTTAGAACTTTTAAAATCGAATTAAAAGTTAATTTGTGAAAATTGAATATTTTAATATTAAAATCGACTAGTGAAAATAGTCAATTTTTGAACAGTCTCAGAATTGAACGAAACCAGTTCCATTGGATCCGTAATAGTTAGTTATTACCGGATTTCAAATTTCGTGTCAATCGGAGTTATCGTTTGATCGTGGCAGCTCGAAACGCATCGATTTATTTTTAATTTTAATTTGGCGAGTTAAAATAGCCATTTTTCAAAAAGTCTCGGATTTCGACGAAACCAGTTTCATCGGATCCGTAATATGATATTATTATAAGGTTTCAAATTTCGTGTCAATTGGATTTACCGTTTGTCCTGTACAAATTAAAACGCCTAGAAATCGACTTAAATCGGTTTAATTTAAATTGAACGTTTATAGCCATAACTCGCACAGATGTCCGAATTAGCTTTCGAAACCTGTTCCATTGTGTTCGGAACGCGGGATAAACCCTAGGAACATCGGTTTCGGCGCACAAATCGGAGTTCGGAATTTCCGGGATGAATAGTGTTCGATTTTTCTTTATAAATAGACCAACACCTTCATAATTTAGAAAAAAAAAATAAAAAATAAAAACCTAATCTAAACCCTAGCCGCCACCCACATGACCAACGGCCAGAAAACTCCCAACTTCCTCCCTCGATTACTCCAAATCCGTCGACAATTAGCCTTAGGTTTCAACTAGAGAATTGTAGAGCACAACACGATCTTTAATATCAACGGTCAAGATCGCGAATAGCTTCACGAATCAACGGAAAAATGACCATGAAGTGGCCGGCCTGCGCACGCAACTCGAGCATCAGATGAAGGCCGAGCTTCCTATGGTTGAGGCCGAGTATGGAGGGGGTCGAGAGCTTCGAGATGGCGGTGGTTTGATCGAGTTTCATCGAGTTTTGACGTTGCAAATTGAAACCCTAGTTCTTGAGAATGGGTTGTGATGTCGGCCTGTAGATGAGTTGCGTGCGTGGGTTGGGAAGATGATAGGGGGCCGTTGGATCTGGAAATGGATGGTGGATGATGAGCTGTAGGTTTAAGGATAATTATATATGTTGTAAATTAGTTAATATAAATACGTATAAATTTGTAAAATGCATATCTTTTTCATACGAGGTCGAAAACGCGCGAAACCAGTTGCGTTGGAATCGTATGGACGAGCACTACGCGATGAAGTTGGATTGGAGTCGTTTGGAGTTAGTGAGAATTTTGGGTAAAATTAAACGTCCGTTTAATTTTATTCGAAATAAATCGCTAAAACGGAAATAAAATCAAGGTGAGAACTTCTCACTCAATCGAATCAGTTTCGATTTTATTTTAAATAGTTAGATTTAAAATATTTGAATGCATGTTTGAATGATGATTATTATCTATTGATTGTTAAAATAGACATTATGCGCCGTTAGTAAGCGGATGTTAATTAATAAAAACATATACCGCGAATATTTCATAAACAGTGAAATTGGTATTATATATAATAGCAATATATATATATTGGCATATGTATATATTGGAGTTATTGATTTCCCGCATTTTTTTGTTTAGCGGATGAGACCCTATTGCGCCGTCTATTAAGCGGATAATATTTTAAATCCCATATACCGCGATAATTTCGTACTGGAACGAAATTGGTATTGTGCTAATGTTTGTGAATGCAGGAAAATAGGTTGGAGGGATCCAACTGGATTCCTCAACAGTTTTTATTTGATTTCAGATATTTTGATATTTGATGGATTATCATATCGATATATGATATCATTGTAGTCGGGATTGACTATTTGGTGTGTAGCATCATTGGACCAAGTTTTGGAATTTTAAAATGATTTCAAAGTGATTTTTGAAAGTATAAGTTATAAAATAATTTTTGGAATTGATCCATGTTAAATAAATAAACGTTATAATTTTAAAGTTATAAAAAATTATGATTTTTGAGAATATGATGCTAATGATTTTATAAATTAGTTTAATCGGGATTTTAGAATTTATTGTGAAAAGTTTAAATATAGGATTTATAAAATTTAATTATCTTATGAATCAAAATGGTGAAATAATGAAGGAGATTAAAGATGTTTTAAAATAATAGTATAAATTGATTTTATAAAGGATTTATAAATTGATATTTATAAATTAAAACCTTTGAATTATAAAACGAGTTTTTATAAGTGTTTGAATGAAGTGAAAATGAATTTTGTAAATGAATGAAATTTATAAAATTATAAATGGTGAAGTTATAAATGAAATTTATAAATAGTAAGATTTATAAATTTTGTGAAATTATTAAAGAATATATTTGGATGAATAATTGAATCTTATAAGTTATAAGATTTATAATTATGAAGTTTAAAAGAACGATTTTGTAAAATAATCGTTTTATAAGCATTTAACTTATAATTTGAATTTTTGGTTTATAATTGAGTTATAAAGTGAATAGGTTAATAAAGAAAATTTATAAGGAAAGAAGTTATAAAACAAATAGAAATGGAGTTTATAAACGTTGTTTTATAAATTCGCAAACGACTTATTTTGATAAGTTAATTGTTGAAACCTATAAATGAAGTTATATTCACGTTTTTGATAGTGAATAACCCTTTGCAATAAAATGAATGGAAATGATAATATTTGTTAACGTAGTATATTCACGTTTTTGAATAGTGAATAGTATGTTAAAGAGATTGTTTAGAATGTGATATTTTGAACTGAATTAAAACGATCTAACGATGTTTTAAAATGTGTTGAGATTCGAAACCATAGATTTCAACATTTATTGTTGAAATAGACGTTTTCGAGAAATAAAAGGAAATAATGGACTATAACATTGTTGTTATAGTAAATGATTTCCGAAAGGAAATGTTTTGCATAGTATTGGGATTTATATATCTATTTTAATTTCGAATCCCTATACTAGTGACTTTGGGTTGTCGTAACGATGTTTTACGTAACATTCGTTTTGGCCCAAATAAATATGTTTAAAAGAATGATTTCCTTAAAGAATGAAATATATACTTAATTTCGATTGAAGTATATTGAATATTTTCCAAGTGTTGAAAATAAATAAAATTTGTGAATTGCTTATGAATAAATAAGTATGGAAATGTTTTTCCAATGTGAAATGAAACGTTTAGAGAATTTATCTTTTTTGAAGATAAATTTAAATGAATAATTGGAATCGAATATTCATAGATATTTTGGATTATAAATTCACTATGGAATTTATGAATGAAAAGGAGAATTTGTTTAAAAATAAATATTGATTTATTTTTGAAGTGTGAAATTAATATCTAGTAAAGATATTTTTGGAAAAAAAATAAATAATTTGGGAAATTATTTGGAAACTGGTGATGTGTGCATATCCATTGATAGTTCAATAACCGACTATCAATATTTCCTTTTGAATGGGTAATTTATGTGATTTGTTTGAATGTGAATGCTACACTTATTTTTAAATAAGCGCTCACTATTCGGGTTAACCGGGAAAGGACCATGGGGTCGTATAACCCATTCCGAATATGTGATACGTCGTTGTGAATTGCATTGAAGATCGGTGTTGAAGACCGAGTATTTGTGAAAACGATAGGATGACCTATCGATTGTCTTTGCACTGGGTAGCTCCTGGTATAGAGATTCCTTAAGTGATGGGAAATTCGATCGGGATTGTGAATACCCGGATTTCAAGGGCTTCGTAAGAAGTGCCTTCGGTTTTGTTCGAGCCCGGAACAGACTTGTATGGATTGTATGTCTGACATTACAAGTTGAGATGTAAAGCCGATTTCTTTCAAATATATTTCTGTTGGTGGCGGAGAATTTATTCTTTTAGCTTAACACCCTTCTCTGAGACGTACGAGCTCATAGGTTATGTAGTTGAATGTTATCAGCGATATATTCCCAATTTGGTAATGTGACATGCTGAGTGTTGCTGTAAATGATCATTGTGTTGATTATTGTGATAGGATCATTTATTTGATCGTCTATCTTGGTGATCATTGTGTTGATCATTTGTTGACCCAAAGCATGGCTTTTGTATAAAGTATGTTTTTGTGGACGTGACTTCGTCGAGCCTCACACCCCGTGAATGGTCAAAACAGGAAAGATGCGGCAAGGTTATGAGGGGTAGCTCCCTTTAGGATGTGTGCATTTCCTTCTGGAAAAGGGTGGTATCAAGGTATGGAGCCCAGATACTTACTCATGTTGAAAACACTTTGTTATGATTGTGTGAATTGATTACGAGTGCTCGGTGAAAAGGTCCCAAAGGACCGGGGGATGGCATATTCGGTCAGTTGTTACTCAGTTAGGGGTAACCCGGCCTTGTGTTGGTAGAGATCCGGTTTGGTTCTCGGGGATGTCCATCCAGAGGCATTCTCATGTGGCGATGGGAAGTTCCTTGGCCTGATCATTCGTTGGAAATCCAAAGAAACAATACGAGACTTGTACGGTTTTAGTTGTATAACCTGCTATGGAATGTGGCGGTAACCTGCTATTGAACATAGTTAGCTGTAGTAGGCATAGTTCGAAATGTCTATGCTGGCTAAGATTTATATTCTACTTTCGAAATGAATTTTTCTCTACACTATGCACTAGTAATAATATCAAATGTTTCTTTTTAATGCGTATCAAGCATCTTTGACTATCATAAGGAGAAATCTCCTCCGATTCTGCGTTTGCATGTGTGTGTGTGCGGGAGGCCTTATGGTAGTCTCATTTTTAAAAGCATTGCGAATTGAAATAAAAATATTCCTCTATTTTGATTTTTAAAGATAAATAAACTGTTTTGAGTTCTCACACCAGTCACATGACTGACTTGGAGTTTATTGTTTTCCTTCCTAAACTCTGGGTGCCCACCAATTTCCACACGGGCAGTTAAGAGTTAAGGTTTATCAGGATATTCTGGATATTCTGGAATTGCTGGAGGCAAGCTGGATGGCATGGCGTATTACTAGTTTATATAGTATTTCTTTTTCCGCTGCACTGTTTGTTGTTGTTGTTGTACACTCTGATGATATGATGTAATGAAATGTGATGTAATGTAATAACTGATATAGTTCTTTGTTTAAAGATTATTCATTTATTATTATATGTTGTTCCGCTGCGAATTGTGAGATTCTGATATTGTTCTGTTTTCTGTTCCGTTCTATGTTCTATTTCTCTTTTTCTTCTATTTTAAAATTTTCTATTCTCTTTTCTCTCTCTATCTGTCTTATCTTTTTCTCTTTTTCTTTCTTCTTCTCTTTTCTTAAATTCTTTTTCTTAAACCATAACATTTCGGTTTTTCGGCAACGAAAAATCGCAAACGTTACATTTGGTATCGGAGCTTATGGTTAAGCGACAACCATGGTTCTGTTGGGTGTTACTCGTTAGAGATAGAGTCAGCAGTACTCTAGAATGAGTTTGAGTGTAATAATAGCTATGAGAGCGTATTTGTTAGTGAATATAAAATTGTTTTATATTGTGATGATTGGTTTATTGAGTGGTATATGAACTTTCGTCAGCGTGGTCCGCAAGACTATGCCGAAGGGGTTTCTAAACACTTGAATAGAACAATTCGACACGATATTGTTTAAAATTGGGTAAATGAAATAATTTTACCTTGAGTATATTTTATATATAAAGGAATAATTTTTTCAGAATTATTAAAGTGAAAATAAGTTGATTGTTTAGATGTTTGAATAATCTAAATAAAAGAATAATTGTATAAGAAAAAGAATTATAAGAATTGAATTATAATTAAAGTAATTTACAATTGTGAAATAAACTTATATATATAAGAAGTGAAACTATATGAATATAACTTAAGTGATGTTGAATGAAGTTGATATTAGTATCAAAGTAAAATAATAAAGTTAAGAGATAAATGTGAACTTGAGTTATGAAATGAAATTCAACTTTTGTAATTGAATTGAATTAATGGATTGAATATTAATCAATTGAATGTGAATAAAGTTGATATGAAAGAATGAATGAAAGTGAAATTCATTAAAATCTAATGTTATTGGAAAGTTGAATAGTTGAATGAAAATCAATTTAATTAAACCAATTGAAAGCAAAATAATTTGGTTGAAATTAATATACATTGGTTGTTATATGATTGTTAGATTGATTGTATATAATTCATTAAGAATTAATGAAATTGAAAGCTAAAGTAATTGAAATTCAATTTGAAGTTAAGTGAATCTTGAATAGAATTGAATTTGAATTGGAAGTGTACCAACTTGAATATGAATTAGTGAATATAAACTAATTGAAAATGAATGTTAGTAAAAACATCCACTGTTAATGAATCAAATGTGATTTAAATTGAAAACCAATTCATTGGATATGAATGAGAATATGAATGAATATTTATTGGTTATGAATGTAGTTGGATGATAGTTGGTTGATGGTTGAATATATTGCTTTTATTGCATTTGCTATGTTGACATATATAGTTATTATGTTGCTATATGTTGTATATCGATACTATTGTCTATATGCATGATTCTCATGTTGTTTGTTGAGTGATTAGTAGGTGCGGATCGCGTTTGCTTCGCATTTGGAGCTCGCTTTCGCGCTATATTAGCCGTATATGCTTGCTAATAAAATATAAGGTACATATCTCGGATTACATACCGTACTTTTACACTTTTTCCCTTCGGGATGCCTCATTACTTGATGAGATGTATATTTGTGATATATATACTGTCATTTTTTTTCGGATCGAGCCGCGCAAAGGAGACTATGGCGAATTTTTCCGGAAATTTAAGGCGTTAGAAAAAATTTGAGAAAAATTGGAAAATTTTGAAAACTTTAACTTTGATTTTGGAATTGAAAGTTAAACAATAGTAGTTATTTTTGAAAAGATAACTAAGTATGATTTCAAAACTTATTAAAGTTTTGTAAGAAGTTAAATTGTTTTGGGAAAATTAATAAATTCTATAACTTTTCTTACTTGTAATTTCGGGACGAAATTCTTTTAAGTGGGGAAGATTGTAACGACCCAGAATTTTTATTAATTAAAATTTGAATATTTAATTTATTTTAAATATTAATAAGTGAATTTATAAGTCAAATAAATTTTTATTTCGATTTATTGGATTTAATTGAATAATTAAATCGATAATTTAATATGTTAAATTATGGAAATAATTGAACCTTGGGTTAAATATGATTGAAAATGATTTGTAAAATTTTATTTTATCATATGGAAGTTAGAATGATATTTTAGAACTTTTAAAATCGAATTAAAAGTTAATTTGTGAAAATTGAATATTTTAATATTAAAATCGACTAGTGAAAATAGTCAATTTTTGAACAGTCTCAGAATTGAACGAAACTAGTTTCATTGGATCCGTAATAGTTAGTTATTACCGGATTTCAAATTTCGTGTCAATCGGAGTTATCGTTTGATCGTGGCAGCTCGAAACGCATCGATTTATTTTTAATTTTAATTTGGCGAGTTAAAATAGCCATTTTTCAAAAAGTCTCGGATTTCGACGAAACCAGTTTCATCGGATCCATAATGTGATATTATTGTAAGGTTTCAAATTTCGTGTCAGTTGGATTTACCGTTTGTCCTGTACAAATTAAAACGCCTAGAAATCGACTTAAATCGGTTTAATTTAAATTGAACGTTTATAGCCATAACTCGCACAGATGTCCGAATTAGCTTTCGAAACCTGTTCCATTGTGTTCGGAACGCGGGATAAACCCTAGGAACGTCGGTTTCGGCGCGTAAATCGGAGTTCGGAATTTCCGGGATGAATAGTGTTCGATTTTTCTTTATAAATAGACCAACACCTTCATAATTTAGAAAAAAAAATAAAAAAAAACCTAATCTAAACCCTAGCCGCCACCCACATGACCAACGGCCAGAAAACTCCCAACTTCCTCCCTCGATTACTCCAAATCCGTCGACAATTAGCCTTAGGTTTCAACTAGAGAATTGTAGAGCACAACACGATCTTTAATATCAACGGTCAAGATCGCGAATAGCTTCACGAATCAACGGGAAAATGACCATGAAGTGGCCGCCCTGTGCACGCAACTCGAGCATCAGATGAAGGCCGAGCTTCCTATGGTTGAGGCCGAGTATGGAGGGGGTCGAGAGCTTCGAGATGGCGGTGGTTTGATCGAGTTTCATCGAGTTTTGACGTTGCAAATTGAAACCCTAGTTCTTGAGAATGGGTTGTGATGTCGGCCTGTAGATGAGTTGCGTGCATGGGTTGGGAAGATGATAGGGGGCCGTTGGATCTGGAAATGGATGGTGGATGATGAGCTGTAGGTTTAAGGATAATTATATATGTTGTAAATTAGTTAATATAAATACGTATAAATTTGTAAAATGCATATCTTTTTCATACGAGGTCGAAAACGCGCGAAACCAGTTGCGTTGGAATCGTATGGACGAGCACTACGCGATGAAGTTGGATTGGAGTCGTTTGGAGTTAGTGAGAATTTTGGGTAAAATTAAACGTCCGTTTAATTTTATTCGAAATAAATCGCTAAAACGGAAATAAAATCAAGGTGAGAACTTCTCACTCAATCGAATCAGTTTCGATTTTATTTTAAATAGTTAGATTTAAAATATTTGAATGCATGTTTGAATGATGATTATTATCTATTGATTGTTAAAATAGACATTATGCGCCGTTAGTAAGCGGATGTTAATTAATAAAAACATATACCGCGAATATTTCATAAACAGTGAAATTGGTATTATATATAATAGCAATATATATATATTGGCATATGTATATATTGGAGTTATTGATTTCCCGCATTTTTTTGTTTAGCGGATGAGACCCTATTGCGCCGTCTATTAAGCGGATAATATTTTAAATCCCATATACCGCGATAATTTCGTACTGGAACGAAATTGGTATTGTGCTAATGTTTGTGAATGCAGGAAAATAGGTTGGAGGGATCCAACTGGATTCCTCAACAGTTTTTATTTGATTTCAGATATTTTGATATTTGATGGATTATCATATCGATATATGATATCGTTGTAGTCGTGATTGACTATTTGGTGTGTAGCATCATTGGACCAAGTTTTGGAATTTTAAAATGATTTCAAAGTGATTTTTGAAAGTATAAGTTATAAAATAATTTTTGGAATTGATCCATGTTAAATAAATAAACGTTATAATTTTAAAGTTATAAAAAATTATGATTTTTGAGAATATGATGCTAATGATTTTATAAATTAGTTTAATCGGGATTTTAGAATTTATTGTGAAAAGTTTAAATATAGGATTTATAAAATTTAATTATTTTATGAATCAAAATGGTGAAATAATGAAGGAGATTAAAGATGTTTTAAAATAATAGTATAAATTGATTTTATAAAGGATTTATAAATTGATATTTATAAATTAAAACCTTTGAATTATAAAACGAGTTTTTATAAGTGTTTGAATGAAGTGAAAATGAATTTTGTAAATGAATGAAATTTATAAAATTATAAATGGTGAAGTTATAAATGAAATTTATAAATAGTAAGATTTATAAATTTTGTGAAATTATTAAAGAATATATTTGGATGAATAATTGAATCTTATAAGTTATAAGATTTATAATTATGAAGTTTAAAAGAACGATTTTGTAAAATAATCGTTTTATAAGCATTTAACTTATAATTTGAATTTTTGGTTTATAATTGAGTTATAAAGTGAATAGGTTAATAAAGAAAATTTATAAGGAAAGAAGTTATAAAACAAATAGAAATGGAGTTTATAAACGTTGTTTTATAAATTCGCAAACGACTTATTTTGATAAGTTAATTGTTGAAACCTATAAATGAAGTTATATTCACGTTTTTGACAGTGAATAACCCTTTGCAATAAAATGAATGGAAATGATGATATTTGTTAACGTAGTATATTCACGTTTTTGAATAGTGAATAGTATGTTAAAGAGATTGTTTAGAATGTGATATTTTGAACTGAATTAAAATGATCTAACGATGTTTTAAAATGTGTTGAGATTCGAAACCATAGATTTCAACATTTATTGTTGAAATAGACGTTTTCGAGAAATAAAAGGAAATAATGGACTATAACACTGTTGTTATAGTAAATGATTTCCGAAAGGAAATGTTTTGCATAGTATTGGGATTTATATATCTATTTTAATTTCGAATCCCTATACTAGTGACTTTGGGTTGTCGTAACAATGTTTTACGTAACATTCGTTTTGGCCCAAATAAATATGTTTAAAAGAATGATTTCCTTAAAGAATGAAATATATACTTAATTTCGATTGAAGTATATTGAATATTTTCCAAGTGTTGAAAATAAATAAAATTTGTGAATTACTTATGAATAAATAAGTATGGAAATGTTTTTCCAATGTGAAATGAAACGTTTAGAGAATTTATCTTTTTTGAAGATAAATTTAAATGAATAATTGGAATCGAATATTCATAGATATTTTGGATTATAAATTCACTATGGAATTTATGAATGAAAAGGAGAATTTGTTTAAAAATAAATATTGATTTATTTTTGAAGTGTGAAATTAATATCTAGTAAAGATATTTTGGAAAAAAAATAAATAATTTGGGAAATTATTTGGAAACTGGTGATGTGTGCATATCCATTGATAGTTCAATAACCGACTATCAATATTTCCCTTTGAATGGGTAATTTATGCGATTTGTTTGAATGTGAATGCTACACTTATTTTTAAATAAGCGCTCACTATTCGGGTTAACCGGGAAAGGACCATGGGGTCGTATAACCCATTCCGAATATGTGATACATCGTTGTGAATTGCATTGAAGATCGGTGTTGAAGACCGAGTATTTGTGAAAACGATAGGATGACCTATCGATTGTCTCTGCACTGGGTAGCTCCTGGTATAGAGATTCCTTAAGTGATGGGAAATTCGATCGGGATTGTGAATACCCGGATTTCAAGGGCTTCGTAAGAAGTGCCTTCGGTTTTGTTCGAGCCCGGAACAGACTTGTATGGATTGTATGTCTGACATTACAAGTTGAGATGTAAAGCCGATTTTTTTCAAATATATTTCTGTTGGTGGCGGAGAATTTATTCTTTTAGCTTAACACCCTTCTCTGAGACGTACGAGCTCAGAGGTTATGTAGTTGAATGTTATCAGCGATATATTCCCAATTTGGTAATGTGACATGCTGAGTGTTGCTGTAAATGATCATTGTGTTGATTATTGTGATAGGATCATTTATTTGATCGTCTATCTTGGTGATCATTGTGTTGATCATTTGTTGACCCAAAGCATGGCTTTTGTATAAAGTATGTTTTTGTGGACGTGACTTCGTCGAGCCTCACACCCCGTGAATGGTCAAAACAGGAAAGATGCGGCAAGGTTATGAGGGGTAGCGCCCTTTAGGATGTGTGCATTTCCTTCTGGAAAAGGGTGGTATCATGGTATGGAGCCCAGATACTTACTAATGTTGAAAACACTTTGTTATGATTGTGTGAATTGATTACGAGCGCTCGGTGAAAAGGTCCCAAAGGACCGGGGGATGGCATATTCGGTCAGTTGTTACTCAGTTAGGGGTAACCCGGCCTTGTGTTGGTAGAGATCCGGTTTGGTTCTCGGGGATGTCCATCCAGAGGCATTCTCATGTGGCAATGGGAAGTTCCTTGGCCTGATCATTCGTTGGAAATCCAAAGAAACAATACGAGACTTGTACGGTTTTAGTTGTATAACCTGCTATGGAATGTGGCGGTAACCTGCTATTGAACATAGTTAGCTATAGTAGGCATAGTTCGAAATGTCTATGCTGGCTAAGATTTATATTCTACTTTCGAAATGAATTTTTCTCTACACTATGCACTAGTAATAATATCAAATGTTTCTTTTTAATGCGTATCAAGCATCTTTGACTATCATAAGGAGAAATCTCCTCCGATTCTGCGTTTGCATGTGTGTGTGTGCGGGAGGCCTTATGGTAGTCTCATTTTTAAAAGCATTGCGAATTGAAATAAAAATATTCCTCTATTTTGATTTTTAAAGATAAATAAACTGTTTTGAGTTCTCACACCAGTCACATGACTGACTTGGAGTTTATTGTTTTCCTTCCTAAACTCTGGGTGCCCACCAATTTCCACACGGGCAGTTAAGAGTTAAGGTTTATCAGGATATTCTGGATATTCTGGAATTGCTGGAGGCAAGCTGGATGGCATGGCGTATTACTAGTTTATATAGTATTTCTTTTTCCGCTGCACTGTTTGTTGTTGTTGTTGTACACTCTGATGATATGATGTAATGAAATGTGATGTAATGTAATAACTGATATAGTTCTTTGTTTAAAGATTATTCATTTATTATTATATGTTGTTCCGCTGCGAATTGTGAGATTCTGATATTGTTCTGTTTTCTGTTCCGTTCTATGTTCTATTTCTCTTTTTCTTCTATTTTAAAATTTTCTATTCTCTTTTCTCTCTCTATCTGTCTTATCTTTTTCTCTCTTTTTCTTTCTTCTTCTCTTTTCTTAAATTCTTATTCTTAAACCATAACATTTCGGTTTTTCGGCAACGAAAAATCGCAAACGTTACAAGAATAATGTAACACTCCTAATCTTTTTTAATAACATTATTCTGGAGATTTAATTAGATAAATCAAATCGGATAATGTAAATAATTAGAGTGATAAGGAGATTGAGATTTGAAATTAATGAAAGGATATGCTTGACTATTTAAATGGGCATAAGAATAGTTTATAGGCTAACTAATTTACAAGAGGGCATATGAAATAGCCGTACATAACCCATCACCTATATATATTCTCGTTTCCTTTATTCACGTTCATTTGTGCAAAAAAATAATAAAACGCAAACATAAGAAGAGGAGCCGGCCATTACTAGAGAAAGGAGAAAAAATTAAATCTAAAGCTAAGAGATTAAAGCAAGGGGAATAAATCTGTTAGCACTAGAATTGGCCACTAACACCCTCGAGAAAGATTATGTAGAGAGATAAATGAAGAAAGTAAATTGAAACAGAGAATTGTATGCTAAATTAAATGCAAAAACAAGAACATCGGTTTTATAACGGTTCAGTGTAACTGCCTACGTCCACTTTGAGTTTTGATCTTTATTGGTTTCATAAATGATTGAACATGGATAAATGATTGAATATGGATACAATCCATACTATGATGACTTGAATACAAGCGCTAAGTAAAATAGAATAAGTCTTGAATGCAGTAGAGTCTCCTCAGTGTTCTTGAAAAAAGGTCCCTTTCACTGTTCCCATGTACTTCTATTTATAGATGAAGATAGGATGGACTCCCTGCGCGGACCTCAAGGCCGAGATGACTCGGCCCATATAAGGCGATCTCGAGCTAACCGGTCCATTCTTTCCGAACGACACTTTCTGGTCCTCCTGGACTGAGCTGCTTTTGAATAGGACTCCCCGAGACCGAACGAGAAATGCCGAGCCGTCTCGACCGAATGAGGTATCTTTAATAATTCAGACCGAATGAGGCGTCCCTTCCTTTGACCGAGCCATATGTTACTCCACTTCGTTTGGCCAAGCGGTACAAATGGAGCGACAATGACTCAACCGACCGAACAAGGCTTGCCAAGCCATCTAGACCGAGCAATGTGTGTCGAACCGTACTTGCCGAACCGTACCTAAATGCCAAAACATGTGGATTGCATCAAATACATGTATCTTTAAGCTCTTCTTGGTCAGAATCTTGTCTAGTGCTAACGATAATTCTTCAACTGTTGTTTTATAGTCGGGCCAAGGTGCCGGGTTACATTTTCCCCCCAAAGTGATTGTGTGAAGCAACACGACACGCTTTGAATCAGTGAGTATTCCTTGTTTCTAGAAAGAAATCCATCGTGTTTTCTGAATAGTCATTATCTTTCAATTCATCCTCCCAAGGTGTCATATCCTTCTTTGGTCGTCATGACTCTTGGTCGATTCCCAATATTATAAATCCAGGGTTGTAGTTCATCAGTAGCCATCCGTGTCCGGTTCTTCAGGGTTTGTAAGCTTCGGCTATCTGGTCCAGTCTTTTCTTAATAACCTTATGTGAGAATTAAGTTTCTATTGATTTTAAGAAGTCGAACTTTTCCGGAGTACACATGCATGTTCAGGTACATGTTCTTGCCATTGGCCCTCGGATGCGTCTTATATGCTCATATATCTAGTTTAATTGCAATTCAATCGCGATTCCTTGTTTGTATTTTTTGTGAAATAAGGGTTGTAATCAGCCACTTGACGAGAGCGGACTTCAAGTTTTACATGGATGACGACCTCAATGCAGTAAGCAAGGGCGAATGGAGTATGGCCAGTCATGGACTCATGGGTAGTTCTATAAGACATAATGCTGTTGGAAGTTCATCCGCCCATTTACCTCTAGCCTTTTCCAAACCTCTCTTCAGTACAGAATTTATGATTTTGTTCACAGCTTCAACTGTCCATTTGCAGTTATAATAGATCATGGAAGGTCATGAGGACAGATAATGTTACGGACAATGAATTTGACTATTTTCTTCATCTTGGTCGTGGTTAAAAGTTCTTCATCTTCCCATTTGGTGAAGTAATCAACTGCTATGATGGTGTACTTCGCACCACCTTTAGGATTGGCAAGAAGATGGTTTCAATGCCCCAAGTGGAAAATGGCTATGGACTAGCCATTTGAGTAATTTCCATCGGTAGGGTTCTGGGATTTCTTGTAAACATCTTGCACTCGTCGCATTGTCTAGCATGATCAACCGCATCTGGATTGATAGTTGGCCAGTAATACCTGTAGCAGAGTATTTTCTTTATCATGGTTTTCCCCTTGATGTTATCGTCGCATTCTTCTTCATAGACTTCGCTTAAGATATCATCATAGGCGATACACCGAAGCATGGGGATGGATAAACTCCTTTCTACACACGACTTCTTCTTGGATGATTTGTCGTGAAGCTTTAAGGAGGATCTGTCATTTTTCATTCCTCTGTTAAGTAAGAATTCCTCATTGTAGATAGTCTTTGATAGGAGTCAACCATTACACATTTTCTGGCTATGTCAGACCTAGCCGATCTTCATTCGTCGATGCTTGGAATATTAAGTATTTCAACTGAAACAATGTATGTCCGTTGCGCGTCCCTAAAACTAGATTACATATTTGGAAACACTTTTTATCGAAAACGTTTGGTTTCATCTTCATGTTTGGAATTGTTTTACAAGTTAAGTAAGATTTTGATCAACGATGGTCTCAAAAGTAATGAACCATTTTAATAATGACTATTTCATTTAATTAATTACTTAATTGATAAGGATTAAGGTAAACTAAATACATAGTTAGCAGTGTGTTTTAAATTTAACTAATTACTTGGTTTATGATTGTTTAAATTAATTAATCACTTTATTTAATGGTTTTTAAATTTAATTAGTCATTTTATTTAATGATGTTTAGGGATAATTAATCATTTAATAATGATGAACTAAAGTTAATAAATCAATTTGCTAATGATGCTTTTAAATTAATAAATCTTTTTAATAAATGATTTTTAAAATTTATCAACTTGTTTTAACTCTAATTAATCTTTGCTTTATTGATGTTTATAACTAATAAATCAATTTTGATGTTTACAACTAATAATTCATTTTTACATAATAAGAATTAATTAATTATTAATTTAATTTAATTAGTTATATTTACATTTATTAATTAATTTAATTAATGATGTTTTAGAGGTGATTTACCATTTTTAATTAAAGTTTATTAAAGTTAATTAATCAACTTAATTTATGAAGTTTCAAAGTGAATTTATAAAAGTAACAAGGATATTTTGACTTTGTCGTTCATTTTAAATAATGATAATTAATTATTCATTAATTTAATTAATTTTGTTGTACTAATTAATTGAATTAATAAGGTTTAAAATTGCTTTACCCTTTTTAGTATTTAATGACATTTGAAGTTCAAAATTCAAACTGAGTGATGAAGTTTAAATTTAAATAATCAATGTAATAAGGATGTTTTAAGTTACTAAATCCTTTCTAAATTGATGTTTTGAAGTTAGTGAACTCTCTTAACAAAGTGTTTTAATGCTAATACTTGTAATGTGAGGCAAAGCATGAATTCGTGTTTTTAAAAGAAAAAAGTTTGATTCGTTTATGGAAATGAATTAATTTCCATAAAGTGATTCACTTATATGGGAGCGATTTATTTGTATACTTAGCACTAAACGTCGAAGAAGTAGACTTGTCGCTATCACAAAAGTTAAGAATAATCATGAGACATGACTTTGAGTTAACACTATATTGATTTGTCTGGTATTATTATTAACTAAGAAATAATACAAGTTAGAATTCGATGAGTGGTGATAAGTACACTAGACTTAATTTCCACATACGATCGTTTTATATCCTTGACAGTGGGTTCCCCAACTATCGATTACCTCGGCCTTCTTTGTATTTCGTCATTCTAAGATGATGTGTTGCTCACTTGAGCTTTCTTATCCTTTGCCGGAAATGACTAAACCCGAAAAGTGAGTGGAAGCCAAACTATGTGGGGTTTCTCCTGTTAGGGTATTTTCACATCCACTCTAGATCGGAATCAGTTTTTGAGCATTGAGATGTGAAATACTCTGATTCTCGATAACCATTGGCGGGATCCGGCTTGGACATGTTCGAGAGCCATCAGAGTTTTCAAGTATATTTTTAGAGATATACTTTCGATAAGGGGAGCACCCTCCTAGTCAGTTGTTGAAAGATTTCTTTTTCTTATTTGACTCAAACCTTTGAATCTGTTTTCTTTAATTATAACGGGAAGAGTCAACCACTCTTCGTCCTATTGGATAGTTATCTTGTTTAGTCTATTTTATCGAGTTTGGACTATTGTCTTGTTTTATCCATTCTATTCAGTTTCGAATTTTATTCAAACTATTTCCATTCTTTCAAATCTGAATATTATACTAATTGTACTCATCATCTATGTTTGGATTTGTTCCTTATTGTTCATTTCCATTTTTGTTATGTTTGGTTGTTGTTTATGTGGAGAAAACCCGTTCCTCGTTAGCGGCATGGTTCCATATATTATTGTTTAAATACATCCCATTTGTTTCATAATTTTACTCATACCAAACATTTTGTCTGACCCAAGTTATTTATTTTCCCTAAACTCTCAAGTACTCAATTATATTTGGGTAGTTCGAGAATAGCAAGTTTTCTTTGGAGCTCTTTGAAGCTGGTGATTGAGCATGTGATTCCTTTGTTATCTAGTTATTTATTTCCACTATATGACTATGTAGGTGTATTTTGTGTCTTAAAAATGTAAAGTCGGAATGTATAGGTGCAAATTTGTTAGATGCGGTACTTTTTTATAACTCCGATAACTCCTTATAAGGAGTAACCTTTTGTACTATATCATTTTATATTATATGTAACCATTCCTCTGTGAGGTTTATCTATTCTGTCTCATTATGTTCTTTATTTTACACTAAGAAAACTTATCTTTTTGATGCTTAGGCAACGACATACGAATACTAAGGATGTATTAAGTGTCATTACCAGGGATCAGAAAGGTGGGTCGTCACAGATGGTATCAGAGCTTAGGTTTAGCGAACCCCTAAGCCCTTATTGGGTATAAGATTAGTAAAATCCTAGGATAAGTTTGAGAGTATAAATATATATTGAGTGTGTATTTGTTACTGCTACAAAAATGTTTTATATTGCGTTGTTTGATCCATTGAGTGGTATATGAATTCTGGTCGATGTATCTAATCAGCGTTATCGATATGGATTTCTAAACGCTTGAACGGATCTACCAATACAGTATTGTTTTAACTTGGTAAATAAAATAATTTTACCTAGGAATATATTATATATAAAAGAATGATTTTCAAAATTAATATAGTTGTATAGTTGAGTTGATTATTTAGAATGATAATATTTTATTGTTACAATTTAGGATTTGCTTAGTTTGCTCGTCCAGTTTAAGCATTAACTATTGTTGAATAAGCACATAAGGAATTTTCCTTAGTAAGGTATCGGTTAGGTAAATAGGAAATATGGAACCTTGAGAATGGACCCTTTGTGAATTAAGTTTCACAGTTTGCCTATAAGGTGTTCGGCAAAAGGGTTAAGTTAAAAGTCATCTTTTAATAATGTTAAGCTAAAAATAAACTTTTAATAAGAAGTTTTTTAATATAATCTGAATAGTAGGATAATACATTTAGAGGAGAAATATATGAGAAAATTTAGTTATAATAAAGAAGAACTGTTTAAATATGAATTAACCCACACCCAAATTTACTATATCGTATATGTGATGCCATAAACTATTGTTGATTTCTTGGATGATAGTTAGATTTATTTGACTGATAAATTGAAGTAATCTGGATATTCCATTTAAACTGTTTAACTACTGTTATAGCAATTTCGGCTATGTCGTCATTTATTAAATAACATCCCTTACATCCTTGTGCGTGTTTGAACTTGAGCTTGTGTTTCCCCAAAAGTAGATGTTTAAAATTCATTAATCATTTTGATTAATGATATTTTAAATTAATTAATCATTTTAACTAATGATGTTTAAAATTAATTAATCTTTTGATTATTTGGATTTAATTAATCATTTTAAATAACGATATTTGAATTTAATTAATTATTTTTATTAATGATATTTGAAAATTAATAATCATTTTAATTAATGATATTTAAAATTAATTATTCATTTTAATTATTTGAATTTAATAAATCGTTTGATCAATTAATTTGGTTAATTGAGTAATTATTCATTTTAACTTGGTTAATTGATTTAATAAATGGGTTTTAAATAAATAAATAAATTTGATGAAAGTGTTTTGGAAGTAATTAACTATTTTATTAAACATAATTGATTCGTTATTAAAGAAAATTGTAAATTTGATTAATTATCTTTTGGGGCAGTTAATATTGTTTTAGATTTATAAAAGATACTATAAATGTGATTTATTATCTTTTAGGATAATTAATGTTATTTTAAATTTAAAGAATTTCATAAATCATCCTCCAGGACGATTAACATTGTTTTAAATTTATAAATGGTGTTTATAAATGTGAAAATCTTTTAAAAGGAATTGTTTATAAATAAAGCTAAATATAAATTGTTTTGTGTTTTTAATAAACAATGTTTAAAATGACATTTGTTTTGACCCTTATTTTAGCACAATTAGTATTATAAATTTGTATTTCTAAATAACATTTAAGGAGTTTTTAGAAAATTTAAATCTTGGAATTGTTTAAAATAATTTCGAAAGATTTTGGGAAAAGTAATAACGGTATCATTTGGAAATATTTCTAAAGTATAAATATTTTGGAAAAGATATTTTAAGTAGAATGCTTTTTCTTTGAATATGTCGGAGGAAAAATTTCGGTTAGTTTTGTGATAATCTAGATAATCTTCTAAGTGATGATCAAATGTTGCTTAGTTGAATATTGTGGAGTACTTAATAAATTATTCTCTTTACCATTGTGCGATCGAAAGGAATTCAAATCCGAACGAACCTAGAGTGAGTTTTAGTAAACAAATTGTTTGAAGTTATTTCATATAAAAAATATATGTAGTATGCTTTCAAAGACGAGTTTTGAAATTTATAATTGGGTATTTAATCTTTAAGTTCCCTAAAGAGGGAATTGATTTCCAAAATAAAAGTAATATTGAAAATAGATTGTTTACATAAATGTATTTTACACTTGAATAAATACGAGGAAATTTAACATTGATTTAAATTGGTTAGATTGGATACGAAGGTTTTGATAACATTGTTTTATCAAAACCATACATATACTTAAGTATCCAAGCAGTGTAAACTAATTGGTGTTATTGGGTCAGTCCATAAGCATCATTTATTGTAACACCTTAAGATAAAAAGATAGAAAGGTTTTAATAGACATTTATTGTAACCCATAAACATTGTCTATCTTAAGACTCTAAGTTAAAGAGGTTGAGAGGTTGACTTGGTTTTAAAAGACCTAAATTTTGATTTGATCTTTGCCTAAATTATGAAAAGAAAATTAAATTTTGTGTTTTGTATATACGCTCAGGATTTAGAAGGGTATTATACAAGTAAATAAAGTGGAATAAGTTATTATCTGGTGTTTTGTAAAGAAAGGACTTTATAAAATATTTTTAAACTTAGATGAATATTTATGAAATAATTCATAAAAAAATTTGGTAATGAATAAAATATTAAATGAAAATTTATGTGATTAAGAAAGATTGGTATAGTCAAGAAACTAATGATTTTAGAATATAACTTTCAATTTTGTCCGAGTAAGTTTGGATAATTTTCTAAGCAATAACCAAAGGCTAATGAGCAATGAATCGTACGCATAGATAATTATCTATGTTTTGGGCAATCAAGAAAATTTTGACCCTAAGTTAGGAGTTTGTTGTTAACCTTTTGACAATTTAAATAATGTTGAGTGTTAGATATTTTTTCTTATGGAATTTGATTGATTTTACTTAACTGAATTTGATTGATTGATTGTGTGGTCTTATATACCATAGTTTATAATGTTGAAAAAAGCTTTTTAAACCAAGGTTTTTGAATTACTGTTTATTAGAACTTAAATCCCGCTGCTTTTGAAAATGTGATTTTAGAGAAAAAATTGGGAAAGAGATAATAATTGTTAGTTGTTGTATTTCGAGGAACCGGAATACCACTGGATGCTCCATGTTGTTTTGATTCTAGATTTTTACATGTTTTTGCTAGGAGTACCCCCTCCTAGTTATTTTTTTTCTTTTTTGATTTTAATACATTTCTTTTTGAAGAAATTTGAAAATAAATTTTTGAATATAAGAGCCTGGGTATTTAGCCCTAAATTTATCCTTTGATACGATTATATGCGCAATATTTTATTTCAAGGCATTATTTGAATTTGGTTGCATATAGTTTTATATCATACTAGTTTTTGTTAGATAAGTTACATTTGATATGATTATATGCTCTCATTTTCATTTTCTTCCCAAATTTTACCTCCTATTCTCACAGCCATAACTCCCTCAAAAATACTCCAAATAAAAAAAATATTTTTTAAAAATTCAAGAGAATCGAGTTGGATAAAATTTTCATTTGCACAATTTCTAAATTTTTTGAAAGTTATTGGAAGAATTCATTTCTTTCTTTACAAAGCATTTTCGGATCCATAATTTCAAGCCCGAAAATAGTCCTTCTTATTTTGAACATTTGTTCTTAAAAATTAATCCAAACCGAGTAATTCTTTTTTGTTAATTGTAGAGAAAGGAATTTTCTAAAACTTTACTCCATCTCTTTTCTAAAATCCGAGAGTAAATAGTCAAAAAACTAGATGGAAAATGACCTATTTTCGGGTTCATTTTTTAGGGTTCGATGATCATCCAAAGTCACTCCACTTTACCAAAATAAATTTAACTTACTTATTCTTTCAAGCCCGAGCCTACTTAGTGTATTAAGGGCCCAAGACTCCATCTTTTGCTTAGGAATGAAACTGCTTGGTCATACCCTAAGTTAGCTAAAGTTTGGATAGCTTTCGGTGAGTAAAACTACACCCCAAGTTTATATTGTGTTAATATTCATGTTAATAGCCTATGGATGCTTATTGTATATGCGAAGTGATGATTTGGTTGTTTGTTTGTTTCATTCCTTAAAAAGTTATTGCATCTGAAAGTTAGTAAGAATGTGGTTAGCTATATAAAAAGTTGGTAGTTAAAGTTAATATATTTGTTAGTAACTACTTATTACATGTTGTATCCGTTAGTCCGTGAGATGATTGTTTTGATGACAACAACCTTAGAATAGGATTATAAAATATAAATACTAAAATTATAGTTTAGAAATATATGTATATGCAGGATTTAACCATGCAGGTACCAAGAATGAAGACTGTACAGTATAGAGATTCAAGATATCAAGATTGAAGACTCATGAGTATCAAGAATATCAAGATTATCAAGAGTTCAAGATTTCAAGTAATTTATTTTTTAATTAGGAATTTTGTTAAAACTCCTAGAAAAGCACTGGCACCTTAAAATCCAATTTATTCATGGAATAGAATCCACTTCGAGCCCGTTAAAGGGATGGAACCCTAAGTAGGATGGAACCTACGAAAAATCTAGTGGAACATTGTTTTGTATCCACTAAATTTTTATTCAAATGATTTTACAAAATTATCTTGTTTTCAAAATGATTTCAAAACCTTCCTTTTAAAAAGAATCAAAAACATCTATCCTGATTTTAAATATTTTAGCCTCAAAATAATCTTTATTTTCAAAATCAAATTATCATTTGTCTTAAAACTATCTATAATAATAATAATATATTTAACTTTTAATATTTATATTTGATTTAAATATAAAATTACAGTAAAATTATATATATTATTCTCTATATTTATTTATGTATTTTAACTATAGTCAAGTATATTTATAAAAGTTTAAAATAGTTTTAGTATAAGATAAAAGTTATTTTCAAAGAAAAACAAACCATCAAAATTTCCTTTGGGATGTCGACATGCTCAATATAACCATGTCAACATAGTGGCAATTGGGTTCAAAATTTCAATTTCAAAAGAAGTGTCTATTCGTCATATCTCTTCACGAGTGGACATGGTTGTTTTTCTTCTATAAATAGGGGATGTTTTCAATGAATTTTCATTCATGTTTTCTAGTTTTCATTTCTCTTCTTCTTCCACGTTTCTTTGTACACATTCCTAACATTACTCGGCCAAAATCAACATTGAATCTAACTAGATTATCTCTGGTTTGATTCTCTATCACTATCTCAACAAGATCCTCAGTCCTATTCAGAGTTATAGGCTTCTTTGTAATCAATTAAACGAGAAAAGGTGTGATTGTGGCCTTGGAAATCAATCAAGCGAGAAAAGATGTGATTGTAGCCTTGGAAATCAATTGGGTGAACTTGTTGCCCGGGAAATCAAGCATCTCTACCCAGAGGATTGTGAATCTGGAGGGTGTACCTCGTTGCCTTGAAATCGAGGGTGTAACTATACAATTGCTTTTGAAAGGAAATCTGTACTTGTGTGCGGGACTAGATGTAGGGTAACTCCGAACCAGTATAAAATCCGGTGTTTTCTTTCCTTTACTACTTTTACATTATTTTTGCATCTGTGTTTGATTCTGTGATCATATCTGTGTCTGAATATTGCATACATTTGTGTTCAAATTAACAAAAACTCAAAAAGATTTAATAATTCCTTAAAACATTATTCACACCCCTCTAGTGTTTACCCTAGCCTTAAGATCCATAATCCGCATTTTTGGTATCAATGCAAGGTTTTCAAAAGTTTCATAACCTGAATTTTGAAAAGTTTTCAAAATGGCTACCAACACTGGTACTATTACTAACACTAGTATCCCTGCCACTAGTTCATTTGTAGTAGGTCAGTCTACTGTCAAACCACCACTTTTTAATGGCAGTAACTATGCATATTGGGCATATAGGATGAAAATATATTTACAATCTATAGGATTAGACACTTGAAATATCACACAAACTGAATATTCTGAACCCACAACTGATTTTGCACAGTGGACCGCTGAGCAAAAGACTGTTGCACGAAATAATTCTAAAGCAATGAATATTCTATTTTGTTCACTTGATAGAAATGAATTTAATAGAGTGTCAGTTTGTAAGTCTGCATATGAAATCGGAAAACTTTGCAAGTGACTCACGAAGGAAAAAGCAAAGTTAAACAGACCAAAATTTCAATGCTCACAAATCAGTTTCAATTATTTAAAATGAATTCTAATGAGTCTATTTCAGATATGTATAGTAGATTTCAGGATATTGTGCATTCTCTAATATCCTTCGGAAATGAATTTTCAGATGAAGATCAAGATAGAAATTTTTTAATTCTCTTACTCCAGAATGGGATCAAAAGACACTTGCGATCAAAGAGGCAAATGACATCAGTACCTTAAAGATAGAAGAATAATTAGAAATCTAATGTCATTTGAAGTCCAAATGATTGGAAGAAGAGAAAGCAAAGCATCTGAAAAGAAATCAATGGAATTCAATGCATTGACCGATGTATTAGACTCAAACAGCGATAATGATGAAGAGACGGCCTTTATGACCAGGAATTTTCGAAAATTTCTAAAATACAGAAAGATGAATAATCTCAAGAGAAACAACTATAAGAACTCTGGAAATCAGAATGTAGTGCCAAACAATGTCAAATGTTTCAACTGTGATGAACCAGGCCATATCAAAAGTGACTGTCCGTATCCAGATAGGGAAAATCCTCCTATAAACAATGATTTAGTAAAGAAATGAAAGCGTGCATTTACTACTACTCTAGATGACTCAGACTCGTCCTCAAGCGATGATGATCAGAAGATAGATAATTCAAATATGTGTTTCACAGCAGTTCATGACTCCGACGAATTCAAAGAAACAGACTCAGAAAAAGGTACACATTTACAATACAATTGGTTGAAATTGTATGCTTAGAATTAAATGCTTGATTGATTGATTTTGAATTGGTGTGTTATTTGAATTTTAAATTTCTACTATTATTTTATTATTTTTTTATTTTTTTATTTTTTTTCATTTTAAATCTCAATAGTATTATAATATTTTATAGAATATACTATAATTTCAGAATTATTCTAGATATATATACATTAAAAATAATAAGTGTATATATATTAGAATACCTAGGAAAAATAAATCATAGAAATTCAAAGACACATGTCGACATGATCCCTACTATGATGTCAACATGGGTATAGAATTTGAAATTCAAAATTTGAATTCAAATGGTTGAATTTCCCGCCACCTTTTCACTTCATTCAATTCTCTGAAAAGGCATCTTTTGA
Source organism: Allium cepa (assembly GCA_030765085.1). Classification (NCBI taxonomy): domain Eukaryota; kingdom Viridiplantae; phylum Streptophyta; class Magnoliopsida; order Asparagales; family Amaryllidaceae; genus Allium; species Allium cepa. Next base: position 280,406,661 of record CM060937.1, on the reverse strand, counting down.
CAAGAGAACATGTCCTTTGAGAATCTATTTATTCACTATCTTTTATCACATCTTTTCACTCTCATTTTCATATTCAAATCCCTCTTCAAAACTTCAAGCTCTCTACTCTCTACTCTAATGGCTTCTTCAAGCAACCCGTCCACCATGAGAATTTCCAGAAAGATAAAAGAGCAACTCTTCAGTGATCCGGAGGCAATAAAAGCATACATCAATTATGCTAACTATGCAAAAGTCCATCCCAGAAAGTTTGCTATATTTCAAGATTTCTCTTCTTATGAAATTGAATCTCTTTTTGCAAACAATCAAATTCTTAGTCTTATTGATGCTTCTCAAAATGATTTTGTTTGTTATCAAAATCTTGTTAAAAGTTTCTATGCAAATTTAAACCGTGGATTTTATATTGAAAATGATGATGAAATTTGGAGTAGGCACTAGAATTGTTTTGAATTGTGATCTTTTGGATACCATTCTCAGTTACAAGAGTACGGGAATGGATCTTTCTAATTTTAAAATCGATGAAAATGATCGTGAGACATTTCATCACATTTTCGAAGGAAATGATGATTTTGAATTCAAAAATCGAAACTTTCAATCAAAAGCTAGAATTGTTAATCTTCTTTTACAACATACTTTGACCCCAAGATCGGGAAATTTTAACAATCCTACCTCAAAAGTTTGCAAAGCACTTTCTGCCATTTTTGAAAATTATGATATTAATTGGGCGCAAGTTATTTTTGATGAACTTCGTCCCAAAAATCTTGAAATGGGTGAGAATACTTTGTGTCATGGAATTGATCTCACTCGGATTTTTAACTATTTTGGAGTGGATTTCAAAGGAGAAGAATTTGTTTCTAGAAAAGTTTTCAATCATTCCAACATTTCGCTTATGAAAATTCCATTTGTTTTCAACCTTATGAGACTCTTGCCGAAATGGAAGATCGTTTGGCTCATGAGGAGATGGAAGAAGAGGAAGAGGAGGAAGAAGAAGAAGGGGATGAAATGGATATTGAAGAAGAAGAAGAAGGTGAAACTTCTTTGGAAAGCAATTATCCTGCTAATCCAACCAACAAAACCCTTCTCAAAAACCAAAAGACCATTGTTGAGAATCAACGGATTCTTAAACGATCCGTTAGTAAGAAGTTGGACAAAATTTCATCCAAGATGAACAAGTTTATTTCCAAAGTCAGCAAGAAACTTGGATTATCTTCATCGTCATCATCCTCTAACTAGTTCTACCTTTTCGTATCTCATTGTATTAGTTTTAGTTTATTTTGATTTGAATGTTCGTGTAGTTCTTTGTGTTTAATCGTTGTATCGTGTTATCAAGAAATGAAATTGAATTTCTTTTCTGTTATCTAGCTTATCTTATCTCTAGAATAAATGTTAGTATATTATATAAATATATATATACACACAATTATTCACAAAATCAAAATAAGTCATCAAAATTCACTGGACCATGTCGACATCCCCCTTATGACCATGTCAACATATACTGGTCAGAAATGACATTTCATTTTGAATTTGAAATTTGAATAACTACCTTATGTCTATTTATTTCAAACGAATTTCTACACCTATAAATACCTATTTCTTCCAGAATTCATCACTGAATATTATTTCTTATCCACTTTGTCTCTCATTCTTCTCACAAACTTGAATATGGCCAATCCAATTCATAATTTATCCGAGAATCTTGAAGAAACTCTTAATTCTTTCAAGAATATTCTTTTGTTTATTCTTCGTAACCAGTGACACTTAGAATTGATTCAAATGCAGATGATTAAAGAGCAAGAAAGGCATTCGATGTTGTACGATGGATGATTTCTTCCCTGCACAAGGATGATAACGAAGCACATCCTCCAGTCTCTCTCGCTAATGATAATGAAAATTGGGATGCCATTAAAGCAGACCCTATATTTGGAGAAGAATGATGGGTGGAAGTTCCTCGTAGTGTTTGATTTGATTGGTTTTTTTGATTTGGTTTGTTTGATTTGAATTGTTTGATTTGATTTGAATTGATTTGATTTGGATTGATATTTTGTGTGAAAAACATATATAAATATGCATTGATATTTATATGATCTTTAATTAATTGTCATGTCTATCAGTATAATTATCTCTTAATCTATCCATTATATACTCCATTGTATAGTTTATTAATGCAGGTACTTTTGTACAAGAATGAGGGGGGTTATATAGTTTGGAGTTATTTTTTGTTGATGACAAAGGGGGAGAAGTATAAAATAGGATAGTTAGGCATAGATTAAGGGGGATTTATTAGCATAGAAGTAATATTTTATAAACAAAGGTTGTCATCATCAAAAAGAGGGAGATTGTTAGTCCGTGAGATGATTGTTTTGATGACAACAACCTTAGAATAGGATTATAAAATATAAGTACTAACATTATACTTTAGAAATATATGTATATGCAGGATTTAACCATGCATGTACCAAGAATGAAGACTGTACAGTATAGAGATTCAAGATATCAAGATTGAAGGCTCATGAGTATCAAGAATATCAAGATTATCAAGAGTTCAAGATTTCAAGTAATTTATTTTTTAATTAGGAATTTTGTTAAAACTCCTAAAAAAGCACTGGCATCTTAAATCCAATTTATTCATGGAATGGAATCCACTTCGAGCCCGTTAAAGGGATGGAACCCTAAGTAGGATGGAACGTACGAAAAATCTAGTGGAACATTATTTTGTATCCGCTAACTTTTCATTCAAATGATTTTACAAAATTATTTTGTTTTCAAAATGATTTCAAAACCTTCCTTTTAAAAAGAATCAAAAACATCTATCCTGATTTTAAATACTTTTAGCCTCAAAATAATCTTTATTTTCAAAATCAAAATTATCCTTTGTTTTAAAACTATCTCTAATAATAATAATAATATATTTAACTTTTAATATTTATATTTAGATTTAAATATAAAATTATAGTAAAATTATATATATATATATATTATTCTCTATATTTATTTATGTATTTTAACTATAGTCAAGTATATTTATAAAAGTTTAAAATAGCTTTAGTATAAGATAAAAGTTATTTTCAAAGAAAAACAAACCATCAAAATTTCCTTTGGGATGTCGACATGCTCAATATACCCATGTCGACATAGTAGCAGTTGGGTTCAAAATTTAAATTTCAAAAGAAGTGTCTATTCGTCATATCTCTTCATGAATGGATATGGCTGTTGTTCTTCTATAAATAGGGGATGCTTTCAACAAATTTTCATTCATATTTTCTGATTTTCATTTCTCTTCTTCTTTCACATTTCTTTATACACATTCCTAATATTACTCTGCCGAAATGAACAATGAATCTTACTAGATTATCTTTGGTTTGATTCTCTATCATATCTCAACAAGATCCTCAGTCCTATTTTGAGTTATAGGCTTCTTTGTAATCAATTAAACGATAAAAAGTGTGATTGTGGCCTTGGAAATCAATCAAGCGAGAAAAGGTATGATTGTAGCCGTGGAAATCAATTGGGTGAACTTATTGCCCGAGAAATCAAGTATCTCTACCCAGAGGATTGTGAATCTGGAGGGTGTACCTCGTTGCCTTAAAATTGAGGGTGTAATTGTACAATTGCTTTTGAAAGGGAATCCGTACTTGTGTGTGGGACTGGATGTAGGGTAAGTCCGAACCAGTATAAAATCCGGTGTGTTCTTTCTTTTACCGCTTTTACTTTATTTTTGCATCTGTGTTTGATTCTGTGATCATATTTGTGTTTGAATATTGCATACATTTGTGTTCAAATTAACAAAAACTCAAAAAGATTTAATAATTCCTTAAAACACTATTCACCCCCCTCTAGAATTTATCCTTGCCTTAAGATCCGTAATCTGCATTTCTTACAGTATCATCATTTTTACCTTGTATTATGCCTAAACCATTGTTTTATGATATTTGTTGTATGGCTAATGTCATAAGTTTGTTTGCCAAACTTCCCATATAGTGTTTGTCGTTATATCGGCACTTTCAGAAAATTACTTTTTAATGAAACCGTTTGGTTTCATCTTTGTGCTTGAAATTGTTTTACAAGTTATGTAAGATTTTGATTAATGATGTTTTCAAAAGTAGGTAAATAATGATTATTTAATTTAATTAATTACTTAATTGATAAGGACTAAGGTTAACTACTTACTTTGTTACCGATGTGTTTTTAATTTACTAATTACCTAGTTAATAATTGTTTAAATTAATATATCATTTTACTTAGTGATGTTTAAATTAAATTAATCATTTTATTTAATGATGTTTTAGGATAATTAATCATTAAATAATGATTAATTAAAGTTAATTAATCGATTTTCTAAAGATGCTTTTAAATTGATAAATCTTTTTAATAAATGATTTTTATAATTTATCAACTTGTTTTAACTCTAGTTAATCTTTACTTTATTGATGTTTATAATTAATAAATCATTATTCAATAATGAGAATTAATTAATTATTAATTTAATTTATTAACTATATTTACATTTATTAATTAATTGAATTAATAATGTTTTAAAGGTGATTTACCCTTTTTAATTAAAGCTTATTGGAGCTAATTAATCAACTTAATTTATGAAGTTTCAAAGTGAATTTATCGAAGTAACGAGATGTTTTGACTTTATGATTCATTTTAAATAATGATAATTAATTATTCATTAATTTAATTAATTATGTTTTACTAATTAATTGAATTAATAAGGTTTAAAAGTAGTTTACCCTTTTAGTATTCAAAGACATTTGGAGTTCAAAAATCAAATTGCATGATGAAGTTTAAAGTTTATTAATCAATGAAATAAGGATGTTTTAAGTTATTAAATCCTTTCTAAATTGATGTTTGAAGTTGGTGAACTCTCTTAATAAATGTTTTACTGCTAATACTTGTAATGTAAGGCCAAGCCCGAATTTAGATTTTTAAAGAAAAAGTTTGATTCATTTATGGAAATGAATTAATTTCCATAAAGCAATTCACTTATGTGGAAACGATTTATTTGTATAGTTAGCACTAAACGTCGAAGAAGTAAACATGTCACTATTTCAAAAGTAAAGAATAATCATGAGACATGACTTTGAGTTAACACTATCTTGACATTTTTGGTATTATTGTTAACTAAGAAATATTACAAGTTGGAATTCAATGAGTGATGATAAGTACACAAGACTTAATTTCCATATATGATCATTTTATATCCTCAATAGTTGGTTTCCCAACTATCAGTTACCTCAGCCTTCTTTGTATTTCGTCATTCTAAGATGATGTGTTTCTCACTTGAGCTTTGTTATCCTTTGTCGAAAAAGACTAAACCCAAAGAGCGAGTGGAAGCCAAGCTATGTGAGGTTTCTCCTATTACTATTTTCACATCACTCTAGATTGTAAACGGTTTTTGCACATTGAGATGTGAAATATTCAGATCACGATAACCATTGGTGGGGTCCGACTTGGACGTGTCCGAGAGCCATCAGAGTTCTCAAGTATGTTTCTAGAGGTATACATTTGGTAAGTGAGGAGCAACCTCCTAGTCATTTGTTGGAAAATTTCCCTTTTTTTATTTGACTCGAACCTTTGAATATGTTTTCTTTAATTATAATGTGATGAGTCAACCACCCTTCGTGGTGTTTAGTTATTGGTTTTGTCTATTCTATCGAGTTTGGATAGTTATCTTATTTCGTCCATTCTATCGAGTTTGGATTGTTGTCTTGTTTTTTCCATTCTATCCAATTTGGATTTTATTCAGACTATTTCCATTCTTTCAAGTTTGAATGTTTTACTAGTTGTACCCATCATCGATGTTTGGATTTGATCCCTATTGTTCATTTTCATTTTTTTTATGTTTGGTTGTTGTTTATATGGGAGAAAACTCGTTCCACGTTAGCGGAATGGTCACGTATACTATTGTTCAAATACACCCCATTTGTTTCATAGTTTTACTCATACGAGACATTTTGTCTGACCCGAGTTGTTTATTTTCCCTAACCTCTTCGGTACTCGGTTATATTTGGGTAGTCCAAGAATAGCAAGTTTTCTTTGGAGCTCTTTGAAGACGATGATCGAGCAAGCAGCTCCTTAGTTATCTAGTTATTTATTTCCACTGTATGATTATGTAGGTGTATTTTGTATCTTAAAAATGTAAAGTCAGAATGTATAGCTGCAAATTTGCTAGATGTTATACTTTTTTTATAACTTTGATAACTCCTTATAAGGAGTAACCTTTTATACTATATCATTTTATATTATATGTAACCATTCCGCTATGAGGTTTACCTGTTCTTTCTTGTTTTGTTCTTTATTTTGCCCCAAGACAACTTATCTTTCAAATGCTTGGGCAACGACACACGAATACTGAGGACATATTAAGTGTCATTCCCAGGGATCAAAAAGGTGGGTCATCACCTTGCAAGCATCTTAAAGCCTTTAGGCCTGAAGATTACCCCACTCAATGATACTCCAGAGAACATCTACCTTGCGACACACGGGACAAAGGAGTACAAGAAGCCGCCTAAAAAGGAAGCGACTGAACATCAAAAGCGCTCTGGAAAGTTTTGTCATTTCCATGAAAAATATGGTCATAACATGAATGAGTGTCGTCACTTGAAGAACCTGATTGAAGAATTGATTTGGGAAAACATGCTTTAGTAGTATGTGAGGAAGCCGCAAAATCCTAACCAGCCCGCAGTACTCCAAACTCCCAAAGATCTGGGAAACCAAACTAGAACCAACGAAGAGGGATCCAAATGGACTAACCAGAGACTTATTATCGAAATAATATTTAGAGGACCTCATCTCGCATGGAAGATTTTGGGAGAAATGGAGCGGTATGCAAGCTCACTAAGACACGCTTCAAAAGATTCATGTTTTATGCTCGAAGACGGAACTCCTGCCAAGCAGCAGAGGATCTTGAACGATGACATAGTGTTCCGAAATCGAGATACTAAAGGAATAGAAGCTCCAACCCATGATCACATGGTCATGACAGTAAGAATCGAACCAGCTGTGGTCCGATGGGTAATAATAAACAGTGGCATTTCTATCCTTTTCAAACAAACATTTGATCAAATGAAGAATAATAAGAAAGATGTATCCGCTTACGGAATGAAGATCCAAGGATTAATCGGTGAACCTAAAATGTCCGTCAGAACAATCGATATACCTTAGAAATCAGAGAAGGTGACCGAAGCGACATCCTCATCCAAACCTTTGTGATTGTAGATGAAATATCCGCCTACAATGTTATCTTGGATCGGTTCGCTTTGGCAGATTTTAGGATTACTTTAGCTCAGTGGTGTCTAACCATGAAGTATTTGACAGAAAATGGAGTGTGGGTGATCAAAGGAGACCAAAGTGCCGCTAGAGTAATGTATTGTGGAACTATGTGAGTCTAGAAGGAAAGAAAAGGAGAAGAATGTAGAGAGAACTCTCCACATTTATGAACCTACCAAATACCAACTATAGAGTCGCCCTTGGTTTGGGGACTATAGTCGATTCGATCGGGCTTTGTACCCTATAAAGGAGAATTCAGGGGTTGAACATGCAATACTGGCAAAATTGACGGTGTCTATCCCAGTCTCTATGGAAGACCCAACACGGTTCCTAAAGATTGGATCACATCTTGGAAACAAGATGCGCTGGAACTTATGAAATTCCTTCGCGCCAACCTAGATGTATCCGCATGGATGCATTCTGAAATGTGTAGAGTTTTTCCAGAGATTACATGTCATGCACTTAATATTGATCCCTAGTATACACTAGTTAAGAAGAAGAGGTGCAGCCTAGGACACGAAAGGTCTAAGGCGTTGAGAGAAGAAGTGGATAAGCTAATGGCGAACGGTTTTATCCACGATGCAACGTACCTCAAATGGGTATCCAACATAGCCTAATCAAGAAGTTCAATGGAAAATGGCGAACCTGTGTCGACTATTCGGACCTAAACAAAGCTTGTCCAAAAGATAGCTTACCTCTGCCTAGAATTGACCAACTTATGGATGAGACAGCTGGACATGAACTACTACCATTTATGGATGCTTACTTGGGTTACAATTAGATCATGATGCATGAACTTAACTAAGAAAATACCAGTTTCATTATTGATCTAGGATTATACTACTACAAAGTAATGTCATTCGACTTAAAGAATCATGGGGCAACCTACAAAACGATTAGTGAATCTCATGTTCAAACGGCAGATTGGGAAGACTATGGAAGTTTACGTAGACGATATGCTAGTTAAGTCGTGCATAGATACAAATCACTTGAACAATCTCGCCGAGATGTTTGAAATACTCCATAAATATGGAATGAAACTCAATCTACTTAAATGTCACTTCGGGGTAGCCTCTAGAAAGTTCTTAGGATTTAGTGTAAGCACCAGACGCATCGAAGGAAATTTCAAACAAATTACTACTTTACAGGAAGTCAAGGCCCCAAGGAACAAGAAGGAGTTACAAAGCTTGAATGAAAAAGTTGCAGCACTAAGCCGGTTCATCTCAAAAGCAACCAACAAATGTATACCGTTCTTTGATGCTCTTAAGAGGGGAAAGAAGAACTTCGAATGGAACCAAGCTTGTCAAATTGTGTTCGAAGAACTGCTGCGGCAAATGGAAACCTCGCCAATCCTGTCCAAACCGATAGACGGAGAAGACCAGTTTATTTATGTAGCAGTCTCGCCCTATGCATTAAATGTCGTGCTCATACGAGAAGAAGCTAAGATCCAGCAACCCATATATATATCAATAAACAGTTCACTAGAGCCGAGAAGAACAATCGAAAATTGGAAAAATTAGCATATTGCCTCCTGATCACATCCAAAATTTATGACCATACTTCTAGGCACACCTGATCAAAGTAATAACAGATCAACCTATGAAGCAAGTGTTGTTCCGCCCTGAAACCTCTGGGTGAGTTATCAAATAGAACATCGAATTAAGTCAATACGAAATTACTTACCATCCTTAAAGGGGGATCAATGGGCAAGCACGAGCACACTTCTTTGTCGAGTTTATAATACGAGGTACCGAAGAAGAAATAGATCCAGAAGTGGAAACATGTTGGAAGTTGCTCGTCGACGGTGCATCTAACAACTCCTGCTCCGTGGCAGGAGTAGTGCTCGAGATTCCCGAGGGTTCATCACTTTGCTATGCCTTATGGTTGGAATTTCCTACAACAAATAATGAAGCAGAATACGAAGCATTGATAGCCGAGATGAAAGTTGTGAAGGAACTCAGGACAAATTTCGTACATATCTATAGCGATTCTCAAGCAGTCGACTTCCAGGTGAAAGGCAAATACTAAGCTCAGGGAGGGAAACTCGCCTCGTATTTATCTAAAGTGTAGGAATTGCTAAATGACATCGAAAATTACACCATAACTCATATCCAAAGGGAACAAAACACAAAGGCAGACTATCTAACCAAATTCGCCAGTCTCGGAGAAGCTCAATCCTTGGGGCTAATCCTTGTCAAATCTATGACCACTCCAAGCATAAGCGAGATGGATATAGATTAGTTTGAGGAAACCAAAGAGTTGGAATCGTGGATGACTCCAATCAAGGACTACCTTCTCAAAGAAACACTCCATATATACAAGAATCAATGGAAAAAGCTCCTTCAAAAGGCGCCGAGGTTTGTAGCACGGGATGGGATACTCTACCAAATGGGATTTTCTACATCTTTGCTTAGGTGTGTGACTAACGATGAAGCTCAAAGAGTCCTTAAATAATTTCATAAAAGGAGATTGCAGAGATCACACTAGGGGGCAAAGCCTCGCAAAGAAAGACCTCAAATATAGGTACCTTTGGCCAATAGTAAACCGCGATGCAGCAGATTATGCCAGACGATGCGACCAATGCCAAAGATTCGGCAAGATCAAAAGAACTCCTTCAACAGAGTTGCCACAAATGGTTAGCCCGTAGACATTCACGATGTGGGGAAGTGATTTGATTGGCGTATTACCAATGGCCAAAGAAGGAGCCAAATATGTTATAGTTGTTGTTGACTATTTCTCCAAATGGGCCGAAGCGGAGCCACTAGCCACTATTACCACAATAAAAGTTATTAACTTTGTCACTAAAAACATTATTTGTAGGTTTATAGTGTCACAAAAGATCATCACGGAAAATGGGACTAAATTCGAAAGCGCTGAGTTCAAAGACTTTTGCAAACGCTTCCAAATCGATAAAAGCTTTTTCACTATTGTGCATCAGTAGGCAAATGGGCAAGTGGAAGCAATGAACAAGATCATCTAGTCCACTATCAAAAGTGGCTAAATAAAGCTAAAGTAAAACTGGTTGATGAACTTATAGTTGCATTATTGGCTTACAGGACAACGTACAAATCTGAAACAGGGCACTCCCCGTTAGCCCTAGCGTATGGTTCACAAGCAATGATACTAGTCGAGCTAGAAGTCCTCTCTTATCGAAGAAAAAACTTTAATTAAAGGCAAAACAAGCAACTCCTACTCGAGTCGGTCGATTTGATCGATGAGAAGAGGAAAGAAGCCGAGTTAAGAATTGCTGCTCACCAAAAAAGGGTCACATGATAATTTAATTCCGAAGTCCGTAACCGCACTTTCGAAGTGGGAGACCTTATCCTCAAAGGGTTATACCCTATACTAGGAGCATTTATACCAAATTAGGAAGGGCCCTATATGATCGACTAGAAGCTATGGGATGGCATGTGACTAGCATGGATGTATTGGTGTCGATTTCTGGGGATTGAAAAGGTGGGTTGTTATAGGTCATCTCAGATCAACCAAATCAGCCGCAAAAAATTGAAAACCATGGAAGAAAGGGCCAACTTTGGTTGGGTGACTTTGGTTGGGTCAGGAAGGAAGCTTACGACATGTAGTGTCGGGATCTAGTTTTGGATCGTCAAACGGTGGTCGAAGGAGGGAGCTGCACATAGTCAAAATTAAGGGTCAACGATGTTGAATGGATTCCCTTTTTCTCTATGTGCGATAGTAAGTGAAGAGGAAATCATTTTATTAAATTAATATTTTATTATGTTCCATTTTAATTATTTACAATATTGCTATTAAATCTTATAAATTGATAACTTTTGCATATGAACTTCGAGTCACGTACGTTTGTTCCTTTGGACTAGTGGAGGTATTCCGAACGATATGGCATTGGGTTTGTTGAATTTTGAGGTTGTTTGCAAAAACGCATTGGTATGCGTTACTTAAATTTATTTAATTAAATTTTAAACTATAAAGCACATATCTATCGATGAAAAGTTATATTCATTGATATATGTTGTTTCTATGGATGATTGTTTGGTTATTATAATATTTTGGATGTATTGTCCCCGGATTGGGTAGTTATTGCTAATGTGGTATTTTTGGATGTGTAATTATAATTAACTTTTAATTTGAAGTGGAAAATAATTAACTGAAATAAAATGGAAAAAATGAGGAAATCGGATAAATAAATGATAAATATGGTTGTTTAAAGATTTTAGATGACATATATGTAAATAATGATGATTTAACAAATTTTACTAAAATTAAACTATGGAATTCAATAAGTTATTATTTATGAATTACTGGAGAAATATATAAATATAACAAAGAACATATTTTAAATTGACATTTGGAAAGTTTTTATTATTTGTAAAACAAAATGGTATTTTCTAAATAATAAAAGTAGCAGTAAAGAAATGTTTTCCAAAAATATTTTTAGACAAAATAGTTAACATTTTGAGATAAACAGAAATAAAAAGGAGCTTCGATAATATGAAATAAATTATAGAATAAATGGTAATCATTTAGTTTTGGAAATTTTTAAAGATGTTTTAATATATACTCTTGTTTTAATGTAAAATAACAATAATATTGATTTAAAATCAATTTAGTGAATGTTGCTATTTTTAATTTAAAATGTGATGTTTAGAAGTATTTGGAGAAATGGAAGTACGATAAAAGATTTAAAGAGAATATTATTGTTTAAAAAGAATTCTTAATGTTTTCAGATGCCATACATAAATGGAGCTATTATAATAGAATGGGTTTATACTTAAAAGAATAATAGTCGTAAATATATTTTTCAAGTGGTTGTAGAATGTGTGATCAAGTGTTAATTATAACTATCGCATAATTTGATGTTTGATGATAATATCATATTTTGATAAGTATGCGATATCATACCATTATTGCTACTAGATGACATGCAATTAATTATAAATGGTTATTGAATGATTTATGTTGTGTTACTAATGCTGATTTAATTATTACACAATTAATTATTAATGTTGTATCACTATTGTGGGGTAATTAGTACATGTTTGGTGACTTATACTTAGACTGATGATACATTACTATGTTGATGATTAATACGCTTGTAAGTATATTCGTGTTGCTTTCTTAATTGATGGATTGAGTTGGCATTGTGTATTGTTGATGTTGGATGGTCATGCACTATTATTATTGCTGCCCTATATGATGATTAATTGTGATGGATAATTAAGAATACTATTTGTATTGGTTGATTGGCTGTAATGGTTACATGGATGCTACATCTGTTATGCACTAGCAAGTTTTTGGACGTAAGAGAAGAGCAGGAAATAAAATTACCTAGGCTTGATCCACTAAAAGGGATACGTAGACAGTTTTTTTTCTATGCAATAGCCCACGGTTCCCTTGTAGTCGGGGTGTATAGAAATCGATGCAATCATAAACATAATTGACCCTTTTCCCTTTATTTTATGTAATTTGTGTATTCGTAGGTTTGCAAGTGGAAGTAAAGAAGGGAACAAAGAATCAGGAATAGGTCATATGCACAATATGATTTGTTATATCTCTTGCGTATGAAGGTGTATTGGATCATATATTTTATGGCTAAACTCTATGTATACTATATAGACAATATCCTAAGCTAACTGCAAATAAAATAAAGTAAATAGCTAGCATGCCAGACTTTTTATACTGGTTTGGACCACCATCCTACGTCTAGTCCCGGAATCTCTTATTCTGGCTTTAATCACTAATACTCTCACCTCGCCCAGAGGAATAGACATATACACTTGCCTGAGCCACTGAACAGGTCTTTTATACTAAATTAATAAAATAAACTTGTGGCAGAAATCATGTCTTTAACGCACAAATATGCCTAATACCATATGATCTCCTATAACTCACAAGAACTGGTTTGTAGAAGAATGTGCAAGAGTATAAGTGGTTAGAAATCAAAATATTGACTATTATAAATGAATGATCACAGATTTGAGAATATGAAATAAACTCGGGTTTCAGATAGTAGATCAGAGGCTTAGAAAGCAAGTAAGGTGTTTACACTTATTGAAATCAAAGTAATTACAGATTTGAAAATGTTTGATAATAAGATATGATTATTCACCATTGGAAAAAGTCACGTTTGACAAAGAAGGAAAAATATGTTTGTATGAAAAAGGAAGAATAAATTTGTTTCAAAAATTTGAAAACTTTTTGTGCACCGGTGGGCCTGTTTTTTCAAATTTCTAAATCTCTGAAAACACACACACACACATATCTATATATAATATTCTAAAAATGTTTTTAAGGTCTTTGAAACTTTGGGAAGGTGATGTGTGGTTCTTGTGAGTTTTAGTCATATAAATCTACGATAATAATGACTCACAAATACATAATCCTTAAATGTTCTTCTAACAGACAATCTTCTAAAGCTTTAGTGCGGTTCCCTTTCTCGCTTTTGAAGTTTAGACGAAATTTCTTTGTCTAGTGTGTTTTAACTATAGTATGGAGTTGCCATCATCCATATTGGGAATTTTTATACAAATTCTGCCCTTTTTTATTTTGACAGCTCATATATGCATTCATAAAGGGATGTTTACTATGAATGTTACAAATGCAATACTCTCCCTGACTATATGCATGCAAAATAATTTTATAATCCCCCTGAATGTATGCATATGATCAGTTATTTCTCCCTCTTTATCATATCAAGAATGGAAAATAATATAATACTGTATAGTATACAGGACACAACACGAGTGAAAATTACAGAATAGAACACAAAACAACATAAATGTCTTAAATTAAAACAATTTGCAAGTCTAACAAACGTCAATGTCTCAAAGTAACCGAAACAATATGTAAGAGTAAGAGTCAAACTTACATAAACTAATGTAGAATTATAAAGATAATTAAACGAAAAGACATAAAGTTATGCCATGATAGGGGAGCTATAGATCAGGACTAGTCGTAATAACCTGGAGGAGTGCTAGTGTAACATATATATTTTATCGGGATCCGAAGGTCGGCATTCTTACGTCCTCTGTATCAAATGCCGCATAATCGAATGCCGAAAAACCGAATTGTTAAGGTTAAAAGAAGAGGTAGAAGAAAAAGATAGAAGAAGTAAGGAAACAGAACAGAAACAATATCAGAATCTCACAATCGCAGCGGAACAACATATAATAGCTAAATGAATATCTTTTTAAAAAAAAAAGGACTATCTCGGTTATTACATTTCATTACATCAGAGTATACAACAACAATATACAACTCAACAGAACAATAAACAGTTATACAAATGTGTCCTTACAAGTGAAATATACAGCAGAAAGAAAATATCATATACAAGTAATACGCCTCGCCATCCAGCTCGCCACCTGAGCTCCAACGCACTTCTGAATCCTGAATGACCTGATAACCTGACTCTAGACTGCCCGTGTGGAAAATTATAGGCACCCAGAGTTTAGGAAGATAACAATAAACTCCAGGTCAGTCATGAGACTGGTGTGAGAACTTGAAACGGTTATTTATATTTTAAAAACAAACAACGACAATAAAAGTGGAAAATATCCGCAATGCTTTTAGAAAATGAAACTACCACAAGGCCTCCTCGCACACACACAATGCAAACGCAGAATTGGAGGAGATTTCTCCTTATGATAATCAAAGATGCTTACTACGCATTAGTGCATAGTGTAGAAAAAACATTTCAAAAGTAAAGATATAAATCTTAGCCAGCATAGACATTTCGAACTATGCCTACTATAGCTACCATCCAAACAGTGGGGCGCCACCATAAGTGAATGGCAGGTTCTACAACTAAAACCGTACAAGATGCGTATTGTTTTATTTGGATTTCCAACAAATGGTCAGGCTAAGGAACTTCCTACTGTCAATGGGATCGCCTCTGGCGGGACGTCCCGAGAACTTAACCAACTCTCTGCCAACACAAGGCCGGGTTACCTCTGTAACTAGGTAACTACTACACGAATATGCCACCCCCGGTCCTTTGGGACCTTTATCCGAGGGCCCTCTATCACCAAGCAACAACCACACAGAAAAACGAGATTGGAGAAACCACATAGGTTAAGCATCAGGGCTCCATACCTGACACCACCCTTTTCCAGAAGGGAATGGCATACCCTAAAGGGAGCGACCCTCATAACCTTGCCGCATATTCCTGTTTCGACCATTTCCGGGGTGTGAGGTCTGACGAAGTCTCGTCCACAAAGCTACGCTTTTTCATAAAGCCACGCTTTGATCAACAAATGATCAATAAATAATCATCACACAGCAACACTCAACATGCCACATTACCAAATTGGGAGTATATCGCTGATAACCTTCAACTACATGACCTCTGAGCGCGTACATCTCAGAGAAGGGTGTTAAGCTAAGAGAATAAATTCTCCGCCACCAAGAGAAATGTATTTGAAAGAAATCTGCTTTATATCTCAAAATTTAATGTCAGACACGTAACCATACAAGTCTGTTCCGGGCTCGAACAGAACCGAAGGCACTTCCAAAGAAGCCCTTGCAGTCCGGGTATTCACAATCCCGGTCGAATTTCCCATCACAAAGGAAATTTCCATACCGTAGCTAACGGTGCGAAGACAATCGATAGGTCATCCTATCGTTTTCACAAATACCCGGTCTTCGGTGCTATACATTACGTCATATCACTATTCGGAATGGGTAATCCGAATAAGGAGCGCAATAATTTAAAAATAAGTGTAGCATTCAATTTCAACCAATTCACAACAAATAGCCATTTAAGGGTCAATATTGATAGTCGGTTATTTAACTATCAATCAATATTCACAACATCACCTGATTTCAAATAATTTCCCAAATTATTTATTTTCCAGAAATATCTTTACAAGATATAATTTCCACACTTCAACCGTTTGAAAACCAATTTCAAATCAATTTACACCCTTACAATTTTCATTTCGAAACGGTTCATTTTAAACCAATTCAATTAAATCCTTATCGATTTATTAAATTTACGTTCCAGATCCGTAAATTTATTTCCACACTTCAAAATAAATCAATGCTTATTTTTAAACAAATTTCCCTTTCTTTTATAAATTCCATAGTGAATTTACCTTTCCAAAATATCTATGAATATACGATTTCCATATCGATTTCTAATATTCATTTTCAATTTATCTTTAAAAGATAAAAATCTCAAAACATTCACTTCATATTGGAAAACATTTCCATACTTATTTAATAATAAGTAATTCACCAATCTATTTATTTTCAACATTTTGAAATTATTCAACATACTTAAATCACAATTTAAGTATAAATTTTATTCTTTAAGGAAAACATTCTCTTAAACACATTTATTTGGGTTAAAACAAATGTTGCGTAAAACATCGTTACGACAACCCAAAATCACTAGTATAGGGATTCAAAATTAAGATAGATATATAAATCCCAATACTATATAAAACTTTTTCTTTCGGAAATCATTTACTATAACAACAGTGTTATAGTCCACCATTTCCTTCTATTTCTCGAAAACGTCTATTTCAACAATGAATGTTGAAATCTATGATTTCGATACTTAACACATTTTTTAAAACATCTTTAAATCGTTTTAATTCTATTTAAAATATCACTTTTCCAAAATATTTCTTTAATATATTATACACCGTCCAAAACCATGAATATACTTCATCTACCAAATTCAACATTTTTACATATTTTATTTAAAGGATTATCCACTGTCCTAAAATCGTAGATATATCTCTTTTAATAAACTATAATAATTAAACTTATTAAAATAAGTCGATTTCGGATTTATAAAACAACGTTTATGAATTCCATTTATATTTTATAACAACTTCAACTTATAAAATCACTTTATTAACAAATTCTATCCATATTCCTTTTACACGCCAAAATCCAATTTATAAGTTAATTACTTATAAATCTTTTATTTTACGAAATCTATTCATTTTATAAATTCATAATTTATAAATCGATAGATTTCATTCACTTATGAAATCCATTTATACTTCATTTTAACACTTATAAAAACTCGTTTTATAATTCCAATATTTTAGTTTATAAATATCAATTTCATAAATCTTTTATATAAATCATTTATAATAATTCAAAAATCCCAATTTAAAACATTTTATAAATTAATCAACTACTTATTTCGAAAATCACATTTCGGTTATATTTCACAAAAATCATAATTTTTATAACATTAAAATTACAACTTTTATTCATTTAAAATGAATCAATTTCAAAATTAAATTTTATTATGAATTCTCAACTTAAATTTTAAAAAATCAAATTTTATTTATTTTCAGCATCTAACGATACCAAAATATATTCGGCTAACATTTAGCCTTTAACGATTCAATCACAAAGATAATCACGCAGATTATAAATAGATCAATAAATAGATCAACACACAATATTGAAACCAATTCAATTATTTGAGGAATCCAGTTGAATCCCTCTAACCTGTTTCCCTGCATCCAAAGATGTTAGCACAATACCAATTCCGCTTCAAGACAGAATATCGCGGTATATGCGATTTATAAAATACTATCCGCTATTATGCGGCGCAATAGGGTCTCATCCGCTATATAATGCGGGAAAATCAACTCCAAGTACATATATAATAACAATTCCATACAAGTTGGAATTATCGCGGTATATGTTTTTAATAAATAACATTCGCTTAATATACGGCTTATAATGTCTATTTAACACAGTAGATAACAATTTATCATCCAATCACACAATCAAGCAATTTTAAATTCAACTATTTAAAATTTAAATCGAAATAATTCGATTGAGTGAGAAGTTCTCACCTTGAGTTTCCGATAATAGTTGTAGCATTTTATTTCAAAATTTTACCCAAAATTTTCACTAGCTCCAAACGACTTCAAACCAGTTCTATTGCATAATGTTCGACAAAATGAACTCGACGCAAGTCGTTTCGTCAAAATCCGACCTCGTATGAATAAGATACAACAATTTAAAGTTTGAGCGAATTATAATATAATAATTTACAATTTCTATTTCAATTTTTTAACCTAATTTAAATCTCGGCCATCCAAAATCTCTTCAGGAAATCAAGGCCGTTCGCCCCCCCCCCCCCCCTTTCTCTTCTTCCCTTCCAGTGAAAAACACGGCCAGTTAAACCCATAGCCGCCTATTATTCTCGAATTTTTGCGACCAAACGACTCGATTTCACGATGATCAGGTTACACCACCTCGATGAGCAATGTCGACTCCATGTTCGGCCAAGAGCATAGCAAGCTCGGCCCAACGACGACCTCGAAAAACGTGTCGAACCCAATGACAAACGCGGCCAAAATTTGCATCCAAACGACGATGTTAACGAAAACCGTCCGTTGGATGTAAAGATCACACTATGCTCCTCAATTTGTTAGTTGGAAGTTCTTGATGATAGTGAGTAGATTAGAAGAAAAAGGAGGAAGAAGAATGGAGCTTTTTCGGCCATTGAATAGGTTAATGGCGGCTGAAGGTCTAGGGTTAGGGTTTTGAGCTAATGAAAGGTTAAGGGTCTTTTATAGAAAATTTACCAAAAATCACTATTCACTCGATTTTCCGAACTCCAAATCTCACACGGTGACTGGCGTTTCTAGGGTTTACCCCGCGTTCCGGACACAATGGAATAGGTTTCGGAAGCTAATTCGATCATATGTGCGAGTTACGGTAATAATCGATCAAATTTAAATTAAATCGATTTAAACTAATTTCTATGCGTTTTGGCTTGCCCCGGACAAACGGTAAATCCGATTGACACGAAATTTGAAACCATACAATAATATGACATTACGGATCCGATGAAACTAGTTTCGTTGAAATCCAAGACTGTTTGAAAAATGGCTATTTTAACTTGTCAATTAAATATTAAAATATTCAATTTTCACAATTTAACTTTTAATTCAATTTTAAAAGTTCACAAACATCGTTCTAACTCCAATATGATTTAATATAACTTTATAAATCATTTTTAATCACATTAAACCCAATTTTCAATTATTTATGTAATTTCAAATATTAAATTGCCGATTTAATTATCTAATTAAATCTAAATATTCGAAAAAAATAAATTATTTGACTTACAAATTTGACTTATTAATATTTAAAATTAATTAAATATCTAAATTTCAAATGACAGAAATTCTGGGTCGTTACAAACTTCCCCCCTTAAAAGAATTTCGTCCTCGAAATTGCTAAGTAAGAAAAAGTTACAGAATCCATTAACTTTCCAAAACAATCCATTCAAATTTGATTTACAAATCTCTTAAGTGTTTAACTTTTCCAAATCCATAGTTAAACCACTTACAAAATATTTACTAAGCTTTCAAATCCATACATAGTTATCTTTTCAAAACCAACTATATCGTTTAATCTTTTGTTTCCAATCAAAACTTAGTTTTCACAAAAAATAAAAAAATTTAAATTTCTCGAAAATTTTCTAACGCCTTAAATTTTCAAAAAAATTCGCCATAACCTCATTTGTACGGAGGAGCTTTTACAATATCACAATAGAGATAAATATATATACATCGACCCACCCGGTCGGAAAAATAGAAAAACATTTCATATTTCCTATTTTTATTGCATAGGCGTACCTTTTTAGCATTTTTAAGCAAAGCAGTTATTAATTTAGCATTTTGCGCAACCCAAATCCCGCTAACGGTAGCCCCCGTACCTGTACTTACTCAATATAAATATGTAAGTAACATATATAAGAAATTATTAGCATTTTACTCTTTTAAGTAACTACAACACATGCATATTAAAAGAAACGCATACCCAACAAGGTTTATAAGCAACTCATATGATTTCAACATTACTTGTAATTGTTTACAACCAGTTCATATACAACAACATTCAATTATTCCTTTTCAATTAGTTTACATTCACTAATTTACATTCACATTGGTTCACTTTCAATCCAAATCAAATTCAATTCTGTTCAAATTTATTGACTTCCAATTTGGATTCAATTACATAGCTTTCAATTTCTATCCATCCAATTGCATGTGAACTTCTATTCAACCAATTAACAATAATCTAACAACCAATGTATATTCAACATAACCAAATTTATTCACTTTACATTCAACATTCATATTCACTTTGTTTACCTTCAATTTGGTTTAACACTTTTTAACTCCAATTGGTTGATATTAAATTGACTTCCATTTAATTATTCAATTTCTCAACTTCATTAGCTTTAATGAATTACCACTTACATCCATTTTTCATATCAATTTATTTACATTCAATTGATTTACCTTCAATTCATTCATTAATTCAATTGCTAATTCATTTAACAAATAAGGTTGGATTTCATTTATATAATTCAAGTTCATATTCATTCAATTCACTTTATTATTTTACTTTGATACCAAAATCGACTTTATTCAATATTACTTAAGCTATATTCCATTTCTATTCATCATTTGTTTAACTTAACTTAAATTTCCACTTACAAATCCAATTCAGATTCCAATTCTAAAGTAAATTCTTTTTAACTTTTTCTTAAGTCAAATTCATCACTTATTCAAATTCATATATCGTTTTGCTTATCAAAATTATTTAACCATTTATCATTTGGTTTCACTTACATCTTCTCACTTTATAAGTTATACAACTTACTGATTTAAACTTCCAAATCTGATTTAATTTATTCAACTCCCTTTAGTTAAATTCCAAATCATATGTTTTGTTATGCCAACTCAAATTCTTTAACTTTACCAAAGCTAAAAAAATTATCTCATAATATAAGTTCAAAACTTGATAACTTATATTCATCAATTTCAACTTGGATTTTAAATTCAAATTTGTTTATTACCACAAAATTCAATTTCAATTTACTAGGGTAGCAAATCCGTCATGCAGAAACTCGAAAATGATACTGATGATGCTGCAGTCATCACCCTTATTATTTCCCAGCAACAGTAGTGAATCCAATGCTCTAAATTCTTTCAAAATTTCTTTTATTTATAAATCTCATTTATAAATCTTACTTATATAATTTCACTATTTAACTTTACTTATACAAGATTATTCCACAATTGTAAATTATTTCAATTGAAATTTTATAATTATACAATTGTTGCTTCTATATAATTTATTCTTTCACAATTGTTATTTTTATTCAAATTATTCAAACGACTTTGATTTACTTATATATTTTCTTACATTTTCAAGAATCAAACAATTCAATCTTATATACACTTCAATAATTCTTGAAAAATTATTCCTTTATATATATAAAATATAATTGAGGTAAAATTATTTCATTTACCTAATTTAAAACATACTATGTCGGTTTATCTCGTTTAAGAGTTTAGAAACCCCTATCGATATAGTTAGCTAGACTGCGCCGACCAGAATCTATAAATAATTAACTGATAAATCAACACAATACAAAACAATTTCATGTTCACTAACAAATACGTGCTCATATCTATTATTACATTCAATTCATTCTAGAGTACTGCTGACTCTATCTCTAATGAGTAATCCCCAACAGAGCCAAGGTTGTTACTTAACCAAATGCTCTGATACCACGTTGTAACATATCGATTTTATCGGGATCCGAAGGTCGGCATTCTTACGTCCTCTGTATCAAATGCCGCATAATCGAATGCCGGAAAACCGAATTGTTAAGGTTAAAAGAAGAGGTAGAAGAAAAAGATAGAAGAAGTAAGGGAACAGAACAGAAACAATATCAAAATCTCACAATCGTAGCGGAACAACATATAATAGATAAATGAATATCTTTTAAAAAAACAAAGGACTATCTCGGTTATTACATTTCATTACATCAGAGTATACAACAACAATATACAACTCAACAGAACAATAAACAGTTATACAAATGTGTCCTTACAAGTGAATTATACAGCGGAAAGATAATATCATATACAAGTAATACGCCTCGCCATCCAGCTCGCCACCTGAGCTCCAAAGCACTTCTGAATCCTGAATGACCTGATAACCTAACTCTAGACTGCCCATGTGGAAAATTATGGGCATCCAGAGTTTAAGAAGAGAACAATAAACTCCAGGTCAGTCATGGGACTGGTGTGAGAACTTGAAACAGTTATTTATCTTTTAAAAACAAACAACGACAATAGAAGTCGAAAATATCCGCAATGCTTTTGGAAAATGAAACTACCATAAGGCCTCCCCGCACACACACGATGCAAACGCAGAATTGGAGGAGATTTCTCCTTGTGATAATCAAAGATGCTTACTACGCAAAACAAATCATTTTTGATATTATTATTAGTGCATAGTGTAGAAAAAACATTTCGAAAGTAAAGATATAAATCTTAGCCAGCATAGACATTTCGAACTATGCGTACTATAGCTACCATCCAAACAGTGGGGCGCCACCATAAGTGAATGGCAGGTTCTACAACTAAAACCGTACAAGATGCGTATTGTTTTATTTGGATTTCCAACAAATGGTCAGGCTAAGGAACTTCCTACTGTCAATGGGATCGCCTCTGGCGGAACGTCCCGAGAACTTAACCCGGTCTCTGCCAACACAAGACCGGGTTACCTCTGTAACTAGGTAACTACTACACGAATAAGCCACCCCCCCCCCCCGTCCTTTGGGACCTTTATCCGAGGGACCTCTATCACCAAGCAACAACCACACAGAAAAACGAGATTGGAGCAACCACATAGGTTAAGCATCAGGGCTCCATACCTGACACCACCCTTTTCCAGAAGGGAATGACATACCCTAAAGGGCGCGACCCTCATAACCTAGCCGCATATTCCTGTTTCGACCATTTTCGGGGTGTGAGGTCTGGCAAAGTCTCGTCCACAAAGCTACGCTTTTTCACAAAGCCACGCTTTGATCAACAAATGATCAATAAATAATCATCACGCAGCAACACTCAGCATGCCACATTGCCAAATTGGGAGTATATCGCTGATAACCTTCAACTACATGACCTCTGAGCGCGTACGTCTCAGAGAAGGGTGTTAAGCTAAGAGAATAAATTCTCCGCCACCAACAGAAATGTATTTGAAAGAAATCTGCTTTATATCTCAAAATTTAATGTCAGACACGTAACCATACAAGTCTGTTCCGGGCTCGAATAGAACCGAAGGCACTTCCAAAGAAGCCCTTGCAATCCGGGTATTTACAATCCCGATCGAATTTTCCATCACAAAGGTAATCTCCATACCGTAGCTAACGGTGCAGAGACAATCGATAGGTCATCCTATCGTTTTCACAAATACCCGGTCTTCACCACCGGTCTTCAATGCTATCCATTACGTCGTATCACTATTCGGAATGGGTAATCCGAATAACAAGCATAATAATTTAAAAATAAGTATAGCATTCAATTTCAACCAATTCACAACAAATAGTCATTTAATGGTCAATATTGATAGTCGGTTATTTAACTATCAATCAATATTCACAACATCACCCGATTTCAAATAATTTCCCAAATTATTTATTTTCCAAAAATATCTTTACAAGATATAATTTCCACACTTCAACCGTTTGAAAACCAATTTCAAATCAATTTACACCCTTACAACTTTCATTTCAAAATGGTTCATTTTAAACCAATTCAATTAAATCCTTACCGATTTATTAAATTTACGTTCCACGTCCATAAATTTATTTCCACACTTCAAAATAAATCAATGTTTATTTTTAAACAAATTTTCCTTTCTTTTACAAATTCCATAGTGAATTTACCTTTCCAAAAATATCTATGAATATATAATTTCCATATCGATTTCTAATATTCATTTTCAGTTTATCTTTAAAAGATAAAAATCTCAAAACATTCACTTCATATTGGAAAACATTTCCATACTTATTTAATAACAAGTAATTCACCAATCTATTTATTTTTCAACATTTTGAAAATATTCAACATACTTAAATCACAATTTAAGTATAAATTTTATTCTTTAAGGAAAACATTCTCTTAAACACATTTATTTGGGTTAAAACGAATGTTGCGTAAAACATCGTTACGACAACCCAAAATCACTAGTATAGGGATTCAAAATTAAGATAGATATATAAATCCCAATACTATATAAAACTTTTCCTTTCGGAAATCATTTACTATAACAACAGTGTTATAGTCCACCATTTCCTTCTATTTCTCGAAAACGTCTATTTCAACAATGAATGTTGAAATCTATGATTTCTATACTTAACACATTTTAAAACATCTTTAAATCGTTTTAATTCTATTTAAAATATCACTTTCCCAAAATATTTCTTTAATATATTATTCACCGTCCAAAATCGTGAATATACTTCATCTACCAAATTCAACATTTCTGCATATTTTATTTAAAGGATTATCCACTGTCCCAAAATCGTAGATATGTCTCCTTTAATAAACTATAATAATTAACTTATTAAAATAAGTCGATTTCAGATTTATAAAACAACGTTTATAAATTCCATTTATATTTTATAACAACTTCAACTTATAAAATCACTTTATTAACAAATTCTATCCATATTCCTTTTACATGCCAAAATCCAATTTATAAGTTAATTACTTATAAATCTTTTATTTTACGAAATCTATTCATTTTATAACTTCACAATTTATAAATCTATAGATTTCATTCACTTACGAAATCCATTTATACTTCATTTTAACACTTATAAAAACTCGTTTTATAATTCTAATATTTTTGTTTATAATATCAATTTCATAAATCTTTTATATAAATCATTTATAATAATTCAAAAATCCCAATTTAAAACATTTTATAAATTAATCAACTACTTATTTCGAAAGTCACATTTCGGTTATATTTCACAAAAATCATAATTTTCATGGCATTAAAATTACAACGTTTATTCATTTAAAATGAATAAATTTCAAAATTAAATTTTATTATGAATTCTCAACTTAAATTTTCAAAAATAAAATTTTATTTATTTTGGCATCTGACGATACCAAAATATATTCGGCTAACATTTAGCCTTTAACGATTTCAATCACAAAGATAATCACGCAGATTATAATTAGATCAATAAATAGATCAACACACAATATTAAAACCAATTCAATTATTTGAGGAATCCAGTTGGATCCCTCCAACCTGTTTCCCTGCATCCAAAGATGTTAGCACAATACCAATTCCGCTTCAAGACGGAATATCGCGGTATATGGGATTTATAAAATACTATCCGCTATTATGCGGTGCAATAGGGTCTCATCCGCTATATAATGCGGGAAAATCAGCTCTAAGTACATATATAATACCAATTCCGTACAAGTTAGAATTATCGCGGTATATGTTTTTAATAAATAACATCCGCTTAATATACGGCGTATAATGTCTATTTAACACAATAGATAACAATTTATCATCCAATCACACAATCAAGCAATTTTAAATTCAACTACTTAAAATTTAAATCGAAACAATTCGATTGAGTGAGAAGTTCTCACCTTGAGTTTCCGATAATAGTTGTAGCGTTTTATTTTGAATAAAATTAAACGTACGTTTAATTTTACTCGAAATTTTCACTAGCTCCAAATGACTCCAAACTAGCTCCATTGCGTAGTGTTCGACAAAACAAACCCGACGCAAGTCGTTTCGTCAAAATCCGACCTCGTATGAGCAAGATACAACAATTTAAAGTTTGAACGAATTATAATATAATAATTTACAATTTCTATTTCAATTTTTTAACCTAATTTAAATCTCGGCCATCCAAAATCTCTTCAGCAAATCAAGGCCATTCAGCCCCCCTTCTCTTCTTCCCTTCCAGTGAAAAACACGGCCAGTTAAACCCATAGCCGCCTATTATTCTCGAATTTTTGCGACCAAACGACTCGATTTCACGATGATCAGGTTACACCACCTCGACGAGCAATGTCGAATCCATCTTCGGCCAAGAGCATAGCAAGCTCGGCCTGCAACGGCCTCGAAAAACGTGTCGAACCCAATGACAAACGCGGCCAAAATTTGCATCCAAATGACGATGTTAACGAAAACCGTCCGTTGGATGTAAAGATCACACTATGCTCCTCAATTTGTTAGTTGGAAGTTCTTGATGATAGTGAGTAGATTAGAAGAAAAAGGAGGAAGAAGAATGGAGCTTTTTCGGCCATTGAATAGGTTAATGGCGGCTGAAGGTCTAGGGCTAGGGTTTTGAGCTAATGAAAGGTTAAGGGTCTTTTATAGAAATTTACCGAAAATCACTATTCACTCGATTTTCCGAACTCCAAATCTCGCGCGGTTACTGGCGTTTTAGGATTTACCCCGCGTTCCGGACACAATGGAATAGGCTTCGGAAGCTAATTCGATCATATGTGCGAGTTACAGCAATAATCAATCAAATTTAAATTAAATCGATTTAAACTAATTTCTATGCGTTTTGGTTTGCCCCGGACAAACGGTAAATCCGATTGACATGAAATTTGAAACCATACAATAATATGACATTACGGATCCGATGAAACTGGTTCCCTTGAAATCCGATACTGTTTGAAAAATGGCTATTTTAACTCATCAATTAAATATTAAAATATTCAATTTTCACAATTTAACTTTTAGTTTTAAAAGTTCACAAACATCGTTCTAACTCCAATATGATTTAATATAACTTTATAAATCATTTTTAATCACATTAAACCCAATTTTCAATTATTTACGTAATTTCTAATATTAAATTACCGATTTAATTATCCAATTAAATCTAAATATTCGAAAAAATAAATTATTTGACTTACAAATTTTACTTATTAATATTTAAAATTAATTAAATATCTGAATTTCAAATGACAGAAATTCTGGGTCGTTACAGCTAGGATCTGATATTGTAAATCTCATGTGTTCTCTAGCCGATGCTGGAGGGCATAATGAAGAACCAAAAGCTATGATAGTAGCATGTGGTCCAGGTCCTAATTAATAAATAATAAATTGCAATTCTGGGTCGTTACAATTAATTCAATTGCTAATGAAAACAAATTGCATCGACGGTGGACTGGTGCCTTTTGATCGATGCATCGGTGGCCTAATTATTTTCCGATTTCTAGGTTATTTTAAAAAAAAAATTATATATATATATATATATATATATATATATATTTATGTATATAAGTATATTGATAGTTTCTAAAAACCTTTTAAAAGTATTTCATAACTAATTATATAGTTTACTGTTTTATTAGATAATTTTTAGTGATAAACTTTTATGTTTTAACGTTTTTTAATTTAGCTTAGCCAACGAAATTTAATTTCGATATAACTTTGATAAAGATTTTTTAAAACTAAATTTATTAGCAAAACTAATTTTATCTTAAAATTTAACCATTAATTTGTAAATATTTAAATGTAAGATTTGTTTTTATTAATTCGAAACATTTTTAAGTAAGCATGTTTAGTTCTAGAGTGATTTACATGATTTTTTGTCAAATTAATTGCACTTGTGTCGCCACAGTAAATAGGTGATTTAGTTAAATTTACACCAAATTCCTTTATAGTTTGTTACATATAAATTATCCAAGCATAAGCTAAAGCAACTGATATATATTCTACTTCACATGTAGACAATGATACACAATTTTGTTTTTTTTTACTAAACTATGAAACTAAAGACTGACCTACGAAGTGGCATATACCACTATTGCTTTTTCTATATGTACATCATCCACCAAAATCAGTATTGTTTTATGATACTAACATGAATGGATATCATTATAGATAGAATAGACTGTAACTCTGGTCCTAATTTGTGACGTTTCGGATTTTGCCCGCTCGAAAATCGACATCCATACTTCATATCGTATTCGAATGTCATAGATTCGACCGTTCAAATCCGATTCGCCGAAGCTTATAACAACATTAAGTAAACAACACAGCGGAATAAAAAGAATAATACATTGATATACAGCACAGATACAATATCTGATACAACATAGTGATACAATAGATATCAATATACATCAGAGATATGATACAATAAAATAGCAGCGGAAAAGAAAAACAGATAACAACATCTAGCAGCGGAACAATATAACTCTAAGATAGTCTTCAAAAGAGAACTCCGAGAATTGCAACTCCATTTCCAAGAATCAATCCAGCAATAGCTCGAACTCCCAATAACGATGCACCAAGCTAAGCAAGAATGGTGTGATCCAAAGACTGAACTAACTCCAGATAATCCACTATATCTAACTATCTGAAAAACCCAACTCTAGACTGCTCGTGTAGAAATAAAATGAGCACCCACAGTTTAGGAAAGAAACAATAAACTCCGGATCAGTCGTGGGACTGGTGTGAGCAACAAAAACATTATCCTTTAAAACATTCAACAAAAGATTTTCAAAGTCAATTCGCAATGCTTTTTAAAAATGAGACTACCATAAGGCCTCCCGCACACACACACAATGCAAACGCAGAATCGGAGGAGCTTTCTCCTTATGATAGTCAAAGATGCTTGATACGCATTAAAAAGAAACATTTGATATTATTATTAGTGCATAGTGTAGAAAAAATTCATTTCGAAAGTAGAATATAAATCTTAGCCAACATACGACCATTATCGTATGCCTACTATAGCTACCATCTAAACAGTGGTGACCACCATAAGTAAATGGCAGGTTCTACAACTAATACCGTACAGGGTTTCGTATTGGGAATTGGATTTCCAACGAATGATCAGGTCAAGGAACTTCCCATTGCCACATGAGAATGCCTCTGGATGGACATCCCCGAGAACCAAACCGGATCTCTACCAACACAAGGCCGGGTTACCCCTAACTGAGTAACAACTGACCGAATATGCCATCCCCCAGTCCTTTGGGACCTTTTGCCGAGCGCTCGCAATCAATTCACACAATCATAAAGTGTTTTCAACATGAGTAAGTATCTGGGCTCCATACCATGATACCACCATTTTCCAGAAGGAAATGCACATATCCTAAAGGGCGCTACCCCTCATAACCTTGCTGCATCTTTTCTGTTTTGACCATTCCCGAGGTGTGAGGCTCGACGAAGTCACGTCCACAAAAATATACTTTATACAAAAGCCATGCTTTGGGTCAACAAATGATCATAGAAATGATCACCAGGATAGACGATCAAATAAATGATCCTATCACAAATAATCAACACAATGATCATTTCACAGCAACACTCAGCATGTCACATTACCAAATTGGGAATATATCGCTGATAACATTCAACTACATAACCTCTGAGCTCGTACGTCTCAGAGAAGGGTGTTAAGCTAAAAGAATAAATTCTCCGCCACCAACAGAAATATATTTGAAAGAAATCTGCTTTATATCTCAATTTGTAACGTCAGACATAATCCATACAAGTCTGTTTCGGGATCGAACAGAACCGAAGGCACTTACAAAGAAGTCCTTGCAATCCGGATATCCACAATCCTGATCGGATTTCCCATCACATATGGAGAACTCAATACCGTAGCTACTCGGTGCAGAGTCAATCGACAGGTCATCCTATCGCTCTCGCAAATACCGGGCCTTCAACACCGATCTTCAATGCTATCCATTACGTCGTATCACTATTCGGAATGGGTAATCCGAATAACGAGCGCGATAATTTAAAAACAAGTGTAGCATTCAAATTCAACAAATCCCAACAAATACCTTTCAAAGGTAAATATTGATAGTCGGTTATTGAACTATCAATGGATATGCACACATCACCAGATTCCAAATAATTTTCCAAATTATTTATTTTCCAAAATATCTTTACTAGATATATAATTTTCACACTTCAAAAATAAATCAATATTTATTTTTAAACAACTTCCCTTTCTATTCATAAATTCCATAATGAATTTATATTTCACAATATCTATGAATATACGATTTTAATTATTCATTTTCAATTTATCTTCAAAAGGATAAATTCTCAACTTATTCACTTTATATTGGAAAACATTTCCATACTTATTTAATAAGTAATTCTCAAATCCGTTTATTTTCAACACTTGAAAAATATTCAATATACTTAAATCGAGATTAAGTATATATTTCATTCTTTAAGGAAATCATTCTCTTAACCATATTTATTTGGGCCAAAACGAATGTTGCGTAAAACATCGTTACGACAACCCAAAATCACTAGTATAGGGATTCGAAATTAAAATAGATATATAAATCCCAATACTATACAAAACATTTCCTTTTGGAAATCATTTACTATAACAACAGTGTTATAGTCCACCATTTCCTTCTATTTCTCGAAAACGTCTATTTCAACAATGAACGTTGAAATCTATGGTTTCGAATCTTAACACATTTTAAAACATCGTTAGATTGTTTTAATTCTATTTAAAACATCAAATCTAAACATTTTCTTTAACATATTATTCACTATTCAAAAACGTGAATGTACTTTGTTAACAAACTTCATCCTTTTATTCATTTTACTTTAAAGGATTATTCACCGTATAAAACGTGAATATAACTCCATAAATAAATTACGACAATTTACTTATCAAAATAAGTCGTTGCGAATTTATAAAACAATGTTTATAAATTCCATTTCTATTTATTTTATAACTACTTCCTTTTATAAACCTCCTTTATTAACCTATTCACTTTATAACTCAATTATAAACTAAAGGTTCATATTATAAGTCAAATACTTATAAAACGATTATTTTACAAAATCGTTCTTTTAAACTTCATAATTATAAATCTTATAACTTATAAGATTCAATTATTTATCCAAATATGTTCTTTAATAACTTCACAAAATTTATAAATCTTGCTATTTATAAATTTTATTTATAACTTCACCATTTATAATTTTATAAATTCCATTCACTTATGCAATCCATTTTCACTTCATTCAAACACTTATAAAAACTCGTTTTATAATTCAAATGTTTTAATTTATAAATATCAATTTATAAATCCTTTATAAAATCAATTTATATTATTATTTTAAAACATCTTTAATCTCCTTTATAATTTCACCATTCTCTTGATTTATAAAATAATCAAATTTTATAAATCCTATATTTAAACTTTTTACAATAAATCCAAAAATCCCAATTTAAACTCTTTTATAAAATCATTAGCTTCCTATTTTCAAAAATCAACCTTTAACTATATTTCTCAAAAATCATTATTTTTATAACATTAAAATTATACGTTTATTTATTTAAAATGGATCAATTCCAAACATATAGTATATTTTCAAAAATCACTTTAAAAATCATTTTAAAATTCCAAAACTTGGTCCAATGATGCTACATACCAAATAGTCAATCACGACAACAACGACACCATATATCGATATGATAATCCATCAAATATCAAAATATCTGAATTCAAATAAATACTATTGAGGAATCCAGTTGGATCCCTCCAACCTGTTTTCCTGCATCCACAAACATTAGCACAATACCAATTCCGCTCCAGTACGGAATTATCGCGGTATATGGGATTTAAAATATTATCCGCTTAATAGACGGCGCAATAGGGTCTCATCCGCTAAAAAAAATGCGGGAAATCACAACTCCAATATATACATATGCCAATATATATATATTGCTATTATATATAATACCAATTTCACTGTTTATGAAATATTCGCGGTATATGTTTTTAATAAATAACATCCGCTTACTAACGGCGCATAATGTCTACTTTAACAATCAATAGATAACAATCATCATTCAAACATGCATTCAAATATTTTAAATCTAACTATTTAAAATAAAATCGAAACTGATTCGATTGATTGAGAAGTTCTCACCTTGATTTCAATTTCGTTTTAGCGATTTATTTCGAATAAAATTAAACGGACGTTTAATTTTACCCAAAATTCTCACTAACTCCAAATGACTCCAATCCAATTTCATCGCGTAGTGCTCGTCCATACGATTCCAAAGCAACTGGTTTCGCGCATTTTCGACCTCGTATGAAAAAGTTATGATTTTTAGAAGGTTTTACACGAATTTTATATAACTAATTACAACAATACTTTCTATTTATAACCTTCATCAAATCTGGGCCTTTGGATCTCACCCAACAACATCACTGCCGTGCGTATGCTTCTCCCTCTCAAACTCACGCACGCTCCAGTAACAAGAAGCAAACTCAAACCCATTTCATAGAACTAGGGTTTAGAAATTCGACCTCCACGCTCAACGAAAGTTAATCAAACCACCTCCATATTGAAGCCCATTGCAAGAGCTACCTTCACCATGTACAACTTGAAGTTCGGCCCCCCCTACCTCCTCGAGTTGCGTGCGCAACTTGCGACTGTCCGCCCTCCTTTGCTCCCTCTACGCGACACTAAACCCCATCATATCCGTATGGATCTAAAGTACTCAAGACGCTTGACAACTTTCATGTTAAACACTTCTTCTAATTATCTACAGATTTAGAGAAATTGAGGGGAGAAAATCAAAAAATTCTGGGCTTTGATAAAGGAAGTGGCGGCTAGGGTTAGGTTTAGTTTATTTTTTCTTTTTTTTAGTTTATGAAGGGGTAAGGGTCTATTTATAGGAAAACGAACGACACTATTCATCCCGGATTTCCGAACTCCGATTTACGCGCAGTGACCAGCGTTTCTAGAGTTTATCCCGCGTTCCGGACACAATAGAACAGGTTTCGAAAGCT
Source organism: Allium cepa (assembly GCA_030765085.1). Taxonomy (NCBI): domain Eukaryota; kingdom Viridiplantae; phylum Streptophyta; class Magnoliopsida; order Asparagales; family Amaryllidaceae; genus Allium; species Allium cepa. The sequence continues at coordinate 280,373,767 of CM060937.1, read as the reverse complement.
AATTCGGACATCTGTGCGAGTTATGGCAATAAACGTTCAATTTGAATTAAACCGATTTAAACGATTTTCTAGGCGTTTTAATTTGTACCGGACAAACGGTAAATCCAATTGACACGAAATTTGAAACATTACAATAATATCACATTACAGATCCGATGAAACTGGTTTCGTCGAAATCCGAGACTGTTTGAAAAATGGCTGTTTTAACTCGCCAAATTAAAATTAAAAATAATTCGATGCGTTTCGAGCTGCCACGATCAAACAATAGCTCCGATTGACACGAAAATTGAAATCCGGTAATAACTAACTATTATAGATCCAATGGAACTAGTTTCGTCCAATTCTGAGACTGTTCAAAAATTGACTATTTTCACTAGTCGATTTTAATTTTAAAATATTCAATTTTCACAAATTAACTTTAAATTCAATTTTAAAAGTTCTAAAATATCATTCTAACTTCAATATGATAAAATAAAATTTTACAAATCATTTTCAATCATATTTAACTCAATTTTCAATTATTTCCATAATTTAACGTATTAAATTATTGATTTAATTATTCAATTAAATCCAATTATTCGAAATAAAATTTATTCGACTTATAAATCCACTTATTAATATTTAAAATAAATTAAATATTCAAATTTTAATTACTTAAAATCCTGGGTCGTTACAATCTTCCCCCCTTAAAAGAATTTCGTCATCGAAATTATTAAGTAAGAAAAGTTACAGAATTTATTAACTTTCCCAAAATCCATAATTAAATTTCTTACAATAACTTTACTAAGTTTTCAAATCATACTTAGTTATCTTTTCAAAACAACTACTATTGTTTAACTTTCAACTCCAAATAAAAGTCTAAGTTTTCAAAAAAATCCAATTTTCTCAAATTTTTTCTAACGCCTTGAATTTCCGAAAAAATTCACCATAGTCTCCTTTGCGCGGCTCGATCCGAAAAAAAATGACAGTATATATATCACAAATATACATCTTATCAAGTAATGAGGCATCCCGAAGGGAAAAAGTATAAAAGTACGATATTTAATCCGAGATATGTACCTTATATTTTATTAGCGAGCATATACGGCTAATATAGCGCGAAAGCGAGCTCCAAATGCGAAGCAAACGCGATCCGCACCTACTAAACACTCAACAAACAACATGAGAATCATGCATATATGACAATAGTATCGATATACAACATATAGCAACATAATAACTATATATGTCAATATAGCAAATGAAACAAAAGCAATATACTCAACTATCAACCAACTAACATCCATAACCAATTAATATTCATTCATATTCTCATTAATATTCAATGAATTGGGTTTTCAATTTAAATCACATTTGATTCATTAACAGTGGATGTTTTTACTAACATTCATTCTCAATTAGTTTATATTCACTAATTCATATTCAATTACTAAAGTTGAATTTCATTTCATAACTCAAGTTCACATTTATCACTTCACTTTATTATTTTACTTTGATACTAATATCAACTTCATTCAACATTTCTTAAGTTATACTTCCATTTTACAAACATCACTTTGTTTTTACTTAACTTAAATTCCAACTTATAAATCAATTCAGATTTCAATTCTAAAGTAAATTTCCATTTAACTTTAAATTCATTTTTTTATTTCAACTCATATTTATAAATATATTCATAAAATTTCACTTCTTATATATATATAAGTTTATTTCACAATTGTAAATCACATTAATTATAATTCAATTCTTATAATTCTTTTTACTCATACAATTATCCTTTTATTTAGATTATTCAAACAACTAAACAATCAACTTATATACACTTTTATAATTCTGAAAAATTATTCCTTTATATATAAAAATATAATCAAGGCAAAATTATTTCATTTACCCAATTTTAAAACAATATTATGTCGAATTGTTCTATTCAAGTGTTTAGAAACCCCTTCGGCATAGTTTTGCGGACCACGCTGACGAAAGTTCATATGCCACTCAATAAACCAACCATCACAATATAAAACAATTTTATATATTCACTAACAAATACGCTCTCATAGCTATTGTTACACTCAAACTCATTCTAGAGTACTACTGACTCTATCTCTAATGAGTAATACCCAACAGAACCATGGTTGTCGCTTAACCATATGCTCCGATACCAGATGTGAGTTTCGGATTTTGCCCGCTCGAAAATCGACATCCATACTTCATATCGTATTCGAATGCCATAGATTCGACCGGTCAAATCCGATTCGCCGGAGCTTATAACAACATTAAGTAAACAACACAGCGGAATAAAAAGAATAATACATTGATATACAGCACAGATACACTATTTGATACAACATAGTGATACAATAGATATCAATATACATCAGAGATATGATACAATAAAATAGCAGCGGAAAAGAAAAAATAGATAACAACATCTAGCAGCGGAACAATATAACTCTAAGATAGTCTTCAAAAGAGAACTCCGAGAATTGCAACTCCATTTCCAAGAATCAATCCAGCAATAGCTCGAACTCCCAATAACGATGCACCAAGCTAAGCAAGAATGGTGTGATCCAAAGACTGAACTAACTCCAGATAATCCACTATATCTAACTATCTGAAAAACCCAACTCTAGGCTGCTCGTGTAGAAATATAATGACCACCCAGAGTTTAGGAAAGAAACAATAAACTCCGGATCAGTCGTGGGACTGGTGTGAGCAACAAAAACAGTTTATCCTTTAAAACATTCAACAAAAGATTTTCAAAGTCAATTCGCAATGCTTTTTAAAAATGAGACTACCATAAGGCCTCCCGCACACACACACAATGCAAACGCAGAATCGGAGGAGATTTCTCCTTATGATAGTCAAAGATGCTTGATACGCATTAAAAAGAAACATTTGATATTATTATTAGTGCATAGTGTAGAAAAAATTCATTTCGAAAGTAGAATATAAATCTTAGCCAACATACGACCATTATCGTATGCCTACTATAGCTACCATCTAAACAGTGGTGACCACCATAAGTAAATGGCAGGTTCTACAACTAATACCGTACAGGGTTTCGTATTGGGAATTGGATTTCCAACGAATGATCAGGCCAAGGAACTTCCCATAGCCACATGAGAATGCCTCTGGATGGACATCCCCAAGAACTAAACCGGATCTCTACCAACACAAGGCCGGGTTACCCCTAACTGAGTAACAACTGACCGAATATGCCATCCCCCGGTCCTTTGGGACCTTTTACCGAGCGCTCGCAATCAATTCACACAATCATAAAGTGTTTTCAACATGAGTAAGTATCTGGGCTCCATACCATGATACCACCCTTTTCCAGAAGGAAATGCACATATCCTAAAGGGCGCTACCCCTCATAACCTTGCTGCATCTTTCCTGTTTTGACCATTCCCGAGGTGTGAGGCTCGACGAAGTCACGTCCACAAAAATATACTTTATACAAAAGCCATGCTTTGGGTCAACAAATGATCATAGAAATGATCACCAGGATAGACGATCAAATAAATGATCCTATCACAAATAATCAACACAATGATCATTTCACAGTAACACTCTGCATGTCACATTACCAAATTGGGAATATATCGCTGATAACATTCAACTACATAACCTCTGAGCTCGTACGTCTCAGAGAAGGGTGTTAAGCTAAAAGAATAAATTCTCCGCCACCAACAGAAATATATTTGAAAGAAATCTGCTTTATATCTCAATTTGTAACGTCAGACATAATCTATACAAGTCTGTTCCGGGATCGAACAGAACCGAAGGCACTTACAAAGAAGTCCTTGCAATCCGGATATCCACAATCCTGATCGGATTTCCCATCACATATGGAGAACTCAATACCGTAGCTACTCGGTGCAGAGTCAATCGACAGGTCATCCTATCGCTCTCGTAAATACCGGGCCTTCAACACCGATCTTCAATGCTATCCATTACGTCGTATCACTATTCGGAATGGGTAATCCGAATAACGAGCGCAATAATTTAAAAACAAGTGTAGCATTCAAATTCAACAAATCCCAACAAATACCTTTCAAAGGTAAATATTGATAGTCGGTTATTGAACTATCAATGGATATGCACACATCACCAGATTCCAAATAATTTTCCAAATTATTTATTTTCCAAAATATCTTTACTAGATATATAATTTTCACACTTCAAAAATAAATCAATATTTATTTTTAAACAACTTCCCTTTCTATTCATAAATTCCATAATGAATTTATATTTCACAATATCTATGAATATACGATTTTAATTATTCATTTTCAATTTATCTTCAAAAGGATAAATTCTCAACTTATTCACTTTATATTGGAAAACATTTCCATACTTATTTAATAAGTAATTCTCAAATCTGTTTATTTTCAACACTTGAAAAATATTCAATATACTTAAATCGAGATTAAGTATATATTTCATTCTTTAAGGAAATCATTCTCTTAACCATATTTATTTGGGCCAAAACGAATGTTGCGTAAAACATCGTTACGACAACCCAAAATCACTAGTATAGGGATTCGAAATTAAAATAGATATATAAATCCCAATACTATACAAAACATTTCCTTTTGGAAATCATTTACTATAACAACAGTGTTATAGTCCACCATTTCCTTCTATTTCTCGAAAACGTCTATTTCAACAATGAATGTTGAAATCTATGGTTTCGAATCTTAACACATTTTAAAACATCGTTAGATCGTTTTAATTCTATTTAAAACATCAAATCTAAACATTTTCTTTAACATATTATTCACTATTCAAAAACGTGAATATACTTTGTTAACAAACTTCATCCTTTTATTCATTTTACTTTAAAGGATTATTCACCGTATAAAACGTGAATATAACTCCATAAATAAATTACAACAATTTACTTATCAAAATAAGTCGTTGCGAATTTATAAAACAATGTTTATAAATTCCATTTCTATTTATTTTATAACTACTTCCTTTTATAAACCTCCTTTATTAACCTATTCACTTTATAACTCAATTATAAACTAAAGGTTCATATTATAAGTCAAATACTTATAAAACGATTATTTTACAAAATCGTTCTTTTAAACTTCATAATTATAAATCTTATAACTTATAAGATTCAATTATTTATCCAAATATATTCTTTAATAACTTCACAAAATTTATAAATCTTGCTATTTATAAATTTTATTTATAACTTCACCATTTATAATTTTATAAATTCCATTCACTTATGCAATCCATTTTCACTTCATTCAAACACTTATAAAAACTCGTTTTATAATTCAAATGTTTTAATTTATAAATATCAATTTATAAATCCTTTATAAAATCAATTTATATTATTATTTTAAAACATCTTTAATCTCCTTTATAATTTCACCATTCTCTTGATTTATAAAATAATCAAATTTTATAAATCCTATATTTAAACTTTTTACAATAAATCCAAAAATCCCAATTTAAACTCTTTTATAAAATCATTAGCTTCCTATTTTCAAAAATCAACCTTTAACTATATTTCTCAAAAATCATTATTTTTATAACATTAAAATTATACGTTTATTTATTTAAAATGGATCAATTCCAAACATATAGTATATTTTCAAAAATCACTTTAAAAATCATTTTAAAATTCCAAAACTTGGTCCAATGATGCTACATACCAAATAGTCAATCACGACAACAACGACACCATATATCGATATGATAATCCATCAAATATCAAAATATCTGAATTCAAATAAATACTGTTGAGGAATCCAGTTGGATCCCTCCAACCTGTTTTCCTGCATCCACAAACATTAGCACAATACCAATTCCGCTCCAGTACGGAATTATCGCGGTATATGGGATTTAAAATATTATCCGCTTAATAGACGGCGCAATAGGGTCTCATCCGCTAAAAAAAATGCGGGAAATCACAACTCCAATATATACATATGCCAATATATATATATATATATATATATATTGCTATTATATATAATACCAATTTCACTGTTTATGAAATATTCGCGGTATATGTTTTTAATAAATAACATCCGCTTACTAACGGCGCATAATGTCTACTTTAACAATCAATAGATAACAATCATCATTCAAATATTTTAAATCTAACTATTTAAAATAAAATCGAAACTGATTCGATTGAGTGAGAAGTTCTCACCTTGATTTCAATTTCGTTTTAGCGATTTATTTCGAATAAAATTAAACGGACGTTTAATTTTACCCAAAATTCTCACTAACTCCAAATGACTCCAATCCAATTTCATCGCGTAGTGCTCGTCCATACGATTCCAAAGCAACTGGTTTCGCGCGTTTTCGACCTTGTATGAAAAAGTTATGATTTTTAGAAGGTTTTACACGAATTTTATATAACTAATTACAACAATACTTTCTATTTATAACCTTCATCAAATCTGGGCCTTTGGATCTCACCCAACAACATCACTGCCGTGTGTATGCTTCTCCCTCTCAAACTCACGCACGCTCCAGTAACAAGAACGCAAACTCAAACCCATTTCATAGAACTAGGGTTTAGAAATTCGACCTCCACGCTCAACGAAAGTTAATCAAACCACCTCCATATTGAAGCCCATTGCAAGAGCTACCTTCACCATGTACAACTTAAAGTTCGGCCCCCCCTACCTCCTCGAGTTGCGTGCGCAACTTGCGACTGTCGGCCCTCCTTTGCTCCCTCTACGCGACACTAAACCCCATCATACCCGTATGGATCTAAAGTACTCAAGACGCTTAACAACTTTCATGTTAAACACTTCTTCTAATTATCTACAGATTTAGAGAAATTGAGGGGAGAAAATCAAAAAATTCTGGGCTTTGATAAAGGAAGTGGCGGCTAGGGTTAGGTTTAGTTTATTTTTTCTTTTTTTTTAATTTATGAAGGGGTAAGGGTCTATTTATAGGAAAACGAACGACACTATTCATCCCGGATTTCCGAACTCCGATTTACGCGCAGTGACCAGCGTTTCTAGGGTTTATCCCGCGTTCCGGACACAATGGAACAGGTTTCGAAAGCTAATTCGGATATCTGTGCGAGTTATGGCAATAAACGTTCAATTTGAATTAAACCGATTTAAACGATTTTCTAGGCATTTTAATTTGTACCGGACAAACGATAAATCCAATTGACACGAAATTTGAAACATTACAATAATATCACATTACAGATCCGATGAAACTGGTTTCGTCGAAATCCGAGACTGTTTGAAAAATGGCTGTTTTAACTCGCCAAATTAAAATTAAAAATAATTCGATGCGTTTCGAGCTGCCACGATCAAACGATAGCTCCGATTGACACGAAAATTGAAATCCGGTAATAACTAACTATTACGGATCCAATGGAACTAGTTTCGTCCAATTCTGAGACTGTTCAAAAATTGACTATTTTCACTAGTCGATTTTAATTTTAAAATATTCAATTTTCACAAATTAACTTTAAATTCAATTTTAAAAGTTCTAAAATATCATTCTAACTTCAATATGATAAAATAAAATTTTACAAATCATTTTCAATCATATTTAACTCAATTTTCAATTATTTCCATAATTTAACGTATTAAATTATTGATTTAATTATTCAATTAAATCCAATTATTCGAAATAAAATTTATTCGACTTATAAATCCACTTATTAATATTTAAAATAAATTAAATATTCAAATTTTAATTACTTAAAATCCTGGGTCGTTACAATCTTCCCCCCTTAAAAGAATTTCGTCATCGAAATTATTAAGTAAGAAAAGTTACAGAATTTATTAACTTTCCCAAAATCCATAATTAAATTTCTTACAATAACTTTACTAAGTTTTCAAATCATACTTAGTTATCTTTTCAAAACAACTACTATTGTTTAACTTTCAACTCCAAATAAAAGTCTAAGTTTTCAAAAAAATCCAATTTTCTCAAATTTTTTCTAACGCCTTGAATTTCCGAAAAAATTCGCCATAGTCTCCTTTGCGCGGCTCGATCCGAAAAAAAATGACAGTATATATATCACAAATATACATCTTATCAAGTAATGAGGCATCCCGAAGGGAAAAAGTATAAAAGTACGATATTTAATCCGAGATATGTACCTTATATTTTATTAGCGAGCATATACGGCTAATATAGCGCGAAAGCGAGCTCCAAATGCGAAGCAAACGCGATCCGCACCTACTAAACACTCAACAAACAACATGAGAATCATGCATATATGACAATAGTATCGATATACAACATATAGCAACATAATAACTATATATGTCAATATAGCAAATGAAACAAAAGCAATATACTCAACTATCAACCAACTAACATCCATAACCAATTAATATTCATTCATATTCTCATTAATATTCAATGAATTGGGTTTTCAATTTAAATCACATTTGATTCATTAACAGTGGATGTTTTTACTAACATTCATTCTCAATTAGTTTATATTCACTAATTCATATTCAATTACTAAAGTTGAATTTCATTTCATAACTCAAGTTCACATTTATCACTTCACTTTATTATTTTACTTTGATACTAATATCAACTTCATTCAACATTTCTTAAGTTATACTTCCATTTTACAAACATCACTTTGTTTTTACTTAACTTAAATTCCAACTTATAAATCAATTCAGATTTCAATTCTAAAGTAAATTTCCATTTAACTTTAAATTCATTTTTTTATTTCAACTCATATTTATAAATATATTCATAAAATTTCACTTCTTATATATATATAAGTTTATTTCACAATTGTATATCACATTAATTATAATTCAATTCTTATAATTCTTTTTACTCATACAATTATCCTTTTATTTAGATTATTCAAACAACTAAACAATCAACTTATATACACTTTTATAATTCTGAAAAATTATTCCTTTATATATAAAAATATAATCAAGGCAAAATTATTTCATTTACCCAATTTTAAAACAATATTATGTCGAATTGTTCTATTCAAGTGTTTAGAAACCCCTTCGGCATAGTTTTGCGGACCACGCTGACGAAAGTTCATATGCCACTCAATAAACCAACCATCACAATATAAAACAATTTTATATATTCACTAACAAATACGCTCTCATAGCTATTGTTACACTCAAACTCATTCTAGAGTACTACTGACTCTATCTCTAATGAGTAATACCCAACAGAACCATGGTTGTCGCTTAACCATATGCTCCGATACCAGATGTGAGTTTCGGATTTTGCCCGCTCGAAAATCGACATCCATACTTCATATCGTATTCGAATGCCATAGATTCGACCGTTCAAATCCGATTCGCCGGAGCTTATAACAACATTAAGTAAACAACACAGCGGAATAAAAAGAATAATACATTGATATACAGCACAGACACAATATCTGATACAACATAGTGATACAATAGATATCAATATACATCAGAGATATGATACAATAAAATAGCAGCGGAAAAGAAAAATAGATAACAACATCTAGCAGCGGAACAATATAACTCTAAGATAGTCTTCAAAAGAGAACTCCGAGAATTGCAACTCCATTTCCAAGAATCAATCCAGCAATAGCTCGAACTCCCAATAACGATGCACCAAGCTAAGCAAGAATGGTGTGATCCAAAGACTGAACTAACTCCAGATAATCCACTATATCTAACTATCTGAAAAACCCAACTCTAGGCTGCTCGTGTAGAAATATAATGAGCACCCAGAGTTTAGGAAAGAAACAATAAACTCCGGATCAGTCGTGGGACTGGTGTGAGCAACAAAAACAATTTATCCTTTAAAACATTCAACAAAAGATTTTCAAAGTCAATTCGCAATGCTTTTTAAAAATGAGACTACCATAAGGCCTCCCACACACACACACAATGCAAATGCAGAATCGGAGGAGATTTCTCCTTATGATAGTCAAAGATGCTTGATACGCATTAAAAAGAAACATTTGATATTATTATTAGTGCATAGTGTAGAAAAAATTCATTTCGAAAGTAGAATATAAATCTTAGCCAACATACGACCATTATCGTATGCCTACTATAGCTACCATCTAAACAGTGGTGACCACCATAAGTAAATGGCAGGTTCTACAACTAATACCGTACAGGGTTTCGTATTGGGAATTGGATTTCCAACGAATGATCAGGCCAAGGAACTTCCCACTGCCACATGAGAATGCCTCTGGATGGACATCCCCGAGAACCAAACCGGATCTCTACCAACACAAGGCCGGGTTACCCCTAACTGAGTAACAACTGACCGAATATGCCATCCCCCGGTCCTTTGGGACCTTTTACCGAGCGCTCGCAATCAATTCACACAATCATAAAGTTTTTTCAACATGAGTAAGTATCTGGGCTCCATACCATGATACCACCCTTTTCCAGAAGGAAATGCACATATCCTAAAGGGCGCTACCCCTCATAACCTTGCTGCATCTTTCCTGTTTTGACCATTCCCGAGGTGTGAGGCTCGACGAAGTCACGTCCACAAAAATATACTTTATACAAAAGCCATGCTTTGGGTCAACAAATGATCATAGAAATGATCACCAGGATAGACGATCAAATAAATGATCCTATCACAAATAATCAACACAATGATCATTTCACAGCAACACTCTGCATGTCACATTACCAAATTGGGAATATATCGCTGATAACATTCAACTACATAACCTCTGAGCTCGTACGTCTCAGAGAAGGGTGTTAAGCTAAAAGAATAAATTCTCCGCCACCAACAGAAATATATTTGAAAGAAATCTGCTTTATATCTCAATTTGTAACGTCAGACATAATCCATACAAGTCTGTTCCGGGATCGAACAGAACCGAAGGCACTTACAAAGAAGTCCTTGCAATCCGGATATCCACAATCCTGATCGGATTTCCCATCACATATGGAGAACTCAATACCGTAGCTACTCGGTGCAGAGTCAATCGACAGGTCATCCTATTGCTCTCGCAAATACCGGGCCTTCAACACCGATCTTCAATGCTATCCATTACGTCGTATCACTATTCGGAATGGGTAATCCGAATAACGAGCGCGATAATTTAAAAACAAGTGTAGCATTCAAATTCAACAAATCCCAACAAATACCTTTCAAAGGTAAATATTGATAGTCGGTTATTGAACTATCAATGGATATGCACACATCACCAGATTCCAAATAATTTTCCAAATTATTTATTTTCCAAAATATCTTTACTAGATATATAATTTTCACACTTCAAAAATAAATCAATATTTATTTTTAAACAACTTCCCTTTCTATTCATAAATTCCATAATGAATTTATATTTCACAATATCTATGAATATACGATTTTAATTATTCATTTTCAATTTATCTTCAAAAGGATAAATTCTCAACTTATTCACTTTATATTGGAAAACATTTCCATACTTATTTAATAAGTAATTCTCAAATCCGTTTATTTTCAACACTTGAAAAATATTCAATATACTTAAATCGAGATTAAGTATATATTTCATTCTTTAAGGAAATCATTCTCTTAACCATATTTATTTGGGCCAAAACGAATGTTGCGTAAAACATCGTTACGACAACCCAAAATCACTAGTATAGGGATTCCAAATTAAAATAGATATATAAATCCCAATACTATACAAAACATTTCCTTTTGGAAATCATTTACTATAACAACAGTGTTATAGTCCACCATTTCCTTCTATTTCTCGAAAACGTCTATTTCAACAATGAATGTTGAAATCTATGGTTTCGAATCTTAACACATTTTAAAACATCGTTAGATCGTTTTAATTCTATTTAAAACATCAAATCTAAACATTTTCTTTAACATATTATTCACTATTCAAAAACGTGAATATACTTTGTTAACAAACTTCATCCTTTTATTCATTTTACTTTAAAGGATTATTCACCGTATAAAACGTGAATATAACTCCATAAATAAATTACAACAATTTACTTATCAAAATAAGTCGTTGCGAATTTATAAAACAATGTTTATAAATTCCATTTCTATTTATTTTATAACTACTTCCTTTTATAAACCTCCTTTATTAACCTATTCACTTTATAACTCAATTATAAACTAAAGGTTCATATTATAAGTCAAATACTTATAAAACGATTATTTTACAAAATCGTTCTTTTAAACTTCATAATTATAAATCTTATAACTTATAAGATTCAATTATTTATCCAAATATATTCTTTAATAACTTCACAAAATTTATAAATCTTGCTATTTATAAATTTTATTTATAACTTCACCATTTATAATTTTATAAATTCCATTCACTTATGCAATCCATTTTCACTTCATTCAAACACTTATAAAAACTCGTTTTATAATTCAAATGTTTTAATTTATAAATATCAATTTATAAATCCTTTATAAAATCAATTTATATTATTATTTTAAAACATCTTTAATCTCCTTTATAATTTCACCATTCTCTTGATTTATAAAATAATCAAATTTTATAAATCCTATATTTAAACTTTTTACAATAAATCCAAAAATCCCAATTTAAACTCTTTTATAAAATCATTAGCTTCCTATTTTCAAAAATCAACCTTTAACTATATTTCTCAAAAATCATTATTTTTATAACATTAAAATTATACGTTTATTTATTTAAAATGGATCAATTCCAAACATATAGTATATTTTCAAAAATCACTTTAAAAATCATTTTAAAATTCCAAAACTTGGTCCAATGATGCTACATACCAAATAGTCAATCACGACAACAACGACACCATATATCGATATGATAATCCATCAAATATCAAAATATCTGAATTCAAATAAATACTGTTGAGGAATCCAGTTGGATCCCTCCAACCTGTTTTCCTGCATCCACAAACATTAGCACAATACCAATTCCGCTCCAGTACGGAATTATCGCGGTATATGGGATTTAAAATATTATCCGCTTAATAGACGGCGCAATAGGGTCTCATCCGCTAAAAAAATGCGGGAAATCACAACTCCAATATATACATATGCCAATATATATATATATATATATATATATATTGCTATTATATATAATACCAATTTCACTGTTTATGAAATATTCGCGGTATATGTTTTTAATAAATAACATCCGCTTACTAACGGCGCATAATGTCTACTTTAACAATCAATAGATAACAATCATCATTCAAATATTTTAAATCTAACTATTTAAAATAAAATCGAAACTGATTCGATTGAGTGAGAAGTTCTCACCTTGATTTCAATTTCGTTTTAGCGATTTATTTCGAATAAAATTAAACGGACGTTTAATTTTACCCAAAATTCTCACTAACTCCAAACGACTCCAATCCAATTTCATCGCGTAGTGCTCGTCCATACGATTCCAAAGCAACTGGTTTCGCGCGTTTTCGACCTTGTATGAAAAAGTTATGATTTTTAGAAGGTTTTACACGAATTTTATATAACTAATTACAACAATACTTTCTATTTATAACCTTCATCAAATCTGGGCCTTTGGATCTCACCCAACAACATCACTGCCGTGCGTATGCTTCTCCCTCTCAAACTCACGCACGCTCCAGTAACAAGAACGCAAACTCAAACCCATTTCATAGAACTAGGGTTTAGAAATTCGACCTCCACGCTCAACGAAAGTTAATCAAACCACCTCCATATTGAAGCCCATTGCAAGAGCTACCTTCACCATGTACAACTTAAAGTTCGGCCCCCCCTACCTCCTCGAGTTGCGTGCGCAACTTGCGACTGTCGGCCCTCCTTTGCTCCCTCTATGCGACACTAAACCCCATCATATCCGTATGGATCTAAAGTACTCAAGACGCTTAACAACTTTCATGTTAAACACTTCTTCTAATTATCTACAGATTTAGAGAAATTGAGGGGAGAAAATCAAAAAATTCTGGGCTTTGATAAAGGAAGTGGCGGCTAGGGTTAGGTTTAGTTTATTTTTTCTTTTTTTTAATTTATGAAGGGGTAAGGGTCTATTTATAGGAAAACGAACGACACTATTCATCCCGGATTTCCGAACTCCGATTTACGCGCAGTGACCAGCGTTTCTAGGGTTTATCCCGCGTTCCGGACACAATGGAACAGGTTTCGAAAGCTAATTCGGACATCTGTGCGAGTTATGGCAATAAACGTTCAATTTGAATTAAACCGATTTAAACGATTTTCTAGGCATTTTAATTTGTACCGGACAAACGATAAATCCAATTGACATGAAATTTGAAACATTACAATAATATCACATTACGGATCCGATGAAACTGGTTTCGTCGAAATCCGAGACTGTTTGAAAAATGGCTGTTTTAACTCGCCAAATTAAAATTAAAAATAATTCGATGCGTTTCGAGCTGCCACGATCAAACGATAGCTCCGATTGACACGAAAATTGAAATCCGGTAATAACTAACTATTACGGATCTAATGGAACTAGTTTCGTCCAATTCTGAGACTGTTCAAAAATTGACTATTTTCACTAGTCGATTTTAATTTTAAAATATTCAATTTTCACAAATTAACTTTAAATTCAATTTTAAAAGTTCTAAAATATCATTCTAACTTCAATATGATAAAATAAAATTTTACAAATCATTTTCAATCATATTTAACTCAATTTTCAATTATTTCCATAATTTAACGTATTAAATTATTGATTTAATTATTCAATTAAATCCAATTATTCGAAATAAAATTTATTCGACTTATAAATCAACTTATTAATATTTAAAATAAATTAAATATTCAAATTTTAATTACTTAAAATCCTGGGTCGTTACAATCTTCCCCCCTTAAAAGAATTTCGTCCTCGAAATTATTAAGTAAGAAAAGTTACAGAATTTATTAACTTTCCCAAAATCCATAATTAAATTTCTTACAATAACTTTACTAAGTTTTCAAATCATACTTAGTTATCTTTTCAAAACAACTACTATTGTTTAACTTTCAACTCCAAATAAAAGTCTAAGTTTTCAAAAAAATTCCAATTTTCTCAAATTTTTTCTAACGCCTTGAATTTCCGAAAAAATTCGCCATAGTCTCCTTTGCGCGGCTCGATCCGAAAAAAAATGACAGTATATATATCACAAATATACATCTCATCAAGTAATGAGGCATCCCGAAGGGAAAACGTATAAAAGTACGATATTTAATCCGAGATATGTACCTTATATTTTATTAGCGAGCATATACGGCTAATATAGCGCGAAAGCGAGCTCCAAATGCGAAGCAAACGCGATCCGCACCTACTAAACACTCAACAAACAACATGAGAATCATGCATATATGACAATAGTATCGATATACAACATATAGCAACATAATAACTATATATGTCAATATAGCAAATGAAACAAAAGCAATATACTCAACTATCAACCAACTAACATCCATAACCAATTAATATTCATTCATATTCTCATTAATATTCAATGAATTGGGTTTTCAATTTAAATCACATTTGATTCATTAACAGTGGATGTTTTTACTAACATTCATTCTCAATTAGTTTATATTCACTAATTCATATTCAATTACTAAAGTTGAATTTCATTTCATAACTCAAGTTCACATTTATCACTTCACTTTATTATTTTACTTTGATACTAATATCAACTTCATTCAACATTTCTTAAGTTATACTTCCATTTTACAAACATCACTTTGTTTTTACTTAACTTAAATTCCAACTTATAAATCAATTCAGATTTCAATTCTAAAGTAAATTTCCATTTAACTTTAAATTCATTTTTTTATTTCAACTCATATTTATAAATATATTCATAAAATTTCACTTCTTATATATATAAGTTTATTTCACAATTGTAGATCACATTAATTATAATTCAATTCTTATAATTCTTTTTACTTATACAATTATCCTTTTATTTAGATTATTCAAACAACTAAACAATCAACTTATATACACTTTTATAATTCTGAAAAATTATTCCTTTATATATAAAAATATAATCAAGGCAAAATTATTTCATTTACCCAATTTTAAAACAATATT
The DNA here is from genome assembly GCA_030765085.1 of Allium cepa. Lineage (NCBI taxonomy): Eukaryota > Viridiplantae > Streptophyta > Magnoliopsida > Asparagales > Amaryllidaceae > Allium > Allium cepa. The sequence goes on along the minus strand of CM060937.1, from coordinate 280,357,761 downwards.
ATGTCGAATTGTTCTATTCAAGTGTTTAGAAACCCCTTCGGCATAGTTTTGCGGACCACGCTGACGAAAGTTCATATGCCACTCAATAAGCCAACCATCACAATATAAAACAATTTTATATATTCACTAACAAATACGCTCTCATAGCTATTGTTACACTCAAACTCATTCTAGAGTACTACTGACTCTATCTCTAATGAGTAATACCCAACAGAACCATGGTTGTCGCTTAACCATATGCTCCGATACCAGATGTGAGTTTCGGATTTTGCCCGCTCGAAAATCGACATCCATACTTCATATCGTATTCGAATGCCATAGATTCGACCGTTCAAATCCGATTCGCCGGAGCTTATAACAACATTAAGTAAACAACACAGCGGAATAAAAAGAATAATACATTGATATACAGCACAGACACAATATCTGATACAACATAGTGATACAATAGATATCAATATACATCAGAGATATGATACAATAAAATAGCAGCGGAAAAGAAAAATAGATAACAACATCTAGCAGCGGAACAATATAACTCTAAGATAGTCTTCAAAAGAGAACTCCGAGAATTGCAACTCCATTTCCAAGAATCAATCCAGCAATAGCTCGAACTCCCAATAACGATGCACCAAGCTAAGCAAGAATGGTGTGATCCAAAGACTGAACTAACTCCAGATAATCCACTATATCTAACTATCTGGAAAACCCAACTCTAGACTGCTCGTGTAGAAATATAATGAGCACCCAGAGTTTAGGAAAGAAACAATAAACTCCGGATCAGTCGTGGGACTGGTGTGAGCAACAAAAACAATTTATCCTTTAAAACATTCAACAAAAGATTTTCAAAGTCAATTCGCAATGCTTTTTAAAAATGAGACTACCATAAGGCCTCCCACACACACACACAATGCAAATGCAGAATCGGAGGAGATTTCTCCTTATGATAGTCAAAGATGCTTGATACGCATTAAAAAGAAACATTTGATATTATTATTAGTGCATAGTGTAGAAAAAATTCATTTCGAAAGTAGAATATAAATCTTAGCCAACATACGACCATTATCGTATGCCTACTATAGCTACCATCTAAACAGTGGTGACCACCATAAGTAAATGGCAGGTTCTACAACTAATACCGTACAGGGTTTCGTATTGGGAATTGAATTTCCAACGAATGATCAGGCCAAGGAACTTCCCACTGCCACATGAGAATGCCTCTGGATGGACATCCCCGAGAACCAAACCGGATCTCTACCAACACAAGGCCGGGTTACCCCTAACTGAGTAACAACTGACCGAATATGCCATCCCCCGGTCCTTTGGGACCTTTTACCGAGCGCTCGCAATCAATTCACACAATCATAAAGTGTTTTCAACGTGAGTAAGTATCTGGGCTCCATACCATGATACCACCCTTTTCCAGAAGGAAATGCACATATCCTAAAGGGCGCTACCCCTCATAACCTTGCTGCATCTTTCCTGTTTTGACCATTCCCGAGGTGTGAGGCTCGACGAAGTCACGTCCACAAAAATATACTTTATACAAAAGCCATGCTTTGGGTCAACAAATGATCATAGAAATGATCACCAGGATAGACGATCAAATAAATGATCCTATCACAAATAATCAACACAATGATCATTTCACAGCAACACTCAGCATGTCACATTACCAAATTGGGAATATATCGCTGATAACATTCAACTACATAACCTCTGAGCTCGTACGTCTCAGAGAAGGGTGTTAAGCTAAAAGAATAAATTCTCCGCCACCAACAGAAATATATTTGAAAGAAATCTGCTTTATATCTCAATTTGTAACGTCAGACATAATCCATACAAGTCTGTTCCGGGATCGAACAGAACCGAAGGCACTTACAAAGAAGTCCTTGCAATCCGGATATCCACAATCCTGATCGGATTTCCCATCACATATGGAGAACTCAATACCGTAGCTACTCGGTGCAGAGTCAATCGACAGGTCATCCTATCGCTCTCGCAAATACCGGGCCTTCAACACCGATCTTCAATGCTATCCATTACGTCGTATCACTATTCGGAATGGGTAATCCGAATAACGAGCGCAATAATTTAAAAACAAGTGTAGCATTCAAATTCAACAAATCCCAACAAATACCTTTCAAAGGTAAATATTGATAGTCGGTTATTGAACTATCAATGGATATGCACACATCACCAGATTCCAAATAATTTTCCAAATTATTTATTTTCCAAAATATCTTTACTAGATATATAATTTTCACACTTCAAAAATAAATCAATATTTATTTTTAAACAACTTCCCTTTCTATTCATAAATTCCATAATGAATTTATATTTCACAATATCTATGAATATACGATTTTAATTATTCATTTTCAATTTATCTTCAAAAGGATAAATTCTCAACTTATTCACTTTATATTGGAAAACATTTCCATACTTATTTAATAAGTAATTCTCAAATCCGTTTATTTTCAACACTTGAAAAATATTCAATATACTTAAATCGAGATTAAGTATATATTTCATTCTTTAAGGAAATCATTCTCTTAACCATATTTATTTGGGCCAAAACGAATGTTGCGTAAAACATCGTTACGACAACCCAAAATCACTAGTATAGGGATTCCAAATTAAAATAGATATATAAATCCCAATACTATACAAAACATTTCCTTTTGGAAATCATTTACTATAACAACAGTGTTATAGTCCACCATTTCCTTCTATTTCTCGAAAACGTCTATTTCAACAATGAATGTTGAAATCTATGGTTTCGAATCTTAACACATTTTAAAACATCGTTAGACGTTTTAATTCTATTTAAAACATCAAATCTAAACATTTTCTTTAACATATTATTCACTATTCAAAAACGTGAATATACTTTGTTAACAAACTTCATCCTTTTATTCATTTTACTTTAAAGGATTATTCACCGTATAAAACGTGAATATAACTCCATAAATAAATTACAACAATTTACTTATCAAAATAAGTCGTTGCGAATTTATAAAACAATGTTTATAAATTCCATTTCTATTTATTTTATACTTCCTTTTATAAACCTCCTTTATTAACCTATTCACTTTATAACTCAATTATAAACTAAAGGTTCATATTATAAGTCAAATACTTATAAAACGATTATTTTACAAAATCGTTCTTTTAAACTTCATAATTATAAATCTTATAACTTATAAGATTCAATTATTTATCCAAATATATTCTTTAATAACTTCACAAAATTTATAAATCTTGCTATTTATAAATTTTATTTATAACTTCACCATTTATAATTTTATAAATTCCATTCACTTATGCAATCCATTTTCACTTCATTCAAACACTTATAAAAACTCGTTTTATAATTCAAATGTTTTAATTTATAAATATCAATTTATAAATCCTTTATAAAATCAATTTATATTATTATTTTAAAACATCTTTAATCTCCTTTATAATTTCACCATTCTCTTGATTTATAAAATAATCAAATTTTATAAATCCTATATTTAAACTTTTTACAATAAATCCAAAAATCCCAATTTAAACTCTTTTATAAAATCATTAGCTTCCTATTTTCAAAAATCAACCTTTAACTATATTTCTCAAAAATCATTATTTTTATAACATTAAAATTATACGTTTATTTATTTAAAATGGATCAATTCCAAACATATAGTATATTTTCAAAAATCACTTTAAAAATCATTTTAAAATTCCAAAACTTGGTCCAATGATGCTACATACCAAATAGTCAATCACGACAACAACGACACCATATATCGATATGATAATCCATCAAATATCAAAATATCTGAATTCAAATAAATACTGTTGAGGAATCCAGTTGGATCCCTCCAACCTGTTTTCCTGCATCCACAAACATTAGCACAATACCAATTCCGCTCCAGTACAGAATTATCGCGGTATATGGGATTTAAAATATTATCCGCTTAATAGACGGCGCAATAGGGTCTCATCCGCTAAAAAAAATGCGGGAAATCACAACTCCAATATATACATATGCCAATATATATATATATATATATATTGCTATTATATATAATACCAATTTCACTGTTTATGAAATATTCGCGGTATATGTTTTTAATAAATAACATCCGCTTACTAACGGCGCATAATGTCTACTTTAACAATCAATAGATAACAATCATCATTCAAATATTTTAAATCTAACTATTTAAAATAAAATCGAAACTGATTCGATTGAGTGAGAAGTTCTCACCTTGATTTCAATTTCGTTTTAGCGATTTATTTCGAATAAAATTAAACGGACGTTTAATTTTACCCAAAATTCTCCTAACTCCAAACGACTCCAATCCAATTTCATCGCGTAGTGCTCGTCCATACGATTCCAACGCAACTGGTTTCGCGCGTTTTCGACCTCGTATGAAAAAGTTATGATTTTTAGAAGGTTTTACACGAATTTTATATAACTAATTACAACAATACTTTCTATTTATACTTTCTCCCTCTCAACCGCACGCACGCTCCAGTAACAAGAACGCAAACTCAAACCCATTTCATAGAACTAGGGTTTAGAAATTCGACCTCCACGCTCAACGAAAGTTAATCAAACCACCTCCATATTGAAGCCCATTGCAAGAGCTACCTTCACCATGTACAACTTGAAGTTCGGCCCCCCCTACCTCCTCGAGTTGCGTGCGCAACTTGCGACTGTCAGCCCTCCTTTGCTCCCTCTACGCGACACTAAACCCCATCATATCCGTATGGATCTAAAGTACTCAAGACGCTTAACAACTTTCATGTTAAACACTTCTTCTAATTATCTACAGATTTAGAGAAATTGAGGGGAGAAAATCGAAAAATTCTGGCCTTTGATAAAGGAGGTGGCGGCTAGGGTTAGGTTTAGTTTATTTTTATTTTTATTTTAATTTATGAAGGGGTAAGGGTCTATTTATAGGAAAACGAACGACACTATTCATCCCGGATTTCCGAACTCCGATTTATGCGCAGTGACCAGCGTTTCAAGGGTTTATCCCGCGTTCCGGACACAATGGAACAGGTTTCGAAAGCTATTTCGGACATCTGTGCGAGTTATGGCAATAAACGTTCAATTTGAATTAAACCGATTTAAACGATTTTCTAGGCATTTTAATTTCTACCGGAGAAACGGTAAATCCAATTGACACGAAATTTGAAACCTTACAATAATATCACATTACGGATCCGATGAAACTGGTTTCGTCGAAATCCGAGACTGTTTGAAAAATGGCTGTTTTAACTCGCCAAATTAAAATTAAAAATAATTCGATGCGTTTCGAGCTGCCACGATCAAACGATAGCTCCGATTGACACGAAAATTGAAATCCGGTAATAACTAACTATTACGGATCCAATGGAACTAGTTTCGTCCAATTCTGAGACTGTTCAAAAATTGACTATTTTCACTAGTCGATTTTAATATTAAATATTCAATTTTCACAAATTAACTTTAAATTCAATTTTAAAAGTTCTAAAATATCATTCTAACTTCAATATGATAAAATAAAATTTTACAGATCATTTTCAATCATATTTAACTCAATTTTCAATTATTTCCATAATTTAACATATTAAATTATTGATTTAATTATTCAATTAAATCCAATTATTCGAAATAAAATTTATTCGACTTATAAATCCACTTATTAATATTTAAAATAAATTAAATATTCAAATTTTAATTACTTAAAATCCTGGGTCGATACATAATTAAATATCATAATATTCTTTTAATAGTTTATTGGTGTGACTCTTTTGGATTAGTTTGAAATCGGACGCAAAGACATGCACTAATCATTATATCAGGGCGACTTGATGTTAAATAGAGTAATGATCCAATCGTACTTCTATAAAATTTCCGATCGACATCCTTACCATTCTCATCTTTATCTAAATGTATAATTGTACTTATAGGAATTGACTTACTACTCATTTTATCGAACTAAATCTTTTACTTAGATCTTTATTGTATTTTCTTGTGAAATAAAAATTCCATTTTATAATTATCTAATTTGTAACCAAGAAAATAATTTAATTCGCCCATATGGGGCATTTTAAATCCTTTTCTCATAATTTTAGAAAAATCTACACAAAGTTTTTCATTACCAGAACCAAATATAATGTCATCAACGTGTATTTGAACAATTAATAAATCATTATTCTCACATTTTACAAAAAGTGTCGAATTAACTTTTCCAATTTCAAACCATAATTTGTTAAAATAGCTATTTAGTTTATCATACTAAGCATGTGGTGCTTGTTTAATACCAATGAAGCCTTTTTAAGTTTATAAACATGGTTTGGATATTTTTGATGTTTAAATAATGGTGATTATTCAACATAAATTTTTTCTTTTATAAAACCATTTAAGAAATCACTTCTTATATCCATTTGATATAATTTAAAATTATGATGACAAACAAAACTTAGGAATATTCTAATTGCTTCAAGTCGTGCAACAGAGCAAAGGTCTCGTCATAGTCAATTCCCTCCTCCTAATTGTATCCTTAAGCAACAGTCTAGCTTTATTCATAACTATATTTCCATTTTCACCACTTTTGTTTTTATATACCTATTTAGTCCTATTACAACTTGCTCACAAGGTCTTAAGAATGATTCCTATCTATTATTTCATTCAAATTGATTTAATTCTTGCATAGATATATTCCACTATTCAAATTTTCTAGCTTCATTATAGTTTTTAGGTCCAAAAGTAGAAATGAATGCTAAGTGACTTATTTCATTTAGTTGTCATCTAGTCAGTAATTTAGTTCTAACGTCACCTAGTATATTTTCAATAGGATGATATTTTAAAATTCTTTGGGTTTCCTTGCTTTTATTTTGGTTTGGTGAATTAACTATTTCTTAAGTAACTTTATTACATTTATTTGGATTTTGTATAGCAGTTAAAGGTTGACTAATATTGGTTATTTCAATATCATCTTCTATTTTGTTAAAATTTTCATCAAAGAAGACATGTAAGGTTTCTTTAATTGAGTTAGTTCTTTAATTGAATACGTGGTAAGCTTTACTTCTTTCTAAATAACCGATAAAATTCCTTCATCAGCTTTTAGAGTCAAACTTAACGAGATTATATTTAGTATTTAAAATTAAACATTTTTGATCAAAAAAAATTTAAAACAAGATATCTTAGGTTTTCATTAATAAAAAAGTTCATAAGGGCTAGTTTTAGTTTTAGGATGAATTGAGACGCGATTTAGAACATAGCAAGTAGTAGCAACCTCTTTGGCTCAGAAATTTTGAGGTAGAATGGTGCTACTTAGTAATATTCTCTAGCATACCTTTGTAAGATTCTATATGCATTTCTACAACGTTATTTTGTTGTGGTGTTCTTGAAAAAAACTTATGATTAATTCCCTTTTTATTACTAACGTTAGTAAATTCATTACTATCGAATTCTCCTCCACGGTCGCTTTGAATATTTTTAATTTTAAAATCTTTTAAATTCTAAGTTCTTTTTACAAAATTTATAAACATTTCAAAAGTATCGCTTTTATGTTTTAGAAACAAAGCCCAAATGTATCTTTAAAAATCATCAACAATTACAAAACATATTTATTATGATTTATTGAGCTAATTTTAATTGGACCAAATAAATGTAGGTAAAGTAATTCTAAAGATTTTTTAATAGAATTTACATTTTCAGATCTAATTGAAGATTTTCTTAATTTTCCCTTTTGACAAGCATCACGAAAGTTGTTTACTTTAAAACTCATTTTAGATAAACCTATTATAATTTGATGTTTTGCTAATTTATTTAATAATTTAAAGTTAACCTGAAAGAATAATTTGTGCCATATCCATGAATTATTTGAATTTTCTATAAGATATAGGTTCCTATCATTATTAACTTTCATGTTCAAAATATAAATATTTCATTTCTTACTCCTTCAAAGATTAATCTTTCGTTTTAATCAAAAAAATTACAATTATCTTTTTCAAATCTAATTTTAAAGCCTTTATCGCATAGCTGGCTAATACTTAACAGATTATGTTTTAAATTTTAACAAGGTAAACGTTAGTAATTAAGGGTGAATTTGGAAAAACATCGTTGCCGACATCCCCTATTCTGATGATATATGCTTTTGAATTATCACTGAAAGATATTATACCTTCATCCATTGGTCTGATATTTGTAAGCGTATTGGAGTTTCACGTCATGTGGTTGAAACATCCGCTATATAGAATACATCTTCTCTTTTTACTAAGGTAAGTGAATACCTGCAAAAAATAAATAAATAAATCGGTATCCACTTCCTACGTTGATGTCTTAGGGTTATGTTTTTGATAACCATACAAAAGAGGGTTTGATAGAAGTTTAAAAGAATAATTAATATTGAACATCGGAGAAAAACTTATTTATATATTTCTTTCTAATGAGATTACTATTAGTTTTAGGAATTCATATTTTATTGTCTTATTCTAATAATTTCCTTTGTCCTTTTCAGAGTTGTTAGATTTTTCAAATTTTGTATATTTTCTTTTTTTTATCCTTTTTAGAACCCAAACCATTTTTGTTATGTGATGGTCTAGAATTTTTTGTCTAATTTTATAAATTTCTCGACTTATATTAAAATTTAAAACATTTTTAGAAAACTTTTCTAATTTTTCCTTAAACTCTAAATTTTTAGATTCAAGAATTTTTATTTTTCAAGATAATTGACAATTTTCTTTTAACATCTTCATTTCTTTATGAATCAAGTTCATTTTATCAGACATAAATTTTGTTTACAAAATTTTCAAATGAGTTTTGTGAATTTTCTAATTCATTAACTATATAACGTAAACCAATATTTTTATTTTCCAAGGAATCAATTTTTTTTCTGAATAATCAATCATAGAATTTAAATCGTTGTTTTAAATCTTTATTTGAGTCCTTTAAATTCACATTCAGTAAATAATTCAATTTTCTCTTGAAATAAAATTTCTGTTCCACTTTTAGAAACAAATTTCTCTAAAGATTGTTTTTGAGTTTCAATTACTTCTTCCAAAATAGTTTTCTCATCTTTTAACATTGTTATTTCTTATTCTACTATATTTAAGTTAATTATGGTTTATTTACGTGATTTTCTTAAATTTCTAAATCTTTCCTCTTGTTCTATACAAAATTCAATTATTTCATAGTAAGTTAAATCAGATTGTTCCTCATCTTTTATGGCCATGAAGCAGACGTTTGCTTGCTCAGTATCGCTATCGCTATTTGAAGATAGTGAGGAGTCTTAATCATCCCAGTTGGCCTGTAATGTAGATTTTCCTTTTACCAAATTTTCAAATCTGCTCTTATTTTTGAACTCTTTATTTCCCTTATTTTGTAATGGACACACTTTTATGATGTTCGAACTTATTACATCCAAAGAATTTGAGTCTCCAGCTATTATTATTGTTGTTATTTCCACTTTTGAATTTTCTATAGTTTTTCACTATAAAGGCTATCTCATCTTCATCTAATTCGGAGTTGTCCTCAAGCTGGAATGCTATGGTCCTTTTTTCTTGGTTTCGAATTTTTCTAGCCTACATATTCACTTCATAGGTCATTAGATTACTAATTAACTCCTCAACCTTGAGTTGAGAAAGGTCGTTGGCTTCTTCGATTACTGATACTTTTCTTTCCCAAACATTTGCGAAAGAGTTTAAATTTTTTTGTAACAATGTCAAATTTGGATAAAGTTTCTTTTAATCCTATTAGAGCATGTAAAATATCTTATAAAAAAGAGTATATATCAGAAATATTTTCATTATCCTTCATTCTAAAATATTGAAATTATCTTTTAACATAACTATTCTAGATTGTTTAACTTTGCTTATGCCTTGATGAGTGACTTGTAAAGTATGCCATATGTCATAAGCAGTTTTTCACATGATAACTCTAGTAAATTCAATTTTATCTAAGATATAGAAAATAATGTTCATAGCTAGCTTTTGAATTATTGGTTGCGGATATCTTTTGTTCGGGAATCCATATGTTTAATGGTGTAGTTGTAATTTCATATTTAGTTTATGTAACATCCCAAATTTCAAGGCCATTTGCTTTTATATCAGTTCTCGGTTTAATTGACCATAAATTATAATCACTACTAGTAAATAGTGGGGGTCATGAAGTAGACTATCCTTCTACAAAAGTGCTTATGTGCACCGTATTAGTATATTCAATAAATTGTGTTACAGTTTATGAAAATATCCTGCTCTAATACTAAATGAAAGTGTGTTGGATGATATATTTTATGGCTAAACTATATATAGTATATAGATAATATTCTAAGCAAACAGCAATAAAATAAAGTAACTGCTTGCACACCAGAATTTTATACTAGTTCGGATCACCATTCTACATCTAGTCTTAGAATCTCTTATTCTGGCTTTAAATTACTAATACCCTCACTTCACCTAGAGTAATATTCCTATACGCTTGTATGAGTTGCTGAACGGGTCTTTTATACTAACTTGATAAAATAAAATTTTGGTAGAAGTTGTGTTTTCAGTACACAAATATGTCTGATACAGCACAATCTCCTATAACCTATAAGAACATTTTTGAAGATGAATATGCCGAATTCTAGGAGGCTAGGAATTAGAATATTGATTACTGTAAGTGGATAATCGCTGATTTGGGAGTGCAAAATAGATTAGGGTTTCTTGTAGTAGATCAGAGAATTAGAAAGCAAGTAAGGTACTTAAACTTGTTGAAATCAAAGCTATTTATAGATTTGAAAAGGTTTGATAAAGAAATATGATTATTCACCATTGGAAAAGATTATGTCTGATGAAGAAGGAAAAGATCCATCTATTCATATGAAAATGAAAGAAGAAATTCAGTTCAGATATTTGAAAAATATTTGTGCATCGGTCCACCAGTGGACTTAATTTTTTCGAACTTCTAAATCTTTGATATATATATATAAGACAAAACGACTCACAAATACACAATCTTCAAATGTTCTTCTGATAGAGGCACTTTAGAAGCTTTACTGCGATTCCTTTTCTCTCTTTTGAAGCTTTGATGAAATTTCTTTATCTAGTGTATTTTAAACTATAATATGGAGTTGTCATCATCAACACTACAAGTGCCAACTTAGAAGTAGGATTCTGTATGTATGGATATTATTGACGGACTGCATAGTTCGAGGAAGAAGAATGATAGCATTTGGATGGTAATTTTCTAAATTGGCTAAGAATGCCCAATTTATTCCCGTGAAGTCGACAAGGACGGTAGTGTAACACCCCATAAATTTAATGATAATTAATTAAAGAGAATTAATGAATAATTATCAAAGCCTAGAAATAGAATATTTGAAAGTGCCAAAATTCGACAATGAAACTTGCATTATTGTGTTCATGACAATTTTCTGATCAATTTTCATATATAAAGTATTACGATCGGAGTTCAAACGAAAAAGTATTGTTGATAACTTAACATTAAACTGAGTATTAAATATAAATGTTAACGTTAAAGAAAATGGATATGGTAAATCAAATTAAATTAGCACTAAATGGAATTAAGAATGGATTTATGGGGATGAAGGTAATGAAAGTTGACGTTCAAAAATAAAGAAGGTAATCAATATTATTAGCTTAGCATTTAACTAATTGTTAATATAAATTAACAGCATTCTGTAAAATTAAATCCAATTAAGAAAGCGGTGAAGGAAATAAATAAATTGAATGCAGAAAGACATAAATGAGAATTAATTAACATTAAAAAACATTAATAAATAAAAATGTTAACATTAAAGGAAAGAAAATCAGGAAATAAGTATCGTTAAGTTAATTTGATGATACACTAATACTTACCCTAAATATCGCTAAATTAAATTTAACATAAAATAGAAAATCGACCGAATAAGGAAAGAAATGTAATGAGATAAACAAAAAACAATAAATTAACAGATAAAGGCAATCGGTCGACCGATGGCAATAGAGCGATCGACCAATGTTAAGTGGCGATTGATAATAGCCCAAGGCCTACAGGCCCGAATTTTATAAATTAAAGTTTAACAAATGGAATTGATTTGTGCGTCTATAAATACAGGCTTGATCTCTCACTTCTCATGTTTTTTGAACTATTTTCTTTTCTCCACAAATTCTAGGAAATGTAGAAATTATAAAATAATATATTAGATGTATATATGTGGAGAATAGCAGAAAATTAAAGAGAAGAAGAATAAGGGGTGAATCAATTCTACGAAGAAGAGGTAAATTTTAAATCTAAAATAATACAATTGCATTTAATTCAAATCTCTTCTCATATCTATAATCCTAATAAAATACGTATATTTTTTTGATGCATATTTTTGTAAAAAGAAAGAGAGTCAAACAGGAATAACATGATTTAGATCTAGAGATTTGGAAGCTTAAAGGTGAGTGAGAAATTATACATTTTTATATATTATTAGATTTATATAGTTGTAAATTTATTCTTTGTATACCTAAATATAATTTTGAAGTTGTAGGCTTAAATATATACCTGTAATAAATTTGAAAACCATGTGTACATATTTTGTGAATTTTTTTACTTTAATTAAGTATTGAATATACTTGAATCTGGAAAGTAAGGGTAAAGTGGTCCTTAAATTCACAATATTGCATGAAAATTTCAGGTTTGTTGGTTGGATGATATATATGAGCAAATATGAATTGGAAGTTATTATAATTTGGAGACTTAAGTAGCATTTTAATGCATTGGAATGAAATGTGTTGCGATGTAAATTTCTATAAATTATTTGGTTTTATACATATGAATAAAAGTTTATCTTTTGAAATAACAAGGAGTATCTAAAAGAAAGGATGTATAAAATAGGAATGTTTACCGTATTTTGTATCGTCTATTTTAGTAATAACAGAAACGATAATTCCTTGTAATTTCAAACAAAGCACAAATCGCCTTTTAGATAATTAATGAAAAATTACCGTGTTAAATTTTCTTTTTGAAATATGTAATTCCAAAGAATTGTAAGTAGAAATAACAACAACAATTTAATTGTAAATCTAATATATGTGAAAAGACAAGCTAGAGATTAAACTAGAAGCGATGAAATGTAGGCAAAGCAATAAAATGTGTGATTAAGAAAATTTAGTAATCAAAGGAAGATGCTAATAGTTGAAAAGGAATAGTAAAATATATCTAATAATATAAGGGGAAGTAGGTAATAGAAGATATTTAATCTATTAAATTAAAAATGAGTGGCAAATGACATTAAATTGGCATTACCAAAATAAGAAGCAAGTTGGGTAAAATAACTAAATACTAACAGTTGAACATAGGAGGCATAGTAACTAAATAAATTTATGTAGCCTCAAGTATGCATCTATGATGGGTGTGAATTGCTGAATTCAGTCAATAACTTGAAGTAATTAAAAATGACGTAGTCATTAATATGAGTTGGAATGTGAGGTTAGCAGTGTTATACAACAAAAGTTCCACCATAATAGGCACCACGAGCTGCGTATATATTATACTGATGTGGGACATATCCAACTGCATAACCCATGGAATTATACATTCGCGTATAGGTGAAGGGAATATACCAAAAGTCAGATTGTTAGCCCCGGCCGAAGTGTCAAAAGGTGAGCGGACTTCGCTTCAACCTTTTAAGGTGTATGTGTCAAGTAACTAAATGGGCATTTTGTAGATTGCATTAGGCAATCTAAATGAAATAGTAAGCATAGGTTTGACGCTATGACAATGAGGATGGTACCATATATATAAGGAGTAGGAGTATTTTACATAGGTCAAGATTGTCATCGGTACTGAGTGGTCAGCGGATAGACAGGGGTTATGCTTAAACTGGCTACACCTCTTATTAGTGTAGACCGCGTTTAGGACACGCACTGCCTCATAGTTGTTTATTGGTAGGAGGCAAGGCTAGGTAACCCTTTAATGGAGATCTTTCAAACAAATAGAATAGTCCATGGAGTTGAGTCCATGATGTAAAACAAGACGAATAAAATATGTCTATATAGTTGTAATGCTGTTATTAGGCACTAGGAGAGTTCCTTGGTATGCATGGTGACGAGACGTGGTACAGCATTGACGATGGATCCTAGCGAGGTATTGAGTTTTGGATACCAATGTGGAATAGGTGAGAAGAAGGGAAAGCAATGAACATGTGATATTATACGCTCACAAACCTATGTCGAATTATGCTATTTCATATATATTTGTGTTTGGGTTAGATTAATACTACGAGTAACTGAATGTTTGTGCATTGAAACGAAGGAGATATGTAGAAGAGGATGGATTGATAAAGCAAATGGGTCGATTTTGCTTTAGATTCTTCGAGACCGGTAGGTCTACCGGTCGACTGTCGGCTGGTCGACTGGTGGCCGATTATCCCTAAAAATATAAATATATAAATACAATAATATATATATATATCATATGCATCGATTTGGAGGAGTTAACGGCAAGGCAGTGGTGGTTAGAGGTCGGAAATCAATCGAACGATCGACTTAAATGTGTGATAGTGGTAGGACTAGAGGTCAACCCCCAAGCTCCAACCGATCTGCAACGACCCATAATTTTCGATGAAAAGAAAAATAATATTTAATTTAATAAGATGTTGGTGTAAATATTGGAAGAAATAAAAATTTATGATTTATTAATAAGAAAAATAACTAGAATGTAATGTTAATAATATTAATTTAAGGCAATTAATAACTATTTTAATGCAATCTTAATTTAATTGGAATGATTGTAAAGTTAAAATTGGTTATGAATTGTAAATAAAGAAATAAACCAAATTTTGTATTTAACGGTGAAATTGTATGTAATAAATTGAAATTGGTTAATATATAACAATTATTCAGCATGTAATTTATTAGTAGTTTGTTAACAATAAATATAGAAATGTGTTTGAAACCATAAGTCATAACAATTGTCTAATTATCATTTCACTATTTAATCCGTTGAAATTTAATTGGAAATCAATTGCAATTAATTTATTTGAATATTACAGTTAATGTGAACTAAGAAAGTAACTATAATATATTGATATAATAAATGATAAACCAATGTCAACTATATTCCATAAAGTAATGATTGATTGAATAAAAGATTGAAATCAAAATGAATCAATTTATTGAGTTTTAAATTATAATTAATGAATTTATTACAACTGGAATTGGAATGTTGTAATTAGCGTAATATTAATAGTTGAATTTGACATGGAAAATTTGTTTTAAAAGATTATAATCACTAGTCAATCAAAAGTGATAAAAATTTGTTAGTTATAAAATTTGAATTTGAAAAGCGATAAATTTAATTTAATAATTATTTAATTAACGTGAAAATAGCCATTTTGGCCATTGTCTCGGATTTCGAAGAAACTAGTTTTATCGGATCCATAGCAGTGAACTATTGAAGGATTTTAAGTTTCGAAGCGATCGAACTTGTCATTTGATCGTGCGGGCTCGAAACACATAGAAATAAATTTAATGAAATTAATTTAAATAAGCTGATTTTGAAAGATAACTTTTGCATACAATGGAATTAGGACTTGAAACTTGTTCCATTGAGTTTAAAAATATCGAAAACCTATATTTTGGTATATTGGATGACCCATATTTGTTTCGGGAACGAAACAGGCTTTTCGAGACATGGTTATCGTTTCGATCCAACCCTGCCTATAAATAGGCTGTTATAAACCCTAGTTGTTTCTCATTTTATTTTTTCTACACGTACGTTTTCTTCCTCCTTCTCAAACGTCAAAACATCAAACCTAATTCTCAAAATTTCAAAACCTAATTTCAATATATATATATATATATATATATATATATATATATAATTTGGTTGCTTCAAGTTTACTTCGAGTCAAGAAGAGGTTCGCTTCAGGGTCCAAAGGCGAAACCCTACAGCGACTTCGGATGAGAGAGAGTTCCATGCCAAACAAGATGGATCTGCTCGTACGTCGAGTCCCAGAGGCGAAAACCCTGCAAGACTTAAAGTCAAGAGCCAAATGACTCGGGTCTCGGGTCATTTTGGTAAAAACTCAAAGAAAGCACCGGGTAATTGATGCGGCGACCCGAAGTAAGGCTCAAAGTCAAAATTTCCCAATCTTATAACGTTAATAACTTTTGCATGCAAGCTCGGCTTCATGCGCAGTTTTCTCCATTACCATCGTATCGAAATTCTGGACATTTTAGAACTGGATTGGCTGCATTCTAAGACTGTCAAATTTTGGGCTAATTTTTGATTTAAATCGACGACAAATCGTAGATGAGTGTTTACCCGCTCACAACTACTAAATTATCTTATGTTGGTTAAATTAAATTTATGATGTGAATAAAAATTGATTGGTTGATGTTTGGTATATTTAAATTGTCATTCCAATCAAACCTGACTTTTATTGAATTTAATCGCCATTTAATTTAAAATTGAATTTTAAATTGCCTTTTAATATCTATTATTAATAATCGGTCAATTGTTGTTATCTATTTGTTAATTTTATTGGTGGTCGTGATGGATGTTTGATTGTTGATATTGGATAACTGCATGTTATATTTATATTGTCATAACACTGCAAGTTCCCTTAAATTCCCTATGGGTTGAAATGATACACACCCGAACGATCTATATATTAGGGAAAAATTATTATGGGATGAAATGTTAAACCCAAGCGATTTTATGGATTTTGAATTTTATTCGGGATTGCGGGTTGAAATGATATACATCCGTAAATATAAAACATGGACGGATTGAAATGATAAATATTTGTATCACTTGACCATAGGATAGAAAATTATATACATACACCAGTTTGGTTAAATCAAATGATTTTAAAATCTTAAATTTTTGAATCCAGTTAAATGATATTTTGAAATAAAAATTTTGATTTATATAAACAGAATTATTTTCGAAAATCCAAGCTTTATTGTTGAAATTGGAATTGGTTTAAATGAATTTTTTAAAGAATTTAAACTGAAATTTTGAAGTTGGATTTAAAGTATAAATGAAATTTATCGAAATTGAAATATTGAAATATTTGAATATTTATGCTTTGAAACCTACTAAATTGGAAATAGTTTGGATTTATTGTTCGAACATGGTTTTCAAATCGATATTGATTAAATGGTTTTAAATGAGAATTTGAATTGAAAGACCAAATTTAATTATTGATTTGAAAGCTGAACACAGTCCAGATGTGTTGAAATGAAAGAAATAGTACAATTTAATATTAACTTCAAATTAATTATTTTAATATAAACCGTTTTAAAATATATTATTTTAAATCTTTATTATTTAGATTTTCGAACTATTAAACTAATTTAATCTATTTTAATATATTATAATCAATTTAAACTATTTTAACTTATTTAAATATATATATATATAATCCAATTTAATCTATATTAACCTACTTTAAACTAATTAAATCATTTTAATAAAATTTTAATCTATTATAAATCTACTTAAATTATTTTAAATATATTTAAATTATTTAAATTATACAAATATTTTAAAATATTTATAACTATTTAAATTATTTTAAAATATTTTAAACTATTTAAACTATTATAATTTATTTTAAACTATTTTAGATCATTTAAACTATTTTAGAGTATTTCAACTATTTTAAACTATTTTTAAAACTATTTATAACTATCTAAACTATTTTCTAAAATTTCAGACTGTGTAAAGTTGAAGCATTTATAATTAAATCCTTGATGATGATGTAACGTAAGAAGAGACTTGAAATTGATACCTTTTTGTGAAATGACATATTTGAGTAAATATGATGATTTTGGATTGAGGATTTAATTAACTATCTTATCGATAATTTCAAAAGTGATTATGATTTCAAAAGAGATATGATTAGAATTTAATATGACATTTAATATCAATTATGCATTAGTTTTTGAAATGTAAAAGAACCATCTGGTGTGAAATAAGCGTTTGGTTGTTAAAGAGAGCGGTATCGAATATTGTCATACTCTCTGCCAATATCGAAAACCACTTTAACAACCGTGTACGTGGTGGAGATTCCATAATGAAGCAGGATGGTTTGGCTAATGATTCTGTATGAGGTATTAATGTAGCCCCGATTCCTATGAGTCAGCTTGGTGTGGCTAAAACAGAAGCGATGTCAAGCCAATGAGGTTGCACCTCCGATCGGACACATTTCTTCGATACATATTATGACTTTGTGATTGATTTGGTAGCCACCACTCGATTTGATTTTGAGAGTGTGTTCCAAGGTGGGTGGTAGTATCTGCTATGCATTACCACCGGTCTGGATCCGCAAAACGGTAGTATCCTACCTTGATCATTGCCTTGCATGCCTTGTTACATGCCTTATTGCACCTTTTATGAGTTTGTTTTGTACTGTGCCTATGGAGTGCCATTTGGGTAAACCACCGGTTTGGTGAAGCTTACGGTACTGTATAGACTACGGGAATATATGAAATGTGTTAGGGGAGATATGGGTAACGCCTTAACGCTATTTTAATATTTTACTTTACTGTAGACACTATTATAATAGCGTATTGTAGTATGTATGTAGATAGTTTAATGGATCCTTAGGAGATGTAATCCCGAACATCTCCTAAGTTATTGCACTCACGTTAGCCACTAGATAGGAGATGTCAAACTCTGTAAACATCTCTGATGCCATTGCACTCATATTTATTTACAGTTTATTTGACTTACATAAGATCTTTTAGTTTTGACTCAAGTGTTTTGTCTTTTCAATTCGCTCTGGTCAGTCAGAGCTTTTCAGTGTATCGAAGACTGCTTTTGGAGGACGAATACGAAGATTTAGTATTATGATTATTTATTACATTATGTCCACTACATCATGTTGTTTCTCTGTATTTGTTTATTTATTCTTGTTGTATGTAACTCTGATTTGTATTGTAAAAGTATAATCAAATGTTAGTTGTAAACAACTTCATGAACTGTACATTTGATTATTATATTTCGTCATTCCACCGTGAGATTCTGTGTTCGTTTTTCTTTCTTTCTCTATTTTTTTTTATTTACCCACAACAATCCTCCCTTTTAAATAGTTTAAGAATGACATGTGTGTCTTCTTATGCACTTGGCGGGTGCAGCATGATAGGGGGTTCTCGCTTTTGGGTTTGATAGCGAATGGTCACTCTTACTTCTACCTTCCCATGAGGTTGGTGCGGTCGATAGACTGGCCATAAAAGTAGATCATAGGTACCATTGTATGCTATGGTGGACGTTACCCTACTAGTAGGTGTCCCCTTATATTTGGTATCAGAGCTTTGTTTTAGCGATAACCTTATCTTTGTGGGGTCTGACTCATTAGGAATAAGGTAGTAACACCCTAGAATGAGTCATTGAGTGCATATATATGAGAGAGCATATTTGTTAGTGTTATAAAAGGTTCTTGTATTACGTTGATTTATTATGTTTAGTATTTATAAATTCTGGTCGGTACATAGGACGCTATGGCATCGGTAGGGATTTCTAAACACTAAATAGGGGAGACCGACACAATATTGTTTTAAAATATTGGTAAATGAAATAATTTTACCTAGTATTATATTTTATATATAAAAGAATAATTTTATAAATAATATGAATAGATGTGATATTATCGTTTGTTAGGAAGTGGAATTTATAAATCTTGGTTGCAAAACAGAATTTACAAATAAAATAGATATAAATTGAAAATTTGAGAACATAAGTTCCAAGATTTTTGAAAATTGCTTTCGGAAGATTTTAAAATATAATGTTAGTATTGTTTGGAAGTATTTTATGATACAAATATTTCAAGATGATTTGAAAAAAAAATTAAAGGGATTTTGGAAGGAAATAAGTTCTGTGCTCCCCTCTCTGTCGCTGGAAAATAATTCGATGATGAGTGCACGCACCATCGACGTTCATTTTGGAATTTCAAAGTGGGAAGGTCGTTGTAGTATTTTACTCCACATTTGTTTTGATGAATAAATTTTAATTTCTAAATATGTTTTGATATATAAAAGATATGATATATGTACATATTTCCAAATGATTTCAAAAAGGAAACCCGGCATTTAGTTCTTAAGTTTTTGTAAATTTGAAATTCCAATTGTTGTAATGAATGAAATATTGACTATTTTAATAATTGAAAACTCCTAAAGAAAAAAATAAGAAATTAAGAGTTAAGTGATATTGTAATGTAAAGAAATTTAAGGTTGTCACCTATAAATTAAAAGGATATGAAATTTAGAAAATGAAATTATTGAATTTTTTGTTAAGTAAAGTGAATGAGATAATTTGTATAACTTTCAATTGCATTCTTAAGACATATACATAACTTACCAAAATATTAAAAGCTGTAATGTTAAACAGGAATATGTAATGAAATATTATACAAGTGAAATTTAGATGATGAAAGTGTTCAATAGGAATTTTCTATAAATAAGAATTCTGATGTTATAAAATGATGTAAACTTAAGTTAATAATTTGACGACTAATTAAATTTAATAAAAAGGTGAATATTGTAAGTAAATGATTATAAACTTATGTTAATGATTGAAACCATTTATAATTAAAAGCGAATAGTAAAGTCGAATCCCATATTAAGTAAATGCTCATAACTCAAGAAAATGTTGAAATGATTAGAAATAGATCTAATATTCAACAATGCTAGATATGAAGGAAATGAATATAAAAAAAGGTTGAAATTAAAAGTATGATTTGATCCATAAATGAATATTGATAATGAAAAAAAAGGAAATCAATGTAAATGAAAATGGTGAATTAGAATTGCAAAGAAACTTACGTTTTAAAATATCATGTAAATAAATGGATGTAAAGTAATAGGAAAATGGCATTGTATAAATAAATGAGAAATGAAATTTTGTAGGTAATGAAAGTAAATTAATAGGAAAATAGCATTGTATGAATGAAAAAAAATGAATAGTAAATAATATGAAAGGAGATTGATAAGAATGAGCCTACATGACATTTGAAATTATAGTTTGTTTTATCTTATGGGATGGTTGTGAAAGAATACTGCTAACTGTATAAAGGGTATAAATAATCTATTAAGTTTTATCTAAGACTGTTAAGTGTATGGTATGCTTAGTAGTTTGTTTATCGTTTTTTACGATTAAAAGTTTCTAGACCAGGATAAACCATTTGTTTTGGTTATTATGAATGGATAGTTGATTCTTTTATTTCATATGATGATTGTATTGTTTTGTCTACATGTGATTAAGGTTATGTTGTGTAGATTTGTTTTGTTATTAATTGAAACAACTTAAATATTTCTCCTTTTACACAGCCATTAAAATTTTGGATTATATAAGTGAAATACAGGTTGTGAAAGCAATAGCTGTTGTTTTGGGTTTCATAAATAAGCATTGTGTGCCCGACAAATAGGTATGTTTTCGGATTACGATTTTCTAGCGATATTATATTATTTTTCCATGGTTTGGGATATTTTATTTTGAAATACGTGATACATACTGTTATCATTGACATTATTTTTCTCTCGGACCTCTTCATACAAAGGAGACTGCCGAAATTTTTCGTGAATTTTGAACGTAGAAAAAATTTGTGAAAATGTTTTTCAAACTTTTATTGAACTTGAATAGAAGGATTTAATTATTTATAGATTGTACATTTTATTTAAATTATTTAATTATGTAAATTTATTGTTTATAAATTGAATGCTTTCAATAAATTATATTAATTCCTTCTTTTCCCTTCTTTTTTCCTTTTCGAGGACTAAAAGTTTTGAATGGGGAACAGTGTAACGACCCTGTGACGACTCGGAATTTCTAGATATTTAAAATTGAAATATTTAATTGATTTTAAATATTTGAAAATTGGTTTAACTTAAATTTCAAATATTAGTATTTATTGGATAATTAGTTTTTGAATTTAATAATTGGAAATTGGATAGAATATGAAATCTGGAGTTTCAAACTTGTTAAAAATAATTTGAAGGCTTGTAAAATTTATATTGATAATACTGAAAATAATAGAACTTTTAAAATTGAATTTGAAAATGCTTTGCTCGGTTTTGAAATTATATTGTTTAAATTGACATTTAAAAAATAGCCTTTCGGGGCACGGTCTTGGAATTCGACAAAACAAGTTCCATTGGATCCATAATAGTGTATTATTATCGGATTTCAATTTCGTAGTGTTTGGAGTGATCGTTTGGCCGTACGGTAAGTAAACGCGTTGAAATTAAATCGAAAATTCATTATAATAATAATGTCCAAAAAGCTATCTTCTCCATACGATCGAGTTAGGCCTCGAAACCTTTTCCATTGTGTTTGGAATAGGGGTTTAACATTATAAATGCCTAGCGGCATGCCTCGATAGGAGGTTGAGATTTTGAGTTGCGAAATCAAGACAATTTGAAATTTGAATTTAAATTCAAATATAAATTATATTTTTTTTTCTCCCTTCAATTTTCTATAAACCTCATCCCAATACTTGTCCTTCATTTTGCAACACATGTCACCTTTTTTTACACGAATCTTAAAAGAAAAAAAGAAATTAGATCGAAGAAGAATAGTAGTAGAGCAAAATTAAAACCACCCTCCCTTCTTTTCAAGCAATCAAAATCGACTTCGAGAAAAATCATAGCTGGGCTCTTTTTAAAAAAATCAAAATCAAACAGTGGGGATTCAAAATAAAATTAAAACTCGAAACAAACGAAGAAATTTTTAATGGCCGCAGTTCTCTTTAAAATTCAAATCGAAAACCGAGCTTCTCAAAAAATTCAAAATCCTGAGATAAAATTCTAATTTTAATGAGGGATGTGAGTGAATCGGGCAAGCATTCTGGAGATCGATCGTGCAAGCAAGCTAGAAGGAGCGATGCAGACATCAGACATAAGGTAGGGATCGAAGTTAGTTGCAGAGCAAGTTGGATTCGAGCGGCGAGGTATGGGGTGTTCGATGGATTGTCTCTGGCGATCAAGTCACCATGGGTCAGCATGGGAAACCGCGAAAGCACGCTACCGAGCTCTAAAGTAGAAAGGTGGTGGAGCAGCAATTCGAGATCTGAACAGGAAGAGGGCATCGTGATGTTGGTAGGGCGAGGTTCGACAGCTAATTAGAAGGTAATTCATTTAGTTTGCTAATTAAGTTAATTATACAAGGTTAGTTAACTTAATCTCTAAAAAATGATTTGGTTAATTTAAAAGCAAGAAATTTGCTACAGGGTATAAAACAATTGATTTAAATTTAGTCAGCTATATATATACGTTCAAAACGGAAAAAGTAATTTGGTTTAAATTTAAAATTTTAAAAGGTGTTTAATTTTAAAATCTCATTTTGATTTAGGGATAATTAGTTAAGTTAGGATATATATAGGAATGTATAGAAAATTAGATTTTTTTTTATATGTAGATTATTTTATATGCAGTTTGAAAGTGGAAATAAAATAAATATGCGTGCACATTCTTAATTTACTTGATTTATTTTAAATAATGTATTTTAGTGATCAACTTATTTGATAAACTTATTTGATAAACTTATTTAATTAAATTTTTAGTTACTAAAGGTAATTTATTAAAGGAATTTAGTTTTGAATTAAATAATTAATTAATTAAATCTATGGGAATTAATTATTCGATTTATTTATATATTACTAACTGTATAAATGTTTATACAAGGTCAAAAATTTGAAAATAAGCAAGCCGGATTGGAAGTGGGTTGCAAACAAAAATCAAAGGTGGGTTAATCTCACTCACTTGGATTAAGTTTAAATTTAAATAGATAAATTTAAATTTTTGATCGTTTCTTGAATTGATCGTTTATTATCAGCTTGGATGTGATATGTTATATATAGCATATAGTAACATATGTATATAGGAGTGAGTGATTTCTCGCATTATATAGCGGATGAGATCCTATGCGCCCCGCATAATAGCGGATGACCTCATATACCACGACATTCCACCTCGAAGCGGAATTGGTATTATTATATTGTGTTAACATCTGTGGATGCAAGGAAAAACAGGTTGGAGGGGTCCAACTGGATTCCTCAAAATATTGGAATTTGTTTTCATATTCTGTGATGTGGTTTATTGATAATCTATGATAGATTATATTGATAATTTAAATTGTTGAATGCTATGTTTGGTTAAGTATAATTTGGAATTCTAATTTATCAAAAATATAAAAGTTAGATTTGGAAGAGAAATAAAAAGATAATTTTTAAGTAAAATAGTTTTAGCTAATTTGGATAAATTTAAAGAACGAAATTGAGAAGGAGTAAAGTTGATTTTTAAATTCTAGTAAATAAATTAAGGTATGGGAAAAGTGATTTTTCAATAATGATAATAAATGAATTTTAAAGCTTAGTGGTATATTTAAAGGAATAAAGGATTTGTTTTTAAAATTCAAGGTTTAAATTAGTTTAGGAAAGATAAAGAAGAATTTTGGAAAAAGAATAAAATTGGTATTTTTAGTTTGAAATAAGATTTTTTTTTAAATCATAACTATAGAAGTAAATCTGAAAGTTAATGAGTTTTGAAATAAAAATTGAGTAAGTAAATAATTTTTTTTTTAAAGGGGATGAATTTGTAGATCGATTGGAAATTTATTAAGTGTTTGAAACGGTGTTTTAAAAAGGAAAATGAGACTATGGAATTTACAAACTGGGTTCATAAAATGAAATAAGATATCAAAGGATAATGTGGAAGTATAAATTCAGGATGTGAATTTATAAGGAATGGGTAATTTGTTTTAAAAATAATTAGTGGCTTATTTTTAAAGGTGCGAAAGAATAGTGTATTTCCCTGAAAAGCCAAGTACGTTTTCGAAGCAGATTTTTAGTATAAGTTAAAAGTTTTTAAGTTGTTTTAAAAGAATGTTTTGAGAAATTATTTAAGTCGTTTAAAATTTTAAAGGTAAATATTTATTAAAGTAGTTATAGTAGTAATTATTTTGAAAGGTTAATCGGTATTATGATTTTAAAAGATAATTATTAATATTTATATTTTATAAAGTAGTTTTATTTTAAAGATAGTTAGGTTAAAGTTTTTATTTGAAAACTTGCATAGAATTTCGTATTTTTTTTATTTTAAAATTTGTTTTGGTTTATGTTTTACTTGAGAATTTTTAGAAAATTTCTTAACTAGTATTTTAAATAAAGTGTTCAAATAGTTATTATATTTAGTGTTTTAAAGTATATATTTTTAGATAAAGTAATTTAAATCATTTTTTAAATCTAAAGTCACTACAAGAAAATTTGGTTTTTACGGCAATATTGGACAGCGTTTTCCATATAAATGCTGACAAAGCATTTACTCAAATAAAAATTGGAGACCTAAACGCTGTTTAAGTTAACCCGCTTCATTTTCAGATTCTTTTCATTACGCAGGTACCTAGCCGCCTTCCTTTCTTCCTTTTAACTTCTCTTCCACATAAAGTAAGAAAGCAGTAAACTTCCAATCTTTCCCATGATTATTTTAAACCTAATTAAAATCCCAATTATACATGAAATCTCCCATGAAATTTCGTTCGTCCTCTAATTCTGCTAGTAACATCCAGTATGCCAAGCCCTAACCCCCTTGAATCCATCCTTTAAATACATAGAATGTGAATCTAATTTTGAGTTTACTTAATAACTAGAAGCGCCATTTGCTTCAAAATTGTTGATCATTCTCTTTAGAAGCCCAATTTTAGGTTTATTGATTCACCGATCTCAACTTTCATCCTACTTTAGGTGAAATCGAACTTTGTTCACTCATTTTGCCAGAATTCGGAAACTCGATAGAAACCCGGTAAGTTTTTCTCTAACCCTATTTACATTTGATTTCTTATTAGGTGCACAACAGGCCCATTAAATGAATGCACTGAGATGTATATGACAGGCCCAACAAATGAATAGGATGTTAGAGTGGTTATTGCATGGTGAAGATGACAAGCTAACAAGAGAACATTTGCTTGGAGTGGTACTTGAATAAAGAGGATAATAGGCCCAATAAATGAATAGATTCTTGGTGATGCAGGCCTAGCAAATGAAAACGTTGACTCCATTGTTATTCGTTTTTGACGTTGTAGCTGAAGTTGCTGAATGCAGAACAAATTGCTGGATGATGACTGCATGAACAACATGAACATATTGCTAAGAGCCATTGCAGGAAATGATAAATGCTTGGAGTAATGCAAGTTCTGTACATGTACAAATCTGATTGCTCAGAGTGCTTGGTGGTCTAGCCGAATGCTTGGTGGATGTGGATGCCAGTGGTGATCTAATCATCTCAGATACCTTAAAATAATAATAATAATAATTAATAGTTAAATTATTTCATAGTTCGTTATTGTCTCCTACATTTATAAACTTGTAATTAATTAATGAATAATAATAATAGTAATTTATGGTCGTTTTGTGTCATTATGATTCCATCAATGCCAAGAATTGAATTTGAGCACATCAGCGTCGAGCTATTTTGCGCTACCCTTGTCAATGGTATCCATTTTCAGTGCTCTCTTTCCTTTTGAATCTTGGTTAATATCAACTAATTCGATTGATCTGTAGTCATCACAGACACTCCATAATCTTGTCACCGTAAAATACAGTATACACTTCAGTTTAAGGTCGTGCTTAGGCACTTTAGGTGTAAACATATTGGAAATATCATTACAATAACAATGAAAATATAGTATTGTTTTTTTCGAGTATGTCTTCATTATATAATAATTTCCTATCTTTGATCAATAACCATATATATAAAGCTCCTATATAATAAAAATCAATGTGATGCATCCATACATATTGTTGTATTAATACTGACAAATCAATCTCTTCTTTATGTAGGAAAACCTGATGAAGGATATGATTGATAAACTCAAGAAAAGGTAGTCTTGAAATTCCCTGATTGTGTATGGTTTTTCTTGTAACACACATATCGAAAATGTTATGATTTTTGAAAATGAAAAGGTGCTGGATTTGCTTCACAAGACTTGTATCTTCATGGGTTCTTCAATGCCTCTATTAAGGTGCCTTTCGATTATGTTACTGGTGTTGTTGTTGCATTCTATGTAAGTTTAATTATCTTTTTTCTATATCCTGGGTTGAACTTTTAATTACTATATAAACTTTAATAATTTATCAAACTAGGTCCAACTTGTAATGTCACTGATTTTTTTATTACTTTTCATATGTTTGTTTGAAATTACCATAAAATTACAATGATTCTACATACCTTTCAAATTCTCGCAGTTGAGTAACTCTTTTTAGTTGTCATTTTTGCATTGTAGTTTCTAACCACTTGTATGTGTGTTCAGTAATAAAAAGCATATTCTCTGTTCATATGATATGGATTATACAAGTGCCAATTGAATAATTTTAGCACCAGAAAGGTAATATTATGCATAGCTTGAAATATTTTGTTATAAGAATTTATGTTAGAGCATGTTTTGCATGTAATAGCTAAAATGGACTTATTAGTTCCTTATACAGGTCTCTGTTAAGCCATCAACGCTACTTATACAAAGAGGCAAGCTAAGTTTTTTATATTCATGAGTAATAAATTGTTGAGAATAGTTATCCGTCTTCTAAATAATATAATTGGTTCTCCATAAATATTAAAAAGATCACTCTTTAAATAGTATAATTGGCTCTCCATAAATATCAAAGATATCACTCTTCACATAGCGGTTAATTTGAAACAACTCTAATGTTTCTCAAAGTATCAAAATATTTTATTCCAAAACATTTAATGGACTTATTTCATTTTTAAAAATAAATTTTATAACAATTTTAATTTTTTAACTACAACACTTTTACATCTTACTATTCACTTTAAACTAGTCAATAGCTGTTTTAGTTAAGCAGTTTAAGCATAAGTTTTCCTCAAATGGGCTCTTAATAGAATTTCCTAATTATTCTCGCCCTCCTTTGGTTTTTATGTATAATCAGAATGATCTTTTTCTTTTCCTAATACATATGTGGTGTTTGCAAGGATCAGAAGCTTGATTGAGGTAGGAAACATACCATCATGATTATTATTCACTACAAGAAATATTGCTAGCAACAGCAATACAACTCAGCGTTTATAGGTTACTTGTAGTGGTTTCTTCAAGTAACGATTAAATAAAGTAGACGAACGCTGTTAGACAAAAAATTTAAGGCGGGATCGGAAAAATTTAGCGGTTTCTACTTATTTTTCCTCTGCATGTTGCATTTTCTTTGTCGTACTCCGAGCAACAGAAAAAAAACCTAAGTTTTCCTTTCTCTGCTCTACTCTCTAAATTCACCGCTACAAATTCCAACGGTGAACTCTACGGGGACATCACCTGGCCTTATTCCCAAACCCTACCCTAGTTTCACAGCAACTTCTGCCTCATGCACACACCCTAACTCTAAATAATCCTTCGTCCCAGCCAAATTATCATAAATTGCTTCATAATCTAGAAACCCTCACCCTTATTTCCCTTTCGTCATATTTCAATAAAATTTGGCTCAGTGGCGAGTTTAGTTCCTCTCTTTAATTTGAATCAAATCTCCCACTTTCCTATTAAGAAAATAAAGGTACTACTTTTATGTATACAGAGTTAACAGTTTCTTATATTTGGGTTTATTAGGGACTCATGAATTATATTATATTTAATAACCATTGAAAATTATGTGCACTAATGTTTCCTTTGTTTATTAGCCTGAATAATTCAAGCTAGTAGGATTTGGTTGGAAGATAATCAAGAGATATTCCCTTATTTCATACGAGACAGCATATAGTCCCTGTAACTTTGTGTGAGTTGTAAATGAAAACATATTTGAGCATAGCATGGATTGTGTCATGAAATTGATTTGTGTGAAATTGCTTGATTGAGAAAGTTAATGAAATTAAGTTCTGAAAATAGAATTACTACATGTGCTCATCAATACTGTACTAAATGGCACTCCGGTACCATATTGAAAGCAGTTCTTTGTTACTGCCATTTCTTAATCATATGCTAACATTTATATCCTTTAATAATACTTTTTTGTTGAATGGAATTGACACATCACATGACAGGTACCATTGGTATTATACAATTTGTATGTTGTTAAATGGAACCTGAAATTCCTTTTTAATTAAATTATAAACAAATGCTGTTAAGTAACCTGAAATTTCAAACTTTTTTAGGCAAATGATGAAGCTACACAAAGAACATTTGACTTCATGATAGGCTGGTAAATGCAATAGTATGGAGGGCTTATGAAATCTGTTTTCTATACAAGATTTTTCTTTACCATTATAGTTGTTTGTGTTAAGGCCACTGAATTCCAATTATGGACTGAGGCATAATAGTAAATATATGAAATATAACTCAGAAAACTCCTCATGTCGTAACAGAAATCCATATGGCTGTGATTTTATTACTTCTCCAACAATTGACATAATCCAAATTATTTTTTTCTAGGATTAATGAATCCACTTATGCATGGTGAGTATCCTTAAGTCATGAAAAAGAATGCAGGCAAAAAGCTACCATCTTTTACCCAAGAACAGGCCCATCAAGTGGAAGGTTTATTTGACTTCATTGGAATAAATTATTACCCTTGGTTTGTGTCAGGTTTGCATATGTTTCCAAATCAAATGCTTGAGGCTTCAATATGGACATGTTTGTTTGCTTGCAGGTTTATTTCTCTTTTATTTATATCTTGGTAATACTACTTACATTCATCGGTACACGTATATTTAAAGATCCTATTATTCTGTAATTTGGATATATTATACCTATATACGGTGGAGATGTTTGAACTCCAATGACTTGATTTAATTTAAAGTTCAATTTGTTAATATTGTTTTCATTTTTAATTATATTGTTACTTGCCTTGGAATTGAAATCCTGTCTATGTTATAGCCTGTTAGAAATGCAGTTATAGTTTGCGATGATGTTCATGGACATGATCTGCTGAACACTTTTCAATTGGAGGGAAGGTACCTTTTGTACCCTTGACCGTTGATAGTACAAATTTTTTTTATTAACCGAGTTGATATTAGTTTTGTTACTGTGTTATTGTAAAGTGCGTAAATGTTATGACACATTTTCTTAAAGAAACAAAATAAACCATGTGCTAATTGTTTAATTGATGATACCTGATAGTGTACTTAATTGATGATTGTTTTATTCATACATGCAAATCCATTTCATCATTTGCAGGTCGGATCCAAAGCGACTTGCAGACACTCTTAATGTTGAAGATCAGAAACCATGCACCACCTATAACATGCTTAAGGTAATTCACTTTTATTTCATGATGCCAACAATGAACCAATTGGGCTTTGTTCATGTTAAGGCATTCATGGTTTTCAACATATATTTGGCAAACCTATTGTCAATCTGAAATATATAT
Organism: Allium cepa; assembly: GCA_030765085.1. NCBI lineage: Eukaryota > Viridiplantae > Streptophyta > Magnoliopsida > Asparagales > Amaryllidaceae > Allium > Allium cepa. Next base: position 280,327,438 of record CM060937.1, on the reverse strand, counting down.
AGGAACAGCATCATAGTATTAAGAGACATTCATTCATTACCTTGTTAAATTAGTTCAAAAAAACTTTCAACCCAAACATATAAAAAAGCAAGCTTCCACATTCATTTGGTACTAACTTGGCAATACAAATCCTTGTTTGATTAACTAGTGTCCATGTTAATTTACACAGGTATCTCATAACTTGTTTAAATGGAGTAAAGGAATGGGTTATGCTGATCATTATGAGCAAGCTATTATTAATAGTATTTTTAACATCCAAAGAGGAGGTGCGCCTGGTAATATGATTTACATGCTTCTATAAGGACCTGGAATGTCCAAGGCTCGCAATAAGCATGGATGGGGAACACAGTTCGATTCATTTTGGTGTTGTTAGGTAATACTGCTATTCATTGTTTCCATTACAAATTTTACAGTTAATATATGATATTTTTTGTATTAGCAATTGTTTATAGGATGATATAGTCTCTGTCTAAATCATAAATCATTTGGGTAATTTTTGTCTGTAGAGACCATCTTATGATGAGGGATTTCATGATGTAGCAGCTTTATTTAGAAGCATGTACAGTTTTTGCCACCACTTTCACAAAAATACCCAAGTTAAATAGCACAACTCTTATGGACATTAATAAAGATTTCAGAGATGGAACCAAAAAAAAAACTGGTTTGTGATGTGTTGTTTCAGGCAATGCAAAGGGGTGGGATATGTTGTACCAGTGTGTGTTGGTTTGGTTTGGGTGAATAGAACTTGTATGCAGGGGTTTGATGCTTGTGCAGTTGTAGAAGAGCAGTTGTGATTGTAGGAGGGCAGTAGTTGATTGCAGGTTATTAGTGAATTGCAGTTTTTTTGGTGATGTATGGTTATATAGTATGGTGATAGAGATGGATGTGGGGTTGGCAATTTGACTGTTGCTGAGAATGAATGTTAGTGATTGTATGGAATGATGTGTGATGGCAGTAAGTATTGTATGGAATGGTGATTGATGCATAGTTGAACAGTGGTTAGGGGTTTGAATTGTTGGCGAATGAAGTGTGTGCACTGTGGTGGCACTGAGGATGCACTGTTATATTGCAAGGCAACAAGTTGGATGTGTGTAGATATGAACAAGGCAGATATGAATAAAGCAGAGTGAAGCATTAATGATGGTGATGGACAGTTGTATGTAGAGAAGTGCAGTGGTGATTGAGGAAAAAAGTGTGTAGACATAGGGGATGATGGAGCAGAGGAAGATGGTTTGTAGATGATGTTGGAGATGGTGTGCCTGAAGTGAGGTGCAAGAGGATGATTGTGTATGTAATGAAGTGAGGCGGTATTTGTATTGATATTATACTTTTACTTAACATATAACGTGTCTTTGTTTAACAGAATTTGTGGCAACTTGGTTTACTTTGTTATTTTTTTTTATGGATATTATTGAAACTTGGTTTATGGATGTCTTTTGTTTATTAATATTGTCTTAACTAGTTTATGTAACCAATTAATAGTTATTAGAACCTGTTATATATACTAGTTGCTTGAATATGCTTAAAATATAGTTTTGGAATATTCAAAAATAGAGTGGAATATTAAAGCTGTTATATAAATAGAAGACAGCGTTTGATTAATGCTGTCAATGAAGAAACAACAGCGTTCAATTCGTGCTGTAATTATCTTGAAATTGTCAATAACAGCGTTTTTTACATGCTGTCGAAATAGTTGATGATTCAATAACAGCGTTTTTAACATGCTGTCGAAATTGTTGATGATTCAATAACAGCACTTAGAAAAAGCTGTTGTAAACAGTTAAAGTAGAATTTGAACATTTTCGACAACTAAATTATAAACGCTGTTGAAACATAATACAGCACGTCTGAAAACGCTGTAAAAACATTATTGACAGCTCGTAATAAACGTTGTCACAGAGATGTTTCAACAGCGTTTAAAGAAAAGCTGTTGTAAGTTATGTATATACGACAGCATGTCGTTATACAGCGTTTGAAATAACGCTGTTGTATCATATTACAGCGTTTATCAAATGCTGTTAAAAGCCTTTTGTGGTGTAGTGAGTATTTAGAGTTGGTGATTTTCAGTAGAAAGAAACAATATTTGGAAATTTATTCCGTGAGAGAAAAATGATTTGAAAACTGTTTTCAAAGGGTTGAAGTGTAGAAAAATATCTTGCGAAGATATTTTGAAATAAATAATTTGGGAAAATTATTAAGGCCTGATGGTTGTTTGTGAATGATATTTGATAGTTAAATAATCGATTATCGATATTGGCCAATACGCTAATCATTTCTAAGAGACCGGGATCGGGATTAATTTTTCGAAAACCACTTTGATCCGGTTTGAAAGTTTTCATGAGGAAGACAAGAGCTTGGAGTCGGAGATGTAGCAGTGAAGTGGAAGGGCTAATCGCTACTAATCCTAAGGGTGATTCCAAAATGGATGTAGTAGGAGTAGTGCCTTCGGTTCCGTTTGGACACGGAACGGACTTGTATGGATGAATGCTATCAGAACATCATCAGGAGGACGATGATCATTCTAAGTGAATGTGTGCTTAAAAGGTAATGCATAGCCTCGAGCCTCATCAACCGGGAATGGCCAAAACAGGGAAGGTGCACACAAGGCTAAGTGGCTAGCAACCAATTAGGGTAAGGTCTTCCCTGTCTAGAGGTCCCTTTATTTCGGCTGTGTGGGCGGTTGCTGATCCCAACCGTAGGGTGATCTTATTCGAAATATCCAGTAAGGAGTAGCTCCGGTCTTGTGATGCAGGGGAATCAGGGTGGATCCTCGATACAGTGATCTAGACCACGTATTGTGACGGGCGGTACCCCAGTAGCCCTACCATCGATGGAAATCCATTCTCCCTACGTGCCTTTATGGTTTTGTTCGTAGAACCTAGTATTGCTGGAATTTAATAATGTAACAATTCCGGCTATTTGAATAAGTATTTGTACATATACACTATTATAATATCAGAGGATTTGATAAGAAATGTTTTGGTTATCGCAAGGTTAAAACCCAGCATGTTTATTTATGGCATGGTCTTACGAGATACCTTTGATTCTTAAAAAGGATTTTTTTGAAAACTTTAATAATTTAATTGAGTGTATTTTCCCACACTGGTTTTCCATACTAACTCGGGTGTTATTTAGCTATGATGCTCGAGTCAGACCAAGTATTATAGAGTACAGATTTTGGGATGGACTGCTATGGAGCTCAGGAGACGAGCTGGATGACGAGGCGTATTTCCGTAGATTTATATTTCCACTGTGCAATGTAAGCTTTATATTCAGCTATGGAAGGACAAGATATTATAACTGTACTGAATTGTGTTGTTGATTTGTATTCTACTCTGATGATGTAATGTATAGACAAATATAGTTCTTTTTATTTTAAAGATTAGTCATTTATCTATTATATATTGTTCCACTGCGATTGTGAGATTCTAATATTGTTTTCTATTTCTTCTTCTACCTCTTTCTTCTATAACCCAAATGATTCGGTTTTTCGGCATTCGATGTTCGGTATTTGATACAGTGGACGTATTTATGTCGATTTTCGGACGTCGAAAAATCGGGTCGTTGCATTGTGGTATCAGAGCTAAGGGTTAAGCGAGAACTTTGACTCTAGTGGGGATTACTCATTAGAAATAGAGTTTGTAGTACTCTAGAATGAGATTGAGTGTATTAATAGATATGGATGCGTATTTGTTAGTGGATATAAAAATTGTTTTTATATTGTGTTGGATTATCGGTTGAGTGTTTACGGATTCTGGTCGATATGTGGGACGTCATATCATCGATAGGGATTTCTAAACTTCTAAACAAGATAAACTGACACAGTATTATTTTAAAATAGGGTAAATAAAATAATTTTACACAAATTATTTTTGTATTTAAAAGAAATAATTTTCCATAAATTATTATAGTTATATATGGTTGCTTGGTTGTTAGGAAGTGATAATATTAAATTATTATTCTTCGTTGTATGGAAATTGAAATAAGGAAATAAATTCATTAACAAAATGGAATTTGCAAATGTGAATTATAAAGGTGATTTATAATTAAAAATTAAAAAAATTCAGAGTAATGTTTGAATGTGAAATGAAAAGATTTGGAATTCGAAATTCAAAATTTTGGAAATTAAATTCCTTTGAGTTGAAAATGGTTTTCAAAGGTTTAGAGAAATAATAGTGATATTATTTCAGAAGTATTTTTGAATTGGGTTTGAAATTTGGTGGGATTTGGAATCAAAAGTATTTTACAGTGTTTTAAAAAGAGTAAAAGCATTGAACTCTTTTCGGTCGCTGGAAAATAACTTTGGTGATGACGGCAGCAACATCGATGTTCATTTTCGAGTTTCCAAGAGGAGAATTACTGCCTGAATGTTTTACATTGGAGTTGTTTGCAAAACTGGGTTTGGTTTTGAAATTCAAAGAAATAATTTGGGTTGATTTTGGAACAAATTGATTTAGATATATATGTTTTCAAAGTTGATTTTGAATGTTTAGTGATGGCTTAAAACTCTAGAATCTTATTTAACTTATAAAATTTGAAATTTTTTTAGAATAAAATTTAACATAAGAAGAGTTAAATTAAAATAAGTATGAAAACAAAATAAGCTAGTGAAGTAAACCAAATAAATAAAGTAAAAAATTAGTAAGTGAGATGTAACTAAATTTGGAAAACTTATAGAAGTTTAAAATTTTGAATTAAATCAGAGGTAATTAAATCTAGTTAAGTAAAGAGGAATGTTAAGAAAAGTCTAGGTGGACTAAGTGAAATGGTTACTTAAATAAAATTTATTAAGATGGAAATAAATTTGTGAATGAATAAATGAATTTACAATTTCAAGTAAATGTGACAATAAAATAAGTTAGTATAGCAAGTCAATTAAATGAAGTGAATTCAAGAGATTGTGAATGGAATGTAAACAAGTTGGAAAACTTATCGAAACTTAAAATTTGGGTTGAAACTGAATATTTGAATTGTGTTAAATAAAGTGAAATGGAAAATTTGTCGAGTTGGACAAAATAAAGCAAAGTATTGAAAATAAAATTTGTAAGTAAACTAATTAAATTAAATGGATAAGCAAACGAATTGAAATTGAATATTTAAATGATACTTAATTTAGATTATGTAAAGTAAAGTGTAGAATTAGTTCGAAGTAGACTAAAAATAATTTAAAATTTGGAAATAAAATCCATTGAGATTTAAATTAGTAAGTGGAACTAATTAGAGAAATGGTTAATTAAGTATGGGTTCGGATAATGTGAATAGAATTCAATATTTAAAATGACAGGGAAATTGAATTCAAATGAATTTGAAAATGAAAATTTGAATAAAAGTATATGTAAACCAAAGTGGTGAAGTGAAAATAGTTATAAGAAGTATATAAAACATTTATATAGTACTTAAGAGGGAATGGTGAAATTCTTAAGTAAAATTTGGTATTGAGGAAATATTCCAAGTCAATATTTGATGAAGCTTTAATAAAAGGGGTGTGAAATGGTAGTTGTGAATGAATGATAGAAATCAAGATGAGTGTAAATTAAAAGAAAATAGATATAGCTAAAAATCAATTGGGATAAATACGTAGGATGTACGTATATTACTTTATTCGCATAACAATTTGATCCAAATTCGAGCGTAGAATTTCGGGGTAGTTATACCGATCCGAGTTGGTATTTTTCACTCGATTTTCGACGGCGAACCCTGGATATGGAATTTTGATTGATTTTGGAAATTCTCTAACATTAGTTTATGGCTTTGCAAGGAGAATGACGGTTTCTGATCAATAAACCAGATCTGAGTCCGCATTAGGAAGTCGGGCGGACGATACTAGTACGGAAGTGAAATTATGTGATCGAGTGAGCGATTGGATTTGATATTGCGTATGGATGATTTGTGTATATCATACGGGCTTGGAAGGAATAGATATTGAAATTGTTGTAAATAAATGTAAAAAGATTTTGAATTATGTGATTGGATATTATTGCTAAGTAGGATATACAGGTGTTTTAAAAGCAAGGGATAAATTAGGATTTTTGATTTCAGAAGATAAATTGAATTGTTCGATAAAAGGTATGTGCTTAAATTTCTGTATGAAATTTGATGATTTCCTTATCTAGCCACTTGGCATTTTGTTTTCTTTTGAAATTTGTAGGCCCGTAGAGGCATTTTATAGTTGTACCGGTCTAGCCGCGCAAGGGAGACGCTGGCGAAATTTTTCAAAAATTTAGGGAATTAGAAATTTTTTGATAGTTTCAAATTTGGTTTTAAATTAAAATTTGAAATGGTTGAGTAAGTGATATTGTTTGAAACCTATGGATAAGTTTAGGAAGTTAGTAAGAGTGATTGTGTCCTTAATAAAAATTGTTTTGGAAAGTTGAAACTGTTGGGTTTTGGGAAGTTGTTAAAACTATTTGGATTATGAAAATAGTAAACGGGTTATAGATCATTCTTCTTAACTAGTAATTTTGGGGACGAAATACTTTTTAGAGGGAGGAATATGACGACCCAGAATTTCTAGATATTTGAAATTGAAATATTTAATTGATTTTGAATATTTGAAAGTTAATTTAACTTGAATTTCAAATATCAATATTTATTGGATAATTAATTTTTGAATTTAATAATTGGAAATTTAATAGAATATGAAATCTGGAGTTTCAAGCTTGTTAAAAATAATTTGAAGGCTTATAAAATTTAAATTGATAATACTGAGGATAATAGAACTTTTAAAATTTAATTTAGAAATGCTTTGCTCAGTTTTGAAATTATATCGTTTAAATTGATATTTTAAAAAATAGCCTTCCGGGGCACAGTCTAGAAATTCAACGATCAGTTCCATTGGATCCGTAATAGTGTAATGTTATCGGATTTCAATTTTCGTAGTGCTTGGAGTGATCCTTTGGCAGTACGGTAAGTAAACGCGCTGAAATTAAATCGAAAATTCAGCATAATAATAAGGTCCAAAAAGCTATCTTCTCCATACGATCGAGTTAGGCCTCGAAACCTTTTCCATTGCGTTCAGAATAGGGGTTTAACATTATAAATGCCTAGCGGCACGCCTCGATAGGAGGTCAAGATTTTGAGTTGCGAAATGGAGACAATTTGAAATTTGAATTTAAATTTAAATATACAATATATATGTTTTCTTCCTTCAATTTTCTGTAGACCTCATCCCAACACTTGTCCTTCATTTTGCAACACGTATCGCCTTTATTTTAGACGCATCTTAAAAGAAAAAAAATCAGATCAAAGAAGAATAGCAGCCGAGCAAAATTAAAACCACCCTCCCTTCTTTTCAAGCAATCAAAATCGACTTCGAGAAAAATCATGGCCGAGCTCTTTTTAAAAAAATTCAAAATCAAACAAAGGGCATTCAAAATAAAATTAAAACTAGAAGCAAACGAAGAAATTTTTAATAGCCGTGGTTCTCTTTAAAATTCAAATCGAAAGCCGAGCTTCTCAAAAAATTCAAAATCTCGAGATAAAATTCAAATGTTAATGAGGGACGTGAGTGAATCGGCCAAGCATTCTGGAGATCGATCGCACGAGCAAGCTAGAAGGAGCGACGCAGACGTCGCGACATGAGGTAGGGATCGGAGTTAGTCGCGAAGCAAGTTGGGTTCGATGGGCGAGGTGTGGGGTGTTGGATGCGTTGTCTCTGGCGATTGAGTCATTGTGGGTCACCGCGGGTCGCTGTGGGAAGCCTCGAAAGCACGCTGCCGAGCTCTAGAGTAGCGAGGTGGTGGAGTAGCAGTTCGAGATCTGAATAGGAAGAGGGTATCGTGATGTTGGCAGGGTAAGGTTCAACAGCTACTTAGAAGGTAATTCATTTAGTTTACTAATTAAGCTAATTATACAGGGTTAGTTAATTTAAACTTTAAAAAAAAGATTTGGTTAATTTCAAAGCAGGAAATTTGCTGCAGGGTATAAAAAGTTGATTTTAAATTTAGTCAGCTATATACATATATACATAGATTCAAAACAGCAAAAAGTAATTTGGTTTTAAATTTAAAATTTTTAAAGGTGTTTAATTTTAGAATCTCATTTTGATTAAGGGATAATTAGTTAATTTAGGAATTATATATAAGAATGTATAGAAAATTAGATTTTTTTTTTTTAAACCTATGTAGATTATTTTATATGCGGTTTGAAACCGGAAATAAAATAAATATGCATGCAAATTTTTAATTTACTAGATTTATTTTAAATAATGTATTTTAGTGATAAATTTATTTGATAAGCTTATTTAATTAAATTTTTAGTTACTAAAGGTAATTTATTAAAGGAATTTAGTTTTGAATTAAATAATTAGTTAATTAAATCTATGGAAATTAATTATTCGATTTATTCAAATATTCATAATCGTATCAATGTTTATACAAGGTCAAAAATCTAAAAAGAAGCAAGCCGGATTGGAAGTGGGTTGCAAACAAAAATCAAAGGTGAGTTAATCTCACTCATTTGAATTACCTTTAAATTCAAAAAAAGTTAAATTTAAATTATTGGTTGTTGCTTGAATTGATAATTTATTATCAGCTTGATTGTGATATGTTATATAGAGCATATAGTAATATATATATATATATATATATAATGGAGCGGTTGATTTCCCGCATTATATAGCGGATGAGACCATATGCTCCCGTATAATAGCGGATGACCTCATATACCGCAATATTTCACCTTTAAGTGGAATTGGTATTATTATATTGTACTAACAACTGTGGATGCAGGGAAAAACGGGTTGGAGGGATCCAACTGGATTCCTTAAAATATTGGAATTTGTTTTCATATTCTATGATGTGGTTTATTGATAATCTATGATAGATTATACTGGTAATTTAAATTATTGAATGCTATGTTTGATTGATTATAATTTGGAATTCTAGGTTATCAAAAATATAAACGTTAGAATTCGCAGAGAAATAAAAAGATAATTTTTAAATAAAATAATTTTAGCTAATTTGGATAAATTTGAAGAATGGAATTGGGAAGGAATAAAGTTAGTTTTAAAATTCTAGTAAATAAATTCTGGTATGGAAAAAGAGATTTTTGAATAATGATCATAAATGAATTTTAAAGCTTAGTGATATTATTTAAAGGAATAAAGGATTTGTTTCAAAATTCAAGGTTTAAATTAGTTTAGGAAAGATAAAGAAGAATTTTGGAAAAAGTATAAAATTGGTATTTTAGTTTAAAATAAGATTTTTTTTAATCATAAATATAGAAGTAAATCTGAAAATTAATGAGTTTTGAAATAAAAATCAAGTAAGTAAAGAAATTTATTTTTAAATGGAGTAAATTTGGGAAATCGATTGGAAATTTATTAAGTGTTTGAAACAGTGTTTTAAAAAGGAAAATGAGACTATGGAATTTATAAACTGGGTTTATAAAGTGAAATAAGATATCGGATGATAATCTGGAAGTATAAATTCATGATATGAATTGATAAGGAATGGTAATTTGTTTTAAAAATAAATAGTGGTTTATTTTAAAGGTGTGAAAGGACAGTGTATTTCTTTGAAAGCTAAATGCGTTTTCAAAGCAGATTTTTAGTAAAAGTTAAAAGTTTTTAAGTTGTTTTAAAAGAATGATTTTGAGAAATTATTTAAGTTATTTAAAATTTTAAAGGTAAATATTTATTAAATTAGTTATAGTAGTAATTAATTTGAAAGGATAATTGGTATTATGATTTTAAAAGATAATTGTTAATATTTATATTTTATAAAGTAGTTTTATTTTAAAGATAGTTAGGCTAAAAATTTTATTTGAAAATTTGTATAGAATTTCATAATTTTTATTTTTATTTTAAAAGTTTTTTTGGTTTATGTTTTACATGAGAATTTTTAGAAAATTTCATAGCTAGTATTTTAAATAAAGTGTTTAAATAGTTTTTATATTTAGTATTTTAAAGTGTATATTTTTGGATAAAGTAATTTAAATTATTTCTAAATTTAAAGTATTTAGACTTGGTGATTTTCAGTGGAAATAAACAATATTTGGAAATTTATTCCGCAAGAGAAAGGTGATTTGAAAACTGTTTTCAAAGGGTTGAAGTGTAGAAAAATATCTTGCGAAGATATTTTGAAATAAATAATTTAGGAAAATTATTAAGGCCTGTTGGTTGTCTGTGAATGGTATTTGATAGTTAAATAACCAATTATTAATATTGGCCAATACGCTGATCATTTCGAAGAGACCGGGATCGAGATTAATTTTTCGAAAACCACTTCGATCCGATTTGAATGTTTTTGTGAGGAAAACAAGTGCTTGGTGTCGAAGATGGAGTAGTGAAGTGCAAGGGCTAATCGCTACTAATCCTGAGGGTGATTTCAAAATGGATGTAGTATGAGTAGTGCTTTTGGTTCCATTTGAGCCCGGAGCGGACTTGTGTGGATGAATGTTATCAGAACATCGTCGGGAGGACGATGAGCATTCTAAGTGAATGTGTACTAAAATGGTAACGCATAGCCTCGAGCCTCATCAACCAGGTATGGCTAAAACAGAGGAGGTGAACACAAGGCTAAGTGGCTAGCAACCAATTAGGATAAGGTCATCCCTGTCTAGAGGTCCCTTTATTTCGGCTGTGTGGGCGGTTGTTGATCCCAACTGCGGGATCATCTTATTCGGACTATCTAGTAAGACGTAGCTCCGGTCTTATAATGCAGGGGATCGGGGTGGATCCTCGGTACGGTGATCTAGACCACGTACTTTAACGGACGGTACCCTAGTAGCCCTGCCATTGATGGATATCCATTCTCCCTACGTGCCTTTACGATTTTGTTTGTAGAACCTATAGTATAGCTGGAATTTAATAATGTAACAATTTTGGCTATTTGAACAAGTATTTGTATATAGACACTATTATAATATTAGAGGATTTGATAAGAAATGTTTTGGTTATCGTAAGATAGAAACCCAGCATGTTTATTTGTGGCGTGGTCTTACGAGATACCTTTGATTCTTAAAAAATGATTTTTTGAAAACTTTAATAATCCAATTTAGTGTATTTTCTTACGCTGATTTTCAAGACTAACTCGGGTGTTATTTGTGACGCCCCACCTCTATCCCCACGCTAGCCAAGAACACTACGGTGTAGTGCTGTCAACTAGCACGGAGAATAAGGCTGTTGAGGAGCGACCAATCATATGATTGCTTATCACATGGTGGCTATAAATAATCTTCGGAAAAAAACATAGAAATAAGCATAACACAAATCAGTCACAGACATCCATATCACAAAAGCGGAAGAAGATATGAATATACAACTAACACATGAAAGTGTACATCAGAGTAGTGGTCAAAAAGATCCACAATAATACAAAAGAATAGCAACACGTGCTATACAAAAGAATACAACTATGAGTCTATGTCTCAAGTGTATACAACAAAAACTGCTAATCTGAATAGTTAGCCAAAAGTCAGAGTAGCAAATCCCGGGAACAAGTCAAGCAGAAGCAACTGTAACATCTCGGTCTAACCTGAGTATTATTTAAGAAAATAATAAACGGATCAGTCTAGCTATAAATATCAGATGACATGGTATAAAATAAAAAATATGGCATAAACATAAAATATCCATACTGACATACTACTATAAGTATGCAAATGATGATCAACAGAAGATCAATCAATAAGAGATAAACCGATATCACAAGAATCTTCTCAAAGATCCAAAGAGGGCATCATACCCTAAACTTGTACTTATAACAAGTCAATGACATAAATTCCAGAAATCAACACAAGAAATCCAGAAATCACAGAAAAAGGGAAAGAGGCCTATCACATGACGGTCCGAAGACCATGGGGAGCTACTCCATATGGGTGAGTCGGAATCACCCAGATGAGGTCTAGGCTAACCAAAAAGCATAAAGGTATGTGTGAGTGGAATCACACAAATGGTGTCTAGCCTAACCTCGCAACAAAAAGGTATGTGTGAGTGGAATCACACAAATGGTGTCTAGACTAACTTTGCGGACAAAGAGATATGTGTGAGTCGGAATCACACCAATGAGGTCTAGTCTAACCTTGCAAACAAAGAGACATCGCACAATTGCTAGTCTAAATTGTAAAATGATCGTCATGATCAACGAGAAGTGTCAATTACACTAAGCTAATAAATATAAAAGTCTAGCTTCGTGTCCCATAACCACTTGCTTAACTTAAATATTTACGAACAAACTGTAAATCTTCACTAGAAAATTGTCACAAGAGGTTCAATCGAACAAGTCCAAGAATTAACCGACGAAGTGAACGCAAGCGTTTCATACCACTTGTTTTACTAAGCCGTTTAATTAGATTTCTCATCCGAGTGAGGTAAAGGTTTGTATATACTAGTAGATTGGAAAACAGTTTAAGAAAAGAGCTTTGTTATTGAAAATAGAGTTGAAATCATTTTGTTGAAAGAGTTTTGATATTTACTACGAGTATAGAAAACCTTTATATTTTAAAGTGACAAGTCATAGAAGTGATTGTAGAAATAATCAATCATAAAAATTCACATTCGAAGACGTGAATAAAATCCAAAGAAACCGATAAAGAGTCCATCGAAATAGATATTCAAAAATCCATAAAATCGACCGAGAAGCCAAAGATAGTTTGTCTCGAAGAATGTTCAACTCAGCATCTCAACAAAGCAAGTTCTGTTGAATGTTTTTCAGATAAGATTCCCTACGGAGGGGGGGTCCAGGGGGGTGGCAAACCCCCAAGGTGGGGGCGTGGGGCAGCGCCCCGTCCAAAACGGTACGACCTAGTGAAGACCTAAGGGAGGATAGGATTGAGCGATCTAAAGGGGCAACGACCTAAGGTCTTAAACAAGGTCGAGCAACCTAACATTCGAACGACCCAAGGAATTAAGGGGGCTGAGCGACCTACGAGTTTAAGGGGTCGAGCGACCTAGAGGTGTTCACGACCTAGTGGTCGAGCGACTTAAGGGGGTACGCGACCTAAGGGAAACTCGCGACCTAACATGGCCGATCTAAGGTAAGGTGCGACTCAACCAGGTGAGCGACCTAAGGAAGACGAACGACTTAAGGAACTCGCGGGTTAGAAGAGGCGAGCGACTTAAGGGACTCGCGACCTAACAAGGTAATAAGGTCGAGCGACCTACGACCTAACGGGGTAAAGGCCTAAAAGAATATAAGGTCAAACGGCCTAAGTGTATTGGGTCACGCGACCTAACAGGGTTCGCGACCTAACGACCTAAGCTAGGTCGAGCTAAGGGGTTAGCATAAAACAGGTCGAGTTAAATAGGCCAAGCGACCTACGACCTACGACCTAAGGTCCATACGACCTACGACCTAAGGTTCATACGACCTAACTCCGAAGACGTTAATTCAAGGCAGTGCGACCTAGCGCGATAACACGCGAGCGACCTAAGGGTTAGGTCGCGAGCGAACTAACTCCGAACACAGAAAAATGGCCAGAACGACCTAAGTGCAGAAAATTCACCAAAACGCTAAAAATTAGAGTTTTTCGCCAATCCAATCCAAATCAAATGCTAATATGCATGCAAAAATGATAGGGAATCATTCCCAACAGTCCAATATAGTTATAGGCTAGAATTGTGAGATAAAAATCTCACCTTTTCACCAAATTTATGAAGAAAAGCTTGAAAGCAATGGAAAAGTAATCATAAGCTTGAATCCAATGTCTTCTTCTTGAATTTGGAATTGAATGTTGGATTTGCAAGAGAATTTAAGCTTGGAATTTTAATTTCTCATTCCACTCACCATTAATGTTAATGCTTTGTTGTTAGGAAATTTATAAAGAGTGAGGAGAAAGAGAGAAGTAGGTTTGAGTTATAATGGCTAATCAAACCCAAAGTCCAAAGCGGGAAAGGTAAGTGAAATTCCACTAACTCCAAACCTATCAATGTTTATACTTAAAAAAGTTGTACACGGCATTTCGAACTCAATGGAAGTGGTCTCGAGTCCAAATTTGACCGTTTGCAAAAAGTAGCTTTTCGGACCAATATCTGATTAATGACAAAATATTTAAATAAAATATTTAAATATAAAATCGATAAATATGCGGGTTGTTACAGACTCCCCTCCTTGAAGAAATTGCGTCCTCGCAATATATAAGATGGAAATAACAAGTAACAACCATAAAAGCATATTAACACAAAAGAAATTTGAAATAGGAAGTTCACCTCAAAGAGCAGGAGTAAGCAAGTCCGGATGTGTCCGCTCGATGAATTCTCTGGATTCCCAAGAGCAATCCTTAGGATTTGAGGACCATTGAACCTTCACAAGCGGAACATCTTTATTTCGAAGTCGCTTGACCTCCGAAGCAATAATTCGAATAGGTTGCTGCTCATAAGTTAAATTTGGCGAAACTTCAATTTCTTCCACAATACCGGGCTCAAGAATAGAATCGGAATCTCGAAGGCATTTCCGTAATTGAGAAACATGAAACACATCATGCATAGCAGAAAACTGAGTCGGTAATGCAAGGCGATAAGCCACAGAACTAATACGTTCAGTAATAGGAAATGGCCCAATATATCGAGGTGCTAACTTTCTCGATCGACTGAAACGTACAACACCTTTCATAGGTGAAATACGAATAAAAACAGAATCTCCCACAGAAAATTCTAACTTCCTTCGATTATCGGCATAGGATTTTTGTCTACACTGGGCTTCTTTCATCCTATGTCGAATAAGTTCAATCTTTTCTGTGGAATCACGAATAAAGTCTGGACCTGAAACCAGCTTCTCACCGACCTCAAGCCCACAAGAAGGAGATCGGCGTGGCCTTCCATAGAGTGCCTCGAAAGGTGCCATACCAATACTAGTTTGGAAGATATTATTATAGGAAAATTCAACAAGTGAAATATGATCTTCCCAACTTCCACCAAAATCGAGCACACAAGCACGAAGAAGATCTTCAAGAGTTTGATTCACACGCTCGGTTTGTCCATCGGACTGGGGGTGATAAGCAGTGCTAAAGTTAAGCTTCGTTCCTAAAGCTTTTTGAAGACTCTTCCAAAATCCACTAGTAAACAATGGATCTCGATCGCTAACAATAGAAGTAGGAATTCCATGCAATTTAACAATTTCTTTGATAAAGAGTTTGGCCAAAAGAGGAATGGTTCGGTTAGACCGAACGGGAATAAAATGGGCGGATTAAGTAAGTCTATCAACGATCACCCATAAGCTATCATGACCCGAACGAGAATGGGGAAGGCCATCTATAAAATCCATGGAAATTTGGTCCCACTTCCAAATTAGAATTTCTAAAGGTTACAATAACCCACTAGGCCTTTGATGTTCGGCCTTGACAAGTTGGCAAGTCATGCAACACTTAAAAAAGTTAGCAATATCAGATTTCATTCCTTCCCAATAATAAAGTCGCTTCATATCAGCGTACATTTTACTACTACCGGGATGAATGGTGAATTTAGAACGATGGGAATCTTCTAAAATATCTTTATGAAGATCACCAATATTTGGTACGATAAGTCTACCAAATTTTCGAATGCCGCCACGAGAATCAATAACAAAGTCTTTCAAACCTTCAATATCAATTTTATCCTTAACATTTTGGCCAAGAAGAGCCAATTCAGGATCTAGCCCTTGAGCTTCAAGAATGCGGTCTAAAAGAGAAGGATGGGCCTCAAGGCTACACAAAACAAGTGATGAGCATAAATCGGATACGCGCTCTCGAATCTCACAAGTGGATAAAATCTCGAGATCGTTCCATTCAGATATCATCATAGAAACAACTGCTTGTTGTTTACGGCTAAGAGCATCGGCTACACGATTACCCTTACCGGGGGTATAAAGGATATCAAGATCATAAGGTGCAAGGAACTCGAGCCAACGCTGTTGACGTAAATTAAGTTCCTTTTGAGAAAATAAATATTTCAAAGATTTATGATCCGTGTAAAGAATAAATTTCTCTCCCAATAGATAATGACGCCAAATTCGAAGGGCGAAAACAATAGCCGCGAGTTCTAAATCATGTGTGGCATATCTAGTCTCGGCCAGCTTCAATTTCCTAGAAGCATAAGCAATAACACATTCTTTTTGCATAAGAACGGCACCCAAACCAACGTGACTAGCATCAGTATAAACAACAAAATCTTGATTCCCTTCGGGAATAACAAGAATAGGAGCATCGAAAAGGAGTTCTTTCAATTTCTGAAAAGAGGCTTCACATTTGTCCGGCCAAATGTATTTAACTCCCTTCTTAGTCAAGCCAGTAAGAGGCACGACAATCTTAGAAAAGTCTTTAACGAAACGACGGTAATAACCCGCCAATCCGAGAAAACTACGAATCTCTGTCACACTCTCCGGCCTCTTCCAATCTTGAATCGCTTCAATCTTTGAAGGATCCACGGAAATTCCGGATTCAGAAATAATATGACCGAGAAACTTCACACGAGATTGCCAAAAGTGGCATTTAGAAAATTTCTCCTTTAATTGATTACTCCTAAGAGTTTCCAATACAATCCGAAGATGCTTTTCATGCTCCTCCTCGGTTTTAGAATACACAAGGATATCATCAATGAAGATGAGAACAAACCGATCGAGGAAAACTTTGAAAACTCGATTCATGAGGTCAACGAAATAAGCTGGAGCATTCGTTAACCCAAATGGCATAACAAGCCATTCATAAGATCCATATCGAGTACGGAATGATGTCAAAGGAATGCTATCCTCTGTGATACGAAGCTGATGGAAACCGGTAGCCAAGTCCAATTGTGAAAAGACCTTAGCACCACTAAGATGATCAAATAGATCATCAATCCGAGGTAAAGGATATTTATTTTTAATAGTAAGATCGTTAAGCTTGCGATAATCAACGCAGAGCCTAAGGGTCCCATCGGATTTCTTTATGAAAATAGCCGAAGCTCCCCAAGGCGAGGAACTAGAGCGAATAAATTGCCTCGTCTCCAATTCGGATAATTGTTTGCGCATCTCTTCATTTTCCTTATTGGACATGCGATAAGGAGGACGAGTAATAGGTTGAGCTTCAGAGGTAAGATTAATTCTGAACTCAATTGCTCGCTTAGGTGGTAAACCTAAAACGGGCTCGAATATGTCGAAAAATTCACGGACAACGTGAATTCGAGAAATGACGTCTTCCTCATCATCATCATCGTCTCGAGGATTTAAAGAATATAAAGATGCAGTCAAAGAAGAATCTGAATCTTTAAGAATAATAGAAATCTGATTTACAGATTGCGGATGTCGGAGATAAATAGTTCGCTCAAGGCATAGGATATGAGCTTCATAACGGTTAAGCCAGTCCATACCCAATATCATTCCAAAGCCTAAGTAACACATAACATGCAAATCGGCTAGGAAAGAAAAATCGCATAAAATAATCTCCACATCTTTACAAAGCAAACTAAGATTTGCGGATCCACTAACAGGATTCGCAATTTTAAAAAAGTCATTAATACAGTAAGACTTAAGGAAAAAGTGTCGACCAGTTCCCTTGGTATAAAAGAATGGGATGCACCCATATCAAAGAGAACTCTAATAGGTTGATCATGAAATAAAATAATACCATCAAGAATGGAGTGAGAAATACCTTGGCCACGAGATGTGTTGCCAGGGGCTTGAGCCACATTCAACTTTCCTTCCTTCTTACCTTCACGTTTGAGGCATTGATGTATGTAATGATCTGGGCTCTTACAATAGCGACAAGATTTGGGCTTAGAGCACTTATTCGCAAAATGACCCCCAGATCCACAGTTGAAGCATCTCGCACCACTAGGAGAAGGAGACTTTGTCGCAGGGGTTGCATGCTTACCCTTTTTGTTGGGATAAGGGCCTTTGAATTTACTGGGCCTCTTTTTGTTGTTGAAGTTGGGTTTGGAAGCTACTACTTCAACATCACTTTCTTTATCAGCCTCTTCCAAACGAAGAGCGATATCTATAAGTTGGTCGAAAGGAACTTCTAACTTTAGAAGTAATAGCTTCTTGAGGCTTTTGTTTAAGCCATAAACGAACCTTTGGCTCTTCTTCAATGGGGTGTTGATGTATTCAACCCCATATTTGGAAAGCGACTCAAAGGCTGCGACATAATCAGTCACAGAGGACTCACCTTGAACAAGGTCTATAAATCGTCGAGCCAGAGTTACCTTCTCTGCTTCTGGTACAAATTTTAACTCAAAGCGTGTCCGGAATTGCTCCCAGGTAAGGTCCGCTTCGTTGACTTCAGAAATAAGAAGTTCATACCAGTCCAATGCTCTCTCTTGGAGCATACTGGAATCCACCTGAACACGGTGAAGATCGACGAGATTCATGCGAATGAAGATTCGATCGCAGGTCCTCAACCAAGCCTGGACCTCGATAATAGTTTCAGAACCTTTAAATGGCTTCCCACCCAGGTTGGTGTAATCATTGCACAAACGTGCAAACCCAGATTTAGGGTGAGTAGGTTCCGGATTAGAACCAGCTGCTTGAGCATTCGTGACAAGGTCAAGAAATTGCTGGGTAGTCATAAAAACTCCATCTTGGGGTAGAGCACTAGACGGTCCATCTCTGGGATGACCAGGTCTAACCATCTCTCTTCCTTTTGAAAGAAAAAAGAGAAAGAAGAAGATTATTCACTAATGAATATCAAGCAATCTTGCTATATAAAACAAGGAATCATAAAGGATATAGGATGAATCGGTACGACGACTCGAATTAATCCTAAGACATAACTCCTAAGGTGGATTTAGGACGATGATCCTTGTAAAGTTATTCTACATTGTTCCGATGTTTGGCTCTGATACCAAGCTGTGACGCCCCACCTCTATACCCACGCTAGCCAAGAACACTACGGTGTAGTGCTGTCAACTAGCACGGAGAATAAGGCTGTTGAGGAGCGACCATCCATATGATTGCTTATCACACGGTGGCTATAAATAATCTTCGGAAACAAACATAGAAATAAGCATAACACAAATCAGTCACAGACATCCATATCATAAAGGCGGAAGAAGATATGAATATATAACTAACACATGAAAGTGTACATCAGAGTAGTGGTCAAAAAGATCCACAATAATACAAAAGAATAGCAATACGTGCTATACAAAAGAATAAAACTATGAGTCTATGTCTCAAGTGTATACAAAAAAAACTGCTAATCTAAATAGTTAGCCAAAAGTCAGAGTAGCAAATCCTGGGAAGAAGTCAAGCAGAAGCACCTGTAACATCTCGGTCTGACCCGGGTATTATTTAAGAAAATAATAAACGGATCAGTCTAGCTATAAATATCAGATGACATGGTATAAAATAAAAGATATGGCATAAACATAAAATATCCATACTGACATACTACTATAAGTATGCAAATGATGATCAACAGAAGATCAATCAATAAGAGATAAATCGATATCACAAGAATCTTCTCAAAGATCCAAAGAGGGCATCATACCCTAAACTTGTACTCATAACAAGTCAATGGCATAAATTCCAGAAATCAACAAAAGAAATTCAGAAATCACAGAAAAAGGGAAAGAGGCCTATCACATGACGGTCCGAAGACCATGGGGAGCTACCCCATATGGGTGAGTCGGAATCACCCAGATGAGGTCTAGGCTAACCAAAAAGCATAAAGGTATGTGTGAGTGGAATCACACAAATGGTGTCTAGCCTAACCTCGCAACAAAAAGGTATGTGTGAGTGGAATCACACAAATGGTGTCTAGACTAACCTTGCGGACAAAGAGATATGTGTGAGTCGGAATCACACCAATGAGGTCTAGTCTAACCTTGCAAACAAAGAGACATCGCACAATTTCTAGTCTAAATCGTAAAATGATCGTCATGATCAATGAGAAGTGTCAATTACACTAAGCTAATAAATATAAAAGTCTAGCTTCGTGTCCCATAACCACTTGCTTAACTTAAATATTTACGAACAAACTGTAAATCTTCACTAGAAAATTGTCACAAGAGGTTCAATCGAACAAGTCCAAGAATTAACCGACGAAGTGAACGCAAGCGTTTCATACCACTTGTTTTACTAAGCCGTTTAATTAGATTTCTCATCCGAGTGAGGTAAAGGTTTGTATATACTAGTAGATTGGAAAACGGTTTAAGAAAAGAGCATTGTTATTGAAAATAGAGTTGAAATCATTTTGTTGAAAGAGTTTTGATATTTACTACGAGTATAGAAAACCTTTATATTTTAAAGTGACAAATCATAGAAGTGATTGTAGAAACAATCAATCATAAAAATTCACATTCGAAGACATGAATAAAATCCAAAGAAACCGATAAAGAATCCATCGAAATAGATATTCAAAAATCCATAAAATCGACCGAGAAGCCAAAGATAGTTTGTCTCGAAGAATGGTCAACTCAGCATCTCAACAAAGTAAGTTCTGTTGAATGTTTTTCTTATAAGATTTCCTATGGAGGGGGGTCCAGGGGGGTGGCAACCCCCCAAGGTGGGGGTGTGGGGCAGCGCCCCGTCCAAAATGGTACGACCTAGTGAAGACCTAAGGGAGGATAGGATTGAGCGATCTAAAGGGGCAACGACCTAAGGTCTTAAACAAGGTCGAGCGACCTAACATTCGAACGACCCAAGGAATTAAGGGGGTCGAGCGACCTACGAGTTTAAGGGGTCGAGCGACCTAGAGGTGTTCGCGACCTAGTGGTCGAGCGACTTAAGGGGGTACGCGACCTAAGGTAAACTCGCGACCTAACATGGCCGAGCTAAGGTAAGGTGCGACTCAACCAGGTGAGCGACCTAAGAAAGACGAACGACTTAAGGAACTCGCGGGTTAGAAGAGGCGAGCGACTTAAGGGACTCGCGACCTAACAAGGTAATAAGGTCGAGCGACCTACGACCTAACGAGGTAAAGGCCTAAAAGAATATAAGGTCAAACGACCTAAGTGTATTGGGTCACGCGACCTAACAGGGTTCGCGACCTAACGACCTAAGCTAGGTCGAGC
The DNA here is from genome assembly GCA_030765085.1 of Allium cepa. NCBI lineage: Eukaryota > Viridiplantae > Streptophyta > Magnoliopsida > Asparagales > Amaryllidaceae > Allium > Allium cepa. Next base: position 280,306,533 of record CM060937.1, on the reverse strand, counting down.
TAAGGGGTTAGCATAAAACAGGTCGAGTTAAATAGGCCGAGCGACCTACGACCTAAGGTCCATACGACCTACGACCTTAGATCCATACGACCTAACTCCGAAGACGTTAGAAATGGCTAGAACGACCTAAGGTCCATACGACCTACGACCTAAGGTCCATACGACCAAACTTCGAAGACGTTAATTCAAGGCAGTGCGACCTAACGCGATAGCACGCGAGCGACCTAAGGGTTAGGTCGCGAGCGACCTAACTCCGAACACAGAAAAATGGCCAGAACGACCTAAGTGCAGAAAATTCACCAAAACGCTAAAAATTGGAGTTTTTCGCCAATCCAATCCAAACCAAATGCTAATATGCATGCAAAAATGATAGGGAATCATTCTCAACAGTCCAATATTGTTATAGGCTAGAATTGTGAGATAAAAATCTCATATTTTCACCAAATTTATGAAGAAAAGCTTGAAAGCAATGGAGAAGTAATCGCAAGCTTGAATCCAATGTCTTCTTCTTGAATTTGGAATTGAATGTTGGATTTGCAAGAGAATTTGAGCTTGGTATTTTAATTTCTCATTCCACTCGCCATTAATGCTAAAGTTTTGTTGTTAGGAAATTTATGAAGAGTGAGGAGAAAGAGAAAAGTAGGTTTGAGTTATAATGGCTAATCAAACCCAAAGTCCAAAGCGGGAAAAGTAAGTGAAATTCCGCTAACTCCAAACCTATCAATGTTTATACTTAAAAAAGTTGTAAACGGCATTTCGAACTCAATGGAAGTGGTCTCGAGTCCTAATTTGACCGTTTGCAAAAAGTAGCTTTTCGGACCAATATCCGATTAACGACAAAATATTTAAATAAAATATTTAAATATAAAATCGATAAATATGCGGGTTGTTACATTATTTAACTATAATGCACGGGTCAGACCGACTATTATAGAGTATAGATTTTGGGATGGACTGCTGTGGAGCTCAGGGGACGAGCTGGATGGCGAGGCCTTTCCGTAGATTTATATTTCCACTGTGCAATGTAAGCTATATATTCAGCTTTGGAAGGACAAGATATTATAACTGTCCTGAATTGTGTTGTTGATTTGTATTCTACTCTGATGATGTAATGTATAAAAAGATATAGTTCTTTTTGTTTTAAAGATCATTCATTTATCTATTATATATTGTTCCGCTGCGATTGTGAGATTCTGATATTGTTTTCTATTTCTTCTTCTACCTCTTTCTTCTATAACCCTAATGATTTGGTTTGTCAGCATTCGATTGTTCGGCACTTGATACTGGACGTATTTATGTCGATCTTCGGATGTCGAAAAATCGGATCGTTACAGAACCGTAATTTTCGATGAAAAGAAAATTAATATTTAATTTAATAAGATGTTGGTGTTAATAATGGAAGAAATAAAAATTATGATTTATTAATAAGAAAAATAACTAGAATGTAATGTTAATAATGTTAATTTAAGGAAATTGGTAACTATTTTAATGTAATCTCAATTTAATTGGAATGACTATGAATTGTAAATAAGGAAATAAACCAAATGTTGTATTTAACAGTGTTATTGTATGTAATAAATTGAAATTGGTTAACATAGAAAAATCTTTCAGCATATATATTTATTAGTTTTGTTTGTTAACAATAAATATAGAAATGTGTTTGAAACCATAAGTTGTAACAATTGTTTAATTATCGTTTTACTATTTAATCTGTTGAAATTTAATTGAAAATCAATTGCAATTAATCTATTTGAATATTGCACTTAATATGAATTAAAATGGTAACTGCAGTATTTTGAAGTAATAAATGGTAAATCAATGTTAACTATGTCCATAAAGTAATGATTGACTGAATAAAAAGATTGAAATCAAAATGAATCAATTTATTGAGTTTTAAATTATAATTAATGAATTTATTACAATTGGAATTGGATCGTTGTAATTTGCGTAATATTAATAGTTGAATTTCAAATGGAAAATTTGTTTTAAAAGATTATAATTACTAGTAAATCAAAAGTGATAAAAAAATTAGTTATAAAATTTGAATTTGAAAAGTGATAAATTTAATTTAATAATAATTTATTTAATTATCGTGAAAGTAGCCATTTTGGCCACTGTCTCGGATTTCGACAAAACTATTTTCATTGGATCTGTAATAGTGAATTATTGTAGGATTTCAAGTTTCATAGCGATCAGATTTGTCATTTAAGCATGTGGGCTCGAAAGGCGTAGAAATAAATGTAATGAAATCAATTTAAATAGGCCGATTTTAAATTTCTGTATACAATGAAATTAGGACTTGAAACTTATTCCACTAAGTTTAAAAAATTTAAAAACCTATATTTTGGCATATTGGATGACCCATTTTCGTTTCGAAAATGAAACGGGCTTTCCCGGTCGTCGTTACCATTTCGATCCAACGCTGCCTATATAGGCTGTTATAAACCCTAGTTGTTCTCATTTTATTTTTTCTATACGTACATCTTCCGCCTTCTTCTCAAACGTCGAAACATCAAACCTAATTTCCAAAATTCCAAAACCTAATTTCAAAAAATAAAATTGGTTGCTCCAAGTTTACTTCAAGTTAGGAAGGGGTTCGCTTTGGGTTCCAAAGGCGAAAACCCTACCGCGATTTTGGGTCAAAGAGAGTTATATGCTAAACAAGGCGGATCTGGTCGCGCTTTGAGTCCCAAAGGCAAAAACTCTGTAGCGACTTCGAGTCAGGAGCCAAATGACTCGAGTCTCGGGTCATTTTGGAAAAAACTCAGAGAAAGCACCGGGTAATTGAGGAAGCGACCCGAAGTAAGACTCAAAGTCGAAATTTTCCAATCTTCTAACGTTAATAAATTTTGCATACGAGCTCGGATTCACACATGGTTTTCTCCATTGCAATCGTATCGAAATTTCGGACATTTGGAAACTAGTTTGGCTGCATTCTAATACTGTTAAATTTTTAGGTTAATTTTGGATTTAAATTGACGACAAATCGAAGGTGGGTATTCTAACCAACTCACAACTACTAAATTATCTTATGTCAGTTAAATTGAATTTATGATGTGATTGAAAATTGATTGGTTGATTTTTGGAATATTTAAATTGTCATTACAGTTAAATCTGACTTTTACTGAATTTAATCGCCATTTAATTTAATATTGAATTTTAAATTGCCTGTTAATATCTGTTATTGATAATCAGTCAATTGTTGTTATCTATTTGTTGATTTGATTGGTGATTGTGATGGATGTTTGATTGTCGATATTGGATGACTGCATGTTATATTTATATTGTTACAACACTGCAAGTTCCCTTAAATTCCCTATGGGTTGAAATGATACATACCCAAAAGATCTATAGATTAGGGAAAAATGGTTATGGGTTGAAATGATAAACCCAAGCGATTTTATGTATTTTTAATTTTAATTGGGATTACGGATTGAAATGATACATATTCGTAAATATCAAATATTTGTGGATTGAAATGAAGACCATAGGGTAGGAAATTATATACATACATCGGATTGGTTAAATTAAATGATTTTAAAATCCTAAACTTTTGAATCTAGTTAAATGATAATTTGAAATAAAATTTTGGATTTATATAAGCAGAATTATTTTTGAAAATCCAAGCTTTAATGTTGAAATTGGAATTGGTTTAAATGAATCGTTTAAAGAATTGAAATTAAAATTTTGAAGTTGGATTTGAAGTATACATGAAATAAGTTATTTTGATTGAATGAGAACTTGAATAAAAAGACAAAATTTAGTTGTTGATTTGAAAGTTGGACATGGTCCAGATGTGTGGAAATAAAAGAAATAGTATAATTTGATATTAATTTCAAATTTATATTTTTAATATAAACTGTTCTAAAATATATTATCTTAAATTGTGATTATTAAGATTTTCAAGTTATTAAACTAATTTAATTTATTTTAAACTATTTTAATCAACTTATTTCAATTATCAGGGGCGCGATCTACCACTGAGCTAATAGCCCTTCGTGCGGGCCTCCCAATGGGAGGCCTGCTATGCCAAAAGCGAGAGAAACCTCATCCCTCTCTTTCCCTTTTGCACCTCATGTCCCTCTCGTGTGGCGGCATGGGGACGTAAAAAGTTAATCTATTTTAATCTATTTTGAACTAATTAACCCATTTAATCTATTTCAACTCTATTTAAATCATTTTAAATAGAATTTAATCTATTTTGAATCTATTTAAACTATTTAAAATATTTTAAACTATTTTTACTATTTAAACTATTCTAATATGTTTTAACTATTTTAAATCATTTAAACTATTTTAGAGTATTTTAACTATTTTAAACTATTTTAACTATTTTAAACTATTTTTAAAACTATTTATGCTATTTATACTGTTTTCTAAAAAAAATTCAGAATGTGTAAAATTGAAGTATTTATATTTAAATCCTTGATGATGATATATGTAACAACCCGCATATTTTACGATTTGATATTTAAATATTTTTATCGTTAGTCGGATTTCAGTCCGAAAAGTTACTTTTTGCATACGGTCGAATTAGGACTCGGAACCACTTCCATTGGGTCCAAAACACTGTTTGCGATTTTTTTGAGTGTAAACTTTGATATGTTTGGAGTTAGTGGAATTTTATTACTTTTTTCACTTTGAGTTTTGGGTTTGGTTTAGCCCATTTGCCTAAACTATTAATTCTAACTCAACCCCCTTCTCTTCATAACTTCACTTTCTTTTTATAACACTCAAGCTTCATAAAAAATGGAGGAAGGAATGAAAAATTAAAACTCCAAGCTCAAGATTATTTTCAAATTCAACATTCAACTCCAAATTCAAAGAGAAAACATTGATTGAAGCTTCTTGGGTTGATTCTCCTTTGCTTTCAAGCTTCTCCTTCATAATTTTGTGTAAAGGTGGAATTTTTATCTCACATCTTTGTCTATAACTATCATTGATTGTTGGGTATGAATTCCTAACACTTTTACATATGCATTGGTCATTGATTTGGATTGAATTGGTGAAAATCCCAATTTTTAGTGTTTTGGGTTCAAATATTTAAAAACCCAATCTTTGATGTTTAAACACGTTTTTGGTGATGCACCGAGAAGCTAAATACGACCGGGTAGCCTGTGGGCATAATCCCCTAGCGTCTGTGCTCGATCGGTTGCAAATTGGACGAGTTTTGAGCTCTAAAAGCCTTAGGTTGCGCGGCCTGCATAAGAAGGATTTTCGGCCTGCACAATGGTGACTTTCGGCCTGCGGTTAGCTCGGTTGGCATTAGGTCGTTCAACCCTTAGGTCGTTAGGTCGCAACCTAGTTAGGTCGTTCCACCTTAGGTCGCTCGGCCTACTTCACTCCTTTGGTCGCATGCTCCTTAGGCCGTTCCCCTTTAGCTTGCTCAACCTTCTCGTGCGTCTTCGTTCGTTAGGTCGCGCTCGGCCTTCATTTGGTTGTTAGGTCACATGCCCCTTAGGTCGCTCGGCCTATCCTTACCTCCTTAGGTCGCGCCTTGTTTAGGTCGCGCATACCTTAGGTCGCGCACCCCTTAGGTCGTAACTCCCTTGGTCGTTCGGCTTGCTTCCATAGTTAGGTCGCTCGGCCCATTATGACGCACGGTCATCTTAGGTCACGTACCCCTAGGTCGCTCTACCTTGGTCGCATTCTCCTTGGTCGCATGCACGTTAGGTCGTGTGTGTGTTAGGTCGCTCGGCCATTTCCTTAGGTCGTTTGCACGTTAGGTCGGCCATGGGTTTGGGTTGCACCATTCTTTAGGTCGCTTGGCACAGGCTCGTACCACCTTAAGTTGCTCGGCCTTACCGCCACATTAGGTCGCACCTCGTTTGGTCGCACCATGGCTTAGCTCGACCGTGCTAGGTCGCTCACCTCGTTAGGCCGTTCACCCACTTAGGTTGCGCCCTGTTAGGTCGCGCCAAATTTCCTGTGTTGAATTATGTTATGTCGCAGGCGTATTTACACTTGGATGGCTTTGGAATTGATTTCTTTGGATTCTATTCACGTCTTCGAATGTGAATTTTTGCGATTTATCATTCTACGATCATTTTTGTGATTCGTCATTTTAAAAATATACCAATTTCACTCGTGCAAAAAATCTAATTAAACGGCTTCGTAAAACAAAACGCTTGCGTTTATTTCGTCGGTTAATTCTTGGACTTGATCGATTGAATCTCTTGTGATGATTTTTGAGATCTACAATTTGTTCGTAAATATCTAAGTTAAGCTAGTGGTTATGGGACATGAAGCTAAGCTCATATATTTACTAACTTATTGTAATTGACACTTCTTGATGATCGATGATGATCATTTTTGTGATTATGACTAGCTATATGCTATGTTTCTTTGTCCACGTAGGGGACAGTACCTCGTTTTATTGAGTTTCGTCTCATTTTTATTATAGGCTAATGACCTATTTATTTCTTGGGGTTTCGACCCAATTTTTGTGTGCTAGCGACCCACGTTTTTATGGAGTTCGGATCTTCGGGCGTACCGTTGTACTACGTTGTTGTTCCGAACTATTCGAGTTTCTGGTTCCTCGGGCGTACCATTGTACTACGTTGTTGCACCGGCTCTATGGTTAGCGACCATGGGATACCGTCCCTTTTGTTGTACACGTGTTGGTGAGTTTTCAGGCTCCCGTTTTATGCTAGGCCTTTCCCCCTTTTTATGATTTCTGGATTTCCATTGATGATTTCTAGAATTTGTGTTTCATCAATTTTCGTGATTTTCATTGAGATATGTTATCAATATTTGTGCATTGGTGAATTTGTGTGTCATTAACTTTTTTGTGAATGAAGATATTGAGTATGACATTCCTTTTGATCTTTGAGAAGATTCTGGTGATATTGATTAATCTCTTGTTGAATTTCAATTTCATACTTATCACAGTATGGCTTTATGGTTATCATATGTTATGTCATATCTCTTATTCTATATCATTTTATATGATATTTATAGCTAGACTGATCCGTTTATTATTTCCTTATAAATAATACTCGGGTCGGACCGAGATGTTACAGGTGCTACTGCTTGACTTCACTTCTGGGATTATCATCCTGACTTTTGGCTAACTACTTAGATTAGTAGTTTTTGTTGTATACCTTTGAGATATAGACTCCTAGATGTATACATATTCTTTTGTCTAGCACTTGTAGCCATTCTTTTGTGATATTGTGGATCTTGTTTGACCACTACTCTTATGTACACTTTCATGTGTTATATTCATATTTTTTCCGCCTTTGTGATATGAATGTCTGTGACTGATTTGTGTTATGTTTATTTCTATATTTGTTTCCGAAGAATACATATAGCCACTGTGTAGTAGCCTTGAGTTTGTATCGGCATGTCGGACTTCCTTGTATTATCTAACATATTGGTGCTCGTACAAAGCAATTACACGGATGGTCGCTCCTCAACAGCCTTATTCTCCGTGCTAGTTGACGGCATTACCCCGTAATATCCTTTGCTAGCATGCGTATAGAGGTGGGGCGTCACAGCTTGGTATCAGAGCCAATCTTCGGAACAATGTAGAATAATCTAGCAAGGATTATCGTCCTAAGTCCATCTTAGGAATCGTGCATTAGGATTTAATTCGACTCTTCGTACCGATTCAACCTATTTTCTTTATGATTCCTTGTTTATCTATCAAGAATTCTTGATATTCGTTTGGTAAATAACCTTATCCTTCTTCTTTCTTTCTTTCTTTCAAAAGGAAGAGAAATAATTAGACCTGGCCATCCCAGCGCCAGTCAATCTCGTGCTACTCCCCAGGATGGAGTCTTTATGTCTGCCCAGCAGCTTCTTGATCTAGTGAGAAATCTCAAGCAGTCGAATCTAATTCGGAGTCTATTCACCCTAGGTCTGGATTTGCACGTTTGTGCAGTGATTATACCAATTTGGGTAGGAAGCCATTCAAAGGTTCTGAGACTATTATCGAAGTCCAGGCTTGGCTGAGATCGTGCGATCGAATCTTTTCTCGCATGAATCTTATTGATCTTCATCGTGTTCAGGTGGCCTCTAGTATGCTCCAAGAAAGAGCATTAGATTGGTATGAACTTCTTATTTCTGAAATAGTTGAAGCAGATCTTACTTGGGAGAAATTCCGAGAACGATTCGAGTTAAAATTTGTACCAGAAGCTGAGAAGGTGACATTAGTTCGTCGTTTCATAGACCTTGTTCAAGGTGAATCCTCCGTGGCGGACTATGTCGCGTCTTTTGAATCTCTTTCTAAATACGGGGTTGAATACATTAATACCCCATTGATGAAAAATCAGAGATTCGTCTATGGCTTGAATAAAAATCTCAAGAAGCCATTACTTCTAAAGCTAGAAGTTTCTTTTGATCAACTTGTTGATATCGCTCTTCGACTTGAAGAGGCAGATAAAGAGAGTGATGCTGATGTTGTTGGTGCCAAACCAAAATCAATAACAACAAGAAAAGGCTTATTAAGTTCAAAGGGTCTTATCCCAACACGAGAGGGAAGCAAGCAATTCCGGTAGCAAAGGCTTCTGCCCCTAGCAGTGGGCAATGCTACAATTGTGGTTCTAGAGACCATTATGCCAATAGATGTCTGAAACCTTTCTTTTGTCGCTATTGCAAAAGTTCGGATCATTATTTATCTTCTTGTCCCAAACTTCAAAATAGGAAGGAGAGAAAGCTTAATGTTGCTCAACCCCCTAGCAACACATCTCGTGGTAAAGGTATTTCTCATTCTATCCTTGATGGCATTATTTTATTTCGTGATCATCCTATTCGAGTTCTTTTTGATACGGGTGCGTCCCATTCTTTTATATCAAAAGAACTTGTTGATACCTTTTCTTTGGATGTTTTGTGTTTAATGACTTCATTGAGAATTGCGAATCCGGGTGGTGGATCCGCAACGATCAGTTTATTGTGTAAAGAAGTCGAGATTATTTTGTGTAATTTTTCTTTCCGAGCCGATTTGCATGTTATGCGCTACTTAGGCTTTGGAATGATTTTGGGAATGGATTGGCTTAACTGCTATGAAGCCCAAATTCTATGTCCTGAGCGGACTATTCATCTTCGACATCCTCAATCTGTTAAGCAGATTTCTATTAATCTTAAAGATTCGGATTCCAGCTTACTTTCATCTTTATATTCTTTAAAACCTCATGATGACGATAATGATGATGAGGAAGATATTATTTCTCTTATTCACGTTGTTCGTGAATTTTTCGACATATTTGAGCCCGTTTTAGGATTACCACCTAAGCGAGCAATTAAGTTAAGAATTAATCTCATTCCTGAAGCTCAACCTATTACTCGTCCTCCTTTCGCATGTCCAATAAGGAGAATGAGGAGATGCGCAAACAATTATCCGAATTGGAGACGAAGCAATTTATTCGCTCTAGTTCCTCTCCTTGGGGAGCTTCGGCTATTTTTGTGAAGAAATCCGACTGTACTCTTAGGCTTTGCGTTGACTACTGCAAGCTTAACGATCTTACTATCAAGAATAAATATCCTTTACCTCGGATTGATGATCTATTCGATCAACTTAGTGGTGCTAGAGTCTTTTCACAATTAGACTTAGCTACCGGTTTTCATCAGCTTCGTATTGCAGAGGATAGCATTCCTTTGACATCTTTCCGTACTCGTTATGGATCTTATGAATGGCTTGTTATGCCATTTGGTTTAACGAATGCTCTGTCTTATTTCGTTGACCTTATGAATAGAGTTTTCAAAGACTTCCTCGATCGGTTTGTTCTCATCTTTATCGATGATATTCTTGTGTATTCTAAAACCGAGGAGGAACATGAAAAGCATCTTCGGATTGTGTTGGAAACTCTTAGGAGCAATCAATTGAAGCAAAATTTTCTAAATGCCACTTTTGGCAATGTCGTGTTAAGTTTCTCGGTCATATTATTTCCGAATCCGGAATTTTCGTGGATCCTTCAAAGATTGAAGCGATTCAAAATTGGAAGAGACCGGAGAGTGTGACGGAAATTCGTAGTTTTCTCGGTTTGGCGGGCTATTACCGTCGTTTTATAAAGGACTTTTCCAAAATTTCCGTGCCTCTTACTAGCTTGACAAAGAAGGGAGTTAAGTACATTTGGTCGGACAAATGTGAAGCTTCTTTTCAGAAATTAAAAGAACTCCGTTCCGATGCTCCTATTCTTGTTATTCTTGAGGGGAATCAAGATTTTATTGTTTATACCGATGCTAGTCGCGTTGGTTTGGGTGCCGTTCTTATGCAAAGGGAACGTGTTATTGCTTATGCTTCCAGACAATTGAAGCCTGCTGAGACTAGATATGCCACTCATGATTTAGAACTCGCGGCTATTGTTTTCGCCCTTCGTATTTGGCGTCATTATCTTTTGGGAGAGAAGTTTATTCTTTATACCGATCATAAATCTTTGAAGTACCTATTTTCTCAAAAGGAACTTAATTTGCATTAGCAGCGTTGGCTCAAACTCCTTACAGCTTATGATCTTGATATTCTTTATACCCCCGGAAAGAGAAATCGTGTTGTGGATGCACTTAGTCGCAAGCAACAAGCGGTTGTTTCTATGATGATATCCGAATGGAATGATCTCTGGGTCTTATCCACTTGTGAGATTCGAGATCGTGTTTCCGATTTATGTTCATCTCTTGTTTTATGTAGCCTTGAGGCTCATCCTTCTCTTTTAGACCGCGTTCTTGAGGCTCAAAAGTTAGATCCCGAATTGGCTCTTCTTGGCCAAAATCTTAGGGATAAAATTAATATTGAAAGTTTGAAAGACTTTGATATTGATTCTCGTGGCGATATTCGAAAACTTGGTAGACTTGTCGTGCCAAATGATCGTGATCTTCGTAAAGACATTTTAAAAGATTCACATCGTTCTAAATTTACCATTCATTCCGGTAGTAGTAAAATGTACGCGGATATGAAGCGACTTTATTATTGGGAGGGAATGAAATCTGATATTGCTAACTTTGTTAAGTGTTGCATGACTTGCCAACTTGTCAAGGCCGAACACCAAAGGCCTGGTGGGTTATTGCAACATTTAGAAATTCCAATTTGGAAGTGGAATCAAATTTTCATGGATTTTATAGATGGCCTTCCCCGTTCTCGTTCGGGTCATGATAGCTTATGGGTGATAGTCGATAGACTTACTAAATCCGCCCATTTTATTCCCGTTCGATCCAATCGAACCGTTCCTCTCTTGGCCAAACTCTTTATTAAAGAAATTGTAAAATTGCATGGAGTTCCTTCTTCTATTGTTAGTGATCGTGATCCATTGTTTACTAGTGGATTTTGTAAGAGTCTTCAAAAGGATTTGGGACGAAGCTTAATTTTAGCACCGCTTATCATCCCTAGTCCGATAGACAAACTGAGCATGTGAATCAAACTCTTGAAGATCTTCTTCGTGCACGTGTTCTTGATTTTGGTGGAAGTTGGAAAGATCATATTTCTCTTGTTGAGTTTTCCTATAATAACAGCTTCCAATCTAGTATTGGTATGGCACCTTTCGAGGCACTATATGGAAGGCCATGCCGATCTCCTTCTTGTTGGCATGAGGCCGGTGAGAGGCTGGTTTTAGGTCCAGATTTTATTCGTGATTCCACAGAGAAGATTGACCTTATTCGTCATAGGATGAAAGAAGCCCAGAGTAGACAAAAATCCTATGCCGATAACCGGAGAAGAAAATTAGAATTTCTGTGGGAGATCTTGTGTTTATTCGTGTTTCACCTATGAAGGGTGTTGTACGTTTCAGTCGATCGGGAAAATTAGCGCCTCGATATATTGGGCCATTTCCTATCACCGAACGTATTGGTTCTGTGGCTTATCGCATTTTATTACCGGCTCAGTTTTTTGCTATTCATGTCGCGTTTCACGTTTCTCAATTGCGGAAATGTCTTCGAGATTCCGATTCTATTCTTGAGCCCGGTGTTGTGGAAGAAATTGAAGTTTCACCTAATTTAACTTATGAGCAACATTCTATTCGTGTTATTGCTTCGAAGGTCAAGTGCCTTCGAAATAAAGATGTCCCGCTTGTTAAAGTTCAATGGTCCTCAAATCCTAAGGATTGCTCTTGGGAATCTAGAGAATTCATCGAGCGAACACATCCGGGCTTACTTTCTCGTGCTCCTTGAGGTGAACTTCTTATTTCAAACTTCTTTTGTGTTGAATAAGCTTTTATGGTTGTTACTATATATTTTCTTCTTAATTATTGCAAGGATGCAATTTCTTTAAGGAGGGGAGTCTGTAACAATCCGCATATTTTACGATTTGATATTTAAATATTTTATTTAAATATTTTTATCGTTAGTCGGATTTTAGTCCGAAAAGTTACTTTTTGCATACGGTCAAATTAGGACTCGGAACCACTTCCATTGGGTCCAAAACACCGTTTGTGATCTCTTTGAGTGTAAATTTTGATATGTTTGGAGTTAGTGGAATTTTGTTACTTTTTTCACTTTGGGTTTTGGGTTTGGTTTAGCCCATTTGCCTAAACTATTAATTCTAACTCAACCCCCTTCTCTTCATAACTTCACTTTCTTTTTCTAACACTCAAGCTTCATCAAAAATGGAGGAAAGAATGGAAAATTAAAACTCCAAGCTCAAGATCATTTGCAAATCCTACATCCAACTCCAAATTCAAAGAGAAGACATTGATTCAAGCTTCTTGGGTTGATTCTCCTTTGCTTTCAAGCTTCTCCTTCATAATTTTGTGTAAAGGTGGGATTTTTATCTCACATCTTTGTCTATAACTATCATTGATTGTTGGGTATGAATTCCTAACACTTTTACATATGCATTGGTCATTGATTTGGATTGAATTGGTGAAAATCCCAATTTTTAGTGTTTTGGGTTCAAATCTTTAAAAACCCAATCTTTGATGTTTAAACACGTTTTTGGTGATGCACCGAGGAGCCAAATATGACCGGGTAGCCTATGGGCATAATCCTCTAGCGGCCCTGCTCGATCGGTTGCAAATTGGGCGAGTTTTAAGCTCCAAAAGCCTTAGGTCGCGCGGCCTGCATATGAAGGATTTTCGGCCTGCACAATGGTGACTTTCAGCCTGTAGTTATCTCAGTTGGCATTAGGTCGTTCAACCCTTAGGTCGTTAGGTCGCGACCTTGTTAGGTCGTTCCACCTTAGGTCGCTCGGCCTACTTCACTCCTTTGGTCGCATGCTCCTTAGGCCGTTCCCCTTTAGCTCGCTCGACCTTCTCGTGCGCCTTCATTCGTTAGGTCGCGCTCGGCCTTCATTTGGTCGTTTGGTCGCACGCCCCTTAGGTCGCTCGGCCTATCCTTACCTCCTTAGGTCGCACCTTGTTTAGGTCACGCATACCTTAGGTCGCGCATACCTTAGGTCGCGCACCCCTTAGGTCGTAACTCCCTTGGTCGTTCGGCTTGCTTCCATAGTTAGGTCGCTCGGCCCATTATGACGCACGATCATCTTAGGTCGCGTACCCCTAAGTCGCTCTACCTTGGCCGCATTCTCATTGGCCGCATTCTCCTTGGTCGCATGCACGTTAGGTCGTGTGTGTGTTAGGTCGCTCGGCCATTTCCTTAGGTCGTTTGCACGTTAGGTCGGCCATGGGTTTGGGTTGCACCATTCTTTAGGTCGCTTGGCACAGGCTCGTACCACCTTAAGTCGCTCGGCCTTACCACCACATTAGGTCGCAACTCGTTAGGTCGCACCATGGCTTAGCTCGACCGTGCTAGGTCGCTCACCTCGTTAGGTCGTTCACTCACTTAGGTCGCGCCCTGTTAGGTCACGCCAAATTTCCTGTGTTGAACTATGTTATGTCGCAGGCGTATTTACACTTGGATGGCTTTGGAATTGATTTCTTTGGATTCTATTCACGTCTTCGAATGTGAATTTTTGTGATTTATCGTTTCTACGATCATTTTTGTGATTCGTCGTTTTAAAAATATACCAATTTCACTCGTGCGAGAAATCTAATTACATGGCTTCGTAAAACAAGTGGTCTGAAACGCTTGCGTTTACTTCGTCGGTTAATTCTTGGACTTGATCGATTGAATCTCTTGTGACGATTTTTGAGATCTACAATTTGTTCGTAAATATCTAAGTTAAGCTAGTGGTTATGGGACATGAAGCTAAGCTCGTATATTTACCAACTTATTGTAATTGACACTTCTTGATGATCGATGATGATCTTTTTTGTGATTATGACTAACTACATGCTATGTTTCTTTGTCCACGTAGGGGACAGTGTCTCGTTTTATTGAGTTTCGTCTCATTTTTATTAACGACCTATTTATTTCTTGGGGTTTCGACCCAATTTTTGTGGGATAGCGATCCACGTATTTATGGAGATCGGATCTTCGGGCGTACCGTTGTACTACGTTGTTGTTCCGAACTGTTCGAGTTTCTGGTTCCTTGGGCGTGCCGTTGTACTACGTCGTTGCATCGGCTCTATGGTTAACGACCATGGGATAGCGTCCCTTTTGTTGTACACGTGTTGGTGAGTTTTCAGGCTCCCGTTTTGTGATAGGCCTTTCCCCCTTTTTGTGACTTCTGGATTTCCATTGATGATTTCTAGAATTTGTGTTTCACCAATTTTCGTGATTTTCATTGATATGTGTTATCAATATTTGTGCATTGGTGAATTTGTGTGTCATTAACTTTTTTATGAATGAAGATATTGAGTATGACATTCCTTTTGATCTTTGAGAAGATTCTGGTGATATTGATTAATCTCTTGTTGATTTTTAATTTCATACTTATCACAGTATGGCTTTATGGTTATCATATGTTATGTCATATCTCTTATTCTATATCATTTTATATGATATTTATAGCTAGACTGATCCGTTTATTATTTCCTTATAAATAATACTCGGGTCAGACCGAGATGTTACAGGTGCTTCTGCTTGACTTCACTTCTGGGATTATCATCCTGACTTTTGGCTAACAACTTAGATTAGTAGTTTTTGTTGTATACCTTTGAGATATAGACTCCTAGATGTATACATATTCTTTTGTCTAGCACTTGTAATCATTCTTTTGTGATATTGTGGATCTTGTTTGACCACTACTCTTATTTACACTTTCATGTGTTATATTCATATCTTTTTCCGCCTTTGTGATATGGATGTCTGTGACTGATTTGTGTTATGTTTATTTCTATGTTTGTTTCCGAAGAATACATATAGCCACTGTGTAGTAGCCTTGAGTTTGTATCGGCATGTCGGACTTCCTTGTATTATCTGACATATTGGTGCTCTTACAAAGCAATTACACGGATGGTCGCTCCTCAACAGCCTTATTCTCCATGCTAGTTGACTGCATTACCCCGTAATATTCTTGGCTAGCGTGGGTATAGAGGTGGGGCGTCACAATATAACCTAAGTTGGGATTTGAAATTTATATCTTTTTGTGAAATGACATATTTGAGTAAATATGATGATTTTGGAATGAGGATTTAATTAACCTATCTTATCGATAATTTCAAAAGTGAATATGATTTTGAAAGTGAATATGATTTCGAAAGCGATACGGTTGGAATTGAATATGATATTCGATGTCAATTATGAATTGGTTTTGGAAATGTAAAAAAAGGGTGTGAAATAAGCATTTGGTTGTTAAAGAGACCAGGATCGGATATTGTCATACTCTCTACCAATACCGAAAACCACTTTAACAACTGTATACATGGTGGAGATTCCATAATGAAGTATGATGGTTTGGCGAACGATTCTATATGAGGTATTAACGTAGCCTTGACTCCCGTGAGTTAGCTTGATGTGGCTAGAACAAGAGCCATGCCAAGCCAAGTGAAGTTGCACCTCCGATCGGACACATTTCTTCGATACCATGTTATGACTTTGTGATTAACTTGGTGGCCACCCCTCGATTTGATTTTGGAAGTGTGTTTTGAGGTGGACGGTAGTAGCTGCTACGCATTGCCACCAGTCCGGATCCACAAAACGGTAGCATCCGACTCTGGGCATTGCCTCGCGTGCCATATGACATGCCTTATTGCACCTTCTACGAGTTTTTTTTGTATTGTACCTATAGAGTGCCCTCTGGGTAAATCGCCGATTCGGTAGAGTTTATGGTACTGTATGGACTACGAGAATATAAAAAATGTATTAAGGGGGATATACGTAACGCCTTAACGCAATTTTAATACTATATTTACTGTAGATACTATTATAATAGCGTATTGTACTATGTATGCAGATAGTTTAACGGATCCTTAGGAGATTTAATCCGAAACATCTCTTAAGTTATTGCACTAACGTTAGACACTGGATACGAGATGTCAAACCCTGTAAACATCTCTGACGTCGTTGCACTCATATTTATTTACAGTTGATTTAACTTGTATAAGGTCTTTTAGTTCTGACTCGAGTGTTTTATCTTTTCAATTCGCTCTGGTTAGTCTGAGCTTTTGAGTGTATCGAAGACTGCTTTTGGAGAATGAAGACGAAAATTTAGTACTATGATTATTTATTACATTATGTCCACTGTATTATGCTGCTCCGCTACATTTATTTATCTATTCCTGTTGTATGTAACTCTGGTTTGTATTGTAAAAGTATAATCGAATGTTATTTATAAACAGCTTCATGAACTGTTTATTTGATTATTATATTTTGTCATTCCGCTGTGAGATTCTGTGTTTGTTTTTCTTTCTTTGTTTGTTTTTTTCTTATTTACCCATATCAATCCTCCCTTTTGAATGGTTATAGTTTGACATATGTGGTTTATTATCGATTTAAACTGTCCAAAAAGGTGAGTCGTTACACGATCGATCGCTGCATGTCGACCAATAGTGCTACCGCTTTCATAAAAGCAAGTGTGGCTTGTGCCTTTCAGCCATCCCACTAGGATTCAAATCCAGCGTTATCCTATTTTTGTAAATGTATATTTTAATTATAAATAAATTATATTTGCATTGAAAATAAAAGCAAGAAATTAAATAAAGTAAATATATGATTTATGAGGATTTTTTTTATTTAAAATCAAGCATTTAAAAATATAAGAAAGTTAGTAATTTATTAAAAGGAAATTAATATTTGGTTTTAAGTAATTATTTTAAAGATTCGTGTTCCTAAATAATATTTTAAGTATTCCAAAGTATACTTTAAATTAAATATGTTTAATGAAAAATTATAAAAGAATATTTATACAATTAAGTAAAGAAAAATGCGTATTTGTAGGATCGATTTCACCCTAGAGGGGGGGTGAATAGGGTGATGCTATCGATTATAAAAATTTGTTGCGGAAGTTTGTATAAAATTATTTTCAACACAGATATATCAAAATAGCAGCACAGATAATAGCAGAATAATAAATGCAGAAATAGAATGACACAGAATTTACCCAGCTTCGGCAAAACCCTGCCTATGTGCTGCCCCCAAGGTTTCTACTAGAAATTAAGCAGTCAGATGCTTACACACGTAAACTTGCGACACCCGCTATCGACTAGCCTTAACTCTACGCTCAAAACCCTGCCACAACTCAGCCACTGAGTTGTGAATTCTCAAACTACGCCACGTAGTTTGTCCCCTAGTCACACGACTAGAAATTACAACGTTTAAAAGAAGAATTTAAATTTAAAATCAAATTTAAACAATGAAAACCCTACTTGAAAAGATTAAGCCCAAATATAATTGTAAAACAATAAAGGTCGGCCCTATTTCTTTTATTTCTTTATCGGCCTGATTCCTCTTTTATTTGCTCCGTTCCTTTCTTTTGTGAAAATGCCGGTCGTTCCTCGTTCGTTTCCTCTTTAACAAAAACTAGGGCTTGTGAAATTCTTTGAAGTCGTCGCTTGAATGTTGATCGATCGAATGGATATTCGCGTGTTTGCTTTGCCGATCGTTCGTCTCCTTGAATTGCGCTCGGTTGCTTCTCGATCAAGTTCTATTCTTGACTTCGGTGTGTGATTTTTGCTTTTACTTATTTTGATTTTGCGTACTTGAACTCGATGACTTTTTGCCGATGATGTTGATTGCTTATATAGGGTTCTAACCCCTGTATTTTCGTTCGTATATTATCATTTGAATTCATCAATTGTTTAATCTCGGCCATTGATTTTCGTTTGATTGCTTGAGATGATTGTTGACTTCTTCAATTCGTGTATATTTGATTACTTGATTTTCACGGCATCTACTTTGAACCCGCTTGTTTCCTTGATTGCCACGGCTTCGATTTTGAGCTGTTCGATAATTTCCTGGTCATCACGTTCTGACTTTGATTTGAAACACGGCCTTCTTTGACACGGCTCTGACTTGATATTGGAATTTGATTCTGTTGTGATTTTTGTATCACTGCAATCTGTACTTTTGCATGGTATTTTTTATACTATGATTTCGATACTGTACTTGATTGCTTGCATGTATATATATGCATTCATGTATGTATATATGTGCTATCTCCGTCATTATTGTGGCTATGCATTTGTTGTCCCTGCATGTTTGAGACTCTGTTGGTCTGCTGCCACATTGTGACTGTATGTCATGTTGCTTCGAGTTTGAAATGCTTGCAGGCTTGGAGTCTTTGTACATTTACTTGTACATTGTTTACTTGCGTCCTTGATATCTGATGCATCATGGTATTGTGCATTTCGACTTGTATTCATCTGATTTGAGCATTTATGGTTTCTCTGTCTTTGATATTTTGGTTTTGACTTGGCCTAACATTGTCACTTGTAGTTGTAGTGTTGCAGTCTTTAACTTGTACTCTTCAGGCAATTTGCATACAGTTGCATTGTTGGTCTTGTATCACTTGCTGTTCATTAACTTTTGGCTTCTCTCCGGTCATGGCTGATCTCTGGTTTACTTTAACCTAATCTGATGCATGTTGTATCTGCATTCACCAATGTTTGTACACTTCCATTTTGTTGTGTCTTTGAGTCTTATTCATGTTGACATAGTCTGTTCATTTGGTTTTGTACTGTCTGCACTTGATTCTTCTTGTCTTCAACGATGATGTTTGTGTCATGTCCATTTGAGTATATTGCAGTCTTTATGTTTTTATTGTGTCAACTCTATATATATGTATGGTCTGCACTATCATTCGAGCTAGTTCACATTGTATTGGTTCATTGTTTTCATATTTTATGTCATCTGGACTTGAGAGCTGGTTCAATTAGCTAGCTCGAGTTGCTTTGGGTCTAGTCTATGGACATCTGGTTATCTGGTTTATATGATGCACCTGTCTGCTTCCCTGACCTGTTGCACTATTAGCTTCATGTGTACTTTCTTGCTTTAACCTGAACTAGTCCGGTTTGCTTTCATATTATGGATGGTTTGAGTTTTGCTGTCACTACATGTATGTATACATGTGTATATACATATGTATATATATGTTTGTGCATTGTCTTCATGTAGTTTGTGCCACTGCCTTTGTGCACTGTTTGGTTCATATTGCATTTGTACACTTGGATTTTGGTCGAGGCATGTTTTAGTTGTCTTGACCATTTTCATGAACTTGCACCTGTGTTGAATCCAGCTTGGAGCTCGGGTTTGAACTTGTGCTGATATTGCGACATTATTTTTATTGCACTTGAGTTGAACCCGACGTTTTGGGTTTGACCTGTGCTCACCTGTCCCTGTAATTTTATCAAGTGTATATATCAGTGTGCACGGCCTTGTGGCATGTACAGTGATACACTGTGCATGTCACAAGCTATTCGTACATGATGAATTCAAATTTAAATGATGACGAACAACCCAAATAACTGAGGCAAATATTATTTTCGAAATCCATTTTATTTTATACTGCAAAAATATTTTATTTTCAATTTTACCGCGTCAATATTTATTTTTGCAGATTGCTCATATGTTGGATTCAATCTGAAATGAAGTTGTAGATAAATTACGAGTGAATGAGCGATATATAGTGAGGTGCATTTGTAAATGATAAATTGTGATGTAATTGAATTTGTATTGCAATCAAAATTGTATATGTATAGTGAGAGCGTGAATTTATACTATTCAAAATTGTACTAAATATTTGTTTGAATAAAATATTTGTCTGAATTCAAATTCTGTATTATTTATTTTATTCAGCAAATATATATTTAATTATGTGAAAATTAATATAGTACATTAACAAATACATTTAAATGAATATATATATATATATATATGTTTATTATCATCAAACAAAAATTTTATAATCGCATATTCAACAGTATTTGATAATTAAATTTTATTTAAATATTCAGTTAAAAATTCTATAAATGTTATTGTATTTTTGATATTTTCATCTCTTTTATTGTATTTGTAATTGATGTGATTATTTAAAAATTATTAAGTGTTTTTATGCAATCGAGTACTTAATAAATTTATTTGATTATGCTATTTTAATTTCATTATTTCTATATTAGTTTTGGTTGATATGAATGGTTCATCATTGATATTGATTTGATTGATAATTTTGATACGATACAGTGATGACATTCTCCTATATGATTTCGTGATATTTAATTATTTGTGACGAGGAATCAGAATAAATAGAGTTATAATACCGTTTGGTATGAGACTTTAAGTAATATTTCTTCGGTTACTATGTACTCATTACATAGAATATTGCGAATATGATATTATATCTAAATGGATGTCCAGAGTATAATGGATTCTCATACCTTTTATTATACTGATAAGCAACCTATCTTATCCTTCATGTTGATGTTGATGCTTTTATTATTAAGATTGAGAGATATATTCAAGCAATATCGTGTGCTAGCCTAGCTATACTTGGTGATATCTCACTTATAAATGATTTCTTAATTTTCAAGATGATTTCTAGATATAAATGATTCACCCATTTATCGCCGATTCCATGATTTCTGATTTGATGTGTTTTTAACTGGGTGGTGACATCTTTATGCATGGTCCTTTGATATTTAATGTTATATGATGCATTTGTGCTCATCTATGAAATTTAATTAAACATATACAACCCTCATGCATCCACTGCCATAAATTTATTGATATTATGGATGTTATTATATTATTACAATTGCATACATTGAGTTACATGTGTGTTTTGACCGATTGATATAGATATAGGCTAACCCATGTGTTATTTACGTGATACTCGGGTCAGTCTGAGACTTTTCCGGTACATGGACAGTAGGGATGGCTTATGTTGTTCTAGACATAGAAGTGGCTAGCATATAGTATTGATATGTATCATTTTTTATTATTTAAGTTCATGTATGTATATTCTTGTATTATATATTGGACATACCTTGTATATTTTGTATCATATATTATCGCCATGATTCCGACTTTGTATTCTCTGTTATTTACTATATATGATGTATTGTTCTATCTTGGAGGCACACGTGTCTATTGCAATGTACCGATACTATGTACGTATATGTGAACTATTTATTTGATTTTTGACTATGTACCGGTGTTATCCCAATGGATATTCACATGTGTACCTAATATTGCCTCATTCTCTGTACTATCTGACAGTATTTCTTAGTAACACATTTAGATAGCATAGGTATAGAGGTGGTGGTCCTACAATGAGGCTTGATATTTAATAAAAATTATTTTGAAATTTTCGCTATGTAAAATCAGGATTTATAACTGATTAGATGTGATATTGGCATCTTCGTATGTTGAACACACACTACTCTGATTTTCTTATTATATATTTACCCTTGCATGGGACGATTTGGATTAAAGCTGCTGAATGAATTGTATAAACGAAAATTGATGTAATGGAAAAAATATCTATCTACTCTATTACTTGTTTTGTAAAAAATAAAATACAGGACCCACTTTGTTGTTGGAAAATAATTTCAGTGATGATTGCAGCATTAACGGCTTCTATTTTCCAGTCTCGAAGTGGAAGGATGTTACATTTAGCGAGTTAGAGAGTTGGCCCTAAGCTTTTCCTCAATTTACAGGGTATAGAATAGTTGTTATTCCAGTACAGGTCTAAGGTTATTGATGGATTTAAGATGACTTCTTCTATCCTGCATTTTCGTTGAAACTCAATCTCATTGGGTTCTTATTTTTTTGCTATCTTCTTCGTAAGGGAATAGAAGTTCAGTTGTGTAGGATAGGATGCGCTCGTCCAACGACCAGGTCAAAAAGGACACGAGAAAATTTGTATTTTGTAACTCCGATCGCTTGGAAGGGACAAAAGAAACATCTTGCTTTTACTTCAAAAATTTCTAATGTAGTGGACCTCTTAGTAAGATTTGAACCCAGATAACTATCTGCCATAGAAAAAAATGAATTAATCTTGTAGGATTTCCAAGAAGTTCTTTAGTTACTTTCGGATGAATGCTTTGCACCAAAACAAAGTAAAAGAGACCTTTTTTGCTAACATAAAAATTAGAACTTCTCTTACTTATTTGAGTTTGAGAACGTTCGTGCTCCTTGCGAAACGGTCCGCTCACTCTCTGTATAGGACCATTAGGAAGAAAGAAGGAAGGCAAAAAGAAGAGCTAGCCTTAGGCAGAACTCGTTTTCTCTCTTGAACTTGAAAGAAGTTGAAATCAAAATTGAATTTGTATTATTGATTCTAAAATATTAATTTTATTAAGCACTAAATTTAATTGATTAATGATTAAATAATTATTAATCAATAATGATGAATTAAGAACTAAAATTATTATTAAACTATATTAAAATAAATAACTATTTTTAAGTTGCTCATTTTATGTTCCACCCACCCTTTAACCAACCTCTAATCCAAAAATTTATGGCGAACACTCTAAGCTCTGCCTATTATATCCTGCCAGTCCATGGAAACCCCTTACATCCATAACACTCTTGTGTCCTAATGTTGGACCATTGCAACTTTGTAGGGTCTA
Source organism: Allium cepa (assembly GCA_030765085.1). Lineage (NCBI taxonomy): Eukaryota > Viridiplantae > Streptophyta > Magnoliopsida > Asparagales > Amaryllidaceae > Allium > Allium cepa. The sequence continues at coordinate 280,283,761 of CM060937.1, read as the reverse complement.
CAACGATGTCCTGCTCAGAAATATCATGATCCAAAAATCTCACTTTCCTCCTCCAGAAGTGACATTCAAAAAACTTCGCATTTAATCGGTGTTTCCTTAACACCTCTATCACGCTAAAATATCTATCTATCTATTTATCTATTACTTAACCAAGAAAACATGAACAAAACAGAGCTGACATGGATAGTTTGGTGGATGTCATTTCAAAATAACTCTTCCCCGTTGATGAAATCAATTTTGCTTTGTTGATCTCCTACGTTCTCCCTTCAACATAGAGTTGTCAATGGATACTCGAAAAATCCGAAATCCGTCCGCATCCGCATCCGAAAAGCGGATAAATATCCAATATCCAGAAAAACAGATGTGGATAAGGATACGAAGACATCCGCATCCGAAAATTATCCACTCGGCTTTTATCAAGATTATAGTTCAAATTATGTGTATTTTAGTACAGTGAAAGATATTCTTTTATTATTTTATTAAGTTAGTAATCTATATTATATGCATTTAATGATTATTTACTGTTCGAAACTATTTATTATCATCATATTTGCTAATTTTAAGCGCTTTTATAATCAATGAGATTGGAAAATATTTATATTAAACTAAAATTTTCAATTTATAATTCTAAATTTATCGATCGTTGGTGGATATGATAATTATTCGATATTCGTCCGTATTCGTGAATGTGGATATCCGATATATAACAATGATTTCGAATACCAATGCCTTTGAAAGTTACTTGCATTCCAACTTTTCCTCGTAACCGACTTTTACCAAACCGATTAAAAATACAAAAAAAAAAAATCCTTTTAACTTTTTTTCACAGCCCGTCCAAGAAAAAAAAACCCCAACCTATCTTCCTCTCAACTTATGAATCTTCAATTTCACAAATTAACTGCTACCTAATCATAGTAAATCAATGTCAACCCTCACAGATTCTACCGCATTTTTTCTTCTACCTTCACACTAAAATATCTACCTATTTCTTCCCTGATTCAACGATTTCGCTATATGTCCGTCGTTGCAGAATCAATGAACCGGGAAAGTTGATGCATCGACGTAATAATTATGGAAGACAGCTGACTGCTGGTTTGAATTAGGTAATTTTGTTCCTCGACAACTACTAAATATTGCATCTAATATAATTACTGATCTGTGTTTATAGCTTAATGCAGTTCTGCGTTCACGTCCTTTTGATTTGATTTGATTTGATTTGATTTCCTCAGTCTTTTTCTTTCCTCTATTTATTTTTTTGGCTACACACCAATACAAGAAGCATCTGTTGGTATATTATTTCAAATAATATGTTACAGCTTTGTTCTATAGTCCTAAAATTCATGTTCATAATGTATATCAAAGTTGACCCCGTTATTTCCTTCCCAGTATTTTGATTATCAATCAGCCACTGACTTAGAAAGGAAACTCTTTTTTCTGCTGTCCTCCTTTTGCAGTTCTAATAGAATATGGCCGACAGTTTGTTTACCTTTTTCCATTATACCTACTTCTATGTAACAGTTTTATTTTTTGTCTGTGGAATCAATGATAAACAGTTATTTAATACGTATTGTTGTCAAAACAGGATTGAAGTTTACACCACCATGATACGGAATAAGGAGGAGCAAGTGGTGGAGTACTTGATGTAGTACTCATACGTTTAATCACTGGGCCGAGCACTGACAATCAGTTACTAGTTGAAGTTAGTTCTGAACGCTGTTTATCCTTTCTATAGCACAATTTACCTCGTTATTTAGTGGTAAGAATGTGCTTGATCAATGGGTCACGTATTTTTTCAATGTCTCTATTATTGTTGTAAATTGTATTGTCTGTTGCTACCCTTCATTAACATCTTGCATCATTATGTTTAAATGTTGTTATTTTTCCAACTTTGTTTTATGTGTTTTTATTGTATTTAATGTCATTTACAATATAACTGATTGTGTAGGGTAGCTAATCATTGTGAATATCTATTCTGTATTTTGATCAGCACATCTTACACGTATTAGAAGTAGTCGCAGTTCAACTTTATTCTTTTGCTATCTTTAACATTTATCTTATGTTAAACAGTGACAATATTTACATTAAATTTCCGCATGAATTTTTCTACATATAATATTTATAGGATGTCCTGAAAACTTAGACATATCCTTATTTTATTTTGTTTCAACTATAACTAGTGTGTAACCCGTGCGTTGCACACGGTATGTTGTTGAAAATAATATTATATATTTGAAAAATATAATTTATTATGCAATATCTGTTGATTTTTGTTAGGATAAATGAGTTATAAATTGAAATTACTATATTTATAACTGTGTATTTTTGTTATGAGATTCGTTTATTTTTATATTTGATAAAAATGAGTTATATTTCGATTTATTATTTTTTAGAATTCATTATTTGACAATTAAATAAATGAAAGTAAACATTCTTAATAAATTTTGAAATTAATATTTTATAGAATTTCATAAATAAATTCATATACATATATTTTGAAATTAATATTTTATAGAATTTCATAAATAAATTCATATACATATATTTTGAAATTGACATTTAGATTTTGATACATTTGACTAAAAGATAAATGATGTATACATTAAATTTCAAATATTACTTGACAGAACAACGATAAATACCTAAAAATAAAAGTGTAATACCAAAGACTCAATATATTTGTATGCATTTATAGTTCTCACATGACACATTTATCAAAATAATTATATGATATTATCACATTGATAAAAAATATTTATTTAACTACTAAAAGAAATATGAAGTGAAAATAAGACCTGAAACGTTACAAATCATATTTTCATTTTAATTATGTACAAAAATGATTTTTAATCCATTGTTTCATACCTTACTATTTTTATTTTATAATAAAATTTTCAAAAAATACTTAACATTTATGTAAAAAAGATAACATAGTATGAAAGAAAAATATTTCTAAACAAAATATGGTATAATTTTTGTCAATTTGGTTAACTCAGATTACAAATATAACTAATTAAAATGTAACATTTTGTACAAAATGTACTAATTGAGAATATTTATTCTTTATTCAATATTATAGAATACAAACATTCATCACTTTTCATTAAATGTAATGTTATTCTTCATAAAATATAATCTAATAATGATAAAGAGTCTATTTGACGTACCAATTTTATATAGAAAAAACGTTATTTATGTTTGTAATGATGTACCAATTTTGAAAACAAATTTTTTTATATAATTGTTTGTAATGAAGCACCACTTTTAGAAAGAAAAAATTATATACATATTTCTTTGTATTAAATAAATACTTCTATAAAGAGAAATTTTATGAACTTAAACGTAGAAAAATGTAATAGTATCAAAGATAATTTTCTATATAATTGTGAAAATATTAAATTATATGAACTTGAATGAAAATATAGTTTTATCATTTATGTCAATACAAATACATACACATTGAATTATCATTTTTTCTAATTTATTAAATCAATTAATACATATTTGTTAATTGAATTTAGTTAAAAATTAAATTCAAGATCAATTAATAAATTCAAATATATGGACTTGCATGTAAAATAATATAAGAAAACTTAGGAGACTTTCGTAAATAACTGTAAAAATTATTGAATGTTGGCATTTAAATGCAAAATGATAAGAAAGAATATTAGCATGACATTGTAATAGTTTGCACATAATTGTGGAAATTTAAAATTATCTAGACTTGAGTGAAAAATTAATTTTACCATTTTTGTCAATATGAATGCGGTACACATATTGAATTGTTATTTTTTAAAATTTGTTAGATCAATTAATGGCTACTCATTTATTGTATTTATTTAAAAAACTTAAATTTAAGATCGCCTAATTAAATTTGATATATATGGACTTAAATGCAAAATACCAGAGAAAACTTGGAAGAAACGTATAAATAATTGTTAAAATTAGTTTTAAATTTTAATGATAGAAGAGAGAACCAGTAGGAACATTATAATAATAATAAAATATAAGGATGTGAAAATAAAATATCTTGAGAGAATTAAGGAGAGGGGAGGAAATTCCTAGATTTAATAAGAGAACTTTAAATTCTTCCGCTTTACTATTATTTAATAGATTTTTCCTTCAGCATCTGAATTTACATACTGGACAAAATTTCATCGAAGACTATAGTAAATGTTCATTTAGCTCATGTAACACTTCCATGGACAGATGTATGATGATTCCTAATAGCGGTGAGAAATGATGTTTTCTCAACAACAAAGCATTTATCTCCTCTTTTTACTAATAGATATATATTAACCTTCTTCCACTTATCTTTAATAATAGTTGTAATACCTTTGGTGTCATACTTTTTTGGTGTAAACGTGAACTACCAAAAATATCCCTCTATATTTTATTGCATATCATTTTAACGTAAATTGCATATCATTTTAACGTAAAAATATTGTTAAATATTGGTGTGAATCATATTTTTCGATGAAATTAAACGTATACAATTTGTAAAAAAAATTCACATGCAAAATGTATGTCGTCGTCACGCGCGAAGCGCGTGCCGTACCACTTGTTTTTAATAATAGTTGTAATAGATTTGGTGTCACACTTTTTTGGTATCGACGTGAACTACCAAAAATACCGCTCTATATTTTATCAAATCAGAGTCACTTAAAAATAGGATCTACTATTAAACTTCTTTTACAAATTCAAACGCCGCTAAAAGTAGGATCTAATAATTAGACATGCGTTATAAATTAAAAACACTTCTAAAAATAGAATCTAAAATTAAAATTCGTTTACAAATTCCAAATATACAAATCTTAATATCAGTTGAAAATAAAAAAAAAATTATTTTTTGACTGATTTAAACATATAGAATTTATAAGGAAAATAATTCATGCGCGAAGCGCGTGCCATAACACTCGTACTTATAGAATGCGGTTTGAGCAAGTTTAGCACTGATATGAAGGCCGGTGAGTACTTTTCGTACAACTACTTGCGCTTTGACTCATACAGCTAATCTTTTTTTTCCCGATTTCGTCCGTTAAATGAATAATTCAAAATAGGTTGTTTACACCTGTCACAACTTCTCTTAGGGAGTTAAGCATGAAATTTACAGGTTAACCTAACTTACACATGGTGGTTGACCATCGAGTAGTCTATAGGCTTTGATGGGGGTGTATCTAACACATTATTCTTTTTCGCGCCCAATGTGACACAAACAAAACATTTGACTTTATATAGACATACAAACTATATCAATCTGAATATAATATGCATTTTTGTTGGTTAAACTTGGTACCTATTTGTTTCGTATTAATTTATAATCAACTGAAATTATTTAGCATTCTCAGAATAAAATTGTCGATGGCTGCAATTAAATGCGGTCAAAGTTTTTTTGAAGCACTGAAATATGTATTTCAACTATTTTCTTAACCTGAAAATGGTAGTCAACACCAAATTTGGATCATAAACCATGTATTTTTTTTTTCGGTAAAAAACATCATATAAAATGTGAATCTTCACTTTGAAGTTATTTCATTCATATATTTAGAAGTGTTACTTATTTTTCAACTTTGTTTTTTGTATTTTTTTTTTAACTATATTTAATGTTGTTTATAGTATGACTAATTGTGTGGGGGCAGCTAATCCTTGTAAATATCTGATCTCTATTTCGATCAGCATATCTTACATGTATCGGATATAGTTACAATTCAACTATGTTCTTTTGCTTGCTTCACCATTTATTTCCTATATTAGAAGCCGATAAATTAGTTTCAACAAATTTGCCTACAATATTTTTTTTAGAATGAAAATGATTTTTATTCAAGAGCACTCACCTGATATCACGAGGTTCGAACCCCTAAGCTTTATGACTTCAGTCTAAAACGTCATACCACTTGCCATTTGAGCTAGTAGTCCCAAAAAAAATTTCCCCTAATCTTTTCAAAATATAATATTTACAAGATACCCTAAAAATTTGGACATATCCTTATTTTATCTTGTTCCCACTATAATTTTTTCCGGACATACGGTAGTTTACTGAGTGGACAAAATTTCGAAGATGGCTTTATAGCGAATGTTCATTTAGCTCATCTAACACTTCCATGGAAAAATGTATGATATTTCCTAAAAGCGCTGAGAAAGGATGTTTTCTCAATAGCATAGCATTTATCTCAAAAGAGATATATATTAACCTTCTTCCATTTATGCTTCTGGAACGCGACTTGAGCAAGTTTAGAGCTGCTAGGAAGGCCGATGAGTTCCTTTCATACGACTACTTGTGCTTTGACTCATACATCCATTAAACGAGTAATTCAAAATGGTTTTGTACACCTATCATGACTTTTCATTGGAAGTATACCATGACATTTATAAGTTAAAATAACATTACATAGTGGTTGATCATCGTAGTCAATGGGCTTTGATGGGGTGTATTTAACACATCAATCTTTTTTGAGCCAAATGTGATAAACAAAACATTCGACTTTATACAGACGTGCAAACTATAATTATCTGGATACAATGCATTTTTGTTTGTTAAGTTGGTACTATTTCATTTCTTACTGATTGATAATCAACTTACATTGCTTCTTCTCTTGCGTTCTCGAAATGAAGTTGATAGCTGCTATCAAATATGGTCAAAGTTTTTTCTTAAAAGCATTGAAATATGCATTTCAACTATTTTTATAACCTGAAATGGTAGCAAATACCCACTTTGAATCATTGACCATGTAATTTATTTTTCGATAAAAACATGATATAAAGTATAAATCTTCACTTCAAAATTATTTTTTTCATATATTTAGAACAAATAAAACACTAATTATTAGTTCAATATGCCATATGGACAACATTTCATTTGATTGTTGATTCAACTAAACCTTGGATCTACTGTTACGCTTATTTGATTTGGTATTGTTATTTATAATTATAGATGAACACAACAATTTCGGAAGGTGTTTAAATTTCAAAACACTAACAGCCGCTTTGTTACAAAAAATCTATATAACCATATATCCTAATTTACAAAAGAGATTCAAAATTTGAAAAGAAAGAAATAACCAAATTCGAACAGCTATAAGAGAACAAATTGATGTATATCACATGGTTTATTCTTTAGTTGATTGAGAAGGGAGCTTTATCTTCATGTATATATTCTAACTAATAGTGTAAAACATAGTTTCTATCTTTGAATTGGCTATCTCGTAATCCTATGTTACGAGTATTTATTCGTACATTAATGCTAATTTGTTTTCAAATTCAAACTTGGTTAAATATGATATTTTATCCACATGGACAATATTTAACTTTTCTTTTTCTTCTTTTGCACACATCAAAAGTTTGTATGTAAAAGATATACATTTTTTCTTCAAAAAATATTGTCATGCACATATTAGATTGTTAACTCTAACACCGTATTTTCTTTTGCAGTAATATTTTCTTTCTTTTATGTAGAATTTTGTTACTTAATATTCCCTTTCCATGTTCAACTAGAAGAAAAAGGTTTATCCTTTGATTTTGAGTCGTTGGTGGACTATAATATGTGTTTATATGCTTATTTAAGGTTATCTGCCTCGCCAACTGCCAAATTAAGCTGATCGACAACAACCAAGGTGGACATGGATCCGTTGCTATAGAAGCTGTGGAATCAACAATTGCAAATCTGCCGAATGACCTCCAATGTACTAACTGCAGGGTATGTCAAATGCTAACCCACCATGGATTTAGATTACGTAGCATCGAATGATAACTTTCATTTGTAAGTATGAACTTAGGACTTAAATTTTAAAAAGTTTGAAAACTACTAGCACATGTTACTGTTATTATAACAGTCGTGTTTTTTTCGTGCATTCATATACTGATACACAAAGGGCCCGTCCATTTGGAATGTTCAAATTATATTTGCCCAAAGTGTCATACAGTGGTTGACCGCCTGCTTAACATGTTTACAATTACAATTACTAAAACCAATTTTTATTACCTCTTCCTTCTTCAGCTTCTACCTTTATACAGTGTCATCTGAATGCGAACATATTGAACTCAACTATGTCAACAACAATAACTGCCTTTGACAAGGAAGCTGAAGGTCTTATAGGTCAAGCTGTTGATGAAATGATTGCAGTCTCCAATGTGATTGTATTGTTGCCCCTTTCTTTTCCTGTTTTGTTAAAGTGTTCGCTGTGCCATATCATTAACCAGATTGCATCTATACAGAAAAGTATTTCTGGAAATAAGAAGTGTAAACACGCACATCTGAATCAAAATGCAGTGAAAAGGTTAATATATTTTATGATGTTAAAATGATAAAAAGTTATATGGAAAAAAATGTTAGAGATCGTATTTAAGAAAGTGCGAACTATATAAAGATTGACATTTCTAACTATGTATTTCACAATCTTTACCCCGAGGACAATAGAGCATCAAAAGTTGATATTATATTTCAAAAATTAGTGGGTGCTGAGACTATGTTTGAGTTCAGGCACAACTACTATTAGACAAACAGCCCAGAAGCATTTTTGACTGCAAGAAGAATAACTAAAAGAGGAGGTAGCTCCATCCCATCGATCGTACTTGATCAGGCATTGAAGTAAAATCTATTACCTTGAAATCTGTACACAACCATAGAAATTTAACTATAACACGGTACTGATCAATTGTATAATCGTTTCTGTGCCAACTTCTAATGTCAACACCACACTGCACAACACATTTGTATATACTGCCACCAAATTAGCTCTTAATTCTATTTTAACCAGGATGTGAAAGAAAGTTGCAACGAGCTATGAACTAAACAACAACAAGCATCATGAAAAACCTCGCACGAAGGAAGTTAGCCGCTCAAATTACCATTGTTGAGTTTAACTTCAGCCACCCGACCATCTTTTTTGCTGTGGAGATTATCTAATCTTTGTAACTTGTACTAATATTAAGCTGGTGTTTGCTACCAATGTTTTATTTCTTTATTATCTATGTACTAAGCCTTGAATTGTTCTCTTATGTATGGACTGTTTTGTCCAGTTAGTACTTAAATCTTTTAATTTTATTTCTGTCCAAAGTATCTTAAGTTCATTAATTCTTACCGCTCTTATATTGCATTCCAGTCGATGTTACAATATGAAATAAGGCATATATGTGGTTGGAAAAAGAATACATGTTCTAAGTTTCTATTTCTGTTTTTATGTTAGCTAAGTGCAACTCCAATGGATTCAGAGTTGAATATTCAGTCTACTGAATATTCGGTCCCGAAGCTGGAGTGGGCACCGAGTGGACAGGCGTCCATTTGATGGGCGCTTGATTTTCAGGTGTCCATTTTATGGGCGTCTGAACAATAGACGTCCATAAAATGGACGTCAGCCCCCCCCCCCTTCACTCTCCCTACTTAATCCGCTTCCCTCCCTTCCCCTTTCATTTTTGTTTTATTTTTAAAAAAATTAGAAAAACTAAACGAAATGGTGCTACGTTCAATCAAAATCGTCCGAAAAACGGTTCACAGACATCCAGCAGAACAAGCTGGACCGTTACACGTTCCACCGCCACCTAGAGTTTCATTAGACGATATACGTGTACTACACGAGCTTTCAGATGGTTATCGGCATAGCTGAAACCGCTTTGACGACCGTACATGTATAAATTGCAAATTAATATAACTGTTATTTTATATGTACATCACATAATCATATTAAATTAACGGTTGTTTGCGTAAAAAATGGCCGCAAACACCCAAAGTCGTATGAGTTGGTTGATTTTATGTCGTTCTTAGTGATTTGGGTGATTTATGCAAATATATAAAAAGCAGGGACTAAACTGTAAAAGGCACACAGATTTATAGTGGTTCGGCCAGAACGTGCCTACGTCCACTTTATATGTTATTCTCCTTTTTCTCTTCAGATTACAAGTACAAAGCTTTGATTACAAGTATCTAAAGTTGTTTGAGAGTTCCTTCCAGGCTTGAGCTCCCAAACTTGTCTGCCATTGTTGTACCCCTGCCCCTCTATTTATAGAGTGAGGCTGGAGGCAGAGGTCTTGGATGTTTATAGCTGCTGGTGGGCCTGGGCTGATGCAATCTGGACTGGCAACTTTCTGGTTCGGCGAAGCTTTGGTTCGGCGGTGAGTGGTGAGTCGTTTGGACCGGTGGTGGGTTGGACCGGCAGTAGTATGGTGTGGTTGGAGCTGGTTCGGTGGTAGCATGGTTCGGTGGTAGCAGGTTTTGGTGGTTTGGTGGTAGCATGGTTCGGTGGTTGTTTGGTCCGGTGATGGAGGAGGTAGGTTGGTTCGGTAGCCTGTGGAGATGGGAATGCCGAATGGACTCGGTATCGGGAACGCCGGATGAGACATGGTATCTTGAATGCCGAATGGGATGAGTGCCATTGGGAATGCCGGATGAAACATGGTATCTTGAATTGCCGAATAAGGCTTTGCCGAATGAAGCCTTAGACTTCTTAATACCGAACGAAGCTTTTGCACTTGGGTTATGAATGAAATCTTCGACTTGTATACGCTTGCTGGCTGCTTCTTCGTGGTGGAAACGCACACAACATTGATATTCCAGTTTTGTCCAAAAAATGGGATAACAACGGTTACTCTATCAAAAAATTATTAATTCATAAATTATCTATATGATCATTATATTCATTGTCGGGGTAGTTGGGCTAAGTGCATTACCCACTTTTATGACTCTTTTCTCGGTTCTATTATTGAGTGGCTACAGGTTAGCCCTTTTGATCTTTTTTATCGATTAGGCATTTTCAGTCCTTTGATCGACCTCTCGTTTAGGCATTAGCTGAGAGGTGGTGGCCCACCATGCATACATTTCATTTTTCAGATTTTGAGTTTGGTATCACCCCAGTTGATTTCTACATGTTCGCTGACATTGAGATTAGACGACATGGTCTTCGACCTTTTCCATTTGATGATTTATACGAGTCCCCCAATCTGTTTACTGTTTTTCTACCACTGATAGATGTTACCTACGTCACTAGTGGTTCTGTTAAGTTGGCTTACCTGCAGTAGTACATTACCAGTTATATAGCTAGAGCCGATATGATGGATGCAGTTACTAGAGCATTTCTGCTGTACTTGTTTGGTTCGACTTTTTTTCGAACCAAAAAGGTTCGGTTAGACTAGGCTATTTAGCATCTCTTGCCAAATTAGACCAGCTATATACTATTGACTGGGGCACAGCGATATCAGACACCCTTTATACTGCTCTAGATTCATTTGCGTTTGGCGATGTCAGGCAGATGTATGCTTTTTGGTATATTTTGCCGTAATGATACTACAAGTACACGGCAAATATGCATCCCCGCATTCAGGACATGGCTAGTCATGCCGTTGAGCAGTACTTTCCTAGGATGAGAGGGTGGGAGACTATGCAGTATGTACATCATGTTCCCTTAGGTGTACAGCATGACTTGATGGAGGCTAGGTCACAGCTTGATATGCGTGGTCGAGTTAGCATCATTCGGACTCTTTGGGCCTCACATTGGACTCATCTAGCAGATGCAGGTCTTATGGTGGATGATCATCCCTTGATGGTTGCGTATTCACTATCTAGACGCATGACTGCTTTGTATACACCTGCATTTATGCATATGTGGTATTTGGAAGAGAGGTGTGCTTATCATATTATGAGTGATCGTCGTATACCATACGATCCTTTATCTTGTGAGGACATGTTTGGTAGATATAGGGTGATTGACGATCAGTACTTAGATGCTCTACGACAGGTTGGGTGAGTGGATAGTAGTATTTTCTTCATCGATGGAGATTACGATGCTTATTGAGCTAGAGTAGTACCTCGTAGATTCATCATATCAGATTATGTTCGTGGGGTCAACTCTGATCATATAAGACCTCGCATGGCAGCCGGTAGAGTTCAGATACCGTAGGTTTCATTTGACCTGATTCCGTCACAGTTCTTCCACGCTCTCCTGCAATTGGAGCCTAATACTACTTTTGAAGCATATGACGTGACAGGTACTTTGATTGAGCAGCTTTTAGTCTTTTCAGATCACCCCGACTATCCTGGTGTGCCTTCAGTCGGGTTATATCCTCCGTATGAGGTACATTTGTTGTTTATTGTCATTTTCCTTTTATTTTATACTTAGTTTCTTACAATGTCAAATATCATCTTTATGTGGTATGCTGCTAGATTGGACCAGACCAAAGTTTCACTTGGTGTGTTTCGCGATATGACTCTTGCACATACACACACCATGCATGATATGTACATGCAGCACACACAGATGCTAGAGGCGCAGAGCGATCAGCTAGACTTGCTGTATATGAGCCTTTCGGATCACAAGGCGGAGGTGATGCTGGTCCCAGTGGGTATGTTGTTGGTGCTTTAGATAAGGACGATGGGGATGATGAGGACGAGGGGGACGATGGTGATGGGGATGACGATGATGATGAGGGAGATGGTGATGATGGTGATGGGGATGATGATGACGGAGATGATGACGATGGTAATGGGGATGATGGTGATGATGCTGATGACGACGACGACGTTGCATCCCTTTAGTTGTATACCTTTTAATTTATGCATAGTAGACGTTTTATTATATGTTGTAGTTCTTATAGCTTATGTACTTATGTCATTATTTGAGTATACCGTGTATTCTTTATGTTTATATAATTTCACTTTCTTGAATTTTGGATGATAATGTTTGAGTTACTGTGAATTATATATGTTTGTGTATACTGTGAATTATGTATGTTTGTGTATATTATGAATTCTATATGTTTGTGTATACTTATAAGCACCAACTAGTGACACATAAACATAAAAAACCACCAGTGACATTAGAATTGAAGATATACGAACATAGAACACTAATAAAAAACGACACGGTAATAATAGAACACAAATATGAAGAAAGTAGACGTGACAATTAAACTGCAACTCCTGTAGAGAAAGTCTAAGACGTCTTATCTCCTGTTCTACTTCCTTTGCATTGGTTATTCGCCTTGGACATAAAAGATCATCCAACCATTCCGCGTAATTGCAACCATTCGGCTAGAATTGACATAGTTGGATTCGACGACCAATATTTTCTTCATCCGCACGTACTACAACTTCAACTCCATACCCGCACTGATAACAACTGGGTACAATTCAACTTCTTGCTCGGTGGGAGGTTGAACTACTTGAACGTGGTTATCAGGTTGTTCATATGCATGACGAACAACGTGTTATTTGTATGGTGGTTCAACCACTTGCTGAAGCCTCAGCTGCTCAAGGTTTTGAAACTGATCACAGACAGCTTCATAGTGTTGTTCTTGATAATTGATAAGCTAATTCTCATCGGTATGTGGACTTTCCATAGGCACGTAATCTGCATCTGAATCGATAGAAGAAGACCAAGAAGGCATTGCGGTGAAGAAATTATTGTTGTGAGTGAGAAAGAAGATGATTATGAATGATGAATAAGTAAATCAGAAAGAGCATATATAAACAAACAGGTCTATTTAATTTATGTGCTACCACTACTTTTTGATATGACAACAACAACAGACATTATTATTTGAAAAGACAATTCAGAAAGCTCTCTACACATTAACAACCGTTACATAACCAACTAGCAATATTGTTGTCTTAAGGCCATCCAAATCTTTCTAGCCAATTTTGGCGTATGAAGTACACATCATGGGCAATGAATGGAGTGCTGTATTTTAAATTGTATCGACCGTCATAAGTCGAACGTGTAGTCTCAAACACATTTTCCGATATTACCTCATTAATAATTTTTGTGTAACGCATGCATGCCTGATGCAGTCCTGACCTCTTGAGCCGTACGTCTGACTTGACGGCCCACGTCGTTGTTGTAAAGTTCAGCCAGAGTGTCCTAAAAATAAATTACCATTAACTCCTGATTATCGCATATCTCATCGGTTTGTATGTAGCACTACATAAGCAACTTCAATTCATGAGACGTAAATGTCATGCTGGACAATGTAGTTTGAATAATGTTAAGTTTTTAAATGATTTAAACAGATAACGATTTGTGAACTTATATAATGGATGTTCCTTCTCTCTACTCAACAAAGCATGAGAATCTTGACCGGCAAATGAACATGGCTACAGTAAGTGATTTGACCGTACACTGATCCACCTTCTTTCCACTCAACAAAGCAGAGAATATTGACCGGCAAATGAACGTGGCTACAGTACGTGATTTGACCGCACACTGACCCACATTCTCTCCACTCAACAAAGTAGAGAATCTTGACCGACAAATGAACGTGGCTACAGTACGTGACTTGACCGCACACTGACCCACCTTCTCTCCACTCAATAAAGCAAGGAATCTTGGCCGGCAACTGAACGTGGCTACAGTACATGATTTAACCGCACACTAAGCCACTTTCTCTAACTCAAAAATTAGTCCTATATACATAACCATATGGATCTCATACTTGTTCACCATAATCTAGTCTAATAAAACATTCAAATATCAAACGACTATCCTCAAATATCAAACAATGTCTGGAAATTTACTAAAAGCTATATTGCTATGCGACAATGACTCTGAAGAAGAAGCGTATGCTAGCGCATCAGCAAGAGGAGGAGGAACCGATAGAGATATACCGTGAAGCATACGGTTCAACTTATGGAAAACATGGCGGTTCAGTTGTTGGTCGGAAATATCAATTGTAACCAGCAAGCATTTCAAAAACACTTATGCAAGATTATTTTGCCCGTGATCCAACTTACGGTCCAAAGATGTTTAAACGACGATTCAGAATGAGTCGTCCATTGTTTTTAAGAATTCTTGAAAATATTCAGTAGTATAATAATTATTTTGTTTACAAGCAGGACGCTGCAAAAAAACAAGGTTTGAGTGGGCATCAAAAGATGACTGCAGCTTTGAGAATGTTACCATACGGTACACCCGCCGATGCTCTTGACGATGCATATCGTATTACAGAGAATACGACATTGGAAAACCTAGATCACTTCTGTCAGTCAGTTGTGGACATTTATGAGATAGAATATCTTCGTTCTCCAAACGAGACAGATGTAACGTGCTTGCGTGAAATGCATGAAAGCAAAGGCTGGCCTGGAATGCTTGAAAGTCTAGATTGTATGCATTGAGAGTGAAAGAACTGTCCAAAAGCTTTTCATGAAGCATATAACAACAAAGAAAAAAAAACCAACTATCATCGTAGAAGCAGTTGTCTCTCATGATTTGTGGATTTGGCATGCTTTCTTTGAAATGCCAAGCTCTCTTAACGACTTAAACGTTGTCGAACGATCTCATTTATTTAATGATTTGGCGCAAGGTAAGTCAACTTCCATATCATTTACTCTTGGTTATAATACATATGAGCATGGATACTATCTAAGAGATGGAATTTATCCCAAATGGAGTACGATTGTAAAGACATTTGCAAACCCAATGATGGAAAAACAGAAACAGTTTGCTGCAATGCAGGAAGGACAAACGAAGGACGTAGAAATGACATTTGGGGTCCTTCAAGCAAGGTTTGCAATGGTCAGCAATCCATGTAGATTATGAAAGAGATCAAAAATGACTACAATTATGTTCTGTTGTATAATTCTGCATAACATAATCATTGAAAATGAACGCGGTATGGACTATCCCGATTTCGAGTATGCAAGGGCAAGACAACCCTCCGAATTGTTTCGCACAGCCACGTTACAAAATGAAGGACAGTACGCAATTCATGATGATCATCATGAAGTATATCGTGATGCAGCTATTCATAATAGACTCCAAAAGGATTTAATGGAGCATATTTGGAATTCTCATGGAAATCAGTAGTTCGGGATGGTGGATCTTTGTTTAATAACATCTATTTGCCTTTTTATTTCTGTAACGAAGTGTAGAATGCTATAATTTTTATGTTTGTAATAGCATTTATGTTTGGTGAAGTAAATCTATATTGATATCTACATAATGCATCGAAAAAATGGTATACCACTGAATATTTTAAAACTGAAAATAGCACACGATTGAAAATATAAACTGAAGGTACATGGATATTTAAACTGCAATAGCTAAAATATCACATGAATATGTCAACTACATATGTTTTGTTCCAGATCTACTCTCAATAATGCGTTGTTTGTACTTCATCCAATATTGCATTATAGTTGGGTCCATTCCGGTGACATTCTTTTCCATTACTAAGGTCTCTTGGCGTTGCTGCTCTAGCTCAAACCGGCCCTTCTCAATCTCGGTGAATTCTTTTAACATGGTAAGCTTTTCTGCACTCCCTCTTTAACGTTCTGCATTTTCTCTCGCATGTTTTTCATGCATTAGAGCTAAATGAGAATCGATTTGAGATTGAACAGCAATTTTCTTCTTAGTTACTCGTTGCCCCATCGGTCTAACATCTTCATCAAATGCGGGTTCTGCTTCTTCGTCTTCTTTATCTGCGCATATATTAGAGTCCATATGAGAAGAATTGCCTGAGCTAGAACTAAAATTCGATCGTCTTGTTTTTTTCTTGCCCTTCGACTTCGTCTTGACATATCTTAAGCTTTTTGTGGTGTTTGAGCTCCATTTTTGTTGACTAACAGGCAAGTCATAGAAGTTTGCAAACTGATAGCAGTGGGGTTTCTTTGTACCATTTTCTCTTGGAAATAATTTCAAGAATTGACCGTTCGTCGTTCTCTTTTAAAAAAACAGAAACACAAAATGATATATTAACAAAGTGATCAGAAATGAACACAAATTAAAATGATATTTTTCAAAACGCTACCATTCAGCTTCGCCACCCATTCCACTTGGATTTGCTGTTCTTATTTTGTGAATCTGCGACTCGTAGAATTGTGTTTGTCGATTAATCTTCCCAAAACGACCCGTGGTTGCAAACATTAACCTCGTCTTTTCAACATGTTTTTTATTGTACGCAGTCATGACTTTTGCCCAAAACGCGTATCCACTTTGGTCATCCCCTTTACCGCGTCGTTAGAAAAATGATAGTAAATATAACACAAATCCTTATCTTCATCGTCAGACCATGGAGCAGAAGAGTGGAAGGATAGAGGAGGAAGGGTCTGAGGACAAACATTTTGAAAGGGTTGAGAATCAAAATCCCAGCTATCCATATTCATCGCTTCGGTATATGATTGAAACGGATGAGACATACTTTCAATATTATGAAATTAAGAATAGAATTGTAATAGAAGAAGAGATGTGTGTATTACAATTGAAAAATAGTCCGATATATGTAATGAAATCATAAATATGACCGTTTATAACCGTTGTAATTTTAAATATGACGGTTTATATCCGTTGTAATTTTAAATATGACCGTTTATAGCCATTGGGGTCAAAATACGGACAGTTTACAGCCGTTGGAGTTCAAAATACGGACCGTTTACAACCGTTGGAAGTTGGAATAAGGTAGTGTGGAAGGGGTGAAGGGGGGTGGGTGCCCAAGCCCTAGCGCCGGCGCCCAAGCCCTGTTCAGGATTTCAAAATTCTGAATCGAATACTGAACATTCAGCTGAATTTTTGTCTCGAATCTAACGACTGAAGATTATTTTGGTGAAAATTCAGTATGTAATTTGACCACTGGAGTTGCCTAATATTTCAGAAATATTAGTTATGATAAAGTTTACTATAAAGAATAAGGTAGTGTGGAGGGGGTGAAGGTTTCATCTGTCATGTTGATATTGTTTTAATTCCTCTATGCTTTGCTATGTTAACAGCTACTTGGTTACTTAATGCAATCATGATAGATTTATTTCCACATCTTAGACAAACTACGTTTTCTAAATGGTAATATGGTACGTGTTCTATTTTATTCACATTTATATGTGCATTTTTATGTTATTGCCTTTAAGTACCACTCAAACTTTTTTGGATCAGTAAATATGACCTACTGCCCGTGACACGGGCCTCATCCTAGTTGTTTAGGTTAAAGCAGGCTCTGCGCGCTTCTTCGCGGCACGTGAGTTTATATTATCAACTTTTCCTCGTCGTGAAATTTAATTAACTAGGGCAAAGCGCTTCAATTTCTTTTAGGTTTTCGCGAATTTGACCAATGTCTACGGAGGCGAAACCAAAAGAGACCGAGGAGGCAAAGATGGATCTTTTCGAGGACGACGATGAGTTCGAAGAATTCGAAATCAACGAGGGTAAATCTCTCTCCCTCTCCCTCCCCTCTCTTTCTCTCTTGTATCTTATTTATTTTACCTATCGAGCTCATGAATGCTGCAGTGGTATATAATATTGGGAAATTTATGACTGCTATACTGAAATGAAATCATCACATGTTCTTATGTGCTATTAGAACTGTACATATCAGTTGAATAACTCATGGTCACACCAAAGAGGATTTCAAGTAGTGTGAAAGTTCAGTCGGTCCAGTCGAGCTTAGGATGAAATATGTTGAATCAAATTGAATTTTTTTTAGAAATCAGACCAAACCAACTGTTGTGGGAATTTTGTTGGCTTAATCAAATTACTTCTTTTTAACCATACTTCATAATTAGAATGTTTAACATACTCAAACATATAACTAAAAGTGTTTTTATTGATTATTGCTTAATTTTATGAATAATAGTGGTATATTTTAAGACAAAGGTTGTTTTGATTACTTACTACTACAACAGTTACTAATTTAACAATGCAATTAAAGTTCAGCAGGTTGATAAATCGATATTCAAATAAAGCTATTTTGCAAATTGATTATGAACTATTATATTCAAATCAAATAAATCAAAATGAACCAACGGATTCAGTTTATTTGATATTCATTTATCACAGCACTAATTCTGGGCACACATGCTTGATACTGAAAAATAAATTGTTTTAGGGAAGGCTCGTATTTTATTATTAAATCATCATCTTCGTTGCATTTTTACCAAATGATTGGGTTCGGCCGGTCATTTTGTTATATAACCAGCAACTTCAATTTAGTTTAAATCGGCCTGGTATTATTTAAAATAAAAATAGAAGTTTACTTATCATATGACAACACAGTAAACTATGTATAACATGCATTAAAATTTATTGTTGCTTTTGAAATAAGTTTAAAACAATGTAATACTTCTGCAGCAAAAACTAATTAACATACTTGGTTTTGAAAAACTGATAAATACAATTAGCAGTGTGTATTAATTTAACAAATGAATGATAAATTCAACTTAGCAACATTTAAAAACCTGATACTAAAACTTAAAAAACAAGGAAACTTTTGTTATTAGGAAAAATATAAGTGGATTCATCATTGTAATAAAAACTGACAAATGAACTCTATTGTTGTACAAAAAACTGATAAGTGAAATTATAATTGTTTAGAAATGAAATTCTTTTTAACACTACATAAACTGATTTACAAATTTCTCATTGTTTGAAAAACTGATAAATGAACACATCAGTGTTTAGAAAACTAATATATATTCATTTGTCATCGTTTGAAAAATTGATGAACATATGTACTTTTGTTTTGTTTTGAAAACTGCATCATCGTTAAGTAAGTTGATGAATTGTTAGGGTGAAAGTTAGGCTAGGTTATTGAATCAAGGCGATTGGAGATAAACTAAGGCTATAGTTATAATAGAATTCACAATGACATACTTTGATTTATCCAACATGAAGGTCTTTCAACATACACTTAGGCTATAGTTATAATAGAATTCACAATGACATACTCTGATTTATCCAACATGAAGGTCTTTCAACATACAAAATCCAAACCAAACATCCAATGAGATGATAATGCAAATTATGTCATACAAGAATCCTTTACTACAAAATCCTCAATTACAATTTGCTCTGACGACCATGAATTCCCAACTTCAAGCTTTCTTCACAAAGTACGGAAAATTCTGAAAATGGAGGAGAATGAGAATTTGAGAAATCCCATCCTTTTTGCAAGGTAATACTCTATTTATAGAGAATTTGGATTATCCGATTCCTGACGTGTGACACTCCAGTAGATGGCCGTGATTAGTCCACGTGGCACATGATCGAACTGATGTGTGGCACAATTGGTTATTGATGGATTTTAATTCATAATTTGAGGTGTGATAGTGCCTTGAAATCCTTCCACAATGGCATTAATTTGCTATTTCAAAATCACACACAACGATATTCTGGAACTCTTCACGATAGCTTAGATAAATCTTTATGGAATTGCACTCGATAGCACGTTGGAATCTCGCAAAATTGTATGCGATAGCCTCATTGAACTCCCCACGATAGCCTTAATCCGTCATCTGAAGACTGCATGTGATAGCATGAAGAAACTTCTCACGATGACTTGATTTATCACCTGGAGGATGGTATGCGAATGCTTCATAGAACTCCTCACGATGGCTCACAGTTGCTTCACAACTGCTTTAAGTGTTTCATCATGATAGCATATGTTTGCTAGGTTATTCACGATGACTTTATTGAACTTTTCGCGATGACTTCAATCCATCATTTGGAAGATAGTTTGAGGTATCTACGTCAAACTCCTCACGATAACCATGATCGATCATTACAACATTGTCCACGATAGCTTTTCTTATCTTCCCAAAATAACTTTAGTTCATTATTTGATCAAAGTGCACATGGGTACAGTTGAACTTCCCACGATGGCCTTGTGGTTTTGTCTCACAACCATTTCAAGAACTGTATCACAACTGTTATGCTAGCATTGCAATGATTTTACAAGATTTCCCACGATGGCTTTGACTTCCTTCCTCATGATTCTATACGATGGCAGTATGGAAAACCTCATGATGACTTTGATGTTTTCATTAATATACCACAATGGCTTCGATTTTTGGTGTTTGAAGACGTTATGCAATAGGCTCCTGTAAGTCGCTTCACGAAAACTTTTATCTTAATGTCACAAAGGCCTTTGATTGTCATTACACGATGGTTTTCCTGAATTGCTTCACGATGACTGTATTTTATAATTCTCCTCCTTCATCGTCCCGCGGTAACTTAACATGTTTGGGTATAACACTTGCCCTCTTTTTATTACCGTATTGATTTATACTTTAGTATAAATGACGTTTCATATTCTCAAAATTGTTCATCCTAGCCATTGATATTTCCTTTCTTTTAATCTAATGGTTACTTTACTTTCTTATTCCTTCTTACAAATAGCTCCCTTCTTCCTCTTTTTCTTCTTTACTTGCTTTTAAAACTTTTCTGTTCTTGTCATGTCCCTAAAATTAAACCCTCACCATCAATATCTTCATCTGGTACATAATTTTCTGATGAATTTGCTTATCATTTATCTTATTATTGTGATTTTTTAATTCAATTTGGTTGGTCTCAACCTTAAAAGATTCGACCGATCTAGTTGCTTATTTTTATTTATTTTTAAGTTTCTTTGTGCTTTCTTCCATGGTTGTTACTACGATCTTGATTTGTTTATTTAAATGGCCACTTTTCTGTATATGGATTTCAGGTTTAATGGTTTTTGTATCCGTTGTTACCGTGCCTATCTTATTGTTATACGATTGGATTCCACGCGAGGGCTTAATGCGCGAAAGCTTAACTCTCGTGTGAAAAAATCATTTTGGTTTGATATTTGAAGCCTTATCCATGCCCTTTGCTTCCTAGGGCTAAATAATTGTGTGCTTGGCATGATACGCGAAAATCTTATTTTTCCAGTTTACCCATGATGGCTGGGCTCGAACACGTCGTGAAGAGTTTTAAACACAAGGACTATACATGCTTTACTCACGAAAGCCTTATTTGTTCTCAAATTGATTTACGAAAGCTTCGGGATTTTAATTCACTATAGTTATAACTTATAAGGTCAGCTTTCTTTTCACTTGGCTATTCTCAAGTCCAACGTGAGAATATATTATTATGAACTTTGATCACAATAGCTATATTTTTGGTTTAACTCTAAATTTTATACATGAGAGTTTCATACGCGACGACTAATCTCTTGATAACCAACGTTTGCCCTTAAGTTGTCATATGACCACTCAATTATTAATCATTTTATGCATTCTTATATTCGTCACTAAGTTGTCGCACCATGGCATGAAAACATGCGATTGGTTATTATTTTTCAGTTTGACTTTATTTGTGGTGGTTTGTTATTCGAGTGTCAAGTAATTTATTATGCATAATTTATTGTTTAATAGTCAACACTTGCACCCAATCCCTCATATATGGTTTATTTATTTATTTAAACAATTAGCCCCATAATCACCCCTATCTACAACACTTTTCATAGAAAAGCTAATAAGCATTAACCATTATATGTATATTTTGACATGTATATGTTTTATATATCCGTATACTTTACTATGGACGTTATTTTAATATATGTGTGTTATACTATGGACGTTATTTCAATATATGTGGGGATTTTTAAATTTTATCTATCAAGTGGTTTTATTCTTCATTTAAAACCTAAGGAAGTTATTTCTTTTGTTAAATGGAATTTTGGTTTAATAACTAAAGCTTTCCTATTGTAGGCATCATGGCTGGGGATAAGAAACCGACTTCTAAAGAAGCATCAAAATCCTCTAGGTCTGCTAGAGTTGCAAGTTCTTCTGAGGAGAAAGTTTACACTTCTCATCAATCATACTTCACGAAGCAAGAAGATATCGACTCTGTCCTGCGCCTTTTTGGTATTTCGGGGATTGAAACAAGGGTTCCGGGCCCGAATGATCGGATCAATACCCCTCCTGAAGGATTTTTTGCTTTCACTCCTCTTCACATCTACCACTCGTGTTATTTGCCTTTCAACTCTATTATTCATAATGTTCTATCCTTCCTCAAGATTGCTCCCATTCAATTAAATCCAAACTCCTATAGCTATATCAATTCTTTGGTTATTCTATTTAAAGAACTCAAGCTAGAAGAGTTGACTCCCTTTATGCTTTGCTCCCTAGTCACTCTTCAAAAGTTGAAGAATCAACCTGAGGGTTCTGTTTATTATCTTAGTTCTGTCAACAGTGGGGTAATATCTGACTTTATTAACAGGCCTCGGGATTGGAGTCACCAGTTTTTCTTCGTGAGATGCTATTCTTCGGATATTACTGGAAGGTTCTCGGTCCCTGGTATGTGTTATTGTCAGATTCGTTTTCATTCAGTTAATGCTTATACTACCTTTTTCATTTGCGTTTTTATGATGAATGCTAGCCGTTGAATCAAAGAACGTTGACTCTCGAGTTTTGGCTAAGATTCCTAGCTTTGAGGATGCTACAACATTCTCGAGGAGCCGGTTAAGGCTTCTTACTGAAGAGAAATTAAAGAAGTACACTCTGATTTTGCCAACCCATCGAGTCTTGGGCGAACCTCCTATGATGAAAAGAAAAAGGAACAATCCGCCAGCTCTTGTTGTCGATAAGCTGGACACGTTTTCCGCAAATTCCCCAATACAACGCTTAACAGCTGAAACTCGTAGATATTCTTCAGGTTTTGTTTTTTTCTCCTTTTTTCTTTTCGGTTTAGTGAAATAAACTCCTCAAATGTCTTCCTTTTGTGAATAGATCATGCTGAAGTGCATCTTGTCTTATCGCCTAATAAAGGTACTTCTAAATTACCTGCTTCGTCCAAGGAAACAGGGAAAGTTACGGTTTCAAAAACCACTTCACTATTTGTTGTTTCTACCGCTGAAGATGCTATAGCGAAGGCTAGAGAAGATATGAAAAGAAAAGGCTCTAAAGTTGCTCTTACCCCATCCGAGGTTCCTTCTAAAAGGCCCAAAGAGCCTGGACCTACCGTGCCCTCGCTTTCAGTTCCTTCTTCTGGTACTGATGCCATTGTGACTACCCTTCCAGTACAAGATTCTTCCGCCAATGTTTCTAATCTCTCTCTTCAAGAGTCTATGACTTCTTTACATCGGATTTCAGGGCTTGATGCTCCTTTTGAAGACATTCCTCCCTTTCTTCCTGGGTCGGGATCTTCCTATCCTACCAACTTTATGGACTTGTTCATGAAGGTCCTACGTTCTTCTGTATTTGCTTCCCCAAGCTCCTCTGGCACTTCTTCTTTATCCGCAGAATCTTTGGAAAATCTTTTACAGCACCTTATTCAGGTAAAATTCTCTTGCCTTATTATGGTTTAAGTGTTGAGTTTAGTTATTCTTCAACTTCTGATTTCGTATTATTCCTTTTCAGATTGGTTGGTACTTATTTGATTTTCAACAGTCATGCACATCCTCTTCCCAGGATGTGGTTAAGCTGCAGGAACTAAACTCCTATCCGTCAGAGAAGATATCTACTTTAGAAACTCAGCTTCATGATCTTCAATTCAACAACGAATTGCTTTCTTCTGAGAAAACAGCAACCATAGCCTCGTTGGAACTAGAGAAGGAGAAAACCAGGATGTTGGAGGAGAGAATAAAGCTCTTAGAGGAGAAACTTGTGAAGTCTCGTGAACTGGAAGAGAGAACGAAATCTTTAGAGGAAAAACTTTCCCTAGTTCAACTGGAAAAGTCCGCCCTTGAGATATCCTCGACAAGGGTTCTCATTTTAGAGAAGGATTTGGATGAAAAGAATCTTACTATTGGCAAACTTAAATCGTCCATTCATACCATGAAAGCTAGGGTTTCTTCCTTTTTGAGCGACTCCCTTCCTCAATGGAAAGAGCAATGTGCCGAGGCAGTTCTCTTTGCTACTTATAAAGACAACGTCGACCGATGTCCAGACATGGCTTTTACTTCATTTGATGGATTAGGTGTGGATTACAAGAAGAGATTTGACATTTTACTGGGGCGTGTTCTTGGCGATTATTCCGAGGTTATGAGAGATGACATTATTGAACCCGCGAAGTCCTTGGCTTTCGATGATATATCAACGGATGATGATGAAGGATCAGGGGACGAAGGAGCCGACAAAGAAAATGCGGATAGCAACGACGATGACGAAGATGATAATGACAGGAACGATGATATTGATGGCCCTGTTGAAAAAGATTCTCTAGGAGATGGAAATGGTGGCATAGATCAAGGCGGGTCCGGAGCCCCTCAAGGTTCAGATCGTATGTCCGACTTCCTTCCTTCGGAGACCACTAAAGGCGTTGATAAATCCCCGCTTCCCAGACACTCTCTTTCTAAGTCAACGCCTCTTGAATCTGGTGAGATAGGTCAAACTCCTGCCGAGGGTCAACTTCCTCTCGAAGCTCAAACTCATTCTGATGCTTTCCCTGTTCGATCCTTCCGACCTAATGCTACAGTTACTCATCCATAGGTTCTTTTCTCGTCTTGTTATTTATTTTTTACGTGTACAGTTGAAGATTATTAACATGCTTTAATTATCAGCTTAGGATAGAAATTACGTAGAGGTTATTCTAGATAAAAAAGTAAATTTAAGACTTAACTGAGAAGAAGAGAGACTATGCAAAGATTTGGACAAATCGAATGAGAAATATATGAGAATTTTAAAATGTCTAAGTATCTTGAGGATTCTAAAAACAAAAAGGTTACGCCTCTTCTTTGGAAATCATGCTTTAGGATAATTTTCGCAAGGAAAGCGAAGAATTGACCACGCCAGTTTGGATGCTGATCGAGGACAAGGCTAAACTTATGGAGTGCATATATCTTGTATATTTCGGTTTCACATGATCGATTTTTCTTTCCCAGTTGATGGTTGCAAAAGACTAATTAGACGCCTTCATAAGAGATATTTGGATTTGCATGGATCTGACCCTCTCTGGAGAGTGTTGAAACCTACCCTGGGTTTTTATCGTGCTTTTAACTATCGATTATCTTCCTTCTGATAAGATTAAATCGAACAAGTATAGATTCATTATCGAGTATTATAAAGAATCCGTTATTTATAGTCCTCTTTGATGTTGTAAACTAATTATCTTTTGTTAAGCTAAATTTTATAATGGTTTGCGGACTTTGTGTTCTAATGTATCCATTATCAATGTGCAAGCTTCTAAATGTATTCTTCTTTACTAATCATCTTCTATGTCAAAAGACAATTTAAGTAAATTGGTCAAATTGAAAAGGACTTTTAGAGAAAATTTTCCTTTGTTTAATAATCTATCCTATCAATCGTGTCCTTCATCAGATGTACATCCAATTTTCGAACCTAGATTTCAATTTCTTGAGTAGCTATAAAGACTAATTTTTCCATGAAATCTGGACTAACTATGCCAAACTATTGTGCAATGGACTTAGCCCCTCTCCTAAAGAGTGAGACTATCGTAGGTTTCCTCTAGTTGATACCATAGTTATCAAGGCTCGTGCCTAGGCTCAAAAAAGGCTTAGGCGCACGTTGTGCGCCTTTTTGCAATTCGGGGCGTATTTTTTCTAAATTCAAATTTTAGTTTACAAAATAGTTAAATAAAAAATTTAAATAGTTAAACGAATTATAAAATATGTTTTAGAATTTAAAATTTAGATAATAACTATTTAAATTGGTCAAATTGAAAAGGACTTTTAGAGAAAAATTTCCTTTGTTTAATAATATATCCTATCAATCGTGTCCTTCATCAGATGTACATCCAATTTTCGAACCTAGATTTCAATTTCTTGAGTAGCTATAAAGACTAATTTTTCCATGAAATCTGGACTAACTATGCCAAACTATTGTGCAGTGGACTTAGCCCCTCTCCTAAAGAGTGAGACTATCGTAGGTTTCCTCTAGTTGATACCATAGTTATCAAGGCTCGTGCCTAGGCTCAAAAAAGGCTTAGGCGCACGTTGTGCGCCTTTTTGCAGTTTGAGTGCGCCTTTTTGCAATTCGGGGCGTATTTTTTCTAAATTCAAATTTTAGTTTACAAAATAGTTAAATAAAAAATTTAAATAGTTAAACGAATTATAAAATATGTTTTAGAATTTAAAATTTAGATAATAACTATTTAAATAGTTGAATGAATTATAAAATATGGTTTAAAATATAATTTTAGTTAGTAAAATAGTAGATCAAACTTGTATAAAAGGCACACACATTAATTTGCTATTTCAAAACCACACGAACTAGCATAGAATAGATTATCCATTTTGGAATTGCACTCGATAGCATGTTGGAATCTCTAATAATTGTACGCGATGACTTCATTGAATTCCCCACGATAGTCTTAGTCTACCATCTGAAGATTGCATGCGATGACATGATGAAACTTCTTACGATGGCTTGATTTCACTTAGAGGATGGCATGCGAAGGTTTCGTAGAACTTCTCACGATGGCTTTAGGTGTTTCATCATGTAGCATATGTTTGTCAGATTTTACACTACGACTTCATTGAACATTCTGTGATAGCTTCAATCCATCATTTGAAGACAGTGTGCGGTATCTATATCAAACTCCCCACGATAATCATGATCCATCATTGGAGCATTGTCCACGATAGCTCTTCTGATTTTTTTCAAAATAGCTTTGGTTCATTATTTGATCAAAGTGCGCATGGGTCCAGTTGAACTTCCCACGACGGCCTTGTGGTTTTGTCTCACAACCATTCCAAGAACTGTATTACAGCTGCTATAGTAGCCTGGAAATGATTTCACAAGATTCTCCATGATGACTTTGACCTCCCTCCTCGTGATTTATACGATGGTTGTATGGAAAACCTCACGATGATTTTGATGTTTTCATAGATGTACCACGATGTTTTTAGTGTTTGATGTTCAAAGACATCACACAATAGGCTCCTGCAAGTCGCTCCACGAAAGCTTCTATCTTAATGTCACGAAGGCCTTTGGTTGTCATCACATGACGGCTTTCTTGAATTGCTTCAAGATGATTTTGTCTTTTGTAATTTTCCTCCTTCATTGTCCCACGATAACTTAACATATTTGAGTATAACACGAATGTTCTCTTTTTTTTGACACGCACGCACATACATTATATTTAAAAGTTAACCACATCTTTAAAATTGTGTTGCCAATTCACTTATTTATCCAAAAATGATAACGTAAAGAAAAATGCTTCATTTTGGAAAGCGGAACTGAACTCTGAATCCTTTTGCTCTTGATCTTTATTATTTGACTATGATGACTTTTGTTTCATTTTTAACTTCTGTTCTCTTCATCATGACGCATTATACCATCTTCAGATTCTACCTGTCATGTCATGCAAACTGCTCTAAGTTTGCCTTGTCAACTTCAACAGATCTTGCAATAATAACTTCCACTAATCTCCATCAATGTTAGTTCCTCAATAGTTCTAACAAGAATCATCCTGCTACTAATTTCGAGAACATTAGTCAATGCTTGCCACATGTCAATGGTGATTGATTTTTACTTGCTTTCATGATTGAGCCAATTGGTAGAGACAATCACTGCTGTTAGAACCACTACCTCATCACTGTAATCCTATAAATAAAGATGTATAATTTTAGTGCTGTTGATATAGGGAATAAGGATTTGCTTTCCAACGAAATAAAAAACATAAAAATTACGATAAGGAGCACGATAGAGAGACGCTACAGGGATTTTAGCAATGAGAATACTTTTAAATTTTCTTTCTATGAAAGCCCTTGAATCATACAAGGAAAGAAGCATGCACTTAATGTAAATTATGTAATACGTGGACCTTTAGACCAATATCCACTATACCACTCTTTTTATCCAATCTGGGTTTTTTGGTTTTTTTAAATGGTATTGATGGTTCTGCTGCATGTCGGTACAATTCAAATTTATCTTTAAGTTGCTTTAAAAAGTTCCGTTGTGAAACTTGATTAGCTTCTCCGACATGTCAATGGTTGACATGATTCCAAAATATGCTCTTGTACTCATAATTATGAAATGTGTGCTACGGCGCGTGTCATGGCGCAAGACACAGCTCGGCGTGACGTTTACACCTTTTTTGCCTTATGGGACGACGCGCAAGAAAAGGCGCAATGGATGGTGCAAATGACGCGCGATGTAAAAATGATATGACTTTTCGTTATTTTATTGTTTTTTACTTCTTACCGATCTCAAACAATGGTTGAATGTATTATATTATTTTCATAGAATGATACGATCACGCTTCAAATTAATATCCAACAAATTTTGAATTATCTATTTGTATTATTGTCGCACCAAACTACAATGGACAATTAGAATCGAGATCTGCAAATCGGAACCAAATGGATTCGATCACAGCTTAAACCCGATAGATCTAGGTCGGGTCTAATTGATTAAAAATAACATGAAGAACATATCTGATCAGAAAGATTTGACAAAAAAAATGAGAAAATATGTGCATTTATAGTGTTATTATCCAATCGAATCCGAACCGACCCAGTCTGAATTGAACCTCGGATCGGTTAAAGTTTTTAAAATATCCAAGTTAGACTCGATAAAATCCACCCACCTAGAATTGAGACCTGTCGGGTCGGGTCCGGATCCGAGTTGATGAGTCTAATTACTACGACCCAACGCGTCTAATTATCATCCCTGCACTGAACAAATAATCTTGAATCGTCGCGTTTTTCAAATTAATCTCAAATGAACTTCGAACTATATGTTTTAATTTGTTGCACCGAACAAGTGGATGCTTTTTTCAAAGTAATCTCCGACAAATTTCGAACTGTCTGTTACTATTACCGTGGCATCGAATAAACTGTCAATCAGTACAAGGCAAATGAGGAACATGTTGATGCTTATGAATTTGATTATGCACATATTGATTTAAAAATATGAATGTTGAATCAGATTTAAATTTCTAATTTATCGGTTATATGTACTATATCTTGGATTTTGGCTTTTGAAGGTTATTGCGTTTGAAATGGTCTATAGGATTCATAACTACTCCTCTTACCATAGGACGCTTACCTATCCAACACTTCGATCCGGCTCTACCCAAACTTTGTTGATTCACCCCAACATTACCCACTTGTCCGACTATTGCTAAGCAGTTTTTGGATATCAAACGGACCTTCCCGGATGGTAATCTTAATGTGGCTGATTTACCCTCTTTTGCGATCAGTTTTTATGCTTATGATATTATATTTTATGATATTTTTTAGGCAAAATGTCAAAAAAAATCTTTATTACATATGTTTTATGAAAAAGATAGAAATTATATTGAAAATTTTAAATAAATCATTATATGTATGTGTGCATTAATTTTTTAAAAAAAAATCACATGCGCTGTAAATTAAAAAGGCGGACTCCGTTTGCCGTGCCGTGTGCCAAGGCTTAGAGGAAGCTTTGCGTCATTAATAACTATGCCCGTATCAGTAGTCTTTTACATTAATAAAAACAACTTGCGACATACTTATTGTCAGCTATTGGTTTTAGCTTACATGTATTATTCTTCTTCAATAGTTGACAAATAAATGCGGCACTCGTTCATGCTTGTTTCACAAGTTAGATGGTAATTACTATTTTTGTATGAACATAAATCGGGTATATGGTCACAAGGGATAACATTAATATTTCAGGTAGAGAATGAGAGACCAGATATTTTGATTTGCGATAGTGACATAAATGCCTTGAATATGGGTTGGTGTTGCACATGCATTTCTTAGGGTGTACGAGCAAAGTTTGATTATTTGGGATATTTGAATGTATATTGACATAACCAGTATAGAAAATAGATTATATGCAATGCTACTTTAATTAAGGTTGTATAAATATAACAAATTATACTGCCTTGTGTCAGCTTTGCAGATTTGTTCTGAAAATTCACCAGATGTTTTTGTGCCCATTTCTTCTGAATTTTTTTATGCCTCGACATTCCCTTGCTCACCTCTCTGGGATTTGACTAGTTCTTCACCATAAAATTTATACATAGACCAGAAGTCTGTAATTGTAAATTACACATTCTATGATGCTTGAACACGAATATCCACATACAAAATACAAAGCCTAGAGGACAAGAGAATCTTGAACTTACCAGTTGTTTGATATCCGCAAAATTTTGTTTTATGATATCCTAATCGATTATTCTCATTATATTGAAAAATATATTACTTAGTATGTGTAATTTTCTTTGATTAGAATGGGATGAGAAAGAGGAAGGGAAGGAAGCATTGCAGCAATGGGAAGACGATTGGGATGATGATGATGTAAACGATGATTTCTCTCTGCAGTTGAGGAAAGAACTGGAAAGCAACGCCCCAACCGAGAAGAAGTAATTTCATTTCATATATGTTAAGTACCAGAATTATATTGTAGTTTATACTCAATTGCCATGCTTTCTTTTTGTCGCTGAACGATAAATATATCTGGTTTTCATCGGTATGACATCAAAGCTTGTTTTATGTTGATTTGGGAGGTTTTTTTACAGTGCTATGTTGAATTTTGACTGATGTGGCTTTTTCTGGTATTCGATATTTTCTTAAAAATTTCACTTAGGCCTAATTCAAAATATGTTTGTTAATTAGCAATGTATCGTTTCAGTCCTTCAGTGCTTTGTTTCATTCACATGCACTCGATGTACGTTGAGAGGTGAAGATAAGATGTGAACAAATATCCGTGATTGCCAATGTTTGAAGTAAACTCTACCAAAAAAACTAACAGTTGGCAGAAAGTAAATCATCAATATATAAAGTTCGGTAGCATACCCATCCAATCGGTGTCTGTCACATAATCTGTTCTTTTGCAAATGAGTTCTTTAAGCAAAATTAAAATGAACATTTTCCTAAAGCTTCAAGCATTTTGATTGGTGGGCATACCGCAACACCAAATCATTGCAATTGGCAAATTGCACGATGCATGAGATGCAAGTCTTCAGTGTTTGCCTCGAGTAATGTAATTTTTTTTTTCAACTTGCCGTTATGGACTTGGTTATATTTTACGGAGAACAAATAGAAGTTGAGAAACGAGAAGAAGATAAGGAGAGCGAAAGATGATTAGGACAAAGACGTAAGATAAATTAAAATTTTCAGCTTAAAGATTTCTTCTATTCATCGATATTTAGAAGAAGTTGCCTACAATCATAGTGGGACGTATCTAAAGGCAAATTTGTAAGAAAAGAGATACTTTACTATGCATTATCTCAATGTGCTGAAGTATCTATATATTTCATGTTTCGCAGTATTTATTAAGGTTGGGCATAAACCGCACCGCTATACGGAAACCGTCCGCACCGGATCGCAAAAGCGGTGCGGAAACCTGCACCGAATTTTCTAATCAAAGCCGATACTCAAACCGGACCGACCCACATCGATATGGTTCGGTTGCGGTTTGGACGATTGAACCAACCATATAAAACCGGACCGAACCGAAAATTTATATTAGTAATCTTGTGATAAAAATATAAGCAACTCCTATCTTATTTTAGATTCTAACGATATACATTCTACTTTTAGCGTATGTTATATTAATAATAATCGCTGACATAAAGGAAAAAGTTATAGTTTTGGTATAATATTTTTCATATCATTTTTTTGTGAATTAATGCTAATTATAATATTATTCTAATCATTTTCTTTAATGATTATGCATTGATTAATGTTGATGTTTGTTTAATTTAACAAAAAAAATCTCACTTGCAGGTAAATGTCAAATTGAAATATTCATACAATTAAGAACTAATCTTTCATTTCAGTATATCATTGTGTGTTTTAATCTTTAACTGTAAAAGTTTCACACGGTTGTCTTTGTAAATTGATTGTTGATGGAAGTAATTTTTTTATTTCATATTTAATATGGGTTCAAATCGGACCGGATACCGTATTACATTCAAATCGGACCGGAAACCGTATTACATTCAAACCGGACCGAAACCGAACCGTTTAAAGAATTGGTATAATGATTTGTATTTTTGATTAACCATTTGATGCGGTGCAGAAGCGGTTTGGTCTCCAAACCGCACCAAACCGACCCGCTTCCACCCCTAATATTTAACTATTTGCAAGTTGCAACAGGACTCTTAGTCTTGATACCGTATCATTAGTTTCCCCTGAATCGACCTTGTCCTTGTTACCAACCTCTTTGAATGCCCTTCAAATTCGGAGTTCGAAAAGGCGTTAATTATTCTTCACAGCAGTTCCTGTTTCGGCTATGAAGATGCAATCCTTCCAGCGGTACAATAGGCCATTGTAGAGTTAATAGCGGCGAGGATTACAATTGAGCAGTAGGCATCAATAATTCTGAGGGCCTATGGGTCATTTGTAGTGGCACCAAGAATGAAGTTGAGGAGCTCGAACTCAGGGTCTGAAGATTGACTGTAACAGTTAGCGCTCCATTGAGACATGGCACTGGAGGGGAAGAAGTCGAAGATGACGGGGTTGGATTGGATGATTGTAGATGTGAAGGGTCGATGCACTGCTGGAGAGCTTCTCTATAATGACCTTTAAATAATAAATAAGTAAACGTGGAATTAATTATGGAAACAAATATTAATGGATTTAATTAAGGAATTATAAAGAGGTTGAATAAATTAAACAAGGTAAATAATTAGGGAATATATTTATTTACCAATTGTATATACGAAATTAAATTAATAATGATAGGAAATTATTAGTTGTGACCGAGTTGAAATGGAAAAGGGGTAAATGAGCCTATATATGATGTAATTAAAGCAATAGAGGATTTTGTAAAGGATGAAATAAATTAATAAAATACAGTAAGGGACCCCAAAACCTTACTGTATAAACATCACCATCAAACATATTCTCATTACAACAAAAATACTATTTCGCAACTGCCAAAAATAATTGTAATAGGTCTATTACAACGGTCAGCCTCCAGTAGTTATATTCGCAGTTGTAAGAGAGCATGATTATTTTACAACTGGTAGAGACAGTTGCGGAAGCAGTTGTAAAAAAGACTTTTTATAACTGCTTCCGATGGTTGTAAAAGACATATTTACAAATGTTCATAACAGTTGTAAAAGACCCTTTTACAACTGTTATTTGTCCTTGTAGTAAAGTTCATCGCAAGAGGCATCAGCAGTTGTTATAATGACCTTTTGCAACTGCCCAAACATCTTGCAATAGAATTTTTTCCAATAGCTTTCGACAGTTGTAAAAGATTTATTTATAGGTGCTAATAACGGTTGCAGTTAATGTTTCAACAACTGTTATCGCCAATTGCGTTAACATATTTTATAACGTTTGTACAATGACAGCTGCAACAAATATTTTTACAACTGCTACAAACAATCATAGTTCTATCTTTTCACAACTGCTACTAACCATAAATTTCATAATATTACAATTAAAAACAATATTTCGTTAACAATAACCACAATCATTTAAGTTACTTGAAACAACACGGACCATCCACATTCAAAAAATCGAAAACAATTCAAGTTTACACCATTTATGAATTCATAACTCCATTACAAAACTGAATCCATAATATATATTATTAAGAGTACATATACGTACTAATCAAAAGAGATAAAAATTTTATGCCAAACAATAGTGGTCCCAACCGCTTGTCCAATAGTATAAATATCTGAAGTAGGCCTATATAAAACAGCTTCAAGATCCACCACTGTATCGACCCAAACTTTTCAAGCTTCTGCTTCTAGCGGTACATGGTGCACTAAAACGGTAGGATCAGTGGATGCAATTGTTGCTTCTGCTACAATATTCTTTTGCCAACCTAATAATTTACAGTTTCTAGATTGATTTTGAATTTGAATAGAACCACCATTGGTGACGTTGTTGCTACTCCGATGTGACTGCAAACAAAAACCCAAGTTTGAAATAATGTTTCAACAAAAAATACAAGTAGTGTAAATATATGTAGTACAATACTTATCTAGAAAATAGAATTAAATGGAAGGAACATGAAGGAAAATAAAACAAGGACCATGATCAAATTTCCACTATTTTAATAGATTGCATCCATGACTCAAATATGTTGTCAAAGGAACATGTTAGTTTTCTTGTGGCCAAGCCTACCTATTACAAAGTGGGCAACAAAGTAAACAATAAATAAGCCTGGCTAATGGGTCGATCGATTATGGATCGATCTGAGGCAACCCATCATCTAGCGGATCAAAATCTGATCCGGCCTGAATCAACATATTGAGCGTGACCTGTATTCCTATTGCCATCCAAATGTAATCTATATCTTGCGAATAACATAAATCCTAAGATCTAGAATTACATGATTATCACATATGTAATGAATCAATAAAACATAACTCCAGACATCTTCTATATAAATCAGCAATGGTTGTTGCCGAAAGCTGTTTAAATGGATAAAGGAAATGGTTTCTCTCTTTTCCTATATCTTTCTTTATGTGTTTTTCTATATACTTTGTGATTGGCAAATGTTAATATTTATAGGTAGAGAGAGGACCAAATTTTCAGATTTGTAGACTTAGTTTTAATCGTCCATCAAGATCAAGATGAGAGAAATTAACGTTCTACATTATAACCGTTTTACTGATTAGCATATTAATATGAGAACCCTTTAGGTTCTATTGACCACAAAATGAAGAAGGAAACGTTTGAGGAAAAAAATAGTCAAATTTTCTTACAAAATAAGGAAGGAAAATCCATTAATGTTTCGTATTAATTTCCTTACAAAACGGTCAAAATTTTCTTACAGTCTCCCACTTGGTCAATAGTAAAATCCATTAATGTTTTCGTATTAAGATCATAAGACGCGCATGATATACTAAACTTTTCTTTAGTCAGTTATCATAAGTGTCTTGGCTAATTTAGTGGCCAATGAAAGTCGTGACGTGTACATGTTATTTTGCAACATGCTTACATCCATGTACTATGACATCGACAATTTTCATAACTAGACCGTAGATGAGCATAACTTAATGGTCACATAATGTCTTGAAGCAAAAGACTGTTTCTGTTATCATTTATCTAAATATAAATGTGTACACATTATAAAACAGAAATAAAAGATATACAAATTATTAAAAGCTCAATAATTGTTATGTCTAGCTAAGTACAAAATAAATGGCATAATAAGAAGATAATTAGAAACTATCTGCAACACCCATGCTATCAGTATGTCTTTGAAAGGTCTTTGGAGGTAGTCATTTCGTGAATATGTCTGCCACTTGTAAGTCTGTACTTATCGATTCAACAACAATTTTTTTTAGTTTAACATCTTGCTTCAGTAGTAGGTATTTCAGGTCCATGTGTTTGGAACCTTTGGTTATCCTATCATGCTTGAAGGAAAAGGTTGCAGTTTTATTGTCGCAGTAGACAGTTAGCGGCTTAAAGATAAAACTTAAAGTGCCAAATTGTGAGATAAAATTACGCAGCCATGTTCCCTAAATTGAAGCCTCATAACATGCTACGTATTCAACCATCATGGTGGATCCGAAAAACATCTTAGATTTTTGGCTTCTCCATGATATTGCACCTCCACATAAGAGGTACACATAGCCAAGAGTGCAGATCCTAGTGTCAAGACATTCAGCAAGGTCTGAATCAGAATAACCAGTTACATGTAGGTAACTTGATTTTCTATAGGTGAGCATGTAATTCTTGTTCCCTTTAGGTATCTCAGTACCTTCTTTGCAGCTTTCCAATGAGCGATTCCTGAGTTACTTCGAAATCTATCCAGCATACCAACTGCATGACTGATATCAGGTCTTGTACAGACCTGTGAATACATCAAACTCCCTATAATAGATGCGTAAGGATATTTGGTCATTTCTTCTCGTTCCATAGGAGTCTTTGGGCACTGCTCAAGAACAAATTTGTCTCCTTTCTGCAGTGGGACAGGACTAGAGGAACAATTCGTCATGTCAAATCTCTCAAGGATTTTGTCAATATATGTTTTTTGAGACAATCCTAGAATTCCTTGTGATCTATCACGGAATATTTCTATCCCTATCACATAGGAAGCCTCACTCATATCTTTCATTTCAAAGTTCGTTGAGAGATAACCCTTAGTTTCACGCAATAAACCAAGGTCGCTGCTAGCTAATAATAAGTCATCAACATACAGAATCAAAAATATGAACTTGCTCCCACTGAACTTGAGGTATATACAAGGGTCAACTATGTTTTCTATGAAATCGAAAGCGGTAATGATTTCATGAAACTTTAGATACCATTGTCTAGAAGCTTGTTTCAGTCCATATATTGATTTCTTAAGTTTGCAGACCATGTCTTCCTGTCCTTCAATTATGAAGCCTTCAGGTTGACGCATGTAGACTTCTTCTTCCAAGTCTCCATTTAGAAAGGCTGTTTTCACATCCATTTGATGTAACTCGAGATCATAGTGAGCTACTAATGCCATGATAATTCTAAGAGAATCTTTCCTGGAAACATGAGCAAAAGTCTCATTATATCAATGCCTTTTTTTTGATTAAAACCTTTGAAAACAAGTGGCTTTATATCGTTCAATTTTACCTTTGCAGTCACATTTGGTCTTGAAGACCCACTTACAACCGACTGCTTTATGTCCTTGCGGCAATTGAACGATTTCTCAAACTTGATTATTATCCGTAGATTTCAGTTCATCTTTCATGGCATCAATCCGTTTAATAGAATTAACATCCTTAAGGGCTTGTGAATAAGAAATTGGGTCCGTACTTCCTTCAGATTCTATTAGATAAAGCATATAATCATCAGGAATAGCTGATCTTCTTTGTCTTTGAGATCTTCTTAATGCTAGTTCCTGTGGTACTTCATCAACATTATGATTGGTGATAATTTCATTATGAAGTTGTTGATTATTTGTTGGGTTTTCTTCATTGTGAACAGGTTCAACAATGGGATGATTCCCAATATCTTTCGAAATAGAGGGTAAAATAATAGGTATCCTTATTTCATGAATGACCACTTCTTGTTGTTCTGTACTCCCACTGATTTGACAATTCTCATAGAATTTGGCATTGCCAGTTTCAACAATTCTTGTACTATGGTTAGAACAATAAAATCTATATCCTTTAGATTTTTCTGGATAACCTATAAAGTAACCACTGACTGTCTTAAAATCCAATTTCTTTTCATTTGAATTGTACAGTCTAGCTTCAGCTGGGCAACCCCAAATTTGAAGGTATCTTAAACTAAGTTTCCATCCTTTTCAAAGTTCAAAAGGAGTCTTTGAAACGGCCTTACTTAGAACTCTATTTAAGATGTAGACAGCTGTTTGTAATACATCCATCCATAATGATATAAGTAAATTTGCATGACTCATCATGATCTAACCATTTCCATGTATGTACAATTTCGCCTTTCAGCTACACCATTCTGTCATGGAGATCCAGGCGTTGTGCATTGTGCAACAATTCCAAATTTTTGAAGAAGTCTAGCAAAAGGTCCAGGATGTTGTTTCGTTTCATCATACCTTCCATAGAATTCACCACCCCTATCTGACCTAATGATTTTCACTTTTCTTTCTAATTGCCTTTCGACTTCAGTAACGAACACTTGTACAGCATCCACCGACTGAGATTTTTCATGCAACATATAAAGATAGCAATAACGTGAAAAATCATCGATAAAAGCGATGAAATTTTTCTCTCCTCCAAAAGTTGGAACATCAAAAGGTCCACAAATATCTGTATGTATTATTTCAAGAAGTTGTGTACTTCTTGTGGCTCCTTTCTTTATATCTTTTGTTGTTTTTCCTTTAATACAATCAACACATGTTGTAATGTTAGCAAAGTCTAGGTCCGGTAGGACACCATCTTTCACTAACCTCTTGATTCTTTCACTGGATATACGACCCAGTTTTTTACGCCACAAGAAGTAAGAATATTCTTGGATGACTTTCCTTTAGTTTCTTTTTCATGCAAGGCGAGTTAGATTTCAACATTTTGTTTAAGATGAAGTTTATAAAGTCCATCAATTAATATTACAGAACCAATAAGACTAGAATTTTTAAATAAACTAAAATTTTCGTTTCCAACTTCAAAATAATATCCAAATTTATCAAGTATACTTACAGAAATCAAATTACGGAAAATAGACGGAACATAAAGAGTTTGACATAAATCTAACTGATAACCGCTATCTAAAATAAAACGAAAAGTTCAAATAGCTTCAACTGAAGCTCTATCTTTATTCCCCATGAAAATGAAATTCTCACTTGGTTTGTGATTCGGATCGTAATGCATCCCTGCATAGAATTCAAACATGAACGTTAGCAGCAGTATCAATCCACCAAGTAGAAGAAGGTACATTAGTGAGATTTGATTCGAAATGACTTACGAAACCCATTGGGTTACCTTTCTTTTCGAACCATGCTTTGCGCTTAATCCAATCTTCCTGGAAGTGTGCAAGTTTCTTGTAGAATTTGCAGACATCATCATTCTTTTTCCTCTTGGATGGTGCTCTTTTACGCTGTGAGTTGTTCTTTTTGCCAGCTTATTTTCCAACCCCTTGAGTGAAATAAGCAACTTTAATGCCTTGCGAGCCTTGCCTAGACTCCTCTTGAACCAGTTTGTTAATCAATTCATTTAGACTCCACTTTTCTGTAATAGTGTTGTAATGAATATTGAATGGTTCATACTGAGGAGGTAAGCTAGTGAGAATGAATTGGACGAAAAAACCATCATCCATAACCAATTCCAAGTTCTTAAGTTTGGCAGCAAGGTTAATCGTTTCAATGACATGAGCGCTCATTGAGCGAGAACCATCAAACTTCATGGTTACAAGATCTGCCATAAGTTTCCCGGCAAGGAATTTGTCTGCAGTCTTGAACCGATTTTCAATGGATTACAAATATTCTTTTGCGCTTTCAGTTTTGGATAGGGAGGTTTTGATGTTGGTATCAATCACCATTCGCATAAACATCATGTCGAGCCTATTAGATCGTTCCCAATCATCATGGAGTTTGTTTTCCTCAGGCGTACTTGTGTCAGTAAGTAGGACTTTTACTTAAGGAGAGCCATGTGCAGTTCAAGTACATCTAAAGAAAACTCAACTTGTTCTTTCCATTCTGAGTAGTTGGTTCCATTGAGTCTGACGATAGACGTAGCGTACGAATTAAGGTTTGAGGGCATTGCAACTGCAGATATAAAAGAAATGTAGGTTTTTTTATTAGAGTAAAACACATGTCATAATAAAAGGTTAGGTTTAGCGCCTCCTATGGGTAGGCAGTAGAACCATACTCATGGAAGAATGATAAACATTAATGTTTCATGCGTTATTGTGTAAGCATCAGCCGCCTGTGGACGGGACTTCATGCATCAAACCAGAGGAAACAAGAAAATTAAGCACGGAAGCGAAAAGTAAAACAAGAGAGAAAAGAGAGAAACCGAATCGAACCAGATGGTCACCCCCTTTGTTTTTTTTCGAATAAACATTTGCCATTCTTTCAAGTAATCCAAGTAAATTCCATACATATATAAACAATTATTTTGCAAATCATATATAAACAATTATCTTGCAAGTTCCAGATCATGAATTTAATGTCAAAATAGGAAACAATTGTTTTTAATATGTATACTTTCTGAAAAGTATTCGCATACAATAAGTTGTTCCATATCATACAGTAGGTCAAACATTAAAGTAGAAAAAATTAACTTTGCGAAAATATAAACTTTCCAGGTTCAGATCTAAGCATACAGTAAATAGAACAATATCGATAATCATGATTACTATAACAACTTAAATAATATGAATATTAAACTTGAATCATATTAACACTAATAATCATTATCATCATCATAGTAAAATTACAAACGTCGCATCATAGATTTATGCTAGTTTCGTTTTATATATTGATGGATAATCATGAATTCTAAAACCATGCTCCGATACCACATGTAATATATATCTTGTGAATAACATAAACCCTAATAACTAGAATTACATGATTATCACATATGTAATGAATCAATAAAACATACCTCCAGACATCTCGTATATGAATCAGCAATGGTTGTTGTCGAAAGTTGTTTCAATGGATAAAGGAAATGATTTTTCTCTCTTTTCTTATATCTTTCTTTATGTGTTTTTCTATATACTTTGTGATAGGCAAAAGTTAATATTTATAGGTAGAGAGAGGACCAAATTTCCAGATTTGCAGACTTAGTCTTGATCGTCCATCAAGATCAAGATGAAAGAAATTAGCGCTCTAGATTATAACCGTTTTATTGATTAGTATATTAATATGAAAACCCTTTAGGTTCTATTGACCATAAAATAAGGAAGGAAACGTTTGAGGAAGGAAACGGTCAAATTTCCTTACAAAATAAGGAAGGAAAATCCATTAATGTTTTCGTATTAATTTCCTTACAAAACGGTCAAATATCCTTACACCAATCTCATGGATCTAGCTAAGTTTACAATTTCTCAATTTTCAACATGTCAGACCCGACCTATCCTCAACCCGTGATCCATCTGAACCTGCAATCCAACTTGATCTAACCCTAACCCTCGACCCGATTCAAATCCTGATTCAACCATCTTAACCAGATCATCATTGCTCAAACTTGCCAACCGGGTGGTTTGAACACGAGTAAGACACAACCAAGTTTAATTTCGACCTCCCTTGAGTCAACCAGATCATGTCACGTGCTGCAATCTAATTGAAAATTTGACTATCGGTGGTGTAGCACTCAAAATTAGGGGAATGTTTATTTTAATATTACTTTTTATTTCATTTTCAAAATAGTATGTTAAACCATATTTTTAATAAAGTACTTTTAGAATGTGAAAGCATCTTACAACTTATATTGTATTATTTCTCTTAAAATTTTAACAGGTGAGAATGAGAATTATAGGTTGATGGAATGTCAAAAAAGAGCCAAATAATGCAATTTAGTCAACGGTGCCAAATTTGCAAGAGTATTTGTTCACTGGCTCTTTTTTTGGAAACCTTTATCAACAACCCTTACTCAACTCAACAGATCAAGGGAATAACGAATAATCTAGTATCATATGCGAGAAATATAATTTATCACAAGTATGCGGGAAAATTTATGATATATTTCCTTGATTAAAAGAGTTTTCAACTTCCAAACATGCTACATCTATAATAGAGCTACACAACAATATGGAGTTTATTGTCTCATTGTGAAGACAACGCTTTTTGTTATGAAAAAAGTTCTATCAAATCTATGTTCCGTAAAAGCTGTTCGTTTATGTTCCGAAAAAGCTGTTTCGATGTTTCCTCGTGATTGTTATTTTGTTTTTATTTTATTTTCGTGAAATCCAAAAGTTATTTAAGGAATCAGAGTTTTACTAAATTACGTAAGATAAATTATTGGATAGAAATGCACAGTTGTATCCAGGTTTAGGAGAGGGAATAAATCTAGCCAATGTTCAAATTTGTAGAATTTAACAATTGTTAAGGTGTTAGTCTTGTAATATTTATCATTTCAGGAAAGAAAGTTTTTTTTGGATTCTTATATGTATACTCCAGTTAACATGTCTAACATAAATTATGTTTGTTATAATCACATATCTTGTGTTTGTCTTTTCTAATGATTTTTTTTAACACTTAAAATGGACGATACCTATCAACAGGTACAATTTCTTCATATGTGAATCGTATATAACATATGATTAAATTTATTGGATATCTCTATAAACTTGAAAGTGTTTGGCCGAAAAATTAATATCTTAAATTAAAATAGATTCAGTGTAAATTATTACCCACAAGAAGTTGGATATTGCACTGCTAAAAACATGAAATTAAAATAGATTCATCAAAAAGCGGATTCACATTTCTAAAACCATGAAATAAAAAGAAGGCAGCAAGCTTTAAAAAGCGGCCAACAATTTGAAAATAACAAGATGAAAAATTCAAAGCATGGACATCCATAGAAATACAAGCATGTGCTTGTCCAATTTATAGGCAACAAGACATAAGGACGAAAAAAGTCTAGGCAATAGCCAATGGGAGGG
The DNA here is from genome assembly GCA_030765085.1 of Allium cepa. Taxonomy (NCBI): domain Eukaryota; kingdom Viridiplantae; phylum Streptophyta; class Magnoliopsida; order Asparagales; family Amaryllidaceae; genus Allium; species Allium cepa. Next base: position 280,241,194 of record CM060937.1, on the reverse strand, counting down.
TTCCATGATAAATTTTCATGGCACAGGGCATTTATGCATAATAATTTTCAAAGCAAATAGTGCGATGACATACAAAATATGTATTGATTGCTTTATTTACATACAAAAGAAGTAAACGGTGATGCTTATTTCTGTAGTCATAATACATATAATAAGGAGACGGACTCATATGGAAATGCATATTTCAGTTGCCATAATATATATATGGACTATTAGGAGATATGATTATGAATTGATCTAAAATTCAAAAACCAAATCTACATAGTTTATAAGAAATACCTGAGGCGCGTAACCATGATGAGTCATTGGTCCTTCCGCTACATTTTGTTTACCATTGACATTCTGTTAAAAAATATATTAGACACGCGATAATAAATTTTTAAACGCATATCAATTACTCGTTAACAAAGTGAATCAATTATAATTTACAGCCATGAATAAATCAGATAGCTCTTCCATTTGAGCCTGCAACGTAGTAATTTGATTTTTCAATTCACGTACTTTTTTAAATTGCTCATACGAACTCCAAACTGAGTTGGTGCAACCCCAAAACCTAGTTCCCTTATTCTACCTATGTTCACGACCAAAAAGCTTTGCCACTCCATATTCATTCAATGATCTCGTTCCTTGAGAACTTGGAGTGTTCTTACACTCGTTTATCTTAGCTTACAAATTCAAAAATATCCATTTTTCATATGTCGCAACATTCAATGTAAGGTTCATATATTGGAGACAATTGTGAAAATACATATCAATTAAAGTATATCAAATTCAACTTGTTAGAAATTACCAATTTGATTAAACAAGGGTAAAATGGAGTTAAAATGGAAAACGGAGAAATAATTTGATGTACTGTTTATCCTTATTATGTACTCGGCAACAACAGAATTCGGGGGTTCTCCATTTTTCTGTGTGTGACCTCTGCACCACAAATCCGCCCTACTGATATCTGATGAGCAACCACTTTCTTTTTTCTGTAAAAAAGAGCTTAAAAACTAAAAACTAAATCGTATTGGATAAATGTTTTTTTTACTGATAATGGATGAATTTTATATAAGTTATTTTTTCTTATCATTTTTCTGCTAGTCTTGCGTACCCCTTTCGACCCATAGTCTTGCGTACTTATACTTACTCTATGTACGGCTCCACTTCATCGGTATTGAACAACACATACGGATGAGCAACATTAATCGCCTCCTCGGAAACTACCATGGGTTTTCCTTTGGAAATAGGACATTCATTGAGTATGGAGTCACTATGCTGCAATCCATTCCGCTTTTTTCTTTCTCCAAATTCATACCGATTTTCAACGTATCTAGCACAATACTTAATGCATTTTTCAGCAAAGTAGCGCTTGGCTATACACCCCTCAGGTCGGGCTTGATTTTTAGCATAACTGCTTAGTATTTTCATATACATGTAATCAAGATATGAGAATAAAATGCTTTCATAAGCGCATATTTATTAATTACGTTAAGTATTTACAAAAAATACTTCTCGAATGGATACATCCACTGGTATTGTAACGGTCCACAAATTCTTGCTTACCTCCCCAAATATATTGTTAAGTGAATCATGATGTCAAAAAAGGAAGGGGAAAGAATCTCTTAAGATCACGTAGTGTTAATGTGACTTGATTCTCCATGGATTCCAATTCATCTCTATCAAACACTCTTTGGCATAAGTCATTGTAAAAGGAACATAGTCGCAGTAATGCATTTCTTGTGCCTATAAGCAAAAGCCCTCTCAACGCAACATACAATAGTTGTTGTAGCAATACATGATAATCATGGGACTGAAGACTTGAAATTTTATCCTGTTTTGCAAAGCATTTCCCAATATTTGAGCTGTACCCATCAGGCACCTTCAAATTCCTCTTCCTATCATAAAAGATCTCGTTTTCTTGGTTTGCTAAGGCGCACGGTGCAGCAGAAAGTAATACTTTACTTCCAACATCTATAAGATGCAACTTCTTCCATATACGCATTGCTTCCAAATCTTGACGTGAAGTAATTCTTTCTTTTGATTTTCCTTTGAAGTCAAGTAATGTACAAAGCATACTCTTGCAAATATTTTTCTCGCCATGCATTATATCTAGATTGTGATGCAAAGAAAGTGCCTATAAAAACCAAAAATTGTGTACAATAGATTGATAAAAAAATACTAATTACTAGACATGGATAGAAAAGGAAAAGCCATTTTATGTTTAATTATATTTTACCTTCCAATAAGGCAAATAAAAAAAATGGACTTCTTTTTCCACATCTGGATTCCTTTTTTCTTCACGTCCCCCCCTTTTTTTCCTATCATCTCTCTCACCTCTTTTGTTTTTCCCCCACTCATTAACAATATCTTTGATATCTTCGAAGATTTGAGCACTGATATGTATTGGAGGCATTTGTCTATTTTCTATGGTTCCATCAATTAAGTTTTTTCGATTGCGATATTCATGATTAGGTGTAAGAAATCGTCTTTGGCCCAAGCATGCGCATTTTATGCTAAACGGTAACAATATCGAACATGTATTAATACCACAAACAAGACATGTTCTCTTACATTTTATCGTGCAACTTGATAAATTTCCATAAGCTGAAAAATATTGTCCACGTCAGAATTGCATTTAATCTAAATTTGCTACAACTGTATGCATCGTATACATTTACCCTTTATTTCACAATTTGTTCAAATCTTCAATAAGTGGTTGCAGATACACGTCGATATCATTTTCTAGTTGTCGTGGTCCAGGAATTAATAAAGATGGCATCATATTATCTTTATGCATACAAAACCATAGAGGAAAGTTATAAGCAACAAGAAACACTGGCCAACAACTATATGTTGAATTCCAATTACCAAAAGAGTTAAAGCCATCACTTGCAAGGCCAAGCCTTAAATTTCGTGGATCTGATGCAAAGGAAGGATACGTTCTATCAATTGTGGACCATTGAGAGGAATCTACGGGATGTTGTAGTTAACAATCTTCTCTTTTATTACTACTATGTCATCTTAACTGTTCTGATGTTTCCGGCGACATAAACATTCTTTTCAACCTTGGTATGAGTGGAAAGTATCTCAAAACCTTCACAGATATTTTGGCTTGCTTTCCATCTTCCCTTGTCTTGTTCGTTTTCAATGAGATTTTCCGCATTTAGGACAGAAATCACAATATGCATGCTCTTTTCTAAATGGACAACAATCGTTTATGCATGCATGTATATTCCTATAATCTAAACCAAATGATTTAATCAACTTCTTTGTTGCCTATATGGAATCAGGAAGCTTGTTTTCCTTAGGTAGCACATCCCTAATGAGCTTAAGAAGATCTGTAAATGTTGTGTCAGTTATACCATTTCGAGCCTTATGTTTACAAAGAAGTATTATAGCAGACAACATTGTGTGGCTTGTACAACCAGGATATAGATGAATTTCAGTTGTCTTCTACATTTTCTTAGTCATTTCCCAATGTTTATCGTTAACATGATACTCATTCTCCTCGTCACCAAGTTCTGCATCTAAGTACATTCTGTATGTATCTGCCACTTTGTCGGCTTCATTTCGTGAATGACATGCTTTTCCATGAAAGATCCATATATCATAAGTTGGATCAATTTCGAAACACACCAAATGTGTCACAATATATCTTGTAGAATGCCAAATAAGATTCCTACATTGACGACACGGGCATATAATTTTTTCTAGATTACCCTCAATTTCTGCATGATTCTGTATGAAATTTCGAACGACTTGCCTATATTCCTTTGTCATTCTACAAAAAAGATAAAAACGTCCATAGTCAACTCTAAATAGTTATAAGTACGAAATTATTAATCAAAAATTATGAAACTTTGGCAGAATGATCCACGTTTTGTTCATATCTTGTGTGGAACCGATTGGGCGCACATGCAAAAGAAACTAGCAACTACAATGACAAAGAAACCAATATTCTTAAACTAGGGAATTGGAACATAAACTTGCAAAAGTCAAGCAATGATTAAAAATAGGGTTGGTAAACTGAATAAAATAGTTAACTGTATATTTCACAATGCAATTATAGATTAGTTCTAAGCAGTAATGCAATGCTTCCCTTTAAAGTCTCATTTTGGACTGGAGGGCTTTGTATTACTTTCCCTTCCTGGCAGATACTTTTAGTCAATTTAAATCTAAAATTCTGTTTTTTTAGCCAATAAACTTCGGTTAATTTTCTGATTTTTATTTATTTATTTTAACTTGGACATAAACAAGGTGTTTGAAAATGGATATTCAATAGATAATTCTATGCCTGGAACACAAATTAACTGTCCCCTTATGATACTTAACACTGTTGCAGAATTCATTCCTAAGATCTATGCTTTTATAATTTGAAATCTGTAGCCAATCACAAAGACTTTTATAAGTACTAGCTTGATAGCATTGAACAGAGAAATGTCATTCCCACTCCAAATCTCTCCTCGCACACAAATAGAAACAAATCAGGTACTTGCCATAATTTTGAATAAAATGTTAAAATATGAAACTGTAGAAATTGAATTAGTTTATATTAACGAAGCAACTTCTATGTATTTTAAATTATACATGCTAACGTTCTTGTCTACATCAACCATAATCAATTATTGAAATTTGAATCTAACTTAAAATGAACAAACAGGAGAATAAGATTTGTAGATAGTGTGAGAGAGCGTGGGAGATAGTGAAAATTGAAAAGTTAGCCAGAAAGATTCATCAACGGACAAATCTTTTTCTAAATGAAACCATAACACCTCTTTAAAAATGCTACATGCTTTTAGTGAGTTGTCATACTTCACTTGTTATTGAAATATGAATGTTATGTGGCGACTTCCCACGTATATAGTTAGTTATGCAAACAAACAATTATTAGCATTACGTATTTTCAAATGTACATGCAGATATTAATTGGCAGCATGGAATAATGAAGTACAGAAAAGGAAAGAGAAAAGGTTGAACACATTTTGTTAAATACAAATTTCCTTAAAAGTCTGTGTAGTAGAACAATTTAGCAAACGGTAAATTAACATCCAAATACAGCAATTTGTGGTGCTTAGGAAACTAAAAATCAATGTTGTATTAAAAATAAATTACAGCATATATCTAACAATATCAGTTCAAATGCTTTAGAATGATTTGCATGTCATCCAAAAGACAATTTCACATGTCAATAAAGTGATGCATAAGTGTGAAAGGCAAAGTATTGGTTGTTTGCAAAAAATTATTTGCACACATGTGAAAAGCGAACTACACTCTCCTAACTAATGCCTTTGCAAGTTTAAAATTTGGTAAAATTTCAATAATGAGAAATTTAAGGCGAATAAATTTAATAATCATGAAGGCATAACATCTCACGGTAAAAAAAATTAAGGACCTGAGAATTTTTTATGCAAGTCTGATTTAAAAAAGTCAAAAGTTAGTTTCAAAGGGGGGAATCATAATTAAAGCTCTTGCTTTGGTTGCTTTTAACTTGGTACGCATTTTCAATCTGTTTATATACCTGTTCAAATTTGGTTCCTTTTAGTCTCTGATTTCATGTTGAAGTGAGCGATATGATTTAGGGGTTTACATGATTTGTGGATAGGAGGCGACATTTACTAGAAACCATGTCCAATATCTAATCAAATTTTTGTCCACAAACACCACAAACTTCAACCTCAAACCGCTGATCGAAACAGAACCTAATACATCCAACCCTCACGAACCTCACCTCAACTTCTATTATCAGCAATCCGCACTTACATTTTACATAGATGCATCATTTCCCCACATCATTAGGAAAATAAATGATAAAACGCTCGATAAATTAAGTGTATTTTTTGATAATTTTCATGAAGTACTGAAAAAAATAACAACTATGATTAAGCTAAGACAAAATAAAATTTGAACTAATCTACAAACATACAACAATAATTACTCTTAATAAGTTTGGGCACATAAATTCCTCCATGAGTATTAATCACATAATGAAAGATACTTTACAGTCTTAAGTTTCATAGCAGTTTTTTGTTATCAATAATAAATAGGGACTCATTCAGATCCAATTATAATATTTATTTGCTAAATAAAGGAGTTTCAAAATGTCGGAGTATATGAAATTAAGAATACAGATAACTATTGCAGCTGTGCACAGTGCGTTAAAGCATTGATGTTGCAGTGTGGAAACGAAGAATTTTTTCATAAGGTATTGCATGCATATATTTGCATTATAATAATGTATAGTTGTACAAATGTATGCATTATACAAAAGATTATGGCAAAAAAATTTAGAAACCTTTTACGATCCATTAATGCATGCATTATATACGCTATTAGTTCTCAACTTAATTTACATCATACATTAATTCCAGTTTGTGTAGTGTGTAACATACCACGTATAAATGAATGATTTTTCGGGTCAAAAATTATGAATATTTCACTAAGACATTTTAACTTTAAGAAACTGTTTAATGTTGTACATACAATCTACTTATTTATCAAAATAATAATTCCCATAAACTTGAATTTACTAAATATGTTCCAGTTCACTGCACAATGCACGATCATGCAAATTACAAATGTGTATACTTCAGTTTAAAGTGCCCTTTTTATGAATATACTAAATGGTAATCATTTCCCTATGTTCACTCTAGATTTCATACTCATATTTTTTTTATAGGATGTTATAAAGATAATTACAAATATATCCTTAATTCCTGCAAACGTTATCAAAATTAATTAAAATAAGTCGCTAAGCCACATACAAAAGGACTTTACAACATTATTAAAATATAATATATTTAATATTCATGATGATTTTTTAGAATTCTCATACTACAACTGTCATAACATAAGTAGATCTTTGACCCAATAAGAAACTTGTGATTGAAAATCAAACACCCATATAAAAATTCGAAGGCAATTAAAAGGTAGTATAATAAACAGTAATACATTTTTTTATGAATCAATAATCCTTTTTTATGTTATGGATAGTTTTGTCAGAATTATCTGGATTTTTTCAGAATGAGAATGTTGCTTCATTCAAGTAGATCACTGCCTTCTATGTCCATGTGTTAGCTCTGACCATGGCACTCCAATCAAAATTTATTCTTCCTTAATCTAATCCCTTTTTGGTTATAATCAACACTTTTAAGAACACAGTATGCACTCCTTTTTCTAAACCGTGAGAATTCAGCCTCTTATCAAATATCACCTTTCATGATTATTAGAACTAGGCAAGCTTGGACAACAAATATACAGGACTTTAAGCAATTACATTCTAAGTTGATTTGGAAGTAATTATCTCCTCTTTATCAACTTTTAAAAGTAGATTTATCTTATTGTAGTTTGATTTTTTTTTTAGCTTATACAAATGCCTTGCCAAATTGACTCTTGAATTTATGACTATCCAAAAACTAAATGCATTTTTACGAAAACAAAAATATTTACTTTTTGATTGCCAAAGAGGCCCTCAAAATCAGGGTTTATTTTACTTATTTGTTTATTTATTTTTAATCTATGAATTTGTGAACAATTAGTACTGAGGGTGAACTATACGTAGTCCACCGTTACAAGAATCAAGGATCATCTTTTCATTTCATTATTTTAAATGCTAAGAATCATCGTAGCAAAGTTCAATTGTAAAATAGTCAAGTGACTGTTTATAAAAATTAAAATATGAATGTGAATTCAAAGTAGTTGATTAAACAACAAAATCTGAAGACTGTAGACATTTTCTTTCTTTTGATTTATTATTACATATAGATATAGATGAACTGAATCAATTTATGATACCTGCAACTTCGTCGACGGGAAGGCAACGGTAACGAGTACAACAGCGACGAGCGGAAAAAGAGGCGAGCAACAACGAAGATGGAGGCGATGTAGGTAGAACCGGAGACGCGTGCAAAGGAGACGAGCAGCTTTTCAGGTTAGGGTTTGCAAGATTCGACGGAAGAGGGCAATGACGGAGAGAAAGCACGATTGGTTAGGGCTTAGAATTATTACAGGCTGCTTTATTTTATTTTGAAACGTTCAGCGGGGCGAATGAAATATGGGAGGGAACGTGAATTTTGGCTGTTGCAGATACCTAACTTAGGGAGACAACTGTAAAAAAGAGGTGTTATATGTGAATAACTACAACTGACGTAAGCAAACAATTGTTACAAACAATATATTACAACTGCTACCAAAAAATGTTGAAAATACATTTTTTACTACTGCTAAAAATAAACGGTTGAAATAAAACACCTATTACAACTGTCCGTTTGTTTAAGTGGTAAAGGAGTTGTTGTAAAATGTTGTTTTGTTGTCGTGTCTGCTCATTTTCATTCATTCTCATCAAATTGAAACAAGAAAAATATAGTCGACCACCATTATTAAGAGCAAAAGAAGAAAAAGAGAGTGGGTTAAGGAAATCTAAGAAGTGTAACGATCTAGCAAATCCAAAGACTTAGATGAGTAATATAATTTATTTTTAAAACGTTTTCATCTAAGTTGATTACGACTTTAATTATTTATGATAGAACTCATAAAATAATTAAACGGTAGACTCGATTTAATGAATTTTTGGATCGAAACGGCTTTATATGGAAAGTTTCGCCATGGTTGCCTGCTCTAATGATTTTGAAATACAATTAAAATGTAACACGATGGGTAAAACATGTTTTTAGAAATTGGATTTGATTTGGAGAATTTTTCAACGTTAAAATATTTAAAATGGAATTTTTGAAGGAAACCGTATACCAAATAAATAAGAGAAAACAGCTTAAATATGATAATAGAGTAAAATGTGCTTAAGTATTTGTTTGCAAATTTCAGGAAATTTATAAGTATACTTATAACAAAGAATAATCATTTCTGAAAGATAAAACGTAGTGCCGAAACTAATATGAAGCAACCGAGACTTAATTATGCATGTAAATTACATGATTTAGTTATATGGGGACAAGATCCTACGCCGCAAAAGTAAAGAAAGGACAATGCCACTAATTAAAAGTGGAGGCGAGACAAATAACGAATCGACTTGTGGAAAGTTATGCACGGGGTGTAAATGTGAGCAAGTAGTATTGTAGGCTTTATTATGTATATTTAAGGAAGAGGCTAGGTCGAAGGTGATTGTCGAAGGTATAACATCCGAAACCTAAAATAAGTTAAGAAATAATGAAAGAAGTTCTATGTAAATGAACTAAGTAAAATAACCGAAGGAGACGTCCAAAGGTTTCATATGTGGATGTCGGGTGTAGATGTTTCAAACAAGTGTATATAAACCAGGATTCCCTTGGAAGAGACCAGGGAATAATGATTCGATAGTCGAGACCCACAGACTTTTAGAGATATATTAGCTTTTGGAGGAAAGTTAATATTGAAACCTAACACTCAAGACTTGCCAAAGGAAGAGTTTAGAGTTTTCTAAAGCATAATGCTTTCACGAGAGTGGATGTAACTCTCAAGGGTTTCAACCTTGAGAAAAAGATAAAGAGATCGCTTATAGTTATACTTTGCAGTATAAACTTGTAATCCGACCTTTTGACGTAGCTATATTTTGAATGACTGGACAAATTAGACTCGACGATTATCGAGGCAAGCAGTCTAGAGAGATGATCCTAGAGTCTGGAAACCAAATACAAACAAGACCACGAGACAACGGTCGAACGAACTAAGGAAAATAACATGCCAGAATTCTCTAAGTGCTTCATCCTACACAAGGGATCGGTACTGATCGCTAAAGGTACACCCAAAGTAGCCCTCACTCCTATGGTACTTTTCTCTATAGACATAGAGCCTGATTCAAATGTTGTTCTGGAGTTTCTATGCGTCATTTTGACAGTCTCCACATAAGGCCTGAAGCAATAATTCAACCTTCTACAGATCTATCGCTTGAACCGAAAAACACCTAGACGACTATGTAAAATAACATTGGAAACATGAAACCAACATCAAGACGAGGCAATAGAAAAAGTCGCAAGACCCTATGATGCATACATAGGGATCGGTACCGAGCCCTCGTAGATGGATCGATACCGATCCCCAACCCTAGGGTATCCGGGGCCGAGATTTTTGAGAGGATCTCGTCTTTATAGTAAGGATCTATGGGCGAAATATCAGTGAGATATTTGATCGTTTACCCCTATAAATTCAAAGCAAATGCTTCATTCTAAGGATCTTTTACACTGCTGTTACATAGAAACTCGATTGTATTTTGGGATCCCTGTCAATCCTTCCTATTTGTAATCTCAGAAAATAGTGCAAAAACAATAAAATCATTCAAGTGGATGTATGCCAAGATCGTTGAACCACTGCAATTTTGTATGTGCTTGTTACTACTCAGCTTTCATTTACTCTCTTCACTTAATCTCTGCTACATACTTTTCTTGGGTGTTCGTATCATTTTTGTTTCAAACATTTTGGTGCTTTTACTGTGAAATCAATTCTCGGACTATTTGAATCCTTTTATACTATTGGATTGCCCATAATCCAAGGAAGAGATCCAATTCCTGCTCAACTACTTTCTGTGCTATTCAGATTTGCATAGGTCTATAAGAAGCTATCTTTAATGGTTCCCAAAAAAGAAAAAGCTATTGCTTCCTCAAGAGCTACCGATCAAACAGAGAATGCTAACATTTATATCTTGGATGAAGATGAGCAACAAGAAGCCGTTAGTGTCTAGAATCCTTCAAATGCTATCATCAGGATTGATTTTGAGCGTATGATGAAAGAGCTACCAGATAGGGATGCAGTGTTGAACCGACGAATCAAAGAAAACAGAAACTTGATGATCCAGACTAGGAGAGAGCCAACTCCTCCATACTTAGAATCAGGCAGTTCCTCATCATCTGACCACCTTCGAAGAAACAAAAGGTGAAGGATGGAGGCATATGAAGCAAGAACCTCTGGGTGGGAGAATGCAATCGACCCTCACCTAGGCATAGGGGTCCGTACCGATTTCCACCCTATAGGGGACCGGTACCAAACCCATCCACCAAGGAGCGCGACTTCAAGTTGAGTTGGGAACGTAATCTGGATGCACTGTGATTGACAGGGCATCAGAAATCAAGAGTTCGATGTTGAATTGCCCACAAAGAATGAATGCAGAGTTGTCGAAAAAACGTTTCTTTCGGAGCTAGGAGGACTTAGGAGACGAGGCACAAACCAGGATCTTTTACTGGGCCAAGCGCAAGGAATATATTACGATTACCATGACCCAATGAAAGTCTAGTGGATCGTATAAAATATGGTTTATGTGTATAATAAGTGTATATATACTAATCTAAGAAGAACTATATAACCAAATACGATAAAGTAAATAAGAGTAATCACACTAGAATTTTTATACTGGCTCGGACCGCCCTCCCTATGTCCACTCCTGAAGCTTTTCTTCGGTATTTCACTAACCAATAACGCTCGCTTCACTGGGAGGAATATGCTTATACAAAAGTGTTTCTTTAACAAGCTTGTGTTCTGTATAACACATATATTGACTGCTAGTACAATTCTTCCTATAATCTTCTTGGTGATTGGAAATGTGTAATTCGTGAATATGAAAGTGAATTGGATGATTCTTGAATGCAGTAAGTAATAGAATAGTAATGAGCACTTGAGAGAGTATGAAATCATGAAGTAGTAAGATATAGAGTTCAAAAGTTGAAAATGATTTCTAATCCTGATGTATATTTATAGATATCAAAAGTTATGTTGAATAGTTGAAATCATTCATTAACAATCATTTCTGTTTGTAGAGATGCTCACGAACGATCGCAACTCTTCGAAATGTCTTTTCAGAAAATAGCCGTTATGCAGTGATCAGTCGACCGAGTATAAAAAGTTAGTCTACTAAATAAGAACGTTGAAGTATGCATCAATTTTCAAAAAGAAGTGTATATAAGAAAATTGCACTGTTTAGTCGACTGAATATGTTTTCAGTTGACTGAATTAAGCATTGGTTGACTGAAATCAATATTTATTCAATTGAATAGTGGACATCTTGTTTGTATATATAATACTCTTTGAAAAACTTTATGTAACTCTTAGATATTTGAAAGTACTTGTGGTATGTGTGCATATGAATTATTAAGGAGGTTTTACAAGTAAATCTAGGACCAAGTACATACATTAGACGAAACGATCTTATAGCTTTGCAGTGCTTGTAGTATAGATGATCCATCCTAGCATTGTCATCGAATCTCCAATTTAGTAACTTGTTGTACCTACATATATTACATACTAGATATATATATATATATATATATATATATATATATAGTTATAGTTGTCATCATCAACCGGAGTTCTGACAATCTCCCATATTTTGATGATGACAACTATATGAATTATCAAATAGAAAAGCATAAATTCCTCCCCCTAAATACATGCTCCCATGTCGATATTTTCTCCCCTTTTGGCATCAAAGAAAGGCGAGAATACAACAAATATTACAACACACAAAGACATATTATACAGGGTGATGATGAAATATAATGCGAGGTAAATAAGAAAATAAACAAATACATTTGACAAACTAGATGACTATAGCAAGAACACATATAACTTGACAAGCATGGACATGATTTGGCAAGCTCAACTGACTGGAGGTATGATTCAGTCAACTGAATCAGGTATTTTGCTACCAGTGAGCAATGATGATTTTGGTTGACTTAAAAAATAAAATTAGTCATCTGAAATACCTAGGTTCGGTCGACTGAGGGACCCATTCAATCGAGTGAACAGGTTTATTTTTGAGGTAGAAAGTAGCTTGAGTTTAGTCGGCTGAATATTTATTTTAGTCAGCTGTTCCTAATTACACACCGTTTAGTCGACTGAATGAAATGTTTAGTCTACCGAACTCTGTTTAATTGACTGAATAAGAGCATTTAGTCTTCTAAACTATATTAAGTTGATTAAATGAAAACTTTTAGTTTACTGAACCTGTGAAAATAAGGTTATGTGGAAATTTTGATGTATTTATTTTGAAAATATTGTTAATAAATACATTTTTCTAGATTTCATATTGTTTTATGTGTCTACTAAAGGTCCTTGTTTATATTGAAGCAATTTATACTCATATATGATGACCATAATAAGAGCTTAAAAACATTGATTTTAGTTTATCATTGGATACCTACAAAATAATAAGAATTTCATTGGTACCTGCTTCCTATGTAATGGTCCTGCACGTTTGTCGAGGAAGATAGTCATATCCAAGAGGGTTTAAGACCTTTAGAAATGTAATCATCATTATAAACAATATTTTTCAAATAGTCGTCTATATGTGTTTGCCTAATTAACTTGTTATTAGTTTAAGGAATCCATATTTTAACGGTATTTGCATTAGAAGTATTAATCTAAATTTTAGATACAGGCTTCTTGAACTTAGTATAAAGCATACTATAGTTCATATGCTTTTGCTTAGCTTTAAATCCTAATCCATTTCGATTTCCTGATGGTCTTGTTATCTTGATCAAATGTTCTAAGTTTTTTTTCTTTGTTAACCTTTGATGTGTTATTGGTAATTTGATCTAACTTATCTCAAGATAAGAGAATTCAACATTGGCAGAATATCAATTTGTTTTTAGTTCAAGCTTTTCTTTTTCAAGGTTATTATTTAATAGTTTCTATTTTCTAAATGATGTAATAAAGCATTATTTTGAGAAGATAATCTTTTGTATTCATTTTGTGCTATTTCTAATTCCTCTTTTGAAATTTGTTTCCTCATCTTCTAATGAACCAATTTCTAGCTCTGCTAAATTCAATTTTCCCACATATCCTTATTTAGTTTTTTAGATTACATACTTATAATCTAATTCTATGCTAATTTCCAAATTTCATCATATGTTAGTTTAGGACGTACATCATGAGTACTAGCCATAAAACAAACAGTCACTTGTTCTGAGTCGCTTTCACTATCACTATCCGAAGAAGAGGATGAACCACGGTCATCTCAAGTTACTTGAAAGGCTCTTCACTTTTTCTTGAATTTCTCGAATTTTATTTTCTTCTTGTCATTATTGAGTTATGGATAATTTTTTTCATATGTCCTAACTTGTAACATCCATAACATTTGATTGACTTTGATTTGATTGATTCGAATTACCACCATTCTAGAATTTTGTTATTTTATTGAGTTTCTAAAATTTGTTGTAGTTCTTGGCGATAAACATGATTTCTTCCTCTTCCAAATCAGAATCGTCGTTATTTGCTTGAAATGCCATATTCTTCTTTTCTTGGTTTTTCTCCTTTCCAGCCTTCAAATTAGCTTTATACGACATCAAATTTCCTATTAATTCTTCAACTTTGAGTTGAGAGAGATCGTTAGCCTCCTCAATGGCTAAACCTTTTATTTTTCGTTCAATGGTCAAAAAATTTAAAATTTGTGTGAATAAATCAAAATCAGTGAATTTAACACCAAGTTCCATGAGATCTTGTTGAATTGTTTCAAATCTAGCATATATGTCAATAATAGATTCATTTGCTTTCATTTTAATGGATGAGAATTGGTTTTGTAAAATAGAAATTTTTGTTTGCTTTCCTTTAGTTGTGCCTTCGTGAGTAACTTGTAAAGTGCGCCATATATCATATACCTTTGTGCAAAGCATAACTCGTGATAATTCATTTTTATCAAGTGAACAAAATAGTACATTCATGGCTTTGGCATTATTAGTTGCAGTGTTCTTTTGTGCATCAATCCAAGTACTTATGTCAATGGTAGGTGCTTCATATCTAGTTTGAGTAGCTTGCCAAATTTCTAAACTATTAGCTTCCATAAAGATTCTCATACATGTTGACTAATAAGCATAATTAGACCTAGTAAATAGTTGGGGATGAGAATTTGATTGACCTTCTTAAAATATACTTGTCATATTAAACAATTTTCAATCACGTGTTACAGTACATTGAAATGACCTTGCTCTGATACCAAATGAAAGTCTAGTGGATCATATATAACATGGCTTATGTGTACAATAAGTGTATATATACTACTCTAAGAAAAATATATAGCTGGGTATGATAATATAAAGTAAACAAGAGTAATCACACAAGAATTTTTATACTGGTTCGTACCTCATATCCTACGTCCAATCTTGCAGCCGTCCTTTGGTATTTCACTAACCAATAACCCTTGCTTCGCTTGGAGGAATAGACTTATACAAAAGTGTTTCTTTGAAAAGCTTGTGTTCTGACTAACACAGATATTGACTGCTAGTACAATTCTTCCTATAATCTCTATGGTGATAGGAAATGTGTAATTTGTGATTTGGAAGTGAATTGAATGATTCTTGAATGTAGAATGTAATAGAATAGTAATGAGCACTTAAGAGAGTATGAAATCAGAAAGCAGCAAGATAGAGAGTTCAAAAGTTAAAAATGATTTCTGATCTTGATGTACATTTATAGACATCAAAAAGTAAATTTGAATAGTTGTAATCATTCATTAACAGTTATTTCTATTTGCAGAGATACTAACGAACGATAACAACTCTTTGAAATGTCTTTTCATAAACTAGCTGTTATATTGTGATCAGTCGACTCAACATAAAAAGTCGGTCTACTGAATAAGAACGTTGAATTATGCACCAATTTTCATAAAGAAGTTTATATAAGAAAACTGTACTATTTAGTCGACTGAATATGTTTACAGTCAACTGAAATCAACATTTACTCGAATGAAATCAATATTTAGTTAACTGAACAGTGGACATTTTGTTTTTATATACGAAACTCTTTGAATCTTTGTGTAACTCTTTTATATTTACCTATGGTGTGTATGCATATGAACTACCAAGGAGATTTTACAAGTAAATCTAGGACCAAGTATATACATTAGATTAGATGATCTTTTACTTTTGTAGTGCTTGTAGTATAGATGATCCATCCTGGCTTTGTCATCGAATCTCCAATTCAGTAGCTTGCTATACCTGCATATATTGCATACTAGATATATACAGAGTTATATTTGTCATCATTAAAACACCAAAACCGAAGTTCTAACACCCAGCAGGTCCCAAGAGCCTAACTTGGCAGAGATGGTAAGGTAACTTGTGAGAGAAAGTCAAGGACAAACTAATGATGACTGGGGCGCTTCCCCTAGTCAAAATCTCTTCATAGAAGCAGTCTTATGCGAAGAGTACTGACGAAGATTCAACATGCCGACGATGTCCTCATACTCAGAAAAGACTGATTCTAGACAACATCTCATGAAATACAAGTGGCATATGGACTCCTCTAGGGCATAAGATGCAATCAAGTGTAGGAACCTAGAGTTAGGTGCCCATCATATCTTCGTGGCCTATGATTAGACCTGTGGGGCTCTACCAAGGAAAGCGTGACTCCACCACTCATTAACCAACTCTTAACCTTGACTCGAGGGCAAGACTATGATCCAAAAGTGGATGCAACTTACCATCCACTCTCAAGATCGTACTCGGCGTTTTCCAGAACACTTACGCCTTGCTTGGAGCTTGGCAGCAGAACCCAGTCTAACATGGAGGTGACATGACCATCCATGAACTAACTCTTGCCCTCGGCATAGAGCCCAAAAAAATAAACTAAAATGGACGTGATTGACCATCCATCAACTTAACTCTATCCCTTAACCCGATAGGGGGAGTTCAAACCAAAATGGATGTGATTGACCATACATCAACTTAACTCTTTCCCTTGACCCGACATGGGGAGTTCAAACCAAAATGGATGTGACTGACCATCCATCAACGTAACTCTATCCCTTGACCCGACAGGGGGTGGTTAAACCAAAGTGGATGTGACTGACCTACCAACAACTTAATTCTTTCCCTTGATCCAACTTGGGAGCTAAAACAATAAATAAGCAGATGTGACTGGCCATCCGTCTCCTAACTCCTTCGCTTGACCCGACAGAGGGTGTTTAAACACAAAAGGACGTGATCCGACCATCCATCGTTGAACTTAGAGTAGATATGACCAACCATCTGGCTCCTAGCTCTTTTCCTTGACTTGACAGGAAGAGCACAGATCATAAAGCTGGTGTAACTCAACCGTTCAATCTTAGATGGATGTGATCCTATCATCCATCAGCCCACTCTCTCTCTTGACCCGATGGGAGGAGTATGAAATTAGAATGGATGTGACATGACCGTCCATTAGCCAACTTTGAAAATCCAAACAAATGTGGATGTGACTTGACCATCCACTCACCAACTTCTACCCATGACACGGGAGCAAAAGCATAATCCGAGATGGATGTGATCCGACCATCTATCAACTAAAACAATCTACGTTCTATCGCTAACTCCTACCTTTGATCCAACATGAGGAGTGCAAGCTCAAGATGGGTGTGACCTAACCACCCATTTGCTAACTCGGACCTTAGACCCGATGGGAAAAATATAACTTCATAAGGACGAGACTCGAATGCCTGTGTGCTAACCTCGTTAACTGAAGACCGAGGGAAGGATCATGATCACTTGAAAGCTGGATACGATAGCTTAACACCGTGGTCCGTGCCTAGTGTTCGATGCGACTTAAGGCTGTGACCGAAAGAATTCCTTAGAATATAAAACAAACAAAACAACTTATGATTACAATTCCATGGAACTTGGCAATAGCCTATAGGAACATGAACATGCTTAGGAGCTAATGGTAAAAGTATGTGTATGGATGTACGAGCGCGTGTGCATACCCGATATGTAATTTCGTAAATTAACGAAAATTGAATTATTACTTGGAACTTTTAGAAAAGAAACTAGTTCAAATAACTTAGGCCAACTAGTTTAATCAAATAGCTCAACGGAATCGAGCAAAGACAATTGCTGAGAGAATACATTTCGATTTTACAATGTCAGATATCGACCAAGCATCACAACAAACAGTTAGAGATACGATTCTTCATGAAAGCCGCTCAATGAAAAGATCACGACAATCAAAGCACAGAGTGAAATCCTTCCGACAATCCTAATTCGTCTCGATTCAAAGCATATAATGTTTGAAATAAGATGTACTTTGGAGGCAAGTGTTATCCAGCCTTTTGACCGACCGTATGCAGACTGAGTAGACAAGTTAGACTCGAACATTATCGAGGAAAACATACCAAAGAGATGATCATGGGATCCAAAAACCAAAACAGACAAGACTACGAGACAACGGTCGAAGAACTAAGGAAAACAACATGCTAGAATTCACTAAGTGCTTCACCCTACATAAGGTGTGACGACCAGTTTCTTCGACTCCCAAAAATTGACAGTGCATAATCTCACATACATTATTTCTATAAATAATCTTTGCAGCGGAAATTAAATTACATTTATTAGAGTTAACACATGGACAGTTATAAATTCCGGCCTAACAATGCAGAATGCTATAATAAAAGAATATGGTGGAAATAGACAACAGATCTTTAGCAAATCTTCCGACTCCATGCTTCGAGTTCCATCTAGCTTCTTCTAAGCTAAACCTGACTACTAGGCTGTCCGGGAAAATAAGGGCAGTTTAAGGATAAGGAAAATAAACCCGGAGTCAGTTATGAGACTGTTGTGAGAACTCAAGATACATGTTTTGAAAACAAAAGGTATCTCATAAGACCACCCTACTCATAAACATGGAATGGATTTTTACCTTACGATAACCAAAACGTTCTACGTCAAAATACTTGATAATATTTTTAATGACATATCTTTGAAAGCATTTGCAGGTAAACTTATCAATCTTAGTCGAAATTGTTACATTGGTTAAATTCCAGCAATACTAGCCTCAAACGCGGGTTCTACAAACAAACTGGACGACACTTATTAGAGAATGGATTCCATACAAATAACCAATTGAAGGGACTACCTTCTGGCAATACATCTCCAGAGGAATGTACCAAGGTCAACAGAACATTTGCACCTCTACCAATACAAGAGTAGCCTACCTTTCCTTAGATAGTATCGAATATGTCATCACCTCGTTCGTTACTGACTTATCCAAGGATCCTCATAACATACAACCACATTAATTTAAACTCGAACGTCACAGCGGGTAGAAGTATATCTAGAAGGGAATGATCACACCCTAATAGTTGCGAACTACATAGTCTTGCCGCATCTACCCTGTTTCGGTCATTTCTGGGTGTGGGGGTTGAGGTAAAGATTACCTTTCACATAGCACACTATCTTCCTTTAAATGCCACACTGCCATTCCATCAATCACTATTGACTTCCATAAACACATAACCCTCAAGCTCATATGTTTCAAAGAAGGGTGTTAAGATAAAAGAATATTCATTCTCCACCATCAAGCAAATGTATACTCATAAAAGTCAACGATGAAATCTCAAGAATGCAATGTCAAACATTCATCCATACAAGTTCATTCCGGGACTGAACGAAACCAAAGGCACTCTTCTACCACATCCTATCGGGAGTTAACCTAGGACTAGTAGCGAGATGTCCTTGCAGCCCAAAGATTTTCAAAAATGAAGGGACCACTACTACTTTAGTATTTTAGAGCTAACTGAAAAGCAGTCCTTTCACCCTGAAAATCCCTGGTCTTCATTCTTCATTCTCTCTATCGGGTCTTCATTTTCAAACGCATACATTGGTTCGAATTGGTTTTCAAATAGGGATTTCCCCAGATCCGACCTCGGTTCCTTCTAACAAATCATCGATAAAAAGAGAATTTGTAAATAGAGAATCATTCTTTAATTGATTGAGTTCTATTTATCAAATATCTCCCTAGGAGATATATATTTCTAAAACAATCTGACCGATATATACAGAACTATCAAACCTCTCTTATCAAATCTTTGATTACTTAAAACCCTTTTTGAATTCCAAATCATTTCATCTTTTCTTAGGAAAATATTCAAATTGTTTATTTAAATCTTTAACAAATATTTTTTAGTTCAAATGCTCATAATTTTGATTGACTTAAAACCATGTTATCTAGGATGTTAATCCAAAACCAGTCAATATTAAGTGAGTGGAATATATAGAAATCATCTAATTCTACTCAATATAAATCCTCGTATTCAACAAATACTATGGACGGAATAACGGTGAAATCACCTTTATAATTCCTCGAACAGTACGATTTCCCTCTTTGGTATTTAACACCAAATGTAAGAAGATCATATCTATACAATCAAGTTGTATTTAAATTAAATTCTTTTATACCCAATTCGTTTCTGACATTTCGACCTTATATATCCCTCGTCCAAGAAAGAGTCCAGGTGAGCTAGGGCACTGGTTGCTCCTAAATATCTCCTTAGTTTAAGCACCTCACATTCGGATCTCACGAATAAAAAAAATCAAGTCCGCTAGCCGTCTTTTAGGGACAAGATTAAATCACTATTTAAAATTGTTTTTTCTTTAATTCATTTATGATCATGCTTCAATAAGCTAGAAATCCTTTAATTATTATGAAAACTCTTAACTATCCATTTGAAAACATTTACGATAGAATTGCATAAGAATCGATAAGTTTAAAACCATATTTCAAAAGTTATAGAAAAGTGCTTCGGAAAGTGCCTTTTAAGCTATATTGATCAAAACGACTTTTTATTATCTAGAAATTCATTTTTGTTACCAAAATCACTTTTAAACCATTTTAAAAAAATTATAAGATTTATTTCACATTTTAAAACGTTTTAAAGCATCATTTTTAAAGAAATCTAGTTTTGGATTTCAAACTGCAAAATCAAAATTTTTCCAAAACCTGTTTTCCGCGTATTTCAAAATCTACTTATCAGAATCTCTACTTTCTTTATTTGTTGGAAAACTATGGATATAATAGTTCAAAAAACTCTTATCTCAAAGAATTCCAAGCTATATTCCAACTTTTACAATTATTTGACTTTTATAGCGTGAAACCGTGAACTACTGTTACGCGACGCTCTTATTTTTAACCAAATTTTCTATTCCTTTCCTAACTTCACCAAAACTGTAACGATCCTGACTTGACCTTCGAAAATGGCACAGGATACGACACTCGTATTCAAATCCCGCAGATACACACGTCGAATCTGGTTCGCGGGAGCTTATAACACATTAAGTACAACACAACAGAAGAAATGAAATAATACATTTGATATACAACATTTGATACAATATCTGATATAACAGAATACAATAGAATGATACAATAGATATCAACACTATCAGAGATACAAGAAATAGCTGCAGAAAGATAATGCATTCAATGCCAAACTCCATCTTCAAACCAAAGTTAGCGAGACCTCCCATCAAGATGCACAAAGCTAAGCAAAGGTCAGCCGCGAATGCTGAAATGTAGAAAATGCGATCCACAAATCCAAAGAGCTTCGAAGGCTAACAAATCAATTCCTACTATTCGACTATCTGGAAAACCCAACTCTAGACTGCCCGTGCAGAAAATAGTAGGCACCTAGAGTTTAGGAAAGGAAAAATAAACTCCAGATTAGTCGTGGGACTGGTGTGAGCAAACAAAAACAGTTTTATCTTTCAAAACAACAACAAAAGCTTTTTAAAGTTCAATCCGCAATGCTTTTTGGAAAATGAAACTACCATAAGGCCTCCCGCCACACACACCATGCAAATGCAGAATTGTAGGAGATTTCTTCTTATGATAGTCAAAAATGCTTGATACTCGAAAACCATTTTGATATTATTATTATTAGTGCATAGTGGAAAATATTTTGAAAGTATAATATTAATCCCAGCCAGCATAAACATTCCAAACTATGCCTACTATAGCTACCATCCAAACAGTGGGGCGCCACCATAAGTAGATGGAAGGTGATACAACTAAAACCGTACAAGGTGCGTATTGGATGAATGGATTTCCAACAAATGGTCAGGCTAAGGAACTTCCTATTGCCAAATGTGAACGTCTCTGGAGGGACGCCCCGAGAATCTACCTGATTCTCTGCTAACACAAGGCCGGTCTACCCCCTTCCCGGGGATAAAACCTAAGATATGCCACCCCCGGTCGTTTGTAACCTTTATCCGAGGGCCCTCTACACCAACAACATCATATAGTAATAAATATACTACAGTGCCCACATGAGTAAGTATCTGGGCTCCATACCATGATACCACCCTTTTCCAGAAGGAATGGTCATACCCTAGGGGAGCTACCCCTGAAACCTTGCCGCATCTTTCCTTTTTCGACCATTACCGGTTTGTGAGGCTCGACGAGGTCTCATCCACAAAGCTATGCTTTTTCACAAAGTCATGCTTTGATCAACAATTTATCAGCAACACTTCGTATGCCACATTACCAAATTGGGAATGTATCACTAGTAACCATTAACTACATAACCTCTGGGCTCGTACATCTCAGAGAATGGTGTTAAGCTAAGAGAATAAATCTCTGCCACCAAACAGAAACGTATTTGATGGAAACCGGTTTAACATCTCAAAGTGTAATGTCAGACACACATGCATACAAGTCTGTTCCGGGTTCGAACAGAACCGAAGGCACTTCCGAAGAAGCCCTTGCAAATCCGGGTATTCACAATCCCGATCGGACTTCCCATCACTTAGGGAATCTCTATACCGGCGCGACTCGGTGCAGAGACAATCGACGGGTTATCCTTTCGTTCTCGAAAATACCCGGTCTTCAAATGCTATCCATAACGACGTGTCACTATTCGGAATGGGTTATATGACACAAGGTCCTCTCCCGGCTAAACCGAATAATGAGCGCAATATTTAAAAACATATGGATATGGGATTTCGGTTAAGTCACAACTTAAAACCCAAAACTTTCTTTTCAAATGGTTTAAACAAATTACCATTTTAAATCTTTTAAACAAAAAGATTTATTTCATAAAGTTCACCAATTTTACACAAAGGTTCATTCACGGCTTTTCAAAACAATTTCATTTCAAATTGGATTAACTTATCCAATCTTAAATTAAAGATTTAATTCATAACTTTCAAACCATTTCCAATTCAAATCTTTTATGTGAAAGATTTAGCATTTAAAATCCTCTTCGATTTCAAAACAAGATTTAATAATCTTTCACAAAGTTAAAGCTGATTACATTTCCATAAGTTAAAGCCATTCAAGTATAAAACTTAGGTTTAAATTTAAATTCCCAATACGATACTTTTTAAATGGTTAAAACCCATATAAACACCTTTATAACTTGTATAATCTTTTTAAACCATGATTTCCAAAAAATTTGAATTCAATTTCAAATATTGAATTCAAATTCAAATCAAACTATTTAAACTTTGTTAAGTTATTCAAAATAACTTTTATTTTTGAAACTCATTTTCAAAAGTTTTCAATTCCCATTCCGAAACTATTTTGGATTCAGAAATTCAATCTTTAAAATTGTTAAAAATCCATGACTTAAGTAATTTCCTCGTGCAATCCATATTTGTATGTGTATGTGTAGTCCAGGGGTTTTACACAATAGTGCAACAACATCAATCATCACAGATTCAATCATATCAATATCGATAAGCGGTATATCCTATAACGCTTATCTATATACACAGAATCACTGATAGAAAATATGAATGCATTATAAATAAATGAAATACATTCATCACAGCTTGAATTAAAATAATTCAAATCACAAACATCACACAACAGAGATGACAAAACAATTCACAGCATTCAATAGAAGACAATCATCCATAATAAGGTTAATTGATCATTTGATTAATTAAAACCAGATTAATCATTAATTCTGGTTGATTAACATTAATTAATTACAGTTTATGTTAATTAATTATCCTTTAATTATTTATTAATTAACCTCAATTTATAAATTAATTAATCCTTTAACTATTAATTAATCAACCTTAATTAATAAATCGTTTATTAGTTAATTTAAATCAAATTCGATTAACAAATTAATTAATCTTTAATCATTAGA
This sequence comes from Allium cepa, assembly GCA_030765085.1. Classification (NCBI taxonomy): domain Eukaryota; kingdom Viridiplantae; phylum Streptophyta; class Magnoliopsida; order Asparagales; family Amaryllidaceae; genus Allium; species Allium cepa. The sequence goes on along the minus strand of CM060937.1, from coordinate 280,217,391 downwards.
TAATTAACTCTTTATTTTAAATAATTAACCTTTAATTATTCAATTATCCTTTAATTAATTATCTTTAATTAATTAATTAACCCCTTAATTGATCATCATTTTAATTAATTATTCTTAATTAATAAATGATTATCCGTAATCAAAAATTTATTCTTAATCACTTGATTTCCTAACTCAAATCATTAGTTAATTACTTTTGATTAAGTAATTAATTACCTTAATTTAATTAATCTTAACTGATTAGTTATCCTTTAATTAAAAATTAATCCTTAGTTATTTATTCATAATTAATTACAATAATTAATTACTCCTTAATAAATAACTATTTCTTAATCACTTTAAATAAATTAACCTTCAACTGATTATTCTTAAATTAAATTTCTTTTTTTATTAATTAACCACACTAATTAATTATTCTTTAAAGTAATTAACCCTTAATTACTTGGTACATAAATCTTTAATCATTAATTACCCATTCTTAATTACTTCCATTTAAGTAATTATTCTTAATTAATCAATCATCAATTACTTGATTAATTAATTTGAATTATCAATTAATTCTATATTAATTACTTTCATTAAGTAATTACTTCAAGTAATTAATTTTTTTCAACAAATAAAATTCATTAACTACTAAACATTAATTATCTATCCTTTAATATTATTAAGTTAAAAGAACTTTTTCAAAATAAAGGTTTGATTTATTTTAAATCCTTTTAAAACTTGGTAAATTTAAAACCATTTATTTAAAAATCCTTTCATAACTAATTCTTAAATTTGGATACCATTTAATATAAGAAGAAAATTGTTTTTAACAAGATTTAAATTTCAAAAACTTGATTTTTCTTTGGGTTTTAAAACTGTTTTGCCACCAGACAACCAACCCGAGCAAAGCCATTAAAAACCCTGAGCTAAACTACGTTTCCCCCCTAGCAAGACTTCGAGTCATACGCGACATCGTTTGCTTCGAGTAAATTCACGAATCCCCCAAGTCGCCCTGAATTCCACTTCGTCTTCCCCAATTTTTTCGAACAACAACGGATACGCATCTCCCCATGTGCACGTGTACGTGTGATCATCCACGGTCTGATTATCACCAACACCACCAACAAGTCATAGATGACTCACGCAATTACTACGACCAACCAGATCGACGCGTTCGACCTGGAATCAGAAAACGAGTGATCGTGCAACCCACAGAAAATAACATGATCACCAAAAACCACCACCGCCGATGATTCTGATTTCCAGAACCCATGCCGTCATACCCAAAGCTGCTCCACACTTCGACGATCCACACCCCCCTATCGCGATCACTTCCAGTGCCTTGACGGTGACACACGAGCCCAAAGATTGTCATCGATCAAAACTACTGTTAAACCCTAATTCTATGTCGTCCGGCCACCACATGCCTCGAGAACCCCTCCGATCATTTTTTCTGAGACCACCCATTATCACTCTAACTCCAGCAGCGACCACGACTGTCATACTTTACGTGGTCGCCGTGAATTGCTTAAAATCCTTTTCACGTTCAACTCCCAATTTCCTCGACTTATCAAACTAAAAACCTTGATTTCAATTTTAAAAATCATGGTTTATGATTACAAACTAGATTATGGAAATGAACCAATAAATCAAGGTGTTCGAATTTTTCCATGCCTTTGAATTCTTACTACATTTTCAAATTTCCCAACAAATTTTAAATTAATAGCACTTGGATTTTTTTTTTAAAAATTAGCATTTCATGGTTATGGTTACTTTTCGTTTAGAAATTAAATCCTGAAATCATTTAAATAGGATGATATCAGATCTTCTAACAGGGTTTGAAAACCTGTATCAAGAACAGAGATGTTCTTTTCTGTTTCCAGGCATGCACAAGCAAAACACAACAAATATACACACAGATTTGCATGCACATTAATCATTCATTCAAAAAACTTCAAACAAAAAATATTAGTTTTGGGGGTTTACTCACCTTTTTTTCAGAGAGTTCCTGACAGTTTTTCAAAAGAAGATGAAGGCCCGTAAACTTTTCCTTCTTTCCTTTCCTACTTTAATTCTTTTAAATTTAGATCTGCAAGTTATATATAAAAATTCTTGCTTACTCTATGTTGTATTCATTCACTAAATTCATCAATAATAGTAATCTAAATTACTTACAGTTAAATGTAGATAACAGAGAAGCTTTTTATTTTTTCTGCAACTTGAAAACTAGAAGTAGATTAAGTCTTTCATCTTGATTTTTCTCCTGCAACAATTGATTAACTGCTGCTTTAATATTGTTTAGCAAATTCAAATCCAAATCTTTAAAAAGATAGTTACTTGCCTTAAATTATTTCCAGAAATCAACTACACTGCTTGAATGTTTCCAGATTTCACTTGAAAACAGCCTTTTGGTTTTGATCTAAATCTTGCAAATTTATCTGCTTTGAATTAATACTGAGATGACCTTTGTTTTCTGGTTCGAGATGGATTCAAATTTCCAGTTTTTTTTGTTTTGCGAACAAGCTTGATCTTCAGGTTGAAGATTACAAGCTCTTTTCTTTTTTCTTTTTTTTGGTTTTAACTTTGTTGTTGAGTTTGTGATGTTCAAGATCTCTTTATCTCTTTTTTTTCTTCAGAAATCAATGAGGCTAAATATTTGAAAAAAGAAGCTGAAAGTTTTTTATGATTTTCTTTTGTTTTATTATATTTTTTTTTCAAAAGTTGAATACCACTTGTAAAGTTTCATATGCATGTTGTACACTTGTTACATGTAGGGAAAATTGTGTTTAAATCCTTGATCTAAATTATTTTGTAAATTTTTGTTTTAACCTTCATGTAAATATATTTCCATATATTAACATATGTCTTAATTTTTTAAAATTGTTTATGTCTTTAATATTTTTTACCATTGCACAAATAATTTTTTTTATCCCAATTATTTTTCACATTACAATCTTTAATTTAGCTCACATATTTATATACATATAATTTATACACCTTTCATTCATGCTTTTTTTTATCATTTATTTTTGTAAACCTTTTAAAAAAGAAAAGAATGATTAAAAAAAATTTTGGTTACATATTAACAATTAATCACTTTTATTTATATAAGAAAATTTAACTTAAAAATAATATTTTGAAAATTAGTACATTAATTCTTTGAAAATTAATACATCTTCCAAATATATTTAATATTTTAGAAAACAAAACTACCATTAACTTTTTAAAGCTTCTAAATTCTACTTCATTTTTAATACATTTTATATTTTAAATTCAATATTTGTTTATAAAATACTTATCCCTAAATTTTAAACCAAATTCTACTTTATAATCTAAAATTTTATTTATTCTAGAAATTATCTAATTAATTCATAAATAAATTCACAATTTATTTTCAAAAAATTAATTTAATTGCCAAATTAAACTTGGTAAATTTTCAGGAATGTTACAAAAACACTTTTAAATGTATATAATTTTTTTAATACGTTAGAAACCATTTATAAGAGATTTAACAATTCCATGAACATCAATTCATTAATTCAAGGAAAATGATTTCTTTTGTGTTTATCGACGTGTATATTCATGACTTGCATATATATTCCATATTCATTTGAAAACAACCAAACTTGATGATCAAAGCATATTAATCATCCATTTGCAACATCATATCATCATCCAACATATAGTATAGTAGTTATAGGAGTTCTCACCTTCATTTTCCCTTTAAACTAGTTTTAAAACAGTGATAGCTCTACTATCCCCAAATAAAACTCCACGAAATCGAGCTTGGATCCTTGAAATGGCTTGGCCAACCCTTGGTGCTCATGGCCTATGGTGGGGAAGAGGTGGAGCTCATGGCCTAGAGTGGTGAATGGTGGTGTCATGGGTTTAGGACGTGGAGAGATGGAGATTCGAGCTTGTTTTGAGGTGTATAACTATATTGAACTATACATTATGATTTTATTTATTTTTGAAATAAAATTCAACATTATTTTGTTTTAGAATGTAAGCCACAAAAGTGGTGACAAAACCTTGAAAATTATGAAGAAGAAAAGGAATGAAAAGGAAGAGAAGATGGCAGAGTATTTGTAGGAAATAGGAAGAGTATAAAAGAAGACATGTACACATCACTTTTGTCACTATTTCAAGGCTTCTCCAAGACACTGCCTCCTTTCACCATGCACGGCCAAAGCCCCTTCCATGTGCACATCACTTCCATCCTCTCATGCATATACATGTCGAATTTTTTATGCATAAAGAGTAAGAAATCATTAAAATACAATATTTATTTTATATTATATTCCTTATACGTAATTATATGTACATATGTATGTTTATATGTATGTTATCATATGTATGTAACATATATGTGTATGTATATGTAGGGTTTTAACTCTTCGAATGTCTTCGAAGAACTTTTGTTCGTTAAAATCCGACGAACCAATTTCACTTATACTTAAATGTACACATATTTGTAAACAAAATTTAAAAATAAATTTCCTATTATTTTAACTAATTAAATGACTGCATTTGAATCATAAAAACATAAAATTTTATATTGAAAATTATTTATAGAAGCTGCTATTATATCTATAAAGCGATATTGATTTTTTCTTTTATTTTCAGATCAAATATATAATTTTATAAACTATTATAAGTGATTTATTTTCACTTATAATTATTCAAAATAAATTATTATCATTTAAAATAATTATTTGTATAGTTAAAGTAATCATTGAATCATTAAACTCCAATTTAAATTAAATAAATCAATGATTTAAATTCAATGTTAGCTTATTAAAAAAAATTGAGGAAAATATTCTTGTAAGTATTTATTCAAAATAAGTTTATTATTACTTGTTATCACTTGAAACAATATTATCTTTATTATCATCTTTTATTAAAAATAAATTTGATTTATCAAAGTGATAAATTGGCGGGTAATTACAGACTACCCCCTTAGAAGAATTTCATCCCCGAAATTACCCAAAGAAAACCCAAAGATTTGGCCTAAAATATTTAATTTTAACTTACTTCTATGCGATGTATATAGATCATCCGTATGCAATATCTGATTCGATCTTCTATTCGAATTCACAACTTTACTTCCGAACTAGTATTGATCCCCTGATCCATTAGTGCGGACTCTGACCAGGCTTTCTGATCAGAACTTTAATTCTCCTTGCATAGCTCTAAACTATGATAGAAAACTCAAGTATCCAACCACAACCCTCATAAATGTTCGTCGTTAAGAATCAGGTGATAAATCCTCTTCCAGATAAGTCTCAAGACACGTCAAAGTTGGGTATTCAAATCTTAGATTAAATCGTGTAACGAAATAATCCATATACTTCATATGTATTTATTAACCTTTCAAAAAATTTATGAAAACATTTCATAAAACTTTCATTCTCTATTCAAACTTTTTATAAAGATACTTCATTATACATAACCATTTTGCATTTTTATTTCCAAATATTTATACTTAAAAACACATTTCTTATCAAAAGATAATAATCGTTTTATTATCATACATTTCTAAACATATCTTAATAGTTTCTCAAAACTTATTTTCAAAATAATTCATTAAATTTATAAATTACCATAAACTTCCTTTAGCTAATATCAAATGTGAAAACATTCTTTATTTAGTTAAAATTTTATTTATCAATTAACACTCCTTTATTAATTAAAACTTCCTCTATATGTGTTCTCTTTACCTTTACAGTTTCAATATATATAAAAGTATTCATATACGTATTCAGTTACTTTAAGTATATTCATAATTTACTTAACAAGTTTTATTTACATTAAAATATAATCAAAATGATTAAATCAATTACTACCAAAACATTGTTAAAACAAACTTCTCTTTATAATATGTTAATTATAATATTTTCCATCTTTTTATAAAAGACTCTAATACTTGTTATTACCTTTTAAAATACTTTTGTTACAGATCTAGATATATTTTATATTTATAAGATTTCTTCCAAAGTGTTATTCAAGGGTTTAAAAACAAATGTTGTTAAAACATCGTTTATAACAAACCCAAAAACCGTTCAACTTAAAGATTGGTACTAAGAAAAAGTTAGGACAACCATCATTTATAAATCTTCACATTCTTACATCATTTAAACCTTCCAATAGTAGGGTCCAAAAAGAAGATCCCCCTTTCCTCACCAAACCATTACAACTCAAGATACTACATCAAAACAAAACATACTTCTCATACATACTTACTTCCTAGATTCTATTCCTACTCTTCTGAGTCCAAAGATAAAGGTGGACTCCAACATTCCACATCAATCATTACCTCCCCTTCTCCCTCTTCTTCACCATCCAACTCATCATCGACCTCGTTGTCGTCCTCCTCTTGTGCTTCTTCAATTTCCTGCGGTAACCATGGCTGATTCCATGGGACGTGTCCCAAGCCTACTGGTACTCCTGGTATGATTCCTACTTCTTCTAACTCCTCTAATCCTTGCACATTTTCTTCTCATGGATTTTCAAATTCACCGGCTCCTTCCTCCTCTTCTTCTTCTGCCATCTCCTCATTGTTGCTTCCTATTGCATCCCTGTTTATGTATTTATTGGATGATACCTCCTGTCTTATAACATTCTCCTTATTCATATTCCATAGCACATTGCTGCATTCGCTTGATATCATAGCGTTTAGGTCTTACATTGGCTCAGATTCCTCCTCCATTGGTTCTACCTCATCTTCTATGGGTTCTGATTCCTCTTCCATTGGCTCATCCTCCTCTATGGATTCCAAGATGGAACTAGCAGGATCCGCTACTCAATTTCCCTTTGAGGCTTTCCTGAGTTCGTCATCATTGGAGATCATAATTATTTCTGGAGCTGGGGTTGGCATAAGAATTCTAGCAACTGGGTACCCCTCTTCATCCCTACTTGTATACGAGGCGTAGTCTTCCTTAATCAGAGATCTACCATTGCTAGGAGGATGTAATAGCTATTCCCCTTCATCGCTAGAGAGAACTATAAGGTTATCCCTTCCTCCCCAATTTGCCCTAGAGGATTCCCCTTTTGCATAATTTCCCACATATGGTTTCTACAAGGCAAAAATTATTCATTTAGACACAAGTAGGAGGTAATTGCTAGCGTATTCTTAGGTTAATACTCAAAAAATGGTTCGGGGTTCATTTCTGAAGATAGCTTTTAAAATTATTTGTATAATGTTTATTTATTTCAAATATCCTTTGAGAATATTCTTTCCTTTTTAAGTAAATATATATCCTTAGGAAAAATGATTTTATATAAAACCGAATTCATTATATTTTATTAACAAATACGCGCTCATATATATATAAACTCATTCTAGGGTGTTGATAACCTTATCTCTAATGAGCTACACATCCTAGGGTATTACTAACCCCATCTCCGATGAGTCTTTTACCCCTATCAGGTTCAGGTGTTCGCCTAACCTAAGCTCTGATATCATGATGTGACGACCCATTTCTTCGTGTCACAATCCAAATATCAGCGTTCGAAAATCGACATATGTACTCCACTTGTACCTGAATGCCGTAGATTCAAACATTGAAATTTGACTCGTGCCGGAGCTTATAACACATTAAGTACAACACAACGGAAGAAAAAGAATATATCAATATACAACATTGATACAATATCTGATACAATATGACACAACAGATGATGCAGTGGATATCAATATACATCAGAGATATGATACAAGACAATAGCAGTGGAAAGAAAGGATAACACCAGCAGCAGAACAAAACCTCCAATATGGTCTTCAAGAAAGAACTCCAGCATCGGTAATCTCTATCTCCAAGGCACCAATCCAGAAATAGCTCGAACTCCCAAATCAACGATGCACAAAGATAAGCAAGTGTAGTCCTGATCCAAAGACTGAACTAGCTCTAGATAATCTACTAAACCTGACTATCTGAAAAACCCAACTCTAGACTGCCCATGTGGGAAACTTGTGGGCACCCAGAGTTTAGGAAAGGAACGATAAACTCTAGGTCAGTCATGGGACTGGTATGAGCAAACAAAATAGTTTATCTTTTAAAATAAACAACAAAGAATTTAAAACAAATCCGCAATGCTTTTTGGAAAATGAAACTACCATAAGGCCTCCCACCACACACACAATGCAAACACAGAATTGGAGGAGATTTCTCCTTATGATAGTCAAATATGCTTGATATGAGAAAATTTCTTTGATATTATTACTGGTGCATAGTGTAGTAAAACCATTTCAAAAGTATAATATTAGTCCTAGCCGGCATACGACCAGTATCGTATGCCTACTATAGCTACCATGTTCAATAGCAGGTTACCGCCACATTCCATGGCAAGTTATACAACTAAAACCGTACAGGGCGCGTATTGTTTTGTTTGGATTTCCAACAAATGGTCAGGCTAAGGAACTTCCTACTGTCCATGGGTACGCCTCTGGAGGGACTTCTCGAGAGCTTAACCAGCTCTCTGCCAACACAAGGCCGGGTTACTTCTGTAACTACGTAACTACTACACGGGTATGCCATCCCCCGATCTTTTGGGACCTTTATCTGAGCGCTCGACACCAACAACCACAAAGAAATCACAAAGTAATAGATTTGCAGTGACCACATGAGTTAAGTATCTGGGCTCTATACCATGATACCACCCTTTTCCAGAAGGCAATGACACACCCTAAAGGGAGCGACCCTCATAACCTTGCCACATCTTTCCTGTTTCGACCATTTCCGGGGTGTGAGGTCCTGATGCAGTCTCATCCACAAAGCTACGCTTTATACAAAAGCCATGCTTTGATCAACAAATGATACACAACAGCACTCAGCATGTCACACTACCTAATTGGGGAGTATATCATTGATAACTACCAACTATATAACCTCTGAGCTCGTACGTCTCAGAGAAGGGTGTTAAGCTAAGAGAATAAATTCTCCGCCACCAAGCAGAAATGTATTTGATAGAGATCAGTTTAATATCTCAAATTGTAATGTCGGACACACAACCATACAAGTCTGTTTCGGGTTCGAACAGAACCAAAGGCACTACCGAAGAAGCCCTTGCAATCCGGGTATCCGTAGTTCCGATCGGACTTCCCGTCACTTAGGGAGAACTCTATACCGAAGCAACTCAATGCAGAGTCAATCGACAGGTTATCCTATCGTTCTCGAAGACACACGATATTCAACACCGGTCTTCAAATGCAATCCATAACATCGTATCACTATTCGGAATGGGTATATGACATAAGGTCCTCTGCCGGCTAAACCAAATAATGAGCGCAATATTTAAAAATATATGGATATGGGATTTTAGCTAAGTCACGCCTTTTAAAAAACCCAAAACTTTTATCTCAAATGGTTTAAACCAATTACCATTTCAAATCTTTAAACAAAAATATTTATCTCACAAAATTCACCTAGTTTCACAAAGATCTACCCATAGATTTCAAAACAATTTCCATTTCAATTTGGATTAACTCAATTAAATCTTTAAATTAAAGATTTAACTTATAGCTTTCAAACCCATTTCCAAAGATTTATTCATAACTTGGAAAACTATTTTCATTTTAGACTTGAAATCCTTTTAACACAAATTGGAAGTTCATTTCTTATGTGAAAGCTTTTATATTTTAGACTTGAAACACATAGGTTTCGTTTTAGGAAAAACTGATTACATTTACATAAGTTAAAGCCATTCAAGTATAAGCTTGGTTTAAATTCAAATTTCCAAAACAATACTTTTTAAATGTTAAAAATCCCATATAAACACATTTATAAGTTGAATAACCTTTTTAAACCATAGTTTCCAAATCATAGAATTCAATTTCAAAGATTGAATTCAAGTTTAAATCAAATTATTTAAATTTCAAAACTCAATCAAGTTATTCAAAATAACTTTCATTTTTGAAATTCATTTTCAAAAGCTTTCAATTCTAATTCCAAAACTATTTTGGATTCAAAAATTCAATCTTTAAAACTGTTTCAAAATCTGTGACTTAACCCATTTCCACGTGCAATCCATATTTGTGTGTGTATAAGTGTGGTCCAGGGGTTTTACACAATAGAAGTGCAACATCATCAATCAATACATATTCAAATACAGCAATATATTTGATAAGCGGTATAAACTATAACGCTTATATTTGATAAGCGGTATGAACTAAAACGCTTATCTTTTATTCACAGAACATATATATATATATATATATATATATATATATATATATATATAATAATTTACAGTAAACATAGCTCAAATCAAAACAGAGCATCACAATCAGGAATATCAAACAATTCGATCATCCAATAGAATCCAAACATTTATAAGTAAGATTAGTCAATTGTCTGATTAATTCGAATCAGGTTAATTACTTATGAACTACTAATCCAGGTTAATTAATATTCAAAATTACAAATCACTTTTATTAATTACTCTTTACTCAATTATTAATTAACCACTTATTAATAATTTAATTAATCTTTAATTATAGTTAGTCAACCTTTAATTATTAAATACTTAACCTTTAATTATTTAATTAACCATTTAATTAATTATCTTTAATTAGTTAACTGACCCTTAATTAATTAATTGCCATTAAATTAAGTATCCTTAATTAATTACGATAAGTGACTGTGCCTAATCTTAAATCACTATTAATTACTTGATTAATCTACCTTTAATTATTAATTAATTACTTTTAATTAAGTAATTATCTTAAAACAATTAATTACTTTTAATTATTTTCATTAATTATCTTCATTTCTTAATTATATTAATTTATAGATCCTTAATTATAAATTAATTAACCAAATATTAATAATTATTTATCTTTAATTAATCATAATGATTATTTAATTAATCAATCATTCCTTAGTCATTTTCATAAATAAATTAACCTTCAATTAATTAATCATTTTCAAATTAATCACCTTTATTAATTAATCACATTAATTAATTATCATTTGATTAAATTATTCTTTAGTCACTTGATTAATCAACTTTAACCATTAATTTATTACTTTTAATTAATGAATTAACCTATCATCATTATTACTTTAAAATAAATAATTTTAAACATTCAATTTAAAAACTAAATCTTTGAGAAACTTGTTTTAAAACCTGATTTATCTTTTGAACATCTGGTTTTGCTTCTTATAAACTTTAAAAGCCTGAAAACAAATTTCTTTCTATGTTAAAAAACTTGGTTATGTTTTAAATCTGAAGAAAAAAAACATGTTTGTATTCCATAAATTTGAGAATCCTGCTGTTTGACAAAACGATTCCTAGACATTACAACTTTTCCCAAACTCAACCTCAAGTCAAACCCACAAATATACGAGCAACCCCCCGAGCCAATTGCAGAGTTACCCGAGCAAACAGCCCTTCTTCTTCTCCTTTTCTCTTTTAACTTCGATTTTGTTTTAAAACTCAAAATTGTTTAAAATCCCTCGCGTATGCATTCGAATCCCAACCCGAGCCAACATCACGTTTTCTCGAGAGTAAACCCAAACTACCATTATCTTCTTCAACTACCATATTTTCCAGATGCACAGAGTTTCGCGCGTGCATGTGCACGTCACCTCCGACGAACTCTGATCGACGCAGTGGCCTTCGACAAGTCAGCGGTAGGCTCTACAAACGTCACAGCCACCCAGATTTCCAATTTCGATCGAAATACAAAATCGAGCAGTGGGATCCATTTACTGGAGTTAGTAAGATCGCCAAAAATGCCTTGCACCGATGATCTCGCCCATCGTTGACCAAGATACTTCAACCAAAGTTGCTCCGGTAGCCCACGAACCTACTCCCCCACGTGTGACACCTTCTGATTCCAACTAGATGACTCTACAGCCTCGATAACACGATTGACAAAAGTCCGAGCCTAAACCGTAAAATCTGATTACGCCGTTGCCATGATCAACTAGAAAATCTACGAACATTTTTCTAGTGAGCAAGGATGATTGAACTTCCTACCAACCAAACTTCGACGAGCTTCACCTTTCCGTTAAACAGAATTTGACAAAAATAACATTTCCATTCAATAAACAATTCCTCATGATTTTCAAATCTAAAAATCTTGATTTTTTCATCAAAATTCATATTTCTTCGTTGCCAATTAAGTTGTAACTTCGAAACTCAAGATTATAATCATTGATTTCTAACTTGAAAATGATATTTACTGTTATCTTTATTTTTTTTAGGATATTACTAATATTTTTGCTTGAAAACTATTTTTAAAATTTAAATTACAATGTTTCGAACACTTCTTTTTTAGAGACCAGAGCCTAATTTTGATTGTATTGGGATGATATGCATTTTTGAACAGGTTTATCAACCCTGTCCTGAAAAAAAAATCAAAGGCATATTTGCTTGGAACCAACATGCATACCATATTTGCAAATGTGCAGACATGTTTTCAATCAACACAATCAAAGTATCACACCAAGCATAAGTGGATAAGAGGGATTAGTTTACCCACAAACAACATTAAATATATTCAAGGTTGAAGGTTTGCTCACCTGAAAATTTTGACAGAAAGGAACAGAGTTTTATCTGAAATGTTGAAAACTGAATTGTTTGGAAAGCTTGTTGTTGATAATTCAAGATTTTGATAATTCGTTTGATTCCAGGTTGCAGCTGAAACTTGAATTGATTTCCAAAGGGTTGTTGATTAAACTTTGATGAAGCTATTGTTGATATTCCAGGCTTGATTTTGAGAAACAGATCTTGATTTTTTTTTTCTTGATTCAGCTTGCTTTTAAGTTGAAAAATGTAGCTTGTTGATCTGAATTTGAAGTTTCAATTTGCTATTTTTGATTTGTTACAGGTTGCTTGCTGTCTTCAATCCATTTCCAGGTTGTAGTTTGAATCTGTAGTTTTAATTTTTTTTTAGAAATAAATGAGAAGGCTGGTTTTACCTTTTGTTTTCTGATTATCTTTTTACTGATTTTGCTTCAGATTTGAGATTTTTTTACTATTCTTTTTCAGATTTGCTGAAAAGCTAAATTATTGCATATGGGGGAGCTAAAAAGTTTCTATAATTTTAAATTTCATTATTTTATTCAATTAAATATATTGGATGCCATTTGTTCATTCTTCTCATTACATTGTGACACTTGTAAAAAAAATTCCTCTCTTACGTATGTTGATTATTTACTCCATCCCCTTTGTATATGTTTATCATTTGTAATTTTACAAGACAAAAGAAATTTTAATAAATTTTTATATCATATTTATTTTATAAATAAACATACCCCTTTCTTACTTAATCTTTATATTTACATTATATAAAATATAAATTACACCTTAATGGTTTTCAAAAACCAAGTATTTTTTTCTTAAACATTTATTTCAAATTTAGATTCAAATTTCCAGTTCACTTGAATTAAAAATCTATTTATGTCTATTTACATATTCATACATATAATTATGCAATTTAAATTCAAATTCAATGTTTACATTTGTAAAATGTTTATGTTTCCTTTTATATTTATATTTACACAAATAAAATTTTATCCCAATTAATTTTCACATCGCAACCTTTAATTTTGTTCAACATATTTATTCACTTATATATTTATACAATTTACATTCATACATTTTTTTAATTATTTATTTTTTTATACAACTTTTAAAAGAAAAGAAGGATTTAAAAATTTTGATTTCATATTAACAAATAGTCACATTTATTTATATAAGAGAATTAAATCTTAAAAATAAATCTTTTGAAATTTATTACATTTTCCAAATTTTAATATAATTAAAAATTTAGAAAACAAACTGTTAATTTTATTAATCTCAACGCTTTTAATTTCTATTTTATTTTTAATACATTTTACTTTGAAATTCAATATTTGTTTATAAAATACTTATTCTTGTATTTTAAATCAAATTTCTATTTATTCCCAATACATTTATTTTTCCTAAATCCAATATTTATTTGTAAGAAACTTATGCTTAAATTTTAAATTAAATTTCTATTTAAAATCAAAAGTTATTTATTTATTCTAGAAATCTCTAATTAATTCACAATTTATTTGCAAAAATTAATTTAGTTGCCAAATTAAACTTGGTAAATTTTTGGGAATGTTACACTTCGACTCTCATAAATCGACACTAATACATCCTCGGTATTCATGTGCCGTAAATCCAAGTGCTGGAGTAGCGGATCCTCAAGGGTAAGAAAGAAAAATAAGAATGAACAGAATCTCACCTATATCATTTTTATAAAAAATCTTTATAGTGGAAATTAAATTACATTTATCAGAGTTAACACATGGACAGTTATATGTTCCTGCCCTTATAATGCAGAATACTATAGTACGACAGTGTGGTGGAAATAGTCAATAAATCTTCTGACTCCATGCTTGGGGTTCCATCCATCTTTTTCTAAGCTAAACCTGACTACTAGGCTTCTTGGGAAAATTAGGGCACCCAGAGTTTAAGGATAAGGAAAATAAACTCCGGGACGATCATAGGACTGGTGTGAGAACACAAACTACATGTTTTGAAAACAAAAAGGTATCTCATAAGACCACACTGCACATAAACACGGAACGAGTTTTTACCTTATGATAACCAAAACATTCTACGTCAAAATACTCGATATTATTGCTAATGACATATCTTTCAAAACATTTGCAAGTAAAATTATCAATTTAGCCGAAATTGTTACATTGATTAAATTCCAGCAATACTAGTCACAAACGCGGGTTCTACAAGCAAACTAGTAGGCACTTATTGGAGAATGGATTCCATACAAATGACCAGGTGAAGGGACTACCTTCCGGCAGTACATCTTTATAGAAATATACCAAGGTCAACAGAACATCTTACCTCTATCAACATAAGGCTGGCCTACCTTTCCTTAGATAGTACCGAATATGTCATTACCCCGGTTGTTACCGACCTATCCGAGGATCCTCATATCATACATCCACATTAATTTAAAACCGAACGTCGTAGAGGGTTTCAGTCATTAATTTAAAACCGAACGTTATAGCGGGCGAACCACATAGCGTTGCAGCATCTACCCTATTTCGGCCATTTTCGGGTGTGAGGCTTGAGGTAAAGACTACCTTTCACATAGCATATCATCTTCCTTTGAATTCCACACTGCCTTCCATCGATCACTATTAACTTCCACAAACACACAACCTCCGAGCTCATACATCTTAGAGAAGGGTGTTAAGCTAAAAGAAGTTGCCTTCTCTGCTACCAAGCAGATGCATATTTGTAAAAGTCAACGATGAAATCTCAAGAATGCAATGTCAGACATCTATCCATAAAAATTCATTCTGGGACTGAACGAAACCGAAGGCACTCTCCTACCATATCCCGTCAGGAGTTATCCCTAGGATTAGTAGCAAGAACTCCTTGTAACACAAAGTGTTTCAAGAATGAAGGGACCACTACTACTTTAGTATTTGGAAGCTAAACAGAATTATCAACAAGCAGTCCTTTCATCCTGAAAATCCATGGTCTTCATTCTTCATTCTCTCTATTATGTCTTCATTTTTCGAACGCATACATCGGTTCAAAGTGGTTTTCAGATAGGGATTTTCCTAGATCCGACCCCAGTTCCTTTTAACCAATCATCGATAAAATGAGGTTTTGTGAGTAGGGAATCATTCTTTAATTGATTGAGTTCTTTTTATCAAAATTTCCCTCGGAGATATATATTTCTAAAACAATCTATCCGATATATACAGAACTATCAAACCTCTCTTATCAAATCTTTGAATACATAAAACCCTTTTTAAATTCCAAACCATTTCATCTTTTTTCAGGAAAATATTCCAAACTATTTATTTAAATCTTTAACAAAAATTTCTTAATTCAAAAACTCATAATTTTGATTGAGTTAAAACCATTTTATCTAGGATGTTAATCCATAACCATTCAAATTAAGTGAGAAAATTCTGTAGAAATCATCTAATTCTACTCAATATCAATCCCCATAGTCAACAACTACTATGGGTGGAATAACGCTGAAATCACCTTCAAAATTCCTCGAATAGTACGAGTTTCTTCGAGATTTAACACCGAGTGTAAGAATATCATATCTATATAATCAAGTTGTATCTAATTTAAATTTGGAAGATTCAAATTATTTTATTATTAACTTGTTTTCGACACTTCGACCTCATCTATCTCTCGCCCAAGAAAAAGGCCAAGTGAGCCAGGGCACTGGTTGCTCCTGAAAATCTCCTTAGTCTAAGCACCTCACATCCAGATTTAATGAATAGAAAAATCAAGTCTACTCGTCGCTTTTAGAGCCAAGATTAAACCACTATTTGTAATAGCTTTTTTTAGCAAAGCTAGCGAGGTTGACCGGGCCTCTAACAAATTTTGTTGCAAGAAAAATAATAAAATAAACTGATTCAAAATGGACTTTGAGCCAAAGAAAAGAAACAAAAACACACAGTGCAAACCAAAAACACAACCATACAAGGAAACCCAAAAAAAGAGAACTAAAATAAAATTAAAGAGAAGTCATGCCCAAGCAAGAGAAAATCCAACATAGAACTTGAAAGACGATCTCTTTAATTGCATGTGAGTTCTACTTTAATCTCATACCATAAGCACTCTATAGTCTTTCTTTTTCCTTTAAATATAATTGCATTTCTCTCCCTCTAAATGATACCAAGATATGTCTTAGTACGCATTGCAATCAATCTCGAACTTGCATTTTTCCTTCTAGAAGCTTCAAACACATTATTCCACCTATATCAGAGGATAAGCTAGGAGATCTTCTACCTGTATTGTTCATAATTCTCAACCACAACATGAATATGGTAGGACATTCAAAGTACAAATGGGCGGCAGACTCATCATTTATAAAGTAGAAGACACAATCTCTACTGCAAAACAACCCATAACCATTTAATTTATTAATAGTTAATATGGAAGTGTTGAGCACCTTCCACATCATGAAGTTTTTTATATGGGAGGATTCATTACCCCATACAATGTCGGCCCATTTTTTAGCAGGCAAGGAAACATTACCAGTGAGCAATTGATACACATAATTAATAGAATGTTGTCTTAGGTTCTAGGAAGTTTGAATAGTGGTATGAACATGGAATTTCTTGCTTTGAATGCTCTCCCATAGCAGTCTTACTGTATGATTACTGATGTAAGGTAGATGAACTAGCCCATCATTTACATAGTCATTTGCCTTAGCATGATAGTGTATTCCAGTTTGTACCAGCTCACGATATGTTTAAACTTTTAAATAATATGATTCCTTCACCTACCCACGGCTTATGCCAAAAGCTTATTCAATTTGTGCCATTATAATGGGACTGAATGTGGGGGTAAGAACAAGGTTCCAAACCCTAGAACTTTCCTTCAAGTCCAACTACAAGATTGAGGGATTTCCATATTCCACTGTAATAGCTTTTTCTTTAATTCATTTATTTTATCTTGCTTCTATAAGCTAGAAATCCTCTAAATCATTATGAAAACTCTTAATCATCCATTTGAAAACATTTATAAAAGATTTGGATAATAATCGATAAGTTTAAAACCATATTTCAAAAGTTGTGGGAAAGTGCTACAGAAAGTGCCTTTTAAGCTATATTGATCAAAATGACTTTTCATCATATGGAAATTCTTTTTTGTTATGCAAATCACTTTTAAAACATTTTAAAAGATTTATAAGATTTATTTAACATTTTTAAACATTTTAAAATATCATTTTCAAAGAAATCCATTTTTGGATTCCGAACTTCAATATTAGGATTTTTCCAAAACTAGTTTTACTCATATTTCAAAATTTACTTATCGAAATCTCGATTTTCTTTCTTCATTAGGAAACTATGGATATAATAGTTCAGAAAATTCTTATCTCGAAAAATTCCAGGCTATTTTCAACATTTACACTTATTTGATTTTTATAGCGTGAAATTGTGAACAACCATTAAGCGGCGCGCTTATTTTTAACCAAATTATCTATTTCTTTCCAAAATTCACCAAAACACTTTTAAACATTTATAAAACATTTTAAATGCATTATAAACCATTTATAAGAGATCTAACAATTTCATATACACCAATTCATTAATTCAAGAAAAGTGATTTTCTTTTGTGTTTATCGACGCGTATATTCGTGACTTGCATATGTCTTCCATATTCATATGAAAACAACCAAACTTGATGGTCAAACCATATTAAACATCCATTTGCAACATCATATTATCATCCAACATATAATATAATAGTTATAAGAGGTCTCACCTTCATTTTCCCTTCGCACTAGTTTTAAAATGGCTATAGCTCCGCTATCTTGAAATAAAACTCCACAAAATCAAGCTTAGATCCTTGAAATGGCTCGGCTAAGCCTTGGTGCTCACGGCCTATGGTAGGTAATAGTAGGTCTCACGGCCTAAGGTGGTGAATGGTGGTGTCTTGGGTTTAGGAGGTGGAGAGATGGAGGTTCGAGCTTATTTTGAGGTATTTAACTATACATTAGGATTTTATTTCTTTCTAAAATAAATTTGAACATTATTTTTTTAGAATGGAAGCCATTTACGTGGAGAGAAAAGCTTGAAAATTATGAAGAATAAAAGGAATGAAAAGGAAGACAAGATGGTAGGGTATTTATTGGAAAAAGGAAGAGTATAAAAGAAGACATGTACACATCACTTCTGTCACTATTTCTAGGCTTCTCCAACACATTACCTCCCTTCACCATGTACATCCAAAGCCCTTTCCCCAAGTGCACATCACTTCCATCCTCTCATGCACACATATGTTGACTTCTTTATGCTTAAAGAGTAAGAAATCATTAAAATACATTATTTATTTTATATTATATTTCTTATACATAATTATATGTATATATGCATGTTTATATATATGTTATATCATATGTATGTAACATATATATGCATGTATATGTAGGGTTTTAACACTTCGAACGTCTTTGAATAACTTTTGTTCGTTAAATCGTTGAAATCTGGCGAACCGATTATCGGTCACATTTTTACATATTCTTTAACGTACGCATATTTGTAAACAAAAATTAAAATTAAATCTCCTATCATTTTAAACCAATTAAAATGATTACATTTGAATTATAAAACTGTTTGTGCTGAAAATGTCATAAACCCCCAATGTAATGGAAGCACAAGTGTTTACATACAAATCCTCAATATCCAGTCACAGATCATAGATCCAGTTAATGTAGAGAATAAAAATGAAGAAATAATAAAATTTAATTGAAGAAAGTAAGAAAAGACACCAAATTTATAGTCGTTCGACTATCTCCGGCCTACCTCCACTTTGAATCGATCCTTTTATTTTCTTTATACCGTGATTACAATTACAATTTTTTGAATATCAATAATCCAAATGGCAGAGTTTATCCAAAAGAGAAGAAGATAAAGAGGAGCCGGGAAAAAGACCCCTTTTTATTGCAGTGGAGGTGCTATTTATAGGTGTGGAGCTGGAGATATCTACCTTGAATTTTGGAATACTCTTTCTCAAGCCCAAATAGGCCCACATGATCAACCTGGAGTCATTTGGGACAGATCCTTGATCGATCCATAGCAAGTTTGCGTCGATCATAAACTACTCCGATAAGCTGAGATCGATCATGGTGAAAGATGATAGTACAAATTCCTTGCTCTCTAAATTTCATGAAGTTACAACGCGTAGAGTGTGAGATATGATTGATCCAAGTTTGAGTTTGCAAGTGAAGCTGTAGCTTTCGTATCCATAGATAATGCGCTCCTTTATTCTCGTATCGATTCAAGTCTTGTGCTGTGATCCATGTTTTGCACTCCATTCCTTGATCGCTTCTATCGTATTGATCGATCCTCCGAATCCATCCAATGCTGCTATCCTTCATATTGATCCCATACTCTATCCCTTCTCTCGTATCAATCTGATGCCGCATCATTCAATCGGTACGAAATCTATCGATCTGAATTGTGATCGATCCAAACCAAATGCACAAAGCATGTGTGTGTTATCCATATCTTTATCCATCATGGATGAGTGTTGAAGCTATTATGCTAAACCCCGGCTGTGTACATTTCGTATCCATATCGATCGAAATGAAAGTATCGATACGAAATGGGTTTTCATGAATGTTGATCCATCTATAAGTTGAGCATATGAACTCTATTTGGCCTGAAATTCGAAACGTAGCCTCACCGGACCTTGTTTATCATTCCTAATCAAGCTCTCCTCGATCGGAGCTCGGTCCAATTTTGACAGTATCGATCATAGCCTTATTTCAATCGATCTCTTATCCTGATATCCATCCTTTTTAGCCAATTTGTTGATATCCTGGCTTTGGCCAAAAAGCAGGATAACATTTGCCCCCAAAACATGCCTTGTGATAGGAAGGCGTGTTAAATCCGATATCCAAAATCCATACTCCATTGATAACCATATCATCCAATCCATAATCCAATCCATAACTAAACAATTCCATCCAAGTCCAATAGCCAAATCCATGATTATTCCAAGTCAATATCCAAGTTCGGGACTGTTCAGGGTCCTTAGCCAAATCCTTAACCGCTCAAAGTCACTATCCAAATCCATGACCCCTCCGGGTTGTTAACCGAATTTAGGACCGTTTCGGGTCCATATTCAATCCTCAGCCATTCAAAGCCGAATCATTATCCATTTCACATTTTGGAAGCCGGTAACTGAATCCTATGATCTCTCCAAGCCATTGACGGCCTCATTGGACCGTTGCTAAGCTCGATCCAAACTTAGTGATTGAATGGGAAGACCCTGTCGCACTTCGACAAAGCAACCTACCCCTTGCACTTTGGCCTCGGTAGGGGGATATAGCGATGTCTTGGTCCTCCTAGACTGATCATAACCTCTCCAGGCTCTTGCTAGATCCTATCCTATCACTCTTCAATGAAGGGGAAACGATGTCGGGAGAGCCGATCTTGTCGCTTTCTGGCGAAGCGGCTCACTCCCTGCACTCTGGTTCAGTATCCCTGAACATTAAGCAATGACATGGTCTAAGTCCTAGATAGATTATAGCCATTATGGGCTCTTGACAAGCCATAATCCAATCACTCTATGGTGAATGGGGAACAACGTCGAGTGAGTTGATCATGTCGCCCTCTGGTGAAGCGACTCACTTCCTGCACTCCGGTCCCTTCCTTTCTGGTCAGGGACACAAAGTGAACAATTTCCAACTTACTTCCAGTATCCATCCCTTAAATCTCTGATCAGGAATTTGTTCCATAAAATCCAAATCTATATATTAAATCCAAATTCCAAATGTCCAATGAAAAACTAGAAAAGGCTAAATGCTTCCTCTTCGAGCAGAACGATCCACTACCATCTCAGAGCATGACTGGGAATCGCTCTGGTTCCCTTACATGTGTAAGCGGCATAGCCGCTTTATTTTAGAAACAAAACCACAAAGATTAATTGATGATCTAAGTTCAAATCCTAAACTTGGCCCTTAACATTGGGATCAACCGATGACGAGTCGTGACCCCAATCTAGGGTCATTCCTGTTTGGGCGGTAGCTGCTCGTGTTCTACCATTATTGCCCGTTCCTCACATACTATGGCAATCTGCCACTCCTGATGTGTACTTCCACCATGTCCTTCAAGTGGCGGCATTCATCTGTGGTATGACCTTCTAGCTCATGGAATAGGCAGTACCTCCTGCTCCTGCGCTCCCGCTCTGTAGGATTCCTTCTGGGTGGTTTTCGATAGGGGAGTTGCCCTTGTGTTTCCAAGTAAATCCATTCCATATTCTCCGTCAAGTCTGTGTATGTAGTGAATGCGGGTTCTTGGTCTCTCCTTCGTTTTCTAGAACCGTCATATCCATCATCCTGCTTTCTCTTTCCTTTATTCATCCCATGTCCTTCACGAGACGTTCCTTCGCCTTAGGCAGCGTTCACCTCTTGCCTTTCGGCGCACTCATCCTCTAATTGTATAAATCTTTCTACTTCGTGGTAGAAATCCCTGAGATCCTATAGTGGATCTCATGCCAACAAATCTTTGAAATCATTTCCTTTTGCAATTTCTGCTACCACCGCCGTTAAAACCATTGATGGATACGAGCGATCCACCGAAGCCACGGATGCATTGAACTACATTAGAAAATTCTTTATGGACTCTCACGTCCTTTGCTTCATCGGTGCCAATGTCATTACGTTCTTGGGTCGTGTAACATGGTCCTTGAATTGTCTCATGAAGTGTTCCACTAGTTCGCCCCATGTGCTGATCGATCCATTCTCCAACTGCCTAAACCAGAGCACGGCTAAATTTGTCAAATACAATGGGAAGCATCTTGCCATAATTTCTTCGGATGCCCCCAGCAATTCCATATGCCCGATGTATCTGGTTACGTGCATGGTTGGGTTTGACTTCCCATCATAGGCCTCTAGCATTGGCAGTCTGAATTCTGGAGGGTTCCTTGCATTTATGATATTTGGAGTGAATGGACTCCGACTAACTTCCTCCAAGCCTCCGTTCGGTTGCCCGCCTCTCATAATCCTTCTTATTAATCCAGCCATCTGCTCATCTCCATCCGGGGTGGCCTCCTATATGCGTTTCCATCCTGCCTCCCATGTCCTGGAGGTTACTCTAGGTAGTACTCTTCGTGTTGCTCATTCACGTTTAAGTTGGTCGCAGCTTGCTGAGCTTCATTCAGGGGCCTTCCAATATCCAATCCCGAGGGTCTGCTTCCAGGCCTTTGCTAATTCCCTTCATGTTCTCCATTCTGGTTTTGGATCTGATCTCCAGAGATTTCTACAGCTTCGACTCCTTGTTCTACATTGTCGGCAGCTGCGGTTGCTCCATCTCCAGGGTTCTAGGTTCCAGCTGTGCCCATTTGCCTGAAGAGATTCTACATCATCTCTTGTTGGCTCTTCAATAATCTCTACTGCATAGAATCCATCATTGTCCGCATCTCATCCCTTGTGATGTAGATGGATGCCTGATCTGCTTCAACTCCAGAGGAAGCCCTTTAACTTCTCTCCTGATGGTTCCTTTCTTTTGAAGTCCTTCTACCTGATTGCCTAACCATGATTCCTCCTAGATTCGATCCCTTGCTTCCAAATCTGAACTCCAAATCCGTTATGGTGGGGGCTAATCTTCTCGGTGAAATCACCAAAGTGTTTGTGCCAAAAATGGTCACAAATCCCGAATGTAATGAAAGCACCAGTGTTTACACACAAATCCTCAATGTCCAGTCACAGATCATAGATCCAAACAATGTAGAGAATAAAAATGAAGAAATAGTAAAATTTAAATGAAAGAAGGTAAGAAAAGACACCTGATTTATAGTGGTTCGGCTATCTCTGACCTACATTCACTTTGAATTGGTCATTTTATTTCCTTATACTGTGATTACAATTATAGTTTTTTGAATATCAATAACCGAACTGGCAGAGTTTAGCCAAAAGAGAAGAAGATAAAGAGGAGCTGAGAAAAAAGATCCCTTTTTAGTTGCAATAGTGGTGCTATTTATAGGCATGGAGTTGGAAATATCTATCTTGAATCTTGGAATACTCTTTTTCAAGCCCAGATGGGCCACATGATCGATTTGGAGTCATTTGGGATTGATCCTTGATCGATCCATAGCGAGTCCACATCGATCATAAACTGCTCCGATCGAGCTGAGATCGACCATAGTGAAATATGATAGTGAAAAGTCTTTGCTCTCTAAATTTCAAGAAGTTCCAACGCGTAGATCGTTGGACATGATTCATTTAAGTTTGAGTTTGCAAGTGAAGCTAAAGCTTTCGTATCCATGGACAATGCACTCCTTAATTTCGTATTGATCTGAATCTTATGTTATGATCCATGTTTTGTGCTCCATTACTTGACTACTTCTTTTGTATCGATATGAAATATGCCTCCTAATCCATCCAATGCGCTATCCTTTATATCGATACCATACTCTATCCCTTCTGCCGCATCGATCTGATGCAGCATCATTCGATCGAAACGAAATCTATTGACACGAATTGTAATCAATCCAAACCAAATGCATAAAGCATATGTGTGTTATCCATATCCGTATCCATCCTGGTTAAGCATTGAAGCTATTATGCTAAAGCCCAGAGCTGTGTACATTTCGTATCCATATTGATCGATAGGAAAGTATCAATATGAAATGGATTTTCATGAATACTGATTCATCCATAACTTGAGTGTATGAACTCCATTTGACCTAAAATTCGAAACGTAGCCTTATCGGGTCTTGTTTATCATTCCTTATCGATCTCGCCTCGATTAGAGCTCATTCTAATTTTGACGGTATCAATCATAGCCTTACTTCCAATCGATCTTCGATCCTGATATCCATCCTTTAGCCAATTTGTTGATATCCTGGCTTTGGCCAAAAAGCAGGATAACAAAAACCATAAAGTTTTATATTAAAAATTACTTACAAAAATTGCTATTATATCGATAAAACGATATTGATTTTTCATTACATTTTCAAATCAAATATATATTTTTATAAATTATTGTAAGTGGTTTATTTTCACTTTATAATTATTCAAAATAAATTATCATCATTTAAAATAATTATTTGGATAATTTAAAATAATTATTAAATCATTAAATTTCAATTTAAATTAAATAAATCAATGATTTAATTCAATATTATCTTATTGGAATAAATTTTGTGGAAAATATTCTTGCAAATATTTATTGAAAATAAGATTATTCTTACTTATTATCACTTTATATAATATTATCTGTATTACCATCATTAATTAAAAATAAATTCAATTCATTAAAGCGATAAATGGGTAGGTCGTTGCATAAGGGATCGGTAAGGGTGTACCCCAAGTAGCCTCTATTCCTATTGCACTCTTCTCTACTTACATAGAACCTGATTCAAGTGTTGTTCCACAGATCTGTGCATCGTATCGACAATCACCATATACGGCCTAAATCAATAATTCAACATTCTGTAGATCCATCGCTTGGACCAAAAAACACCTAGGCGGCTATGTAAAAAAACCTTGGAAACATGAAATTAACACCAAGATGAGCCAACACAAGAGGTTCCAAGACCCTATGATGCAAAAATAGAGATCCGTACCAATCCTCCTAGACGGATCGGCACCGATCACCAACCCTACGAGATACGAGGCCGAGATTTTTTAGAGGACTTCATCTTCATCATGAGGATCTGTGGGCAAATAGCAGTGAAATACTTGGTCTTTTACCCTTTAAATACATGGGCAGTGCTTTATTCTAAGGATCCTTCACGCTATTGCTACACACAAACTCCATTATACTCTGGGATCCCCACCGATCCCTCTTACTTGTAATAGCAAAAAAAGTGCAAAAGCAATAAAATTATTCAAGTAGACGTCTGCCAAGATTTCCGAACCACTATAAATTTCTGTATGCTTGTTATTACTCAGTTTTCATTTACGTTCTTTATTTAATCTATACTACATACTTTTCTTAGGTATTTGTAAACTTTTTGGTTTAAAAAAAACTAAAGAACTGAGATGACTTAGGGTTGAACTTTGAATATAAACATAGAGAATCAAGACTGTTTGCGGTTGTATTTTGAAGTATAAACTAAAAAAACTAAGACTTTTATGGTTGTATTTTGCAGTATAAAACTTAAAGGACCAAGACTGCATGAGGATGCACTTTACAGAATAAACTAAGTTGAAGACTAACGAAGACTGCTTAGGGTGGTACCATGTAGTAAAGATCAACTAATGGATTATAGGATTCGAAGGGGTTGTACCTTTCAGTATAGAAATTGTGTAAACGAAATCAAAGATAGTTTCCTAGATAATATTTTGAAACCTAAATATGACCCAAGTTAAGCATTGCAATTTAAGACCATAAACCTAACATGGCATTAGGTAAAGTTTCGTTGAGACATGTTCGTGTATATTAAAGTGAACATATATTTTGCTACAATTTATGATACTTTTTATTGATTGTGTTTACATGAATAATTTTTTACACGAAATTGTATTTAGTGACCATTAATAAAAGAGTCAGTTGTTTTAATTTAATTTAATTAGGTTTGTCTTAAAACATTAATACATATATATTGTATCTTATGATTTAAATCCATATATATATTTGTTTGTTTGTGTGTTATTTTATTTGACTTTACTTCGATTTGTTATATTTTATTTGTTAAGTATTCATGTTTATAATGTGAACATTATAAATATTATAAACTAATCCAAGGCATATAACCATTGTAATTTATGATTACAAGTAAAGGAACAATATCAAAGGTTTTTTAACATAATGATGAAGATAGGTGATCTTATATATGTGTGTGTTTGTGTGTATAATTATTTTTAACCATTAAAATGAATGTATGTAACACCCTGGATTTTATTAAAAAATAAAAAAATTAACTAAAATGAGCATTTTGGTAGTTTCACATAAAATCAAGATTTCACAAATGAAGGAATTTGGGAATTATTACTTTTCCATTGCTGCAAGTAGATTTCTCTACCATAAATTTATATATAAACGTCGGAAATGAACGCCAAATGAAGGAGATACAGACTTTTTATAGTTATGCACATGTCCGAAGAAAAATAGGTTAGAAGCCCAATCGGGTAGAGGGCAATTTCAAGGTTTATGCCTGTATAAGCGAAGTTTGTAACCCTAGTTTACCATATTCTTCATTTTTCTTCATCTTATAGCAAACGATCGATCCAAACTCAAAAATCCATTATTTTCTCCTTCTTCCTTAATTATGAATAAAAATTCTCTAATAAAATAACAAATCAACTAGAAAAAGATATGATAAATCTAACCCAAACATTATTAAGAAAAATAAAAGAAGAGGGATGCTATATTAAAGTTACATCAAAGAAGAGAATTTGAAGATTTTCATCAAAAATCAACAAAGCAGTGAATAGAGGTGAGTGAGATCATAAACTGGTTATTTTGTTATATATGCATTAAATTTCTTTTTTACATTTACTTAGGTTTTTAAAATGATTTATTAATTGAATTGATCGATGTTTTAAATTGACGATTTATATATAAATAGGGTAATTTGAAAAACCATATAACACTGAATTAGAGATTAATATGAATCGAGGGAAGGGTGAATTGGATGATAAGTTCACCAGATAAACCGTATATATCCAATTATATGTAAAAAATATGGATTAATTTAGATGAAAAATATTGAATTATACATATGCATTTGATCATATAATGGTTTATACGATCAACTGGTATATAAGAAAATAAATTGTAATTAAAATAAAAGAAATAGATAATTATTTGAATATAATAAAAGTTGTGTCTAGATATGGATAACTGTTTAAAAATGAGATTTTACTGGTTTAAAAGTTATACTTAAAGTCTGGATAGAAGATTGAATGGTAAATGATTAATTTGGAAAAAAGAACAAGTTAAAAATGCTAAAACACCCAATTTCTAGCAAAAGATATACTGGTTGGCTTTGAAATAACCCTGCGTGAAACCTGAGTCCAACCTAAGAAAAATTAGTGTATTCTCAGTGTCAAACCATCGATGGACTAAAGTCATCAACAGATAGAATGTTAGAAAAATCGATTGACGAAGTTTATTTAATCGACTAGTGCGATGTTGAAAAAGATTAATAAGCAAACGGCCGACTGATCAAGTTTGACCAGTCGATCGACCACTTGTAGGTTGCAAAATTTGAAACTAGATCCATTCTAGGCCAAGTAGGATAATTTCGAGGATTATTTTACTGCTCTGTTGATGTTTTGGAGTTCACATAGCTTTATGAAGTTGATAGCAAGGTAGTCAATACAGGTGAGTCAGTATATCACAATTAAATACTTCTATTGTTATTTTAGCACCCCGATGGCACCTTTCAATGAATCATCAGAAGAATGAAAATATCCATACTAGTAGGTTATATATTATTCGGTCGATGTACCTATGTTGACTCGATTTGTTGTTCAATCCTTGTATGCTATCAGTTGAATGATATAAAGCGTAGGACACGTTTATGATGATATTGTAAACTTGATGCTTCAATGGGTAGTTTACTATTTATATTATATACCTGATGTATGCCTCACGTGGTTTAAAACTGAGATTTTTTACTCTATGAATATTTAGGCGGTTTACTATTGAGGGTGTTTTTCTTATTTATAGTTAAGCGGTGTACCATCGACACTATATATTCAACATATTGTTAGGTTTACCGAGTTTCTAGATGTCCAACTTTCGGGCATTCTATTATCGAATTATAGGCCTAATATAGGTTGTTAATCAATATTTTATCGGTTCGCTAAATTTTTGGATATAAGTATACACAAATAAATAAACACCATTGGGTTGTTAGATTTTAAATAATAATTAATCAAGCTATTAACACCATGCCACTCGCGTTACTTTACTTACCAAACAATGTATGATCCCTCTGTTTTTCTCTTTATACCTACTTACAGGTTGACAAGGTAGTAGAGTGGTGTGACAAGAAAGAGTAAGATAGGTGAAGAAGGTGACCATACACTCTGGAGTTACTTTATTTATTGTCATTCGATATGTATCTTATTACATTTATCATTCAATTGCTTATTATATTTCCAGTTGGATATAGCCAAGAACTTCATTAGTTTTTAACCTATGTAGGTAATTGTTGTTTAAAATAATTTTTTTATTTTAGTTATTTATATTTATTTTTTTCATCCATAAGATCCTAAAATGCAGAATGTTTAAAATTCGTTTTTATCTCTGTACCATATGAACCATCAAACCCTAATGATTCGTACTTCTTAGGACGATGTGATTTTGAACGTCACTTTTAGGCATTGAATCGATGTGCCCAGAAGTGTGGGTTGTTGCATTGCTATCATAGCCTAGGATTATAGTTCCTTAGGGATTATGCTCCTACCGAGAGATCATACTTGTATATTCTTAAAAATTATATATATATATATGTGTGTGTGTGTGTGTGTGTGTGTGTGTGTGTGTGTGTGTGTAAGTATAACACGAATACATCGATACAAAATTCCAATAAGTCTTACTATCAACTGAGGAAAGTTGCTAATAATTCTTGTTTATGAATAAGTGAAAATGAGCAATCAAACTGGAAATAGTTCAGGTGGGGTAGCAGCCTCGGTTTTGAGCGTGAATGTTCCGGTATGGTTTTGTCGGTTTCTTTAAGCAAGTGGCCAGGTTGAAAGTTAACCCTGATGGAGGACTTATAGCTAAAGCACATGGCACAGTTCCCACTTCTCCACATGCTTAGGATTTTCTAAATTATGTCAGGATTTCCAAAGTTTAAATGGAAAGATTATTAAAGGATTGAATTTTTTATTGAAACTCCAGTATGACCAAGGAATTGTGATAGAATAATTGCTACGATGGGCATTATGGATGCAATGGAAAGGCAATTAGCTTCATGGCACGTATAAGGAGAGGCTTTAAACGGGTGAGGCATTGTCATTACAGAGACAGCGCAGACTGAGATTACTTAGACTTATTTTAGGAGGGGACTATAAGTTAATTTTATGTTGGAGAGCGAATGGGGAGTGGAGAGGTTCATTCATTTGAAGTAGAGGGACCGTAATGTCAAGAAGTATGTCAATGAGTTTAACTTACCGGTGAAGTATGGCTAGACCTCATCAACATATCAATAAAGAAGTTGAAAAAAATTACTAATGGGTTGAACCCATCTTTGAGGGATGTTTCTTTAAATCATGTAATCGTTGGAGCTATTTTTAAGAGCGTGGTAGGGATGACGTTACAAATTATGTTGCTAAAGGAGAGCCTATAAAGGCAGAAGGAAAGCCATTTCAGTAGAACAAGGCCAAAGGTAAGGTAGGAGCTCAAGGTAGAATAAAGAAATCAAGATTTAGGTGTAGAAGGTGCAATATGTGGGGATGACAAATGATTGCAAAGAAAATGTTGCAAAGATCAAATGCTTTAGTTGCAACCACCACAAACATATGAAGAGGGAGTGTCTCACTTTATTTTACAGCAGAGTATCTCACTTATTTATTTCGAGCAAGCTAGTGGATGAAATGCATTTAGAGCTAGTATAGTCAATGTCCCTACTATAGTATTGAACTTCCATTTATCCATGATTTACAAGGGTTTAAAGTTATATATTTTTGGTGTCGAATTTAATTGCAATGTGTTTGCGTTAGGATTTTATAGGTTATATTTAATTTTGGGGATGAACTTGAAGTTTATGTATAGAGCATTGTTAGATCGTTATAGGAAGGCTGTTTGCTTAGTTGCTTGTTGTTATGACCACCATGTGATTTGAACCTCTACCGTCCAAGAAAGCAACACATACACCAACCACTGTGCTAAAAGACCTTTTTGTTAACTTTCCGAAAGGAATTTGGAAAATAACCCCACATAAAGAGCCCAACATCCTAATTGGTTCATTATTGTACACCATCCAAATGTTGTGTCCGCATCAGTACCACAACAATTGACATTCGCAGCATTACAACACACAACTCTGGCTGGGTACTTGCTCTGATACTAAATGTGACGACCATGGGAATTCAAATCTCCACCACTCGAAAAGCAACACAACGCACCAACCACTGTGCTAAAAGGTATTTTGCTAACTTTCCAAAAGGAGTGTTTACCTGTAGTAGGCGCATCCTTGATATTTACTGAAAGCGCACACAGATCTTGTATAATATAGCTTATATGTATATTCAAGTATATAGTCTAAACTAAGCAGCACTAACTAGTTGAGTATTGTAAAGTAAAGTAAATAAAAGCAATCACACCAGAATTTTTATATTGGTTTGGACATCCCATCCTACGTTCAGTCACTAAGCAGCTCTTATGAATTTCACTACCAGTATTGTCACTTCATTTGGAGGAATAGGTTTAGATACATCGCCTGAAAAGCCGAACATAACTTCAACATAGGCCACCTGGAACTTTGAAATAGGACTTCCCTTTTATCGACTTCTTGGACTTTTACAAAAAAGTATAATACAATCTTCTTCGACAATATTCTATGTCTCAATACACTGACCTGTCACACTATAGTACAATACTCCTATAAACCTCACAAATGATATTTTAGTAGAGTGTAGAGACTAGGATTAATATTAGATCGACTATGAGGGATATGATTGAAAATGATCGATCTAATAGTTGAATTTTAGAAAATAATTGTTAAAGAGCATTTTTAGAGGAAAATAACATTTTTACTTATTGTTTTACAAAAACTACTTGCATCATTATATAAAAGCGCTTTGAAAAATATTTAGAAATTCTGAAAAATTCCATATAAATTATTGGTGACGTAAGATGATATTTTAGATGTTGTGAAGAAATTTGGAGTGATTTGAAGATCATTTATGGGGTTTTAACAAATCTAAATTATAGAGACTCGATAAGGACTCAATAAAATAACATACTCTATTTTTAGCTCCTTGGTCCATACAATTGTTTTTTTTCTCTACTTGATTTGTTAACTCCATTTCATGTTCTTGAATGCTTATACTCCACTCCATAACCTTATTTGCTCCAGTTTTGGTATTCGTTCATATATATCTATCTTTCAGGTAGATATATCAACATTTGTGCATCCAAATGCTCTATGTTTCTTCTCTTTATGTTGTAGCTACTTATTGATCTGTAATAGCTTGAGAAACCCGTCAGTAGCATTGTTGTGTAGTTTTTATCATCAAAATCATCAAAAGACCATTAATAGTGGTTTTAACATTTACTACAATCCTAAAACTTCTATTATGCTAAGTTATTTTATTCCCTAGACTTATCACATGATGAGGTATCTTCATTCCTATAATTTGGGAGTTCCCGGATGTCTTTACCAAAGTTTTTGGTCTTTCTCCTTATAAGGAGATTGAATTGTGGATTTGTTTAGAGAAGGGTGCCAGCCTATTATCGTACTATGTAGCATATGATTCCTAGATAAAGACATGAGCTTAACCAATAAATAAATGAATTATTGAAGAAAGAGTTTTTTCTTTTCAAAATAGAATGGAGAGCATCTATTTTCTATGTTATTAAAGAAGATGACTCTTTAAGGCTTTACATCGGCTACCATGAACTGAACAAGTTGACAAAAAAGAACCATTATCCACTACCACGTATTGATGATTTGTTTGCTCAGTTAGTTGGAGCAAGGATATCTTCTCATATTTACCTGGTTACCAAATTTCATTAGCTGCATGTAGCAGAGGATGGTATTCGAAAAATTTATTTCCATATACTTGACATACTTTATGAATGGTTAGTCATGCCATTTGGACTGACTAATGCATCGATATATTTCACCGATCTTATGAGCCAATTCGTCAGGTGATTGCTGAATAAGTTCATAGTAGTATTTGTGGATGGTATATTTGTTTATTGAAAAAATGAGGAAGAGTCCAAGTTTCATTTAATAGAAATGCTTAATATTCTACTTACGCATTAGTTGAAAGTGAAAATTTCCATATGTCACTTTTGACGCAAGAAGGTTCTCTTTCTTGGCCATGTTGTTTCAAAGTTAGGATTGTTTGTTGATCCAAGTTATTGCAATACAGGATTGACATATGCCCAAAAAAATCTATAGAGGTAAGAAGTTTTCCTAGGTTGGCTTATTATCATAGAAAGTTTATTAAAGATTTCATGAGGATTTTTGCACAATTGACATACCTTACTAAGAAGAATTTAATTTTCTCTTGGAACTCAAAGTGTGAGCATGCTTTCATTAAGAAAAAGAGTTATTGACTAGAGCACCTATTTTAGTACTTTCTGATGGTTCGAAGCCATTTACTATATATACCGGTGCTTGTGGTATAGGACTTGGCGCCATTTTAATGTTGGAGGGAAGAGTTGTTTGTTATGCTAGTCGACTATTGAAAGTATAAGTGAAAATGATCGAACTCATGATGTTGAGTTGGCTGCTATTGTTTGCTCTGAATTCTCGTAGGTATTACCTTTTAGAGGAACAGTTTGAGTTGTTTGTAGATCATAAATTCCTAAAGCATTTTCCTCCCAAAATGATTTAAATGTGAGGCATCTGAGGTGGATGGAGTTCTTGACATCATATGACTTCAATATTTTGTATATCCCCAACAAAGGCAATTTTGAAGTTCATGCCTTAAGTAGGAGACACACAATGTTAGGTTTTATGTTTTCAAGTGGAAGTGCTTGGAGTTTATTTATGCATTTGATTTTCGACCTTCGTCAGATCTACTACCAGGGTTATTAGCAGCTTTAGATGTTCAGCCTTCACTTATGAACAATACCAGTTCCAATCAAAAGCAAGGCAAAAAGTTGTTGGGTGTTTTGGAGAAATAGAACAGAGGTGAGAATTCGAGTCGCTTAGTCTATTTTTCATTGATTTAAGTGGGTGATTGCATAGGGATGGTAGGTTGTGTGTTTCTCTTGTTACAGTGTTGATTAATGTAGTACTAGGTGAGTCCCATCATTCTAGGATAACTAATTATCCCGGTGGTGAAAAAATGC
The DNA here is from genome assembly GCA_030765085.1 of Allium cepa. Taxonomy (NCBI): domain Eukaryota; kingdom Viridiplantae; phylum Streptophyta; class Magnoliopsida; order Asparagales; family Amaryllidaceae; genus Allium; species Allium cepa. Next base: position 280,183,987 of record CM060937.1, on the reverse strand, counting down.
ATCGACATATGAAGAACTGTGTTATTAGCTAGATATGAAGAGATAAGTAAAAGAGTTTGTTAGCGTGTGACATGTCAAAGGGTAGAGGCAGAGCAAAGCAAGTCTGGTGGATTATTTCAGCCTTTGGACGTTCTATGATGGAAATAGGAATGAATCTCTACGTATTTTGTTAATGGGTTGCCTAAGAGCACAAGGGAAAAAAGAGTGTTTGGGTCATTGCCGATCGACTGACCAAATGCGCTCATTTTAGTTCAGTTAGGAGTACAGGGATAGCCACATCTTTGGTGACCTTTTAGGTGAGAGAGAGTTATTCCGATTGCACTTGGTTCCTTTGAGTATTGTTAGTAATGGAGACCACTTTTTACTAGTGAATTTTGGTGGTGTTTGGGAGGCTTTAGGCATTGAACTGTGTTTGAGTACATCCTATCACCCATAGACGAATGGACAGACTGAACGAGTAAATTGGGTGCTAGAAGATGTATCGTGGATATGCATTTTGGACTTTGAAGATTCTTGGAAAGACCATTTGCAATTAGTTGAGTTTGCACATAACAAAAACTTATGCAAGTGTTGGAACAACATCATTCATGACATTGTATGGGAGACCATGCACAACTCCATCTTATTAGTGGGACATTACAAATAGGATTATTCTTGGTCCAAACATGATCATGGAGATTCTAGAGAGAGTGGAAGAGATCTGTAGGAGTATGAATAATGTGCAAGTTAGACAAAAATCATATGCTGACAAGACACATCTATACTATTATATTATTAATGAGTTTGGTTTCAAGAGCACAGAAGCCTACTTATATTTTTTGTTAAAATGGAAATTGGTCTTTCTTATTTCTTTCTTTGCTGACATTTCTCTCAACTTCACCACCTTTTCCGTAAACAAAAAAAGGCCACCCCTCTCCTTAATTCTTATTTCCGTCTTATTCCATTGCGCCGCTTCTCCCATTTGCTGTCTTTCCACTTCGCCGCAGTTGTTCTCCTTCCTGGCCCCTTCACCTGCCACTTACGATTTTGAAACTCAAGAGACGCAGATCTCTATTTATTCGTGTATTTTTTAACCCCCCCAAACCCCTGCTTCAGCTTGGTCCCCCCTCTTCCTTGCCCTATGCCTAACCCCAGACCAAGGTGTTACCATCCCTATCGGTTTCCATTTTCCCGCCATATTCTTCACTTTGGTTGAATTTTTCTTTCCGCCTCTCATTTCAGTAATGTTTGATTTGATGCTTTTGTGGCCACTTCACTGCCTAAAATGTGGTTAAAACTTTGTGAAATAGTTCGAAACCTATTATCAGCGTTTCTCCAATACTACCTAAAATGAAGAAGAACGTGAGTTATACTATCTACTAGTCAGAATTTTGGTTTCCTGAATTAATTTAAGTTGTTAATTTTCAGCGATCATCATTTTTCAATTTATCACTTCAAGGAGTCTAAGAAATGGGAATTTCACAACATCTTTGAAGATAAAGCGGATAGTCTAATTGTTGAAAGAAACAACAGTTACAATGTTTGTTCACTTGATATGATTTGGGTTCATATATATGGATATGGAGTGGTCCATATATCACTTGTTCACATCATGGTTCTTTATTTTTTTTCTAAACATTATTTTTTCTGGAAATAGAGGTAAACAATTTATGTTATTATTTTCTGAATAAATAAAAATAAACTCATAAATGTTTATCTTGATTTTTTTATTTTGTAGTCTCCTTTCACTACAGATATTAAGGCTATTCTTCCAACCTCGCCTTCAGTTGAAAATACGGTATTTCAATGCTGATGCAAGTTATTGGGCTTTTATGAATGAATTTTGTTACCTTCATCCTTTATGAAGGCAAGAAAATAAAGTCAAGTTATAATAAATCCCCTGTAGTTTAAAAGGAACGATTAACAACGTTTCTTACTTCCATTGGTATTTTCCTATGGAAAATGACAATTTATCAAGTTTCCAATTTTAGGGATTTTTTTTCAGTTTTTATGCTTCCTTACTATATTATGGTAGCCTATAAAGTAATCAATGTATAGAGGATTATATGCTAACTAAACTATTTATAAGTGGCTCGGTAGAAACAGACATTTGATAAGGTAAATACGTAGTGATTTTTCCTCTGCCCAATATTGGAAATGAAACAATGACATTTTAAAGCATGTGCTAATTGTCATGTAATCTTATGGAGTAAATTGAGCTAACTTCTTCCCTCACTCAATGAAATGAATCTATCTAGCTGTCCATTTGCCTAAATTAGTTCTGTGTACAACTAAGTGTCAACCTTAATGAAAATTTACTTACGTTATAGGCGAGAAAGTTATTAGCAATTCCAACATATTACAATTGCACTTAGTTGTAGCAATTTGACATAAAATGTACGAATGTTCATTAGCCATTTGTGATGAAAGAAAGAAATTGTAGTTGATTATAGTATAACCTCCTTTATAAGTAGTTTGATGGTAATAAATCATTTCCGAAACTTTAGTCGATTTTAAAAATATTTCTTGCCTTTATCAGTTTTCCATATTGAGATTGACAATTCATTACATATGTACTTTTTGTAGCCATTTAGATGTATATTAAAAAATCAAACTAACATGAAATCTTTTCTTTTTGGCTTTCTTTGATTTTATAATGTATATTGATATCTTATCATGTAAGTTTCTACTTTAGTACAGAAAACTAATGTACTTCTTGATCTGTTTATAAGTGAATTAATGATGAAATTTAAAAGTTGGATGCGATAAAATTATTAATGATTTTTTCTCTGGTTTTAAAGGTTAAATTTTAGTTTCATTTCTCAAGTTTATTCATTTTGAGCTGAACTCAAATTCCAATAAATTCACTCAAAACTGACAATGCAATAGATCGTGTTCATCATTCTGCTTGAGTTGAGGTAAAGCTACAGGTTTGCAATTTTTGTTTTTAGAAATATTAATCAAAATTTTGGAGGTTATGATAAGATTATATGTTGTTAGTGATTGACGGCCGAGAAAGAACCACTTTATGTATTTTTGTACTCAAGTATTATCTCACATTATGGTCTGAAAAGAGTTTTAATGCTTTATGTTAGCTAATAGACCAATGGACATATACATGAACTTAGCAAACTAATTATAAATATGTCTGTAATATAACAATTATTTCCGAAAGATTATATAGCATATATACAAATTAACTATAGCAAACTAATTTTCCAATTTCATTCACAAACGAATAGTTAGATTAATACCAAAGAATTCTTTATTTGCTTACACTATTTACATATTTCAATAGATTTAATTAAAACAACATATAATGTGCAATTGAAGGATATTTCTACTTCTTTTACAATATTTTTTGCTTAATTTGAAAGTTTTTGTTAATATTTTGTACATATAAACCGAATGGCCTCTATTAGGTGGTTTTGGTGCTCCAAATGAACTAACATGGAGTATGCGTATTGTTTTCTACATTATTTTTCAAATGCATAAAACCACCAACATATCTTATTACAATGTTGCATAAACTTTCTACTTGCTTTTTCTCCTCAAGTCTGATATGAGGAAGCTTTTATCGATTTTTAGAATAACCGATGTATCTATAACTCTGCATAATAACATAAAAACTATATATTTATAATTATGTCATGTTAAGCTTTTTATTTATTGACTCATAATTACTGTTTTTATTTTGAATTTATACTCTGTAATTTATTTCCATATGAGGAATTTGAACAACATTTATACTATTTTATTTTCACATGCTTAAAGACTTCCATGTTTAAGCGCTTTGGCACAAAAACAAGCCATATTCATTACTGACGATAGTTTTTCACATTTCATTTCTCCAACTTTTCTTTATATTCATCTTCTATTTGATAACTCCTGTCCAGTTTTCCATCTTTATTATCACATTTATTTTCTTCAATGCACTTCCCTAAACTTGCAGTATCCAGTTTGCTCCGATCTAATGATTTGGAGCTTTGATTTGTGCATTGTTTTTGTTTGTGGTTTATCTAGGCAAGAAAAATTAATTTATCTCTTCTTACTTACCTTTATATATTTTCAATTGTCTGTTAAGTTTCACTGTAGTGTAAGCATATTCATAACTTTGTACATTTGTTTTCTCATTATGAATCATCGGCTACATATATTTGTTCAGATGCAGAAAATATATAGTTTCTATTTGAAGAAATGGAACGTTTAGCACCGTAATTTGGTGCAACATTGCAATAATTCAATAAGCATATAAATTTTAAATTTAACGGAACTTTAGATAATAGAAAAGTAAGGTAATTTGCTGAACTGGTGTGCTGTACTCGGGTTGGTATCACTGAATAATCAACCGAACTGTACACATAGTACACCGTGTAATATAAAAATGGAGGTGATATGTGATTTACGTTCTCCACTCATCTATTATGAGCCAACCACAAAGAAGCCTAGATCGGATATTGCATTAGGAAGAAACAATACCGATATTAGCTTTATTTAATATGTAGATAAAATCTTATTTGGATAAAATATTTGCAAAATCGATCCAAATTTACTTTACACATCACTGTACCAAAAAGTATACTTATGCACAGAGCAGACTTGCTATTCAACCGCAAAAGCATCTTTTTAACTGTGCACTATGTTTTCATGGATCAAGACTACAGATTTTTAAGTATTCCGGTCTTTAGAAATTATCTTCTGAATAATCTCATCACGTTATATCCTTTATAATAAATACATTTTTTCAGTCATATCAAATGGAAATGCAAGCTTATCAGTCAGATCAAATGGAAATGCATAGTTTATCACTTTTATTTATACGTTATTTATGACAACGTTGTCTATAGCCTGGTCGAACGACGTATCAAACTGTTAGTTATGTTGGCAGTAAGTCCATATATATACACGAAGAATGATGAAAGGATGTTTCAGGCGATGACGATAGGGTTATGTATAAAGCATCAACCAATAGATTTTGCAGCTTTGATTCCGCATCCATGAAGTATAAGCAACCTGTAGATTTTAAGGAACCATATCATAAAAAGTGTCCAACCTGAATCATGTTATCATTAAACTGAAAAAATAAAGTATTTCTATCTTTGTGTTGATTACGTCATTTGATATTGAAATATAAACACAAGTATATGAGATATAAATTTAACTTTCAGTGCAGGCTTATCTTCTTTGGGTTGGTTTTTGCCTTCTTATCTATAATGTACATCTATGCTGCCTAATATTTAAAAAGATAATTCTATCCATGTAATTATGTGTTGCTTCCAATAAATTTATCACATTACAACTAAACCACCATTACGTCGATATCTGTTCCTTTTTCATGGGCTACCTACATTCATTATTTATGTTTGTGGAAAGACTGATTAGGCTATAATGTTGTTATGATGTTCTACCTCTATATTCTACAATTAATACTCTGTTAAATCCTTAATGTCTAATATGTTGATATACTGACTGACCATAATCTACTATTTCCCTATATATTTCACTGTGTTTCGTTTATAGATAAATATATTATGAATATCCCATACATAAATGCCGACTACTCTACGTTAATTATGCAATATACTGAAAATAAGAAAATGAATTAAAAAAATATGGAAATAATAAGGCGATCTACAAGTCTAATATCCAAATTTTAAACCTGTTATAAATTTGCTTACATACCCAGTTTATCTATTTTTCTACAAAATGTAAAACTACAGTGTATTCACCACACCCGTGTGCAAAGCACGGGTTCACACTAGTATAGATTTGGAGTTTGTAGTAGGAGACATGGTTTTTGTGAAGGTCTTGCTGCTAAGACATGTTAGGTGGTTTGGTAATTCAAGAAATTATCCTTCAAAGTCTGTAGTGAAAGTCTACAGGATCCTAAGTAATATATGAATAATTCTAATCTTAAGATGATTAATCTAAATACGTAGATAATGGATAATTAAAGTAAAGAGCAATCACACTAGAATTTTTATACTAGTTCGAACTTTCCGTCTTTCGTCCAGTCCCTATGCTTCCCTTAAGAATCTCACAATCTAGAAACCTTAACTTTTCTTGATGGAACATGTTCACAACCGCCTAAGCTACGAAACAGATCTTCACAATACTCTAAAGAAAAATCTTTGATTATTGACTTCAAAATGTTCTTCACAACACGGATAAGTCGAAATTCAAGTACGCACTTTCTATAATCTCTCTTGATGTTGTATAGTTGAACGTACAATTGTATAAGAAGTATAGAATTGTTTTGAAATCTTTTGAAAATGTTTGGATATCAAGAATTGAAAGTACAAAGATAAGAATAGAAATTAAGTTTAAAAACTCAAAAGAAAACTATATTTATAGTGCCAAAAGATTGCAATGAAATGTTATAATCATTTGTGACTCTTCATTCAAATTGACTGTTACAACTTATCAAATGTTTGGTTTTTCGCTTCAAACGTCTGAATCGTTGTAAATTTGAAAAGCCACTTCTCTGTTTTGTAAATTTTTATTGAGATTAGTCCCACATCGGACAATTTACAATATAAATCATGCATAAATACTAAATGACCTCCCTTCACATCACCAATTGGTGTTGTGATAATATGTGGTTCTCTAACATGGTAACCAATTGGTAATGTGAATGGAGATCTCTTGGTATATATGCAGAATTCATATTGTAAATTGCCCGATGTGGGACTATTCTCAACAAAAACAGAATACATACGATCTATGTATACCACTATTCCATCTGAAAATTCTGTCTTTTTTGTTCAACCTACTTAATTTAGCTAAAAAGGAATAAGTGGACATTTTACAAGCACGGTAATGATCCCAAATTGTACTTGTCCAATTAAGTTCAGCATGTTTATATCTAATTTGATTCCAGGCTGACTTCATACTAAACAGTCCATTATTGCTAAGCAACCAGAACCAATAATCTTGTTGCATTTGATTGTGCATTTTGATGTTCTTCACGGTACTCTGAATTTGAGTAGGAACACGGTCCAGATTATTTTTCCAGTTATAACTAGAAATTAGATTTGAAACACTTTTATTGTTACCATCAGCAACATACATAGCATTGCACCCAAATTTATCAGTCAATGAATAACTATTCAGCCATGGGTCTGGCCACAAATCAGTACTATCACCATTGACAATTTTCCTATCAATCAATGCTTTGCACCATTATCTAGCTCTAAACAATAATTTCCGAGTATAAGAAGCATTGTTATTCATATCAACAATCCAAAAATTATTTTTACTGTTTCCATGCATCTACTTGTGGTCCATAGACTATCACCTTGTATGAACTTCTAGACCAACTTGATTGCAACTGCTTTAGCTATTTCATCTATTTTCCTAATTCCAAGGCCACCTTCACTTTTGGGTTTACACACATCACCCTAACACATCTTGTGTACTTTAGATTTCCATATAAAATTAGCACAAATTGAATTAATTCTCTGAATCACAGATATATGAACTTGGGATAATCGTGTCCAAAATTTAATCAAAGGACGAATAATTGTTTTTAACTAATTCAATTGTACCACTTATGTTGAGCAGTTTGTTTTGCCAATGATCGAGTTTTATTTATTTATTTTGTCTATAAGGAAACCAAAATCCCTAAACTCAAGTTTGTTATTAGACAAAGGGATACAATATCGTACGCTCCTCCGTAAACTGGAGGTTCACCCAGAGGACACCACATAGGTGCGGTACAAAACAAACTCATAGAAGGCGCGATAGGGCATGTGACAAGGCACTCGAGGCAATGCTAGGGTATATATATCATTTGCGGATATGGACTGGTGGTAACGCGTAGCAGCTACTACCATCCACCTCGTGACACACTCCTAAATCAAAGGTGCATCCAATCAAATCACAAAAGCAACATAATGGTATCAAAGAAATGTGTCTGATGGGAGGAATGACCTCACTTTGTTCGCCATGACTCTTGTTTTAGCCGCATCACGCTGACTCATGGGAATCAAGGCTATCTAAATACCATATAGAACCGTTACCAAACCATCCTAGTTCATTCTGGAATCTCCACCACGTACATAGTTGTTAAAGTGGTTTTCGGTATTTGCAGAGAGCATGATAATATCTGATCCCGATCTCTTTAACAACCAAACGCTTATTTCACACCGTGGTCATTTCTTTTCAAATAGTTCATACTTCATATCAAAATATCATATTCGTTTCAATCCATATCAAGTTGATATCATTATTCACTTTAAAATAGTATCCATTTCCAGAATCATAACACTTTGAAATTTATAACACTTTCGAAATCATAGTACTTCTGAAATCATAACACTTTTGAAATCATAACAGTTCTAGCTTAAATAGTTTAGATATTGAAAACAGTATATATATATATATATTAAAATAGTTATAAATTAAAATAGTATATATATTAAAATTACTTTAAATAATAAAATTAGTTCCTCTAATTTCGCAAATCGATTCAAATCGTCTTAAATTCCACCATTCAATTTAAATCGATTTCAGTCTAACCATTTCAATTTAAAGTTCACAGCTTCAAGTTTATATATTCAAACATTTACAATATAAATTTCATTTATATTTTAACATTTAACTTTAATTTATTCCAAATTGGAAAATATTCACTTAACCATTTTAGCAACAATTTGTTGAAATCCTAATTTATACATTTAAATCAATATTCAATATCAAATCTCAATTTTTATTTAAAGTTGAGAATATTCATTTAATCATCTTTTATAAAATCAAGTTATAAATCATATCTTCCAAAATCTCAAAAAAATCAATAAGTTCAAATAAATTCTTATTCAAATTCAATTATTAACTAATTTAAATTCCAAGTCAGCATTTATTTATCTTCCCAACCTTTATTATTAAAGTTGTAAAAAAATCTATTTTTAAAATATTAATATAAATTTAAATGAATACTTAAACATGTTATAAATTAAATTTTAATAAATTCAATCTTATTATTAAATATTTTTTGAATAAATATTACTTTATATAATTTTTAAAATAATAAAAATATAAGAAAATCTTAAAAATTATAATTTCGAAACAACTTATAAATTTAAAATTTCCAAAAACATATTATTTTAAAATCTAATTTTATACATATAAAATAGCATTTATATATTATATTTTTAAAAGTCAATATTCAATAAAACCCATTTATTTCCTTTCAAACTTCAAAAATCATTTTTCCAAAATATAAACGAATGGTGTCCGTATATAATTTTCTATCCTATGATCAAGTGATATGGATATTTATCATTTCAATCCGCAATTTAAATATTTACGGGTATATATATCATTTTAACCCGCAATTTCAAAAATTTCAAAATCAATGAAAACTGCTTGGGTTTAGCATTTCAACACATAACGATTTTCCCATATTCTACAAAATCATTCAGGCATGTATCATTTCAACCCATAGAGAATTATAAATTAACAGGGAACTTGTAGAGTGAGAATAAATATGATAAAATATAACATATCAATAACGGCATATATCATCGGTGATAAATTCAATAAAATATACACAATAGGGAAAGATGTCATATGTTACAGGTGAACAATTGCAGATAATGGCATATCACATTTAACAATTAAATAACTAGCAATTCAAATATAACGACATATTTCAATTGTCGTTTCAAGTGAAATCAAATTTATTAAATATAAGAATGTTAATCGTGAGTGATTGCTAGAATTTGATAATGAAACGAGCTACGCATCCCAGCACGAATTCCAAGGCGAAGCACGATAGACATGAAATCGACGAACAAAGTTGAACACAACGGACATGAATTTGAAGAACCAAAAAAATATATACATTTGTATGGAACATACATATATAACTATGCAAATTCTATATATAAATCAATATTTAATTTAAAGCACTTATAAAATAAAGAATCCTTAAGTATAATCTATTTCAAAATCATTTTCTCCTAAACCATATGTATTTTAGAATCAATAATAATAATAATATAGATTACATTATATTCTTAAAACCAATACATGAAATTACTACCTTAAACTTATAAAATAAAACACATACTTAAAATGTAAATCAACAGATCATAAATGACCAATAAACTTTATATATAAAACCAAACATGTTTTGTGTAATACACATATAAGTAACAGATTAAATATCTACGTACAAAATTTATATTGCATTAACATATATTTTATAGCTACTCAGCAAAGGAAGAAACCAACTATGACTCAGATAACAAAATATAACTTACAGTATATGTAAATCTTACTTTACTATTATATTCAAAATCTAGACTGATGGTATACATACATATATATACACTGCCGCATACATATAATTTTTTTTGGATCGGAATAAAATGAAAGTCGCTATGCTCTGATACCAAATGAAAGTGCGGTGTGTATACAATTATATGTGCTAATATAGTACACACGGATCGTGTAATATGGACAATAATATAAATGCGGAAAATAGATGATAGTAGCAAAGTAAAAATAAAAAATAGAAAAATCACACCAGAGATTTTTATACTGGTTCGGAGCACCGTCCTACGTCCAGTCCCAGACTCCTATTTGGATTTTCACTATTAACTACCTCGCTTCACCCGGAGGAACAGGTTTACAATACCCGAACAGCCGAACGGGATTTCACGCCTCTAATACACTGAGGACTTCAACACTTGCCTCTTACAACACCGAGGACTTCAACACTTGCCTCTTACAACACGAGGACTTCAACAAAAACAAATACAATTGTTGTTGACAACTTGTGTTCTTGAAAACACGGATTTGTCACTAGTAGTACACCCTTCCTATAATCTTATCCTCAAAGAATATGAATGATGTTTTGTAAAGATTAAAGAAGGTATTTACTTATTGAATCAAAAGATATGAAATAATTTCAATGATTCAATAAGCTAAATTAATTTTTAGAATGCAGGAGTGTTAGAGATTAGATTAGAGAGCATATATGATCGTGTAAAAACTTATGTTTGAATCAATGATTTAGATGAGTATATATAGAGAAAAATAGTTGTAACTCTTTGTGAACAGTTGCCATTAAGAGTTATGATCATTGATGAAAGATAGGAGATGCAACCTTTGGAGAAGAGAAGTGTCTTTTGGAAAAGTTGCTTTCTGTTTAAAAACGGTCGACAGGTCAAAAATGGACCGGTAGACAGGAATTCAAATATATATACGTTATGTGCATGTGTGCATGTTATCTGTGCATTCTGGGCAAAAACGGTCGACCACCTTATTTTCAACCGGTCGACCGGTTTAGTCCAATTTGCACAGTTAATGTGCATATGTATATATATTGAAAGATTGAAGTTATATGATTATTTGAGGATAGATTTTAACATAAATTACTAACATACCAAATAATCAACCTCTAATATATGGAGCTCTTTGTGTTTCTTAAATGAATAACTTCTTTTTGTCGATCACGGCTTATTCCTTTGTCAGAAATCAAAACTCTATAAAAATCTTGACTCAACATTCTCCCCCTTTTTGATTGATGACAACATATATCTGAAGTTCTGAATCTCCCCCTGAATATGTGATCTCCCCCTGAGATTTTGTCTTATATATATATATTCCTGCAAATAATTGTTAGCACTTTCTCCCCCTTTGTCATCGACAAAAAGGATTTGTTAAATGGAAGATGTAAAACAGATTATAGGCAACATAAAACCACTATCATAGATCAAGAGTAACATTCACACAAGTGCCAGATAATGTCTTTAAAGCTCCACCTAAGTATAACATCTCCTCCTAAGTATAATATCTCCCTCTATTTATATGCATATGAATTTCTCCCCCTTTGTCATTATCAAAAAGAATGAGGAAATATATATAAAATTATAAAATATCTTGTATATAACGAGATAAACTCATTATTAATTATGAAGGAAAAGTAAAATAAATTTTACCATATTTACCGAAGTCCATATTTTATTGTAAGCACGTAATTCTATTAAACATATGGAACATTCTTTGAAATTCCAAAATCTATCCTTTTCCTTTTGTTTCTCTGAGTACCTGCAAAAAATTAATAATAATTTTTGGTACCCACTTACTATGTTAGGGTCCGGGGGGTTAGGTCTTTGGAAACCATACCCATTTGGGTGTGGTTGAACCTTTATAAATATAATTTTCATTACAAATTACATTCTCATAATAGTTGCTAATATAAAGTTGTTTATCATGATCAATCATATTAGCTGGAATCCATATCTTAATACTATTAGTCATTAGCTTAGTACTTGAAGAATAATTTCTATCATTTCTAAGCAAAGTACTATTATGACTATAACTGGTTTTAAAACTATCTTGATTACTAGTACTAGCACTAAAGTTAGTATACATGAATGCATATCTAGTACTATTTTTACTTTTAGCTTGTTTATAGCCTACACCACTTCTATCATTGTGAGCTTTTGAATTCTTAACATAACCTAATCCCTTCTTATTTGAAGCAGGTTGAGAATTTTCAATAATTCTGCATAAATTTTCTCTCCCTTTATTAAAATTGGAAATATTTTTAGTAATGTCATCAAGCTTAGTTTTGAGACTAGTGTTATCTAACTCAATAATTTTAATTTTTGTTTTTAACTCATGATTTTCAGAAGCTAGAGCATTATTCTTTTCTTTTTGAGCTTCTATTTCTTGACTTAATAGAGCGAGTTGAGAATTGTCTGAATCTTGAATTTTCTCAAGTTCTTCTTCTAATATTCTCTTCTCGTCTTTAAGCATATTTCTTTCGAATTCTGCTTTCTTCTGATTTTCCAGAGCTTCCTTATATTTTCTTTTGAGACTTTTTAAAGTGTCTAGAAGTTCTGAATTTATTTCTATCATATCATCAAAAGTTAGATCACTAACCTCGTTATCTTTTGCCATGAAGCATTTGTTTGTTTGCTCCTTTGATTGTTCTTGATTGCTCTTCCTTTTCTTATTGCCTTGACTAGATCTCTTTGTAGCCATTTATTCTAGGATGTTGTTACGATCTCTAGAAAACCAGGCTCCGATACCAATTGAAAGTCGCTATGCTCTGATACCAAATGAAAGTGCGGTGTGTATACAATTATATGTGCTAATATAGTACACACGGATCGTGTAATATGGACAATAATATAAATGCGGAAAATAGATGATAGTAGCAAAGTAAAAATAAAAAATAGAAAAATCACACCAGAGATTTTTATACTGGTTCGGAGCACCGTCCTACGTCCAGTCCCAGACTCCTATCTGGATTTTCACTATTAACTACCTCGCTTCACCCGGAGGAACAGGTTTACAATACCCGAACAGCCGAACGGGATTTCACGCCTCTAATACACTGAGGACTTCAACACTTGCCTCTTACAACACCGAGGACTTCAACACTTGCCTCTTACAACACGAGGACTTCAACAAAAACAAATACAATTGTTGTTGACAACTTGTGTTCTTGAAAACACGGATTTGTCACTAGTAGTACACCCTTCCTATAATCTTATCCTCAAAGAATATGAATGATGTTTTGTAAAGATTAAAGAAGGTATTTACTTGTTGAATCAAAAGATATGAAATAATTTCAATGATTCAATAAGCTAAATTAATTTTTAGAATGCAGGAGTGTTAGAGATTAGATTAGAGAGCATATATGATCGTGTAAAAACTTGTGTTTGAATCAATGATTTAGATAAGTATATATAGAGAAAAATAGTTGTAACTCTTTGTGAACAGTTGCCATTAAGAGTTATGATCATTGATGAAAGATAGGAGATGCAACCTTTGGAGAAGAGAAGTGTCTTTTGGAAAAGTTGCTTTCTGTTTAAAAACGGTCGACAGGTCAAAAATGGACCGGTAGACAGGAATTCAAATATATATACGTTATGTGCATGTGTGCATGTTATCTGTGCATTCTGGGCAAAAACGGTCGACCACCTTATTTTCAACCGGTCGACCGGTTTAGTCCAATTTGCACAGTTAATGTGCATATGTATATATATTGAAAGATTTAAGTTATATGATTATTTGAGGATAGATTTTAACATAAATTACTAACATACCAAATAATCAACCTCTAATATATGGAGCTCTTTGTGTTTCTTAAATGAATAACTTCTTTTTGTCGATCACGGCTTATTCCTTTGTCAGAAATCAAAACTCTATAAAAATCTTGACTCAACATAAAAAGTAACCTTATAGTAGATATATAATATGAAACGGTAAGGCAAGCTTAGGCAAAGAACAAAAGCAAGGTAGCATGCTATAGACTATAACATATATATATACATATACACACGAAACCTAACTTTTAAAAAAACTTTTATATATATATATATACACACTTTTATAAAAGCTATCATATACGTAAATTTATAAAGCTTATATACATATAACAGGCGGCAAGGTGAATGGGTTACTAGGCTCGGATTTGAGAGGAGAGGAGGAGGTTTATGGCTGTTAAGGGAACTCGGCAGGGAAGTTAAAGGTGGCAGCAGAATCGGTTGATGTGTCATAGGGAGGTGGAGGCCGAGAGGAGTGATGCGATGGTGGGATTTGCTATTGTGAGAACGGAGGGGAGAGGGTCGGTCGGCAGTTATTGAAAGGCAGGGCTGTGTGTGGAAGGGCTTGTGTGTAGGCTCGGGGAGGAGGGCGAGGTGCCAATAAGGCCTCGAGTCATGGCTAGGGGCATGCGGTTGGAGGTTCGGCTGATGGGTGAAGGCTGGAAGGGACGTGGCAAAAGGAAGAGGGGTGGGAGGTTGCGATGGAGTGTACGACTATCGGGGTTGATGGTGACGTTGGATTTGAGGGGGGTGTATGCGAAATGTGGCGAAGCAAGGGTGTACGGCAGGAGGAGTGGATGGAGCTTTGGCTGTGGGTAGGTGAATAGGAGAGGAAGAAGGTGAGTTGCTTGGTGGTGCACTGGTCGTTTGGCGTTCATGGCCGAGTGTTGTGGGTTGAGGCAGAAAGGAGATGGATGAGTATGTGGTCGGATCAGGCTTCGATGGAAGGAGCTGCTGCGTGTCACAGGCTGGGGAGCAAGGAGTGGAAAGATGGGAGAGGGAGCTGTCGGTGGTTGGGAGCGAGTATTTGAAGAGGGGGGATGCGATGTAGTTCAGCAGGCGGTAGGAAGAAAAATAAATGGAGGAGGGAGATGAAAACAGTAAGAAGGTAATAGGAATCAAAACAAATAATAGCCTATATTTATTATATATATATATATATATATATGTGTGTGTGTGTGTGTGTGTGTGTGTGAGCGTGTGTGTGTGTATATCAAGAAATCAATAGACTGAAATGAAGAGAGGAGTTTGCAAACAGATAGAATAATAATAACCATTGGGAATAGAGAAGCACGTTAATTCATAAAATAATAAAGCAAACGTCACATTGATTTCATCCAGTGGATAACTGAATAGACATAACTAAACCCAATGGGTCCAAATACGGAATCGATACAGCTGATCGTTACATAAATTTCGCCGCGTACCAGATGTTGAAATTTACAAATGAATATACTACGGAGATCAGCATGACAAGACGGGCAGAACGATACACAGATATCAATGATGCGATCATCCTATCAAAAGTCAATTTTTGGTGCCAAACTTCTGCAAATTCGTTGAAAATAAGATAAACAAAGATACAGAAGTCCAAATTTGATGAAACGAGAGATGATGTCTCACTTAGGAAATATTAAACATTTTTATTGTATGAAAATATTCAAATTTTGAAAATATTTTATTTTCATCAAATTAGCTTATTATAAATTTGAAATTGAAAATTACGCGACATAATTAACTTTCATATTTGCCAATGAAAATTTACCGGTTGCTATGTTAATATAGACGTATTTCCAATATCAAATTTTCATTGTTAAATTTTAAAATTAAATTTCAAGCAAAATTCCAATTAATTTTGTTATAAAAACCGTTAAAATCTACCAGTCGTTACACTCTGCTCCACTCAAAACTTTTCGTCCCCAAAAAGGAAGGAGGTAGGAGAATACAAACAACCAGAAAGAAAAGATAAATTGAAATACATATTATCAGATACACAACAAATTCAAAACCATGTAAATTTCACCAGTTTAATTGATTCATTTTCAATTAATTTGATTTCAATCCATTTTATTTAATTAATAATATTCATATTTTGTTTGACTTAAATTCTGTGTATTTCAATCAATTGATTTGATTTCAATTTATTACCATTTGTTACCAAAAATTCTTTTCAAAAGAAAAATTATTTTATTTAACTCATTTATTAAATCCATTTGACCTTTACTTAAATTAATCTTACTTAGAATTCAATTTCAATTATTCTTAAGTTCATATTTATTTACTTAAAGAGCATTCTATTCTTTTTTTAATTTATGTCACTTAACATATTTTGCAACATATATTAAGTGTATAAACCTTTATTATAACTATTTATTATTCAACCAATTTATTCACTTTTTTCTATTGTTCAATTTATTATTCAATTTATTACTTATAAATTCCCCTAACAAAATATCATTTTTGGACATCTTATTATTCACATTTATATTGTATATTATTCAATTACCTATTCTTATTAACACTTAACTATTTCTAAGTAAGTTATACTGTAATTAAATACTATACAAATTTACCTTTTATCTACAGCATTTCTAGTAAGCAAAAATTAAGTTCGAATGTTTTATTATTATTATTTGAATTTCTCTTGTATAACCTTCAATTTATATTCACCCTAACATTTTAACCTTTTTGAATATTTTAGGCAAGTTATATATATTAGAATGCAATTTGATTATTATACCAATAAATTTTGTCCTTATTCAACTATTTCAAGTTGCTTAAATTCTATTTCTCATTTTAGACTATCCAATTATTCAGAAATCTTGCTTCATTTTAATAATTGAAAACCACCATTCAACACAAAATTTAAGGATCAATTTCCGATTTTACTTTAAACAATTTTGAAATTAATATATACATATATGTTATATAAATCGAATCATATCCAAGAAATTCAAATTGAATCCATTTCGCAAGATAAAGTGTAGCAAAGCTACTAAGTGGTCTCTCCACTTTAACACTCGAAAATGAATGTCGATGATGCTGCAGTCATCACCGAAATTATTTTCCAGTGACAAACAAGAAGAGTAGAGACTTAACTCTTTTAAAATTCTTTGGAAATAATTTTCATTCGAAAATACTTTCAAATAATATATAATTCTCAAAACTTTGAAGACCAAAAATTGAAAAGCAACAAAATTTAATTCTCAAAATATTAATTTAAATTCATTTCATTTACAAATAAAATTTATAAACCATATTTTAAATTTTCATTACCTTATAATATACAATAATAGTTAATGATTTATGGATGTAACAAAATAATAAATGATAACCTAGTATTATCATTTCTAACAACCAATTCATTTAACTGTTTAATTTCAAAAAATTATACTTATAAAATATAGCCATACTTAAAATTATATCATCTACCAATTTCGAAAACAGTATTGTGTCTGTTTGCTCTGCTCAAGTGTTTTGGAATTTCTATCGATAGTGTGGGCCAAACGAATCAATCGAGACCCCAAATAAACTTAACAACTCAAACAACACAATATAAAACATTTTATATAAATTAGAAAATAAACTCCCTCAATGGATTATTCAAAAATGGATTTCAAAACAAGAATAGAGTTTCAAATTTAGAGGAACCATAATCGAATAGAATTCTAATTAGAAGGGAAAGCTCGAAACGGAAGATAAGATAATTGAATTAAGAAAGAGGGAAGATGGATATATCTATATATCACGGCGACCTTAACCGGATCAACTAAGATTTCAGGAATAAGATAGATGGGGAAATTCAATTTCTCGCTTAAAGAGAAGACGAGTGACTTCAATCAATATCAGGATAATCTCTGATTATCGAAGTGGAGTCAAGATTACTAGAAAATTACCCTGATCATCTATTGGAGACAGTTTGGACTTCGTAAGGATTAATAGCATCGTAAACCGAGGACATGAAAATCTCCGGAGAATCGACGCTTGTTATAAAGGAGTTTAACCCCTTTTACACATCATATTTAGGTTTGGTGGGACCGCCAATGGGATTGGTCACACCCACAAGGACGAAGTTGATAGTTGAGGTTGGGGCTATAGGATGCTCTAGGATCAAAAGAACACGAACAGGAAAACCATAATGGGTTTCAGAACAAGGTAGGGTTCCAAAGTTCGAAGGAAATTCGAATCAAAGGGGAAGTGAAGCAAGCTCAAACGAAGGTGATTCTGTAGTTAATTTTACTCCATATGCTAAGTTTGCCTAAACCAGAATTCTGATACCAAGTGTAACGAGCTGGCATTTCGAATTATTCGCATCCGTACATGTCGGACTTGAAGTGCTCAAAACAACAGATTGTAAATTTGTATTTGAAAAAACTCAGCATGTACAACAAATAAATCAATCACAGAATCACATACACGAAGTAATATAACAATAAACAACGGAATAGATAAATAGTAGTTCACGAAGCTACTATATAAACATCAGAGTTTGAAATAAAATACAACAAAATATCTCAAATATAGTGAAATCTCAAGTACAAAAGCAGTTGACAAGTCTGAACCTAAGAGACTGGAATAAACCGAATAGCTGAAAGCTGGATAGATAGATCTTCAAACAGAGCTCCAATCTCTAAAGGTGAGTCTTAAATGTTGTGACACTTAGTCTGATCCGAGCATAAAGCAAAACATAAAAAACTCAAATCAGGATTAACATTCTTATATTAATAAATTCAACTCAAGTGAAATGTCAACTGAAACACAAGTAACTTAAAGGATGTTTGGGATTTCCATCCTCTAAGGATCCATGGAACTATCTACTATATAGTAATATACGCTATTATAATATGTCTATAATAAAGTAAAAGTATTAAAATAGCATTAAGGTGTTACCCATATCCCCCTTAACACATTTTATATATTCATGTAGTCTATACAATGCCCTATGCTCCTCCGTAAACTGGAAGTTTACCCAAAGGACACCACATAGTTATAATACAAAACAAACTCGTAGAAGACGCGATAGGGCATGCGACAAGGCACTCGAGGCAATGCCAGGGTAGATATATCATTTGCGGATCCGGACTGATGGTAATGCGTAGTAGCTACTACCGCCCACCTCATGACACACTTCAATCAAAGGTGCACCATATCAAATCACAAAAACAATAGAATGGTATCTAAGAACTGTGTCCGATAGGAGGAATGACCTCACTTGGCCCAGCAAGGCTCATGTTTTAGCTGCATTAAGCTGACTCATGAGAGTTAGGGCTATGTAAATACCATATAGAACCGTCACCAAACCATCCTACTTCATTCTGGAATCTCCACCATGCACAAAATTGTTAAAGTGGTTTTTGGTATTGGCAGAGAGTATGACAATATCTGATCCAGAGTCTTTAACAACCAAACGCTCATTTCACACTTTGGCCATTTTTTTCAAATAGTTCATACTTTATATCAAAATATCATATTCGTTTCAACCCATATCAATTTGATATCATTATTCACTTTAAAATAATATTCATTTCTAGAATCGTAACACTTTAAACTTTATAACACTTTCAAAATCATAGTTCTTCTGAAATCGTAATACTTTAAAGTCATAACACTTTTGAAATCATAACAGTTCCAACTTAAACAGTTTATATATTGAAAACAGTATGTATATTAAAATAGTTATAAATTAAAATAGTTTATATATTAAAATTACTTTATATAATAAAATTAGTTCCTCTAATTTCGCAAATCGATTCAAATCATCTTAAATTCCACCATTCAATTTAAATCAATTCCAGTTTAACCATTTCAATTTAAAGTTCAAAGATTCAAGTTTATATATTCAAACATTCAAAATATAAATTTCATTTATATTTCAACATTTAACTTTAATTTATTTCAAATTGGAAAATAATCACTTAACCATTTTAGTAACAATTTATTGAAATATCAATATATACATTTAAATCAATATTCAATATCAAATCTCAATTTTTATTTAAAGTTGAGAATATTCATTTAATCACCTTTTATCAAATCAAGTTATAAATCATATGTTTCAAAATCTCAAAAAAATCAATAAGTTCAAATAAATTCTTATTTAAATTCAATTATTAACCAATTTAAATTCCAAGTCAACATTTATTTATCTTCTCAACCTTTATTATTAAAGTTGTAAAAAAATATATTTTAAAATATGAATATAAATTTAAATAAATACTTAAACATGTTAAAATTTACTAAATTAAATCTTATTATTAAATGTATTTTGAATTAAATCTTACTTTAAATAACTTTTAAAATAATAAAATTATAAGAAAATCTTAAAAATTATAATTTCAAAACAACTTATAAATTTAAAATTTCTAAAAACATATTATTTTAAAATCTAATTTTATACATATAAAATTGCATTTATATATTATATTTTTAAAAGTCAATATTCAATAAAAATCATTTATTTCCTTTCAAACTTTGAGAAATCATTTTTCCAGAATATAGACCAACGATATCCGTATATAATTTTATATCTTATGATCAAGTGATACAGATATTTATCATTTTGATCCGCAATTTAAATATTTACGGTTATATATCATTTCAAACTGCAATCCTAAAATTTCAAAATAAATGAAAATCGCTTGAGTTTATAATTTCAACCCATAACGATTTTCTCCTATTCTACAAAATCGTTCGGGTATGTAACATTTCAACCCATATGGAATTCTAAATTAACAGGGAACTTGCAGAGTGAGAACAAATATAATAAAATATAACATATCAAAAACAGACATATATCATTAGTGATAAATTCAATAAAATATATACAACAGGGTATGGTGTCATATATCATAGGTGAACAATTGCAGATAATGGCGTATCACATTAAATAATTAAATAACTAGCAATTCAAATATAACGGCGTATTTCAATTGTCGTTTCAAGTGAAATCAAATTTATTAAATATAAGAATGCTAATCGTGAGTGATTGTTCACCTTTCGAGGCTAGGAGAATTTGACAATGAAACAAGCTACGCATCCCAACACGAATTCCAAGGCAAAGCACGATGGACATTAAATCAGCGAACAAAGTTGAACACGACGGACATGAATTTGAAGAACCAAAAAAATATATACATTTGTATGGAATATACATATATAACCATATAAATTCTATATAAAAATCAATATATAATTTAAAGCACTTATAAAATAAAGAATCCTTAAGTATAATCTATTTCAAAATCATTATCTCTTTTAGAATCAATAATAATAATAATATAGATTACGCTATATTCTTAAAACTAATACATGAAATTACTACCTTAAACTTATAAAACAAAACACATACTTAAAATGTAAATCAATAGATCATAGATGACTAATAATACTTATATATAAAACCAAACATGTTTTGCGTAATACACATATAAGCAATAGATTAAAATATCTGCGTACAAAATTTATATTACATAAACATATATTTTATAGGTAATCAGCAAAAGAAGAAACCAACTATGACTCGGATGACAAAATATAACTTACAGTATATGTAAATCTTACTTGACTATTATATTCAAAATCTATACTGATAGTATACATACATATATATACACTACCACATACATATAATTTTATTTTGGATCAGAATAGAAAGTAACCTTATAGTGTATATATATATGAAACAGTAAGGCAAGCTTAGGCAAAGAACAAAAGCAAGGTAGCAGGATATAGAGTATAACATATATATATATATATATATATATATATATATATATATATATATATATATATATATATATATATATAGACACACACACACACACACACACACCGAAACCCAACTTAAAAAAACTCATATATATACTTTTATAAAAGCTATCATATACGTAAATTTATAAAGCTTATAAAAGCTTATATACATATAACAGGCGGCAAGGTGAATGGGTTTCTAGGCTCGGATTTGAGAGGGGAGGAGGAGGTTTATGGCTGTTAGGGGATCTCGATAGGGAAGTTAAAGGTGGCGACAGAATCGGTTGATGTGGCATAGGGAGGTGGAGGCCGAGAGGAGTGATGCGGTGGTGGGATTTGATGTTGTGAGAAGGAAGGGGAGAGGGTCAGTCAGCAGTAGTTGAAAGGCAGGGATGGGTGTGGAAGGGCTTGCATGGAGGCTCGAGCAGGAGGGCGAGGTGGCAACAAGGCCTCGGGTCATGGCTAGGGGCAGGTGGTTGGAGCATCGGCTGATGGGTGAAGGCTGGAAGGGACGTGGCAAAAGGAAGAGGGGTGGGAGGTTGCGATGGAGTGTACAGCTATCGGGGTTGATGGTGACGTTGGGTTTGAGGGGGCGTATTCAAGATGTGGTGAAGCAAGGGTATATGACAGGAGGAGTGGATGGAGCTTCGGCTGTGGGTTGGTGAATAAGAGAGGAAGAAGGTGAGTTGCTTGGTGGTGCCCTGGTCGTTTGGCGTTCATGGCTGGAGTACTATGGGTTGAGGCGAAAAGGAAACAGCCGAGTATGTGGTCGGACCAGGCTTCGATGGGAGGAGCTGCGTGTCACAGGCAGGGGAGGAAGGCGTGGAAAGATGAGAGAGGGAGCGGTCGGTGGTTAGGAGCGAGTATTTATAGAAGGGAGATGCGATGTAGTTCAGCAGGCAGTAGGAAGAAAAATAAATGGAGGAGGGAGATGAAAACAGTAAGAAGGTAACAGAAATGAAGAGAGAAGTTTGCAAGCGGACAGAATAATAATAACCATTGAGAATGGAGAGAGCCACGCATGTTAATTCAGAAAATAATAAAAGCAAACGCCATGTTGATTTCATGTAGCGGATAACTGAATAGACACAACGAAGCCCAAAGGGTCCAAATACGGAATCGATACGGCTCATCGTTACGCAGATTTCGTCGTGTATCAAATGCTGAAATTTACAAATGAATATACTGCGGAGATCAGAATGACAAGACGGAAAGAATGAAACACAGATATCAATGATGCAACCATCCTATCAAAAGTCGACTTTTGGTGCCAAATGCTGTAAATTCGTTGAAAATAAGATAAACAAAGATATAAAAGTCCAAATTTGATGAAACGAAAGATGACGTCTCACTCAGGAAATATTAAACATTTTTATTGTATAAAAGCATTCAGACTTTGAAAATATTTATTTTCACCAAATTAACTGATTATAAATTTGAATTTGAAAATTACACAACACAACTAACTTTCATATTTTTCAATGAAAATTTACCAGTTGCTATGCTAAAATAGACGTAGTCCCAATATCAAATTTCCATTGTTAAATTTTAAAATAAAATTTCAAGCAAAATTCCTGTTAATTACGTTATAAAAACCGTTAAAATATACGGGTCGTTACAATCTACATTGTGAAACTGTCAATATGGTGTAGTGATATTAAGAGAACAATCATAGCCAGGTTTGCCAATTGCTGGAATATTGGGGACGTCGAGGATGAGCTATCCCTTGGATGCAAAGGAGCCGGTAGCTGCGCATTAGTAGCCTAGATGCTTTCGGTGGCCCCTTCAGCCTTTGATGCAGGAGTTGTGGTGACCTGGATTTGTTTGGTTTACCCTTGTATTAACCCCTCCTTACTATTAGTCGGTGAATCTTTTTGCTTGAGACTTTTGTATTATCATCTCTTCATTTTTCGACTTTGCTCCTTCCCTACTGAGGCTTTCACTTCACCCTTTGTGCGAAACCTACCTGACCTGAACTAACTGAGCAATGGCCTCCTCTACCTCCTTCAATGCTTTTGATGTCCCCTTTTACTCCTTCAAACTGAAATTGATCGAATCCTATCCATTCTCGTTGGAGCGCTGCCTAGTATCATCTCTTATCTCTACTTTCTGGGCCTGCACACCAACCCTCGAGTCCTTATCCCCTTCCTCAGCAGTTATTGCCATGTTTCCGGAGACACTACTCCTTTTTTAACTATTTCTTTTATTCTCAAATCTATTGAATTTTCCTCGTCAACTTTACTCTTAGCGTCTTCTTTAGAGACCCAAGCCTTACACATTAGGCATTGGACCCAAGTATGCGCAAAGCAAATGAAGTTTTTGCATCTTGTTGGGGGATTCTCATAAATAAACTCCTATTGGAAAACTTCCCTATCTTCTCCTATCCCTTCTAAGTAACTCAAACTCCGCTTTAAAATCCACCATGACTTAGCAAAGGAGATTCTTGTTCTATTGAGAGTAGCTTCCCCCCTTGATGTGAGTTCCTAGGGAACCAACTAAAGCGCTAATCACGTAAGGCCCCATAATCTGAAGCTCAGCCTTGTAAGTCTTATCCATACTGACATGCTAATGAGAATGTCTCTAACCGTTTTAATATTTGGATTAATATTTTTCATCATGATTAAGTTTCTATTGTAGAACCAAGGCCTTTCCTTTAAAATCTTATTGCAGTCTTCCATGCAACTGAATTTAGCAACAAAGAACCCAACCCATTTTGCGTAGATTAAATAGTGAAGTTCTCTTTTGTTTTCTTGTTACATTTTTCATACGCCCCTGGTGCTTTGAAATACGGTCTATGGCCTATAATATACATCATAAGGCAATTTCCCCATCCATTCACTGCCTCCATAATGGCCTCTTTCAAAATGTTGTTATTTCTCTTGCCTTGCAGCATTATTCGCTCCATAAATTCCATGTTCGATTCACTACCTTTGCCTGTTGAATCACCCTTCACCATATCACAATAGGAAATTTTCTTTACATCCTTTGCTACATTGAATTTTATTCCCGTCTTTGTAGCTTACTTCTTACCCCTGGTTTGTGCGGCTAGATTTGGTCAGAATTATACCTTTGATTCATGGCTACTACTCCTCTCCTACTCCCGTCCTTTGAGCTTTCACACTTCTCTACCTTCTTCTTTCTCCCATTCACCATCTTCCAGCACTTTTCTTCTTCCAGGTTGTTCCCTCCCCTCTCTATTTTCACTGCTATATCAGATCTTGCTTTATTATGCGATAAAAATTGGAAAAAATAAAACGATGAAAGGAAGAATTTAAGGAAGCAATGAATTGATGGAGGCGAATGAGAAGAGATTAGGTCGATACCTTGAATAGACTAATTTGAAAAGGAAGATAGAAATTCGAGAATAATTTTAGTCAGGTCTAGAGTTTTAGAAAACCCCTATCAGCTGCCATTGTTTTATCAACGTTATTAACGATCTTTTAAGCTGTTGCTCAATTTGTGCAAAGAATTTTAGTTTTAACCTTGCATATGATAATCTTTTGAGCTGTTTTTGGAAATTTCTTTATCAACACTCTTGCATATGATAATCTTGTACCTTTTATGTTGTTTCAATTCAAAAAGTACATCAATTATACTTCTATATTTGTAACGACCACACCGTAATACTCATATTATTAAAGAACATTATAAAAAATATAGTCTAACAATACAAAGAATATGGCTTGTCAATGGCAAACAAATGTGAATATATCTTTAATTTAATACTGACATGTCACACCTACCCTTTTTAATAAATATCCGGAATGAAATTTTGACATGTATAGTCTCGGTTTAAAGAAATAAACACATCGGTTTCTCAAAATCAGAACAATATATCATATAAACATCAGTTACAGATCATAGCGGATAATATACGTCATATACAATATATACCGTGAGTTTATAAAATGTAATACTAGATTCATATAATATACATCCAAAATAAGTCACTATCTCAAATAATACATCCCATAGAACAACACATTAATATCCTACGGAAGATAAACTGAAAGGTCAGAAGGTCTATCATTTGCTTGCATTTCTACCCAAAAGCCTACAAGTCCAGATACCTGAAAATTCTCGGCCTGACTCGAGTATTATAAATAAACGGGTCGGACTATCTCTAAATATTCAAAAGGATGAGAACAAGATATAACATAAGGTACAAGGTACTATAATGTGAACTAGTTACATAAATTGTTTAACTCGGAACTTATCACAAAGTGCACGAACATTTAAATCACGAAACATTAGAAAGTCATAAAAACCGAAATAATCCATGCGATCACCTTGATCGTTCATACCGATCGCAATGACCATCCATAGCATGGAAGAAAAAAAATCCGGTATCGCTCATACCGATATAATACTAAGGATCATCCACATACCGTGAAACAAAACCCTAGCTAATCACAAGGGTTGTCCATACCGATCAAAACGATCGTAGAATACATAACGTGACACAAAAGTTTTTAAAGAAATCTAGGAGAATACTTCTTGAGGATCTATCGGCCCCCGGCCAAACACCAAATGGAATACACTCTAAAGTGTCAGATACTACCGCTGTTAGTGACCATAAGAACTTAACCAAAATGTACCATATAGTTCGATGAAATACAAGAATTTATTAGAAGCTATCAAATCTCAATTATTATGGATATAACGGGAAAACCTGAACTATATTCTCTTAAGGATCTATCGGCCCCGCCAAACACCAAAAGAGAATACAACTCTAAAGTGTAAATACTTTTTAATAGCAATCATAAGAATTTAACCAAGGCATCTCATACTCTCCGGTGAAAATCGAGTATTCGCTAATATGTTAGCAAGTCCGACTCAAATATTCTAATCAATGAGTTATACAATATTGACGAAGCGTTACTTGAAAACATCTAAACCAATCAATAACACTAAGTCGATTATTAGTATTCCACAAATTATAGAATTAAGGTTCTCAATTTTTTTAAATCTTCTCCAAATCCAAAAGTCACATGAAAATGCCATATATCATATAAATACCAAGGGCTAAATCTAATAAAATCCAATAAGAATTTGTAGTTTGAAAAAGGATAATATCATTTTATATACAAAAAAAGATTTCTAAAATAGTTTATATATGAACCTATTTTCAAACTTCTTTAAAATCCATAAACACGATTATTTCTCAACTATACATATACATATACATATACATATACATATACATATACATATACATATACATATACATATATATATAAAAGCAATCTAATATTAAAAGTGGAATTATGGTTTATTTTATCAAAGGATTATATATATATATATAATATTATCCTTTGATAAAATAAACCATAATTCCACTTTTAATATTAGATTGCTTTTATATATATATATATATATATATATAACTATTCCAAATTCTTATTGGAAAGTTCCATAGTTCACAAATTATATTCCAAAGTGTTATATATATAAGTAGTCATTTATTTATAAAAACATAAATATATATTTTCAAACCTATATAGTTATCAAAACATTTGCATAAAAGCGACTTAGAGGTTTACTTCCAAACCATTCCAAAATAATATTATGTACATATAATTACTTATAAAATCATTTACACAAAGAAGATTAGATTTCTATAGAAATTTTTGTTTGAAATCTATATATATTATAATAACCAAAGTCCATAAAACACAAGGAATTTAGTTATTTTAAAAGTCCACAAAACCATATCGGTAAATTTGATCCATAGAGACATACTCTAGATCATCTCAAAGCACTCTATCATGAAAACAAAATACATATATTCATAATTCAAAATCCCAAAATAGCATTGAAATCAATCATGGAATAGATCACATAACAATAGCACAAAACATACAAGAAGAGAATTGAGAAAACAAATGGCTGAACGGGTGGACGAAAGGCACGCGACTATCACCTGGGGCTCTGCCTAGGTGCATGATCGGTGCATCGGTCTCTTAGGACCAGTCCACCAGTGGCGTCCCCTAGGTGAAGCCCTAGGCAATTTCCTATGCCTTCCGAGGTCCGTTAGCGGGGATTTTCAACGATAGATGCTTCTAACTCCTAGGGCATTGTTTTAGACATCAAGCAAACCTATATTCATTCATATAATCATTATTCAAAGGATCATACGGCAAGGGATTTCAGTAAAAGATATCTGAATATCACTATCAAATTGAAAGCAATTCAACGACAAATCATTCAAAACAAACACAAGCATCCATTATACATTTAGAAATAGCTGTGTGAGTGTTAACTCACCTATATAACTTGAATTGATGAGGTAATCAAATACTCTC
This sequence comes from Allium cepa, assembly GCA_030765085.1. Lineage (NCBI taxonomy): Eukaryota > Viridiplantae > Streptophyta > Magnoliopsida > Asparagales > Amaryllidaceae > Allium > Allium cepa. The sequence continues at coordinate 280,155,885 of CM060937.1, read as the reverse complement.
CTAAGTTAACACCTTTCATCGATTACCTAGGTTTATTTTCAGAATTTTACAAAAGAGGATTACAAACCATGACTAGTAACTGAGATTAAAACCCAATTAGAAGCAACATAGGGCAGTAGAGATTACCTTGGCTTTAAGTCTCTAGTTATTAATCAAAAGCCCTTTGCTTTGATTTACATTTGGGGTTTATTTAAGTTTTTAGGGTTTTTAACTTAGAGAATTTGGTTTCAGATTTATGATTACTGCTGAAATGAGAAACTGGTAAGGAGAAAGAAATGTATGTTTTGTGTTTCTCCTAATTAACACAACTACATGGGCCTAAGTGGATCCATATACCCAATAAGGTATTGTATTATTTCTTTTCCTTCTAAATTCTAATTTGAGTCTTAAACATATTAAAGATAACTTAGTTTCTCAAAGTTTATCAAAATCAATCACAAGTTAAAATTATCATTTCTATTAATATTGAGATATCTTATAAAACTAAATATAAAATTTGAAAATAAAAGTTATTCTTATTATTTTTAATAGAAATAAACTATCAATTGTAAAAATCTCGTTTTAAACACCAAATCTCAGTATTAACATTTTATCAAATTTACAACATTTGTAATAATTGGAGACGAAAAAAATATTTTATGACAAATCTTCGCATAATATATAAGTGGATAAACATTATACTTCACATTTTACATAAAAAAAATTATCACATATCTAATTATCACAATTAAGTTTCACAAATCATAATTTAAGATTAATCATCCATAATTAAACTTAACTAATCAAATAGTTAATAATATGGTTGTTACAGACTTCTCTCCTTAAAAAAATTACGTCTCCGCGGTTCACTTAACGAAAGAAATCAATAGATTAAATTTCCAAATTTTCTCTAACCAAAATATTTCTACCTTCAAGTTTATTAAACACTTAAGGATAATTAAGATGCTCTATCCTTTTTACTTTATAGGGAGCTCTTAAAAGTTTTCCAGATAATTCATAAATTATGAATTAAAATTATCTCATTATATAAAATAATATTAAGCCACAAAATTATTTTATGGGGAAAATATTATTTCAATTTTTTAACTCAAAATATTTTTCTCAAAACAGTTATTTTAGATTCTCGTGTCAAAATGTCTCGATCAATGTTTAGGAATTTCTACCGATAACATGGCATCCTATATACTGATCAAAATCCATAAACATTTATCGGACAAGTCAACACAATAATTAATACAAGTTTTCCCTTAGTTAAGACTATTTTATTATTAATAGCATTCATGCGTCCAAGTTGAATGGATATAACAAAACAATCCATTTCTAACAACAATCAACCAAAAGCAAATAACATTTATCTTAAATCCTATCCATAAAATGCAAAATGTTGAATATGCGCTTATATGTTTTTGTTTGATGATAATAAACATATATATATTCATTTAAAGGTATTTGGTAATGTACTATTTTGTTTTTCATGGATTAAATAAATATTTGTTGAATAAAATAAATTACACAGAATTTGAATTTGAATTCAAACAGAACAAGTTACACAGATTTTGAATTCAAACAGAAATTTTATTCAAACAAATATTTATTACAATCTTGAATAGTACAAATTCATGCTCTCACTATACATATACATTTCTGATTACATCACGATTACATCACAAATATTTTTACATTGATAACCTCACTACATATCACTCACACTCGTATTTTGTCTTCAACTGCATTCCAGTTTGAATCCAGCATCTGAGAAATCTGCACAAATATTCACTAACGCAGTAAAATTGAAAAAGAAATATTTTTGCAATATAAAATGAAATACGATTTTTGAAAATATGATTTGCCTCAGTTATTTGGGTTGTTCGTCATCATTCACACTTGATTTCATCACAAAGTCGTGCATATAGATATTACAGGGACATGTAACCATAAGTGGCTGCAATACACACGTGTACGTTCATACACGTGTGCACTGCCTCGCCAACTCGTGTGCGCAGCCAACAATAGCAAGTGTGCAAGCACAACATGAAGTGAATCAAGCTCAAGGCAGTAGTGTACATGAATACAACTCGACTACAACAGCCAGTCCAATGATCAAATAAACTAATGAATGAATGCAAAGGCAACAGCTCAGGTCAGAGACAACCAACAGCCCAAATGAACAACAAAGGGTCAAAACTCAATGTACATGAAACCAAAGGCCGAGCAATTGATATATGGTGATGCAGTCAACAGCTACAAACTGCAACGTCAAGTTCAGACCAAACAGTCGAAGACATGAATGCAACAAAGTTCAAAAGTGCATCAAAGGCAGTTCAATGTGGATAGCAACAGCAAAAAGGGACTGCAACAAACATGTATGCAGCATCAAGTCAGTGGTAAAGTAAACAACAATGTCGAGCTCACTGCAACTCAAGATTACTGGGCAAGTATGGACAGAAGACAATGCCAACAACAAAGACCACATAAGAAATGCCATCAGACATGACCAAAGAGAAGTAGTGCAAGCATATGAAATGAGAACTCAGTGATATATGCAACAAGTTCAGATAAACAAGCCAGAGCCACCAAAGGTCAGAGACAACACACAAACCAAAGTGAATATCACAAGCATGATTAGTGGTACACATGCAAGCTCGAGCACAAATATGGAAACTGCACCAAGCACAAATCACCAAATGAAGACCACAAATATATCAACTCAACAAGAATAGTACAGTCATGAAGCATGCAAAGAGCTTGAGCATGAGACATGTGCAACACAGTGAAGGTAGCAAGTGCAACATACAAACAAGCATGCAACAGCAAGCATGCAACAGAGACCAACAGCCAGTGCCAACAAAGCAAAGAGACAACATCAATAAACCAATATTGCAAGAGGCAACAAGAATGGTGAAGCAGTGCAAATAAGCAAGTGCAACAGTGAATCGAAACATGCATTTGCAAATGAGCAACTACAAGATGAACAACAACCAAGTATACAACTACAGGTCTCAATATTAAAGAAACAACTCAGCATTGAATTGAATACAAGTTCGACTAAAAGTGCAGACGACAGCTACTCAATGATACAGTAGCAAGCTACAATGGATGCAGCAATACCAAGTTCAACAACATCAAAGACAACACAAGTTCAGCTGTGCAAAATGTATACAAAGATAGTGAGCATATATGTATGGATGAAATGCAAAGGTTCAGGCCGAGAATAAAGCAAGCAGCATGTGGATGTCATCATATGTACTCAATGCAAAGTCCAAGTCGAAATCATGGATCAGTGCCAAAGTCGAAGAATAACAATGCAGACGTACAAATGTAACGCAGTGATAAAAATTCACGTACGAATACAGTATTGACGAAGTTCAACATTGCAGAGATGATCGAAGTAAAATACAAGCCGAAGTCAGAATTCAATGATCAACTCAAATTTGTATTCTTTGAAAAAGTCAGCAATGAAAAAGGGAAAGTTTTAATGCCGTGTGAATCAAGAAAATCGAACGCAACACAATCAAAGCCGTGCGTATCAAGGTGTAATTAAAATCAGGAAAGCATAATTTAGGAAAATATCGAATCGATACAAGCAAAATCAAGTGTCCAGAATTCATATAAATACAATCCCAAAATCATCATCGGCTGTGGAGAAAATCGAATCAAATCCAAAACACAAACCCAAGTTCATCATCGGCAATCGAGTTTGAGTTCTAAAATCACAAAAGCACAAACAAGCAAAGAATTTACATACCGCAGCAGTAAAATCAATCATAAGAAGCAGCTGCTAATAATTTGCAACCTCGAAGTCGACGCAAATCAATCATCAGAGAACAAGTCGCGAAACATCAGAAAACGAGCACGAGCAAAGAGTATCAATTATCCAGAGCTGAAGCCCTAATTCGAAAGAAGCCGAAGCCCTAATTCAACAAAGAAATCGGCCATCAGTGTTTATAGTAGAAAGAAGAAAAGAAGGAACGGGTCAAAACAACAGTGGATCGGGTTAATGAAAAACAAGGGGCCGACCTTGTTAATTATAAAAGGGCTTAAGTTTTTTTTTGGGTTCAATTATAAAGGGGTTTTTAGTTATTTTATTTTGAGCAAAAATTACGCACTCAAGTTGTAGTTTAATTTTTGCTCCGGTTTTAATTTTGAAGTTTGTTTTTCTTTTCGAGTCGAAGAATTTGTAAATCACCACCTAGGGATTAGGTAGTGTCAGATTGTCTATTTAGAATTAGTTCAGTGAGCAGGGTGTGCGAGTTTGCAAAGCTCTATAGGCGGGAGCAGTGTTTGCGAGTGAGCGAAACTCTATAGGCGGGAGCATGGTGTGCGAGTCTAGTAGAGTGTTTGTGAGCGGGAGCAAAAGGGTCTGCGAGTCTAGTAGAGTGTTTGTAAGCGTGATACTGTTTAATTCTAATAGAAATCTGTGAATGCAGCAGTAGGCAGGGGTTGCCGAAGCTGGGTAAATTTTGTGTGTGATTTACTTTTCAGCATATTTATTTCTGCAGTTTATTTCTGTGTTTAAATAGAGAAAATTTGCTATAACCCTATTCACCCCCCCTCTAGGGTTAATCTAGATCCTACAAGTGGTATTAGAGCCTGGTATTTTTATTTAACTCTAGAGTCATGAATCCATCAAATAATGCTTTTTCTGAGGGGCAATCTATTGTTAGGCCACCCATGTTTAACGGAAATGATTATGCTTACTGGAAAGTTAGGATGAGTATTTACCTTAGTTCCGTTGATTATGATGTTTGGGATATTATTGAAACTGGCTATAAACCTCCCACTATAATCGTTGGTGGTACTGAGATTCCTAAACCTAAGGATAGGTGGGATGCTAACGATAAGAGATTGAAAACGACAAATGCTAAAGCCATGAATGCTTTGATATGTGCTCTTGATAAAAATGAATTTAATAGAATTTCTCATTGTACAACAGCACAGGAAATTTGGCACACTTTGGAGGTGACACACGAAGGAACTTCTCAAGTCAAGGAGTCTCGTCTAGCCCTATTCAGCAATGAATACGAGAACTTTGTGATGGACAAAGGCGAGAGCATAAAGGACATGTTTGGACGCTTTTCAACGTTGGTGTACAACGCTAGAGCACTTGGGAAGGTATTCACTGAGGTAGAGCTTGTGCGGAAGATACTACGAGTCTTACCAATGAACTTTGAGGCAAAAGTCACGGCAATCCAAGAATCGAAAGATCTGAGTAAGCTAAGCATGGAGGAGTTGATTGGAAACTTGATGACATATGAGCTTGAGCTAAAAGCAAAGGAAGAACGCAACAACTCCGAACCAAAGAAGAAGACGATTGCCTTAAAGAGCAAAGAAGAAAGCGATGAAGAAGATCCAATTGAAGAGCTTGCAATGGCTGTTAATAATCTTAGAAGATGGTCTAGATTCAAGCCACGAAAGAAGAAAACAAAGGGCAATAGGTCAAAAGATTCCGAAAATTCCGATAATGAACTGACGTGTTATAATTGCAACAAGCCTGGCCACATCAAACCAAAATGCCCGCTTCTCAAAAACAACAAAGAAAAGAAAAAGGCGAAGAAGGTATTTGCAGCGACTTGGGATGATGAAGAAGGAGAGGAAGCTTCGGATAGCAGCTCAGAGGAGGCTAACTTGTGTTGCATGGCAAAATCAGAATCAGAAGCAACCTCCGACGAATCTAGTGAGGCAGGTGAGTTTTCTTATAAAGAACTTGTTTTTATGTTTTCTGATCTTACTAAAGTAGTTGATGCTCTTGAATCTAAAATTGAAAAACTGAAATCTGATAGGAGAGAACTTGCTCGTGAAAATTTTAGGTTAAAAACTGAACTTGAAAATATTCAAAACCTAGAATGTAAAAGATGTAAAGTTTTAGATTCAGAATTGACAAGACTTAAGAATAACGCTGAGAATCTTGAAAAAGAAAACTTGAATCTTAAGGAAACCATCGTCACTAGGAAAAAGGATTTTATAAATCGATGCACCTCACTTGTCACTGAAAATACAACACTAAAAACCAAAGTCCAAAATCTTGAGAAATCTTTGAATAACTTTTCAAGAGGCGAAAAATCTTTCAACATGCTATTGGGAAATCAAATTTTTGCTAACAACAGAAAAGGACTTGGTTTTGGGAAAACACAAGCTGAGGATAATGCAAAAGGGAAAAGTATCTTTGATAAATGTGAAATAATTGGATATCATGTTGAAAATTGTAGTCATAGGAACAAGAACACAAAATTTATACAAGTTTGGGTTCCTAAGAATTCTACAAACAAATTTCATGTCTATTGGAACAAGAATAAAAGGACTAAACAAGTTTGGGTTCCAAAGGGTTTGTTTATTCATAATGTTTCTGCCACTAACAATCATGGACCTAGAAATAGGTCACAAAAATCTTTCATCGTGTAGGTGTGGTGGCAGGCTAAGGAATGACAACGGTGTTCTCTGGATTTTGGCTGTTTCAGAAACACAACGGGCAACATAGCAAAGTTCCTTAGCCTAATATAAAGGTGACAGAATCACAATGGGCAATCACGAGAAATTATCGTAAAGGTAAAACAGGTGAAGGTATATTAAATGTGATAATCTGCACCATATTCTGAATTAAATCAGCCAAAATTGCGATAATGATGTGATGTCTTTAATTCTGACTTATTGATATGATTTTTCCTTTGACTTGTTCTTACTTTGATTTGTGCTTAAAAGTAGACCAACCATCCTTTCATCATTGAACTTAATCTGTTTGGTCAAATTATGATGTTGATTGATTACTGTCTACTCATGCTACACGTAGATATATTTTGACATTTTGATCACTGCTTGTAAATTTGCACGATTTCAAATTCATGTGAAAAAGGATTTTAAGAAATTGTTGAAACTTCAAGAAATTGCTCTTGAAATAATTATGATGTTAACTGACTGTTGATTACTCATGAATATAATTGTTTATCCTATGCTTTCTGAAATTAACACCATGATATTTGGTTGAGTGTGAACATGGCTTCAATTCAAAATCCAAAGAATGTCATTTAAATTGTTGCTAAAATTGAGTTTGAAATTTTTGATGCACACTTCATGTCTGGTTTACCAAATCCAGTTAGTGATATTTTGGATTGAAAAAGAAATTCAGATGCAGTTCATACTGGTATTCTAGTTGATAGAAAACATACGAGTTGAACGAGATTAATTTCTGAAACATTCATTTGCTGCATCGTTTTTCCAAAGAGAATATCTGCATATTTTTCACTTGAAATAATTTTTCATTTAGCAGAATTTTTTTTCTCTCATATAACCCCTTCGAGAAAATAATTGTTTGACCATATTTTCAGATCAGTCATTCTTATTTGATTTTAAATGACAAATTTTGACTGATCCGACTCCCTACTAATTATCAAAGAGATAAATAGTGATTGAAAAAGTGATGAGTGTTGATATTTAACATACATTACTCAAGAGAGTATATTTGGAAAATTTCTTTAGGAATTAAAACAAGAATTATAAAACTTTTTGTTGGGTAAAGATTCCATGACCATTTCTATATCTATCATTATTTCTATCGACCATGGTTTATCAAATATTCAATATAGTTTGTCGATATGTGGTACTATAATCAGGAATCATTTGTTTTTCATGTCATATTTTTTAAATAAATAAATAAACATCCAAAGTATCCACTCTCATTTAAAAGTCCTCACGGTTATGCATGGGTGAATTACTTGATTTTTTTTTATTATGTGCTTCCATGCTCATTTAAAAGTCCTCACGGTTATGCATGTATGGAACGCATATCAAAATTAATTGCTTAAATAGACAAGTTGATTCTAATCCCATTTAAAAGTCCTCACGGTTATGCGTGGTTATAAGATACTTGATTTCATTTTTAAAATTAAATTCGAATACTACTAATCTCATTTAAAGGTCCTAACGGTTATGCATGATTAGTAGATATTCAAATTCCTGATATAAATGTACCACAAGTTGATTCAACTGTATGATTTTATATGAACACCATATCCATCATTTCTAAAAGTGGAATATGCGCCTAACAAGGGTAGTTATGGTTTTTTGTTTGATTCTTATTGAAGTTTACTATTTATATTCAATTTGAGTTTAATGTTGGATTAATATTGATCACTTAATCTCTATTTTTCTATAACACTATTATTCTTTTGCTGATAACAAAAGGGGGAGAGAAAAGTTAAGATTTTGTCAAATAGAATCAAGCAAAGGTCTGTCAAATAGAATCAAGCAAAGGTCAAATAATTTTTCCATATGCATCTAGGCTTATTTGAATATTTCTATTCGTATGCATATATGTAGGGGGAGCATCATGTAGAGAGGATGCATCTAAATAGGGGGAGCAATTAGAGTATATAATTGGTCAAATACATTTAACACGGTCAAAATCTTAAATATATGTTTGTTATCATCAAAAGGGGGAGATTGTTGAATATGCGCTTATATGTTTTTGTTTGATGATAATAAACATATATATATATTCATTTAAAGGTATTTGGTAATGTACTATTTTGTTTTTCATGGATTAAATAAATATTTGTTGAATAAAATAAATTACACAGAATTTGAATTTGAATTCAAACAGAACAAGTTACACAGATTTTGAATTCAAACAGAAATTTTATTCAAACAAATATTTATTACAATCTTGAATAGTACAAATTCATGCTCTCACTATACATATACATTTCTGATTACATCACGATTACATCACAAATATTTTTACATTGATAACCTCACTACATATCACTCACACTCGTATTTTGTCTTCAACTGCATTCCAGTTTGAATCCAGCATCTGAGAAATCTGCACAAATATTCACTAACGCAGTAAAATTGAAAAAGAAATATTTTTGCAATATAAAATGAAATACGATTTTTGAAAATATGATTTGCCTCAGTTATTTGGGTTGTTCGTCATCATTCACACTTGATTTCATCACAAAGTCGTGCATATAGATATTACAGGGACATGTAACCATAAGTGGCTGCAATACACACGTGTACGTTCATACACGTGTGCACTGCCTCGCCAACTCGTGTGCGCAGCCAACAATAGCAAGTGTGCAAGCACAACATGAAGTGAATCAAGCTCAAGGCAGTAGTGTACATGAATACAACTCGACTACAACAGCCAGTCCAATGATCAAATAAACTAATGAATGAATGCAAAGGCAACAGCTCAGGTCAGAGACAACCAACAGCCCAAATGAACAACAAAGGGTCAAAACTCAATGTACATGAAACCAAAGGCCGAGCAATTGATATATGGTGATGCAGTCAACAGCTACAAACTGCAACGTCAAGTTCAGACCAAACAGTCGAAGACATGAATGCAACAAAGTTCAAAAGTGCATCAAAGGCAGTTCAATGTGGATAGCAACAGCAAAAAGGGACTGCAACAAACATGTATGCAGCATCAAGTCAGTGGTAAAGTAAACAACAATGTCGAGCTCACTGCAACTCAAGATTACTGGGCAAGTGTGGACAGAAGACAATGCCAACAACAAAGACCACAAAAGAAATGCCATCAGACATGACCAAAGAGAAGTAGTGCAAGCATATGAAATGAGAACTCAGTGATATATGCAACAAGTTCAGATAAACAAGCCAGAGCCACCAAAGGTCAGAGACAACACACAAACCAAAGTGAATATCACAAGCATGATTAGTGGTACACATGCAAGCTCGAGCACAAATATGGAAACTGCACCAAGCACAAATCACCAAATGAAGACCACAAATATATCAACTCAACAAGAATAGTACAGTCATGAAGCATGCAAAGAGCTTGAGCATGAGACATGTGCAACACAGTGAAGGTAGCAAGTGCAACATACAAACAAGCATGCAACAGCAAGCATGCAACAGAGACCAACAGCCAGTGCCAACAAAGCAAAGAGACAACATCAATAAACCAATATTGCAAGAGGCAACAAGAATGGTGAAGTAGTGCAAATAAGCAAGTGCAACAGTGAATCGAAACATGCATTTGCAAATGAGCAACTACAAGATGAACAACAACCAAGTATACAACTACAGGTCTCAATATTAAAGAAACAACTCAGCATTGAATTGAATACAAGTTCGACTAAAAGTGCAGACGACAGCTACTCAATGATACAGTAGCAAGCTACAATGGATGCAGCAATACCAAGTTCAACAATATCAAAGACAACACAAGTTCAGCTGTGCAAAATGTATACAAAGACAGTGAGCATATATGTATGGATGAAATGCAAAGGTTCAGGCCGAGAATAAAGCAAGCAGCATGTGGATGTCATCATATGTACTCAATGCAAAGTCCAAGTCGAAATCATGGATCAGTGCCAAAGTCGAAGAATAACAATGCAGACGTACAAATGTAACGCAGTGATAAAAATTCACGTACGAATGCAGTATTGACGAAGTTCAACATTGTAGAGATGATCGAAGTAAAATACAAGCCGAAGTCAGAATTCAATGATCAACTCAAATTTGTATTCTTTGAAAAAGTCAGCAATGAAAAAGGGGAAGTTTTAATGCCGTGTGAATCAAGAAAATCGAACGCAACACAATCAAAGCCATGCGTATCAAGGTGTAATTAAAATCAGGAAAGCATAATTTAGGAAAGTATCGAATCGATACAAGCAAAATCAAGTGTCCAGAATTCATATAAATACAATCCCAAAATCATCATCGGCTGTGGAGAAAATCGAATCAAATCCAAACACAAACCCAAGTTCATCATCGGCAATCGAGTTTGAGTTCTAAAATCATAAAAGCATAAACAAGCAAAGAATTTACATACCGCAGCAGTAAAATCAATCATAAGAAGCAGCTGCTAACAATTTGCAACCTCGAAGTCGACGCAAATCAATCATCAGAGAACAAGTCGCGAAACATCAAAAAACGAGCACGAGCAAAGAGTATCAATTATCCAGAGCCGAAGCCCTAATTCGAAAGAAGCCGAAGCCCTAATTCAAAAGAAGCCGAAGCCCTAATTCAACAAAGAAATCGGCCATCAGTGTTTACAGTAGAAAGAAGAAAAGAAGGAACGGGTCAAAACAACAATGGATCGGGTTAATGAAAAACAAGGGGTCGGCCTTGTTAATTATAAAAGGGCTTAAGTTTTTTTTTGGGTTCAATTATAAAGGGGTTTTTAGTTATTTTATTTTGAGCAAAAATTACGCATTCAAGTTGTAGTTTAATTTTTGCTCCGGTTTTAATTTTGAAGTTTGTTTTTCTTTTCGAGTCGAAGAATTTGTAAATCACCACCTAGGGATTAGGTAGTGTCAGATTGTCTATTTAGAATTAGTTCAGTGAGCAGGGTGTGCGAGTTTGCAAAGCTCTATAGGCGGGAGCAGTGTTTGCGAGTGAGCGAAACTCTATAGGCGGGAGCAGGGTGTGCGAGTCTAGTAGAGTGTTTGTGAGCGGGAGCAAAAGGGTCTGCGAGTCTAGTAGAGTGTTTGTAAGCGTGATACTGTTTAATTCTAATAGAAATCTGTGAATGCAGCAGTAGGCAGGGGTTGCCGAAGCTGGGTAAATTTTGTGTGTGATTTACTTTTCAGCATATTTATTTCTGCAGTTTATTTCTGTGTTTAAATAGAGAAAATTTGCTATAACCCTATTCACCCCCCCTTCTAGGGTAAATCTAGATCCTACACAAAAGCTCACAAAAAGGTATTTAACTTATTTCTAAAACCGACTCTAATGCAACCTAGCAAAAGAAAGAACACTTCCTAAAAATAAAAAGAACTATACCTAGCTATGCCAATCTACCGGAAGTTCCAATGGCCTTCCCCTTTCCTTCTTTCTTTTCCTTATATGGGCAAGCCACTACCATGTGCCCCTCTTTCTTGCAATAAAAACAAACACCTACTAGAGAAGAAACTTTAGGATTCCTACACTCACTCAAAATGTGGCCTTTGGTTCCATAATTGAAACATGCTACCTGACTCTTATATGGGGCTGTTGAACCAGACTCATTCTGCTTCTTCTTTTTACCAATTTCCTTGCTCGGTTGGTTGTTTTCGTTTCCGGTTGAACTCTTGCTTTTGCTTCTTAGGAGTTTCTTCCTCCTCACTATCCTTCTTCGCCTCCTCGAGTTGAAGTGCTGAATCAACCAAGAACTCGAAAGATATATACTTCGGAAGTAACAGAGCCTTCTTCAAAGACTTGCATCCATAAATAAACTTCTGATTTTTCTTTGTTGGGGTATTAATGAAATCCAACCCATACTTGGATAATGCCTCAAATTCTGCTATGTGCTCCATAATAGAAGCCCGATTCTGCCTAAGATCAATGAATTTCCTAGTCACTGCTTCCTTTTTTGCCACTTGTAGAAACTTCTGCTCATATTTCTCTCTAAATTATGCCCAAGTAAGCCGATCCTCCTCACCCTCCACTGCTAACAAGTCATACCATTCCAATTCCCTTTCTTGTAACCGATTGGATGCCACCTGAATACATTGGGCACCATTAAGACTCGTGTAAGAAAAGATCCTCTCGCGCGTCTTTATATAAACCCGTATCTTTATGAACTTCTCTGTTCCCTTAAAGGGCCTACCTCCTAAGCGTCCGAAGTCACTACAACATCAAGCAAAATTTGCACAAAGAAAATGACCATACGAAGTAACTGTCTGGGCAGCACAAACAATCTCTGTAATCTTCTCAGAAGTCAAAAACATCCCTCCTGTTCCAAGATTACTAGTCGATCATGGTGATTATTCCGTAATCATTTTATATTCCTATTCCTATTTCTATATAGATAATTAATATAACTATCTACCACACATCCCAAAGGACAGGACTCTAAGTCATCTAGGTCTCAGATCGGTGATATTATGTGTTATAATCTTCTGACTATGCTCTGATACCAACTGTAACGACCCCACCATGATACCCATATTATTAAAGAACATTATAAATAATGTTGTCTAATAATACAGAGAATACGGCTTGCTAAGGGTAAGCAAACGTGAATATATCTTTAATCTAACAGTGACACATCACACTTACCATTTTTAATAAATATCTGAAATGAAATTTTGATGTGTATAGTCTCAGTTTAAAGAAATAAACCCACTTGTTTCTCAAAATTAGAATAACATATCACATAAACATCAGTCACATATCATAGCAGATAATATACATAATATATAATACATAATACATACCGTAAGTCTATAAAATGTAATAATAGACTCACACAATATACGTCCAAAATAAGCACTATCTCAAATAATACATCCTATAGAAAAATACATAAATATCCTACAGAAGATAAACTAAAAGGTTAGAAGGTCTATCATTTGCTAGCATACCTAGCCGGAAGCCTGTAAGTCCAAATACCTAAAAAGTCTCGGCCTGACCCGAGTATAATAAATAGACGGGTCGGACTATCTCTAAATATTCAGAAGGGTGAGAACAAGATATAACATAAGGTATAATGTACTATAATGTGAACTAGTTAAATAAATGGTTTGATTCGAAACTTGTCACAAAGTGCACGAACATTTAAATCATGAAACATTATGAAGTCATAAAAACTAGAACAATCCATGCGATTATCTTGATCGTTCATACCGATCACAATGACCTCCATATTGTGGTAAAAAAACAAATCTGTTATAGCTCATGCGATTTGATACTAAGGATCATCCACATACCATGAAACAAAACCCTATCTAATCACAAGGGTTGTCCATACCGATCAAAATGATCGTAGAATACATAGTGTGATACAGAGAATTTCTCTCTCCCAATGAAAGTAGTCTCGTGGAATGTTCGGGGTTTGGGGGACACACACAAAAGACATGCAGTTAGTCTTATCCTAACCCCACATAAAGCAGACATTCTTTTCTTACAAGAAACAAAAATATCTGATCCCCCTCAATCTTACATCACACACATGGGTGGGCCAACCCTAACGGGTTGGGCCCATATAAATGCAGTGAGATCCAAAGGAGGGTTAATCACTGCCTGGAATGAAGCAGTTTGGACCCATTGCAGCACCTCTTCTCACTCATCTGCTTTACACGTAATCCTTCGACACATCCAATCTGACACTGTCTTCTTCTTCACCAACATTTATGGCCCACAAAGTTCACAAGAAAGAAGTAAACTCTGGGCGGAATGTTTCTCCTTTGCCTCTTATCTCAACGGCCCTTGGATCGTTGGAGGAGATTTTAACACAACTAGATCACCTTCTGAACGCAACTCGGATAGCTTTTCAGTAGATTCAGACTCCTTCAACTCCTTTATCAACGATTGTTCCCTCATAGACCCTCCGATCAATAACCGCCATTACACTTGGTCCAATCGCAGATCAATCCCCACCCTAGCTAAACTTGATAGATTCCTTTATAATTCCTCATGGGAAGATCTATTCCCCCTTTCCTCGGTCTCCGGTTTGGCTTCATTGATTTCCGATCACTGCCCCATCATTTTAGACACTGGATCTCGGTCCCCCATCTCTCGTCCCTTCAGATTCGAACGCCTTTGGCTAATGGAACCCTCTTTCGACAATTTCATCTACAACTATGGTCCCAGCCATCGCCAATTCACTCGGCCTCCGCCAGAATTGTATCCAAACTTCGTTCCCTCAGAAAAATCATCAGACCATGGGCCAGATCTATCTGGGGATCCATCCGCAAACGAATCTCATCTACCCAGGATGAGATTCTAAAACTCAACATCATGGAAGAATCTAACCCGTTATCTGACTCGGACCGGGCTCGCCTCCTATTCCTAGAATCAGATCTGGATAGACTGATCAAATAAGAAGAAATAGGCTGGAAACAGAGATCTAAAGAGAGGTGGTTAAAAGATGGAGACAAAAACACCTCATACTTTCATCGAATGGCCAGTGGGCGCCGCAGATCGCTTCTTATCTCAGAACTGCTTCATGACAACTCCTCTTTCTCGGACCCGTCCGACCACCTCCGTCTATTCACCGACTACTTCAGAGACATCCTCGGTAAGAGTTCCCCCCCCTCCCTGATATCAATTGGTCACTCCTCTATCCATCCCAACCCAGCATCCACATTGACCACCCCTTTGCTGAAGAAGAAGTATGGGATGCGTTAAATGATATGGCAGATGATAAAGCGCCTGGCCCGGATGGTTTCGGTCCTATTTTCTTCAAACATTTCTGGAATTTGGTCAAGTATGAAATTCTAGAAATGTGTAGAGAATTCCAATCTGACCCTTCCACCATCTCAAGATTAAACTACGCTAAAATTATCCTCATCCCCAAGGTCCCTGGCGCTAACTCACTCCCCGATTTCCGTCCAATCAGCCTCCTCAATACAACTTTCAAGATCATCACCAAGGTCCTTGCTAACCGCCTCCAGAGTGTCATCGCCCCTCTAGTCGGCTCTGAACAATCGGCCTTCATACTAGGAAGGAACATCATGGATTGTATTGCCTCAACCCAAGAAATCATCTCTTTCTGTCACCACACTGCCACGCCTGGAGTTCTTCTCAAGCTCGATTTTACCAAAGCCTTCAACACTGTAAACCGGGACTTCATTCTCGAGCTTATGACACACAGAGGCTTTTCCTCCACTTGGTGCTCTTGGATTAAACATATTCTTTACTCGAGCATCTCTACGGTCTCGATTAATGGTGTATCGGGTGGTCACATCAAATCAGCTAGGGGGTTGAGACAGGGCGACCCCCTTTCACCTTTGATCTTCGTTCCAGTGGCTGATGTCTTTAACAGAATGCTGAAATTGGCCTCAGCTAATGGCCTATTCTCAGGAATCTCCCCTCCTGGTTCGTCGGTGTCAGTCTCCAACCTGCGGTTCGCAGATGACACTATCATATTTGCATCCCCCCAACAAAAATTTATCCACTGCTTAAAAGTAGCACTATACTCCTTTGAAAGAATATCTGGTCTCTCAATCAATTTCAGCAAAAGTTCAGCCATTATGCTAGGTAAATCACATCACTTGGGTCCTTACATTTCATCTATGCTTAACTGCAAGATAACAGACTTCCCACTGTCATATCTCGGCATAACCCTCCGGCCCACCAAGCTCATCAGATCTGATTGGCTCCCCCTCATCTCCAAAATTGGTTCCAGGCTCTCGGGCTGGAAGGCCCACTCGTTATCCACCGCGGGCCGTCTTGTCCTCGTTAAATCGGTACTCTCTGCCATTCCATCATACTGGATGTCACTCCATAAGCTTCCTTCTTGGGTCATTAATCGTTTAGACAAAATCAGGAGAAACTTCCTGTGGAATGGGGGTGGTGTTAAAAGACTAGTTAGCTGGGATACCGTGCTTGCATAAACGCCATGGGGGCCTGGGCATCCCTAACCTCAGTGCCCTCAATATCGCCCTTTTAGCTAAATGGCTTTGGAAATGTCTCTGCCCCGATCATTACATTTGGAAAGATTTGGTCCTTTCGCAATACTATCGCTCCAAAATCCACCTTATCCTCCACTATCCTCCAAACATAAGACCCTCACCTTTCTGGGCGGGAGTGATTCAATGCTTACCTCGTGTCAAATCTTTATTCCACATGACCATTGGCAATGGTGAAAACTGCTCTTTCTGGTTTGACACGTGGCTTGATCAGCTCCCCCTCGCCAAAGTCTTACATAATCTCTTCCTCCACTCGTCCGATCCGACGATTACAGTCAGCGATTGTGTTCATCTTGGCCCTGACTCTCTTTGCCCTTCCTCTCTTTTCAGCCCTGCCACCTTCTCCGACCTTATCTCTGCCTCCATCATCCTTCGATCTACTCTCCTCTCCTCTCATCCAGACCGAGTCATCTGGGCGCTTGCACCCTCCAAAGGATTCTCTGTCGCCTCATGCTACGCCTTTCTGACCAACCCCGGTCGCTCCTTCGGCTTCTCCAGACTATGGAAATGCCCAATTCAGCCCCGAGTTGTATTCTTTCAATGGTGCCTCTCTCACAACCGCGTCAACACTAAAGATCGTCTCACTCGTTTTCTTATTCAAATCAATACACTTTGTGTCTTCTGCTCAGAACATAATGAAAGCATCCACCATCTGTTTAGTCATTGTGACATCACTTACTCAGTTTGGGCCGCCTCTAGCGCCCATACACTTGGATTTGTTCCTGACAGGCCCATCATTTTCGATTACTGGCAGAACAACTCACATGATCCCAACCTCGACATACTCATTTCTATCTTCTGTTGGTGTATCTGGAAAGAGAGAAATGCTCAAGTGTTTGGTAAACCTACATCACATCTTGATGGCCTATGCAGGCGTATATCTCACCTATTCAATCTATATACAGGTTGCAGCCACTCAGCGCCTTTCAGGCTTTGCTTACCCTATCGCAGTCCGTCGCCGGCTAACTCACAATGCAGTAGTACAGATTTTCCTCCCGGAGGTGCTTGATAGCAGAAGACTTTATCTCCCTAACAGCTTGCTGTTTTGTTTTGATGTTCTGGTTCTTTTTGCTTGTTCGTAATATGACTTAGGGGTTTTGATGTAGTTTTTATTTTGCTGATGGTGCTACCGATCAAGCATGTTGATCGGCTATTATACTGCTTTTCATATATATATATATATATATCTAACCGGCTATGTAGTCTCGCGCTACATACCCGTCTTTCTCCAAAAAAAAAGTTTTTAAAAAATCCAGGAGAATACTCTTTTAGAATCTATCGACCCCCGACTAACACCAAAAGGAATACACTCTAAAGTGCCAGATACTATCTTTTTATTAATCATAAGAACTTAACCAAAACTTCCCATACCATCCAGTGAAATTCAAGTATTTACTAGAAGCTAGTAAATCTCACTTATTACGGATATAACGGGAAAACCTCAACTATATTCTCTTAAGGATCTATTTGAAAGGGATAGCGGATTAAGGATCTTAAGGTTAATTTAACACTAGAGAGGAGGTGAATAGTTTTTAATAAATTCTAAGACTTATATGAACTAAATTGAAATTATGACACAAACAAATGCATAAATTAATCACAGAACAATCACATAATCAAATACAGATGCAGAAAGTAAATAAAAAGCAGTAAATGGAAAGAACATACCGGATTTTATACTGGTTCGGGCCTACATCCATTCCTGTACCATGGCAAACCACCTCATACAGATTTTTATTAAACCAGTGTCGAGATTACACTCCTCAATTTATAAAGGCCTTGAGGTACCCTTCTGTCTCATGAGTCTGGGGCAAACTCTCTTGATTTACGGGCCACAAGATTACCCAATTGATTTCTAGGCACAACCACACCTTATAGAGAGACTCGATAAACTTTGATTACAAATTGATCCTGTAACTCTAAATAGAACTTTGATCTTCGAGAGAGAATAGAGAATCAAACAAGAATCAAATTCTAATTTGATTCACTTGAGAATTTGGTAGAATTTCGGCACGATCTTAAAAATATAATAATTATAGAACATGGATTTGTGTAGAAGAAGAAGCGAAGAAAATATGAGAATTGTGTATCAAAAATTCATTTGAGAAGGCTATATATAGAGAACCAACTGTCATAACCATTCATGAAAAGATTTAAACGAATAGACACTTCTTTTGAAAATTTAAACTTTTGAATTCAACGGCCACCATGTCGACATGGGGTATCCCATGATGTCGACATCCCCTTGTTAAAAATAATGTAAAATTTGTTTTGAAAATGGTATTGAAATGAAAACAAGATGAAATGATTCTAGAGTAAAATAAACTAATTTACTATGTTTTAAAACATAAAAACAAAGAATATTTTAAGGCTAAAACATCTTTTTGAAAATCATTTGAAAAGATAATTTAAAAGCTAAAATATTTTGAAAAGCGCTTTTGAAAATCGTTTGGAAAAACCATTTTAAAGTAGTTTTGCAAGTTTCTTGCTGCAGAATATCTCATCACATCACGACTCGAGAACTTGTACAAAACCAGGATGTTCATGGGTTTGTAAGCCACTTGTCATAGGTTTGTAAGCTACTTATCGTGGATTTGTAAGCCACTAAGAAGGTAGAAATGGGTTTCATCCCAAATGAAATTCGAAAAGAAGATTTCCATGCTATTATGTTGTTTTAACAAAAATTAGACACATATCTTGAAATCTTGATCTTGATACTCTAGAGTCTTCAATCTTGAGTCTTGAGTCTTTATACTGATCAGTCTTCGGTAATCAATACCTGCATATCTAAATATCCTGCCTACACATATCTTTCTAGATGATAGTGTTAGTATATATTTCGTAATAAGATAAATTACAAAGGTTGTTGTCATCAAATCCAACATCTCGGTTCCTAACAATCTCCCCTTTTTGATGATGACAACCTGTATTTATAAAATATACTTACTGTACCATAACTCCTCCTTTCTCCATGACTCTCCCTTACTCCAAGACTCCCCCTTACTCCAAACCAACTACTATTTTATAACTTCTCCCCCTTTGTCATCAACTAAAAACTTTTAACTAATAAATTCCCTGAACTTGTTAGAGGATAATCAACCATAATAAAATAGAGTAATCCATATATAAGTGTAATAAGTGTTAAGTGTGATCATAAATGTGAAATGTGATCATGAGTGTAATCCAGAAGTAAACCAATAATCATCTAATCATATAATCATATATTTACAGTAATTATTTAAACATATATACAAACCATACCAAATAAGTTAAGTTAATCAGGTTTAAAACACACCAATCAAATCAAACAAATACCATACAGAATAACTAGACATTCCTTGTTACTTCCACCCATCCATCTTCTCCAAAGATAGGGTCTGCTTTAATGGCATCCTATTCTTCTTTATCTTTGTCGAGAGTGACTGGTGGAATTCCTTTGAGATCATCTGACGAAGGGCGTTGACATATTTCTCTTGCTCCTTGGTCATCTGTATTTGACTTAATTCTAAGTGGCATCGATTATGAAGTATGAACGCAAGAATATTCTTTAAGGAAGTGAGAGTTTCCTCAAGATTATCACTTAGATTCTTAATCGAAGATGCCATAATTCAAGAAATAGAAAGAACTATGAAAGAGAATGATTATAGATGAAGTTTGACAATTTATTCTGGAAGAAACATATATAAATAGGGATAGAAAGTCGTTTGAAATGAATAGACATAAGTTAGTTACATGAAATTAAAATTGGAAAATGTAATTAGTTTCTGCCCGTTGTATATCGACATGAGGGGATAGTGTATGTCGACATGCCTCTCCCTAAAGTGACATTTTGCTTTTTTTTGAATATTATTAACAAATCTATTAAACTAAATTTTGTATAATATAAAAACAAACAATCACAGAGACAAGTGAACATGAATAACAGGAAATGGACAATTTCATTAATAATTCTAGTTAACATTACATAAAATAATATAATATTAACTAAAATAAAGAAACTACAAAGATAGAACTTAAGATAACATTAACTTAAAACTAGTTAGATGAAGATGACGAAGATGATAGTCCAAGTTTTCTACTAATTTTCCCAAAGAACTTGTCGATTTTACTGGAAATCTAATCCATTTTCTTACTCATTGATCTTTGGAGTGTCTTTTGATTTTCCACTATAATTCTTTGATTATGGTCTTATTGGATGGATTAACGGTATTAGTAGGATATTTTATACTTTCTAAGGATTTCTTGATCTTCCTCTTCCTTCTCCTCAATTTCCATTCCTTCCTCTTCTTCTTCTTCCTCCATTTCTTTCATTTCTTCATGAGCAAGCCTTTCTTCCTTTTTCGTAAGTGTTTCATATGGTTGAAACACTAATGGAATTTTCATAAGGGAAATCTTTCCATGGTTGAACACTTTTCTAGTTGTAAAATCTTCCCTTTTAAAATCAACTCCAAAGTAATTGAAAATTTGAGTAAGATAAATTCCATGGTATAATGTGTTTTCACCCATGGTAAAGTTCTTGGGCCTTAGCTCATCCAAAATAACTTAAGCCCAACTAATATCATAATTTCCAAAAATTGCAAAAAGAACTTTTCAAACTTTCAAAGTCGGGTTGTTGTAGTTTCTCGATCTTGGTATAAGAGTGTGTTGGATAAGAAGATTAACGATTCTTGCTTTTGGACGAAAATAACGATTTTTGAATTCAAAATTGTCATCCCCTTCAAAAATGTGATGAAAAGTTTTTCGATCATTTTCATTGATTTGAAATTTCGAGAGATTCATTCCGGTATACTTGCATCCCAAAATATTTTCCAAAACTTCATGATCCAAAACAATTTGTGTTCCTTTAACACTACTCCAAATTTGTCCTTCTTCCCCATCATAAAAGCCGCGATTCAAATTCGTATAAAGCATCTTAACAAGGTTTGGATAACATATAAAATCATTTAATTTATCAACTAAACTAAGAAAATAACATTGTTGAAAAAGATTTTCAATTTCATAAGAAAGAAAATCTTCAAAAATAGCAAATTTTCCTATATGAATTTTACCAAAGTTTACATAGTTGATGTAAGCTTTGATAGCTTTCAGGTCATTAAAAAGAAAGTTTTTGACAGATTTTGGAAGCCTAATGGTGTTAGGAGTGCTTGAAGAGGCCATTGAAGAAGTTTGAGAGGAGTTGAAGATAATGAAGATAAGTTTGAAATTTGAAATGAGAGTGAAAAGTGATGATAAAGAGAGTGAGATAAATAGAAATTCTGTGGTTATGTTCTCTGGTCAAGAGGGATCTTTCTATAGCATTGAAGTTGGTGAAAAGGTGGAGGGAAATTCAAAATCTTGAATTCAAATTTTGAAATCAAATTCTGAGGGGAATGTCGATATGGGGTATCCGATTATGTCGACATGTGCCTATTGATTCAAAGGACAAGTGTCAAATCCTATTTTCTAATAACTATATATATATACACACATTATATCCTTTAGTCTAATTATATAATTCCTATGATAATATTAAATATAATAATACTTAAATATTAATAATTTAATATTTAAAATATTATTAAAATTATATTATTTTTGAATTTAAAATTCAAATTTCAAGAGTAAATTTGAATTTAAAATTCAAGGAATTTAATAAATTCAAGCAAACAAACAAATATCCATTCAACCAAGAAAAAAATTTAAAATAATGTAAATGCGTACCTATTTTTAGATCCATACTCCCATCGTCGTCTGATTCATGAATAGCAGTGAAACACAAATTTGAATTTTCCGTCTTCTTTTCATCGTCACTGGACGATGAGTCTGAGTCATCAAGAGTTGCTATGTATGCTTTCTTTCTTTTCCTTGACGAATCATTGTTTGGAGGGAGCAACTGTTTATCTGGATACAAACAGTCTTTCCTATAATGCCCGACTTTATTGCAATTGTAGCATCTATCATTGTTGACGTTCTCTGAATTATTTCTGGAATTCCTTTGATCATTTCTTTTGTAATTGTTCATTTTTCTATATTTTAGGAATTTTCAAAAATTTCTTGTCATGAAAGCAATCTCCTCATCACTGTCTGATTTTGAATCTTCGGTTGTTGCATTGAATGCTAATGACTTCTTTACTGTAACCTTGTTTTCTCTTCTTCCTTGTAGTTGAACTTCATAAGACATCGGATTCCCAATCAATTCTTCTATTTTCATTAGGCTGATATCATTTGCTTCTTCGATTGCAAGTGTCTTTTGATCCCATTCTAGAGTGAGTGAATTTAAAAAGTTTATGACTTGGTCTTTCTTCAATAAGATTTTCCCAATGCAATTAGTGAATGAACAATATCTTGAAATCGACATGTCGGAAATGGACTCATTTGAATGCATTTGAAACAATTGAAATTGATTATTTAATATGAAAATTTTAGTCTTTTTAACTTTGCTTGTTCCTTCATGAGTAACTTGCAAAGTTTTCCAAATTTCAAATGCAGACTTACAAATAGACACTCTATTAAACTCATTCCTATCTAATGAACAAAATAATATAGCATGGCATTTGAGTTATTTTTTGCAACACACTTTTGCTCAGCAGTCCACTGGGCAAAATTGGTAGTTGGTTCAACATACTTAGTTTGTGTGATATTTCAAGTGTCTAATCCTACTGACTATAAATAAATTTTCATTATACAAGCCTAATATGCATAATTACTGCCATTGAAAAATGGTGGTCTGACAGTAGACTAACCTTTTACAAATGAACTAGTGTTAGCGATAACAGAACTAGTGCCAGAGTTGGCATAACAGTGTTGGTAGCCATTAAAACAATTTTCAAGTTTCAGACTATGAAAACCAATGCTCTAATACCAATTAAAAGGGACATCGGATTAAGGATCTTAAGGCTAATTTAATACTAGAGGGGGGTGAATATTGTTTAATAAATTCTAAGACTTATATGAACTAAATTGAAATTATGACACAAACAAATGCAGAACTTAATCACAGAACAATCAAAGAATCAAACACAGATGTAGAAAGTATATTAAAAGTAGTAAAAGGAAAGAACACACCGGATTTCATACTAGTTCGGAGTTATCCTACATCCAATCCTGTACCAAAACAAACTACCTCATACAGATTTTTATTAAAGCAGTGTCGAGATTACACTCCTCAATTTATAAAGGCCTTTAGGTACCCTCTTGTCTCACGAGTCCGGAGCAAACTCTCTTGACTTACGGGCCATAAGATTACCCAATTAATTTCCAGGCACAACCACACCTTATAGAGAGACTCGATAAACTTTTGATTACAAATTGATCATATAGCTCTACATAGCACTTTGATCTTCGAGAGAAATAGAGAATCAAACAAGAATGAAATTCTAATTTGATTCACTTGAGAATTTGGAAAAATTTCAGCACGATCTTAAAAATATGATAATTATCGAACATGGATTTGTGGAGAAAAAGAAGTGAAGAAAATATGAGAATTGTGTATCAAAGATTCGTTTGAGAATGTTACTTATAGAGTACCAACTATCATAACCATTCGTGAAGAGATTTAAACGAATAGACACTTCTTTTGAAAACTGAAACTTTTGAATTCAACGACCACCATGTCGATATGGGGTATCCCATGATGTCGACATCGCCTTGTTAAAAATAATGTAAAATTTGTTTTGAAAATGGTATTGAAATGAAAACAAGATAAAATGATTCTGGAGTAAAATAAACTAATTTTAGTATGTTTTAAAACACAAAAAACAAAGAATATTTTAAGGCTAAAACATCTTTTTGAAAATCATTTGAAAAGATAATTTTAAGGCTAAAATATTTTGAAAAGCAGTTTTGAAAATCTTTTTGAAAAACCATTTTGAAGTAGTTTTGCACGCTTCTTCCTACAGAATATCTATCACATCAGGATTCGAGAACTTGTACAAAACCAGGATGTTCATGGGTTTATATGCCACTTGTCGTAGGTTTGTAAGCTACTTGTCATGAGTTTGCAAGCCACTAAGAAGTAGAAATGGGTTCCATCCCAAATAAAATTCGAAAAGGATATTTTCATGCTATTATGAAGTTTTAACAAAAACTAGACACATATGTTGAAATTTTGATCTTAATACTCAAGAGTCTTCAATCTTGAGTCTTGAGTCTTTATACTGATTAGTCTTCAGTAATCAATACCTACATATCTATATATCTTGCATATACATATCTTTCTAGACAATAGTGTTAGTATATATTTTATAATAAGATAAGTTAAAAAGGTTGTTGTCATCAAAACCAACATCTCAGTTCCTAACGCTATGACCCAGCCAAACATCAAAAGAGAATACTACTCTAAATTGTTAAATACTTCCTAATAGTAATCATAAGAATTTAACCAAGGCATCCCATACTAACCGGTGAAATTCGAGTATTCATTAATATGCTAGTAAGTTTCATTCAAACATTCTATTCAATGAGTTATACAATATTCGATGAAGCGTTACTTGAAAGCATTTAAACCAATCAATATAAATCGATTATTATTATTCCCCAAGTTACAGACTTAAGGTTCTCAAAACATTTTTTTTTTAAATCTTCTCCAAATCCAAAAGTCACTTAACAATGCCAAAATAGCATATAAGTAAACAAATGTTAAATCTAATAAAATCCAATGAGAATTTATGGTTTGAAATGGGATAATATCATGTTATTATATAAGAAAATATTTCTAAAATACTTTGTATACGAACCTATTTTCAAACTTTTTCTTTAAAATCTATAAACACGTTTGTTTCTCATATATATATATATATATATATATATATAATTATCTTTTGATAAAATAAACCATAATTCCACTTTTAATATTAAAATTATTTTATATATATAATTATTCCAAATTATTATCTGAAAGTTCCATGGTTCACGAACTATATTCCAAAGTGTGTGGGGGGGGGGGGAGGGTGGGTTCGTCTATTTTATAAAACCATATATATCTATTTTCAAACCTATATAGTTATTAAAACATTTGCTTAAAAGCAACTTATAAGTTTACTTCCAACCACTCCAAAATAATATTATATATAATTACTTACAAAATCGCTTATATAAACGAAATTAATTTATAGAAATTTTGGTCTAAAATCTATATATACTATAATAACCCAAAGTCCATAAAATACAAGGAATTTGGTTATTCAAAAGTCCCGAATTCCTTACAAAACCATGTCGGTAAATTTGATCCATAGAGATATACTCTACATCATCTCGAAGCACATTATCATGAAAAAAATCCATATATTCATAATTCAAAATCCCTAAATAGCATTGAAATCAATAATGGAATAAATCATATAACAATGTACGCAACATACACGAAGAGAACCAAGCAAAAAAATGGTTGAATTGGCGAACGGAAGGCACACGACCATCACCTAGGGATCTACCTAGGCGCATGACGAGTGCACCAATCCCTTAGGACCAGTCCATTGGTGGTGGTGTCTGGGTGAAGCCCCAGGCGATTTCTTGTGCTTTTGGGTCTGTTGGCGAGGTTTTTCCGATGGTGGATGCTTTTAACTCCTAGGAAATTTTTTAGACATTATACAAACCTACATTCATTCACATAATCATGATTCAAAGGATCATATGGCAAGATTTTCAGCAAATTGTGAATAAGTTACCAAGATATATGAATATCACCATCAATTGAAAGCAATTCAACAACAAATCATTCAAAACAAACACAAGCGTCCATTATACATTTAGAAATAGTTGTGTGAGTGTTAATTCACCTATATAACTTGAATTAATGAGATAATCCTAGATTCTCCTAAGCTAACACCTTCAACGATTATCTAGGTTTATTTTCAGAAATTTTACAAAAGAGGATTACAAACCATGAGCAATAACTGAGATTAAAACCCAATTAGAAGCAACATAGGGAGGTAAGGATTACCTTGGCTTTAAGTTTCCAATTATTAATCAAAAGCCCTTTGCTTTGATTTAGATTTGGGGATGATTTAAGTTTTAAGGATTTTCAATTTAGAAAATTTTGTTTCAAATTTTTGATTACTATTGAAATGAGAAAGTGGTAAGGAGAAAGAAATGTATGCTTTATTTTTCTTCTAATTAACACAACTACATGGGCCTAAGTGGATCCTTATACCCATAGGTTATTGCATTATTTTTTCCTTTTAAATTCTCATTATAAAACACTAATTTAAGTCTTAAACAATATTTTATTTAACATAACTTAGTTACTTAAAATTTATCAAAACTAATCACAAGTATAAATCCTCATGTCTACTAATATTGAGATAACTTATAAAATTAAATGTAAACTTTGAAAATAAAAGTTATTCTCATTATTTTTAACAGCAATAAACAATTAATTATGAAAATTTAAGTTAAACACTAAATCTCATATTAACATTTCATCAAATTTACAACACTTGTTGTAATAATTTTAGATGAAAAAATATTTTATCAAAAATCTCCACTTATAATAAATAAGTGGATAAAACATTATTATTCACATTTTACATTACAAATTATTATCACATATCACAATTAAGTTTCACAAATCATAATTCCAGATTATCATCCGTAATCAAACTTAATTAATTAAATAGTTAACAACAGGGTTGTTACAATGTTGCTTAATACCTCTTCATTCCAAACTTTTAGTTTTACCTTGGCAATTTCACCTAAACTGATATTATGGAATACACATCTTTGTCAAATTTCAATTAACATTAGTCATTTGTTTGGACATTTATATATATTTTTCATCGACTTCAGAGTATCATGTAACTATAATATCGTAGGAATGTAAAGGGTAAAAAAAAAATTAGTTGGGTTACACGACAATATTAATGCTAAAATGGTGCAAAGTTCCATCGGAAAATAATTTCTCTCTTAATCAACAACAAAAGCAAGAAAATTTTGAGTGACGCGGTTAATATCATAACAAATACCTGCTTTTCTGTATAAAACTAGTCGGTACTGCTTAAAATACATACTACTTAATATTAAGATCGAACAATAATATTTTATCATTCCTTTTCCAGTGATCCATGTTCTCTTTCCTTTTGGTCATTTCTCCATTTTATCACCCATTTTCAATTTTCACCCAACATTCTTTTCTTATTGATTTAAGTAGAAGTTAGCTGACGTTGGTAAATATTTAGCAGCATAAATTAATTGGCTAAATCTATTAAGACCTCGTGATTTATTTAAAAATACCTAACACATTTCTTTTTCCACCCCAATTTGTTCTTATCATACTCTTTTGATATTTTCACATTCTCCACTTCTAATATTGTACATTCTTTCTTATTTTATTCTAATTAGAAAATTGAAAAAAATTAAAAAAGGAATTTTCTCGATCGTTGTAATCATAATAGAAAAGGAAATCAAATCCAAAATTTACAGTTAAGTTTTTGTTTAATTATGACAAGACTAAATTTTTCGTAAATGAGTGATTGCCAAATTAGGTCCACATCAATTCCTAGTGGACAGAGCCTAGGATTTGAATATTTGGAAGAGTGGATGACACTAGGATTTTATCAATTTCGAGTCCATAGCATTCAAGGTTTAATAAATTCCCTATAACAAGAAAAATTTACGAGAACTCAAGTAAAAAAATTACAAAGAAAACTGTAAGTTTTTTGTTCAAGGAAAAATGTCAAAATTATCGTATTCAAACTCATCACCGTATATTTTTTATTCTTAGATAAACATTCATGTATTTCTTTTAACTAATGCGAACCCATGCTACACATATGAGGTTGGATGATATTGTTAAATGGTATAAAGTCATTATAATATATATTTTGAATTTATAAAAAGAAACGAGAAAAGAAGAATGAGAGTTCAGTATAAATCAGGTGTAAAAAAGTTGTAGTACAAATAAAGGTAATAGTTATTTGTTAACTTTTATGCAATATAGTATTGTAAGCCATTTTCATTAGATGTAAGGATCTTATACAATCATGTTTTTAAGAAGTTCTATAACTAATAAACCTTGGATACAGTTGCATCATCGTGCAATTTAACATATTTGGAGCAATTTAAAAAATATGATTATGTTGATGGACGTATAGATCATTTTGAAATCAACTGCAATTGAGCATCAAAGTACTACAAAGATTAATTGCATTAAATAAGTCATAAATGTACAGACTTTAAGAATATCAATTAATAGTAGAAACAATGAGTCTGTATTTTGTTGGGTTGCTAAAAATTTGTTTAAAATTCAAAATCAAAATGTCTAGAATATATTACACAACCAAATTTTTTATAATTAGTAATATCGATGATGTCCATAAAAGTTCATAAATCAAACTATGAATTTCTTGAGATGCTTTTGTGTGTAGTTTGGGAAAAAATTGCATTTAGCTTCTTCATAAAGTGGATTCTATACAGGAGTAAATTATATTTGCTGTTCTTTATTGTTTGCACTATACTTGATTAAATGTTCTTACCATTGAATCTTCTTGTACCTATAGTAGAAAAGGTAGTAATTTGTGTTAATTACCCCTATTTAAAAGAAAGTTTTTATGAATGTACTACAGTGAATATATAAATAGATACGAGAAAATTAGTCGCAGCTAGCACTGACCTATAGTAGGAAAGGAAGTAATTTGTGTTAATTATCCCTATTTAAAAGAAATTTTTTATGAATGTACTATACTGAATATATAAAAAGATATGAGAAAATAAGTCACAGCTAGCACTGTAAAATTGAATGAAATGTAAATAGAAAATCAGTGGTTAAATATAAATAATTAACCTATGAAATGACATCATACCGAATCTCCAATTTTACCATATAAATTTAGCTTTTCCGATCACACAACTCTTTTGATTTACAACATCTTTAAAACTTTTTTTACTTGATGAAGATTAAATTTGAAGCTAAATAGTCTTAATGTAAACTGATAATAAAAAAAATAACCAATATATCACCGGGTGCATTTGCCAAAGATGCAAGTCCATTAATTATATCATCTGATGCAATAGAGAAATACGTAATAAGAAAATTGGGCAATATTCATATCTTATACATAAAATTTACAAGGTAATTTTGTTTATTAAATAGACATATTGTTCATCTCAAATATTAAAAAAAATGGCACATAGTGTAGACATAGGAAGCACACCTTTTGTTATTATATTCAGTTTCGTCGTGTATCAATAAAAAAACTTACTCTATTTAGCTAACGGATGCAAATAGATGAAGTTTTAAGCATGTTGAAATGATCATGAGGTAGCATAGGCTCGCTTTCACATAACATATACCTAGCACTATCATTGTTAATTTTTGTTAAAATTGATTGAAATATTCATTATACCCTGAGATTTGGGACATTGTTTCACATTAACTTTTTATAAAAACATGCTAATGGGTTTCTTGCGACAATATCAATTCCAACAAATTAAAATCATTCATGGAGTATCCATAATAGGAAAACCTAACAAAGTAAACCAAAGCCAAGAAGAAAATGCATGCCAAACTTAGCTACTCTAAGTACACTCTAACCAACAGGTCATTGAAAAAAAGCAAAACATTATGTTGTAATGGACATGTGTACGGAAATGTAGGAAAGAAAATAGAAAACATATCTAAAATTTCCAATTTTTTTAACCGAATGCACATGGCATCAGCTTATTCAATTTCATGAAGAAATAGGGAGGGAGCTTCAAAGCTATTCCCTACTCGGTTTTAATAGTATAGTGCACTGCTAGAAAGGCTTCGTTTACCGCGGGCCTTTGCGACGGCTAAAAAATGCGGTCGTCGCTAGCCGTCGCAAGCCATCGCTAAACGCAATATACAGATCTCCTTTCCGGGAACAGAATTTCATTATCTTTCCCACCACAATCAAACCCTCCTTTCCCCAATCCGCCGCCCCCCGCCACCGCAGCCGACCCCTCGCCTTCCACCGCCTCCAAATCACCCAAATTCGCCTAGGTATGCTTCTAATCTCTATTTTGAATGTAAATTTAATGTTTTTTAGGTTTAGTTTAAACCCTGATTAAATTAGGATTTGTTGTTAAATTAGGATTTGTTGTTAAATTAGGTATTCGTAGTGTTGTTAAATTAGGTATTAGTAGTGTTGTATGTTGATTTGGTAGATTAATTAGTTTATTATCATGAAGTTAAATTAGGTATTATATTAATTAGTTTACCATGAAGTTGAATAAATGGTTGACGTAGATAATTGTGTTGGCGATTAACAGATTAGTGTGTTAGGTGAAAAATTAGTGTATAATAATGATTAACTTGGTTATTGATAAGTTTACATGAAAGTATTTCATAGTTTATGAAATTGATAGTTACAAATTTAATTTGTTAAATGAATTTATATTGACAAACTTTTATTTAATAATTAGATTTTTATTGTTTTCTAATTATCTATTTGATAATTAGATTTTGTTGTTTTCTAATTATCTTCGTTGATAATTCTTCTATTTATCTTGTTGATTGAGCGACGGCTAGCGACGACCATTTTAATAATTTTAGCAACGGCCAAAATGCAAAATGTTGTATATATTATACAAAAATAAAGTTTATACAAAAAATTTAAAAATAAATATTAGAACATTAAAAATTCTGCAAATATGTAATTTTTTTTAAAAAAAAGGAAATAACTTTAAAAACAACTGATATTGTACTAAAGTCGATTTTGTAAAGAAATTAAGAAATGAATATAACAACAAATATTCCGCTAAAATCTATGTTGTAAAAAAAATAAAGAAATGAATATTGAACTAAAATTGTTAATTGAATGTTGAACTAAAATTTAAATACACAAATTTGAAAAGAACAACAATATTTGATAAAATTTAAATAGTTGAAACATTGTCAAAATTTGAAAAGAACAACAATATTTGATAAAATTTAAAGAAATTTTTATATCCCTTAGATTGGCTTTGGCCCCGTATGGCAAGTGTTGTGTATGATCGTTATATGGATGTTCGTTTTGTAACAGAACGGACATTTATATTCATCTGATACAATATTGGTCGGATTTGTCTCTGTATCGGACAAGTTACAAACACAGTAAAGTAATTACATATTATAAATCATTTCATTTTAAACGGTTACAAAATTTCGACAGCACTTCCTTTACGTTCTTTGTGTACACGCATTTGTGTACGATACAGGGAACAGAAGGGAAATGCTGCTGAAATTTTGTTGAACCGTTTAATCTGAAATGATTTATAAAATGTAATTACATTATTGTGTTTGTAATGGGAAGTAGGATGACTGACCACCGAAGTGAAAACCAAAATACCAAAAAATAAAAAAATAAAGTGAAGTTTTTATTTTGAATTTTCTGCAAAGATGAACTGTTTACAATGGAGAATGGTTGAAACTTAATGATAAATTGTCTAACATACATTTTCAAATCAGGAAAAATGTTCAATTATTTTCTCGACCGTACTAGGATGTATGAAGTCAGAACTGGAAAGAAGGGATCAATAAAGCAACATTTCTATAATGGTGTACATGAATTTATTAGATTTCCTAAATCTAATAACCGAAACAACACAGGAATTCGTTGCCCGTGTAGTAAGTGCCAACATTTGAAGCATTGGAAACCAGATATAGTTGAAGTATATTTGTATCAATATGGTTTCGTGCCTGATTATTATTTCTGGGATCGTCATGGAGAACTTGTTGAACCTACACCCAATACTGAAGTGTTGGAGGACGGTAATATGATGGTGAATCCGATAGAAAATATGGTGGATGATGCAGCACGATCAATGTTTCCTACAACTGAAGCTGTCGATGAAGACGAAAATGTCGAAGAAGAACCGACTGCGGGAGCTAAAAAAATATACGATTTGTTGGATTCTGCTAAGAGGCTGTTGTGGGACGGATGTAAAAGCGGAACCGAAATTTCAGTAGCCGCCGAATACATAACTATGAAATCAAAATTCAACCTTACGAAAGCTGCATTTACAGCAGTTGTACAAGCTGCAAAACGACACATGCCACCCAATAATCTGATGTGCGATAGTCATTAAAAGTAAAAAAAATTGATGTCCGCTTTCGGTCTACCGCACGAGAAGATAAATGCATGTGTGAAAGGTTGCATGTTGTATTTGAAAGACGACGTTGACCTCAGAAAATGCAAAATATGTAACGAAGAAAGATACAAACCAAGAAAGAAGAAAGGGAAAGAAGTCCCATATAAGAGAATGCATTATTTACCCATCACTCTCAGACTTCAAAGATTATATGCATCTTCTGCTACGGCCTGTCATATGCGATGGCATAGTGTGAGAACAGCGGAAGAAGGAACTTTGATACATCCATCCGACGGAGAAGCATGGAAACATTTCGATAAGACTTATCCCGCATTTGCCGCGGAAAGCCGTAATGTCAGACTTGGTTTATGTACGGATGGATTTTCACCATTTTCACAGTTTGGTAGTAAATATTCATCCTGGCCAATTATAGTTACTCCGTATAATTTACCTCCATGGATGTGTATGAGGACACCGTATATGTTTCTCACCACTGTCGTTCCCGGCCCTCATGATCCAACCCAAGGAATTAATGTTTATTTACAACCATTGATCGAAGAGTTGAAGAAACTATGGAATGAAGGAGTCGAAACTTACGATGTATCAACAAAATAAATATTCGGTTGTTCGCTTCTTTGTTGTGGACTATTAATGATTTTCCTGCATACGGGATGCTTTCTGGTTGGAGTACGGCCGATCGTCTAGCTTGCCCTTATTGTATGGAAGAAACACGAGCATTTTCGTTACGATATGGAAAGAAAGTTTCGTGGTTTGATTGTCATCGGTGTTTTCTTCATCCCAATCATACTTTTAGAAGAGATAAGAAAATTTTCATAGCTAACAGAAAAGAAAATCTGAAATCACCCAAGGTTTGGTCAGGCGAGGAAATATACGAAATTGTAAGGGACTATCCAAAGATACATGAAACTGGAGTCCAGACTGAAATCTAAGAAAAGTCAGACATTCATAATTGGTGCAAACAAAGTATATTTTGGGAGTTACCATATTGGAAAGATCTCTTACTCCGACATAATATTGACGTGATGCACAACGAAAAGAACGTGTTTGATAATCTGTTTAATACAATTTTGAATGTAAAGGGCAAAACCAAGGACGATTTGAATTCAAGGCTTGATATAGCAAACTATTGTAAGCGTCCGGAACTTCATATGAAGCCTAATGACAATAAAAAACCGAAAGCATGCTATGAGCTAGACAATAAGCAAGTAAAACTCGTGCTAAAGTGGGTGGAAGAATTAAGATTTCCCGATGGGATTTTTTCCAATCTTCATAGATGTGTTGACTTCAAAAATAGTAAACTGAGTGGGATGAAAAGTCACGATTGTCAAATCATGATGGAATATTTACTACCCGTGGCTTTCAAAGAACTGTTGCCCGTAAAAGTATGGAACGTTATAACAGAGTTATGTTTGTTTTATAAACAGCTTTGTTCGACAACGTTAAAGGTGGATCATATACGTAAACTTGAAGTAGAAATACCCATATTGCTATGCAAACTGAAGAAAATACTTTCGCCTGGTTTCTTTAACGTAATGGAGCATTTACCTATTCATCTTCCATCCGAAGCACTTCTTCGAGGTCCTGTGCAATATGGATGGATGCATCCGTTTGAGAGGTAAATTAACATGTGTAATGTTCATGTCAATTTCAAATTCAAATTTGTGTATCTAAATATGTAATAAATATCTTAATAGGTACTTGAATCATCTGAAGAAGAAGATTCGATAAAAAGCCCGAGTTGATAGTTCGATAAGCAAATCGTATCTTGAAGAAGAAGCCTCATTTTTTTCTCTCACTACTTCAAGGATGATGTGAACTTATCGTTTGTAACTGTTCCTCGAAATGAGAAATTCGTTGAACAAAATTCTTCACAAACAATGTTATCTGTTTTTAGACAACATGGTAGACCTGGTGGAAAATGTGTGGAAATATGGTTGGACGATAGAGACCACCATGTAGCACACACGTATGTTCTTTTAAATTGTGTCGAAGTCGCACCATTTGTCATGTAATAATTAATTCACTTGTAATTTACTTGTACGTACATAATAATTATAACACATATTACATATATGCAGTATCTACGAATCACAGTATCCATCTGGCGATCTCTGTAAAGTATTTGCCAAATGGTTTTTGAACTATGTTTATGAGGCAAGAAACTGTGTTGTTGATGAAGGCTTAAGACATCTTGTGATTGGACCGAAAAGAAATGTGAAGACTTATCCAACATTCTTCGTCAATGGGTTTAAGTTCAACACGAAAGATCCAGATGATGATCCAGATGATCATTTAGTTAATTTTTATGCAGATGATCCAGATGATCCAGATGGGTTTAAGTATGACAGCGGGGTATTTGTCAAAGGCAGTGATGATACGGATGAGCATTTAAAAGATTTTTACGGCGTCTTAACCCAGATTCTAGAGTTAACATATTATGTTGAACCTTTAGAAAAGGTTTTTTTATTTAAGTGCAATTGGTTCAGTAACGTTCCTGGTTCCGGAATCAACGTGCATAAAGAGTATAAACTTATTGAAATAAGGCATACATCACATTACTATAAGTACGATCCTTTTGCATTAGCCAAGCAAGCGTTACAAGTTTATTTTGCTCCGTATCCTTCTTTGAAAAGAGATAAAGCGGATTGGTCTGCTGTTTTCAAAACAAAACCAAGGTTTACGTTTGATGAAAATAATATTCCAGATGAAGCAGCATATCAAGCCGATCTTAAACCAAATACAGAAATAATAATAATTGATGATATTGATGTAGGGCCTTTGAATGATGAATCGAACGTCTTATTTGATGCATTCGAAAGTACCGAAGAAAATGAGACAGAATACGAGACTGAGTCTGAATCAGAAAACGATGAAGACCGATCGTTATTGATATAATTGTTATGTGATGGTGATTGAAACATGCTATGTAATAGTAAATTTCTGTAATTGTTCTGTGATGATCATTTAGTTAATTTTATCCATGTTTTGTACTAGTAAATTTTTATAATTGTTCTATGAAAGTGATTGAAACATGCTATGTAGTAGTGAATTTCTGTTATTGTTCTGTGATGATCATTTAGTTAATTTTTATCCATGTTTTGTACTAGTAAATTTTTATAATTGTTTCTGTGAAAGTGATTGAAACATGCTATGTAGTAGTGAATTTCTATAATTGTTCTGTGATGATATTATTTTTCTATAGTAGATATGTCTGGCAGGAGACGAAGTATGACAGACACGCCATCCCCATCTCCCGGTGCAGGTGGTAGTGGCACTGCACCGGACTTACGTCCGATGGCAGAAGTTGTTCCTAAAAGTGCCGGGT
Source organism: Allium cepa (assembly GCA_030765085.1). Lineage (NCBI taxonomy): Eukaryota > Viridiplantae > Streptophyta > Magnoliopsida > Asparagales > Amaryllidaceae > Allium > Allium cepa. The sequence goes on along the minus strand of CM060937.1, from coordinate 280,120,173 downwards.
AAGTATCAATTTTATTTGAAGTATAAGTTTTAAAATCCACTAAACATGTATATCATAACTTTTACAAGGGCTTCGAGGTGGAGCCATCAGATTATATTTTACAGGTTTCGAGGAAGGCTTTTCAGAGCCGGATGGATGGTTGTTGGCCTCGCTGGGACGACATCCCCTTTCATGTCAAGAACGCAATACAGGCTGATTTACTTGTAAGTAGTAGTTTGAATTTCAGTTGTAAACTAATATAATCTATATAACTTAAAATAATTTTAATTTACAGGCTACAGTCCGCGTTGACCCTGACGACATGGACGTTTTCTTAAATCACTTGAACAAACGAATGAGGAAAAATTACAGGGATACATTGTTGAAGGCTAAGAATTCAGGCAAAAAGCCGAACTGAATGGGTGACGGTGTATGGGATGAGTTTCTTCGGCTTTAGGACAGTCCGACAGCAAAAGTAAGTAACATATGTTTGCTTTGTTATTTAAATCTAATATAAATCTCGCAAGATATATACATGATAATTTATCTTAATTTGTAGGAATTATCTGCGCGGAACCGGGCTAACAGGAATAAAAATCCTGCATTGCACCGTGGTGGCTCCAAATCCTTCCAGGAGCATAAGAGAGAGCTGGTAATTAAATTTATAAACTGTGTTTACATTTTATTAAATTATTTTATAATCAGATTAGCAATAATATTTATATATTTTCAGGCCGCGAGATACAACTGTGAGCCCACTATGGCCGAGTCATTAAAGGTGACACATGCCGTCGAGAGGACTGATGAAGAAGGCAATGTTTCGTACGAGTGGACGGATGACAAATCCCAATCCGTAATGGTAAACTAATTTATTGTTAATAACAATATTTTATCTTATTTTATTTTCAAAAACTTGATATTCGATTTTTGTCGTGTAAAACAATTGTTTGTAATCGCAGGAGAGGTACGAAGTTGAGCGGGCTCGGGTAGCACAGTCCACTGGTCGGGAAGAGCTTACGCTAGAGAAGGTGAACACTATCTGAAATGCTATTATTGACCCGCCTTCTCGGACCAATCGACGGTATAGCTATGGAAATCTGGAGGTAAATTTTGACATGTACTAATATATAAATTTACACATGCATATGAATAGTTAAATAATTTTAATAATATTATATATATATACTAATATATAAATAATTATGAACTATTTTACAGGCGATGAGAATGCGGTGCATACAGGAGGTCCCAGCAAGAAGAGGAGATTGCTCAGTTGAAGAAAACAGTGGATGAAATAAATGATTGGAGGAAGAGTTTCTTCGAGCAATGGCTAGATGAGCGGATTGCAGCTTATTTCCAACAGCATGGGAGGATGCCTGGAGAGGATGGCAGCGATGGTGAGGAGTAGGTATGCTTGTTTCTCATGTTACAGTTTGGTATATACACATTTTGATTGGTTTGGTGTATATATATTTCGGGACGTTATGTACATATTTTGATACTTCTGGTTGTGTTAATGGTTTGTTTGGGTTAACGGTTTGTAGTTGTGGTTGGAAAACTATGTACACATTTTGGTTGGGAAACTATGTACATATTCTGATGACTTGTATTGGTTCGGAAACTATGTTTGGTTTTGTTGGATTTTATTTTGTTTGAATGTATAGTGATGTTATATGATGGATATATGATGGTTATAGTTGATGAATATAGTGTATAGTAGCTGTGATGATGGTATTTGATAGTTATTGTTTGAAGTCTATATGGGCTGTGCATGTGATGACCCGGAAATTTTAACGATTTAAAATGGATTAACAAATTAATTTTTAACAATTGAAAGGTTAATTTTAGCTTGAATTTCAAATATTAATTTTTGTTAGATAATTACAGTATTGAATTATATAATTGAAATTGAGTAAATTGTTGAATTTGAGATTCTAAGCCTGTTTAAAATAATTTGAAGGCTTGTAAAATCTATAATGAAGATACTGAAGATAATAGAATGGTTGAAATTTAATTTAAAGGTAATTTGTTCAATTTTAATAATACATCGTTTAAATTGGAACCTGATAATAGCCTTCCGAGGCACAGTCTCGGAATTCGACGAAACTAGTTCCATCGAGTCCGTAATATTGAATTATTATCGGATTTCAATTTTCGTAGCAATCGGAGTTGTCGTTTGACCCTGGCAACTCAAAACGCTTAGAACTATTTTAATCGATTTAATTTAAAATCGATCGTTTATTTCCATAACTCGCGCATATGATCGAGTTAGCCTTTGAAACCCGTTCCATTGTGTTCGGAACACGGGTAAAACCTTATAAATGTCTGTCGGCATGTCTGATTTGGGGATCGGGATTTTGCGTTTTGCAACTCGAGATATTTTTAATATTTATTTATATTATATTAGCGTACACTAGAAGCTACTCAAATTCCTTTTTCAGCCGATTCTCTCTCTCTCTTCTCAAGTAAGGGATCGAACTCAAAAAAAAAAAATGGTCGACGCCGAAAAAAAAGGAATCGCGCGTCGTGAGTTTCGCGATGGGGAGTGGGGATTCCATTATCGTCTTCATTTAGGGTTGGTTCGAGCAAGGTGATTTGGAAGTCGCGAGACAACTTGAAGGGGGTGCACGTGCAGAAGAAGGATAGCAGCAGCGCGCGAAGCAAGAAGGAAGGGAGGCCAAAGGATTTTGCAAGCGCGGGAATGTCGACATGCTGTAGATTGTGGCCGCGCAGAGGTGGGGTTGGAGCTAGGGTTTCGTGTCATTTTGGTGGGACGCGTGTTAGGGTTCGTTGGCTCGTTGTAACGGCGCTGTATGTTGTCGCAGCCAAGGAGGTGGGGCACTGGGAACTCGCGAGTGGATCGCGATGTTGTCTTGGTCGACCGAAGGATGATGGTGGTTCGAGCGTGGTGGTGATCGAGGTATATTCCTGCAGTTTTTCTTTATTCTGAAATCAAAATAATATTTTTTTACAGTAGGAGATTTAAAAAGGGGAAATTCAATCATTTGTTAAATGAAGATTGAGTTATGTTAAATTTACAAAATGGAAATGAAATTTATCTAGTGAACTTATATAATCATTTGGTAACTGGAACATATTTTATAAACAGAAAATTATTTTGGAATTAACTTATTATATAAAATGGAATTTATTAAAATAGAAACTGAACTTGAACGAATATTAATGAAAATCATCCACTGTTTATGCAAGATCAATAAATTGATGAAGGAAACTGTTAGTTTGAAATTTGTTTTGTTTAAATAAACCATTCGATTAAATATAATTAATTAGCTAATTAAAATTTTAGGGGAAAATTTATTGTTCAAATTTATTCAATCTTAATAAAATTTTATAATTGTTATACAAGGTCAAAAACCCGGGAAACCATGTCGAGACTGAAGTGGATTTGCACATAAAAGCAAAGGTGAGTAAATCTCACTCAGCTGAGTTGTTATTAAATTTCAATAGTCAAATTTAAATGATTGTTTGAATGTTTGAATTGATTTGATGTGTGTTGAGAATTGATGATTTGATGACTTTGGTATGTTGGATGGTTCTCAAGTAAATTGTTGTTTGATTCAAAGTATTGGGGTTTTGATTTTTGGGTAAAATCAAACATTGGAATCTGGAAAGCCTAGTTTGAGAATTATCGATTTTGGAATAATTGATTTTTATGTAAAGGAGCCTTATATGAAATTCATACTAGGTGTATGATTTGAAGATACTATATGTATAGTATAAAGTATTTTGATGATGGCTCTGGGGAAAAAGGCGCTTCCTTGAAATGAACTTCTCAGGAGTGCCACTGGGTGGTGCTGCCTTGAGCCCCAAGGGGGGTTCTAAAGTTGATCCCGTGAGGAGTCCGGACAAAACTAGTTCCTGAGGATTATTGGGTAGCGTAAGTCGATGGTGTTGATGCCTACATAGGCATTTGGGTTATGCTGTGACGACAGTGTAACTCGATGTCGCTGCGATCTACTGTGGGGACCATAGCGAAAATCGTGTGGAGGATGAGTGTCAACGGTCTACACTTGATTTTGCCGGGAAGGCAATGCAACATCGGTAGACTGCGATCTATGGTCAAGTGGAGTGGAGAAGTTTCATTTTTGGCAGCGAAATTCGATGGCGCTGATGCCTACAGTTATATGGGTTTTTGCTGTGATAGCTACGTAACCCCAATTGTAGCTGCGATCTGTCGTGGGTTCCATGGTGTAATCGTGGGGCGCGGAGGCCTACAGTTATCTGTGGATTTTGTCGGGACGGCAACATAACCATCGGGTTAACTGCGACCATGGATGAGGGTGATGATTTCCAGAGCATCCTCACTAAAGATATTTCCTCTATTTTCAAAAACTGTTTTCTATATTTCCAATAAAATTATTTTCCAAATATTTTCACTGGGTGTTGAAAACGGGTTTACCAAGTACTTATAGATTTTCAGTCCTACGCCTGATCAACGTATGACTGAATTTCTATGAGAACAAGGACGGACTGGTTGAGACATCGAGTTATGAGAAATATTTTATGAAAGCTATTTTGATAATATTATGTGAATATAAAAGCATTTCTAATTTTTTTTTAAATAAAGATATTGGAATTTTGGAAAAATAAAGAAGAATCCAAACTGGAATTATGAAAATTTTTGGCACTCAAGAGGCTTTCATAAAGTGATTTTTTGTAATAAAATTTGGAAGTAAGCTAATTGGCTAAATAATTATTTGATTGAGTATGTTAATAAAATTTAACTTGGGTAAATAAATGGATTGTAAGTTAATAATGGAATTTGGAAGTGAATTCGAATTGTTAATAGAATTTGACTTGGATTTGATAATCAATTAAATAAGAAGAGATGTTGTAAAAATAAAAATAAAATAGAATGGGATCGAAGTAGTGATGGGATGAATTGCAAATAAAATCCAAGTGTGACTTGAATAATATTTAATGAAATTTGCAAGTAAATTGGATATAAGAGAAGGGTTGTCATATGAAATGAAGTGAATAATAATTGAAATGGTTGGGTTGCAAACAAAACCCAGGTAAATAGAAATAAATTGAGAATGGCCTTGTATTAATAAAATAAACTTGATAACGAAGTAAGTAAGCAAATTAAAATTTTAAAACGGGTTGAATGAATTAAATAATTAATGAATGAAGTCTGATAGAATAAAAACTAAACCAAAATTGTGATTGGAATCAGATTATCAGACTGAACTTAAATTTGGTGGTATATTAATTTGAAGTATAAATGAGATAAGTATGTGCTTGGATATTATTTTGATAAATTGTGGAAGTGAATTTAAAATTAAAATTTAAAATTGATGGGCTAATTGAATTTAATGGAAGTTGATTAAATGGGGATCAAATAGAAGTAAACTTAAGTTTGACGTTGGAATAAAATTAAAATAAATTCACTTAAGTTTAAAATTTATGGAAGCTTAGCTTCGAATAAGAATGAAAGCCCATTAAATAAAAACTTGGATTGAATTAATTTGGGAATGGTTAGAAGTATACAAGAATGGAATGTGTCAAGCTAAATAAATGGTTGGTTAATAAATTAGAAATGAAATTAAATTCAGAATGCGTTGAAATTAATTTGAAATAGTTATAAACTAAAATAGATACTTTATTAACCGAATATCGTCGAGATTGCATAACAATAATTGTTGTTTGGCGTAAACCAAAGTAATTAAATTCTATGAGTTAATAGAGATTAAATAAATTTGATTATGAATCATGCGAAGTGAAAATGAGCTTACTTGAATTACAAATCAATGGAATGTAAGAAATTGAGTCGCAAACCATTGAAATTAAATGAAATGGTTTATAAATTGGATGAAAGCAATTGAATTAACTTTAAGATTATATAAATAGCATATGGGAAGCGTTTTGGTGGTTGTTGCTTATGATATATATGTGTTTAGCTATTGAATATAAGTGAAATGCTTGTGTTTAGCCATTAAAAATAAGTGCGATGCAAATAAATTTTCTTATATGGCACTTACATATTTAAATTGAGTAAGTACGGGTACCTAAGGCCGTTTGGCTGGATTTGGATTGCACTAATTGCTTAAATAATTAAGCTGCTTGCTTAAAATGCTAAATAAGGTACGCCTACGCAATAAAAATAGGAAATATGAACTGTTTTTGCTTTTTTCGACCGTGTGGGTCGATGTATATATATTTATATCTCTTGTCAAATTGCAAAAGCTCCTCCGTAGAAAGGAAACTCTGCCAAAATTTTTCCAAAATTTTGGGAGTTAGAAAATTTTGAAAATTTTGAGAAAATTTTGGTTAACGACAAAACGATTTCAAATTTAAACTAATGTAAATTAGAAGATGAAACTAATATGAATCGGTTATAAATGATAGGTAAAATTTAATACTCAGAAGTGAAGATAAGTGGAATTCATATGAAATGAGAAAGCTAAATTGAATTGAAGTAGGTATGAAACATATGTGAGAAAATGTATAAATGATTAGAAATGTTACGATTGGATATTATCATTAAGTAAGATATACAGGGATTATAAGGAAAAAGGAAATTGGATTTGATATCAGAAGATAAATTTAAATTGCCCGCCAAAAAGGTATGTATTTAATTTCTGTATAAGATTGGATTGGGTTTTTGATGTAGCCAATTGGCTTTCTATTTTCTTTTTGGTATTTGGGAGCCCATAGAGGCTTTTTGTAGTTGTACTGAGCTAGCCGCGCAGAGGAGATGCTAGCAAAAAATTTCGAAAATTTAGAGAGTTAGAAAATTTTTTGAGAAATTTTGATAATTCAAAATTTGGTTTTAAATTGAAATTTAAATGATTGAAAAAAAAGGGGTATTGTTTGAAACAATAGAAGGTTTTGGGAAGTTGGTTGAGGCAATAGTGGGTCTTTAATAAAGGATAGTGGGTAAGATGTTGAATAGTGAGTTTTGTAAAGGGGTAAGCGGATATTGGTCCATTCTTCCTAACTAGTAATTTCGGGGACGAAATTCTTTTAAGGGGGGAGGAATGTGACGACCCGGAAATTTTAATGATTTAAAATGGAATAACAAATTGATTTTTAACAATTGAAAGGTTAATTTTAGCTTGAATTTCAAATATTAATATTTATTAGATAATTACAGTATTGAATTATATAATTGAAATTGGGTAAATTGTTGAATTTGAGATTCTAAGCCTGTTCAAAATAATTTGAAGGCTTGTAAAATCTATAATGAAGATACTGAAGATAATAGAATGGTTGAAATTTAATTTAAAGGTAATTTGTTCAATTTTAATAATATATCGTTTAAATTGGAACCTGAAAATAGCCTTCCGAGGCACAGTCTCGGAATTCGACGAAACTAGTTTCATCGAGTCCGTAATATTGAATTATTATCGGATTTCAATTTTCGTAGCAATCGGAGTTGTCGTTTGACCCTGGCAACTCAAAACGCTTAGAATTATTTTAATCGATTTAATTTAAAATCGATCGTTTATTTCCGTAACTCGCGCATATGATCGAGTCAGCCTTTGAAACCCGTTCCATTGTGTTCGGAACACGGGTAAAACCTTATAAATGTCTGTCGGCATGTCTGATTTGGGGATCGGGATTTTGCGTTTTGCAACTCGAGATATTTTTAATATTTATTTATATTATATTAGCGTACACTAGAAGCTACTCAAATTCCTTTTTCAGCCGATCCTCTCTCTCTCTTCTCAAGTAAGGGATCGAACTCAAAAAAAAAAATGGTCGACGCCGAAAAAAAAAGGAATCGCGCGTCGTCAGTTTCGCGATGGGGAGTGGGGATTCCATTATCGTCTTCATTTAGGGTTGGTTCGAACAAGGTGATTTGGAAGTCGCGAGACAACTTGAGGGGGGTGCACGCGCAAGAAGAAGGATAGCAGCAGCGCGCGAAGCAAGAAGGAAGGGAGGCCGAAGGATTTTGCAAGCGCGGGAATGTCGACGTGCTGTAGATTGTGGCCGCGCAGAGGGGGGTTGGAGCTTGGGTTTCATGCCGTTTTGGTGGGACGCGTGCTAGGGTTCGTTGGCTCGTCGTAGCGGCGTCGTATGTTGTCGCAGCCAAGGAGGTGGGGCACTGGGAACTCGCGAGTGGGTCGCAATGTTGTCTTGGTCGACCGGAGGATGATGGTGGTTCGAGCGTGGTGGTGATCGAGGTATATTCCTGCTGTTTTTCTTTATTCTAAAATCAAAATAATATTTTTTTACTGTAGGAGATTTCAAAAGGGGAAATTCAATCATTTGTTAAATGAAGATTGAGTTATATTAAATTTACAAAATGGAAATGAAATTTATCTAGTGAACTTATATAATCATTTGGTAACTGGAACATATTTTATAAACAGAAAATTAGTTTGTAATTAACTTATTATATAAAATGGAATTTATTAAAATAGAAATTGATCATGATCGAATATTAATGATAATAATCCAATGTTTTTGCAAGATCAATAAATTGATGAAGGAAACTGTTAGTTTGAAATTTAAGTTTTGTTTAAATAAACCATTCGATTAAATATAATTAATTAGCTAATTAAAATTTTAGGGGAAAATTTATTGTTCAAAATTATTCAATCTTAATAAAAAATTATAATTGTTATACAAGGTCAAAAAACCAGGAAACCATGTCGAGAATGAAGTGGATTTGCAAATAAAAGCAAAGGTGAGTAAATCTCACTCAGCTGAGTTGTTATTAAATTTCAATAGTCAAATTTAAATGATTGTTTGAATGTTTGAATTGATTTGATGTGTGTTGAGAATTGATGATTTGATGACCTTGGTTTGTTGGATGGTTCTCAAGTAAATTGTTGTTTGACTCAAAGTATTGGGGTTTAAATTGTTTTAAACTCCAAAAGTAAATAGGGATCGAATTAATTGATTAAGGATTAAGTTAAGTAATGAAGTTTAATGAAGTTAGAATAACCATGGGCGGTTTAATAAGTAGTTACTTAAGTAATTAATAAAATATAATTATTTTGTGAAATAACTCAAGGGATTAATTAAATAGTTCATCAAGATATAGTTAATTTATTTAATGAAGTAAATAAAAGGAGTTAGACAATTACAGGATGAGGTTAGTCTAGAATGATTAATATTGGATTGGATTAAAGTAATTGATTTAGATTAAAACAAATTAAAAATATAATTGGAAATCATTAATTTATATAATTAATGAAGTAATTAATGATTTAATTAATTGAGATTAATTAATTCATAATAAGTGACTTATGAGAAGTCAATTAATATAAGTAATTAAAAATTAACGTAATTGATTATTGTTAATTAATTCGTGAAGTAATTAAAGATTGCTCATTGATTTTGGTAAAAATAATTAATGTCGTGAAATTAATTAAAGATAAGTACTTGAACGTAATTGAAAATGATTAATCCAGGGTGATTAATTAAGATGAATAATGAAAGGTTGATTAATTAATTGTTCTGGAATTAATTAATGAAGGAGTCAAAGTGATTGAGGTTTGAAATTCAATTAGAATTAATTGAACTAATTTGTATGTGATTAAGCTTTGCTTATGGATGATTGAATGGTATTGGATGTTTTGAATGAGTTGATATCTCTAATATGAAATGTTGTGAATTTCATTTGAATAACTCGGGTTAGGATAATATGAGTCTCGAAGAGACCGGGGTCGGGTATTTGGAAAATACCCGAAACCACTTCGAATATTTATATATCGATTTGTGAAATCAATAGGATGGATTGAAATGATTTAGGTAGACTGGAATATTTATCTAAGTTTGGTACTTAGAAATTGATAGGTGAAATAAGTGTTGTCTATACCGAATTGTGAATTGGTTAAATTGATATACGTTACCCCGGGTTTTATATAAGTTGTTTGCTTTAGTATTTCATGTTAGATGGGTTTACTCACGCTGGTTTCCAGCCTGACCCGGGTGTTACTTTGGTGTAATGCTCGGGTCAGACCGAGTATTACAGATTTTCAGGTAGGTACGTTCTGGAGCTCAGGAGGCGAGCTGGATGGCGGGAGCGTATAGAGTATTTCCGCTGTATTTATATTATTGTTAATCTGAGTCATGATAACTGTATGTATTCAATGACTGTATATATATGTGAAACTCTGATGTATATTAAATGTAATCGATAGTTATAGTATTCTTTTGTAAACTATTATTATTTATTATTATATTTTATCCGCTGCGATTGTGAGATGATTGGTGTTTCTATTCTTCTTCTTCTATCTCTTTCTTCTTTTTCATAACTATCTGAAATTTTCGGGTTCAAAAATTTCGGGTCGTTACATTTGGTATCAGAGCTGAAGGGTTAAGCGAGAACCTTGGCTCTGGTGGGGATTTACTCATTAGATATAGTCTGTAGTACTCTAGAATGAGTTGAGTGTGTATATGTGTGTGTGTGTGTGTGTGTGTGTGTGTGTGTGTGAGAGAGCGTACTTGTTATTTGCTTATAAAGATTTTAAATGATTTTACATTAAAAAAAATATTTTGATATATAAAGCAATATTTCCTTCTAATGAATATTAAGGTGGATGGTTGTTAAATTATTGGAACTAAGATAAGAAGTAATATAAAATACGACCGAATTGAAACTTATAACCAAAGTTGAAGAATAAACTTATATAACAAAATGGAATTTAAAATATAGATTGTGAATGTAATTTATAAATTGAAATAAACTTCATAATAAATGAGATTATAATTTGAAATAGAATTCCGGAGAATAATTAAAAATAAAGTAAGATGAAAATTCCAGAGTAATGTTTAAATATGAATTGGATGGATTGGGAATTTGGAATTTTTGGGAAAATTTAAAATTCCTTTGGATTTGGAAGTGGTTTCCAAAGGTTTTGGAAAAATAATAGTATTATTTCAAAAATATTTTTGTGTTGGATTTGAAATCTGAGAGATTTGAAATAAAAAAAAATGGAAATGTTTTTAAAGAGATAAAAGCATTGAACTCTTTTGGCCACTGGAAAATAACGTCGGTGATGATTGCAGCACTATCGAAGTTTATTTTCGAGTTTCTAGAAGAGAAATTGCTACCAAATTATTTTAAACTGAAATTGTTTGTGAACTGGGTTTGGTTTTGAAATTCAAAGGGGTAACTAAATTTTCCAAAGAATTATGGATATAGTTGAATCCTAAGGGGATATTGAAATTTTGGAAATTTGTTTAAACTCTGGAATCTTGATTAAAATGTTTATGGGATAATAAAAATATATTGGCTAAATAAAATGTATAATTCCGAGTTAAAAGCGAAATTGAATGTAATTGATTATAAATAGAAGTTGTAAAATTTGAAATTATAATTAAAGTGAATAGGATTAAAATCAAACGGAATTTGATTTAAATTGGGAAGGGAATCAGGGGTGATTCAATTGAATTGGAACTAAATAAATTTCGATGGAAAGTGGAGTTATTCAAATTGGAATTGAATTAATTTAAATGAAAGTGTAAATTTACATTGGATTGTTGGGGAAGTGAACAGTTGACTCTTGACTAGTTTCAATATAATTTTTTTTGATATAAACTTATATTTCTAAGCTATTAAATATATCCAACTTTTTTTTAAAAAAAAGCTACCTTATTTTATAATTGTTTACCATTATTTTTGGAGCTATTTTACCATTTTTCAACTGTTTCTAAACTAATTACTATTTTTCAACTATTTCACAAAGTAATTTCTATTTTACAACTATTTTGCAATTATTTGGAATCTTTGAAACTATTCGATTATTTTTCGACTATTTTACAATTATTTAATTATTTTATAGCTATTTGGTGAACTAATAATTATTTTCAACTACTTATCTATTTTTAAAATTTTCAAGCTATTTTCTAAAACTGGTCGGAGTTCAAACTGTTAATTGGTTTAAATACCAACTGAGGTAAGAATTGAAGTGACAATTCAATGGGAATTAAAGGAAATGTGAATAGAAAGGAAATTGATCTTGGAAAAAGGAATCAAATTTGAATATTTGATTTTGGACAAACAAGGTTATATATCTTTGTTATATATGACAAATCTTCCATTGTTGAATCTATTGCGGGAAGAAAAGGATTTTTGAACATGTTTGAAGTATAAAAGGAGTTTTATACGAGATTGAAATGATCCAATTTTTTTGAAAGATATATATATTTGAATATATATATAGAGGATCTTATGAGGATTTTGGAAAAAAGGTTTTGGGAACCTTTGAATTTGGAAAGGCTTTTGATTTTTGGGTAAAATCAAACATTAGAATCTGGAAAGCCTAGTTTGAGAATTATCGATTTTGGAATAATCGATTTTTGTGTAAAGGAGCCTTATATGAAATTCATACTAGGTGTATGATTTGAAGATACTATATGTATAGTATAAAGTATTTTGATGATGGCTCTGGGGAAAAAGGCGCTTCCTTGAAATGAACTTCTCAGGAGTGCCACTGGGTGGTGCTGCCTTGAGCCCCAAGGGGGGTTCTAAAGTTGATCCTGTGAGGAGTCCGGACAAAACTAGTTCTTGAGGATTATTGGGTAGCGTAAGTCGATGGCGTTGATGCCTACATAGGCATTTGGGTTATGCTGTGACGACAGTGTAACTCGATGTCGCTGCGATCTACTGTGGGGACCATAGCGAAAATCGTGTGGAGGATGAGTGTCAACGGTCTACACTTGATTTTTCCGGGAAGGCAACGCAACATCGGTAGACTGCGATCTATGGTCAAGTGGAGTGGAGAAGTTTCATTTTTGGCAGCGAAATTCGATGGCGCTGATGCCTACAATTATATGGGTTTTTGCTCTGATAGCTACGTAACCCCAATTGTAGCTGCGATCTGTCGTGGGTTCCATGGTGTAATCGTGGGGCGCGGAGGCCTACAGTTATATGTGGATTTTGTCGGGACGACAACGCAACCATCGGGTTAACTGCGACCATGGATGGGGGTGATGATATCCAGAGCATCCTCACTAAAGATATTTCCTCTATTTTCAAAAACTGTTTTCTAGATTTCCAATAAAATTATTTTCCAAATATTTTCACTGGGTGTTGAAAACGGGTTTACCAAGTACTTATAGATTTTCAGTCCTACGCCTGATCAACGTATGACTGAATTTCTATGAGAACAAGGACGGACTGGCTGAGACATCGAGTTATAAGAAATATTTTATGAAAGCTATTTTGATAATATTATGTGAATATAAAAGCATTTCTAAATTTTTTTTAAATAAAGATTTTGGAATTTTGGAAAAATAAAGAAGAATCCAAACTGGAATTATGAAAATTTTTGCACTCAAGAGGCTTTCATAAAGTGATTTTTTGTAATAAAATTTGGAAGTAAGCTAATTGGCTAAATAATTGTTTGATTGAGTATGTTAATAAAATTTAACTTGGGTAAATAAATGGATTGTAAGTTAATAATGGAATTTGGAAGTGAATTCGAATTGTTAATAGAATTCGACTTGGATTTGATAATGAATTAAATAAGAAGAGATGTTGTAAAAATAAAAATAAAATAGAATGGGATCGAAGTAGTGATGGGATGAATTGCAAATAAAATCCAAGTGTGACTTGAATAATATTTAATGAAATTTGCAAGTAAATTGGATATAAGAGAAGGGTTGTCATATGAAATGAAGTGAATAATAATTGAAATGGTTGGGTTGCAAACAAAACCCAGGTAAATAGAAATAAATTGAGAATGGCCTTGTATTAATAAAATAAACTTGATAACGAAGTAAGTAAGAAAATTAAAAATTTAAAACGGGTTGAATGAATTAAATAATTAATGAATGAAGTCTGATAGAATAAAAACTAAACCAAAATTGTGATTGGAATCATATTATCAGACTGAACTTAAATTTGGTGGTATATTAATTTGAAGTATAAATGAGATAAGTATGTGCTTGGATATTATTTTGATAAATTAAGGAAGTGAATTTAAAATTAAAATTTAAAATTGATGGGCTAATTGAATTTAATGGAAGTTGATTAAATGGGGATCAAATAGAAGTAAACTTAAGTTTGACGTTGGAATAAAATTAAAATAAATTCACTTAAGTTTAAAATTTATGGAAGCTTAGCTTCGAATAAGAATGAAAGCCCATTAAATAAAAACTTGGATTGAATTAATTTGGGAATGGTTAGAAGTATACAAGAATGGAATGTGTCGAGCTAAATAAATGGTCGGTTAATAAATTAGAAATGAAATTAAATTCAGAATGAGTTGAAATTAATTTGAAATAGTTATAAACTAAAATAGATACTTTATTAACCGAATATCGTCGAGATTGCATAACAGTAATTGTTGTTTGGCGTAAACCAAATAATTAAATTCTATGAGTTAATAGAGATTAAATAAATTTGATTATGAATCATGGGAAGTGAAAATGAGCTTACTTGAATAACAAATCAATATAATGTAAGAAATTGAGTCGCAAACCATTGAAATTAAATGAAATGGTTTATAAATTGGATGAAAGCAATTGAATTAGCTTTAAGATTATATAATTAGCTTATGGGAAGCGTTTTGGTGGTTGTTGCTTATGATATATATGTGTTTAGCTATTGAATATAAGTGAAATGCTTGTGTTTAGCCATTAAAAATAAGTGCGATGCAAATAGATTTTCTTATATGGCACTTACATATTTAAATTGAGTAAGTACGGGTACCTAAGGCCGTTTGGCTGGATTTGGATTGCACTAATTGCTTAAATAATTAAGCTGCTTGCTTAAAATGCTAAATAAGGTACGCCTACGCAATAAAAATAGGAAATATGAACTGTTTTTGTTTTTTTCGACCGTGTGGGTCGATGTATATATATTTATATCTCTTGTCAAATTGCAAAAGCTCCTCCGTACAAAGGAAACTCTGCCAAAATTTTGGGAGTTAGAAAATTTTGAAAATTTTGGTTAACGACAAAACGATTTCAAATTTAAACTAATGTAAATTAGAAGATGAAACAAATATGAATCGGTTATAAATGATAGGTAAAATTTAATACTCAGAAGTGAAGATAAGTGGAATTCATATGAAATGAGAAAGCTAAATTGAATTGAAGTAGGTATGAAACATATGTGAGAAAATGTATAAATGATTGGAAATGTTACGATTGGATATTATCGTTAAGTAAGATATACAGGGATTATAAGGAAAAAGGAAATTGGATTTGATATCGGAAGATAAATTTGAATTGCCCGCCAAAAAGGTATGTATTTAATTTATGTATAAGATTGGATTGGGTTTTTGATGTAGCCACTTGGCTTTCTATTTTCTTTTTGGTATTTGGGAGCCCATAGAGGCTTTTTGTAGTTGTACTGAGCTAACCGCGCAGAGGAGATGCTAGCAAAAAAATTCGAAAATTTAGAGAGTTAGAAAAAATTTTGAGAAATTTTGATAATTCAAAATTTGATTTTAAATTGAAATTTAAATGATTGAAAAAAAAGGGTATTGTTTGAAACTATAGAAGGTTTTGGGAAGTTGGTTGAGGCAATAGTGGGTCTTTAATAAAGGATAGTGGGTAGGATGTTGAATAGTGAGTTTTGTAAAGGGGTAAGCGGATATTGGTCCATTCTTCCTAACTAATAATTTCGGGGACGAAATTCTTTTAAGGGGGGAGGAATGTGACGACCCGGAAATTTTAACGATTTAAAATGGAATAACAAATTGATTTTTAACAATTGAAAGGTTAATTTTAGCTTGAATTTCAAATATTAATATTTATTAGATAATTACAGTATTGAATTATATATTGAAATTGGGTAAATTGTTGAATTTGAGATTCTAAGCCTGTTCAAAATAATTTGAAGGCTTGTAAAATCTATAATGAAGATACTGAAGATAATAGAATGGTTGAAATTTAATTTAAAGGTAATTTTTTCAATTTTAATAATATATCGTTTAAATTGGAACCTGAAAATAGCCTTCCGATGCACAGTCTCGGAATTCAACGAAACTAGTTCCATCGAGTCCGTAATATTGAATTTTTATCGGATTTCAATTTTCGTAGCAATCGGAGTTGTCGTTTGACCCTGGCAACTCAAAACGCTTAGAACTATTTTAATCGATTTAATTTAAAATCGATCGTTTATTTCCGTAACTCGCGCATATGATCGAGTTTGCCTTTGAAACCCGTTCCATTGTGTTCGGAACACGAGTAAAACCTTATAAATGTCCGCCGGCATGTCTGATTTGGGGATCGGGATTTTGCGTTTTGCAACTCGAGATATTTTTAATATTTATTTATATTATTTTAGCGTACACTAGAAGCTACTCAAATTCCTTTTTCAGCCGATCCTCTCTCTCTCTTCTCAAGCAAGGGATCGAACTCAAAAAAAAAAATGGTCGACGCCGAAAAAAAAAAGGAATCGCGCGTCGTCAGTTTTGCGATGGGGAATGGGGATTCCATTATCGTCTTCATTTAGGGTTGGTTCGAGCAAGGTGATTTGGAAGTCGCGAGACAACTTGAGGGGGGTGCACGCACGAGAAGAAGGATAGCAGCAGCGCGCGAAGCAAGAAGGAAGGGAGGCCGAAGGATTTTGCAAGCGCGGGAATGTCGACGTGCTGTAGATTGTGGCCGCACAGAGGGGGGTTGGAGCTAGGGTTTCGTGCCGTTTTGGTGGGACGCGTGTTAGGGTTAGTTGGCTCGTCGTAGCGGCGCCGTATGTTGTCGCAGCCAAGGAGGTGGGGCACTGGGAACTCGCGAGTGGATCGCGATGTTTTCTTGGTCGACCGAAGGATGATGGTGGTTCGAGCGTGGTGGTGATCGAGGTATATTCCTGCAGTTTTTCTTTATTCTGAAATCAAAATAATATTTTTTTACTGTAGGAGATTTCAAAAGGGGAAATTCAATCATTTGTTAAATGAAGATTGAGTTATATTAAATTTACAAAATGGAAATGAAATTTATCTAGTGAACTTATATAATCATTTGGTAACTGGAACATATTTTATAAACAGAAAATTAGTTTGTAATTAACTTATTATATAAAATGGAATTTATTAAAATAGAAATTGATCATGATCGAATATTAATGAAAATCATCCAATGTTTTTGCAAGATCAATAAATTGATGAAGGAAACTGTTAGTTTGAAATTTAAGTTTTGTTTAAATAAACCATTCGATTAAATATAATTAATTAACTAATTAAAATTTTAGGGGAAAATTTATTGTTCAAAATTATTCAATCTTAATAAAAATTTATAATTGTTATACAAGGTCAAAAAACCAGGAAACCATGTCGAGAATGAAGTGGATTTGCAAATAAAAGCAAAGGTGAGTAAATCTCACTCAGCTGAGTTGTTATTAATTTTCAATAGTCAAATTTAAATGATTGTTTGAATGTTTGAATTGATTTGATGTGTGTTGAGAATTGATGATTTGATGACTTTGGTTTGTTGGATGGTTCTCAAGTAAATTGTTGTTTGACATAAAGTATTGGGGTTTAAATTGTTTTAAACTCCAAAAGTAAATAGGGATCGAATTAATTGATTAAGGATTAAGTTAAGTAATGAAGTTTAATGAAGTTAGAATAACCAGTGGGCAGTTTAATAAGTAGTTACTTAATTAATCAATAAAATATAATTATTTTGTGAAATAACTCAAGGGATTAATTAAATAGTTAATCAAGATATAGTTAATTTATTTAATGAAGTAAATAAAAGGAGTTAGACAATTACAGGATGAGGTTAGTCGAGAATGATTAATATTGGATTGGATTAAAGTAATTGATTTAGATTAGAACAAATTAAAAATATAATTGGAAATCATTAATTTATATAATTAATGAAGTAATTAAAGATTTAGTTAATTGAGATTAATTAATTCATAATAAGTGACTTATGAGAAGTCAATTAATATAAGTAATTAAAAATTAACGTAATTGATTATAGTCAATTAATCCGTGAAGTAACTAAAGATTACTCATTGATTTTGGTAAAAATAATTAATGTCGTGAAATTAATTAAAGATAAGTACTTGAATGTAATTGAAAATGATTAATCCAGGGTGAGTAATTAAGATGAATAATGAAAGGTTGATTAATTAATTGTTCTGGAATTAATTAATGAAGGAGTCAAAGTGATTGAGGTTTGAAATTCAATTAGAATTAATTGAACTAATTTGTATGTGATTAAGCTTTGCTTATGCATGATTGAATGGTATTGGATGTTTTGAATGAGTTGATATCTCTAATATGAAATGTTGTGAATTTCATTTGAATAACTCGGGTTAGGATAATATGAGTCTCGAAGAGACCGGGGTCGGGTATTTGGAAAATACCCGAAACCACTTCGAATATTTATATATCGATTTGTGAAATCAATAGGCTGGATTGAAATGATTTAGGTAGACTGGAATATTTATCTAAGTTTGGTACTTAGAAATTGATAGGTGAAATAAGTGTTGTCTATACCGAATTGTGAATTGGTTAAATTGATATACGTTACCCCGGGTTTTATATAAGTTGTTTGCTTTAGTATTTCATGTTAGATGGGTTTACTCACGCTGGTTTCCAGCCTGACCCGGGTGTTACTTTGGTGTAATGCTCGAGTCAGACCGAGTATTACAGAGTTTCAGGTAGGTACGTTCTGGAGCTCAGGAGGCGAGCTGGATGGCGGGAGCGTATAGAGTATTTCCGCTGTATTTATATTATTGTTAATCTGAGTCATGATAATTGTATGTATTCAGTGACTGTATATATATGTGAAACTCTGATGTATATTAAATGTAATCGATAGATATAGTATTCTTTTGTAAACTATTATTATTTATTATTGTATTTTATCCGCTGCGATTGTGAGATGATTGGTGTTTCTGTTCTTCTTCTTCTATCTCTTTCGTCTTTTTCATAACTATCTGAAATTTTCGGGTTCGAAAATTTCGGGTCGTTACAGTGCAAGTGCACAGAATTTGCTTCAGTATAGCGATGGCAATTTTACACAGATTAGCGACGGCTAGCGACGGCTAGCGACGGCCATGTTGCACAGATTAGCGACGGCTAGCGACGGCCATGTTGCACAGATTGGCGACGGTTAGTGACGGCTTGCGACGACCTTTTAAACGTTGAAAAATTTCCACGTGTCACATTTGCAGTCGCGAGCCATCGCTATTTATGTGACGGAGCCGTCGCTAAAGCCGTCGCTTTTTTGTTGGGCGACGAGATAAATAGCGGCAGCTTTTAGCGTTGGTTGGCAACGGCTTGCGACGGCCGGCGACGGCTAAAAGTCGTCGCTATCTGATGCCGTTCTTGTAGTTGTGGAGAGATTAGAATATTTGAACATGCGATACCACCTAGTGCTAAGTACTTGTAGGAGTTACTACAATCAAAATGATTGGTAGAGGAAAAATACCTTTTTGCATAACTATGGTAAACTATCATGTATTTTATTTAATCACACATTTGCAACTCTATACATGTGAAAAAGAGAGAAAATGATCAAATATTATATATATTTAGTTTACATCCTTCTTATTTTTTGCAAGGTGCTTTAATATTTTGTATAAATACAAAGGTAATGGTAAGTAGGACAATTATTTTTGCATACTTACGGAGAAAATAACTTAGGTTTTCTTGTTTATACACAACGCAGTCACGACAATGAAAATACTTTCTTTTAGAACCATAGTAGTAACTAGAAACACGCAAACATACGTTTTTAATCAAAAAGGAATAATATATATACTCGTTTGGTTTTAGACAAGGGCTAGAATTTCCAATTACATTTTTTGGTTCAGTTTCATATAAAAAGAATCACTTGGACCCTTATGCCTTAAAAAATGACTGAGTACATAGGTTGAAATTGTTTTTCTTTTAGCAACTTCTTTCATACGTGGGAAGAAAGTGCTTTCCAACTAACATTCTCCTTCATGCAAGATGTTTACGTCGAACTATAACATTAATACATGAAATTTTACATGTAGCAATATAATTAATCAATATAAGATAAGCTACCAAGTAGGAAAGGCAAAAAACCAAAGCTATTAACATTGTCCACACAATTAAAGTGTAACTGTACCAAGACAGAATTATTGTTGAACACAAAACACAAGTAATACATGTAATTTAACATGATCTATTGCATGACAACATAGTTTATGCACTTTATAAAATGATATTTTTCACTGTCAGTAGATAGTATGATAGTGAGGCACAATTAATGCTAATCTTCGAAACAAAAGGTACACAAATAAACGGTTGAAAACCATGACACTCTTTCTTAAAATTTTGCATCTTGTTTGTATAATGTTTTAGAACTCCTCAACGATGAGCTATGGTATGAAGAGCATAAGTCATAATCTACATGCATATGAAAGAATACCATAAGTGGGATTATTAAAAAATGGTTCTAGATCCCTCCTTGTGTGTGGACATCTGTAAAAGAAAATTTAATAAGATAGACTATCGGTGTGTAAAAAGACGGGCAAGTATATAAATGTTGGACTTAACATTTGCTTGGCAAAAAGAACCATCTATAATGGGTATGTAGTGACCAATCAAAATAAGATGTTAATATCTTGCTCTAGTTAAAGAAAACTCACATGATGACATATATGCATTGCTGGATTGTTACAACCCTAGTTTTAATTAACATTATTTAACATATTTAATTACATAAATCAAATGAAATATTTTAAAATGGTAAGAAGATTGAGATTTGCAAGTAATATGCGTCGAGCCTTAATTAATGAACTGGTGGGATTAATAAGAAGAAAGATAAATAAGGTGGGCAAAATAGAAAAGGAGTAAATTTCCTTAGTACATACTCTTTCATTCTCATTCCACCCTTACTATTTTCATAAAAATGAAAATTTAAAACTAAGGCCGGCCATCACTAGGAGCAAAAAGAAAGAAGAAAAGCTTAAGAAATAGAGAGTAAAGCTAGGAGAAATCAATCAACACTCAAATCTCAACCTTCCTTAACCATTCAAGGTGAAAAATAGTTATGCATATCAAGTTTTAATTATTGTATTTGGTTTTAAGTCTAAACCTGAAACTTTGATGTTATTATGCCATATTTTAAAGGATTGAATGATTATATGCTTATTGATTGAATATTTGGATTTATTTATGTAATTAGTTAACAGGTGTGAAAACTTATCACATAGTACCCAAATGACTTGAAATTTTTATATGATGTTAGAAACATTATTTTAGAAGTGATTTTAAATTTCATAATTTTCCAAGCAAGTGTGAATTTATTATGAATTTTCTAAGTGGAGAAAATGGATTATTTTGGGTTTTCATTATCAAAAATAATTAATAAAAATTTTTAGCCCCAAAATTTTTATATGTTAAAGAAAATAATAAATCTGATTTAATGTGATTTTATGGATTTCTCTCATGTATTTATGATTTATAATGAATTATTTGAGCTAGAAGGTTTAATTATTATACTAAAATATTAATATAAAATGTATGGTTTGCAAATTATGTTGGAAATGACAAATCTGCTCCATTGCAGTTTTCTGAAAAGAAATTTGATAATTAATTGTTAACTAATGAAATTTTGACAAACAATAATGGTTAGTGGAAAAGAAATTAACTTTAATAATAAATTGGCAATTTTTATGTTAATCACAAAAATGTCATGCCGACAACATCGCCGTCGCCTTCATCCAGGTTGTAGCAATACCTTCAAAGTCAACCGATAGCGAGGCACATGATATCAATCAGTGTTGGTGTGTAGTGAATTAGCTACGGTTGAAGAAGTTTGAGGTCAGCAACCTCCGCGTCGACGATGGAGCCGTATGACTTAATTGTCGTACTTTATATGAAGAGGGCAGAGTGCCACATATTGTAATGTCGTCGATCCTATTGCTTTCAAAGTAAATTATAATAGCAATAATGAAGCCGCATCTTTTAACATCGGCTATATAGTGTCGTGTTTTATCAACTTTGACTTTATTCTTAACCGCATGTTTTCAAAGAAGGCAACGATGCCGCCTGTTTTCATTTCGACTCTAATGAGGTGCGTTTCAATGGCCATAATGGCGCCGCTTGTTTTCCTTAAGTCATTGATGCCAATACTCATCAATGTCGATGTAACATCCCCCATTATGAGACTCAAGACTAACTGATGCGGATGCAGTAGTCATCTATAGTTATTAATTCTCGACGATAAAATGTAATTGTGTTTATCATATCAATAATTAGGTGCACATGAATATGGAAAAAAAATTCAATAGTTTGACAACAAATTTTCACATCTCATTTCAGAAATGATATTTATTATTCATTATATAATCTCATTCGTAAACCCATGTTCTGATTATAATTATTACAACATACTTCATTAGCGAATTATGAAGATGCCTCATTAGTTGATTAGAATCAAATACTCAACTTTTCCATTACATCCAAATTGACAAAACCAAACTACACAGCGGAAATAGATAAAGTTCCTAATAGCTAGGTTGCCTGCTACACGTCTTCGGAAGCTTATTCATCTAACTGGAACCCGAAAGCTCTTACTTCCGACCAACTCAAACGAGTACCCGAGAGTTTAAGGCAAAAAATAAAAACTTCGAGTCAGACAGCAGTTTGATGTGAATAATAACCTACCATCTCAAACCAATAGATATATGGTGAGACTACGATGCTGAGCGGAACGGGTTCCTCCTCACTAATATTTTTACCAAAACATATTAACCATATACTTTACCCCTACATCCACAGTGGTTAAAAGACAATAATAATATGATGATTTATAATCATGTAATGCACATTGGATTACTCAAATACTTAATTTATCTATCTCAATAAATGGTTTTCCTATGATCATTATGAACCAAATAGTTTTCATAAGCCAACTATTAACCTATCTCCAATTATGGTTAGGAGGTATCAGGACGGTCTGCCCTACTTCAGTTCAACCAGATGTACAAAAATCTCCAAATATGGTGATGAGAAATATTCAATACTCCAGATATGGTTAGGAGTCTATAACTATGATTCAAATACGTTATGACACTTCCATCGTCAAGGATTTCCAAATACAGCTAGAAGTTTTCCTTTATCATATGTGAGCATATAGAGCTACGAGTTCCTTCTAGTGCGTAACCATCCTTTCATCTCACCAAGCCCTGCGCATTGGAATCGTGGACCTTTACCAACCATGGGCTAACAGTTGAAGCATAGGCCGCGATCCTACATCAGTCCCACATTCTACTTATTATCTGGTTTTATGGAATCAAGATCAGTCCAAGTTAACCTAATATACTCTTGATCTCCCTAATCTCCTAGGAATTAGTCTTACCATACCCATTATTGGGAAAACCTAGTTGGTTACTATTCCCTTAAAGCCCCCCAAACTGCAATTATGGTTCAATAATCATGTGAGCATGATCATAACAATTATGCATAATAACTGATCAAATAAACACAAGAACATATAGCATTCTTCATTCAATATGTTCAATTAATATTCTTTTTATGTCTCATAATTGCTTAATCTTAAGTAATATCTTCTTTAGAAATTTCAACTCAAAACTTAAGCTACTTCATATTAAAATCCTTGAAACCATTTTCATAATGATATATAGTTAATCCACTTTAAATCATATTCAAAACAAGGAAATACATGGCCCTTTAAATAGTTTAAATCGGATCAATGTCGACGAGATTAATGATGCCGATATAGAAGTGTAAGGCTGTCCGCCATTAATAGAATAAACCATATTTCATGTAGCATTAAACAATGTCGACCTGCATCTGGGTCGAAGACAAAACTTAACACCTTTATAAGTTATATGGCTTACCATCGAAGATATAGGGTCATCGACCATCAAAAACATAGGCCTTTTTGCCCCTTTAAAAACAGTTTTGAATAACATGGATACAAGACTTTTCGGCATTAAAAAGATAAGATGTGACATTGTGGCCAAGCGGCATAGACACTAAACATAAAGTCAGCAACCTTAATGTACATCGACCCCCAAGACCCTCAACGACGGTATAAGACTTTTAGACTTAAGTTACTTCGGCTACTATGCAGTTTTTTATATAGAGTTGAAGACATAATAGATGGTGCCATTGCCTTACTTTGGAAAACAAATAAAGAGATGAGATGCGACACCATTTAAAAGAGTGATGAAGACATGCGATGTTGTCGATGTCGACACTAAGGCTTTTAAACTCTTAGTTGAATTAGAGAAGGCAATACCGACATTCGTGGGTTGCCGCCACTGTCTACTTCAAAGCGGTTGGAATCACTCCATAACTACTTAAGTAGTTATCTTGTGCTTCCCATCTCATCGATGTCGACATTCATGGAGGCGTTATTCCTTTAGGCTCGATAAGGATATAGGCAGCAAGACATTAACGTAATTATAAAGAGAACGGACTATTTCTAATAAAAGCAACTACTTTTTACCAAATCTTAACCTTTTGTCCAATTTCTATTACAGAAACAAATATATATTTTCAATTTCTTTCAGAAAATACTGCCACATCATTTACAAGTTCAAAAATATATAACAACTAATTAATTAATACCCTTAATTAATTATCCTTTTAAATGCACATCTAGCATAATAATTTTGTAATAAATCATATAATCACTTAGAAAAACCAAAAAAATTCATAGAAATTCGAGAATATCCTTCTCTTTATCATATGAAAGTTCGAAGCCAAAAACCACATTTAATTATTTTAAATAATTAAAACCTAAAATTAAGCTATTTCCTCCTTAGGAATTTCATAAAATAATCTATATAACTTGGAAAATAATGAAATTGGAAAATCATCTTCAAAATAATGTTTTATACAACATATCAGAAAATCAAAGCATTTGAGGATTAAAACCTTAGGTTTTACCCTTAAAAATCATTTATACAATTTCATAAAATTAAAATTAATCATTATTTTATCCAAATAATGATAAGATCAACATGGCATATCATATTAACATAAACAAATTAAAGACCCATAGAATTTGAAATCAAATAAGCAAAAGTGAGATGGTTTCATTATTATTCATCTCAAATTTAGATGTTGGAGTTGAGATTTTGTATGGCTTAGTTTCCCTAAACTTTTGCTCTTGAATCCTTTTGATTTCTTGCTTCTAATTCCCTAGGTTATGGCCGGCCTTGACTTCCTTTTTCTTTAGGTTATTTTACGAATGTGTAAAATGAGAATGAAATAAGAGGGAAAGGGTTTAAGGCAAGGGATATGTTATTCCCTAAATTGCCCTTCTCGTATATTCTTTTATATGTTTAGCTTTTAAACCAATCTTACTTAATTAATTCATGTGGCATAGCCTTATTAAGTTTCAAATCTCATTCTCCTTAACTTTTTTATATTATTCTATTTAATCTTTCGATTAAATGTCATGAATAATGTTTAACTAAAATAGGGGTGTTACAAACTCCCCTCCTTAAAAAAATTCATCCTCGAAATTCAGTAAGGACTTCAAGGCATGCATATCAAACATGTTTACAATATTAGTATATCCAACCAGCTACTAAGTCTAAATATAGAACATGCCATCATAACAACACATGATAAGCATCCCTAATTTTATCCTCTATCTTCCAAGTATAGTGTTTCTCATTGTCACTCCACAAGACTTTCACTAGTCTACTACCTTGTTCCTTAACTTCTTCTCATCTCTCGCTACAACTCGAACTGGTTGTCCCACAAAAGTCAGATCTAATTCTACTACTAAATCTTCAAATGCGGTCGGAACAATAGTAGTCTCTGGATCATGCACACACTTTCGAAGATGAGAAATATGAGACACATTATGGACTCCTGCCAAACTGCTTGGTAACTCTACTCGATATGCGAGCTTTTCGATCCTCTCCACAATAGAGAATGGTCCAACATATCTTGGTGCTAACTTTTCTATCTTTCTGAATCGCACCGCCTTTCATCGGTAATACTTTGATAAAGCCTTATCTCCAACTGAAAACTCTTGATCTTTATGCTTTTATCTGCGTAACTTTTCTTCCTAGACTGAACTTCTCTTATCCTGTCCCGGATTAACTCAACCTTCTTCTGCTCTCTTACCATATCTAGACCAAGGACCAATATGTCTTCAGTCTCTATCCAACATGATGGTGATTCGCATGGCCTATCATACAAAGCTTTGAAAGTCTCCATTCCTATACTAGTATGATAACTATTATAGGAAAACTCAACCAAGTGCAAATGGTCTTTCCACGACCCACCAAATTCTAGTACAAAAGCTCTTAACAAATCTTCGAGCACCTTATTGACTTTCTCTGTCTATCCATTCGTCCGTGAGTGATAAGCGGTACTCATCTTAAGATTAGTACCTAGAAATTCCTATAGACTCTTCCAGAATTCACTAGTGAATAAGGCATCTCTGTCATTGACTACACTACTAAAAATCATGTGCAGTCTAACAATATTCTTCATGAATAACTTAGCCAATACAAGTGCCATCCTGATAGACTTAACAGGAATGAAGTGGGTACTCTTGGTTAATCTCTCCGCTACAACCCATATGCTTTTGTTTACCCTAATCGATATTGGAAACCCATCAATAAAATCCATGGATATTGAATCAAATTTTCAAATCGGTATATCCAAAGGCTGAAGCAACGCACTTAGCTTCTGATGTTCGACTTTCACTTGCTGGCAATTTGCACAATGCTTCACCCATAAGCCTACATCCCTCTTCATACCTTTCCAAAAAAACTTCTCTTCATATCCTGATACATCTTGGTTTCCCTAGAATTTATCGTAAACTTCGATCAATGACCCTCCCTAAGAATTCCCTCATCTGGAACTGTAAAGGCCCATAAATCCATACCCTTTTGATTCGATAATATTTCTCCTCAACTCAACTCAAATTGGACGGAAATACAAATCTTTAGGGTAAGAAGAAGAAAGAGGGAAAAGAGAAAAAGAACCAATAACACAGAATTCACAATCGCAGCGAAACAAAATATAATATATAATAACAAATTTTATACAAAGGAATCTGTAACAGTTTATATATTTACAATCATCAGAGTGCATCAATTAATACGTCAAACTGGACAGTTATAACTTGTCCTTACACATCGGAATATAGATCAAGTGAAAAAATACGTCTGAAATCCTCCAGCTCGTCTCCTAAGCTCCATAGCATCCTCACCTGAATCTTAATACTTGGTCTGACCCGATCATTATAATAAATAACACCCGAGTCAATCTGGAAAACCAATGTGAGAAAACACACTCAATTTGAATTGTTAGAGTTATCAAAATCCTTTGAAAAACAAAGGTATCTCGTAAGACCGCGTCACACATAAACACGATGGGTTTTTACTTTACGATAACCAAGAACATCTTTTATAGAAAATCCAGTGGCATTATATTAGTGTCTAAATAAAAGTACTTATTCAAATAGCCAAAATAATTACATTAATTAAATTCCAGCATACTAGGCTCTACAAACAAAACATAAGCTTTTATTGGAGAATGGATTTCCAACTGAATGACTAGGCACTGGGTACCACCTGTCACAGTACACCTCTAGAACAGCGTACCAAGGATCACTCCAGGATTCCCTACTGCACAAAACCGGACTACTGCTAACCTGGATAGCCCAAATAAGATTACCCTGCAGTTGGGATCAGCAACCGCCACACAGCTGAATAAAAGGGACTCTAGATAGGGGTAACCTTATCCTACTTAGGTGCGACCCACTTAGCCTTGCTGCATCTCCCCTGATTTTCATACATTCCCGGTTGATGAGGCTCGAGGCTAAATGTTACCTTTTTTGAAATATTCACTTAGAATGCTCATTGCCCCCCAATGATAATGTACTGATAGTATTCATCCATACAAGTCTGTTTTCGGTCCGAACAAAACAAAAGGCACTATTCCTGGTGCATCCATTTTGGAATCACCCTCAGGATTAGTAGCGATTAGCCCTTGCACTTCATTGCTCCATCTTCGGATCAATGTTCTTGTTTTCACATCCAAAATGTATTCGTTGGATCGAAGTGGTTTTCGGATAACTCATCTGATCCCAGTCTCTTCGAAACAACATTGGAAATTGGCCAATATTGATAGTTGGTTATTAACTATCAATAAAACATCCACAAGCAATCATCTAGCCTTAAGGTAAATTTTTCCAAAGTATTTACTTTCAAAATATCTTTAAAAGATATATCGATTTACTTCATAGCTTTCTCTCGATTCCACAATGTATCGATTGATTGTCGATTACCTAACCATTTCTCATTTCAAAAATAGAATCTACTATTTTTTTTCCAAACTTGTTTTCATATACTAATATAAATTCGCCCTTTGAATTGATATTCCAATTTCACCTGATATCGCATTCCTTTATTTATAAATGTCGTTACCATTTTTATAATCCCTTTTATTTTACCTGTATATAAGACAAATCTTATATATAAAATTTTGTTATATAAATTCATCCTTTATACATTTCATTTACACTTTCAATCTATTTTCAGTATTGATTTTGACTCTGTTTTATATCCTTTCAAGAATATCATTTATAATCCTCTTATATAATTCATTTTAAAAAAATCTCCATTTATTTATCCACAACAGTTAAGTATAGCCAAATCGATTTTATTTTTCAAATTCAATTTCTTTAAAATTACTCCAATTCCAATAAATATATATTTTATTATCAAGTTTCCTTCAATCCCATAAATTTTTAAAGAAAATATATTAATAGTTTTTTAATTTATCGGTATACAGGCTAGTGCTACGATATCATCCAATAATTTCAATCACTACAAGAATCTATAACCGATTATTCTACACAAATCATATATCACTAAATATGAAAAACAAACAATAAATTTAAGAATACAGTTGGATCCCTCCAACCTTTTTTCCTACATCCACAGATGTTAATACACATAAATAAATATCATTCCTACTTCGAAAGGGATATCGCGGTATAAAGGGTCATCCGTTATTATGCGGGGCGCATATTGTCTCATCCGCTATATAAATGCAAGCATTCAATCGCTCCAATATATATATATATATATATATATATATATATATATATATATAATAGCACATCCAGATTGATAATAATTTTCAATTCAATCAATCGAACAATAATTAATTTTAACTATTTAAATTAAGCAGAAATCCAAATTTGAGTGAGATTAACACACCTTTATTTTTGTTTGCAATCCCGACTTGATCTTCACGATTTTTGACCTCGCATAAACAATTTACTAATATGTAAATATTCGATTTAGAATATGATTTATATACCCTAATTACAATAAATAATTCAATTTCAAATTAACTTATATATATAATTTGCTTTTAAATAGAATCACCTAACTATAGGATAACCCTTCTTTCCGAAAGAAACTCCCGATTCCGTGCAGCATCCTCCAACCTGTCACGTGACGCAAGTTCCAAAGCATTTCCTTAACCTTCGCCTACCACCATACCATCGACATCGAGCATGCTACCTTACTGCCACGACATTCCTAACCTTAGAAGACATCACCAACCCATGATCGAGGCCCACCATCGTCGCCACCCACCTTGCCTCACGCATGCACCCCACCACAGCCGCGCCATAGACCAATTCTGCCTCGCCCTAAGTCCGACCCAGCACCTCTCATTATGTGAATCGAAACCGAGCTTCTTCCCCTCCTCCTATGCGCCAGTTACGACCCCCATGCACACGCCTGTTGTCGACCCTACTTCGAGAAATCGTGACCTAAACGCGACCTTTCCTTGAAAAAAAAACAAATCTCGTTCGTTCGCTAAATCGTGAATCGCATCGATGAAGAGAGGGGATGCGTTTTTGATTTCAACTGAGGGAATTTTCTTTCGGTTTAAACTTCGGTTGATTGCTTCCTCTCTTTTTTCGTTGAACTGATTCCCTCAAAATGGAGGAGGGAGGACATTCGTGATTTAATATGAAGGGTAACGAAATTCTCTAATGAGAGGGAAAAGAACAACGTGATTTGAAATAAAGGCGACATGATTTTTGCGTGTGGGAGAAAAAGGCTACAGTTTTTTTGATGGAAAGGAAAGGTAGCCGATGGGGAAAAAATTTGACTAGTCAACATATAAATATAAGTATATTACTTAAATTGTCTCGATCTCGCAACTAAAAATCTTGTCCTCCTATCGAGGCATGCCGCTAGACGTTTGTAATGTTATATCCCTATTTCGAACGCAATGGAAAAGGTTCTGAGTCCTAATTCGATCGTATGGAGAAGACAGCTTTTTAGACAATTAAAATATTGGATTTTCGATATAAATTTTAAGGCTTTTATATGCCGTATGGCCAAATGATAACTACAAATGCCATGAAAGTTGAAATCTGATAATAATATAATATTACGGATCTGATGGAACTAAGTTCCGTCAAATTCCGAGACTATGCCTCGGAAGGCTATTTTCAAATGTCAATTTGAACAAGCTATTTTTCAAAATTGAACAGATCACTTTTAAATTCCATTTTAAAACTTTTATTATCTTTATTATTATTAATATAAATTTTACAAGCCTTTATACTTTTTATCGGGCTTAAAACTCAAGATATAATAATTTACCCAGTGTTCGATTATTAGATAATTAAATTATCCAATTTAAATCACTATATTTAAACCCCGAATTGATTTTATAATGAAAACCTAAATTTTCATATTCAAAATCAATCTATAATTCAAATTCAATATTTAAAACCCATTTAAATATTCCAAATCAAT
Source organism: Allium cepa (assembly GCA_030765085.1). Lineage (NCBI taxonomy): Eukaryota > Viridiplantae > Streptophyta > Magnoliopsida > Asparagales > Amaryllidaceae > Allium > Allium cepa. The sequence continues at coordinate 280,089,545 of CM060937.1, read as the reverse complement.
GTCGAAAAATCCAGGTCATTACATTCATCCCCCCTTAAAAGAATTTCGTCCCTAAAATTGCTAAGGCAGGAGAATGCTCCAACCCATTAACTTTTTCCAAACCACACTTAGTGAAAATTCGTTATTCACTTTTTAATCTTTTGTTTCTCCCAAAACAACTAGTTTTCACTTTTTATTCTAGAATCCTTTATTTCAACTTCAGTTTGAATTAATTTTTCGTTAACAAAATTTTCCAAAAAATTTCAAAAATTTTCTAACACCCTAAATTTTCAAATTTTTTTGGCAGAGTCTTCCTTGTACGGAGGACCTTTTACAGTATGACAAGAGAGATAAATATATATACATCGACCCACACGGTCGAAAAACAAAATATGTAACAATATTTTTATATTTTGCAGTATTTAATCCGAAAACGTACCTTAGTTTAGCATTTTTATCAAGTGGCTTATTTTATCTAGCAATTAGCGCAACCAAAGTCTAGCCAAATAGCTTCTAGGTACCTGTACTTACTCAATTTAAACACGTTAGTACCAAAACAAGTAATATTTAATAACATTTCAATTATTTACATAATTACAACACATAAACTTCATAAACCAACATGTCAAACATATATAATATGCAATTATAAGGTTCCGATGCTAATTTAATTGCTTTCAATCGATTCGTATACCATTTTATTCAATTTTAAATGGTTTACAACTCGCTTTACGTGCATTCAATTTATTTTTAAACCAAACAAACCCACATTAATTTTAAATTGATTAAAAATCAATTTATTCACCTTCCATTAATTTCTAGAATTTTATTTACTTTGGTTTATGTCAAAAACCAAAATTTTTGTGCAAATTCGGTGATATTCATTGAATAGAATAACTATTCCAGTTTATCGCTATTTTAAATTGATCCCAACTCAATTTATATTTAATTCTATTCCATTTTAAATTTATTCACAATCCATTCATTCGCATTTTATTTCATATCCGCATTCGTTTCATTCAAAACCATTTTATTAAGCTCGAAACAGTCCATGCTTTTTATTTAATGGACTTTTCACAACTTCCTTGAAGCCAAGCTTTTATTAAATTTTAACTTAAGTTAATTTACTTCAAATTATTCCAACTTCATAACTTATGTTCATTTCCATTTGCAAATAAATTCCCTTTTAATTTTAATTTGATTTCTATCCAATCAAATCCCATTTCAAATTTTAATTCCCATACTCAATTCATTCTCGAATCATTTAATTAATAGCAAGGTCATTTTCACTTTACTTATATTTAAATTGGATTTATTTTCAACTCAAACCATTACTATTTCCATTCAATTCCATTTTAATTGACACGTTTTCCAATATTTTAAATTCACTTACAATTTAGGTCGAATTTTATTTATAACTTGAGTTTCATTTCAAAAATCCATTTTTAACTAACAATCCAATTTTATTTAACTGAGTTAAATCCCATTAATATATTCAAGTTTTGAATTTAATCTCTTCACCAAAATATTAAACAATTTTATTTTGGGTTTTTCTATTTTAATTTTTAACATTTTACAAGTCACGCAACTTATTTTTCACTTTTCCATAGATTTTATGCTCGTGTACATTTACGTTTTATTTTTACTCGAGATTTTCACTTATTTATAACCCAAGCATATTTTTATTCCATAAACTTCAATTTTTGTAAGCTATCGAAATTTATTTATTCCAATTCAATTTTTTTCCAAATAAATTCTCTCCAGAATTTCCAAAACAAAACTTGTTCCTCCCAGAATCTCCATATCAAACCACATTGGTGGCAATCCGTCACTTAGAAACTTGAAATGAATGCTGATGATGCTGTAGTCATCACCAGGATTATTTCCCAGCGACTGAAGTGATTTCAGTGCTATAGCATCTTTAAAATCCATTTAAAATCAATTTCCTATTCATAATATCTTCAAAACAATATTACTATTACATATTTTCAAACATTTTGGAAAACTTTACCAAAAATCTCTGGCATTTAATATTTTCCACTCTGGTTTTAAATTTTAGTTTTTAATTCAATCGAACAATCCATACTTATACAATTTCTCTTTTGTTATAAATATATAACTATTTCAATTCTTATAATCTTATTTCGATTATAATGTTATCAACCAACACTCCAATATGCTATAATGATTTCTAAAAATTATTTCCTTTATATAGAAATATAATTTGGGTAAAATTATTTCATTTACCCACTTTTTAAATGATACTGTGTCAGTTTATCGCGTTCAAGTGTTTAAAAACTTCTATCGATTTAGTGGCGTCCCACTATTCGACAAGAATTTATATACTACTCAACCAATAAGTTAACATGATATATAATAATTTACATTCGCTAATAAATACGTGCTTAAATCTATTATTTATAGAGTACTATTGACTCTATCTTTAATGGGTAATCCCCCACCAGAGCCAAAGTTCTCGCTTAACCTCCAGCTCTGATACCAAGTGTAAAGGTTCGTAAATCCGTACCCCTTTGAGTCGATAATATTTCTCCTCAGCTCAACTCAAATTGGATGGAAATACAAATCTTTAGGGTAAGAAGAAGAAAGAGGTAGAAGAGAAAAAGAACCAACAACAAAGAATCTCACAATCGTAGCGGAACAAAATATAATATATAATAACAAGTTTTGTACAAAGGAATCTGTAATAGTTATATACTTACAATCATCAGAGTGCATTAATCAATACATCAAACTAGACAGTTATATAAATTGTCCTTACACATCGGAAAATAAGTCAGTATAGAAATACATTTGAAATCCTCCAGCTCGTCTCCCAAGCTCCATAGCATCCTCACTTGAATCTATAATACTCGGTCTAACCCGAGCATTATAATAAATAACACCCAAGTCAGTCTGGAGAACCAGCGTGAGAAAACACACTCAATTTGAATTATTAGAGTTATCAAAATCCTTTGAAAAACAAAGGTATCTCATAAGACCGCGTCACACATAAATACGATGGGTTTTTACCTTACGATAACCAAAAACATTTTTTATAGAAAATCCAGTGATATGACAATAGTGTCTAAGTATAAGTACTTATTCAAATTACCAAAATTGTTACATTAATTAAATTCTAGCATACTAGGCTCCACAAACAAAACCGTAAGCTAGTATTGGAGAATAAATTTCCAACTAAATGACTAGACACTGGGGTACCACTTATCATAGTACACCTTTAGAATAGCGTATTGAGGATCACTCCGAGGTCCCCTGCTACACAAGACCGGACTACGCCAAACCTGGATAGCCCGAATAAGATACCACATGGTTGGGATCAGTAACTGCCACACAGCCGAATAAAAGGGACTCTAGATAGGGGTAACCTTGCCCTAGTTGGGTGCAAGCCACTTAGCCTTGCTGCATCTCCCATGTTTTTCAATCATTCCCAGTTGATGAGGCTCAAGGCTAAGCGTTACCTTTTTTCGAGTCTCGAGAGAATTTATAATATAAACATTTCAAGCACTTCAGACTCTAATCCATATGTAAAGTAATTATTTTAAAGAACAATAATTTATTTTTAACACGTGTTCGAATAATTGTTTAAAATATCGAAAACATTTTTATAAACATCAGTAACTCATTTTAGTTAAATAAATAAATTTTCAAAGCTTATTTCAAAAGTTAGAATTTACCAAAAATAAATACTTTATATTTAAAATCGATTTACAAGTATTTCTATATCAACTAGTTTAAAATCACATAGTTTTAAAATAATAAAATTTTCCTTTTAAACAAATTCACTTATTAAAATTCAAAATACACTTTTAAAATTTCAATAACCAATTCATTTTATAGCTTTCTCTCGATTCCACAACCTATTGATTCATTGTCGATTACCTAACCATTCCCCATTTCAAAAATAGAATCTACTATTTTTTTTTTCCAAACTTGTTTTCATATTCTAATATAAATTCACCCTTTGAATTGATATTCCAATTTCACCTGATATCACATTCCTTTATTTAGAAATGTCGTTACCAATTTTATAATCCCTTTAATTTTACCTATTTATAAGACAAATTTTATTTATAAAATTTCGTTATATACATTCATCATTTGTACATTTCTTTTACACTTCCAATCTATTTTCAATATTAATTTTGACTCCTTTTTATATCCTTTCCAAAATCTTGTGATTAATTTAAAAAAAATCTCCATTTATTTATCCACAACAGTTAAGTATAGCCAAATCAATTTCATTTTTCAAATTCAATTTCTTTAAAATTACTCCAATTCCAAATATATATATATATATATATATATATATATATATACATATATATATATATTATCAATTTTCCTTCAATCCTATTAATTTTTAAAGAAAATATATTTATAGTTTTTAAATTTATCAGTATCTAGGCCAGTGCTACGATAGCATCCAATAATTTCAATCACTACAAGAATCTATGGTAAATTATTCTATACAAATCGTATATCACTAAATATGAAAAATAAACCATAATTTGAGGAATTCAAGTGGATCCCTCCAATTTATTTTCCTACATCTATAGATGTCAATACACATAAATAAATACCAATCCCACTTTGAGGGTGATATCGTGGAATAAATGGTCACTCGCTATTATGCAAGGCGCATAGGGTCTCATCCGCTATATATATGCGGGTATATCAATCGCTCCAATATATATTATATATATATAAATAACACATCCAGATTGATAATAATTTTCAATTAAATCAATCGACCAATAATTAATTTCAACTATTTAAAATTAATCAGAAATCCAAATTTGAGTGAGATTAACTCACCTTTATTTTTGTTTGAATGCACTTAAATCTCGACTTGATTTTCATGATTTTTGACCTCGCATAAACAATTTATGAATTTGTAAATATTTGATTTAAAATATGATTTATATACCATAATTACAATAACTAACTCAACTTAAAATTAACTTAAATTTAAAATTTGCTTTTAAATAGAATTACCTAACTATAGGATAACCCTTCTTTCCTAAAGAAACTCCCGACTCCACGCACATCCCTCCAACCTGTCAGGCGACTCGAGTTCCAAAGTACTACCTCAACCTTCGACTGCCACCACACCATCGACACCGAGCACGCTACCCTACTATCGTAACATTCCTAACCCTAGAAGACATCACCAACCCATGATCGGGGACCACAATCGTCGCCCTCCACCTTGCCTCGTGCACGCACCCCACTACAGCCCGTCATAGACCAACGCTGCCTCCCCTGAGTCCGACCTAGCACCTCTCATTACGTGAATCAAAACCGAGCTTCTTCCCCTACCCCATGCGCCAGTCACGACCCTCATGCGTGGGCTTGTTGTCGACCCTATTTCACGAAATCGTGACCTGAACGCGACCCTTCTTGAAAAAAAAAGAAAATCTCTTTCGTTCGCTAAATCGTGAACCGCATCGATGAAGAGAGGGGTTGTGATTTTTGATTTCAACCAAGCGAATTTTCTTTCGGGTTAAATTTCGATCGTATTTCCTCTTTTTTGTTGAACTGATTCCCTCAAAATGGAGGAGGGAGGACATTTGTGATTTAATATGAAGGGAAGCGAAATTCTCTGATGGGAGGGAAAATAACAATGTGATTTGAAATAAAGGCGACGTGATTTTTGCGTGTGGGAGAAAAAGGCTACAGTATTTTTGATGGAAAGGAAAGGTAGCTGATGGGAATTTTTTTTGACTAGTCAACGTATAAATATAAGTTTATTACTTAAATTTTAAATTGTCTCGATCTCGCAACTAAAAATCTTGACCTCCTATTGAGGTATGCCGCTATGCGTTTATAATGTTATATCCCTATTTCAAATGCAATGGAAAAGGTTCCGAGTCCTAATTCGATCGTATAGAGAAGATAGCCTTTTGGACACGATTAAAATATTGAATTTTTGATATAAATTTTAAGGCATTTATATCCCATATGGCCAAACGATAACTCCGAACGCCGTGAAATTTGAAATCCGATAGTAATACAATATTACGGATCCGATGGAACAAATTCCATCAAATTTTGAGACTGTGCCTCGGAAGGCTATTTACTAATGTCAATTTGAACAAGCTAGTTTTTTAAAATTGAACAGATAACTTATAAATTCCATTTTAAAACTTTTATTATCTTCATTATTATTAATATAAATTTTCACAAGCCTTTAAATTATGCCTATCGAGCTTAAAACTCAAGATATAATAATTTACCCAGTGTTCGATTATTAGATAATTAAATTATCCAATTTAAATTGCTATATTTAAATCCCGATTTGATTTTATAATAAAAATCCAAGTTTTCATATTCAAAATCAATATATAATTCAAATTTAATATTTAAAACCCATTTAAATATTCCAAATCAATGTCGAAAAATCTAGGTCGTTACAGGAACACACAATCGTCCTTTCTTTTTTAACTATCCTCTCTAGTCAAGACTAAAATCATTTAGATCATCAACCTCATTCCACCTTCCAATCTTTTATTTTTTTGGCGAATAATATAACATCTCTCTACTTAGAAGCAATCCTTTCAACCGACATTGGTCGAACTTCCAAGCATGATAACATTGTTGTGCTTTGACTAGAACTAGCAGTTGATCTTAACTGCACACTACAAATTGTCAATGCCCCCAAATACTTCCATGCAACCAACATAGCTAACACCATATTCTGATGTTTTCTACCAAGGGAATCTTTAACTTTATTTCTTTTCCTTGGTGTATAGCAAAACCATAAGCTACTAAAAACTCTAGCTATCTCTGCTGTCTCATATTCAAATCTTTATGAGAGAATAATATCTTAAAGACTCATGATCGTGTACAATTCAAATCTTTCTCCCAAAAGATAGTATCTTCACACTTTCAATGCAACAATCACCGCTACCAACTTCAAATCATGAATTTGATATCTAACTTGATATGGTCTAAGCTGTCGAGAAGCCTAGGCAATCATTTTACCCTTTACGTCAATATAGCTCCTAATCCTATTCCACATACATCTGTATACACCAATAGATCCTGATTACAATTTGGAACAACTAACACGGGTGTATTGGTCAACAAATGCTTTAGCTTAAGGAATGCTTCCTCACATTTGTCAGACCAAATGAACTTCACGTCCTTTTTGGTTAGCCTAGCCAAAGGCGCAACTATCCATGAGAAATCCTTAATGAATCTTCGGTAATAGCTAGCCAATTCAAGAAAACTTCTTATCCCGGTCACCGTATCCGGCCTCTTCCAACTGTTAATAGCTTTGATCCTAGCTGGATTGACACTTTGAAAACTTCACTTTAAGTTGATGCCCCATCAACATCTCAAGCATTATTCTAAGATGAATCTCATAATCTTTTTCATCTTTCGAATATATCAAAATGTCGTCTATGAAAACCAATATGAACCTATCCAAGTGCTCTCGAAAAATCCGGTTCATTAAGTTTACGAAGAAAGCCGGTGCATTAGTTAACTCTGATGGCATTACTAATCACTCGTACGAACCATGCCTAGTCTGAAATGTTGTTAAAGGAATAATCTCCTCTGAAACTCTTAATTGATGGAACCCCGTCACTAAATCCAACTGGAAAAATACTTTGGCTCTTCTTAGCTAATCAAATAAATCATTAATTTTTGGTAAAGGATATCAATTCTTTATCATCTTTTCATTGATTTACGATAATCAATGCACAGTCTTAACGACCTATCTAGTTTCTTCATGAATACTACAACCGCTCCACAAGGCAAACTGCTTGGTCTAATAAAACTTCTTCCTTCTAAGTCCACTAGCTACGCATTTATTTCCTTTATCTCAGTAGTTGTCATCCCGCTAGGTGGTCTACTCGCGGGTTCAGCTCCTGTTACAAGATCTATTCGAAACTCAATAGCTCGTTTTGGTGGTAGTCCTATAACCGGCTAAAAAACATCCATTAATTCTCTTACAATTTAAACCCGATTCAATTCTTCTTCCACTTCTCTGGCATACAATAAAGCATAAATTTCTAGACCCATATTCTCAATTGAGTATACTATTTGGTCACTACTCTCAGGGTGTCTTGATGATATTTTCCTATCCTAAAAAAATATCCTAGCATCGTATCTGCTCAACCAATCCATACTAAAAATAACCTTGAGACCTGTGAAATCAAATACATACAAACTACAAGCAAAAATATAACCTAGCAACTCAAACTCTAGATGGCACATCTCATCCCTAGAGTTGCGCACCCTCCTATTAGATTAGCTATCCTTAGGAAGTAATAAGGTATGATGGTTCTAGCTTTAACTTATCTACCAAACACCGAGACATAAAAGAATTCGATGCTCCTATATCAAACAATATCCTAACTGGTATGCTATAAATCAAGAGTGTACCTTCCGTCGTTGGCTTTCCTTTCTCAACGACAATCGGTTTAGGAGATGACGGTTCCAAAGTAAGCACCCTCCCTTTATCAGCCCGTATTGGTTCTAGATGCTCATTCTTGAAGTGCACAACCTGGTTGCAGTTGTAGCATTTCACATTCTTCTTTCCCGCAGCCTTCTTCTCTGAGGTTTTCTTTCTATTTCCAAAGCGACACTTGTTGCATAGTGCCCCTTCTTATTGCAACTATAGCAACTACCTTAGACTTCTACTTTTTTAGCGGCTCTACCTATTTGAGCCTCTTTCTTCTTGAAGAATTTTCTTTTCTTATTATGAGGACTCTGATCTCCTCTAATTTCTCCTTCCCAAGGTAGAAAGCATTTCCTTATTTCTGATTGCCATCTCTACTTCTTCATTACATGGATCCTTGAGATGTAGCATGGTCGACCTAGCAATCTCCGGTTTCGAATCCCAAATAAACTTCTCATTTATCTTAATGGCAGTATCTATGACAATATAGCTATACCTAGACAACTTTTCAAACTTAGTAGCATACTCTACCATTGCCATATCTCCTTGTTTTAGCTCATCAAACTTCCTGAACAAGACTGACTTTGCCATTTTAGATAAAAATCTCTCCTCGAATCACCTTCAAAGTCTTCCCAACTAAATTCCTTCTCTGGAATCCTACGGTCGCCCCATTCCACCAGAACAAGCTCCTTGCAACTATCTAGAAACCAATCTTGTTTTCTGCTCATCATTTAAGCTGAAATTAAAAAAATTCACTATGCAACAACCATTTCCCCACTTCTATCACATGTTCACACCCCCGAAAAAGGCTTTCCACCAAAACTACTATAATCTCAGCTCAACGTGGCATAGTTATTGCCAACTGGCACTATGGGATTAACTCCTCCTACATTAGTAGCATTTCCTCCCACTACTCATGAAGTTACTCTAGCTTGTATCATATTAATGAAGAACCTACATTGGCATTTGCATTTTGGTTAGTATTTGCCTGTCGACCCTAGTTCCTTCTAGTGTTGGGTTGAACATTTTCATTGGTCGTGATGCTTCCTCCACCTATTTTCACTCTTTTGTTTTCGGCCTCTATATCTTTATTTCTCATAAATCTGCATACAAGCCTTAATAAGATACAGAAGAACAGTCTAAAAGAGGGGGAGAATAGAGATGGAATACATCCTCATATATGGCAAATACGAATACATGATTATAGTATTATCCCATACCATTATCTTATTCTCTGATTCATTAGGATTATGTTTTCAAAATCTCTTTAAGTTTAAAATTCTTTTAATCATAAACCTATGCTCTAACACCAACTTATAACATCCTGATTCTGAGGCCCAAAACTAACTGCTACAGATGCTTCAGTCATCCATAGTTATTAATTATTGACGATAAAATGTAGCTATGTTAATCATATCAATAATCAGAAGCACATGAATGTGAAATTTTTTTTAACACAGTTTAATAACAAAATTTTACATCTCATTTCACAAATGATATTTCCTATTCATTACACAATCACATTCGTAAACCCATGTTCTGAGAAATTATAATTATTACAAAATACACCAAAAGTGACATATAAAGATACCCCCTTAGTTGATCAGATTCAAATACTAGACAATTATACAACTTTGCCATTACATCCAAATAGACAAAACCAAACTATGCAACGTAAATAGATAAAGTTCCTAATAACTAGGTTTCCTCCTATATGTTTATGGAAGCTTATTTGTCTAACTGAAATCTGAAAGCCCTTACTCCCAACCTACTCAAATGAGTACTCGAGAGTTTAAGGGGAAAAATAAAAACTTCGGACCAGACAACAGTTTGGTGTGAATAATAACCTACCATCTCGAACCAACAAATAGCTAATGAGTCCACGGCATTGAGCGGAATTGGTTTTACCCTCGCTAATGTCTCTACCAAAACATATTAACCATATACTAAACAAAATAATATAATGATGTATAGTCATGCAATGCACATAAGATTACCCATCCTAAGTAATTAATTTATCTATCTCAATGCATAATTCTCTTAGGATCACTCTGAATCTAATAATTTTCATAGGCCAACTATTAACCTATCTCCAATTACGATTAGGAGGTATCAAGGTCTGTCATACTTTAGTACAATCTGATGTACAAAAATCTCCAAATACGGTTTGGAGAAATATTAAATATTCCAGATACAGTTAGGAGTCTATAACTATGCTCCAAAAACGGTTGGGAGGCTTCGATCATCAAGGATTTCCAAATGCATATAGGAGTTTTCCTTTATCATATGTGAGCATATAGAGCTACGAGTTCCTTTATGTGTGTAACCATCCTTTCGTCTCACCAACCCCTACGCATTGGAATCGTGGACCTTTACTGACAGGGTGCTAACGGTTAAAGCATAGAGCGTGACCCTACACTAGTCCCACATTCTACTTATTATCATATTTTATAGTATCTTTTGATCATTCTAAGGCATCCTAATATCTTGATCTCCTGGGTGCAATTCTATTCACTCAGGAGTTTATCTGACCATACCCACTATTGGTACAACCTAGCCGGTTACTGTGCCCATAATGCCCCCAGAATGCAGTTATGGGTCAATAATGATGTGAGTGTGATAATTACAATTATACATAATAACCGATCAAATAAACACAAGAACACATAGCATTCATCATTCAATATGTTCAATGAATAATCTTTTATGTCTCGTAATTACTTAATCTTAAGTAATAACTTCTTTGGAAATTTCAACTCAAAACTTAGGCTATTTCATAATTAAAATCTTTGAAACCATTTTCATAATGATATATGATTAATCATCTCTAAGTCAAAAAAAGGAAGTACATGGCCCTTTAAGTAGTTTAAATGGATCAACGTCGAAGGCATTGATGATGCCGACATATAAGTTTAAGGCTCTCCGCCTTTAATAGAATAAACCATATCTCATGTGGAATTAAACAACGTCAACCTGCATCTGGATTGAAGACGAAACTTAAAAACTTTATAAGTTATATGGCTCATTGTCAAAGATATAGGGTCATCGACCCTCTAAAATATAGGCCACTTCATCCATTTAAAAAAAAATTGAATAACATAGATAAAAGCCTCTTCGGCGCTAAAAAGATAAGGTGCAATGTTGTGGCCAAACGGCATCGACATTAAAACGTATGGTCATCGACCCTGATGTAAAAAAACCCCCAAGACCCTCAACGTTGTTATAAAGCTTTTACGCTTAAGTTACTTCGACCACTATACCCTTTTTTTATATAGAGTCCAAGACATAATGGGCGGCGTCATTGTCTTAATTTGGAAAACAAATAAAGAGTAGAGATGCAGCATCATTTGAAACAGTGTTGAAGACATGCGATGTTGTTGATGTCAACATTAAAGCTTTTAAACTTTTAGTTGAATTACGAGAAGACAATATCGCCATTCGTGGGTTGCCTCCATTGTGTACTTCAAAGCAGTTGGAATCTCTCCTCGACTACTTAAGTAGCTATCCTATGCTTCCGACCTCATCGACGTCGACATTCATGGAGGCGTTATTCCTTTAGGCTCGATAAGAGTATAGGCGACATGGCATTAACGTAATTATAAAGGGCACTGATTTATTTCTAATAAAAGCAACTACTTTTTACCAAATCTTAACTTTTTATCCAATTTCTACTGGATAAACAAAACTTTTTTCCAATTTCTTTTCAGAAAATACTGTCGCATATCATTTACAAGTTCCAAAACACATAGCAACTAATTAATTAACACCCACAATTAACTATCCTTTTAAATGCTAATCTAGCATAATAATTTCATAATAGATCATAATTACTTGGAAAAAATCCAAAATATTCACAGAAATTCGAGAATGTCCTTTATCATATAAAAATTTTGAAGCCAAAAACCATATTTAATTTTTTAAATAATTAAAATTTGAAATTAAGTTATTTCCTTCGAAATTCATAAAATAATCTATATAACTTGGAAATTATAAAATTAGAAACCCATCTCCAAAATAATATTTTTATACAACATATTAGAAAATCAAAGCATTTAGAGATTAAAATTTTAGGTTATACCCTTAAAACCTATTTAAACAATTCCATAAAATTCCAACAAATCATTATTCTATCCAAACAATGATAAGATCAACATCACATATCATATTAACATTAACGATCAAAGACCCATAGGATTAAAAATCAAATAAGCAAAAGTGAGATAGTTTCATTATTATTCACCTTAAATTTAGATATTGGAGTTGAGATTTGGTATGGCTTAGCTTCCCTAAACTTTTTGCTCTTGAATCCTCTTGATTTCTTCCTTCTACTTCCCTAGGTTATGGACGACCTTGACTTCCTTTTTTAAGATTGTTTTGCGAATGTTTTAAATGAGAATGAAATAAGGGGGAAGAAGGATTAAGGCAAGGGATAGGTCTATTCCCTAAATTGCCCTTCTTATATATTCTTTTATATGTTTATCTTTTAAAACAATCTTATTTAACTGATTAATATGGCATGGCCTTATTAAGTTTCAAATCACGTTCTCCTTAATTCTTTACAATATTCTGTTTAATTTATCCAAGTAAATGTCCTAAATAATTTTTAACTAAAACAGGGGTGTTACAATCGACACTTACCTTTAAAGACTCTATACAAAATTAACCAAGTTTTATACTATATGATGTCGACACTCTATGAAGTATGACATATATGCTATTAGTTATATGTCCTTATGTTTTAAAAATGAAAGAATTTAACATATTTTTATATTGAAGAAGGGCAATGACCCTAAAGGAAATATTGACGCCGAGCTTTATCAATATACAAGGTTTATTGTTTTGGCCCTATGGCCTATATTTTGAGGAGCGAAGACCTCCAATTAATTTTGAGATTCATCAATGTTATTTAGATTGGACAAGGCTTTTTGTTTGGCTTGAAGTTTATGTTTCCCCTTAAACTCTCAGGTGCTCAAAATTTGATTTGAGGGTCTATAGGTTATTTAGATTGGATGAGTAAAGCTTCTAGGGACATGTACGAGGCGGTAGCTATATAGAAGCTAATCTATATAAATGTTATCCCCTGTGTTAAAATTTCATTCAGTTATAACGTGTGTAATGACAGATGTTATAACTGCATAGTAGTAAACTCTGATAAATCAAGAAGGCATCTTCATATGTCTCTCTTGGAGTATTTTGTAAAATTATATTTTATCTTAACCAAAGCAATGTTTAGTATTATGCAATGAATATAAAATATCATCTTTGAATGAAATGAGAAAGTTTGTTTGAAAGTGTATTTAAAAATATTTCATATTCTTGTGCTTTGATGTTATTGATACAATTAATATATCCACATTTTGTCACTAGAAATTAATATTATAGATGACTACAACATCTATAATATTTAGTTTTAGGCCTCAAAATAGAAGATGTTACAACTTAGTATCAAAGCATAGGTTTATGTAAAACTAAATGAGTTTTGAAGTTGAAAGAGTTTTGAAAACATAATCCAAATGAATCAGAGAATGAAATTGGGGTATGGGATAACGCTATAGTGATGTACTTGTATTTGATACACACACACATGTGTACACTTTATCTCTATTCTCCCTCTCTCATAGACTGTTCTTTCATATCTTACCAAGGTTAGAATGTAGATTTAAGGAAGTAAGATATGGAGACAAGAAAAAAAGAGTGAATCTTGGTGGAGGAAGAACCACTGCCAATGGAAATGTCAGGCCCAACAGTAAGAGGAATCCGAATCGACAAATAGATTCTAACGTAGGTGCTGGAACACCACCGATAGATATAGGAGCTATGTATCAGTTCTTTGTCAATGTGATGCAAGCAGGAGCTGCTACTAGTTTAATTGGTAGAAATGTTGGAGGAATTGATCATGAAGCTCCAATTGTTAACAACTATGTTGTTTTGAGTAGAGATTATGCAAGACTTGGAGGGAAGCCATTCATTGGAACTAAGGATGCGATCCAAGTCGAGAATTGGTTACATCATTGTGAAAGGGTCTTCACCGATCTTGGTTTGAACGATGAGAAAAAGAGGAGATTGGCGTCCAGAAAACTGCAAGGAGCTGCATTGTGTTAGTGGAATAGGGTGACTATTGGGGTAGTAGAGGAAACTTCGACTTAGGATGAATTTAGGAGGAGGTTTGAAGAGAGGTTTATGTTTGAGATCGCTAAGTCAACTCTATTAAGGAAGTTTGCTGAGTTGGTGCAAGTTGATGTGATGGTGCTTGAGTACGCAACCAGATTTGAGAATTGTCCTGATATGGGTATGCTACCATGGATACAGTAATAGAAAGAAATGAGAAATTCATTTATGGACTGAGACCTAAGCTTGCTAGGGCAATTTTACCACATCTCAGGGATCCATGTGATGTAGTCATGGAGATGGCTTTGAGAAATGATGAGATGATTGCTTTGTTCAGTAATAACAAGCCAGTAGAGAATCAGGGTAGATAATATCAGAAGAGGAATTTCTTCTAGAAAAAGGGAGCTCGAAAGGGCGGAACTACTAAGAAAGTAAAAGCAAGTGTTGTGTGTCATAGGTGTGACAAGAAAGGGCATTTTGCGAATGAGTGTCGTTTTGGGGATGGAAAGATGGTCATTGAAAGGAAGAACATCAAGTGCTTTAGTTGTAACCATATCAGACATTACAAGAATCAATGCAAGGAACCAGTTAAGGTTGAGAAAGGGAAAGTGTTTGCTTTGGAACCAGCTACCTAAAGACCCATAGTAGAGGAAAAAGGAAGGCTGTGATGGAGGTATGCTTTTGATTCATGGCTTACTTGTTAGCACAGTTTGATACTGGTGTATTAAACCGGGCTATCTTTGTCTTCTTTAGTGGATCCCTCTTGTTCTTGTTTCGTCTCCTTCATTTCGTAAGTTGTTTCTACATCGCTTTCTTCCCTTTCTAAGGTTTCTTTCAGTTTCTTAGTACTAACAGGCGATGGCATTCTGCCTAAATAGTAGACACAGTTGATAAATAAGAGACTTTTATATCTTATCGTTTGATAGATAAACTTAACTTAGAACTCTCGTACCTAGTTACTTTCTTAAGGGTTGCGAATCCGATATGAGAGTATCCAACTCTTGAGCAGAGAGGTGACCAATTATAAGTTGAACTATTACATCATACATTTGCTTGCAGTTTGCATATGTTTGACTTCGTAGGCTTTGGGATTATTTTAGGTATAGACTGGTTAGGTAAATATGATGCTAGGATATTTTGCCATGATAGAAAAATATAACTAAGACACCCTAATAGTAGTGACCGAATTGTATACTCGGTAGAGAATCCAAGTTTGGATGTTTGTGCTTTGTTAGGTGCGATGGAGGAGGGAGACGAGTTGAATCAGTTTTTCATAGTTAGAGAATTTGAAGATGTTTTTGAGTCTGTTATAGGACTATTGCTGGAATGAGCTATTGTGTTTCAAATAGATCTTGTACTTAGAGCTAAACTCGTAAGTAGACCGCCTAGCGGAAATGAGTCCTACCGAGATAAAGAAGTTAAAGGTGCAACTGGTTAATTTGGAAGGAATTTTTTTTATTGGACCAAACAGTTCATCTTAGGGAGCGGTCGTGTGTTTGTGAAGAAACCGGACGGGTCATTAAGGGTGTGTATTGATTTTCATAAGTTGAATGAAAATACGATAAACAACTAATATCCTTTGCCAAGAATCAATGACTTATTTGATCAATTGAGTGGAGCCAAAGCATTTTCTCAATTAAATTTGGCGATAGGGTTCCATTAATTAAGAATGGTGGAGGACATCATTCCTTTAATGGTGTTTCAAACAAGATATGGTTCATATGAGTGGTTAGTGATGCCATTCGGGTTAACTAATGCGCCTGCTTTCTTCGTAGATTTAACTAACTGAATCTTCCAAGAACACTTGGATATATTTATATTAGTGTTTAAAGACGACATTTTAATATATTCTAGGAATGAGCAAGACCTTGAGACTTACCTTAGAATAGTGCTTGAGACGTTGAGACAGCATCAGCTAAATGTGAAGTTTTCGAAGTGCCATTTTTGGAAGAAATAAGCAAAGTTCCTTGGTCATGTAGTCTCAGAAGAAAGGCTGTCAGTAGATCCCGCTAAGATAGTAGTAGTTAGTAATTAGAAGAGACCCGAGACAGTGACTGAGATAAAAGTTTTCTAGGATTAGCTAGCTACTACTGAAGATTCATCGAGGATTTATCTCGTATAGGAGCACCAATGACTAAACTAACATGGAAGGATGGGAAATATGTTTGGACCGATAAATATGAGGAGGCATCCCAAAAGCTGAAACATTTATTGACCAATACACTTGTGTTAGTTGTATAAGACGAAAATCAAGATTTGGTGGTATATACCAATGCGTGGGAAACAGGATTTGGAGTTGTGTTAGTGCAGACGGGTAAAGTGATTTCCTATGCTTCTTGACAGCTCGGACCGCATGAAGTTAGATATCTAACCTACGACTTGGAATTAGCTTTGGTAATTTTTGCCTTAAAGTTGTGAAGACATTATCTTTTGGGAGAAAGACTCGAGTTGTATATGGATCACGAGTCTTTAAGATACTTATTCTCTTAGAAGGAGTTAAATATGAGACAGTAGAGATGATTGGAGTTTTTAGCTGCTTATGATTTTGGAATTAAGTACACATCGGGAAAAGGAAATAAAGTTGCAGATACGCTTGGTAGGAAACATCAGAATGCAATTTTAGCAATGATATCAAAGTGGAAAGATTTGAAAGTTTTAACTACTTGTAGTGTGCAGTTAATATCGACTGCCGGTTCTAATCATAGTACAGCAATGTTATCTTGCTTGAAAGTACGACTGGTATTGATCGAAAGAATTGCTTCTAATAAAAGAAATGATTCGTTGCTATCTAAAAGAATTAAAATATCGAAAGGTGGAACCGAGACCAATGATTTGAAAGACTTTTATCTTGATCGAAATAGATGGTTGGGAAAGAAAGGACAATTGCATATTCTCGATGTTGGTGACCTAAGGAAAGGAGTTCGTAAAGAGTGTCATCGATTGAAGTTTATAATTCATCTTGAAGGAACTAAGATGTATCAGGATATGAAGAGAAGTTTCTCCTGGGAGGGTGTGAAAAGGGATGTAGGCTTATGGGTAAAACGGTGTTTGAATTGCCAGCAAGTAAAAGCCAAATATCGAAAGCGTAGTGGATTGCTTAAGCCTTTGGATATACCATTATAGAAATGGTATTCTATATCTATGGACTTTATAGACGACTTGCCATGGTCGAATAAAGGAAATGAAAGTACCTAGGTTATATTGGATAGATTAACTAAGAGTGCACACTTTATACACATTAAGTGACAAGGACGGCACTGGTTTTAGCTAAGTTATTCATGAAGAATATGGTTAGAATACATGGAGTTCCTAGTAGTATAGTCAATGACATAGATTCTTTATTTACTAGTGAATTCTGGAAGAGCCTACAAAAAGCTTTAGGTACCAAGCTCAAGATGAGTACCACTTACCGTCCATAGACCGATAGACAAATGGAAAGAGTTAACAAAGCTTCGGAGGATTTGTTAAGAGCTTGTCAGCTAGATTTTGGAGGATCATGGGAAGTCCATCTGCACTTAGTCAAATTCTCGTATAACAATAGTTATCAGACTAGTATAGAGATGACACCTTTTGAAGGTTTGAATGGAAGACTATGCAAATCACCGGTATATTGGTTGGAGATCGGAGATAGATTAGTTTTTGGTCCAGATATGGTAAGAGAAGCCGTAGAAAAGATTGAGTTGATTCGACCTACAATGAAGGAAGCTCAGTCTAGACAGAAAAGTTATGCATATAAGAGATGGAAGGACTTAAAGTTCTTAGTTGGAGATCATGTTTTCGTCAAAGTATCACCGATGAAAGGTGCGGTAAGATTTGAGAAGTCGGGGAAATTGGCACCTAGGTTTTGCTGTACCATTTCCTATTATACAAAGGATCGAGAAACTCGCATATAAGATAGAGTTACCAAACAGTTTGGTAGGAATTCACATTGTTTTCTATATTTCTCATCTTAGGATGTGTGCTTGAGATCTAGAAACTACTATCACTCTGACTGCATTGGAAAACTTAGTGGTGGAACCGGACATGACAATTATTAGACAGCCGATTCGAGTTATGGCTAGGGATGAGAAAAAGCTAAGGAATAAGACAGTCAGATTAGTAAAAGTCCAATGGAGCGAGGACGAGAGAAACTATACTTGGAAGATAAAGGATAGGATTAGAGATACTTATCCTGATTTGCTTTAGTAGTATGACCTATGTTTATAGTTACAATTGCTGTTATGAACCTTATCTTAATTTTGAGGACGAAACACTTTACAGAGGGGAGTCTATAACAACCCTAGTTTTAATTAACATTAATTAGAATATTTAATTAGATAAATAAAATAAAATAATATAGAGTGGTAAGAAGATTGAGATTTGATAGTAATATGGGTCGAGCCTTAATTAATGAACTAATGAGATTAATTAGAACATTAATAAGAGGGAGGATATACAAGGAGGGCAAAATAGGAAAAGAGTAAATTTCCTTAATAATATTCTCTCACTCTCATTCCTCCTTCAGTAGTTTCATAAAAACAAAAAAAATTAAACTATGCCCGAACATCGCTGGGAGCAAAGAGAAAGAAGAAAAGCTTATGAAATAGAGAGTAAAGCTGGGGAAATCAATCAACACTCAGATCTCAACATTATTTAACCATTCAAGGTAAATAATAGTTATGCGTCTCAAGTTTTAATTACTATTTTCAGTTTTAAGACTAAACCCAAATCTTTTGATGTTATTATGCCATGTTTTAAAAGGTTGAATGATTATATGCTTATTGGTTGAATATTTGGATTTATTTATGAAATTAATTAATAGGTTTAAGGGTGAAAACTTATCATATGGTACCCAAATGACTTGAAAATTTGATACAATGTTAGAAACATTATTTTAGAAGTGGTTTTTAAATTGCATTATTTTCCAAACAAGTGTGAATTTATTATGAATTTTCTAAAAGGAGAAAATAGATTATTTCGGGTTTTAATTATTAAAAATAATAAATAAAGTTTTTAGTTTTATATGTTAAAGAAAATAATAAATCTGATCTAATGTAATTCTTGGGGATTATTTCCAAGTATTTATGATTTATTATGAATTATTTAAGCTAGAAAGGCTTAATTATTATATTAAAATATTAATATAAAACATATGGCTCGTAAATTATGTTAAAATGATAAATCTGCTCCTTAGCAGTTTTTGAAAAGAAATTTGATAACGTAATTGTTAACCATGAAATTTGACAAACAATAAAGGTTGGTAGAATAAAAATTACTTTTAATAGTAAATTGGCAGTTATTATATTAATTACAAAAATGTCATGTCGCCAGCATCGTCACCGCCTTGATCCACGTTGTAGCAATACCTTCGGAGTCAACAAATAGCGATGCACATGATATTAACAAGTGTTGGTATGGAGTGAAGTAGCTACAGTTGAAGAAGTTCGAAGTCGGCAACATCCACGTCGATGTTGTTGTGGCTGCATGATTTAAGTGCCCCACTTTGTATAAAAAGGCCATGGTTCCCCATATTTATAACATCGCCAACGCTATTGCTTTCAAAGTAATTTATAATGGCGATAATGAAGCCGCGTCTTTTAACTTCGATTATATAGTGTCACGTTTTACAATTTCGACTTTATTCTTTGTTGCATGTTTTCAAAAAAGACAACGATGCTGCCTGTTTTCACTTCGACTCTAATGAGGCACGTTTTAATGGCCATATTGACGCTGCCTATTTTTCTTAGGGCATTGATGCCGATAATCATCAATGTCGACACCTACCTTTTAAGAATCTATGCTATGCAAACCAGGTTTTATACTATAAGGTGTCGACACTCTATGAAGTGTGACATATATATTATCGGCTCTGTGACCTTGTGTTTTATAAATGAAAGACTTTAACATAATTTTATATTGAAGAAAGACAATTACCCTAAAGGTGATATTGATGCCGAGCTTTGTCAACATACAAGATTTTTTGTTTTGGCCTTATAGCCTATGTTTAAAGGAGCTAAGACCTTCAATTGATTTCGAGATTCATCAATGATGTTTTATAAAAGCATATATCATTGCATAAACATTTTGAATAAAGTAAAGGGCTATAATTTAAAAGTATGATTTTAAGAGTTAAATCATCTATAAAGGTATATGTTTTCAAGGAAATAACAAGAAAATAAAATGGTATTTAACCCAAACTTTACTAAAAAGATTAGTGTTTCTATCACCTTTAAATAAATTGTGATAGGATGAATTGACTCAGAGATTAGAAAACCAAGTGAGACTGGTGCAGGGTAGCACCCTATACTTCATCTATTAGCCCATAGCTGATATTGGTCCACAATTTCAGTGAATAGGGCTTTGTCACCAGTAAGGCTAAAAGTAGATTTATGCACAAAAAGAATACACAAAGATGAGATAGGTTATTGGTGATCCTACAAAACTATTAGGATCAAAGTGACCATAGGAATAAGTTTCTGATAGACCGTCTAATTGTCTTCTAACAATACATTAGACAATTTGATATATCTAGTAGGCCCGAGTCAGCTATAGGTTTGTAGTTGCCTTAAAAAAATATGATGTTGGGACATATGATCCATTGATTTAGACAGATTGGTCATGATTACCAATATTGCATGCATGCATGTTATTATTTCTACTGTCTATTTTAACCATTGTGCTTGCAAGAGTTTATTTTGCAAAAGATATATTTTAAAGGATATTAGTGAGGGGAAAACCTGTTCCACTCAACGACATGGTATCATTGGATATCTATAAACCGAGATGACATATTATTATTCACCTAGGCTTTTTGTTTGGCTCAAAGTTTATGTTTCCCTTAAAACTCTCGGGTGCTCAAAATTTGATTTGAGTAGGTCAAGAGTAAGAGTTTATAGGTTATTTAGATTGCATGAATGAAGCTTATGGGAAGGTGCATGAGACAGATCTAGCTATGTAGGAGCTTATATATATATATTATCTTTTGTGTTGAAATTTCATTTTTTTAACAACGTATGTAATGGTAGATGTTATAACTGCCTAGTAGTAAACTCTGATTTACCAAGGGGGCATCTTCATATGTTACGCTTGAAGTATTTTGTAATAATTATATTTTATCTAATCCTAGGCAACATTTGGAATTGTGTAATGAATATGAAATATCATCTTCGAATGAAATGAGAAAGTTTGTTTGAAAGTGTGTTTAAAATTATTTCATATTCTTATGCTATGGTGTTATTGATACAATTAACATATCTGCATTTTGTCATCGAAAATTAATACTATAAATGGTTGCAACATCTGTAGCGATTAGTTTTGGGCCTCAAAATGGAAGATATTACTTGGATATTACATATTTTTTAATAATTGATTAGTTATATTAGAAATAACTAAAAGATTATTGGAATAATATATGCAACTCACAATTCTATAGGTCAAATTTATCAAGATTACTTCCTCCTATACACGTGGATGGGATACGTACTCCCATACATGGGCTATAGCCTAGGTGCGTTTTTCTAGGATAAAGATTTCGAACTTTATGTTCCACCACAATATGTTATTAATACATATTTAATCCAAAATTTTTTTTGTAACAAAATCATATATTTTCCAATTACTCATGCTATCTACAATTTTTTTCACTTCATTTTTTTTAGTTAAGTGAAGCCAATTTGAAGTTATAATACTAGTTGTTTAGAATTCAAGTATTCTTAATCTTTATGTTCTCATTCTACCCTAATAATACATTTTATGTTTACCAAATGAAACTTGAAATTAGTTAGCCAGTTGATAACAAAATCTCAACTCACTCAACTAGTTATATATTGATTATTTTTTTCCAAAATTGATTGAATATATTACCTATTTGATGATATTATTGACAATGTAGTTAAATGATTGAATATATGACATCAATTTTAGTTTTTGTTTTGTTAAGGCGATTTCATGTTCTCTTTAATCATAGAAACTTAAAGAAAACATCCTTTTCATTCATCTTTGCAAATGATTATCTTACCATTGTAATTTAGTTTCTCCTTAAATAATGTTGAGCTTCTAATTTAGTAAAACCTTTTGTGCAACTTGAAAGACACACATACGAATTTCAGCATCCTTGCGACCGTCAAAAGTTAAATCTATATAGTTCCTTTGACATTGTTTTATAATATACGTGTGTTTGTTATGTATGTTTGTATGTTATCCCAAATCATTACAAAATGCTCCTTCAATCCCTACCTCTACATGCATTCATAAATGTGTGTGTAACTTGCATAGCTAACAGATTAATTGCTAACCATTATAAGTAGCTAGTTGTAATGATCGCCCTACACCTTAGATGTAGAACGGTTTTCAAAGGAATAAAAGAAGGAAGAGAAATAGAAAAGAAGAGAATGGAGAAAAAGAAAAAGGAAATATCAAATAATCACATAACCTATTGTATATCTCACATCGCATCAGCTAAAATATAATAGCTAACATAGAGATAAAACGGTCGAGACAGCAATAACAATGTGAACTAATAATCAAATTATAAGATCCACAGAATTATTCAACACAGTAATAGAGTTTATACAACTGATACATTAACTCAACTGATAGTTGTCTCTAATAATAGTAAGTCAAACTCTGTCAAGCTCCATAGTGTCACACAGTGGAATATACAATAACAAACTCAAATATAAGTATGAGTATATGTCACCTTCTGCTAGACCATCTATAGAACTTCATATGTCATCCACACCTGCACTCTAGCCTACTCATTTAAGAGTACTAGAGATAATAAGAAGCAAAACATAAACCCTCGGATCAGACAATAGTATGGTGTAAGCGATAAACATTCTCAAAATACTATAAAAGTCGATATAGTATACGAAGTAGGGAGCATATGAATTATACCTGACCTGTCCCTACAACCAAAGAGTCAATATATAACATCGATAATATTCTACTCTACAACATCATAAAAGGGGCACTTCATACTCAGTAAACTGTTGAGGTGCCTAGGTATCTCCATCCATAATACCTACTCCATACCAAGCAAATTATCCGGGGTTTCTAGATATCTCTATGCATAATACATGCCTCGTGCGACATCCCTACGGTGACAGGTAGCTAGTGAAGCAACCATAACAAACATAGCATCCATCAAACAGTACTAACTGCCACCCAATTTGCTCTAGATGTATGATAACTCGTATGACCCCCATGCCATAGACTAGTGAAAATTCTGGTTCTCCGTTGTACTCTCGTATCTCACAACCTAAAGCTCGATACACGTCTCACAGCCTAAAGTTGGACATTAGACCCAAATCCACAAGTCCAAGGTATACGGATCCCCGCTACCAATTAATGGGCATCCCCACTATACAATATCCTTAACTCGAGTACAACAGAAAACACTCCAAGTCATTAACGATTCCTTAGCACATACATATCCATCCAAGCCCCACTAGCTCAATACGATTTCTGCTATCTGGAACCCACCATGTTCCTGCACTCCATGACTCCCACCATGATCCTCTTCGATACCTACTCCCTACTCGAGTCACAAACTTAAGATATAAAGTGTCTAATCTTCGATACCTCCTACCCCCACGAGTCACAAATCAAAGATACACGACTTTTCATCATGTTGTTACATCACATCCTTCTATGATGCGAATGAGCCAACACCACTAGCACGATATAAATAATCCTGAACCATCTACCTCGAAACCTACTCCATATGCCATCGAGTCGTTATCTGAAGTACAAATTCTCATGATGAAGCGCTACATCACCTCTCACCATCTAAATCACTTGTCATAGAGCAATCACATCAAGACTTAAATTTGGTCGCACGAACAAACGATCAAACCGTGCATCATGGAATCTCCTCAACGTCCAAGCCAAATATCAGCCAACTTGCCGATCAGCAATAGTGATGTACATTGACCACTCTACAGTGGTCAATACCAACCACCTTAGTCTTGTACTTAACCAAAACGGATAAGTAAAAACCAAACGGAAACGACATCCATCCTGAAGTCTGAAGCCTCGTCTTCCACCTTCAGATCCATCGGCATATATCCTAACCCTCTTTTACAACTTACCTTGTTCATTAGATTTTCACATGTACGAAATCCCAACACACAAGGTATTACCTAACCCTCGATCGTCGCTAAATCAACATTTTCAACAAAAAACAACCAAGCAAGCAACCATGTAACCAACAACCATACACACATCCAAAACAACATACATACAACATGTATAACACATCCATATCAACCTATGGAGAAATCATATTAAAAATAGACCAAATCTAATAATTTCCTAAAAATGGCATGTAGATGGAAAAAATGTGATATTCGATACAAATCATTTTAAAATACTTTTATTTTCTTTTATAAAAATCTAGTAGGTGTACATGTATAGGAAAATTACATTTTAAAACCAAAAATCATTCCAGAACATTGATCTAATACTGTATAACCAATCATAGTATGCGAGAGACAATATCACTCACCTCAATAAATGATGTCCAAACCACTGCCAAAATGTAGATCTCTCCATCATGAGCACAACGCAGGAGCCATATCTAAAATTGACATCATATGTAAAAGACATGGCCGGTATAAGATAAAAAGATTATTTGAATAATAAATTCACTACTTAAAATGATAATCACCTTAGTTAACAACTAATCCATCTTCCTCTTTCACGTTTTTAGGCCATGCACATTTGTGTACATCAAACTCATCGCCGAACACCTTCTCTCCTCGATTTCTCCTTCGATACTCCACGAAATCATGATCCGGCTTCACCAACAGACGCCACTTTACGATTCCTTCTCTCCGGAACTATCACCATCACGTTCGCTCGCCCCTACTGATCGTGGTCTGATGGTCCGATCCTCTCCATGCCACGAACGCGATTTGCTCCGGTTGATCAGATCTGAGGAATTTTGGTGGAGAGGAGCTATCCGCGAATAAAAATCCAACGATGATCCCCGTTTCGCCTATCGTCGACCATAGCTCTGGCCATCTCAAAACCTAGATCGATCATGGATGGTGAATCTCGGCTAATCATGATCGATAAAATTTCTGCCGCGGTCATCGCGAATCTCTCGTCCATACGATCTCAACAGATCTGGCTCCGTAATTTATTGTTGAGCAGATTGCTCGATTTTATTTTTTGAATGGCAAGAAAGAGGAAGCGGCCATGATTATTCATTCCAGAAATGGAACAATGAGAAGTGAAATGCGACCAGAGAGAGAAATGGTATGAATGGTATTTATAATAATATTTTATTCTGTTTATTTATTTTCTCAAATGAATGGTCGTACGTTTCAAGCTCGTATGATCACATAGAGCATCCGACCGCAACGAAACTCGTCTGCGTACATCACCGTTTTTCGTTTCAACGATATGAATCTCATCGCCATCTGAGATTGCACTTCGAGATGCTAATTCACGCATTTTGAGATAGTTTCGGCCATCAGATCGTCCGATCTTCAAATATAGTGATTCTTGTAATTATTTTACTTCGCAACGTAAATTCAAACTTAACGGAAGTGGTCTTGAGTCCTGATTCGATCATATGCGAAAAATCATTTTTTGGGCCTTCATTTAATTGACGATTTAAATATTAAAATCAATTATTTAAATATCTCATCATTAAAAATACGGGTCATTACACTAGTATATATGTCATTAACATGAGCACCATTAGGTAATATGTGGTTCATTTGCACCAACTTCGCGAAATTCATTACAGTTATAGATTTAAGCTACAATGCGTAACTTATTGGATCTAAGTTTGGTTGATGATTCTTTTTTTAAAATATATTCTTATAAGTAGAAAGCATCTTTGATGACTAAAAATGATTGCTTAATTAAGAAAATGGATAGTGAAATACTCAAGTTAGTGACAATCAGCAAAAAGTTGTGTAAGTTGAATTTAAAACCTCTTTGATCTTAAAAGTTGAAAAACACATCGTTTAGCGACGACAGACCTACTTAAAGTCAAAACCTTATATATTGATCAATAGTAAGTATTTTTCTCATGGACCGACGACCACATAAAATCGTCAATGAAATCAAAGGAAAATTTATAACGCATAATTTTAAGTAATCGAATACTACAGTTACATCTGTTTTGAGGCTTAAGCAAAAGAATGACCAGTTACCAAGAACAATATATTCCTCCTAATATAATATAATGTTTGAGAATCACGCCTATGAGTTAATCACTGTCTTAGTTATAAACAATCATACACTTTAATTTCCTAGAAACAATATATAATAAAGGTTGAAAAGAGGGAAATGTAGCTTCCAATGTTGTGGCGTAAGAAAACAAAGCAATGGATTTGTTGCTGCTATACAATATGCAAATGGACTTTTAAATCTAAAAGAAAACATAAGAGGCTGTCAGTTGCCAACAATAAGCCATTCGAATTTAAAGAGTG
Source organism: Allium cepa (assembly GCA_030765085.1). Taxonomy (NCBI): domain Eukaryota; kingdom Viridiplantae; phylum Streptophyta; class Magnoliopsida; order Asparagales; family Amaryllidaceae; genus Allium; species Allium cepa. The sequence continues at coordinate 280,062,602 of CM060937.1, read as the reverse complement.
TCGATGTAACACTTATTTGCCTACTATATCAAAGGGAATGCTGTATCTTGTGCTTTTTTTTCAATGCAAATACGTTCTAATCATAAAAAAATAACAGTAGCGGGGACAAATTATACCTTTTACTTCATACTTAAAAGATTGAACATCACATCTTCTGAAAATGAAATAAGTTATAAACTACTATAATGATGGAAAAAAATGATACATAGCTGAAGCTTTGATTTTAACATTATAACAAAATATTAGGTTTCATGTGGTAGAAAAGAAAAGGAATAACTACAAATTAGCTAATGGTTTATAGGTATATAAACTCATTACTCAGTTTCAAAAATATCAAAAAAAAAAAAAAAAAAAGAATATTGCTAATAAAAGTCTTCTCATTATTTTTGATGTTAGGTTGATCACTCTAATCAATTACATCAAGAGGGAAAATAGTATTTATAGAAGGTAGATTTTTATCTAGGATAGAAGGCTGACTATCTGGGCTTTTGGGCCTACACTGCAAATTGTATGTGTTTGGAAAACTTATTGTTTACATGAGCCTTTTATGCATGTTATTATAGTCCAATCTTGTGCAAAAATGGAAGGCTAACCATTGAAGTAAAAAAATTGGTTCATTAAAAAAAAATACAATGAGTTTGAATGATTTGTTATCCGCATCAATGATCTATAATTAAGTTTTGTCAAGTTGCTTGATTTATTTTGTATTGCCTAACCATTAAAAAATTAGTTTTGAAGCTATTTATATATCTTGAGTGCCGATGAACATAAAACTTTAAGTGGTTTCAATTTTTTTTACCTTTTACAGATGGTAAAACACATGACCTGCAGTTAGTTAGTTCATCCTCGTACCTAGTATAAAGTACCATTTATGTTACAAAATTTAAGAGCACTTGCATGAATTTTCCAATGCTCAACTTAAACATTTGATAAAATTATAACCATCTAATATGATTTGCTTTGTCTTCTATATACATATCAGAAGGTATACATGATATTTTCCGTTTTAGGAATTTTCAAATATCATTTATTTTTATCTCTCTCATTATATTAATAATTTCATCAATATTTTGCACACTTTAGTCGTTAAACACCTGTAAGGGTCAATAAAGTTGACTAAAAGCGATAAACCACATTAGTTTTCATGCATAAGGATTAATATAAAAAATAGTTTTAAGGACATCATAACTAAGCACAAAAAACATATAGTTGGGGAGTGCACCGTTTTCCTTACATAATAACCATAAGACTATTGAGCATGCATGTTGAAGCTTAGATAACATTTTCAATCATGTAAATACCATTATGCATAAACCATTGAGATCCAAAGCAAAGATTGAATAGCTATATCACTATGAACGAAAACTATATATCATGTTGGCTATTGACATTTTAATCTGCTCCATGTGAAATACAGTGTTAGAAAATTCCGAGCCAAAAATAGTTACGAGATATGTGTGAGAAAAAAGAGTTACGAATGTTTAATTCTATATATTTTCATTGCGTACTAACTACAATTCCATATTTTCATCTCAATTTTCTATAATTGCACGGACCAATCACTAAAATGAGAGTTGCAAATATTCATGCAGTTCCAATATCTCTTCTATATGACATCGACGAAACAAAGAAAATAAACCGGTAAAATGCTATATATTCCATATTCCATCCAATTGCAAATTTCAAACTTTCTAATTCCAAATCAATAAACTAAAACCTTCTAATCATTTGCAAATATTTAATCACAAAAACTATTATAGAATCACCCTATCTGGAGATGAAAGAAGAGAAATAGTTGCAGTTAATCTCAGATATGAATACAATTATACATAAATTTTCATAAGTAATATCATGTAAGAAATAACAAACATAATTTGTCTTAAGCTAAATTACCTCTATCGTTGATTACCTGGTCTAGATCTACAAGCCACTTATCTTATGGGTAGCGGTACCCAGTGTTAATGTTGATAGCCAAATCGTCTCTTATGGGTAGCAGCACGGAAGCTGATCCACGCTTCAAGCTAGAAGTTCCGCGTTGTGGAGATTTGGGTATGACTATGGCTGGAAAATTGAAGAAGATGATTTAGGTTAAACGAAAAAAGATTTAGGTTACGGATTGATAATAGGTAGGGCAGAGGAAAAACGATTTAGATTTGTAAACAGGGAAAAGGAAGAGAAACCTTGTGCGGGAAAGGGCACGACGTTTCAATATTTAGATACACGTGGCAGCTTAAGAATGAAAAATGAGAGAGGTCTTGAGAGCTGAAGAATCTGTACTCATCTATATATGATAGCAATACCTCTATTTAAAGCTTTTGAAATTACGAAAAAGCCTCCTCTCTAAACAAAGGAATAGAGGATATATTTGTCATTTTCATTTCCCATCTCACACGTCAAGCACTCCACCTTCCGTGTTCCATTTCTGATCACTACGAATCCATTTTATTTTTAATCTCATACGCTTTTCTCCAATATTGTTTCCAAAAAAAATATCAAAGATTCGGATGCACCCACTCTCATTAAGTGCTTTTCCACATAATTATGCTTCTCGTTTACTGTCGCTTTATCATCGTTTCCCAATTGAACTACTCGCTGTTGTCATTGGAAGTACAGAAGGTAGCCGATGAGGTTATGCTAGATCATGTATACTTAATTTATTCTAAGCCTAACGTTTCAATTTTTTTTGTTTATATTTTTTTTTCCTTACCTATATATAATCCGTTGCACGACAGCATGATTATTTAATTCAATTATACACTTTTCACTTTTATTCAGTTAAAATCTGATTATTTCCAATTACTTTCAAAACTCCATGATAGTTCTTTTTGTTTTTATTGCAAATAAGGTGCTTGCTGAAATAAAAGCTTATGAGAAAATACTGTAGCAAAAAACACATAGTCGCAGCACATTCATATGTTATGCGTATTCTATTGTCTAAGCTTCCACGCAACGCATGCATTTAAATGAGCAAGGTGTTAAGCTAGATACACCAAATTCTATTGTAACCTCTAAGCTACCAATATAATAAACAAGTGTTAATAAATACTATATTTGTTGGTTTAAGGTTAAAGAATAAGTGTGTTTTTCTATCAATGGTACTATATATGTAAGAAGAACAGATAGTTTCCCTTTTCTATCAATAAGAGTTAAGAAATGAGTTCTTTATACTCCTTACTGATTGTTGTAGTCGGGTGAACGCTTATAGATGATAACGAAGAAGTTGGTAGTATAAAATAAGTCGAATGAGTCTCTATATAGTAGCAGGGCAATCGACCTTCCTGGCAATATATAGGGGTGGGCATAAACCGCACCGCTATACGGAAACCGTCCGCACCGGACCGCAAAAGCGGTGCGGAAACCCACACCGAATCTTCTAACAAAAGTTGATACCCCAAACTGGATCGATCCGCATCGATACGGTTCGGTTGCGGTTTGGACGATTGAACCAACCATATTAAACCGGACCGAACCAAAAATTTATATTAGTAATCTTATGATAAAAACATAAGCAACTCCTATCTTATTTTAGATTCTAACGATGTACATTCTATTTTTAGCGTATGTTATTGTTATTTTAATAATAATTGCTGACGTAAAGGAAGAAGTTATAGTTTGATATAATATTTTTCATCTCATTTTTTGTGTGAATAAATGCTAATTATAATCTTATTCTAGTCACTTTTCTTAATGATTATGCATTAATTAATGTTGATGTTTGGTTAATCTAAAAAAAAATCTCATTTGTAGGTAAATGTCAAATTGAAATATTCATACAATTAAGAACTAATCTTTTATTTCAGTATAGCATTGTGTGTTTTAACCTTTAAATGTAAAAGTTTCACACGATTGCATTTGTAAATTGATTGTTGATGGAAATAATTCTTTTATTTCATATTTAATATGAGGTCAAACCGGACCGGACCGAAACCGAACCATATTACATTCAAACCGGACGAAACCGTACCGTTTAAAAGATTGATATAATGGTTTGTATTATTGATTAACCGTTTGATGCGGTGCGGAAGTAGTTTGGACTCCAAACCGCACCAAACCAACCCGCGCCCGCGCCTAGCAATATATACTACAGTTTCTATCACTTTACATAGTGCAACATAAGATTGTTGTTTTCCATTGTTATATGCTACAGACTGTCATACACATGTCCAATGAAAGTTTAATTTGAAAAATAAACAATCTAATGCTTAAATTACATTTACAAGAGCGCAAAATTTAAAAATACTATCAAAATAAAACTTTATTATATATATAGCATAATAATAAATCGACCTCCTTTAGGCAGGGAGTTTGAGATAATAGTCATGTAGCACATTATAAAAAGAAAATTCACAAAGAAAAGACTATAAGCTTATTTTATACTTAATCAAAAGGTTATAAAAGGTTATAAGTTACTGAAGTATGACTACAAATACACATAAGTAAGGAGACCTTTGTTTATGTGTATGGAATTATTTCACAATAAATAAATTTTCTCTCAGATTTCTTTATATACGTCCAAAAAACGTGTCTAACGTACTGGTTTTTAATAGTACGTACATACATACGTATATGTATGTGTGTGTATGTATCATAATAACAAACATAGCGAATTTAATGAGTTAACAAGGATAAATTTGCATAGAAAATTTATTATTTTAAGTGGGATGGAAAAGAAAGCAAATGGGTCAATACTCAATAGTTCAATGGGTGTAAATAAGATGAGGTGAAGGTGGGTTGAATAGCACAAAAGTCATTCTTTTGGAATGAAACCCTAGTTTAGAAACCATAGGGCTGGCCCGTTTAGATACACTAGAAACACCTTAGCCGCCACATATCATTTGGCGGAAGCAGGTTGGACGATAGGAGAACTGAATTAAATCTAGCGATTTCGACTTAAATCATGGCGCAACTAATTTCGATGCAAGACATTGAAGCAAGCGCGCAGAGATTGGGCATCGATTTGTCTTCGGTCGATATCGATTCCATTATTTTGCCTCCTGGGGAAGATTTTGGAATCAAAAGGTAAGAAGGAAAACTAAACTAAATTTGTTTGCAAAACGTTAATTTTCAGTAATTTATGACTATGGAGATTTAATATACTACAGGATTTCATTAAGTTGGATTGTAATATCAAGTCGTATTTGCTCATTAGAGTGAACATATAATAGCGTTTTCAGTATGAGTTAACTAAGTAAATGATGGATGTATTGTTAATCCCTTGTAGCAATTTCTGAGGACAAAACTATAAATTGGATAATGATGAATTATGAAATGACAAGTATCTGTCAATGGATATCTGCAGTGATGATGATGAAGTATTGTATCACGAAGATCCTCTAGAGTTTGAGGGAGGGTTCAAAAACATCATAGTTGTTGATAACCTTCCCGTTGTTCCTCCTGAAAAATTTGAGAAGCTAGAGAATGTTATTAGAAAGATTTATACCAAGATTGGAGTTATTAAAGATGGTGGTCTTTGGATGCCTGTCAATCCCGAAACACAGAAATCCGTTGGATATTGTTTCATTGAGTACAATACTCCTCAGGTACCCTCCTATTTTGATGTTATACTTCATCAGCAATTTGTTTAAAACCATTAACTTTTATTCATCATCTTGATTGCTAGAAAATTATTCATAATGATTTATCTTAGTCTGCCCTCCCTAATAAAGCTTAATATTAGCATTTTGTATATGAATTATTCCCTTGCTTTTTTTTTTTTTTTTTGTAAAAACTGGAAAGTAGGTTGTATTGTTGACCTCATTTATCTAAGTACTAGGTCAATACTTAATGCTTTTTCAGTAATGAGTTGATCTCATCGCAAATACGATACAGCATTCAGCTTTTTTGCACTGTCATTTTTATAACCATAAAGATTGCAGAATAAGCTTCTTATCTACTTCCTATGATATACAGTATAACCACTCACGTATGATGTGGCACCCTAGATTGCATTCATTAAATTTTTTTTTGCTCCTCATTTCTCTATAATTTTTAGTTTTGTACATCAAATATCTCACTTTTTGCTTTTTTGCATTGCAAATTCATAACCAATTTTTAGCTGAACAAAATTTCTAAGCTTTTGCGATTTTTCTTTGTTTGTTTTTCTTAATTATGAAAATTTTCCATAGTGTTTGGGTTTATGAACGCTTACTTTTTCAACCACTTTTTGAATTTTTATTATTTATAAATAAATATACTAGATTCATGTTATTTAGTTCAAAATGTGTTGCACAGTATAAAACATTTGTTTTAAATTTTCTATGTACTCATTTTTCGATTTTTTTTTTAGTTTTTTAAATCAAGCTTGTCAGTTATTTTCACTTATTTTTTCATTCCTAATCCTTGCAACATGTTTTTTGCTAAGAGAAGCATCATGTTATTTTCCAGTATTCTTTGTTTTCAAAAAAAATCCAAATAATTAAAGTTATTGGGTTCTCCTACTACTCCTTTTAATTTGTTTATATAAATGCAAAATTTGTGCTTTTCTAATTATATTATTTAACCTTTTTGAGGAGTTATAATTTATGTTGAAGAATCTTTTCCTACAACTCTATAATTTGTTTTGATTTCATATTAATATTATTATCTATGAAAATTTAACGATTTCTCTATACAAAAATTTATGTTCATTTTTTTAATTACATTGGTAAATTTTGTTTTATTTTATTTTCGTAAAATTTTGATAATGAACTGAAATTGATAATTGTTATGGCAATTAATTTTCACCCATCTTATCTTATATTATGATTAAAATATAAAATTCGATGGCTTGACCTTTTTTAGTAATATTTTTGATATCAAAAGATATTCTTCTGTGTTCTTTGTCTGCTTTATAAATTATAAAGTAGAATTCCTTGATATGATGTGGCACTTAAAAAAATCGTGTATTTTAGCTTTTAATGCATCTTATTTGTCTATAATTTAATGTTTTAATCATATTCGAAATTTTCGGTTTTGGACGTTATTTGATTTTGTCTACTTTATTCTTCAGTTTTGAAATGTACTTGATAAGTTGAAAAGTAGAATCCTTAGAGGTATGATGTGGCATTTCTAAAAATCTTTTATCTCAGTTTTTTAAATCTTGACACATTTTTTTACAATTCTCAGATAGAGCTTCTTGCTTATTTTTGTTGCTATCTTTATTTTTTTATATAATAATGGACTGTTTTGGCTCTCAATGAAAATTTCATGAAAAACTTATTCTTCCAGGGAAATAGTTTTAATTTATGAATTATGTCCACTTTATTTTTAAATTATGTTTTTTTCCAGGGAAATAGTTTTAATTTATGAATTTTGTCCACTTTATTTTTAAATTCTATATTTTTTTCACGTCCATATTTATAACGTGGTGCTCCAAAATCCTTCATCTTTGATTTTCTTTATTCATTTTTTATCCTTTCAGATAAATATTCTTTTAAGATAAATTTTAAAATTTGGGAACATACACTTTTTAGAGGGATTAGCAGAAATCGTAGTGGGCAAGTGCCTTTTGAAGGGGAAAATTGAAAATATAAAAAATGGTCATCGGAAGGTTGTTAGTTTTTTAGAGATATATAATGGTATTCCATTATTATTAACCAAAGTTAATGTAACCTTCTATAATTCTCCCTTCAAACCTCAACAAAAAACAAAGCCAACTAACCTATAAGTTATAAGTGCAATCAAAATTAACCAGTGGTGTTCTATACTAGGAAATCTTTAAAAACTAATAAAAACATACTAATGAAAGTCAACATATGGTATGTTTAACCGATCAATTGAGCAACCAAATGATTACGCACCAGCTCATTTTTATTCATGTTTATAGAATAGAACATGTTAGGATTCAAATGTACCGCTTTCTATGATAGGAGAAGAAAATCTAGCAACAATACTTTTTTTTGAAAACCCAGGAGAACCCGGCAGGCCGGTAAACTCCTGAGGAGGGTATATTAAAACCGTCCGCTTATCCAAGCCCCCATACCCTTGGGTAAATTTATATAGGACAAGGAAGCACATGGTAGGAATCGAACCCGAGTATCTTTATCAGAACTCAAGCATCCTTTTCACTGCGTCGCACACACAAAATATCTAGCAACAATACTTGATATGCTTGCGATTCAGTTGAAATGTTAAGTCTATAAATTTATACTATATTTTGGTGAGGGAAAAAAAGCTCAATTTTTTTCCCTTAATAACCTTTTTCTTACAGAACCAAACTTTTTTCACTCTTTTTTTACGAGCATTACGGCACGCGCTTCGCGCGTGGATTATTTATTTGCAAATTTTATATATTTAATCATATTTTTCGCTGAAATAATGTATAGTTAGTTCTGGTTTATATTTCTAAGTTGTAACATATAATTTTTTGTTCGTTTTAATTTTTATTTCTATTATTAATTAAGAAAGAACGAACTTGTAAAGCAAATTTATTTGTTAGATCCTATTTTTAGGTTATATGAGTTGGTAAGGTTTAGAGATTGACGTTTTGAACTGGTGAAGAAAGTTTATTTGTTAGATCCTATTTTTACGTGATATTAAGATTTAAGTTGGTAATATTTGTAAAATTGCGGTTTGAATTGGTAAAGTAAGTTTATTTCTTATATCCTATTTTTAATATTTTTAAGCGATTGTTAGATTCTAGTAATGTCTGTAGAGGGGCATTTTTGGTAGTTCACGCCGACACAAAAAAGAGTGGCACCAAAGGCATTACAACTATTAATAAAGATTTCTCCCTTTAGCAGTACTTTTATTATGCTTATAAAATTGTTTGGTGTAATTTAGCTAATTACTCAAAGTTTAATAATGATCATAGGCCAGCAAAAGAAGTTTTATTACTAAGAAAAGTAGGAAACTCTTTTGAGCTGCTTCGAAAAATCAAGCATGTATATTTAGAAATTAGGCAACCTATCCTTAAAGTGAATAATAAACATTGTCGATAACATAGGCTAATATATGCTTATTTTGCTATACTATTGTGTAACCCATGCACCAGACACAAATGTTGGAAAGACACAATGTCAATATTTTACATAATTATCAAAATAGAAATTTGTTATGCAATCCATGATAAATTTATTGAAGATAAATTAGCTTTGAATTATACTTGTTATTATCGTTTGAGTGTATGATTTCCTTAATTAATTTTGAATTTATTTAATTAATTTTGAATTTATATAATAAATTTATACTTTAGTAGTATAAGTTATTTTTTTTAGTTGTATGAAAATGAATGTGAAGTCGTAAGATAAAAGAGAAAAAAATCTTTAAATAATTGTAGAAATCATAAATAATACGCACTTAAATGTAAAATGATAGGAGAAATTGAGAGTCATGAAAATCAATGTATAAGGATTTGAATAAAAAATACCGACGGAACCTAAAAGAGATTTGAACTTAATAGAATTAGCAAGATGATTGGAAATATTATTATTTTCCATTAATACTATTAATAAAGACTAATTATTGTTAACATTTTTTATTACTTCTAAATTTAGTACTATTGTTATAATTAGTTGTATTAACAATATCAGTACAGTACCGATATTATTAATATTTGTTTATTATCATTATCGTTATCAGTATGTTAGGCGTCCGTTTGGACGTGTATGGATAAATTTTTGAAAAGATTCATTTTATCGTGAAATAACCATTGTACGCAGACAAAAGTAACCACTTAATGTTGTAACAACAGTGTTGAAAGAATGTGGGGAATATGATTACAAAGATAACCACTCTGTATGGTAAAAACTGTAAAGGGTATCTTGAACAATTCAAAAGCATAGAATGAGGGTTTCCTTTTATATAGATTACTATTATTGTTATTACAAATGTGGAGTCTTGATGCAACGGTTAGGTCACCCACGTGGTGATATGGACGCCCAGATTCGAGTTCGGAAACGGTTTCTTTGCAATGGAGGTAAAGGTTGCGTACAATATCGACCTCCCTAAAGCCCGCTATCGTGTGGGAGCCTCGTGCACCGAGTTCCACCTTTTACTATTATGATTATTACAATTGGTATTAGTATTAGTATATGTTATTAGTATATATATATATATATAACACTAATAATTATTATCATTTGTCAATAATTAATATTATCATTACATTATTATTATTACCAATGTTCTTATGTTATTATTCATTATTTTTTGGACTATGAATAACTAGACATAAAATATAACATTGTATCACGATTGTATAAACAACAACAAATCAATGACAACTTGTTATTAATAATTCTCTTAGAAATAACTATAAAAACAATACAACTATTAGAACTATGATTATAAGTAGTTGGTAATTTTAGTAATGTGATGAACATAATGAAAATATTGATTATAATTGAAATACTTGGAAATTTGGAAGCTAATGATAGATACGTGAGATTTTAAAAAATTCAAACGACTTGAATATTAATGTTAACAGAGCAATTTGGATGAGGATTCCAAACTAGGAGAGACTTAGATATTAGATAACGACAGAGGATTAAGAAGTGTAGAGTATCTGAAATATTGAGAGATATTACTTTTTCTGATATGTGTAACCTGGTTTTGAGGTGGGCTGCATTTTAATTATTCCATGTTGGGCTTGGTTGTTTTTGTAGCATTTTTATTTTTTGTTCTAGGCTCCTAAAGTATAACGAACTCACTTTATTCTGATAAATGAAGGCCAATCACCTTTTCTCAAAAATAAGTAATTAGTGACGGATAAAAATGTAGTTAAATAACTTTTTTGGTGAAACTGATACTCGGACCTCTAACCATGTATAGAAAAATGTAAAAAATTATTGAATAGAAGAATAATAAAATGCCAGATCATTAAGGGAATGATTGAGCTATTGTTATTATATATAATAGACTTTGTAGCCGCTTGCTTTTCATTTAGATTTAAGTGTTTGCATAGTATCTGATATTATCAAAATGCTGTGAGTACCATGCATTGTCATCTCCCTAGATGTAAATGTTCTTACTCTATTATTACAGGAAGCAGAGCTAGCAAAAGAGAAAACACAAGGTTATAAACTGGACAAGTCACATATATTTGCTGTAAACCTGTTTGATGACTTCGATAGGTACATGAGCGTCCCGGATGAGTGGGTGCCAGCTGAAATTAAGCCTTACACTCCTGGGGTTAGTCTCTCTCTCTCATGCACACACTCTACTACTACAATTACGTTTTGGTCATGAAACTGGGTCATTATATCATGATGTTCTATCATTACAGGAAAATCTGCAACAATGGTTGGCTGATGACAAAGCCAGAGATCAATTTGTTATTCGTGCTGGTACGTGGACTGAGGTTCTTTGGAATGACCCTAGGCAGATGGTGCCTGAGCTTGTATATCGACGTCAGGTATCAAACACTGTTCTCACATACATAGAACGAAGATTAAATGGGTCCCATCACCTTGCATTTCAATTTTATGTTATCTAAGTAAACCGATTTATCGAACCAGTTAATGCAGGTGTCAAATTGGTACTACTTTTACTTGATTATTATTGGAAGAAAGAATGCTTCAATTAGTTTACTTGATAATCATGTGCTGCTGTTTTGCAGTATTGGACCGAGAGTTTTGTCCAGTGGTCACCACTGGGAACATATTTGGCTACAGTCCACAGGCAAGGTGCTGCTATGTGGGGAGGTGCTTCAACTTTCAATCGTTTGATGCGATATGCACATCCACAGGTTGAGTTTTCCCATGGATTATTTCTGTTTGTTCGTATGTCTGATTCACATTTAACACTGAACATATTTTTCCTTGAAACAGGTGAAACTGATAGACTTCTCTCCAGGAGAAAAATACCTTGTTACTTACAGCAGCCATGAACCTAGTAATCCTCGGGACACCCATGTAAGTGATTTCAATGAATATGCAGTTAGAATATGTCGTTTATTTTTCCAAATACACAGCATTAATGGGTGTTTATTACAGAGGGTCGTGTTGAATATTTTTGATGTTCGAACTGGAAAATTGATGCGTGATTTCAAAGGAAATGCAGATGATTTTACTACTGGTGGTGGTGGTGTTGCAGGAATTTCGTGGCCTGTGTTCAAGTAAATTTCAAGCCTTTAGTATTATTACTATTTGCACCATCTTTTAGATGTCTTAAATCAAACGGTAACCTGTGTGTACTTTAGGTGGGGCGGTGGCAAAGAAGACAAATATTTTGCTAGAATTGGGAAGAACGGCATATTAGCTTACGAAACCGAAACTTTCGCATTGATTGACAAGAAAACAATGAAAATTGATAATGTAGTTGATTTTACATGGTCTCCTACTGATTCTATAATAGCTCTCTTTGTTCCTGAGCTTGGTGGTGGAAACCAACCTGCTAAGGTAAGCCTTGTCCAAATTCCTGGAAAAGAAGAACTAAGACAGAAAAATCTGTTCAGTGTGAGTGACTGCAAAATGTATTGGCAAAGCAATGGAGAGTACTTAGCCGTAAAAGTAGAGAGATATACAAAAACGAAGAAAAGCACATACTCTGGCTTTGAGCTGTTCCGTATCAAAGAAAGGGACATTCCAATAGAAGTGTTAGAGCTTGATAATAAAAATGATAAGGTGATAGCATTTGCATGGGAACCAAAAGGTCATAGATTTGCTGTGATCCATGGAGACGGCCCTCGTCCTGATGTCAGTTTTTACACAATGAGGACAGCAAGCAATGTGGGTCGTGTGCATAAACTAACTACACTCAAATCGAAGCCAACTAATGCTCTTTACTGGTCACCTGCTGGCCGATTCATCGTACTTGCTGGATTGAAGGCATTTAATGGTCAACTTGAGTTTTTCAATGTCGATGAGCTCGAGACCATGGCTACTGGTGAACATTTTATGGCTACTGATATTGAGTGGGACCCAACTGGCAGGTAAGTAATGCTCTCTGTACGTGCTCTTAATAATCTACTTACCTGCAGTTTGATATGTGGGGAATATTTCTGTTTTTTATTTCGTTTTATTTTGCTGTTTTCATGAGCTTGACAAAAAAATTGTATCCACTGTAACCTGAATACCTTATGGTGGCAAGGGCCACTAGTATAATTGTAAGACTGTAGGTTGTTGAACTAAAGGTTTTGAGATTGAATCCTGCCGTTATCAATTATCATGTGCAGGGAAAAAAAAGACAAAGAATACATTACGGCGAGTAGTAATATAAACACATAATATTCTTTTTCGTCTCTAATCTCTAAGGTTTATAACCTTCCCAAAAGACTTTGATTTTGTGCATTTTTGAATTTATGATAACAAATCAGTCTAATTTTCAATTCTGAAACTATAAACTATAAAGACTTGGTTAAGATCATTTAACAACTCATTGAAAATGGCCGTTTATCTTTTGATTTTGTAGGTATGTTGCAACATCTGTTACTTCAGTTCATGAGATGGAAAATGGATTTCATATCTGGTCATTCAATGGGAAATTACTGTACAACATTCCCAAGGATCATTTCTACCAAGTAAAATTTTGTTATTTGATAGTACCATTTAGAAATTATTAGACTAGAAACATGATAAAATCAATATTTCCTATTCTTTTCACAGTTCTTGTGGCGTCCAAGACCACTATCGCTATTGACCCCAGAAAAAGAGGAAGAAATTGCAAAGAACTTGAGGAAATACAGCAAGAAATACGAAGTGGAGGACCAAGATGTGTCTCTTCAACTGAGCGAACAAGACAGGAAGAAGAGAAAGATGCTTCAGGATGAATGGGCCGAATGGGTTGCTAAGTGGACCAAGCTGCATGAAGAAGAAAAGGAACTGAGGATGCAGTTAAGAGATGGAGAGGCGAGTGATGCTGAAGAGGAGTATGAAGCTAAAGAAGTCGAAGTCGAAGAGGTCATCAGCGTTAAGGAAGAAGTTGAAATTGAATAGCCACCATGCCCTTTGTATTTTTAGTGTGTTATTGTGTTTCCTTGAGTGCTTTTAGATCAGGATCTTGATATGAGCAAAAACTGTTCTATTATGGAGTTCTTTTTGTTACTATGGAGTCGTATTAGTAGGTGAACTTAGACAAAGTGTAATGCTTTGTTGCCTGCTGTATCAGTTTTTTGTTGGGTTCATGCATTCCTTTGCTAGTCATCTTTGTTTCTGCTTCATCCTTTGAACAAAGAGACAAGAACATCGAATTTGCTGCTTGTAGCATTGCAGCTCTTTTCACAGAGAAGAAAGTATAGTCTAAGTTCGGTTTCAATTTATTCTTCGGATTCCCTGTCCGCTACTGTTTACGTTTTTTCGGGAAAATTTGATTTTTATAATAGTAACAGACGGTTTAACAATTTCGATAAATGATAAACTTTTTAACTGTGTATCGACATTTTGAAGCAATTTCAAGCCAGTGGAAAATAGGCATAAAGACAAATTCTAAAAAAAAATTAAATGAAAGACGATAGTTTTATTTTTTGGTTGAATGATAAGCTTTAAAAAAATTAGGCTGAAGGATTATGCTAAATATAACTAGCATTTTGTACAGTGTAAAACCGAATATAATGCTAGTTATAATTGGTATTTTGTAGTGTAAAAACTGAAAATAATGCTAGTTATAAATGACAGTCCTTCAGTTTAATTTTCTTTCAAAATTGCCTAATTCTCTTTTCCAAGATAAATAAAGTATATTTGGATTAAGGGATTAAGGAAGACAATATTTTGGAGTTGGACATCCAAGCAAGAGTTTATTTTTAAATTTTTTCCTCTTCTTTTATTTATTATTATATCATTATTTTCTGAAAAAAAAAGCAACGTTGACGTTAAGCACTTGATATTGGATTTGAAAGTTGACATGCATCATTTCAACTCATCCAAGTCAGATGTTTTGTACTAAACGTGAAACGTGAAACTAGTGTTTTGCAGTAGTAATTGTAAGACCGCTACAGGTGTGGTTGCGACGAACGATAACAGAGCATTTGAGCGGAGAAGATCGGTGAACAAGAAATGTGTTTGCGGCTACGAACATGGCATTTGAGTGCGACATTTAAGTTGTGATTTTTAATTTAATTGATTTACGATTTATTAATTTATTATTTGTTTCTTAATAAATAAAATGTGCCAATAATTTACAAAAAATAAATAAATAAATTAAAAAATTATAAATTACTCCGATTCAGCTCAAACCAACTCCATGACGTAGAGCACATTATTATGATTGCAATGCAAAAAACCGTATTTCAAGTGATCCCCATTTACAGAAGTTATTAATTTTTGAAAGTTATAAAAATTTAAATTATATCAATTATGTTAATTAATTTGCAAACGCGCCTCAAACGGAAAAAATTTGTTTATTCAGCTGAACGTGGCTTTTACCTTGTTTCCGTTCTTGACGCGTCAGATGCATCAAGAGCGGAAACGGAATAAAATAAAAAACTGCGAACGGTACCTGCAACTAAAAGAAATAGTAAAGAAAATAACAATAAAAATCACTTCAATGTTATATTGATTCTCATTCCGCCCTTTGTCTATTATTGTACGAATTATCACAAAATTGTTGCAAACAAAATGAAACCGAAACAAATTGCATGAAGATACACCAAACAAAATGAATGTAATGCAAAATCAGTTTTAAGCAGCGGAAGCAAGATACCCAGTAATCTAGTCCGTAAACAATCTCAACAATCTTAACCCAACAGAGAATACAAGAAAAATCACAAGACACAAATTATGGATAAAAGAAGGAACAGAAATAGTACATCGATATAACAAGGTTCGACTGCCTACATCCTCAGATCCAACAACCTTTTTTATCTCTTCACTTCAAGAGGAAGTACAACAACATGATAAAAATGTAAATCGCTCAATTCACTCACCCTAAAATAGATATAGAAATATGGATCATATTGAAGATATTTGATGAGAACTTTTTTGGTTTAAAGGTTAAACAAATATCTTCATTTATATAAATATAAGGATGAAGACTATCTTGAAGATACTGTTGAAATTCTTTTGAATTTACTTGATTTGATTTCACTTGATTTGATTTCAACACAAATTAAGTATAATAATACTTGCTTTCACATTTATTCTTTGCTTGATTGATTCTGCATGCATATTATTCTTCTTTGTTGATACCACAAATTCAATGAACTAATTGTCTTTCTATTCACTTTTCCACGTATATTCACATTTGATTAATTACTTAAATCAATTGATATATCATCTTAAATTTTGATTACAATCTTGCTTCCCAAATTTGATTGATTGTATGAATCAATTAATATATATTCTGTCTTTTAGTATATGGAATATATTTTAATTGTCCAAATTTAACACTCCATCACGATTCAAATATATCTATCAATCTATAAAATCGGTTATTGGGTCAACGCCACATGGTGCTAGGTAGCTCGTACCACACTAATCAAGTTTGAACAATGCTCAAACTTGTCTTTTGAAACCCTTTTTGTTAACATATAAGCTGGATTATCCTCTGCGTGTATCTTCAATAGCTTTATCTTATTTCTCGCTTCTTTAAGCATGGGAAAGAAACTTCTAACATCAATGTGCTTTGTCCGAGAGCTGTAGGCTTAATTCGCAACAAGATAAACTGTAACATCCCGCCTTTTCGCACACTTTAAACCGACACACGTGTCAATTCAAAGCATACGCAAGGGCGGATTGTTATGGGGTAAATAAGAAAAATAGAGAAGAAATAAAAACAAAACAGAATCTCACAGCGGAAAGATAAAATATAATAATAAATATACAGTTCAAAACAGTTTACAAACACTTGATTTGCTTTATACAATAAATATCAGAGTTACACATACCAATACAATCAATGCAGCGGAACAGTATGAGTGTGGTGCAATACTATATATAATAATAATACGACTCCTTCGTCTTCGTCCTTCAAAGCTAAAGTTTTCGATCCTGAAACGCTCGGACTGACCCGAGCAAATTTGAAAGGACAAAAACACACGAGTCAGACTAAAAGATCTTATGTGAGTTAAATTAACAGAAATAAATATGAGTACAGTAACTCAAGAGATGTTCGGGATTTACATCTCCTAAGGATCCGTTAAACTATTTACTATGTAGTATATTGCGCTATTATAATAGTGTCTATTCATAAAATAAACTTACTTTTAAATAGCGTTAAGGCTTTACATTTTCCACCTTAACACGTAAAATGCCAATAGTCTATACAGTACCGTAATACCTCCTGATCGGGAGGCTACCATAGGATACTCCATAGGTACGACACAAATAGAAACTCGTAGTAAAAGCTCGGTATGGTAGGTGACACGGCACAACTAGGCAATGCCAGGGTAGATATACCAATTGCTATCCAGGCTGGTGGAAACGCGTAGCCGCAGTTACCGCCCACCTCGGACTAACTCCCCAAAATCAAAATATAGAAGTGGCCACTGAATCAATCCAAGTCAAAGTATAATATCGAAGAGGAGGGTCCGATCAGAGGAATGACCTCATTGGCCTGAGAATCGCTCCTGTTTTAGCCACCTTATGCCAACTCACGGGAGTCGGGTCCACGTATTTACCTTACAGGAAACGTCGCCACCACCTACTTCATTCTGGAATCTCCACCGCGTACACGGTTAGTCAAAGTGGTTTTCGGTATCGACAGAGAGTATGTCCATATCCGATCCCGGTCTCTTTGCCAACCCATCGTTATTATAACACCGCGGTCATTTAAAAATAGGTTATACTTAAAAAATCAGAATAAACATTCCATTTCATAACCATGAATACGATATCATTTCAAAACCCAAAACCATATTTTATCACTTATCCCAAATATAATTCTTTTCCAAAATCATAATGCTTTAACTTCATAACGTCTAAAAATCAAATATTTTCAAAGCATAATATTTTGAAAATCATAATTTAAAACCATAACTTCTAAAAACTTGAATGGTTTGGACATTCAACGGTGTATGAATTAAATGGTTTAACTTAAATGTTACTTTGTAAAGAAAATAGTTCTCATGGCTTTACAAATACATTTCTTTATTAAAGTCTAAACCAAAATTTATATTATCTCTCTCAAGTTCCAAAACCACTTCAATTTATTTATATATACATATATCCATTTTGAGTATCAATATTTCAAACTAAAGTCGGATTTTATGCTTTCAACAAATCAATTGTTCTATTAATTAGTCTTGAATATTCATATAAAATCCATAAATAATAAGACTTCAATTTCTAGTAATAAAAAATATATATTTTTCTCAATTCAAATTATACTAGAATATTCATTTCAATTTATTTTGGGAAAAATCCAATTATAAATATCATATCTTAAAATTTCCAAACTTAACATTTAAACATATGATATAAATTATCAAACTCCATTTTCTTAAATTTTTTTTCATTTTAATAAAGAGATTTATACACCTTTTAATTTCAAAAATTTCAACTTCATATGTATATATATATGGAAGAAAAATATTTATACAATATAAAATTTAAGATTATTATAAACCGTATTCCATCCAAACCATAGAAATCACATTAAAATAGTTATATATAGACCGCGGTGCCTCTATATAATTTTCTATCCTATGGTCAAGTGATACGGATATTTATCATTTCAATCCGCAATTTAAAAGATATAAAATTTTGCGGTTGTATATCATTTCAAACCACAATCCCGAATGAAAGGAAATATGTATGATAATTTGCAATTTAATGATATACAATAAAACATCCATCAACATCACCCATCATCCAATCACAATCATCAAGCAATATCAATCAATAACAATTTATATTTGATAATATATAACAGGTAATAACTGGCAATTTTATTCAGATTAAATTTAACAACTATTAATCTAACAGTTTATATTCAGTAATAATCTATATAACTGTTAACTAGCAGTTTATAGGCAAACAAATAAATTCTAACTATCAATTAATACGCAATTAAATTAACAGTTAAGTTTAATAAATGCAATTCAACAAATATGAGTGAAATAAACATGCCAAATACTCATAAATAAATTTCTATTCATTTTTAAAATTAACTTAACAAACATAAAAGCTTCTAGTAGTTGTGAGTGGGTTTAAACACTCACTTTTTGAATTTAAATTGAATTTAAACCCGATTTAAACCCAAAAATTCGCCCGTCTCAGAATTCGTCCAAACCAGCGTCATCAGATCCGAAATTAAATTTCGATCCTAACAAAAAAAATCTCGTGTCAATCGGATAACGTATGCGAGAGTTATGCGATTAAATGCAGGTTGAAATCAATTAAAATAAATAATCAAAATGACACACATTCCCCCTAACTAATAATTTCATCCACGTAAGCACGTTAACTCCTCTCCTTCCCCACAGTGAAACGCGCTTGACCGAGCTCCCAGGCAACCCGTTCGCACGCAATAGTTTGACCCCCATCTTTGACCACGCCCCAGCGCCGCCTCAGGCCGCCATCGCCACGCCGACCACCACCGTTGACATCCCCTTGCCGAGCCGCACCTACACCCTTTGACCGGCCTCCCCAGGTGACGTGCGCCGCGGCCTTGCACCCATAGCCGAAAACCCTAATCCAATTAAAGCCGTCGATCCAACCATCGAAACGCCAAACAAAATACATAGATGCGCTCCCCATCGTTCATACTACAATACCCAGAAACAGAATTTCGATCAGACGAAGTTTGCGACGACGATGATGAAAGGTCACGGACTGTTTGAATTTATTCTGGTTAAACGATAACTCCAATTGAAAAACGAATCACACCAGCACATTACGGACGTCGAGAACTATGATATATATTTTTTCAGGATTTTTAGGAGGACTTTAATTTTTCACTTTGTTTTTGAACTGACTGGATGTAGGGTTAGCCCCATTGAAGAAGAAGAGAAGCTTGAAGAAGATGAATGTACAGCAAATAGACAATAGGGTGAAACTAGGGTTTATGATCGCATATATAGACAAATAGAAGAAGGCTAGGTTGATACGGATAACGAACGCGCTAAACGGTAGTTGGCCCAAAAAGCCCGTTCTGACCCCGGAACGAAATTTGTCAAACCCATATATCCAGATAGGTATTTTAAAATATTCTGAACGCGATGGAAAAAGTTTCACGTCCAAATTTGATCGTATGAAGAAGTTATGCTGAAAACAAGATTTCCAAATTGATTTCAAATTGATTTTAATAAAATTGATTTTCAAGGCGTTTCGCGTCCGTACGATCAAACGACATGTCCGATTGATACGAAACTTGAAACCCTATAATAATTCACCGATACGGATCCGATGAAACTGGTTTCATCGAAATCTGAGTCCGTGACCAAAATGACTATTTTCAATATTCATTAAATAAATTAAATAAATTATAAAAATCCAATTTTTACATCTAAATTCAAAAATTGACCAAATTTTCTCCCTTTAAATTTTCTTAATTATTTACTCCAATTCTAAACAATTCAAGTGTCAATACATAGTTGTTCTATTCATCAATTTAGATGTTAATCCTTACTTAAAGGTTAAATTCCAATTTTTAATAAATTCAACATTATACGTTTGATTAAATTTATTAAATTCACTTTCTTTCTATTATTCAAAGTTATTGATGTCAATTTAATGAAACTAACATTGGCTCAATATCTATACATTAAAAATCTCAATTCTAAACTTAGATCTCAACATATGAAATAGTTAAATAATAAATTCCATCTAAATCTACATCTTCCTACTATCTAAATATTTAGAAAAATTACTTACCACTTTTTATTGTAAATTTCTAAACTAGTAGATTTGTGTCATTTCTAGCCCTCTGGATATTTTAAATTAACTAAAAGCAAATTTACATATAATTTCCATCGTTAATTATTTTAGTGAATGAATCTTCAAAGGTTACTGCCATTAATCCCATTAATTGCAATAAATTCTAATAAATTTGACTTTATTGGATTTCAACTCAAAATAAATCAATTATTCCCCACTACAAAGTTACCGTTTTTATATATAAATCACTACAGTAATACTTCCAAATGTTCATCTTTTGTTTGCATAAATTACTGTATTCAATTGAATTGTAATATTGTTAACTTACACATAAATAAAACTTAACAACTAATAGAATAAATAACTTACAAGATTTGTTGTCATAAATATATTTTATAAGTCTACACTTAATTATTATCTTACAATATGTTTTTACGTTACTATACATTTATACACTCTTCCGTTACTATATTAATAATTTATAAAGTAACGTTCATTCTTAATAACTATATAATAACTATTCAACATATACTAGAACTCTATTCCCAAATACATTCATTTATATTTTATTTCCTTAAAGTTCTCCTTTATTGACCAAACACATTAACAACCAAAATGATAAATTTAGATTCATTTACATATATTAGATAAATGGGTAAACTTTTGTAATTATCCTATATATGAAAATATTTTTATGCATAAATTTCCACTTACTTGCTATGCATTCATTTATAAATTTACTAATTGCCTTAGTCAGCTTATTCCCTATTTACTACCAAATTTCTCACCTACTTATAGTTTATCAATACATACAATTACATAGGCAAAACAATTTTATTACTATTTTAAGTCCATTTATTATTGACAACATTCATTAAATTTACTTATCAACACCTATTGCATTGATTTATTCAACGGTCACTTTTAATTAGTTACTACCCATTTTACAATCTAATGTAAATCTTCCACTATTGATTGTTATATTAATAAATCTCATTCTAGGTAATATTTTTATTAATAATTGCAAATTCAACACTTATATTGCTTCCTTATATTTATCTTACACAAAGTGTGCAAATTCACATTATTCAAATCTATTTCTATGTAACTATTAAATTGTTAACATACATTCAATTCCAAATTTTATAGAAAATATATTATCTAAAAACCTTTCTATTCTAAATAACTTTATTCAATGTTAACATTCACCAAATACAATTTACTTCCATAAATATGGTTGCACTTAAATTCAGTTATTATTTCATAAATATTATTTTAATCAACTAATTATGACTTATAACCACAAACACAAATTTTCGTTATTCTACCTATTTCTATATAAACATTTCAATCTGTTAATCTTTAATCGCAGTTATTATATCCAACCCCTACATTTATTCTAAATTAGATTAGAAACATATTAATTTAATTTATTTAATATCATCAAATTTACCGGGTCGTTACATAAACGGTGCTCTAGCTATCTGAAAACAACACCACAGTCTTATGCATCATTGATAAATCCTTCAAAAACTGCGACAAACACAATCATTTCTTAGTCGCTTCCACAAAAAAAAAGCTATGTCTCTGTAGTTGAAAATGCTACGATGGATTATAGCTTGAATCTCCAAGAAATTGGACCTAACCCAAGTGTATAACATAGCCCAAATTTGATTTCCAACCATCTTTATCCCTAACATAATCTGAATCAAAACAACCCTTTAGAGATACGCAACCAACTCCTCCAAAGAACAAGCTAATATCAGGAGTGCCTTTCAAATATCGTAAATACACTTTACTTAAATGAGTCTTACCCATGTTAGGCATGTAATTGCTAACAACACCAACTACATAAGCTAAATTAGGCCTTGTGCATACCATAGTATACATAAGGCTTTCAACTGCACTAGAGTAAGGAATATTAGCCATATCCATTTTGTCTTCATTCGACGTGGGGTATAAATATCTGGATAGTTAAAATTGAGAGCCTAAAGGAGTAGCCATCGATTTAGCTTTCTCCATACAAAATCGAGATTAGACTTTCTCAATATATTGAGTTTGAGTGAGTCTCAAAACTCTTTGCTTTCTACACCTTTGAATCTTCATCTCCGAATTCTCGATGTATTTCCTAAATCATTTATATTAAACATGCACTTAGAAGCTATCGACATATCATCAATATAGATCAATAAATGGATGATATCTTCATCGCACTTTTTAAAATAGACGCATTGGTTCTTAAAGTTTCTAGAGCAACCATGTGAGATCATAAACTTATCAAACTTCTTATAGCACTATCTAGGAGACCGTTTTAAACCATAAAGAGATTTGCTAAGCTTACAAAAAAGACCGAGCCTATTGCTATTGAAAAACTCTCGCCGTTGTAGGTAAATTTCCTCCTCAAGGTCACCATGCAAGAATGCTGTCTTAATATCAAATTGCTCCAACTCTATATCTAAGTGGACAACCAATGCCAAAAGAATGTGAATGGTAGTGTATCTGACAACTGGAGCGAGATTATCATGAAACTCTACACTTTTCCTCTGAACATACCCCTTTGCTATCAATCTTGCCTATACCTCAAGTCATCACTACTGCCGTCTTTCACTCTATAGATCTACTTACACCAAATTTCTCTCATGCCCGAAGGAAGTGGCACTAAATTCCAAGTGTGATTTTTAGGCAAAGACTCAAATTCATCATGCATAGCTACCACCAACTGAAATTATCAACTGAACTAATGACATCTTTATAGTCTCTGGGCTCATCATGAACCATGCTTATTGCATAAGTTACAATTTCGTTAAATTCAATGTTTTTAATGCTCAATTCCACAAAATCATCAAGTCATCTATGTGTTTGCTTCTCTATGATTGGTCGAGTCTGAATTTAAGCCGCACCTTAAGATTGATCCTCAGTCCGCTCCTCATTAATCATGATGTCATTGAAAACACCATTTGTTATTATATGGAAGATTGATGATCTATTTAGTGTTTGGTGCTATGAATTTGTCCTTTCAACATCATTATTGACTGAAGGGGAACACTACACTTTCAACATAGCCTTCTCATCCAAAGTAATATGTCTGCTAGTAATAATCTTCTTGGTAGTAGGACAATACAACCTGTAACCCTAAACTCCTCTTATATAGCCAAAAAATACAATCAATCATCTTGAATCCAATTTCCTTTGCTTTCATGCTCATAAGATGGACAATCAAATGCTCTGAGAAGGGAATATGAAACAGACTCTTCTTTCCATATTTCTTCTGGAATCTTCATATCTATGGCGGTAGGTGTATAGTTGATGAAGAAAACGCCATAGATAATGCTTCCATCCTATATCTCTTCTTCTGTTTAGTAGTCAGACATAAGCATTGATTTCTTTCTGACAGTATCTGATTCATACTCTCTGCAACCCTATTTGACCGAGCGTAGCCTAGTGTGATGTTGTGCCTTTTGATTCACCCGGTCTCATAAAAGTTGGTGAAATAAATTCACGATCATTATCTGAACGAAGAACATTCACTTTCTTTCCAGACTTCTTCTCAACAAAAGATTTCCAACTGTGAAATTTACCAGAAGTTTCATTCTTGGACTGCATAAAATAAACCCTTACTTTTCTAGAAAAATCATTAACAAATGAAACAAAATACCTTGCTCCTCTAATAGATAGGCTAGGTGGGGGCCCTAAATACAGTGCGAACATACTCTAAAACATCATTGGACTTATGCTCTACAGTGCCGAAAGAAACCTTCGTTTGCTTTCCAAGTACGCATCCCTCACAAAAGCTAAGTTTTGAATGATGAAAGCAATCAACCAAACCTTAATTTCTCAACACCTCCAAATCGTGCTTTCAATGTGTCCCATAAGAAAATGCCACAATCTGGTAGAGTTGGAATCAACAACTGAAGAAGACTTCAAAACAATAGTGTTACCTTTAGCAAATATAGAATTCCTGCTTTTATCTCTTTCATCACTATCAATGAGACATTTTCAATTTTCAATGAAACTTTTTCGGTTACACACTTCAAGCCAATATTACACAACATCCCAATATAGATCAAACTACGTCTCAAATGAGACACATGCTTGACATACACAAAATATGAACAATACCATCAAACATCCTGACCTTCATCATTACAACGCCAATCTTGCGACTAGTAGCATTATTTCCTATAAGAATCTCTGCTCCATCAAAACGACGATAAATGGAAAAAGAGTGCCTATTAGGTGTCATATGATAGGATGCTCTAGATTTAATAATCCAAATAGTTCTCTTCGTAGAAGAGGTAGAAGCTATAAAAGCGGTAGGATCACTCTCTGAATCTGATGTCTTCGCTGTGGAAGCTGAAGCCTTTTTAGGCAATGACTTTGTTTTTGTTCTCCTACTTAGGGCAACCTAGAATATAATGTCTAAGACTTTTATAATAATAACAAACTCACTTCGAATCTCTCATTGACTAAGATCTTGACTTGCTTTTATCTCCATCATATTTGGGTCTACTCTTTATTCTTTCCCTCCATGCAATAAGGTCTTTGGAATCATTCTACATGCTCATGTTTTCTTGCTTTCCCTTCAACATCTCATTATAAAAATTTGTCTTCACATCCTCTAATCAAATAGAAGAGCTCGCATAGATCATAAAATTAACAAAAATGTTATACTCCGTAAGCAAAGAACATAGAAGAATGACAGCTTGCGCTTCACCCTCAATTTTTACTTTAACTGGACGAAAATTTATAACGAATATGTTTAGGGCAACCACACAAGCTAATACATCGATTCTAGGCTCCGTCTTGAGTGAACAGTTATTGTTGTAGGTTGGTGTGGTGGAGGAGAGACTTGCCAAAGAGCTTTCTCTGAAGAGCATCCTATAATCCCTTAGCATTTTTACGTAAGAAAACTCTCTAAGGACTTTATTGGGAAAGCTAAGCTAAATGGTGGTAAAAGCATCCTCCTCCAATTCAATAGTTTCTTCCGACATCAATTTCTTCAGTTTCCTAGATTTGCGGCAACCATAAAGTTCTCTCTTTCTTCAATGCCGCTTCCATCTTCATCTTCCGTGTGCCAAAATCTTCCTTTCCATCAAATCTAACGACTTCATAATTTTTAGAGCTTCTACGAGTGCTTCTCTTTGTAGAATTAAACATAGCTAAAATATTCTTCAAATAGAACACAAAGCTCTGATATCAAACCGTATCTCACTAACCGAGTTTTAAGTAGCGAAAGCAAGATACCCAATAATCTAGCATGTAGAAAATATTAATAATTCCAATCCAACAAGGAAAATAGAAGGAAAATCAAAGGATATAAATTACAGACAAAGAATGAAAGGAAAGAAGACACTGATTTAATGAGGTTAGGCTATGCTTGCTTCTTTGAACCCAACAACCTTGTTATTTCTTATGAGAAGAATATAAACCACTCAATAAATTCCACTCATCATAAAATAGATATAAAAATATGGATCTTATTGAAAATATTTTATGGAGAACTTTTAAAAAAGAAGATGATCACATGTCTTCATATATACACGTGTGACAATAAAGACTGCCTTGAGATCATTCTTATTTACATGATTTGATTTCAACACAAATTAAGCATAAAGGTACTTATTTCCATATTTATTCCTTATTTAATTGATTTCCATACATATTATTCTTCTTTATCAATATCATAAAATCAAGTAATGATTTTAATTAGTTAATTAATTGTCTTTCTGTTTTGATTTCCATATATATCCACACTTGATTGATTGCTTAAACCAATTAATATATCATCTTAAATTAATTAATTACCATTCCTACTTGTTTTCCATATTTGATTAACTGCATGAATTATTTAATATATATTCTCCATTTTAATATTTGGAATATATTTGAATCATCCAAATTTAACACTTCACATTGATTCAAATATATCTATCTACTAACAAAACTAGTTGTTGGGCCAGCGCCACATGGTGCTAGATAGCTCGTACCACATTAATCAAGTTTAAGTAAGGCACAAACTTATCTTTTGGAACCAATTTTGTTAACATATAGGATGGATTGTCCTTTTTATGCATCTTCAATAACTTCTCCCTTCTTCAAGCATGAGAAAGAAACTTTTATCATCAACGTGCTTTGTCCGTGAGCTGTAGGCTTGATTCACAATAAGATGAATGGTGCCCTAGCTATCTAAAAACAACTCCGTCGTCTTCCGCATCATTGATAAATCCTTCAAAAGCTATAAAAAATACAATCCTTTCTTAGTCACTTCCATAATAGATTAGCTCCGCCTCTATAGTTGTTAAAGATACAACGGACTTTAGCTTAAATCTCAAAGAAATCGTACCTAAGCCAAGTGTATAAACATAGCCCCGAATTCGATTTCCTACTATCTCTATCCTCAGTATAACTTGAATCAAAATAACCTTTTAGAGTTATATCGCCAATGACTCCTCCAAACAACAAATTAATATCAGGAGTCCTCTCAAGTATCGTAAAATCCACTTTACTACTTGTTAATGAGTCTTGCCTACGTTAGACATGTAACTGCAACACCAATTACATGAGATAAATTAGGCCTTAAGCATACCATAGCATACATAAGGCTTCCAACTGAACTAGAGTTACAAATATTAGCCATATCCATTTTGTTTTCGTCCGATGCGGGGTATAAATCTCTAGATGGTTGAAATTGAGAGCCTAAAGGAGTAGCCATCAGTTTAGCTTTCTCCACACCAAATCCAGATTGGACTTTATCGATTTATTAAGTTTGAGTGAGCCTAAAAACTCTTTGCTTTTTATCTCTCTAAATCCCCATCTCCAAAATTCTCTATGCTTTTCCCAAATGTTTCATATTAAACTCCTTGCCGAGTTACGTCATCAACTCTAAAACTCTATTCATGCCCTTAAAAGCTATCAGCATATCATCAACATAGAGAAATAATTAGATCATATCTTCATCACACTTCTTAAAATAGATGTAGTGGTTCTTAAAGCTTTCGGAGAATACTATGTGAGATCATAAACTTATGAAATTTCTTATACCACTGTCTAGGAGATCGTTTTAAGCCATAAAGAAATTTGTTAAGCTTACAAACATGACAGAGCCTACTACCGTTAGTGAACTAATCTAGCTGCTATAGGTTAATGTTCTCCTCAAGGTCACCATGAAAGAATGATGTGTTGATATAAATTGCTCAAACTCCATGTTGAATTGGACAACCAATGCCCAAAGAATGCAAATGGAAGTGTATCTGACAATTGCATCAAAAATATCATGAAACTCTAGACCTTTCCTCTGAACATACCCCTTTGCTATCAATCTTGCCTTATACCCAGGTTACCATTACTGCCATCTTTCACTCTATAGATATACTTACACCAAATTGCTCTCATACCCCAAGGAATCGGCATTAAATTCCAAGTGTGATTTTTGTACAAAGACTCAATTTTCTTGTACATAGCTACCAACCACCCGGAACTATCAACTGATCTAATGACACCTTTATAGTCATCCGGGCTCATCATGAAACATGCATAATGCATAAGTTGCAATTTCATCAAATCAATGTTTTTAATGCTCAATCCCATAAGTTATAGAGAAGTTGGCGTATTGTTTAATTCTCACTGCTCGAAAACTAAGAGCCTACTTTTATGAGCATCCAATTAAGATCTTAACTATTTTCCACTTAATCAAATCTTTAGTAAACCTGAAACATCGAGAAGGCTGGTAAAATAAGGAATAAAGCTGAGTCGGTATGAGGTTGAGTTCCAGCCCCAAGTGCAATTAAAGGACAAGCTCTAGTTGATTTTGTCAATGAATATGCATGATTTATTGAGGAACAACCGAGAAAGGAAAAGATATGAAACCTAAATGGAAACTATTCATTGGTGGAGCCTCGAATGAGCAAGGGGCTAGTGCAGGATATGTAATTATGGCCATTGATGGACACCGATTACATTATGCAGTGAATTTAGGTTTCCCCATTGCTAATAATGTGGCTGGTTATGAATCAATGGTAGCAGGACTTATCTTAGCTCTTTAGCTAAGGTCATGAGGATTGAAATCTTTAGTGACTCTCAATGAATGGTTAGTCAAATAAATCAAACATATCAAACAAAGGATGCGAGTTTAGTCCTTTATGTTAAGAAGATATTGAAAATGCTAGCTCAGTTTGAAGATTTTTCGGTACATCAAGTACCTCGAGGAAATAATTCACAAGACAACTCTTTGGATGAACTAGCTAGCTCATGAGGAGCACTAGAAACTCGAATTGTGCCAGGCTTTCAACAAAATCCCAATATTGAGAAAAAAAATCCCTGAACCAGAAAATGAAACCACGACATTAAATAGACACCAAGGTCGTATACGCTTGTAAAAGGAAAATGAATCAAGAGGTGATAATGTTGAAAACTAAGAAAGAACCATTCTGTAATGACCCGTATTTTTAACTATTTTAAATCATTAAATTTAGTGTGGTTATTGAAATAAAATGGTTAGAAACAAAATTTTAATGATTTATTAATTAAGTTATTGGATATGAACTTCGAATAAAATTTTGAAATAATCAATTCCAAATTTTTTGGCAATAACAGATATAGAAATTAATTTTACGTATTGAATGTATTTATAATCAATAGTTGGATTGAATAATAAATGTTGACTTATTTAGTTGAAAATAAATAAAGTGCCAATAAGCAAAATTCATTGGGATTTTATTATTGGATAATTAAATTGTTTAAATTTAATATTGGAAATTAGATAAATAGTTGAATTCTGTATTTAATATGATTGAAAATAATATCGAAAGTTGATTTATATTTTGTTTAAATACAAAAGAAGATGGTTAACATTTAAAATTAGAATTAAAAGTGAATAATTAGAAATTGGAAATTTTATATTTTAAATTAACGAGTAAAAATAGCCTTTTTGGCCACTATCTTGGATTTCGACGAAATCAGTTTCATCGGAACGTACTAGTGAATTATTATAGGATTTCAAGTTTCGTAGCGACCAGACTTATTGTTTGGTCGTGCGAGCTTGAAACACGTAAAATTTAATTCCAGAAGTTAATTACATAAATTGATTTTTAAAAGCTATGTTCTTCATACGATCAAATTAGGCCTCGAGACTAGTTCCATTGTGTTCGGAATGGGGGTAAAACATTTTGAATGTCAAACGGCACGCTTCGTTTGTAGCTCGAGAATTTCGAGGGTTTAAGGGCGAGATATTTTCTAATTAATAATTTTTTTTCTTTTCCATTCAATTATCTCATGCATCTTGCCATCTCCTTTTTCCAAACTTTTCGTTCTCCCCTATTCAATTCAACCAGCCGAAAAAACCAAAAAAATTGACAAATCGAAAAATAACGAACGAAGAATAAAAAACAAAACCGCATAAAATCGCGATGAAGTCACGAGGGAGGGCGACTGGAGCTGGCTAAGGTTGTTGCCATTCTGTGCGTTTTCCTATGTGTTCGATCGATTTTAGGGTTTTGATGGCATAGTGGAGCGTGCTTGTACGCGTGGGATACGATGCAATGGCAGCCTGGGGAGGCGAGGCGGCTACAGGTGACGACGGCGGTTCGTCTGTGACAGGCGTGATTCGCTTTATAAAAAATATATGAAGACGAGGTCGCAACTTCGTGTCCGGGAGGAGGGGATTAGGTAAAGCTTTGTTTAATCATCTTAACTATATAATTAAGTTTTTATTTAATCGTTATATTAATAAAATCATATCCTTTTCATATGAGATCCGTTTTGGATGAAACGAGTTGCAATAGATTCGTATCGACACCGTCTATGTTTTTGGGATCAAGTTGGAATTTATTTGAAACTAAAAATAATTCCAGTTTCAAATAAAAAGGTGAGTGTTTCATACTCTCGCAAATGACTAAATAAATTTTATGTCAGTTAAATTAATGTCGTGAAGTTATTTAATTGCATTAGTTGATGTGTGGTAAATTAATTGACATTAGATTGATATATGAATTAAATTGATGAGGATTTAAATTTACATTTAAATTTGAAAATGGAATTTATTTGCCAGTACAATATCCGATATTGATAACGATGCAATTGTTGTGAATTATTGGCTGATTTGGATACTGATTTAAACTTAATGCTATTGGTTGATACATTTGATGGTTGGATGTTTATTTATTATATATATATATATATATATATATATATATATATATATATATATATATATGTCCCATTATATATCATTGGCAGTATATAATTGTTATTTGAATTATTCCAAGTAAATCAAGAAATAGGTTGAAATTATATATACCTATGACATTTGTTTTGGATTGAAATAATATATATCCATCCTTGAAATTAATTGAAATAACTTATTCACTTGGCCAAAGGATAGATAATTATATACGGACAGAATTGGTTAAATTAAATGATTTTGATTTGAAATTATTTAAATGATTTGATTTAAAGAAAGAAAAATCGAATTTATTGAAATCAAATTTTTTTCGAACTTGTGCTTGGAATGTTGAAATTTAAAATTGATAACGGGAATTGTTTAAATAATCGAAGTTAAGATTTTGAAGTTATAATCAAAAATGATTTAAATTTTAGAAATTGATTTTTTTTATAAGATTTGAATTTTATTCGAATTTTGAATATTGCTGAGTAAAAGTAATATAAAACGATATTTCAAAATTGAGCTTGGAATTGAATTATATTTAAAGATTTGGATTTTAAATTGAATATTGATGGTTAATTTGATTTATGTGATTTGAATCGATATTTTGAAAACCAAACTCGAAATTGATATAAATCTAAATGGTTTAAATTTGAGAATTGAGTTGAAATCTAATCATCGAATCAGATAGTTGAAATTTAAGTTGAAATTTATTTGGAGTTGAAATTGAAATTTATTTGGAATTGAAACTGAAATTAATTTTGAATTGAAATTTAAAATTAATTTGGAACTGAAATTGAGATTAAATTGGGATTGGATTGATATTTATTCAAGTTGGAAATGAAATTGAAATCAATTGGAATTGAAAGTGAAATTGAATTAATTTGAAATCGAAATTGAATTTATTTGAACTTAAATTGGAATCAAAGTAAAATTCGATTTGAAATCGAGATTGAATCGATAAAATCGAAATGGAAATTGAACTGATTTGAATTGGAAAATTTGGAATTGAATTAGTTCGACTTTGATTTTCATACACTTTTTTAATATAAATGGTTTAAAATCTACCTTCTTAAATATTAAATTTATGTTGATTTTCCAAACTATTTTATTATAAAAACTATTTCAACACTCAAACTATTTTCTATTAAACTATTTTAACTATTTAAGCTATTTTAAAACTATTCAAACTATTTTCTAAAAATTCAAACTGGTCAAGGGTGGAATATTTATATTTAACCCTTGGATTTAAATGCAAATCTGGTTAAAATGAAGTTATAACCTAAATTGATGTTTGAAACAATTTTGGAAGCGAAACTGAAATATTAAGGCAAAAATGGTTTCATATTTTGAGTAAATATGATGATTTCAAAATGGATTTGATTTTGAAGCGAGTATGATATTTTGATATCAAGTATGAATGGCTTTCAAAATGTTAAAGAACCAATCGGTGTGTAAAACGACGTTTGGTTGTGTGACGACCCGGAATTTTGAACATTTGAAATTGAGTTATTTAATCGATTTTAAATATTTTGAAGTTATTTTTAACTTGAATTCCAATTATAACAGTGAATTTGACAATTTAATTATTGAATTTTATTTATTGAAGTTGGGTAAAATATTTGATCTTTAGTTTTGAGCTTGTTAAAATAATTTGAAGTCTTGAAACATTTATGTTGATAATACTGAAGATAATAGAAGCTTCAGAATTGGATTAGAAAGTAATTTGTTCAGTTTTGAAATTATATAGTCTAAATCGATATTTAAAAATAGCTTTTCGAGGAACAGTCTCAAAATTTGACGAAACCGGTTCCATTGGATCCGTAATATTATATTATTATCGGGTTTCAATTTTCATACCGTTTGGAGTTATCGTGTGGCTGTATGGTTGGTAAACGCATGGAAATTTAAATCAAAAAATCGATATTATAACTGGTCCAAAAAGCTATATCCTCCATACGATCGAATTTGGATTCGAAACCTTTTCCATTGCGTTCGGAGTAGGGGTATAACATTATAAATGTCCGGCGGCATGCCTCGATAGGAGTTCGAAATTTTGAGCTTCGAACTAGAGATGGTTTGAATTTGAATTTGAATTAGGATTGAATATAAATATTCAAATCCACAATGCAAATTACACATTTCTTTCCTCTTTCACCACTTGGTAAGAATTAAAGACACGTGTTCTGTTTTTCAACATGTCTCCTGCAATTTTTTTTACATGTGCATATCCTTGTTTCTTTTATACTTTAAAGAAGAAAAAACAAAATTTTCTCTGCAAATTGATTTGAACGAAATCATTCGTTCATATAAAAAGAAAAATAAACCGAGGCTGAGTCTTTTTCAATCCCAAATCGAGCTTTTCCTCTACGGATTCAAAATAAAAAAAGAAAAACAACAATGGCCGATCTCTCCTATTTTCAAATCCCAGTTTTTTCCTAAACAAGTTCTTGCATTTTTCCTTCTCGTCTTCAAATTCAAGCTCGAGTGATGCTTTGGGTAATCGTGAGATTGTATAGAAGCATGGCCAGGGCGAGTCACGATGGCGTCGAGTATCTGGGGAGGCTCGCGACTTATCGAGGCCGAGGATTTCACGCGAGCAAGTTGCGTTCTCGGGGTAGGTTCAGGTTTCTCGATACTGTAGTGGACTTTGGGCCAGAGCGCGTGGCGGGGAACGCGTGCCGAGATGCGATGCCTGGAAGCGGCGGCGCTGCTGCCTGGTTTTGGGAGAAGGTCGTGGTTCATCAGCAATGCGAGATGGGTGGGCGAGCATCGTGAGGAACTGAACTGGCTTAATGCTTTTATACAAGGTGGTTTCAATTGGAGATGTTGTTTGTGCTGTGGTGTCGAATGACCCACAGTGACAAGGGCAGAGTTGAGGTCGCGTGAAATTGGGTTGAAGTTGTGATGGCGGTTAGGGTTGATTGCTATTCTGGAACGAATTGATTAAGGTGTAAATTCTATTTTTAATTTAAATATAATAAATAGGTATATAAACATATGCTTGCAGAAAATAAAATCTTTACAGTAAAGAAAATTTGTGTTTTAATTAGTATGTATATGTATATACAGCAAAACAGCAAAATAGTTTATATATATTAGGATATTTTATATTATACAAATATTGGATTAAATTTAGTTTTAAAATTTAATTTTAGTTAAATAAATTTATTTAAAGGAAATCAGTTTAAAATTTAAATTATTAGTTTAAAATAAATCAATGGTAATTAAATTTATAAATGGGAATTTAATAGCTCGATTTATCCAATATTAATAAAAAAAATCATCTAATGTTTATACAAGGTCAAAATTGCAAAGAAACGACCTGGAATGGAAATTGATTGCAAAAAAATAAGGGCAAAGGTGAGATCTTCTCACTTAATCAGATTTTTACGATTTAATTTTAAATACTTAAATTTAAAATTGTTGATTATGTTGATTGTGTGCTTGGATGATTAATCTTTATCAGTTGTATTGGATTAGACCTTATGCCGCATAATAGTGGATGATAATATATATATAAACCCATGTACCGCGATATTCCATCTCGAAGTGGAATTGGTATTTAATTGTTGTGTTAACGTCTGTGGGTGCAGGGAAACAGGTTGGAGGGATCCAACTAGATTTCTCAAATATTGAATTTGTTTCATATGTTGTGTGTTGTTTTCTTGTAATCTTCGTGTGCTATATTTGTGATTAAAATCATTGAAGGCCATAGTTTAGCTGAATATATTTTTGGTATCGTAGGATACCAAAAATAGATAAAATTGGATTTTTGAAAGTTTTAGTAAAAATTTATTTTTGATAATTGGATAAATTTAAAAGTAGGAATTTTAAAAGAATAAAATTTTATTTTTGAATCCTTTTGAATAAAATTCCAAAATATGGGGAAAAAGGCTTAATAAATGGATTTCGGGTAATATTATTTAAAGGTTGAAGAATTTATTTAAAATACGAATTTTAAATGGCTTGGAAGAAATAAAGGAATTTATTTTAAAAGAAAAATAAATTTGGAAATCAATATGGAATTTGATTCGGTGTTTAAAAATAAACCTTTGGGAAATCGATATGAAAATTGATTTGTTGATTGAAATAAATATAGAAATCAATTTTGGAATTTCATTTGGTGATTGGAATAAATTTTAGAAATCAATTTGGTGTTGAAAGTGAATATTTGAGAATCTATTTGAAAATCGTATATCAGTGGAAATTTGAAAATTTAAAATTCACAATGGGAATTTATATAACAAAGGGAAATTTTGTTTTAAAAATAAGTACTAGTTTATTTTTAAAAGTGTGGAAAGGAATATACGGATTTGGAACGTAAATTTAAAATAAATCCAGATAGATTTATAAATTGATTTAAATGGTCCATTTTGAAATGGAAGGTGTATTTTCCCTGGAAAGCCGAGTATGTTTTAAAGTAGCTTTCAAAATTAAAAGTTTGAAGTTGGTTTTAAAAAGGATGTTTGTGGAGAAATTATTTTCTTAAGTTGGTTTTGAATCTTTAAAGTAAAGATTAATTTAATTAATTATAGAAGGGATTATTTTAAAGATTAAAATTGATATTTGATTTTGAAAATGGATATTTAAGTAGTTATACCCTATCTACTAATTTTATTTAAAAATTAGTTGGATTTGAAGTTTATATGAGATATTGGTATAAAGTTTTCATAGCTAATATTTAAAATAAGCATTTTAAAATATTTGAACTCGGCAGATTTTTAGTGGAATTAAATGAATATTTGGAAATTTATTCCACGTGAGGAAAGTGATTTGGAATTTGTTTTCAAAGGTTTGAAAAGTGAAAAGTGATTTGAAATTTGTTTTCAAAAGATTGAAAGGTGAAAAGTAATTTGAAATTTGTTTTCAAATGTTTTAAGTGTTAAAATATATCTTGAGAAGATCTTTTGAAAATAAATAATTACGGAAAATTATTTAAGTCTGGTAATTGTTGTGATGTTGATTGATAGCTAAATAACCGGCTATCAATATTTGCCTTTAAATGGCATTTAAATTTCGATGCAACCGGGGGTCAGATTCCAAATTGATATTTGAAAACCATATCGAACCTTTGTGATTATGATGGATCTTTTGTTTAAAAAGATCAAAGTGGAAATTTGTTGTGATTTGTTTGAAAATCTGAATGTAACACTTATTTTTGAAATAAGCGTCGTTATTCAGATTACCCGAGAGAGGACTTTGTGTCATAAAACACATTCCGAATAATGATACGACGAAATGAGATTGCATTTGAAGACGATTTTGAAGACCAGGTATTTTCGAAAGCGAAAGGATTACTCGTCGAATGTCTCTGCACCGTGTTGCTCCGGTATGGAGATTTTATTACCCTTTGTGATGGGGATTCTGGACGTGATTAGCGAATATCCGGATTTGCAAGGGTTTCTTTGAAGTGCCTTCGGTTCCATTCGATCCCGGAACAGACTTGTATGGATGTGTGTCTGACTTTACACTTTGAGATATAAAGCTGATTTATATGAAATACATTTTTGGTGGTGGCGGATAATTTATTCTCTTAGCTTAACGCCCTTCTCTGAGACGTACGAGCTCAGAGGTTATGTAGTTGATGGCTATTAGCGATATACTCCCAATTTGGTAGTATGGAATACGAAGTGCTGCTAATCATTTGTTGATCGAAGCATGGCTTTGTGAAAAGTGTAGCTTTGTGGACGAGACTTCGTCGGACCTCACACCCCGAAAATGGTAAGAACATGAAGGATGCTGCAAGGTTATTTGGGAGTAGCACCCCTTGAGGGTATGTCATTTCTTTCTGGAAAAGGGTAGTATCATGATATGGAGCCTAGATATTTTACCTATGTTGTTGCTGCAAATTTATAATACTTTGTGGTTGTTGCTTTATGGTTGAGGATCCTCGGATAAAGGTCGCAAATAACCGGGGGATGGCATACTCATGTAGTAGTTACCTAGTTACAAAGGTATCCGGCCTTGTGTTGGCAGAGAGATGTTTAATTTATCGGGGCATCCCTCCAGAGGTGCACCCATGTGGCAGTAGGAAGTTCCTTAGCCTGACCGTTTCCAAAGAAATAATACGGGCCCTTTACGGCTGCAATTGTACAACCTGCCTCATTTGGAGGTAGCTATAATAGGCATAATATAATGGCAGCTATGCTGGCTAACATTTATATTATACTTTCGAAATTTTTTCCACACTATGCACTAATAATAATAATAATGTCAAAGAGATTTCGCGTATCAAGCATTTTGACTATCATAAGGAGAAATCACCTCCAATTGTGCGCTTGCGTTATGTATATGCGGGGAGGCCTTATGGTAGTTTCATTTTCCAAAAGCATAGCGGATTTCTTTTCCTTTCTTTGTGAGAATAACTATTTTTAAGATCTCACACCAGTCCTATGACTGACCTGGAGTTTATTGTTCACTTTCTAAACTCTGGGTGCCCATAATTTTCCACACGAGCAGCCTAGAGTCAGGATATCATTATTCTGGAGCGAAGTTAAGAATTTGCTGTAGAGATCTTGAGTTCAAGCTAGATGGCAAGACGTATCATTATACTATGTATTGTCCACTGTGTTGGGATTGCTGCAAGTTCAGTTTTAATATGGATTAGTTTTTGTAAATGCCTAGTGTGGAATGGTGTCGTTGTAAACTCTAATGTGATGTATGTAAAACTGATATAGTTCCTTGTTTTAAAGATATTCATTTATCTATTATATGTTGTTCCACTGCAAAATGTGAGATTCTATTATTGTTTCTATTTCTTATTCTATCTTCTTCCTCTTTAACCCTAACGGTTCGGTTTTCCGACATTCGATTGTGCGACACTTGATACAGTGGACGTATTAATGGCGACTTTTGAAAGTCGAAAAATTGGGTTGTTATGGTTGTTAAAGAGACAGGTGCCTCTTATTGGCATACCTCTGTGAATATTGGAACCACTTCGACAACCGTGTACGTGGTGGATGATATCCAGAATGTAGTGGTTGAATTAGCGAACATTTACTGGAATGAAGTAAGGGAACGATGATGGATAGCTTTGAAACTTGTGTCATAATTAAAATGACTATAACATGATCCTATGTCTGGCCAATGAAATTAGATACCTCTAGCGATATTGATCCCTCGTGTTACTATTGTGATTTTGTACACAGTGGGTGCGCCTTTTTGTTTGGATTGATGGTCGCGGTCGGCCACGTATGGGTTACGACCAGCCAGAAAGGTTGAACTAGTAGAATCCTACCTTAGGCATTACCTCACGTGCCTTCTCATACTTATCCTTACATGATCCCATTACGACTTTGGTTTATTATTGTACCTATAGGGGACTCACTGGCTACTAACATTACTGGTTGTATTACAAGACCTGTATAGACAACATGCTATAAAATGTGTTAAGGTGGATCACTGTAAAGGCTTAATGCTATTTTGATATTTATTTTACTAATAGACATTACCTATCATATCGTATACTATTATATATAAATAGTTTAACGGATCCTTAGGAGATGGAAAATTTTGTAACATCACCTGAGTTATTGCACATACGTTATACACTGGATTGTAGATGTGAAACCCCATAAACATCTTTGACGTCATGACACTCTTGTTATGTTCGATATCTATTTGACTCACATAAGAATATTTTAGTCTGCTCGAGTGTTTTTTCCATTACGCTTGGGTCAGGCCTGAGTTTTTTCAGAGCACCGAAGATCGTTTTTCGAAGGACGAAGATGAAGATTTAGTATATTATTATTTTTATTCTCCATATCATGCTACTCTACTGCATTATTTATTTCTCCCTGATGTATATATAACTTTGATAAATGTTGTATAGATTAAAATCAAATATACAATATATATATATCTTCATAAACTGTTTATTTGGTTATTATATTTTATCATTCCGCTACGAGATTCTATGTTTGTTTCTTCTTCTTTTCTTATTTTTCTTAATTAACCCTATTGATTATCTATATTCCAGATGGTTTAAGTTAGACATGTGTGGATTTATTGTCAATTCAAACCTTTCGAAATATGGGGCACATAGTTTATGTCAGTGCTTGGTTTAGCGATAACCTTGGTTTTGTGGGGTTTGACTCATTAGAGATAGGATAGTAACACCCTAGAATGAGTTTGAGTGTGTGTGTATGTGTGTGTGTGTATATATATATGAGAAAGCATACTTGTTCATGTTATAAAATGTTTTATATTGTGTTTACTTATCCGTTGAGTTGTTTAGGAATTCTGCTTGATCCGCGGGATGCCGTGTTATCGATGAGGGTTTCTAAACACTTAGACGAGGCAAGTCAACATAGTATCGTTTTAAAATAGGATAAATGAAATAATTTTAATTATATTTTATGTATAAAAAGTGATAATTTTTAATGAAATTTTTGTTAGGAGATGATAGTATTTTTGTTATCATCGATTATTGGTTGAATTAAAAATAAAACGAATACTTAATGAATTTTATTTTATGAAACATTTGATAATTAAATTGAATTGAAATCTAATTAAAAGAAAAAAAATTGTTTGGAATAACAAGTTGTAAATTAATGAAATATTTTCATAATAAGATAATGTAATTATATAAGTATATTTATAATATAGCTTCTAAATAGAAAGGATTCAAAAAGCTTAGAATTTAAAAAATCTAAATCCCTTTGTTTTCAAAGCCTTCAAAATTAATAATAATATTATATGAAAGTGTTTTGATGAGAAATATACTTTGAAAAGATTTTCGAAAGAAATAAAAGCATTGAACTCGCTTTGATCGTTGGAAAACAATTCTAGGGATGACTGCAGCATCGCCAATATTCATTTTCGAATTTCTAAATGAGATTTGCTACCAAAAGGACTCTATTTTCGACTAAAACAAGTTTATTTTGTGAAAAATATTCCAAGTACGATTTGATTTATATATGAAATAAATTTGAACTTATGAATTGAAATTATTATATATAAGAAATAAGTTTATAACTTATAATTTTGAACATGAAAGTAAAATCAAAAATTTAAAACTATTGAATATTTTTGGTTAAGCAAACAAAAGATAATTCGAATTTAAGATATGAAAAAAAGAGTTAGCTTAAGAAATGTTAATTAAATGGAGTTAGTGAAACGATGTAAATAAAATGAAATCTAACTCAAGAGAGCGTAAATAAAACATGAATAAATTGTATAACATTGATTTGGGAATTATTAAGCTAATTTTTTTTTACATTTGTTAAATGTGAATGATTAGAGAAGAAAAAGTTTAACTTAAATAAAATTTAAATTAAGTTGTTATAAGAAGTGTATAAACTTAGTTAATGTTCTAAGAAAGTAAATAGATGATAAATAAATTAATATCTTTGTAAATTGATTGAAAAAAAAGTAAATTTACAAAATGGTGTTTGAAATATAACTGTAACTTTCTGAAATGATTATTAACTAAAATAAGACAAACTTAAGGAAATAAGTTAATAAGATGAGCAGATGAATGAAAGTTAAACTTAAGAAAACTCAAATAAAATTGATTTTGAAATAAAACAAACTTGGGTTATGAAACAAAACTTTTAATTTAAGTAAAGTTAAACGAAATGTATACATGAAACGAGTTAAATAAAGTCAAATTTAATTTAGAATAAAGATGAATTTAAGTTGTGAGATGAATTGAATGTAAGTTAGAATAGATCGAAATAACCGTAGTAAAGTAAAAATGATATTAATTGTGATTAAAATTAATAATGGACTTGAGTTAAAAAAAATATTATATTGGAAAAAAAAGAATTAATTGAATGAACTGATGAAGTAATTCAGTAAACTGAATATGGTTTGAAGTGTTGTTGATGAATAAAAATAAATTTAAGAAAAATTTATGAATGGTTAATTGAGAAAATTGTATTGAATGAGATATGCTAAGCAAATGAACAGTAATAAATGAATACAAATGAATGGGATGAAAATTCATTGGATGATAAATAAAATGAATGTCATTAAAATAAATATTAATCAATTGAAAGTAAATCGATTGAATGTAAATACATTGAATTGAAATCAATCAAATTTGAATGCATTGAATATTAGTTGATTGAATAAAAATGTATTGAAACCAAATTAGTTGAATGTAAATCATTTAAAAGCGAATGAATTGAATATAAATCCATTGTATGATTAACGAAATAAATATGAATAGATGAATGTCAATCAATTAAGAAGTAAATAAAGTGAATGCAAATAAATTAGATGTGAATGAATTTGAAGCCAATTAAACATTAATAAAAATCAAACGTTTATAAGAAATGAAGGGTATAAATCAAAAATTGTCATTGATAATGAAAATTCACATTGTTATGGGTTAATTGGACTAATTCGATGAATATTGATGGTCGTATGGTTTTTTTGTTGCAAATCATTGTTATTATTGTTTTGATTGCATGTTATTGTTGTATGTTGCGTATTTGTGCTTGTGTTTATTGTTTAGATTTAAAATCCATGTTATATGGATATATTAATCTTATACATGCTTCTATATCTTTATATGCAACTAATATCTTAAATTGAGTTAAGATAGGTATATACGAAGACTGTTTGGACGTATATGTGGGCTTTTATATGCTTTTACTTGCTTAATACGAGCGAACTCGCTCGTACAAATATAATAAGGTACGTTCCTCGGATTACATACTTCGCTTATATATTTTTTCCTTCGGGATGCCTCATCATTGAGATGAGATGTATATTTGATATTTATTCGGTATATTTGTAATATATATTATATTGTAAATTTTTTTCGATCGAGCTTGCAAAGAAGACTCTGCCAAAATTTTCTGTAAATCCGAGTGTTAGAAAATTTATGAATTTTAATAATTTTATAACTTTTTTTATATATAAGTTATATTTTCCGTAAAATCGATATCGGGTGGTGTAGTAGAAGCGTAGCAATAGTTTTGCAAATAAGATGTTTAAGTTAATTATTTTGAGAAAATATATCAAAAATGTTAATTTATCTATTTAGTCCTTTTCGAGGACGAAAAGTCTTGAGTGGGGGAGAATGTAACGACCCGTACTTTTAACTATTTTAAATTATTAAATTTAACGTGATTATTGAAATAAAATGGTTAGAAATGAAAATTTATTGATTTATTAATTTAAGTCACTGGATATGAACTTTGAATAAAATTTTGAAATAATCAATTTCGAAGATTTTGGCATTAACAGATATTAAAATCAACTTTATGTATTTAATGTATTTCTAATCAATAGTTGGATTGAATAATAAATGTTGTCTTGTTTAGTTGAAAATAAATAAAGTGTCGATAAGCAAAATTCATTGAGATTTTATTATTGGATATTTAAATTTAATATTGGAAATCAGATAAATAGTTGAATTTTGTATTTAATATGAATGAAAAGGATACCAGAAGTTGATTTATATTTTATTTAAATACGAAAGTAGATGATTAATATTTAAAATTGAAATTAAAAGTGAATAATTAGAAATTGAAAATTTTATGTTTTAAATTGACGAGTAAAAATAGCCATTTTGGTCACTGCCTCGGATTTTGATAGAACCTGTTTCATCGGATCCGTAATAGTGGATTATTATAAGATTTCAAGTTTCGTAACGGTCGCACTTATTTTTTGGCCGTGCGTGCTTGAAACACGTAGAATTTAATTTCAAAAGTTGATTAATTAAATTGCTTTTGAAAAGCTATCTTCTGCATACGATTGAATTAGGCTTCGAGACTAGTTTCATTGTGTTCACAATGGGGGTAAAACATTATGAACACCCCGGCACGCTTCATTTGGAGCTTGAGAATTTCAGGGGTTTAAGGGTAAGATATTTTCTAATTAATAATGTTTTATTCTTTTCCATTCAAATATCTCGTACGTCATGCCATCTCCTTTTCCCATACTTTTCATTCTCCCCTATTTCAATTCAACCAGTTGAAAATACAAAACAAATTCAACAAATCGAAATAAATGAACGAAGAATATGTAAAAAATGCATAAAATCGCAATGAAGTCGCGAGGGCGGGCGACTGGAGCCGGCTAAGGTTGCGGCCATTCTGTGCATCCGCCTACGAGTTCGATCGATTTTAGGGTTTTGATGGCTTGGCGGAGCATGCTTGTATGCATGGAGTACGATGCGATGACAGTCTGGGGAGGCGGCGACAGTTGTAGGTGACGGCGGCGGCTTGTCTGTGATAGGCATGATTCATTTAAGAAAATTTATAGGAAGACGAGGTCTCGACTTCGTGCCTGGGAGGAGGGGATTAGGTAAAACTTTGATTAATTATCTTAACTCTATAATTAAATTTTTATTTAAACATTATATTAAC
Source organism: Allium cepa (assembly GCA_030765085.1). NCBI lineage: Eukaryota > Viridiplantae > Streptophyta > Magnoliopsida > Asparagales > Amaryllidaceae > Allium > Allium cepa. Next base: position 280,019,448 of record CM060937.1, on the reverse strand, counting down.
AAAATCATATCCTTTTCATATGAGATCCGTTTCGGACGAAATGAGTTGCAGCGGATTCATATCGACGACGTCTACGATTTGCGATCGAGTTGGAATTTTTTTAGAGCTTAAAATATTTTCAGTTTCAAATAAAAAGGTGAGTGTTTTATATGTTCACAATTGACTAAATAAATTTTATGTTAGTTAAATTAATGTAGTGAAGTAATTTAATTGCATTGGTTGATGTTTGGTAAGTTAATTGACATTAGATTGATATATGAATTGAATTGATAAGGATTTAAATTAACAGTTAAATTTGAAAATGGAATTTATTTGCCAGCACAATACCCAATATTGGTAACCATGTAATTTTTGTGAATTATTAGCTGATTTGGATGTTGATTTAAACTGAATGCTATTGGTTGATATGTTTGATGTTTAGATGTTTATTTATTTTATATATATCCCGTTATCACGCCGAATATCATTTGGTAGTATATATTTGTTATTTGAATTATTCCAAGTAAATTAAGAAATATGTTGAATGATATATACCTATGACATTTGTTTTGGATTGAAATAATATATACCCGTCCCTGAAATTAATTGAAATAATTTATTCACTTGGACAAGGGATAGAGAATTATATACGGACACCGAATTAGTTAAACTAAATGATTTTGATTTGAATTTTTTTAAATGATTTGATTTAAAGAAATAAAAATCGAATTTATGAACATTGAATTATTTTCGAACTTGAGCTCGGAATTTTGAAATTTAAATTTGATAATAGGAATTGTTTAAATAATCAAAGTTGAGATTTTGAAGTTATAATCAAAATACGATTTAAATTTCAGAAATTGATTTGTTTTAAAAGATTAGACCTTTATTCAAATTTTGAATATTGCTGAGTAAAAGTAATATAAAACGATATTTCAAAGTTAAGCTTGGAATTGAACTATATTTGAAGATTTGGATTATAAATTGAATATTGAAATTTAATCTGATTTAAGTGATTTGATGGATATTTTAAAAATCAAACTCGAAATTGATATAAATCAAAATGGTTTGAATTTGAGAATTGAGTTGAAATTTAATCATCGAATCAGATAGTTGAAATTTAAATTGAAATTTATTTGGAGCTGAAATTGAAATTGAAATTTATTTGGAATAGAAATTGAAATTTGAAATTATTTTGGAATTGAAATTAAATTGGAATTGGATTGAAATTTATTCACGTTGGAACTGAAATTGAAATCAATTGGAGTTGAAACCGAAAATAAATTAATTCGAAATCGAATTTATTTTAATTGAAATTGGAATTGAAGTAAAATTCGATTTGAAATCGGAATTGAATCAAATAAATCGAAATGGAATTTGAAATTGATTTGAATTGGAAAATTTAGAATTGAATCAGTTTGATGTGAAACTATTTTTAAATAAATTATTTTAATATAAAGGGTTTTAATTCTATCTTCTTAAATATTCACATTATTTTGATTTTCTATACTATTTTATTACAAAAACTATTTTCAACACTCAAACTATTTTCTATTAAACTATTTTAACTATTTAAGCAATTTTAAAACTATTCAAACTATTTTCTAAAAATTCAAACTGGTCAAGGGTGGAATGTTTATATTTAAATCTTGGATTTAAATGCTAATCTGATTAAAATGAAGTTGTAACCTAAATTGAAGTTCGAAACAAATTTCGAAGCGAAATCAAGATAGTAAGGCAAAAATGATATGGTATATTTTAAGTAAATATGATGATTTCGAAATGGATTTGATTTTGAAATGAATATGAAATTTTGATATCAAGTACGAAGGCCTTTTGAAATTTAAAAGAACCAACCGATGTGTAGAACGACGTGTAATTGTTAAAGAGGCCGGGGTCTCTTATTGGCATACTCTATGTAAATATTAGAACCACTTTGACAACCATGTATGCGGTGGATGATCTTCAGAATGTAGTGGATGAATTGGTGAACGTTTACTGGAATGAAGCAAGAGAATGATGATGGATAGCCTTGACACTTGTGTCATAATTAAAATGAATAAAACATGAGCCTATGTCTGGCCAATGAGGTTAGCTACCTCTAGCGACGTTGATCCCTCGTGTTACTATTGTGATTTCGTACTCGATGGGTGCACTCTTTTGTTTGGATTGATTGTCATGGTTAGCCACGTATGTGTTAGTTCCTAAGATGATGGTTTTGATGACAAAAACCTAAGGACTTGTTATAAAATATAAATACTAATATTCTTGTCCAGATATATATGTATATGCAGGATATATATGTAGGTACAGAAGAATAAATACCATATAGTACATAGATTCAAGACTGAAGAATTCAAGATTGAAGAAATCAAGACAGAAGACTTATGAGTATCAAAAGTTCAAGATTTAAAGAGTTCAAGATATCAAGATAAGTAATAGAGTCTAGATTTATGTTAAAACTTCATAATAGCACTGAAATCTTTATTCTGATTTTAATTATGGAATGGAATCCACCTTCTCACTTTAATAGTGCGATGGAATCCACGGCCTTCTCTAGTGGAATGGAATCCATGAAATTTTCAAAATGATTTATTTTAAATATTTTTCCAAAAACATTTTAAAAGTCATCTCTCTCAGTTTAGATATTTTAGCCTTAAACTATTTTTATTATCTTTTATATTTTGATTTCAAAATCATCTCTTGTTTTTAAAATTATCTCCATATTTTAATATTATAAGCTTTAAATATAAAAAATATATTCTATACTTATTTTTTAATATTACTTTTATATTATAGATTTTATATTTTAAGATTACTTTTTAAATCTCTTTTATATGTTTAAACTATATTCAAAATGGTTTACAAAGTTTAGAAATTGTTTTGACAAGTTTTAGAATACAAATCATTCTTGGAAAAATTAATTTTCAAAATATATATATAGGCATATCAACATACGCCATCCCCTCATGTCGACATGGTGACTGTAGAAATTCAAAATTCAAATTTTCAAAAGAAGTGTCTATTTTACATAATATTTCATGAATGAATATGACTGTCATTCTTTTTTAAACACCAGTTGTTTTCAATGAATTTTAAGTTAATTTTTCTTCATTTCTTCACTCATTCTTTCCCACTCAAGTATTCTCTTATATTTTAACAAAACTCCGTCAAAATTCTAAGTGAATCAAATTTGATTGTCTCTAGTTCGATTCTCTATCACTCTCTCTCAAAGATCTTTGTGCTAGTTAGAGAAATAGGATCATTTGTAATCAAAGGAGTGTATCGAGTCTCTCTATCTATCAGAGTGATATTGGAAATAGTGTGATTTGGCTCATATATCAGTTGGGTGTAATTGTAGCTCGTAAATGGATTAGGTGATCTTATAGCCTAGTTAAATCAAGAGAGTTTTCCTTGGACTTGGAGGCAGAAGGGTGTATCTAGTGCCCTTAAAATCGAGGTTTTAATATCGACATTATATTTGAACGGAAATCTACACAAGAAATTATGTGGGACTAGATGTAGAGCAACTCCGAGCCAGTATAAAATTTTGGCGTGTTCTTTCCTTTACTGCTTTTATTTACTATTTGCATCTGTATCTAATTCTGTGATTGTTTCCGTTAGTGAATTACATCTGTTTAGGTTTAATTTGAAAAAAATTCAAAAAAATTCATAAAGTTAATTAACCAATATTCACCCCCTCTGATGTTAATCCAGCCTTAAGATCATAATCCGCATTTCTTACATTTGGTACCAGATGATTGGTTTTCAAAGTTACCTTAATCTAAATTTTGAAAAGTTTAGAATAACAATTTTTGGAAATTATGTTAACACTAGTTCAAAACTGTCCAAATCATCAGTGTGTCATAAGTCTGCATATTGTTATTATAGAACATTAAGTTGTCTACCGAATTGGTGTGTTGTGCAGGAACAGATGTGTTACATGGCTTTTGAAGAATCAACACTAAATGGACAAATGGTGTAAATTAAGAAAAAAAATGCATAATTGATAGTGGATGTTCAAGACACATGACTGGAAACTGGGGACACCGAGTGACATAATTTATGAAGATAGATAAATGGTCAACTTCGAAGACAAAAGGATATGTGATTGGCGTCGGCAATGTCGGTAACTCTAAAACTCCTACATTTCTGATGTTCTGTTAGTTAGGAATCTAAAATACAACTTACTTAGTGTAAGTCAACTATGTGATTAGGGCTACAAAATTAAATTTGAAAAGGATAAGTGTAACTTCGAAGATAATAATTCAAATATTATCTTTGAAGGAATTAGGAAGAAAAATATTTATATTCTCAGTATGAAAATCTCAATTGGTAACCTATGTCTTTTGGCTAACACAAGTGACCTTTGTATTTAGCATAAAAGATTTAGGCATTTGAATTTCCAACTCTTAACTAGGATTTTAAAACTTGAATTAGTAAGAGGTCTTCCTAAAATGGATTTTAAAGTAGATAGTATATGCGATGCTTGTCAATTAGAAAAACTTAGAAAGAGTTCATTTAAATTAAAAGATATGATTTCAACTTCAAAACCCCTTGAGTTACTTCATTTAGTCTCTTTGGTTCATCTCAAATTTAGTCAATAAATCACAGTAAATATGTTTTTGTAATTGTAGATGATTATTTTAGATTTACATAGATAATTTTTCTGAAACTTTAAAGTGATGCTTTTACTTTGTTTAAAACTTATGCAAAAAGAATTCAAAATTAACTTTATTAAAAATCAAAACCATTCGTAGTGATCACGATGGAGAATTTAAAAAGAAAATTTTAAGAATTTCTGTAATAAAAAAGGAATAACTCATAATTTCTCATTTCCAAGAACCGCACAACAAAATGGAGTGGTAGAGAGTAAAAATAGGATGATTCAAGAGTGTGCAAGAACTAGCTTTCAGATAGTAAATTACCAAGAAATTTTTGGGCTGAAGCAGTCGCTACAACTTGTTGCATTTTGAATAGGAATTTAATTAGACCTATAACAATAAAACACCATATGAACTTCTTTTCAATAATAAACCAAGGTATCTTATTTTAAAGTTTTTGGAAGTAAATGCTTTATTTTAAATACAAAGGACAATTTGGATAAATTTGATCCGATATCCGACAAAGAAATCTTTATCGAATATTCTAATAGAAGTAAAGCATACATGTTTTTCAATTTAAAAACTAGCACCATTGAAGAAACAATGCATATATCTTTTGTTGAAAATTTCAAAGATTTTGTTCAAATAAACGATGAAGATGATTTTGTTACTCTAAATAATGAATCAAATGAAACAAGTTGTGAAGCTATTCATCCTAATAAAAGGATCAGGCTTTTAAAAGATCATCCTGTAGAAAATATACTAAGAAATATTGAATCTATTGTTAGAATAAGAAATCAATTAAATAAGATAAGTAATGTAGCTTTTATATCAACTATTGAACCTGAAAATCCAAAGGAAGCATCATCTGATGATTTACAGATTCTTGCTATGTAAGAAGAACAAATCAATCCACCAGAAATGATGTATCGAAACTTGTTCTTAGACCTGAGGACAAAACTATAATAGGATATAAATGGGTTTACAAAAATAAAATGAATGGACAAGGTGAGGTGGTTAGAAATAAAGTTCAGTTAGTCATGCAAGGTTATTGTCAAGAAAAAAGAATAGATATGATGAAACATTTACACCCGTAGAAAAATTAGAAGCCATTCGAATTCTACTTGCTTTCGTAAACCACAACAATTTCAAATTATTTCAAGATGTCAAAAGTGCATTTTTAATGGTTTTGTTAAAGAGGATGTTTATGTTGAACAACCCCCACTTTTTGAAGAAGAAAAGTTTACAAATCATGTTTACAAATTAAACAAAGCTTTATATGGTCTGAAACAACCTTCTAGAGCCTAATATGATGGACTAAAATCTTACCTATTACAATCAAAATTTTAAATGGGTAAAGTAGATAATGCTCTTTTTATTAAATGAAACAAAAATGATATTCAATCAGTACAGATTTATGTAGGTGATATAACTTTTGGATCAACAAACAATGAAATGAACAAAGCGTTTTCTCAAATAATGACAAAAGAGTTTGAGATGAGTCATATGGGTGGACTTGATTTATTTTTAGGATTGCAAATAAAACAATTAGATAGTGCTATTTTCATTAGTCAAGAAAAGTATGATAGGGATCTAATTAGTAAGTTTGATATGACCATTGCGAGTGGAAAACCCACTCCTATGGTAACCAATGAAGTCTTGAATAAAGAGGACATGTTAAAAGATGTCGACCAAAAACTATACAGGGAAACGATTCGATCACTGCTTTATATAACTGCGAGTAAGCCTGATATCATGCATAGTGCTTGTCTTTGTGCAAGATACCAATCTCAAAACAAAGAGTCCCATTTAAAAGCTATTAAAGGTATTCTAAGATATGTTAAAAACACTTTAGACTATGTCCTATTTTACCATAAAAATGATTCATTTGATTTAATCTCATATTGTGATACTGACTATGCTGGATCTAAATCAGACTGAAAAATTACAAGTGGAACTTGTCACTTTTTAGGACATTCTTTGATTTCTTGGTTTAGTAAAAAGAAAAATATTGTCTCACTGTCAACATCTGAAGCAAAATATATCTCTGCTGCTTTGGCTTGTTCTCAAGTTATCTATATGCAACAGAACCTAAAGAATTTTGGATTAAACATTTCAAAATCACCCATTTATTATGACAATACAACTGTAATAAATATATCCAAAAATCCTATTCATCATACCAGAACCAAACATATTGATACTAGACATCATTTTCTTAGAGATAATATAAGTAAAGAAATTATTTTCCTTGAATTTATCAACACTGACAATCAAATAGCTGATATTCTGACCAAACCCTTGAATCAATCAACCTTTACTAAATTAAGAGGAGAACTAGGTATTTGTTCTATAACTGAGATATAGAATATAGATATAGTAACATACATATTTAAATAAATATAGAAAAACAAAATTGTCAAAAAGTTTCATAAGGATGCGACATGCCCCTACCCCAATGTCGACATACAAGGGTAAAATTTGAATTTTTTTCTCTCTAAAATCAGTTTGGTGGTTATATAAACCATAGTATTTCAAATTCTTATGTCTTCTCTCTTCATTTTCTCTGTAATAAAGTTCTGAAAATATAAAATAATGCCTCTTCTTTTAAATCAAACCAAAATGCAATCTTTTCCTTCCCTTCTTCTAATTCTGGTCCATTTCAACGAACTACATTGGCTCGAGTGATGAAGATCGAGGAAACTTTGAAGGATTCCCTACAAATGCTGATTGAATTACAAGTCATGCAAATAAAGATGGTAAAGGAATAGGCGAAACAAGGCAAGATCCTTAGAAATTTGCAGAAATTTCTAATGGATAATCATGCAGATCCTATCGTGATTGAAGATGATTCCTCTAGCAGATGTATTCATAATCCATTGGAGGACGATGAAGAAGGAGTGGAGGAGGAAGAAGCGCAAATGGATAAAGATGATAAATTTATTTGCATTGGAGAAATCTGTTTTGACAAAAATGGTAATTTGGTCGAGCAGCGTGGAAACTTTTGTCTCCATTACTTTAATTGTTCGATTCACAAGTCACCAATTGTCAAGGACTCTCATTAGATCATTTTTATGATAATGTTTTTATATATTGTATATTTATATATGTTCGTTTATATGTTTGTGTAATATAACAACATATATAATAAATTAGGTTTATGTTTTTGCTTATTATACTTCATTATTAGCATTTAGTTCCATAGTATCAGTTTAAAGAGGAATGTAGTTTAGGCTTAGTTTTTGTTGATTACAAAGGGGGAGAATTATAAAATAGGTTAGAAAGGCTTAGATTAAAGAGGAGTTAGTAGATCAAGGGGAAGTTGTTGGAATAAGGGGGATTCAGAGTAGAATCTAAGTTTGTGGAGAAGATTTTATAAGCAAAGGTTTTCATCATCAAAATGGGGAGATTGTTAGTTCCTGGGATGATGGTTTTGATGACAAAAACCTAAGGACTTGTTATAAAATATAAATACTAATATTCTTGTCTTGATATATATGTATATGCAGGATATATATGCAGGTATTGAAGAATGAAGACTGTACAGTATAGAGATTTAAGACCGAAGAATTCAAGATTGAAGACTCATGAGTATCAAGAGTTCATGATTTCAAGAGTTCAAGATATCAAGATATGTAATAGAGTCTAGATTTATGTTAAAACTTCATAATAGCACTAAAATCTTTATTCTGATTTTAATTGTGGAATGGAATGCACCTTCTCGCTTTAATAGTAGGATGGAACCCACGACCTCTTTAGTGGGATGGAACCTATGACCTTCTCTAGTGGAATGGAATCCACGAAATTTTCAAAATGATTTATTTTAAATATGTTTCCAAAAACTTTTTAAAAGTCATCTCTCTCAATTTAAATATTTTAGCCTTAAACTATTTTTATTGTCTTTTATATTTTGATTTCAAATCATTCTTGTTTTTAATACTATCTCCTTGTTTTAATATTATAAGCTTTAAATCTAAAAATTATAATCTATACTTAATCTTAATATTACTTTTATATTATAGATTATATATTTCTAAGATTACTTTTTAATATCTTTTACAAATTTAAACTATACTCAAAATGGTTTACAAAGTTTAGAAATTGTTTTGAGAAGTTTTAGAATAGAAATCATTTTAAAGCAAAATTAATTTTCAAAATAAACATAGGCATGTCGACATACCCCATCCTCCCATGTCGACATGGTGACCGTAGAATTCAAATTGCAAATTTTCAAAAGAAGTGCCTATTCATCATAATCTTTTACGAATGGACATGACTATTATTCTTCTATAAATACTGGTTGCTTTCAACGAATTTTATGTTAGTTTTTCTTCATTTCTTCACTCCTTCTTCTCCACTTAAATATTCTTTTATATTTTAACAAAACTTTGTCGAAATTCTAAGTGAATCAAATTCGATCGTCTCTAGTTCGATTCTCTATCACTCTCTCTCAAAGATCTCAGTGCTATTCAGAGTTATATGATCATTTATAATCAAAGAAGTGTATCGAGTCTCTCTATTTATCAAAGTGATATTGGAAATGGTGTGATTGTTGCCCGTAAATCAATTGGGTGTGATTGTAGCCCTTAAATCAATTAGGTGATCTTGTAGCCTAGTTAAATCAAGAGAGTTTGCCTTAGGCTCGGAGACAGGAGGGTGTATCTCACGGCCTTAAAATTAAGGTTGTAATATCGACATTATATTTGAAAATAAATATGCATAAGAAATTGTGTGGGACTGGATGTTGGTTAACTTCGAACCAGTATAAAATTCTGGTGTGTTCTTTCCTTCACTTCTTTTATTTACTATTTGCATCTATGTCTGATTCTGTGATTGTTTCAGTGTTGTGAATTGCATCTTTTTGAGTTTAATTTGGAAATATTTCAAAAAGATTCATAAAATTAATTAGACACTATTCACCTCCCATTAGTGTTAATCCAGCCTTAATATCCGTAGTCCACATTTCCTAAAATATGGGTTACGACAAGCTAGAAAGGGTAAACTGGTAGAATCCTACCTTGGGCATTGCCTCACGTGCTTTGTCATACTTATCCTTATACGAACCCATTACGACTTTGGTTTGGTACTGTACCTATATGAGACTCACCGACTACCAATGTTAATGTTTGTGTTACAGGACCTGCATAGACTACATGCTATAAAATATGTTAAGGTGGATCAATGTAAAGCCTTAATGCTATTTTGATATTAATTTTACTAATAAACATTACCTTCATAGCGTATACTGTTATATATAAATAGTTTAACAGATCTTCGGAGATGGAAATTCCATAAGATCTCTTGAGTTATTGCATGTAAGTTATACACTGGATAGGAGATGTGAAACCCCATAAACATCTCTGACGCCATGACACTCATGTTATATTCGATATCGATTTGACTTACATAATAATATTTTAGTCCTAACTCGAGTGTTTTATTTTTTCATTACGCTCGGGTCAACCCTGAGTTTTTTCAGAGCATTGAAGATCGTTTTTCGGAGGACAAAGACGAAGATTTGGTATATTATTACTATTATTATTATTCTCTGCATCATGCTATTCATCTGCATTATTTATTTATCCCTGATGTATATATAACCTTGATAAATTTGTATAGATTATAATCAAATGTATAATATAAACAACTTCATAGACTGTTTATTTGGTTATTATATTTTGTCATTCCGTTGTAGGATCTGTGTTCGTTTCTTTTACTTTCTTTATTTTTCTTAAGTAACCTTATTGATTATCTATATTCTGAATTGTTTGAGTTAGATATGTGTGGATTTATTGTCAATTTAAACCTTCCAAAATGTGGTTCGTCACACGTTCATACAAAACTAATTAGCCAATATAATAACAATTGGATGGCACATATTGTTGAATACTTGGTGGAAGCGAGACTACCAAGAGATAAAAGAGAAGCTAGAAGGATAAGGCACCAAGCTCCAACTTTTGCTATGTTTAATGAAATACTTTATAAAAGAGGACTTTGCTTCCTTCTCTGAGGTGTGGCAGTCTAGAGAATGGTTCAAAGTTATTAAAAGAGGTTCATAAGGGGTTCTGTGCAGACTATTCTAATCGCATGAAGTTAGCCAGAAAGGTTACAAGATAAGATTTTATTGGCCCCATATGAATAACGACACTATGAATTTTTTAAAGAAATGTGAAAAGTGTCAAAGATTTTCAACAATCCCACATATCCCACCAAATAAGTTAACCCCAACCTCAATTCCATGGCTCTTTAATGTGTGGGCAATTTACTTAATAAGAACATTGCCTACATCAAAAGGCGGAGACATGTTTGCAGTAGTAGCTATCAACTACTTTACCAAATGGGTAGAGGCAGAACCATCACCAAATATAACATCAGGAAAAGTTCTAAAGTACTCAATTTGGTTAATAAACTAAGAGATGAGGCAACTATATGAATGGCTTAATATCAACAACGGATATCAAGGTACATCAACTCCAAAGTCAGAGGGAGATCATCTTAGAAAGGATACTTAGTGCTCCGAAAAGTCATGGCAAACACCAAAAATCCAACAGATGGACCATTTGGACAAAACCGGGAAGGAACCATTATTATCCATGAAGTAATCCCACCGGAACTTATCGACTAAGCTGACCTAATGGTAATGTAATAACAAGAGCTTGGAAGCCAAGCATATGAGGCCCTATTTTCTTATAGTGGATAAATAAAAAATTGAGACAAGTATATCTACAGAACCGATAACCGATAGAATGGAAGTCATAAAATAAAGGAATAGCCTTTGATTCTGCCATAAGGTCCTTGTCAAAGCATTATAAGCCTTCGGTCTATCTTATAAGACCTGACTATAGCAGAACCTAGAGGAAGGTCAAAGTAAGCCTCTGATCCAGCCTATAAGGCCTGGCCAGAGCACTGCAAACCTTCTGTCCTGCCAATATAGCCTAGCCAGAGCGCCTCCTAGAGGAAGGATGAAATAAGCCTTTGGTATCACCTAAGATGGCCTAGCCAAAGCATCGAATAGCCATCGACCCTGCCTATAAGTCCTGACTAGAGCACCTCATTGAGGGAGGACAAATAAGACTTTGGTTTTTCCTAAAATGATTGACCAAACGCATTATTCAGCCTAAATCAGTACCTAAAGGGCAATAAGGGGTGAACGGAATCAATCAAAACTTAAATCATTACTTAAAAGGTAATAAGGGGTAAAAGAAATCAATCAAAGGTTAAATCATTACCTAAAAGATAATAAGGTGCAAGAGAGATCAATAGGCAAGCGTAAATTCATCTTGAGGATGGATCAAAGTAATTTTCTAAGATAAAGTGCAATCAAACACGAACAGCCTAGCTCTAATCTAAAATTAAAACAGCCTTCAAAGGAAAGGTCAAGAATTATCTATTACCCAGAACCAAGGGTATCAGGTCAAGGACATTTGAGAAACTCTAAACCTCCTTGTTAGAAATATTTTATCAAATAACGAGAATCTCCATTATTGGTCGAATTTCGAGTCTCCTATTAGTTGAAACGTAAATCTTACCAGATGAATTTCTGTCTTCTTATTAATTAAATACATGGTCTTCTTACCTGATGGATTTATGGTCTTCTTATCAATTGAATTTATGGTTTTCTGGTCTTCTTAAAAATTAAATTTATGGTCTTTTGGCCTTTTAAATGATTGAATTTATGGTATTATGGTCTTCTTATCTAGCATATTTTTGGCCTTTTTAATTGAACTTTATCTTACATTAAGTGTAAAATTCCTCCTCCTATACAAAGAGGAGAGAAAATATTATCCACATAATTTTCAACGTCTAATGTACTTGAGAAGCCAAGGGAAAAGGAAGCATGGGAAGATATTGGAGCAAGGGGTATCGAGTATCTAACATAGAGATAATTATCAAGCTCCTATTCAGGAGTTAAATGGCTTAAAATAATTAGGGAATAAATGAAGATATTGAATTACAAGGGTTGTCGAGTTTAAAAACAGAAAGGTTATCGAATCTCTATAACTAAAGGAGATGGTGTCGAACCTCAATAATCATAAGGGTTAACGAGCATATAAAACAAGGAAGGATAGCGAACCTTAAGCAATCACAAAGAGATGCCAAACATTTAACAACAAATAAAATATCAAATTTCAAATAGTTATCAAGTTGTATCGAGTCCCTAGAGGAGTAATGGCTTCTAACACAGAAAGATTTGTCGAGGATTCAATGGACTGAAATTTATGTTGGGTATTCATAATGAATCAAGGTATAAAGGATGTAAGGTGATAAAGGTTCCTAATTAATAAATGTCTATAGATATCGAGGTACAGCGGACTGAGGAGAACATGGGATATCGAACTTCTGCAACAAATGTTATCAGGCACAAAAGATAGCGAGGTTGTCGAACCTCTATAACACATAAATGTTGAAGAATATATAACAACGAAAGATGCTGTATGACTAGCATACGTCGAAGATGTAACCACAAACTAGGAATATCGACTTTCTATGGAAAGTACTCCTTTGGCACAATATTATCGAGCCTTTACAACACTAACTGTTATAAAGCATCCACAAATAGCCAACGATGTCGACTTTCTATGGGAATAATGAGCTTTAATACAAAAAAAGGGATTCGAGTTTTCATAATAGGTAAGGGATGTTGAATGTCAACAATACGAAGAGGATGTCGAATATCAACAATACAAAGAGGATGTCGAATATCAACAATACAAAGTGAATGCCGAATATCAACAACATGGAGGGATAACGAATATCTAGCTGGTTGGACACATAACATCCATCCCGTATGCTAGTACCTCTACAAATAGACCCCCTTTTCTACTTAAAGGGGGCGAATCATTTCTTTCCTACCTCTCAAATTATAAGTTGTAAACCTAAATCAAATTAGGGATTTTTAGAGCCAATTTATATCCTTTAACTTTTTTCATATGAGAACTTGGACAATAAACATTGCATAGCTTAATTGCCTCGAAAGTGTATCTTTTACTATTATTGAATAGTGGACGTGCATATGACTTATTTTTGGACTTGTACTTGAATTTGGACTTGTATATTGACAATTTAAATACGGCCACTTAAGCCCATGCCTAACTTAAAGTTTACTTTGCATAATAATTGTTACGCTCATTGACATATGAACAAATGATTATGATATATGTGAATTGCCTATTTTTCCCATAACAAGTAATGGACCATTACACATTTATCCGACTCACTTGTTCTACCCTTGGACTTGTGACTTGTTTTTTTTAATAACTTCATGACTGTATTAATGCCCATGGGTATTATTTGGACCATTTAAAATAATATTTACATTGTATAAAATCTTCGGTGTTGAGTCAAATTTTGGTTTAACACAAGTTAACCACATTGGCATTTTCCGTGGTGAAGCTCAGGGTTAGACATTTAGTATTAGCTTCAAGCATAGTCTTCACCATAGCCAGATCGGAGGAGTTGACATGGACCATTTAAGCTTGCTCGTAGAGTTTCTTTATTCTTGCCTCAAGTGCCTTGATCCCAACCTTATTGTTTTCCTTGATCTCTTCAATCGCACGGACATTAGTGTTTGGTTCCTTTTTAGCCTTCTTTAGCGGTCTAGAGATATTATTTTTATTTTACCATCTTCTTCACTTGTCCACTCCAATAGTGCCAGATTAACACGGTTATTCTTGTTCAAGTCAAATGGGGCATTAGAAAGCTTCCCGAATAATTTGTATTGCTCCGCCAACTTCTGGTAAGGAGATAATCCCATTTCGAGTTCTTGAGGGTGATAAGAAATTTTATCCATGTTATACATTTACTGGATCTTTATCAAGTCCATACCAAGATAAATGAGCTCTTTCTTCGATAAAATTTCAGTGGGCGGCTCTTCGACGACAGATATGGAAGTGGTAGGAGCAGTAAGTTTTCTTTGCCAAGCCTCATTGGTGGAAGACTGGGTAGCTTTGGATTTTTTGACGAGAGCTATTGCCTGTGATGGTGGAGTAGCGTAAATAATGGGAGCTTTAGAAGTTGGAGGAGGTGAAGGGTTACGCGTCCTAGGAGTTTCGGGGTTTGTTGTAGTATGGGACTATTGATCGAGGTGGTGGGGAGCGTTCATTACATGAGGAGTTAGACCCTCTTCTAGATCTGAAGGGTCGTGGGAGCCTTCATCGTTGCCAGATCGGTGCCTTCTCTCATCGTCCTCTTGACTTTCTCACTCTGTCCTTCTAGCCTCTCTCTCTCTTCGTTCATGATAAGAGTCATGCTTGGAGTGCGAGCTAGATGAGAGGTAGAGTTCGTAGCTATCCATTTTCCTGCCTAGGTTCCAAAAGTGCTTTTGGCGAGAACGATCCATTGAACCTAAAAAGAGGAAAGATTGAATTAGAACTTAGGAATCCGATAAGAGTACGTGCAATTTGAACATGCTTATGATCTTAAGCGAGGTGTATAGTATTGGCATGCCCTATTAGATCTACAAACATGCTTGGTTGAGGGTTAAAGTGGGGTATCATCTTCCTCATCAGAAAGGGAGACATCAAAAAATAATACTTGGTTCATGTACATAGGATTTTTTGTAAGGAAATTCCCTACGTGGAACTCTTGAAGAGTCATGTTCGATGGGTCATCCAACAAGCTTTAAATCATTTCAACAATTATGAGCGAATGGCCCCTAACTAGTCTTCATTGAGGCTCAGGGGCCAGGCTTGATTTTTAGTCTTCAGCAAGCTCGACATGGGAGTAAGAGTAAAAGCTCCCTATTCTGGGGAAACCTCCCTACCCGACTCTTTCTCATCCCTATCTTCTTCCTCTTCCTCTTCCTCCTCTTCTTCATCATCGTCATCTTCTTCTTCTTCTTCTTCTCTTCTCCTCCTTTCTTACTTCTCCTTCTCCTTCTTCATTCTCTCCCTCCTCCTCACTGGTGCTATGGATCTCTTCCTCCACATTGGAAACTTCATGGTGAGCCATAATAGGAGGAGGTATCATGGCTAGTGGATTGACCCGTGGGGTGGCTCGAGCTACTCTTGGTGGAGGTTGCATTGGTTTGGCTTTTTGACTTCTATACAGTAGTTGGATTTGATGCATCCGAAAGCCCATGAGGAGGATGACATCTTTCTTTAATCTTCATAACTTCTTTAGGTGCCGAAGTGTTTGCACTAAAGCAAGATTCACGATTCTTATAGGGATATAAAACAAGTAGAAGAAGTTTAGTGACTTATGTGAAGCAAGCTTTAGTTAGACAGAATTAAAGGAATTTGGACATACATCTAGAAAGCCATCTTTGGACGACCGTTAGGACACCAGATGATAGTTTTTATTTTTAAACGGTTCACTGCTGTGTTGTCCAAAAATGATTTTACACCCATGGAATGCTTCGAGAAAAGTAAGAGATGGGTCCTCAAACATCTTCTTGAAATTGTAGAAGTAACAGATCTCTCCGTAGGTTGACTTCCTACTTAGATTCCTAATAAAGATCATATAATTATAATTAAGAGCAATGTATCCATTTGGGTGAAGTTGAGCAGGGGAAAGCTTCATTAGTTAAAGCATCTATCGAAGGAAATGATTAAATGGAATAAAGGATCCACATAGACACATGTATCGATTATGGGTAGCGTAACCTTTTGGTGGTTCATGTGCTCTTTAGTTAGGTAGAGGGAGTAGAGTTTCTTCTTGGAGGACGCTGATGTGCCCATTAATTCTTCTATGGTACACTACCATTATTTTTTATGTCCAAGAATACGGGGGATTGTCAAGGATCATAAGGCCGACCAGGTAGACATCAAAAGCGTGGCCATTCCCCATGGGCACATAAGGAGAAAGTTGTATAGGCCATTCAAGTTTGCATTGAGGTCACCAATATGGATGAATGAGGTGTCTACAACATAGTGCAGAATGGAACTTAAGGATATTCAAACACGAGAAGTGATGAAGTATGTATTTCAAATATTTAAAAATTACTTATGAATTTAAAACTCTGTCTACTCAAATTGCAAATAGAAACCAATAATCATAGGATAAGTAAGTAATAAAGTAAAATACGGTAAAGCAAATAACATCAGGAATTTTTATACTAGTTCGGATTGACCAATCCCACATCCGGTCCTGTACTACATTGTATAGAATTTTACTATCACCACTTGCTTTCCACAGGTGGCAAGAACACATTTACAATCTTGATTTCACGGGCTACGAGATGCACCCTCTTGATTTATGGGCTACAAGAACACACTCTTCTTTATACAAACAACAATAGAGTGTGTCAAATAGTCATATCTTCAAAACAGATTCTTTCAGATTCGATACAATGATCCTTTAGACCTCTAGTGGTAATATATCGTTGAATTCTTTAAGGAATAGGATGAAATCAAAGAGAGAGAATAATATAAATTCAAGCATGAACTCCCTGACATTGTGTGGTTTGCAAATCCTTAAAGAATTGGAAAGAAAAAATATGGATATGCAAAAGAATGGAAGAGTATTCGATGGATTTCTCTCACAAATGTACGCATATGAAAGAGTAAGAGAAAATGAGAATTATTGATGTGAAAATTCATTCTACAAACATTTTAATACGTTATGGTCCTCTAGATTGAGTGGTTAGTCATATGGAACTTTAAGCAGAGATTCTAGAGGTCATGGATTTAGCCTTTGAGACATCATAATAAGTGCCCTGCTTGAAATAAGTATCACTCTCGTTATTCAAAAACATTTTGAATATTATCCATGTAAGATGGATAGTTTTTTTTTTCTCTAGAATTTTTTAATGGACTTCTGTGCAAATTTAAATCATTTGTCACCTTTCATAAGTTATTGTCTAAAAAAATTCTTAAACTATAGTTTCATTCTAAGCTATAAGTTTAATCTAAATTACTAGTTTTTGAATTCAACTTACTCGCACACACAAATATATATATATATATATATATATATATATAAAATCTTTTGCATCGAGAACATAATTCATCACCGTCATGTGTATGCGTGGATCATAAATTACAATGATCATAAAAACAAATTGTTCTAAACCTAAAATGATAAATTGTAATTATATATATATGGAAATTTACATGTATTGCTTTAGTTCAAATTTATTAAATAAATCTTGTGTAATAATATGACATTTAATGTCAATTCATTCTTTAATTAAAATTTAATTCATTAACGGTTATTTTCGACTTCAAATCATATAAATTATTTAATGCGATTTTAATACATGTATATTTCTATTACACATATATAATAAATATCATGGACAAAAAATGCATATTTAAAGGGGAAATGGGATTGTTTTGGTGCAAATCCCCTGTTGTGGTGTAAATCACATACCTATATGTGTTCCCATTAAAGATGTAACATCTTATCTGTAGCAAATACAGTTCACAGAAACAAGTATATTTTATATACTTGTGAAATAAACATATAAAAAAAATCCTTTTGGACATAATTGAATAAAATAAAGGATTTATTTAAAACATTTAAGTTGGATCTAAAATACTTGTAGGCCTCATAGACATAACTAAGATCAAATATGGGGAAAAACTAAATTCACCCATCTTACCCACTTCTGACTAGGCCGGTTCCTTCATAAATGGCAACAATGATGCTATTTCTGGTGAAGAACACACTAAATGGCATGAACGATTAGTACCTGTTAAGGAATGTAAACGTCACACTTAAGGACGAGAAATTCTGGCATGTAGTTGCCATCGAGCCTAAGGCTGGACTTGATAAAGATGCCACAGCTGAACAAATAGTTTCTAGGAATTGGGGTCGATAGACTGTAAACTTGCTTATAAGATCAAATTAACCCTAGAAGGGGCTGAATAGGTTTTATAAAAAAAAATCATAGATAAATAAAAATTGCATCACAGATAATAATAGAGTAAATTCAGAAATAAAAACAACATACAGATTTACCTAGTTTGGAAAACTTGCATACTACCACCCCAAGGTTTCTACTAGAATTAAACAAACGAATGCTTGTAGAGCATGTAAACTTGCGACTATCGCTTACCTATTTGTTCTAACCCTACGCTCAATATCCTACTACAACTCAGCCATCGAGTTGCGAATTCTCGAACTACGCCCCATTGTTCGTACCTATTTAAAAATTAAAGTTTTTTTTGAAGTAAAAAGCAACAATCAAAAAATAGAAACCCTAAATACAAATTCTAATTCAATTCTTCCCAAATTAAAGTAAACAAAGGCCCAAATAAAGTATGCATTTCCCATTTTTATCTTCATCCGTATCCCCTTTTATTCCATGTCGTCCATTCCTCCTTCCATCGTCCTTCAAAATTAGGGTTTCTAGAATCGAAGCTGCCACTTTGAATTTGAAGCTTCTAATTGCCTTTACTTCTTCATTAATTGCGCCTTTTGGTTTGTTGGCGTTTAATGGTTGGGGTCGCTTTGCTAATTCAAATAATTCTTCAATTGAGGCTTTGGTATGGTTTCGAATTTTCTGATTTGGATTCTGTTGTTTTTAAATCGACTGGCTTGCCAATGATGATTTTAGGTGATATTTATAGGAATCGATTTCCTATATTTTCGTATATACTTTTGGCTCTAAAAATTTCAAAGTTTGATTTCGATTTAAACTTGACAATTGATTTTCAGGTTGATGGTTTTTGAATTTTGATTTAAATTCTTCAACTACTTTCCTTGGCCATTTAATTTTCTGATGAATGGTGTTTTGTTTCTGACTAGATCAACTCTGCTATATGTTCATGTATATTTTTATACACTGTTTTGAATTTTCAATTTTGGCCATATGTATTTCTAACTTGTTCACACTCCGTTCTTCGATATTGACATGATTCGAAATTTGTTTTGACTTCTGCTTTGAAATTGGTCATGCTTTATTTACTGAATTTGTTTGGTTATTTCAATGCCCAGTTCATTTATTTTCGAATGTGATTGATCTATATTAGTGTCCATTCACTGCCTTGTACATGTGATGCACTCTACTGGGACCATGCTTGTTTGCTTTTCTGTTGCTCCATTTTTTTGATGCATGTGTAAATGTATACACATATATGTATATGTGCATATCCTCGCTCTTGTTGTACTCGACTGATTTGTTACTAATAATCTGAGATCCAACTTCGTTGTTACTATCGCGTTTCCTGGAGTTTGAAGTGGCTAATGTATATGTGTATATACATATATGTATATTTGTGTGCCTATCTTGAGTCTGAACCCATGCACTTGCACTTGACCTATTTTTTGATAAGTATGAACTGTGTGCATTAAGTTCATTTATGTTCGGTTTGTACATAGCCATATCTCTGAAATAGTTGCACCTTGCTATTATTCGCTGAGTGGTATTCAAGTGTGCATGTGTCCATGTTGATGCACATTTGTTGCTGCTCATTTGTATTTCCTGATAGCCGCACTAGTTGTAGACTGTGAAGATTATGATCTTCCATGTGCATACATACATATGTATGTATGTATATATGTGTCTCATCCTTTCTTGATTTGCTGTATGGCTATGCGTGATGCTTTGTTGCTCTTGAATATTTCTTGCCATGTCGAAATTCATTGCTGTTGCATTAGTGCTTATTGTTGATCCAAAGTATTGCACCTTGTATGTTCATTCTTGTCTATGTGCTTGTGCCTTTACTTGTTTACCTTTTGCTTTGCTGCCTGGTTGTGATGCTTTGATGCATGTTGCACTGTCTGGTTGATACTTGCATATAGTGCACTTGATTTGAGCCTAAGATGACTTGGGCTAGACCTTGTCCACATTTGCACTGAGTTGAGCCATTGGGCTTGACCTTTTCAATATCCATGAGATCAGATCGAGGCTCGGCCTTGTGATATTCACAGTGACCCACTGTGCATATCATGAGTTATCCATGCATCTATATTTGTCCCTGTCAAAATATGAAGAGAAAAAACAAACCCATAAACAGAGGAAATATTAATATTAATATTAACATTCAAATTCAATTTTATTTTTCAATTTAGATTTGTTTCGTTTTCCATTTTACTACATTATTTATTTGACAGGTATAGCAAATGACTGGACACAAGTTGGAGCAAGAAAATCAAGCCCAAAATTGTACGGGTGAGTGAGGAAATAAAGTGTTGTATATGAGTGTGTGGAGAAATTGTGTATATGAGATCATGGAAAATTGTATAATGAAAATTATGCTGTAATTGAAAAAGTAAATATAGTGGAAGCCAAATGTGTACTACTGAATTTGAATTGAAATATTTGTTTGAATAAATATTTGTTTAAACGACATTTCGATTCATTTATTTTTTCAACAAATATTTATCTCATTTTGTGAAATTGCAATTTTACTATAACAAACATATTTAACGAATATATATATATATATATTATCATAAAAAAATCATCAACATTGTGATCTACATTGCTTGGTGTTGCATAATGTCAAATATGAGCATCGAATTCCAAAGACAGCATGTGAATATGGATGTTCGATCCATATTTTAGCACCTACAAAACTCGTATAGTGAACATTCTCATACTGCAAGGTATGAGATCTCATGGAAATTATTTCCTATGAATGGGTATCCAAGATCACGTAATCGATATTATTGAGTAAAAGAGATATTGGCCAAATTGGGATCGACTCTTGGAACTAAGTTATAGACCGACTTAATTCTTGGATCACTAATCCCATGGCTTGATCCGTACATATTGAACTTTAATATGAATTCTCTGAGATGCACTATCCTTGATTTCCATAATAGGTTAAGAACGATCGAGAGTATGTTCATAAAAGAATCGAGTGCAATACTTACAATCAAGCATACATCTCCTTCGAATAGTTCGAAGAAGAGAAACCGTAGGTCGAAAGGCGACATGGGTAAAGCTAAGATAAAAGAAGAGAAGAGTGAATGTCACAATCTCTCTAAGAAGAGACATCGAAAGAAAAAATATCAAGATTATCTGAAGATGCTCAAGGGCATGGATGATGACTATGCTTCTAAAGGTATTTTGCTTGTATAAAATTACTTTTTATAAGTACTTCATCTTGGTTTTATACACTAGATCTGAAACACACATATGTAGTTCTTTACGAAGAATTAGAACCGGAGGCCCGTAACAAGGTAGAACATAGAATTCAAAGTTGCAAATGGAGCTATTGTAGCTACCATAGTAGTAGGAGAGTATCAGTGAAGCTTGCTACTAGACTTGATTTTTTATATATAATTATTATGTAATACCAAACTAATTAGTGGAATAAACTCTATTTCTCGTTTGATAGAAAATAATTATAGTTTTATTTGTAATGGTAATATTATGAATATTTATTATGATAATAAACTGTTTGCTTTGATACTTTGAAAGATGATATTTACATACTTAACTATAATAATGCATTTATTTTTGAAAATATGCATCTGAAAAAAATGGCACCTACCTCTTGCATTGTAGACTAGGCTATATAAGTAAGAAACGATTGAACCAATTTAGAAACCAGTGTTTTCAACCATATTTTGATTTTGAATCATTTGATATATGTACATCATGTCTTATAGATTAAAAATCCAAGTACTCATTTATTGGAGGCAAAGAAAGAATTACTGAATTCTAAGGACTAGTACCTACAGATGCATGTTATCCTATATCCAAAGCTACAAAAGGTGGATCATTATACTTCATACATTCACAAATGATTTATCTAGATATAGATATGTGTACCTTATGAAACACAAATTAAAGGTCAATGATAAATTCATAGAGTAAAAGAACGAAGTTGAAAAGAAGACATATAAGAAAATCAAAATACCTTGATCTTATCGAGACGGTGAGTATAACAACCCAAGATTTTCAGAAGCAATTAATTAAAGTTTATAATTGAGATTTAACCAATTAATATTGAAATAATAATTGTTCTGTGAAGTAAAGGAAATTATGGATAATAAACTCTATAAAATTTTATAATGCTTGGTAAATACTTAAGTAATGTAAATATAATTTTTATATGAAATTTTATAGCAATTTGAATCGAATATAAAATGGTATTATAAAGAAAATAAAGAAAGAAAAAAAATGGATTAGGAATTTGAGTAAGGCTCAAGCCCAACTATCACTTCATGAACCCTAGTCTAAACATTTCTTTATCAAAAACTATCTTTGTTCCTCTTTCAACCAATTTATGTTAAAGCTTTCCATTTTTCATTGTTCATTTTTTCCTTCATGAAATGGAAACCAAACCCTTCTCCATTCTAAAATCAAAATAAAATCAAATAAATATGAAAAAATTATGGAACGTTAAATAAAGCTTCTGAATACGAATATACACCACTACAAGTTTTCAAAGTCTAAATTTGACCATGTTTGGATGATTAAAGAATTGTTAGAGTACAGTTTATTTTCTAGTCTATAAATAATGAAAAATAAGCATGTTCAAAGTGTGATTTCGATTATCAAATCAAATTATTTTGGCTTCAAAATTTTCAAGTGAGTTCCATAGGCTCTTAACTCGATTTAGTATGAATATTTTGTATTTGTATTGTTGCAAACTTGATTGATGATGATATTTGTTGATGTCCTTGTGCTTTGATAAATTCTATGATTCTGAATCCTTTTCGCTATAAAATTAATATTTAATTCAAATGAAGTTTAAAAATTCCCCATTTTTGGAAGTTGTCATGAAATGTTCCAACAACTCTATTACAAATTTCAGGAATTTTTATTAAGTTTAGATAGGTTAAATATGGTCTTTTCCGCAAGCTTTTCTAAAAAATCTAGGCGGAAATGCCTATTGGTTTGAAATTCGTTGTAAATTATATAAAATTACATAAATTTTGAAATTTGGATATTTTATTTCCGATTCAATTTTGAACAACTGGTGAAACTTTCATTTAAAAATATTTTGTTTTAATCCCTTAAATATGGGATTTACAGTGGTTGTTTCCTTGCTGTAATTTGTTGCAAAGGTTCAATGATTAGAATTTGCTTTTAAGATGAATATTTCTATTCTGTACCAATGTTTAATTTCATTTCAATCTTCGAAATATGATTTTTATTTACCTTTTGTCTTTTGGTGTTATGGTAAATATTATAAAGTTTTACTGTGGTCTACGAACTCACAGCTAGAAATAGCCTGATACGGTATTTGTTTTTATTCGACAATCCTCGGGGCAGACCGAGGATTATTTTTCTGTTTTAGTTGACATATTTTTGGGTACGAGTGGTTTGATGGACCAAATCAATGGATTTATATGTACACGCGTATTATGTATATTAAATTAAATGGCTTGGTATGTATAGAATAAATTTGGATATTATATGAAATATTGGAATGTATAATATACATTATTTACCACCGTTAGGGTACAATGAGATTTTTTTTGCAAAACAGGTGAGATTCATTTATATGTGATGTTAATTTTGGATAATTCTGTTTTGGAAACAACCTTATCGCCATATTCACTGTGTTACTCGATAGTAATACACAGTAATACTCTTGGGTAATATAGGTATAGAGGTGGGGAGTTACATTTTTGCATCAGAGCACAGTTTAGAACATTGTAAAAATTCGAAAGCACATATTTGGCCTTAGTGGAGAAAGACTTAGGAAAGTTACCCATGCTTATATATGAATCTCATATGAAGTTTGCTTTTATAAATGTTTTTGAATCTTTGAAAATAAGCAAGAGTGCATATAATTTGTATAATATATTAAATGAAGCTCTTACTTATTATAATAAGTGATAAGGTGAAAATTCATGAAATTTTTGAAAATTTGTACTTTGTTAGTAATTTGAGAAAATTAAAAGGAAATTTGTTTTATATGACATTGAAAATATGGTACTAAATGTTTGCGAAAATTTTGGATAGTGGAAGTAATTTTTAAAGTGGTGGAATGTTTTAGAAAATAAAATGGGTGATAAATTTTGTATAGAAGAATTTTAAGTGATTTGGAAAGTCTTAGTGAAGGTTTTGAAAAGTTGGTTTCAAATTATTTGAAATTTATGAAACGATGATAGTATATTTTGAAGCGATATAATTTTTTTTCGAAAGAGATTTGCAAATTTAAGACTATTTGATAAATAGTTTTGGAAATAGTTTGGAAGTAAAGTCATTTCATATGATTTTTGAAATATTATGACGATGATGGAAAGGTGATATATTAGTAAAAATTTTCTTTGGAAAGTATGTTCATGAAAATGACAGTTTTTCCATTTTTGTGAAAAATGATTTGTGAAAATATGGTTGAGGATGAAGTTGGAATGATCGCTATCTTTGAAAACTACAATATGATTGCACTTTCCATTTTTATGATTAGTGTTTGCGGAGTTGGGAAGTGAAGTATGATAACCCAATTATTTTCCAAGCGAGGATGGTGGTTGTAGGGCCATACACCAAACGTGATTAAGGAGTAGTGTAGTTTTTAGCTATTCCTTAGTAGTTGTTGTAAACAGATTTTGGAAGATGAATTAAAGAGTTGGAATTTTTTTTCAAATGATTTGAAATGTGATAGGAAAATATTTTAAAAAAGTGATTTTTGAGAAATTGATTTTAGAAAATATTTGGTGAAAATAAGTTTGAAAATCTTTTGAAAGTTGATATGTTTGATTTGGAAGTGAGATTTTATGTAGATTATGATTTTGCAAAAGATTTTTTGATATTGTGTATTCTGATTTTTTTTATTTTTGGAAACATCCTCCATCGAAAATGTATTTCAGGAAAAATCATATTTAATGAAATATTTTTGAAAAGAACTCTATTACTGTAAATCTTGATTTCGAAATCATTTTATGAAGTGATATTGGAATGGAAATTCCATCGCATTTATATTTATTTTCAAAAATGATGATTGAAAAATATCTTAATGTTTATAATATATGATTTTTAAGGTGTATATATATTTTTAATAAAAGTGTTTATGTGAATGTTATAGATTTCCCTTGAAAAGAATTTGCGAGGACGTAATTTTCTTAAGAGGGAATATATAACAACATAGGATTTTGAGAAGCAATTAATTAAAGTTTATAATCGTGATTTATCGGTTAAAATGGAAATAATAATTGTTTTTTGAAGTGAAGTAAAGGAAACTTATGAAAAATAAACTCTCTAAAATTTTGTAATGTTGAGTAAATAATTGAGTAATGTAAATATAATTTTATTTGAATTTTTATAGCAATTTGAACTGAATAGAAAATAGTTTTATAAAGAAAAGAAAGAAAGAAAGAAAAAATATGAGTTAGGAATTTGAGTATCCCCAAGCCCAACTATTCCTTCATGAACCCAAGTCCAGACATTTCTTTATCTAAAGCTATCTTCATTCCTCTTTAAGTCAATTTACATTCAAAGCTTTCCTCTTTCATTTTTCATTTTCTCTTGCTTTGTCGAATGGCAACCAAATCCTACTTCGTTTTAAAATCAAAATAAATCAAATAAGTATTCAAAAATTATTAAACTTTAAATAAAGCGTCTTAAAACCTATCTACACAACTACATGTAGTCAAAGTCTAATTTTGATTAAGTTTGATGGTTGAAGAATTGTACAACATGGTTTATTTTCTGGTCTATAAATGATGAAGAAGAAGCATGTTCAAAGTTTGGTTTTGAGTTTCATATTAAATTATTTTGGCTTTAAATTTTTCATGCAAGTTGCATATACACTTAACTCGATTTAGCATGAATATCTTATATTTGTATTGTTGCAAACTTGATTGGTTGTGATATTTTTTATGTGCTTGTGTGTTGAGAAATTCTTTAATTTTGAACGCTATTCACTATAAAAAATCATATTTAATTTATAGAAGGTTTAAAAGTTCCCAATATTTATGTTGTTCCTGACATATTCTTCACCTATGTTCAAAATTTCATGAATTTTCATTGAGTTTTCATGGGATAAATATGGTTGTTTCCATAAGTTTTTATGGGAAATATGGCTAGAAAAGCATGTTGGTTAGTGGATTATCGAAAAATCAGAAATTTGGATAGCTTATTCCCAACTTAATTTCGAACTACTGGTAAAAATTTCATTTAAAAATATTATGTTTGATCCCACCCAATACCCCAAATGGTGGATTTACTCCTTGCTTCGAAGTGGTTGCAAAGGTTCAACGATTACACTTTGCCTTCAAGATGAATTTTCTATTCTTTACATATGCACAATTTCATTTCAATCTCTGAAATATGATTTTGGTTTACGTTTTGACTTCCTGTGTTATGGTGAATATTTTAAAGTTTTATTGTAATTTACGAACTCATAGCTAAAAATAGTTTGACTCGGGTTTTTTTCGACGATCCTTGGGTTTGACCGAGGATTATTTTCAGGTTTCAGTTGCCATATTTTTGGCTACAAGGTGATAGATAGACCGAATCAATGGATTTTTGTATACATATGTATTAGGAATTAATATAGTTGTATATTTAAATTAAATGGCTTGAAATATATAAAATAAATTCGGATATTGTTTGAAATATTAAAATGTGTAATATACATTATTTGCTTCCGTTAGAGTATGATGAGATTTGTTTAAATGTGATGGTGCTATTTTTGCATTATTCTATCCTGGAAACACCCATATCACCTCATTCTCCATGTTACTCGACAGTAATATATAGTGATCCTCCTGGGTAACATGGGTACAATGGTAGGGTGCTACAGTGAGTACATTTGATATGAACTCTAAGAGTACTTAGAGGAGAATACAATTCTATCTCAAGTCACTAATCCCTATATTCCCCCAACTAATCATGTTTTGAAAAAAGAAAACAAAAATTATCATAAACGGTTAGATTAATTTTACGTATTACAAAGTTTCTTATTTCTTTTGGGGATATTCACTTGAAACCTTGACATGTTTTTTGAATTCCTCACCATTTAAATTTGCCTATGACCCATACTGCATATAGACTGGTAATAAACCCCACCATAATTATCTTAAGTTATCAGATTGCATTAAAATTTTTGAACACATCGGATTGCACTATTTGCATTAAGAACCTTACAAACCTGAGGCAAAATTTGTTTTATGTAAGTTTATAGGGTATTCTTGAGATTTTCAGAGATACGTATTTTTAGTTTTTAGATAGACAATTTATTACTGATCAGTAATGATGTACCAATGTCACAAATGGTGAAATCTTGGTTGTCCAATAATTTTCGATGACGGATATTGGAGAGTCATCCTTATATATGTATAAAAATATATAAAGATAAATCTAGAAGGTTACTTGGATTGTCTTAATCGAAGTACATATATATCATACCAAGAAGATTTAGTACGGAAAATTCCAAGTGTCAAAATTTTCCAGTGTGGCATGAAACAATTCTTTCTAAGAAAGACTCTACATCTGTGGATGACGAGAGAATCTCAAGTATGATTTTTTATGCAAGGGCAATAAGATCCATCGTGTATGTTATATTATGTATTATGCTATATGCCACTTTTGCACTAGGCGTAGTTAGCCGATATCAATCAAATTCAAGTGAAAACCATAAGATTGTGGTTAAGGTAATCCTAAAGTAATTAAGAAATACTAAGGATTTGTTTCTTATGTATGGAAATAAAGAACTCCTTATGAATAGTTCAACTCAAGTTTTAGAGCGGTGTCGATAATGCAAATCAACTGGGATTCTTATTTACCCTTTAAAGGGGTTGTAAGTTGGAAAGGTTCAAAGAAATGATAATAGTGTGTTTTCACAAATTTGTAAATTATCCAGAAATGGTTCTCATTATTAAAATGCAATAATACATTGTGATGGTAATCAATTAGATTGCAAAAGGAACCGATAGCTCAGTGAAAGATCAGATATGTTCTTTGTAATCAAAACATGATAAACAGATTCCCAGTAATGGAAAAGTATAATAAAAAAGCATATACTAAAGATAATAAATCTGTTTACTAAGGCCTTTTCTTGATCTAGTTTAGGTTGATTGATTGAAGATATGGGCACGTGGCACCATATTTAGCCCTAACTACAAGTTGGAGATTGACTGAATTAAGGGTTTGCCTAGGTCCAATATATAATTTAATTATATAACTTAAATCTTAAAGAGTGGTAAAAATGAAGTATGTTTCTACTTTTTTTTATACGGCCTTCCATTTTTGTTTTTCTACTATAAGTAATGTTTTAAACACATTTATATATATATATATATATATATATATATATATACACAAGTAGAAAATCCTTAGGAAAAGTATTTTATTGATTAGAGTTGCGAATGTGCTTGTAACCATGAGTTTCGAATTAAGCTCCAAATACTTATCCTTAAAGGTTTATCATCAAAAGTTATTAAGTATAAGGCTATTGATACATCCATTAAGACAAATGTATGTAATGCTCTACATATGATGGATTGTGAATTACTTATGACTATTAAGGATACCAAGAGATTACGCACTTATATTTGTTTGATACAATATAGAATGACTTGGCAAGAGTCTTCTATAGGTTAATTCAACAAAGTTAAAAAAAGAAGATCTCATGTAGATACATGAAATGTAGGACCAGGTTGGAAAATCTACTCGGATCTTATTGATTACATTATTGCTGCTACGATTTTGAGAAGGTCTAACCTTAAATTTTAATTCAATTAGGCTGAGAAAATAGAAAATGTAGGAACAATTGAAAAAAAATATGATTTCTTGATTTATATAAAACATCACATAGCACACATAATTTTTTATGATCAATTCCCCATTGAGCAAGTCTATCAGTAGTTAGTAGTCTGATTAAAATAATTTTATGCGCACAAACTGACATTTTTATTGAATTTTTAGGATTCCATATGATAGGGCAACAATCTATTTTTTGGGTGTATTTTTTTTTTATGTTTTTCAATGCTAATGTGAAGTTAAAATCACCATTAATCCATTCCATAATAATAAAAGCAACAGTAGTTGCGATATATCTTAAGGAATTAAATGCATAGTTTCTCCAGACTTTGATAGAAATAGTTGGAATTAAAGCATTATTTTAGTGACCTCATAATGTGGATATCAGTAGATGTGAAACTTATCACGTCCCATGATATGACAATTAATTTATGGTTAATCCATGGATCCAACCGTAAAGAAGTATTTTCCCCATCAATTATACATCTCTGCACTAAACCAGCAACGAAAACCCTGCTTTTAAGCATATTTTTCATAGTAATAGAGTAATCCTTATCATTTTCTAAATCTTAAAGCTTAGATTTATAAAATATTTAAATGTGATCCATTTTAACCACATATTGTCTTTTGAGATTAAATGTCAAAACCGTATTATAGTTGTAGCTTTTTAGATCATCAAGTCTTCTTAAACCAATCCCTCCTCCATTTTAGGTCAATATAGGATATCCCAAACAATTTTATGAGTGCCACCACTTAAAAAATAGGAATACATAGTATCTATTTTATGAATGGTAGATAAAGGCAATCTATTCACTTATCACTTAACTATAAAAACGGGTACTAAAAAATGCTGATATGACAATGCTATTTTCTTCCATTTTAAGATAATGAATCCCCGTTCTATATCTTAACCGAAAGGAAATATTTGTCCTTTTCCATCAGATGCATTTTTCTCCATGTTATAATCCATTTTCTACGCCACCATTCATTTCTTATCCACAATTGCCAGTTGTCTTTATAAATCCTCACTTCTTCCATCCTTTAAAATAAACCATGTTCTTTCTCCATCAATAATTTCCAACCAACCTCTACTGACTATCTTCCTTCCTTCCCTTCTTTTCACACATCTCTAGAGTCCCTAGAATGGATCGGCTGATAAATAGTTAAAAAATGCGGCCGTTTGTTAATTAAAAGAAAAGGAGGGGACAATTCTTCGACTAGGGATGATGGTTCGTTAATTAAGGTGAGCAGTATAAGCTCCAACCGACGGTAAGATCTTTGCTTGATAACTAAATTTTCCTCTTAATAAATCATAATAGCAACCCTAAAAAAAAATCAGGTGTGGTGGCAATGAGTTAGGAAAGCATTTTGGCATCAACAACGCTAAAAGTGTTGATGTATGCACCGAAATATTTAATCATGCTCTTTTATTTGACCGTTGACTTGCAATATTCCAAGGAACCCAAAGCCATCGTCAAGGTGATCCCTTAAGTTCTTACCTTTCTTGCTTGTTATGGAGATGCTCACTATTTTATTCAAGGATAGGTACTCCAAAAGAGAAATTGATTACCACCCCAAATGTCATAGTCCTCCAATTGTTAATACCTCGGTTATTTATTTTGATGACAACAAACATATAAAGTATAGATACTAATATTTTGCCTAGTTATATAGTATATACTACGTAGTATTACACGAATGCTGAATGAAGACTGTATAGTATAAAGACTCAAGATAAAAATATAAAGACTTATGAGCTCAAAAACAAAGAAATGAAGATCCCAGGGTTATAATTTAGTGTTTAGATTAATTAGAACATATTGCTAAAGTCCTTGATAGCAATCTCCGGTTTTTATCTCCAATTTCTAATCTCTGATATTTTGATAAAAATAAATTATTTTAATTTCAAAATATATTTAAAAAATATATTTTATAAAAGATTTTAAGAGTTCAAAATATTTAGGAAACTATGTTCAAATTATTTTAGAAAGTGTAGGATTTTTCAAAACAATTTAAAAGAAAAGTATTTTCGAAAATTACTAGGACATGTCGACATATTTTGTATATGCCAACATAAAGACAGTTGGATTATTTTTCAAATTTTGAATGGAAGTGTCATATACAAACAATACTTCATGAATTGATACATTTTTTCATTTACTATGTAAAGGGGAGTGTAGAATTTTTTTAAACTAATTGATTACTTACTTTCTTCCCACTCCTTACTCTCTTGAAAATTCTAACAAAAAATATACTCTAAAATCTTCAAAATCATATAAAATCAATTCATAATTCATTGTGTTGATTCAATACTACTTTCTTACTATTTTGAAAACAACCCCTTGTTTCAAAGATCAAAAGTGCTACCTAAGGGACTATAAGATCCATTTTACTCAAAGTATAAAAAATTGTCTTTGGAAAAACTACCAACTATACTCATGTTTATTTGGTTGTGCTTGTAGCCCATTCAAATCAAGCGGGTATGCTTATAGCCCATTTAAATCAAGTGGGTGTGCTTAGTAGCTCGGTAAATCTATCGCTGATCTTGTAGTCCGGTAAATCAAGAGAGTTTACTTTAGACACGTGATACAGAAGGGTGTGCCTCACAGCCTCAAAATCAAGATTGTTATCTAGTTTGCCTTATATCTGGTTTAAAGATTGCATTTGAAAAGAAATCTATATAAGCAATTTTATAGGAGTGGATGTAGGAGAAATTCAAACTAGTATAAAATTCCTAGTGTCATCTCTCTATCTTTTAATTTACTTTATTGCTTTTATATTTATCTGTGATTACATCTACGACTGATTATTAGTATAATTCTATGTTATTAATCTGTGATTTAATATTAATCTTAAAAGAGAATTGAAAATATTTACACAAGGTAGAAAACACTATTCATTCCCCTCTAGTGTTAAATTAGCCTTAAGATCCATTATTTCGTGACCCACACCTATCACTTCTCTAACGACGATTTCATGATCTTCTCTAAGCCAAAGTCTAAATTACTAGGTACTATCTTTCATACTCTACATAACTTTAACTTACTATCTAGCCTTGTTATGAATCCTCAAAAGTCCTCCATAATTTCTGGTATAGACAATTCCCATCAAATCGAGTTAGCTACATGTTATGGCATTCAACTTATAAATCCTATCACAAAATATTTAAAAGATCTCTAACCTCAACCAGAATCCAAACTCACCACTATTTTCAATTGTTTGAAAAAATAACAAGCAAATATTCTATATGGAAAAATAAATATTTATCCTAGGCTGGTAGGATAACTACAGTAAAGTCTATTACCTTTTCCATGCAAGTATACTAATCTATGATATTTATTCTCCCCAAAAAATTAATGAAAATGATTGACAAGGCATGTGGCCTCTTTCTATGGTCTAGAAATTCCATTCAAAAAAACCATCCATATTGCTTTTCGAAAGTTCAACAACCAATAAAGCAAGGTGGATTAGATGTAATAAATCCAGTTAAATGAACGAGGCAGCTATTTCTACTCACCTAAACAACTTGCTTAATTACAGCAACTCCATTTGGCTTAGATGGTACCGTAAATAGGAAACAAGGAATTTTGGCTATTAGAAAAGAAATAAAGCATGAGCTGAATTTTTTGAGGAATCTTGGACTCTAGAGACAAATTCAAACATATTATGCAGCTTGCTATCTCAAATAGGTCGACTTCTTCTTTTTGGAATGCACTTTGGATCAAAAGAGGACTTATGCTAAGTGAGATGCTAAATTACAATGAAAGAATTCAGAGTGGCATATCTTTAAGAGCCAAGATTTATGATTACATATGCAATGGACTAATCTCCCTCCCATATACAAGCAATCCAAGAATCTGAGATATCTGGAGAAAAGTTAAATCGGGTCAAACACTAAGTGCAGATTCCGACACAATTCTTTGGGGCTCTCATCCTACCAAACACTCCATTAGTCTAGTTTGTAAATTGCTTGTAACGACCTATATTTTTAATGATCGAATATTTAAATAGTTTATTTTAATATTTAATCGTTAATTAAATAAAGGCCCGACAATGTGATTTTTTGCATACGACCGAATAAGGACTTGAGACCACTTCCGTTGAGTTCGAATTGACATTGCCGATTAAAATGATTATAAGGATTGCTATATTTCAAGATTGGATGATCCGATGGCCAAAATGGTCTCGAAATACCCGAAATTATCCTTTTAAGGCGCAATCTTGGAGGGAGACATGGTTAGTGCCATTGGATCATGAAAATGAGGTGATGTAAGCAGACGAGTTTCGTGATGTCGGAAGTGTCGTGTGATTGTATGGACTCAAAACGTTCATCCGTCTATTTGAGAAATTAAATTAAATAATAATATAATGGTATTATAAATAAAGCCTAAATTGAATCTCCCTTCAATTCTGTTTCTCACTTTATTGTCCACATCCGAGAAAAAAAATCCCTGGCCGAACTCCAATCTTGTTCTTTGGAAATTAATTTCTCTTCATCCGCTTTGTTAAATATTATGTCGTTTAATTCGTTGAGATCGTATGGTTGAGAATTAAGGGATAACCATGGCTGATTTTGGCTCAATGACATTTGGTCAAGACTGACCCATCCACGGCCAGCTAGGGTTTGACAGATCTTGGAGCGATGATTATTGGAGTGGTGGTTACCGTTGCGTTCCTCTCAACGACGTGCATCTCCCTACCAAAATTAATCGAGTGTAGTCATGTATCTCATAATGCACAGAGGAACAGGTCGATTTCATGAGGATGAGTCACGATTTCATGTGAGTACCAAGCTTGATTTCTTTGGTACGAGATCAAAATGAGCAACGATTTGGCATAGATGTGGTGGGATTTCATTGATTATCGAGGGAGAAATCGTTAGAGCAAGAGTAGCAGATAAACATGGCCATTCTTTATGCATGTATGTGCATATTTAGGAAGAAGAAAGATTAGTGATAATCAAGGTAATTAAACTTTTAGTTTAATTAATTAATTAGTTAATATTGATTCATATTTTGGCCATATCTTTTGCATACGAGGTCCATTTTGGATGCGGTTTCTTGCATTGCGCTTGTAATGGGGAATCTACATTTTTGGCACTGGTTTGGACAGATTTGGTTGTTTAGTATTATATTGACGCGGTAATGATTTTTGATTTTTAAATGTGAAATTATTATTATTATACAACGGCTATATTTTTATAAAAGAATATATAACTATTTTAAAATGATTTATAAAGAAATATCACATATTTTCCATCGTCGTGCTATAGTTTGGAAATTATTAGATTAGATCTGTTGTTGATGTTATTTTCCCATATTAATTGATTTGGATGGATTGTTTATGTTGTATGTATGTTGTTTTGGATGGATGTATGGATGTATGTTTAATTATTTGGCTTATTTTTTATTTGCCTATTTTGGTTGAAAATGCCGTTTAGCGATGATTTAATTTTAGGTACCATTGTACATTGCAGTTTTGTACATGCAGAAATCTAATGAATGAGATGAGCTGTGGAAGAGGTTTTGAGATACATACCAATGGATCTGGATTTCAGAGTTGATGTCGAACATTTCTGTTTGGTCTGTGCTTAACCTTTCGGTTAAGTACAAGACCAAGGTGGATGGTATTGACCATAGTAGAGTGGTCAATGTCCATCACTATTGTCGGGTGGCGATTTGGCCAATATGCGACTTGGACGTTGATGAGATATCATAGTGCGTGATGTGATGGTTTGTTTATGCTACCGGTTTAGAGATTAGATGTTATTACTCTACGACGAGTGATATTGATGGTGAGGTAGGGATGTGGTGCTTCGACCTGGTGATTTTGATGGTAAGGAAAGGATGTGGTGCTTCGACCTGGTAGTCTAATACTACGGATAGTGACTCGATGATGTATGGAGTAGGCTCCAAGATGATAGTATCAAGACTATATAGATCATGCTAGATCTTGGGCTTCGGATGGCATGATAGTAGGGTTCTTCGATCAAGAGCTCGAGAGGAGAGCAGGATAGAGCATGGCAGCAAGTGAGGCTACGAATAGTGGAATGGGTTGAGTGTTAGGGTCGTGGTAAGAAATGTAGTGAGATAGTAGGGTGAAAATCCATGTCGAGTGAGTACGGCTCGATAGATGTGTTTGTGCCAAGAGATCGTTGATGACTTAGAGTGTTTTCTATTCCGCTCAGAGTAGGGGTACTATATGCAGGTGATACCCTAGGGATGGTAGCAATGGTCGTGTACCTTGGATTGCCCCAAGCGGTCTAGTGTCAAGCAGGTACGGGAGTGTACTAGGCTGTGTCAGCATACTGGGGTTGAAACAGACCCATCTGTACATGAGTACGACCGACAATTGGGATTCTCAGTAGTCCTTGACAGTTGTAGAGGGTCATATGAGTCATCGTATATTTGGTGCATTAGGTGACAATTAATATTATTTGATGGATGCTATGTTTGTTATGGTTGCTCATTAGTAAGATCTCATCCTAGGGATGTCACACTAGGTACATATTATGGTAGGGATACCTTGATATCCCGACTTGACTTAGTGTGGATGGAGATACCTAAATACTTGAAGTTTACTTAGTATGGAGTAGGGACTATAAGTGGAGATACCTAGGAACCTTGAAAGATACTGAATATGGTATACCCTTCTTACGATATTATAGAGTAGCATATTACTTATGTTTATTTGCTGACTCCGTTGTCGCAAGGATATGTTAGGTATGGTTTATATACCCTCTGTTACATATGTTATCGAGTTTTATTGTAGTTTGAGATTTGACATCACTCATACCAGACTGTTGTCTGACCTGAGGTTTCATACTTTACTTCTTATTATCTCGGTTTCTTTTAAATGAGTAGATTGAGAGCAGGTGGACGATTATGGATTTTTACATGTAGGCTGATAGGATGGGACGGTTATCTATACTTATATGCACATTTTTTATTATATTTCCACTATGGCACTGTGGAGCCTTGACGGTGTTGATTTACTATTATGAGACAGTGTACTAGTTGAGTTTACTTTTTTGTTGTAAAAACTCTATTATGGTGTTGTATAACTTTATGGATCTTTATTCAGATAATCATTCCACATTGCTATTGTTATCTTTGATTATTATATTTACTCCGATGAATGTGAAATATGCGACATGTAATTTGGTTATTTAATGCTTCTTTTTTCTTCTTTTCCATTTTTTCTCTTCTATTTCTTCATCTTATTTATTTTTTCTTTCCTTTGACTATCGTTCTGCATCATAGGTGCGGAACGGTCGTTAGATTTGGTTTTAGGGCAAAGGTTACCTGATTAGACTTAATTGATACCGCATTTCACTAGAGACAGGGTAGGAATTACCGGCTTATACTGGATCTAGAGAGGGTATATATACAAGAGAATTCGAATTTGTTATATATTTTGGTTTTCAAAACTATATAGTAGTATATATAGTATATAAGTTGGGTATATACACGAGCACTATTAGTGAAGTTTTCTTTGTGAGGGATTGATCCACCTTATTGTAGAATAGAAATGATCTAATGTGAATGAAAAACTGCTATGAACTCTATCTTTAGAGTTGAGGATTAGGCAGTATTAGGTCCACAATCCCTGATTGATAGGATATGTTCGTAGAGTTGGTGTAGATCGTTTCCTGGATGCCTGGTTTGTTTTGGATGGTTATGGTGCTCAATTGCAATTGGTTAGATTCGACTTTGCCGAGCTGTACATAGACCATGAGAGTCTAGGAGGTAGGTCATCCCTTGGAACAGAGTCAGCTATTGGGAGGCAAGTTTGGTTGGTAGCTTTTGGAAGGACCTTTGATGATTTGAAGTTAGATGATGCATGAGGTAGAAGTTATAGCCATTGGATGACTCCAAGGATGGACGATGAATTAGTGGAATGTTACGTAGCTCTGGTTCTCAAGGACCGATTTCCTTGGAACTAGTTCATACTTTGCTTCAAAGAATATTTTCCTTGACTTTTCTAAAGTCGGGGATGCTTAGAGAGTTCACCGATTTGAAGTATGGTGATATATCTATGTTCAAGTATGTGGTCGAATTCGATGTGATGTCGAGGTACCATCTCTTTCTGTTGATACTCCACACAGAAAGGAATGAAGTTTATCATTGGGTAGAGAGATCATCTTGGTGGTCGATTGATTCATCACATTGATGAGGGATTCAAGAGGACGATTGAAGTACCCAGTACTGAAGTTTTATCTCTTACTAGCTGTGTAGAGGTAGATCGGGAAGCATATGTATTGATTGTCGTACCGTTTTCGTTGATTGCTCCATCGATGAAATAGAAAAGAAATGGAATCACCGTTTGAGATATGCTTTCCACATATAGTGGTTCTATATGCATTTTATTTGATGTTGAGGTTTCGTATACCTCTATATCTAGATCCGATGGTTAGATATTAGGATAGAAACTTGAGATAGTTATTGATCTTTCATCGTCATGGACTTAGTTAGGGGCTCTGCCAGCCTATACGTGGTTTGTCGAGACCTTGCCCTTTTGATTCATGTTTTTTTGTTTATTAGACATTGATTGTTTAGGGTTTAGTTGGGTTGATATTATAGCTTTAGAATGGAATGGCTAAAGGGGATACAGAATAGTGGCGGACTGAGATAGGCCCTTGATGACTATCGACGTTATGGAGGAGTGAATGGTAGTGATTGGCTGCCAGTAGAGGAGCCTTATATATTCGTCGATATTCCACATGATAGGTTGTGATCTGTACCTATAGCTAGAGAGTGTTCGGATATACTCAAGGACGTGACCGAATCACCACTATATAGAGATAGATTTCCGTATCGATTTGATTAGCGGAGTTGGAACAATAGATATGCTTTTAAGGCATAGGGTGTCCAAAGAGCTTAAGAGATTAGAGGTGCAAGAGGATGACCTGTTTAGGTGATGGTTCATCCATGGGGGTATATTATGGGTAGGAGTTTTCTGTTGGTTTTTTTGAATTGGATGAGATGAAGAATATGTTCGTACTCCCATTTGCCGATGACTTGTTCGATCAGCTCTATAGCATGAGGATGTTCTCTTAGTTGGACCCTGCGGTGAGATTGCACCAACTGAGAGTAATTTAGGTGAGTGTGTCGATTATAGTTTTTCACACACTAGCTTGAGTTTGTTATGCCATTTGGGATAACCAATTTGCCGATATATGTTGTGTATCTCATGGATCGCGATTAGAGTGGTCACTTAAGTCGGTTGTGCTTGTGTTCGTTGATGATACTTTCATCTACACATGGACAGAAGAGGGGCACAAGACATGATTAGTGATGAGATTTTGATGGTACCACTCCTAAAGGAGAGGAGTGAGATGCTTCGACATGTTGTTTTAGAATAGGACGTCGCTTTAGATCCTTTAGTTAAGGCAGTCCAAAATCTGGATAGACCCAAGATAGCAGTATTGTTGACCTATCATATGGGAGAGGTTCAAAATTTTGTTTGAGACGTAAGGTGTAGACATGCGTTAGTGAGACTGACCTAGAGGTTGACGAGTACATTGGCTGTACTCATTCTGAGTGGGAATGAAGATACGACAGTGTGCACTTGCGTGTGATACTTAACTAGGTAAGGCAGTGATGTCGAGAGGTAATATCGAACTCTTGGTTCTGAGTTGGAGGCAATAGAGTTCACTTTGAAATATGGAGGCACTATTTGTTAGAAGAGGAGTTCGAACTGTTCAGTGATCCCACGTCATTATAGTATCTCTTCTTTGAGAGGATCTCAACCTTCGCCTGTAGCAATGGTTATAGTTCTTAGCCTCATGTGATTTTGAAATTTCTTAGACGGTTGAAAGGGAAAAGTAGTAATTGGTGTTTCGAGTAGGGGAAGTACCAATTTGGAGTGATATTCCTAGAGTAGGTATTTCTTAAACTTATCACTGGTTACGACTCCAAGACTCGATGAGCTTTGGTCGAATGTGACGGCTAGTTTGACCATAGACCCACTTTGATTTAGTGTATTGGAAGTAGTCAGAGGCGATATGCTAGACTAGAGGAGATATGGCAAAATTAGAAGAGTAAGTAGTGTCTATAGAGGTGACGCATTGCAGACCAAACCGAGGCTATAGATCCATAGAGATTGTTTGTTCTCGAGTAGTGGGAAAAAATGTTTTAGGACTGCATTGAGGGATTGCTGATGACTACGGATAGAGAGATATCATTTGAGTCACAATTGATTTGATGAAAAATGATGCTATATTTGTATTCCTTAAGTCTAGTTGTATGGCATCCATGTTTGTTATGTTACTTAATGGTGGTTAGTGTGAGTCCATTGTGTGCCAGGAGCATTGTAAGTGGCCAAGATTCATTGTTCGATAATGGTTTTTGGGGAACTTACAAGAGGCGTTTGGATATTTGGCACCAAAATGGATAAGATGATATTGAGACTAAACCGTAGACTTAGGGACCTTATAAGTCTATTCGTGCTGGTAGACGTGATACAAATCGGGTTAGGAGGAGGTCGAAAGAGTAGTAGGGTTCAGTAAAGTGGAAGCACGATAGGGTAAGGTAGACTATGGGGATCATGAAGACTGTTAGTCCGGAGCTCTTTACACGATATGGCTTTGTTTTTATCATCAGATTTCATAATGGATATCATATTGGATGTTTACACTAGATGGTTTAGTATTCCGCATGACAGGATAGGCATGAATGTTATTTTTGGATGTTAGATCTTATGTACGCATATTTAATTTGATTGTTAGCATTTAAGATGATAATTTATGTTGTATGGTTGTTTGGCATGCGGGATAGTTATTATTTTGTATAGCATTCTTGTTTGATGATTGCAATAGATGATCTAGTATAGTTAAAGATATGAGTTGTATACATATCTTTGTTGAAGTAGAGTTTTTCAGACTTAGTCATCCAAAGGAGGTTCTGTCGAGTTTTTCTGGAATCTGACAGATTTTTGAGGGCCAATGGGTTAGGATATGTTTTCTTTGCTTTGTGATTTTGGCGATGAAGTTCTTTAAGGAGGGAAGAATGCAACGACCCATATTTTTAATGATAAGATATTTAAGTAGTTTGTTTAAATATTTAATCGTTGATTAAATAAAGGCCGAAAATGTGTTTTTTTGCATATGGTCGAATCAAGACTGGGGACCTCTTTCATTGAGTTCGGATTGACATTACCAATTAAAATGAGTGTAAGGATCACTATATTTCGAGATTGAACATTCCGATGGATAAAAAGTCTCGAAATATGCAAAATTAGGCATTAGTGGCACAGTCTCAGATAGAGACGTGGTTAGTGCCGTTGGATCCGAGAAAATGAGGTGATGTATGAAGACAGGTTTCACGACAATTGAACGTGTTGTGTGATCATACAGACTCGAAACATACATCCGTTTATTCAAGAAATTAAATAAACAAGTAATATAATAGTAATATAAATAAAGCCCAAATTGAATCTCCCTCTAATTCCATTTTTCACTTTACTGTTCACAGTTGAGAAAAAAAAACCATAGCCGAACCCTAGTCTTAATCTTCAAAAATTAATTTCTCCTCATCAACTTCACTAAAAATCATGACGTTTGATTCATTGAGATCGTATGGACGAGACCCACGCAATGACCTTGGCGGATTTGGATCGATGATGTTTAGTCGAGATTGACCCATCCACGACTAACTAAGGTTTGGGATTGCTAGATATTGGAGCGAAGATTAGTGGATCGGCGGTTACCATTGCGTTCCTCTCGATGACATCCATCTCCCTACCAAATTTCGAAGAGTGCAGTCATGTATCTCAAAATACATAGAAGAGCAAGTCGACTCATGACCATGAGTTGCAATTTCATGTGCACTTCTGAGCTTGATTTCTTTGGTAAGAGATCGTACAGATCGCGAAGAGAAACTATTTGGCGAACGTGGATCTGAATTTCGTTTATTATCGAGTGAGAAATTGTTGGAGCAAGAGTAGCTGATATGCACAGACATTCTTTGTGCTTGTACAAATATATTTAGGAAGAAAAAGGATTAGGGATAATCAAGGTAATTAAGGTTTTAGTTTAATTAATTAATTATCTAGTTAATATTGATTCTTATTTTAGCCATATCTTTTGCATATGAGGTCTTTTTGGATGCGGTTTCTTGCATTGCGCTCTAGATGGCGAGATCTACATTTTGCTACTAATTTGGATAGATTTGGCTAAAGTGAGTGATATTGTCTCTCACTTTACTATAATTGGTTGTTCAGTATTATATTGGTGCTTGGGAATGATTTTTGGTTTTTAAACATGATATTATTATTTCTATCATTGTTATGATACATCGGT
Source organism: Allium cepa (assembly GCA_030765085.1). Lineage (NCBI taxonomy): Eukaryota > Viridiplantae > Streptophyta > Magnoliopsida > Asparagales > Amaryllidaceae > Allium > Allium cepa. The sequence goes on along the minus strand of CM060937.1, from coordinate 279,978,011 downwards.
TATATTTTTATAAAAGAATATATAATTATTTTAGAATGAATTATAAAGAATATGACATATTTTCCATTGCCATGCCATAGTTAGGGAATTATTAGATTAGATCTATTATTGACGTTATTTTTCCACATTAATTGATATGGATGGATTGTTTATGTTGTATAAATTGTGTTTTGGATGGACGTATGGATGTTTGGACGTATGTTTTATTATTTGGTTGTTTTGGTTGAAAACGTCGATTAGCGATGATTTGATTTTAGGTAGCATCTTCTACGTTAGAGTTCCACACATTTGGAAATCTAATGAACAAGATGAGCTGTATTAGGGGATTTGGGACACGTGCCGACAGATCTAGATTTCAGAGTGGATGCCAGATGTTTCCTTTTTGTCTTACTTAATCGTTAGGTTAAGTAAAAGACCAAAGTGGATGGTATTGACCATAGTAGAGTGTTCAATGTCCATCACTGTTTTCGATTGGTGATTTAGCCGATATATGGCTTGGACATTGATGAGATACCATGGTGCGTGACATGATGGTTTGTTTATGCTACCAGTTTAGAGATTAGATGTTGTCACTCTACAAAAAGTGATATTGATGGTGAGGTAAGGATGTGGTGCTTTGATATGGTGATTTTGGTGGTGAGGCAGGGATGTGGTGCTTCGATTTAGTAGTATAATACAATGGATAGTGACTCGATGATGTATGGAGTGGGCTCCGAGATGATATTATCGGGAATGTATGGATCACGCCGGACTTGGGCTTCGGATGGCATGATAGTAGGGTTCTTCGATCGAGAGCTCATGCAAAGAGAAGGATTGAGGATGGCAGACCGAATTGGATTGAGGCTATGGATAGTACGCTAGGTTGAGTGTTAAGGCTCGTGCCTATAAGCTGTAGTGAGCTAGTAGGGTTTGAAACCATATCGAGTGAGTAGGGCTCGTTGGATGTGTTTGTGCTTAAGGATCGTTGACGACTTAGATTGTTTTCTATTGTGCTCAGATCAGGGGAACTATATGCAGGTGATACCAAAGGCTGGTAGTGATGGTCGTGTACCCTGGGCTGGCCCAAGGGGGTCTAGTTCAAGCAGGTGCGAGATTGTACTAGGCCATGGCAACATATTGGTGTTGAAACAGACTCGTCTATACGTAGTATGATAGGGAACCAGGATTCCTACTAGTCCTTGACAGTTCTAGAGGGTCATATGAGGCATCATATATCTGGTACATTGGGTGACAGATAGTATAGTTTTATGGATGCTACGTTTATTATGGCTGCTCACTAGTCACCTATCAACCTAGCGATGTCACACTAGATAGGTATTGTGGTAGGGATACCTTGATATCCTGACTTGAATTAGTGTGTAGGTATGGATGGAGGTACTTAGATACCTGAAGTATACTTAGTATGTAGTAGGGACTACAGGTGGAAATACCTAGGCACCTTGATAGATACTGAGTATGGAATATCCTTTTTGTGGTATTATAGAGTAGCATATTACTTATGTTTATGTGTTGGCTCTTTGGTAGTAAGGATTGGTCAGGTATGGTTTATATACCCTCTGTTTCTTATATTATCAAGTTTTATAGTATTTTAAGATATTACTCACACCAGACCGTTGTCTGACCTGATGTTTTATGCTTTGTTTCTTATTATTTCGGGTAATCTTAAATGAGTAGATTGAGAGTAGGCGGATGATTATGGAGTTTTGTTGGTGGACTGACAAAAGGTGATAGCTGTCTATACTTATATGTGCATTTGTTCTTATATTTCCGCTATGTGACACTATGAAGCCTTGACAGTGTTGATTTACTATTATGAGACAGTGTACCAATTGAATTTACTTTCCTACTGTGTAAACTCTATTATGGTGTTGCATAACTTTTTGGATCATTATTCAGATGATTATTGCACATTGTTATTACTGTCTCTGTTGTTTATACTTGTATTGATTATTATATTTACTCTGATGCGATGTGAGACATGCAACATGTATTTTCGTTATTTGATGCTTCCTTTTTCTTCTTTTCCATTCTTTTCTCTTCTATTTCTTCATCTTAATTCATTTTTCTTTCCTTTGACTACCGTTTTGCATCGTAGGTGTAGGGCGGTCGTTACGTTGCTCGTAAAAGGTGACTTCCAATATCATAATCCATGGTATAATAGAGTTTGGGATACATCAAGGAATCAAAAGAAAAAAATTCTATGTAGAGTGATCAAGAATGCTATACTCACTCAAGCCAAGCTATGTCACATGAGTATGCTGAATGAATCCCTATGGTGCCTGTGTAGAGCGTAAAACAAAACGAATCTGCACTTGTATTTCCAATGTCAATATGTGCATCAATCTGAAAAGAGCACTTGAAGTTGGGGGGTATCATCAATCGAGCACTATAGTCTACAAGGTTAGTGCACTATTTTCGTAGCAACAAGATAGAAGAATGGGAGGTCGAGAGTGTTGCTGTAGGACCTGAAAATTATCCTTACTGAGGTATGGAAGGAAAGAAATGCCAAATTTTTTGAAGGAAAAGCTAAAAATGCTAACGAAGTTACCTATGTATGCTTGCATAATGTTAGAAGGAAGGATCTTTCATGGACCGACAACCTTTTATATAACATAGATGATAGATTAGTACTTGAAAGATAGATTGGTTTTTGTCTATAGTCCAAGCTTTTTATTGTACTTCTTTTATTTAAAAGAAAGAGATAAGAACCCTCTCTAAAACCCTGCTTAACTTGTAACAAAAATTCAATCACACTCAAAAACAATTAGAAAATGCTTGCTGTAAAAGATTCTGAAGTAGAAATTTATTGAAGATAAAATAATTTAATGGTATTTTGACAATGTTAGGAATGAAGATGCCAAGGTCATCGCTCGCAAAGAGAAAGGGGATGCATCTTAAATTCTTTTCAAGATTTGCGATATTTGAATGTAACTATCTATATTTTTTAACTATAAAAAGTTGAAGTTATATGTTCATTTCTTTCTAATATATCTATTGTAGTCAGTCAATGTGTTTGATTTTATGTTGTGTTGCAGTTATGCTTATATTTTTTATGCATGCTAAATGATTGATTTTTATGTATCATTGAAAATTTATAACGAAAGCATGCCTTGATTCATAACACATTTTGTCTACTTGTTAATAATAGTGAGACTATTCTAATTAAGTAAAAGTTGATCAAGATTGCAATTATTATGTGTATTAGTAAATAACTAATAAATATATCATATCATCTAATTCTAAAGTCTTGGAAAGATAAATGAAAAACACCATTTGATTATATATCTCAAAGAGGGAAGAATTGTTTTCAATATAAACGTATAACCATCAAGAGAGAAATGTACCCCTACCGTAACTTTCTTATACGGTTCCATGTTATGCACATAAGTATTATCATTGCAATGTAAGTGACAAAAACACATACAAGCTCTAGTAGGTGTTGTTATGGCTTTTAAGCCAACGAAACTTACGTCAAGTGTAAATGGTGGATTGCTATTTTTATTCATTTTAAAGAGTCATAATAAATAGTATTTGGGCTATTATGAGTTGCATGCTTCAATTCAATTAAATATAACATGTAATTCGTATTTCTTTATAGCATTTTAGGTTTATAACACATGAAATATTTACTTCACTTGAGTTATTTTTTGAATTTGTGAAATATTATTACAAATCTGTTTAAACATTCTTGATATAGTTCAATGCTATATAAAGATTTCCTAAAGCACATTGCATGATACTATTATTAACATTATACACCTACCCTACTTTTTTCTCTATATTGATTTATGCCCAAAACGATACTCGCTTTTATGCATGATTATCATTTATTTGTTATGTATATGGATTATTATGACTAATTTAATGATATAAAGTGATAAGAAAATAATAAATTATACACAAATATTTATGAATTAAATAATTTATATAGGTTGATTTTGCTACCGCTCCCAATGCTATCAAAAATCATTTGAACATATGATTTAGGACTTGAATTAGATCGAATCACACCTCGTCTTATCTAAATCGATGAAAAGATCGCCAAACATTGAAATCGCGTAATCATTTAACGAATCGAGTCGCACCTCCTGAAATGTTGAATTTGCGATTTCCTATTCAATACCCAAATTAAAATTTTCCGTCAATGCATTTGTAAGTTTTAAAAAATTAAACCCTAGAGGGTCGTGCCTAGTAAAAATGAGAGAATTTGAAATGAAAAGGTGGAACATTGATCATTCAAAACTAACAAACGGTTTTGTTCTTCCATATTTAAAGCGGTAAAATCAAAGATAAAGAGAAGAACCAAATCATAAGAAAATTCGCAAAGAAGGAATGAAAGAATACTTATCAGGAAGAGGCCATGAAGATTGAGGAAAAGAAGAGGGCTTTGAAGTTACCGTAGATAAACAGGCTCTGAAATTACCAAAGAGAAGCAATTGAAGGTAAAAGAAGCGTTTCTTTTCGTAATTTTTTCTCTTGTCGGTCTAATTTCTATTGTTATATGAATAAATGATTAATATTTATCCAGTTTTGATGTTAAACTTTTGAGTTTGCAGAGGCATAATGATGGCTCTAATTTATATATAGCTCACTAACTTTGTTAATAATTTAATACACACAATTGTCATAGCACCACTTGAATATCCAATCAAAACATGGTGTGTGTAGTTAAATTAAAGTCTAGACTAAAGTTTATATTCCTTGATAATAATATAGGCATGCCTAATTTTTTATACTTTATTGTTTACATTATTATAATTTTTTTAGTTTGTCTACTATTTACACTGTATAAAATATGTTTATTTTATTAAGTCGGTAAAAATTGTTAAAAAATGTATTAAATTCATTAGTTTAATATTGTAGATGCCTAAAGACTCTGATATCACTTAGGATCACTGTATGCCCAAGAAAGAAAATGATAAAAGGGTTAATCACTATATTTATTGATCTAAAGTAATAACTATGGAATTTTCAGAATGAAATATCACCTTGCTCAAACTTCGGAAAATGTGAAAGCATGTTCCAATGCATCAGAAAAAATAGTCACGTTATTCAAAAATGTGTTTAAAAAGAATAAACGTTACATATTTGATAGTAATGACGAAGCAGATAATCTGGGTGATGATGTCATTAAAATTCTTGCTAGCATAAGTTCGAAAATAGCAAAACAACTGAATGCTATATAAAGAAAGAAGACAGAGATGATGTTTGCATAAAAATTTATCTTTTTTTCTATATGAATGCTTTAGTTTTTAATTTATTCTAGAGCACTTTTTTAGCATTATGGAGGAAGGTATTTCTACTTATGAAAAAGGTTTAAAGCTTCCTAGCTATCATGAGGTTCACAATACTTTTCTAATTACAGAAGTTGAAAATGGTAAGGAGAGGATAGAAATATACAAAGTAGAGTGGAAGAAAATAGGGTTGTGTGATTATATCATATGAGTTGGCCGAAAAAACATAGGAGCCCCATAATATTTTTGGTAAATAATCTCAAGGGAACCGGGGTTTTAAAATCCATCGATACTTATCCAATTATAAAAATGCTGAAAATATTTATGAAATGCTTTTTACGTAGTTAAAGAACAAATTGGGGAAGAAAATGTAATTAAAGTTGTTACTGATAGTGTTATAACTTATGTTAAAGCCGGCGAGATATCGATGAACGAAAAAGGGAAAATACGTTGATCGACATGTGTAGCTCATTGCTTAGATCTTATTATGATGGGTATATGAGGAGTTGCATACTGATGTTAAGACCACTGGACATGCAAAAAAGGTAATACAATTTATTTATAGACACGGTTGGCTTTTAAATCTTATGTGAAAGTCTACTAAAGTTATAGTTGTAACAAGTTACAAGTTTTGCAACTTAATGCTTAACTTTAAAAAGCATGTTAGAACTATGTGTTGGCCTAAGATATGTACCTCAAATGAATGTGCAGATGGTCAATTTTCTAGAAAAATAGAGGGAAAAGAGGTCCAAGACATTATTTTCACTAAATTTTTCTTAGATGGAATAAAGTATTGCTTGAAAAGTTCAATTCCTATGGTTAAAGTCCTTAACTAGCAGATGGTGATGTAACACTTTACAAGATAATGTCTAAATGTGGGGTCTAAATATGAGAATGATGAAAAATTTCGAAAAATATGGGGTCTAAATGTGAGAATGTGTGGGAAATCGTCAACAAATGATGGAATGCACAACATCATAGACCTTTACAAGATGCAGAGATGTCCTTGAATCTAAAATATTGTTATCATAATAAATTTACAATTGAGATGGATTTGAAAAAAGGATTATATGACACTATAGAAAGAATGTTCCCAACCAAAAAAGAAAGAGCCAAAATAGATAGAAAACTTTATATGTATTCATTGGTAGAAGGAGAGTTTGGAAGAGTCAAAGCAACTGAAAGTTGTGTAAAACCAAAAAACCACTGAGTTTTCTGAAATGTCATAAGTCTATTTGTATTACTAGTTCAAAATACAAAATTATGTACGTAAAATTATGCATTTATTTGAATTAATGGCTTTATGGTGGGAGAGCTATAATGGCAAATCCTAAGTTACAAAAGCTTGCAATAAGAGACTTGAGCTTGACATGTAGTTTGACTAGTGTGAGCGTAACTGAAGGATGTTTGATCATGTAAAAGTATAATAAATTATTTCATTTATCATATTTGTTCGATCATCCTAACTTTCTAATTCAAAAAATTAGGTTTAGGTAAAATGAAGAAACCATTTGGAAAAAAGGCTTAATGCACCGGGTTTTGTAAAGTATATATTTTAACTTGAACTTAGGCATGAAAAAGGAAGATAATTGATAGGCTGGATCCAATATGTCTATCTGATATGGATAGCAATGATGAATGGAAATATAAATAAGAAGATCCAACTCTACCAGCTGACAGTGCTTGGATGGGTGTACATGAATGTTTCAAAACTTAAGAAGGAGAAGAAAGCTGCAAGATTCCCAAAAAAAACAAAAGCATGGTAAATTAAATAGTATATTGGAAACTATAATTTTATGTTTCCCAAATAAGGCAGTACATTCATTCATATGTTTATATGTAGGTCCAAGGAACATTCAATGTAACACCCCATAAGATTAACAGGAAATTAATTAAGAAAGATAATTAATTAATAATAAAGTTAAAACTAAAAATTGAGTAAACTTTAAAATTTGGCTATGAAACTTGCACCATTGTGTTCGTGGCGATCTTTTGAGCAACTTTCGTACATAAGGCTTCACGATTGGAGTTCAAATAAAGAAGTTATTGACATTTGAAGATTTCAGACGGGAAATAATTCAAAATAAATTAAAATAAAAAATATAGTTAAAAGAAAATGTTAACGATTTACGTTAACATTGGCTAGGACCACATTGGTCAACTACTCATAACAACGGACCAACTGATTCTGGCATGACAGATAAGGTTTTCCCTAGCCTAATGGCCCAGATTTTAGAATATCAACTCGACGATCCTGGCGCATCCAAGCAATTATAAATAAGTGGATAGGCCCCTCATTTTTCTTTATACAAATCTCAATGCGATAACGGGATTATTCCCGGTTCTCTTTCTCCATGAAAAATAAATAAATCTAAAACTCAAAATCAAAAATAAAATATATACATCTATAGATTTAGGGAAGAGTTAAAGGAAAAAAGCTAAGGGAAAAGGTACGAAATCTTACATGTATAATTCAATACTGTAAAAATCAATGATCCCCAATTCTCTAAAGCTAATCGTTATGTAATATACGCTAAAAGGATATAAATCGAAGGAAGAGATAGGTAATAGCAAGAAGGCAAATCCAAGGAGATTTCAGTTGAGATTACTTGTGAGTGAAAATCTTAATTTTTCATTAATATAATTTGTGTAGTTGTTTTTTGAATTTTTACAATGCCTATAGAAATTTTGAATATTAAAACTTATTGCTACACCTATATTCCTCAAACTTTGTTAAAGGCAGGCCAAACAAGGTACAAAGCCTAGAGAATAGCTCCCATAAATAAAGCCAAGATAAAGAGATAAGAAGTTGAAATGATTCGGTTAACACTACACAAATAGAAGTCAGAAATTGCAACTAGCCACAAGAAACCGTGCTCGGTTATTCAATCAAAGTCTTAGTATTGGTGCTAAAATAGCTACAAAGTGTGGGAGCCAACCTGAAATCATGATGTATGATCCAATTAATAGAGCTGTACCCAAGAAGCATAAAGTTGCAACAAGATGATGTACTACGCTTATAAATCGGAGGTATAAAGATAACAGATCTTCGCCAAAGATCCTGTATTAGAAAACCAACACGATGCGCTGCCTGAAAATGATAAAGGAATGCGTTGCCATTAGGATGAGCCAATGAAGAATTCACCACCATCAGAGCAAGGTAATAAATAAATGTGATGCCATTAGGACATAACAAATATGGAAGCAAAGAAGAAAAGGACAATAGAAGGAAACTGCTCTGCAACCAAAGGATGCAATAAGCCCAATTATCATTCTAAAAGACTTATACGTTGCTAACTCTTTCAAGCACAGATCTATCCTGCGACCACTATGGATTCTCTAAGTAGTATCATGAGGAATCCAAAGCATTCCAAGGGCTACGCATAGGGTTACCTTAACAAAACTCCACCGTAGACCTACACATGTTAAACAAATAGCAAGGAAATAAGCATCCAATCCCAGTAGCTTGTGCACCCTCACACCAAGAGCAGTTCAGGGAAAGTGCAGACCCATATTAAGGCGTCCCTGGTCAATCCAAAAAACCCAAATGACTCAACCCTTGCAAAAATCCAAGCAAATGTTATGAATAAGTTAAGACAACATGACTTCAATCATCCCAGTGCAAAACCATGCATGCGAGGCACACCAAAGGGCATAGGTCCACCCCACAAGTATCAACGATGCCTAGGGAAGAATGGAGGCACATCTTTCAACACTATCACAATAAAAATGATAGGGGTAGCATAACTCATCCTGTAGAAAAGAGAGGAGTGCAGATCAGATAAGAAACCCATTCGAATTTGAAGTCTCCCACCATGTTTCAAATATTCTCGCTTCAGTTTCAAGCATCCCTCCCAAACCTAAAATTTTACCACTCAAATCAGAGTTTCCCACAAAGACACGCTAGCAATTCACATACATCAAATAGACAATGCAGATGGATGACATATGGCATGATCCAAAGGCGCAAACAAAATGGTAGAAGAAGGATTATTGCAATCCACGTGCATCTCTATGCTGTAAATAGAAAAACACTATAGAAGGAAATGGATCTTTTTATCAATTTTTTATATGTAGGTTTAAAAAACAAAGCCACTGTACTCTCTGCCATTAAAATATGTACCAAGAAAGATAAAGAAGAAAGCGACATTTTCCCTCTGACATACGATTCCTTAACATCTAAACCATGTAAATTCTTCGTGTCTTTTACTTTTCTACACTTTTGTTTATTTTCGCTAGATTTCAGTTGTAACGATCCCAGTTTAATGACGGATTTAAATTATAATTTAATTAAATTCTTGGGTTAAATTACGAATTTATTTGAATTTTTTCAATTATAATAAGATGTATTTACTTATTTGTTTTAAAATTTGGGTTTGAAACTCAGAATAAATGTTTTCAATTAAATTGAATTATAAATAAAAAATGTTTAAAATAAAAACTATTTACTAATATTAAATATAAGTGTAAAGTATAAAATAAAATTTCAAGGTTTATGTTAGTGCTAAGATTTTAAGGTTATAAAAACAATAAAATAATAACAACAGGAATACAAATAAAGGTGTATGGGAAAAATGCAAGATGATGAAGATAATAGAAAAAATGTATGCAAGCAAGAAAATAAATTACAAAGTAAATGAGACAAAGGAGTACAAATTCACTTGCTGTAAACAAAATGCTAAAAGGAAAAAAAATCAACACATTAGCTAGCAAATGAACAAAGCGGAATGTCTATGATTCAAACAATTGTGTACAAGTAAACTATACAAAACAAAGTATGTAAACCTGGGAAAGCAAAACAAGAAGTAATAAAACAATTGTCTACAATACAAGTACATATGAGCAAACATATAAGTAAGCTTGCAAAAGAAGATAACAAGACCAACATCTACTGTACAAAACAATAATTAAATAAGTATGCACACTTGAGAACAAAAGAAAGAAGTGCAGTAATTTATGCTAGCCTCCTTAGTATACAACATGGATCTACATCAGCCACACGAATATGAACAGCAAAATAAGCATGGCAATTAATGCAGCCAGCAACAATGAAAGTCAACAGCCACTATAAGAAGAAAAAAATTAATGTAAGTACCTTCAGCCGAAATAAGATCTCCAAAGCACAAGCTTGTGAAATAAGATAAAATAAAAAGAGGACAAAAGTATAAGAAAAAAAAAAAGTTAAAATCTCAGTTATAAAAAATATCTTAGTCAAAGTAACAAAGGTAAAATCTGACCAAAGATAAACTCACACTAGATAGCACCTATCTGTACAAACCTCTTTATATATGTATATACACATTCCTATCTATGTTAGTTCGTCCAGCAAAACATAATTAGCAAGCCAAAAGAAAATATAGGGACAACATTCAAGTTCAAAGAAAAACAGGATTCAAAAAGAAAAAAAATACTGCAGTTTCAACAACAAAGAGTTCTCTGTTCTTCCCATTCACTGTGAGCAAACTTCACCTTGTTATTTTTTTTTTGAGATGCCTGTGAATAAACCTTCATTCAAAACATTAGAATCCATTTATATCTAAATTGTTTGTAATTGATATCTGAAGTTTGTTGTGAAATATGCTCGAGTAGATGTTAAAAATGCCTGTTTGTTCACATATCAATATATAAAAGCCTGTGCATGTCATTTCAAGTTTTAAACCACCTCTGTTCCAGGCTCCTGGAATTCAAATTCTTGCTCGAAATTCAATTGCTCTTTCCATGATCCATATTAGATTTTGGTATCTAAACTAAATTAGTTTGTTTTAACATGTTTCAAGTCTTACAAAAAAAATGAATGTGAGCAAAAATGAATTCAAGTTCTTTTGGAAATTTAAAGTACAGGAAAAAAATTCAAAAATGTGTACAAATTCAAACATCACGAATTCTAGTTTCAGTTATACCATCTGAAACGTTTCTGAAAATAATGATTTTTGAAAATAAAATCAAAATTTTTAAGCCCATATTTACCGAGAACGGCAAAGATGAACAAAAAGGGGTTTTTGGCCAAATTCAGGCGATCGGAGGAGACGGGGGTGGCTGGGTTGCGCGAGGAGGAGGAGGAGCCTACGGTGGTCGTAGGAAAAATGGCCGGAGGTGGCATCATCCACGGTGGCAACTACAATGATCGTTTTTGTTTCGTAAACCTAATTTTTGTGACGCACGAACTCTTGTCCGCCGCGACCTCCACCGTGCGTCGAGTGGCACATCATTTGAGGGGGGTGAAGCTTGGTAGGTGGCGGAGGCGTGACTGGGTTTGTTGGACGCCAGATGGACTGGGATTGGATTTGCAAATCGAATTTGTGATCGATGTCTGGGTTCGAGCTTCTCAAGCTTTGCTTGATTTTGAACGATGGCGAGATCGGGTGGTTCGACGTCTCGAGTTCGACATCGAGGTAGTTTATGATTTGTGGGAGGGGTCACCAATCGCCAGAGCGGCGCCGCTGCTCCGTGCATGTGCACGAGTTGACGCTGTGAAGAAATTGGGTATGATGTTGGATTGGGAACGAAGTAGATGTGCTCGGGTATTAGCTCGGGATCTTTGCACGTGTGACTCGAAGTGGGTAGGGTCGTGAGTGACCCGAAGTAGCACTGGGGAAAACTAAAGATTGGCTCGGGTTTCTTTGGGGCTTTCTGGACTTAATGAATTAACAGATTTCAAACAATCTATTTAAGACAAGTTTTAAAGTTTAATTGTATAAATAAGTTCAAAGGGCTGTAAACTAAATTTTCTAAAGTAAGATCATTAAACAAGATTTAAATCGAGTTTCAAAGTCTAATATTTTGAAAATAAATTGTTTTGAACATTGAGTCATTATATGTATTAGTTAATTTGTACTAGTGATTAAGAGAATAATTTTTTTTGTGATGTAAATTATTGGAAAGTTAATTGCCTAATAAAGCTGATTACTTAATAAAAGATTACTACTTAATGGAATTAAGGTATAATTACGTTGTTACTTATGGAATAATTAATCAATTAAGATTAATTAAATTAAGGTAATTAATTATTAAAAATAATTATTCAATTAAGACTAATGGACTAATGATTAAAGTTAATTAAATGAAACAAGTAATCAATTGATAATTAATGATAAATTAAACAGGGTTGAGGAATTAACTCTCAAATAATTAATTTTAAATTGAATTAATTACAATAAGAATTAAAGATGATTGCTTCTAGACTGTGTATGTAGGATATCTAATTTGTTGTATAAAGAATTGATATTTTTGTTTGAAATTGTGATGCTGTGAGATGTGAATTACTATGTGCTGGATTTTTGATTGATGATTTTATTCTGTATATACATGAAACCCCTTTTTTCCGTAAAACCGTATTTGAATATCAATGCGACAGGGAGTCGGATTACAGTTGGTTATCCGAAACCCACATCGAATCATAATAATGAATCTTTGTGATTGATAAATTTACTTTACCAATGAATCTGTAAATAAAGATAAGCGATATTGATTATATCGCTTATCGATATTGATATCTCTGTAATGTTTGATGTGTGCACTATTGTGTAAAACTCCTGGACCACACCATACACACACAAATATGGATTTCACGTGGAAATCGGTTAAGTCACAGATTTTTATAAATAAGTTTGAATTTGAATTTTTAAAATCAAATAGTTTTGGAAATAAATCAAGCCTAATATGAAAAGCTTTTGGGAAAGCTGTTTTAAGAATAAAAGTTATTTTTCAATAACTAATAAAGAATTGAAAATTTAATAATCGGATTTAAATTGAAATTCAAAATCTGAAATTGAATTTTATATTCAGTACTTATGATTTAAAAAGAACTTTACAAGTTATACGGGTTCAAACCATTTTTAAAGTGTGTTTTGGGAATTTGAATTAAACCAAGGTTTTTAACTTGTATAAATGATATCGGGCTTTTCTGAAACGAAAACTGTTGTTTTCAAATAATAAAAGCTTTCATATGAGAAATGAATTTCCAATTTGTATTAGAAAAGATTTCAAGTTTGAATTGAAATAATTTTCCAAGTTAGGGATGAATCTTTGGAAACGAGTTTCAAAAGCTAAAAGCTAAATATTTGATTTAAAGATTTAATGAATTAATCCAATTGCAATGGAATTGTTTTAAAATCCGGGAATGAATCTTTGTGAGACTAGGTGAACTCTATGAGATAAATCTTTTGTTTAAAAGATTTGAAATGGTAATTGGTTTAAACCATTTGAAAGACAGTTTTGAATCATTAAGTTGTGACTTTATTGATATCCCATATCCATATGTTTTAAAATGTTGCGCTCACTATTCGGTTTAGCCGGGAGAGGACCTTTGTGCGTATAACCCATTCCGAATATGTGATTCGACGTTATGGGATAGCATTTGAAGACCGGTGGTGAAGACCGGGTATTTGCGAGAACGATAGGATGACCTATCGATTGTCTCTGCACTGAGTAGCTACGGTATAGAGATTTCCTAAGTGATGGAAAGTTCGATCGGGATTGTGAATACCCGGATTTGCAAGGGCTTCTTTGGAAGTGCCTTCGGTTCTGTTCGAACCCGGAACAGACTTGTATGGATTGTATGTCTGACATTACATCTTGAGATATAAAGCAGATTTCTTTCAAATACATTTCTGTTGGTGGCAGAGAATTTATTCTCTTAGCTTAACACCCTTCTCTGAGACGTATGAGCTCAGAGGTTATGTAGTTGAAGGTTATCAATGATATACTCCCAATTTGGTAGTGTGGCATGCTAAGTGCTGCTGTGTGATGATCATTGGTTGATCATTTGTGATCGAAGCATGGCTTTGTAAAAAGCGTAGCTTTGTGGACGAGACTTCGTCGAGCCTCACAAACCGGTAATGGTCGAAACAGGAATTGTGCGGCAAGGTTTCAGGGGTAGCTCCCATAGGGTATGACCATTTCTTCTGGAAAAGGGTAGTATCATGGTATGGAGCCCAGATACTTACTCATGTGGACACACCTTATTTATTACTGTGTGATGTTGTTGGTTAGAGAGCTCTCGTATAAAGGTCCAAAAGGACCGGGGGTGGCATATCTGAGGTTCTGTATATTCCCCGGGAAGGGGGGGTAGCCGGCCTTGTTTGGCAGAGATCCGGTTAGGTTCTCGGGGCGTCCCGCCAGAGGCGTTCCCATGTGGCAATAGAAAGTTCCTTAGCCTGACCATTTGTTGGAAAATCCATTCATCCAATACGAGCCTTGTACGGTTTTAGTTGTACTACTTGCCATTCACTTATGGTGGCGCCCCACTGTTTGGATGGTAGCTATAGTAGGCATAGTTCGAAATGTCTATGCTGGCTAAGATTTATATTCTACTTTCGAAATATTTTTCTGCACTTTGCACTTATAGTAATAATATCAAAGAAATTTCCCTGCGTATCAAGCATGTTTGACTATCATAAGGAGAAATCTCCTCCGATTCTACGTTTGCATTGTGTGTGTGGCGGGAGGTCTTATGGTAGTTTCATTTTCCAAAAGCATTGCGATTTTGAAATTTAAATCTTTGATTGTTTTAAAAGACAAACTGTTTTCGTTTGCTCACACCAGTCCCATGACTGACCCGGAGTTTATTGTTCCTTTCCTAAACTCTGGGTGCCCATAATTTTCCACACGGGCAGTCTAGAGTTGGGTTGTTCAGATAGTTAGGTTTAGTAGATTATCTGGAGCTAGTTCAGTTTTTTGGATATGGACGAGACCTGCTTAGCTTGGTGCAAATATTGATGGTGGATCGAGCTAGGAGTTTTGGAGCTTTTGGATTAGAGTTGCAGTATTGGATCCTGATGAAGACTTATCTCATATTGTATCATGTTCCGCTATATTCTATGTTGTATATTCTCTGATGTTGATGATTATCATTGTATCATACTGAAGTATCAGATATTGTATTTATGTCATATCAGTGATATCATCTTTTATTTTCCGCTGTGTTATTTATCATCTAATGGGTGTTGCAAGCTCCCGCGATACGAGTTTGATGTTGTTATCGGACATCGAGTTCGGGTCGTGACATTAGTGTTAGATTTTTTTCAGTTTCTACTTGAATTAAATACCAGTTCGATTTGACATTGACAAACAATTAAAGTGCAACTTCATAATTGTGTAAGCTTACAGCATCATAATTACCACATAAAGGCAAATTTAACATCGCTTAAATTTGTTAATTTTAAATCACCGAAATAATTTATGCTAAGGTTACTTCATGTTTATTTTTGGGTCTTGTGAGATGAAAATTCTCACTAACATTTTAGCGCTAGAAAGAGGGCCTAAACCCCCATTTCCTTTTTTTCCCAATCTCAATCTCCAGTAGGTATACCTAACCACCGTTTCCAATTCCCAGTAAACATTACTTACATTCCCATTTATATACTATGAATCCCATTGATTACAGTACTACTCCTCCTCAATAACACTTATACTTGGCTTCAAAATCACAAAGAAGCCACTCATAATATCAAAACCTCAACTTGAAGTGGGACCTTCAACTGAGACCCTATGGACCAAATCCTAGATGCAATCCATTCCTTTACAGACCAAATTAACCATTGAATGGAGGGACTAGAAAATATGGTAGCACAACATATTGCTCTTAGACCAACCTCCCCTCTACATTCCATAGCTCATTGCCATCGCTCACCAACTATGCTTACCATGTTGTTGATAAGTGAAAACAACACTCCTAGAAATGGGAACGGTGATGTTGGCTAGAAATCTGATACCAATCTGAAAAATAAGATCCAAATCAACCATCAAATTAAATCCAAGCCAACCAACATTAACCCACTCCTACTGAAGAAACAATACCAATTTGGCAATGATGATAGTGACACCACTTCTGAAGGTGAGCTATCCTAGATGGATCTAAGGGAAAATGAATTCCAACAGTTGCTGTGAAAATTATTACACGAGTGGAAAAACTGGCGAGTCTTTACCAACATAGTACCGGGGAGAAAGTTATGGAAGAAGGATCTTTTCCTTTTAGCGAAAATACCATCGAAGTAGACTTCCTAGACAACTTCAAGGCCCCATCTATTAACAAGTTCAATGGGTCCACAAATCCCGATGACCATATTTTCCCATTTCAACATTACATGAACATCTTGAAAGTAGGTAGGATGGCCATGTGTAAACTCTTCCTGGTTTACTTAGCCGGTGCTGCCTTCAGGCAGTTTAGAAGGTTCAGTCCAAAGGAGGTCTGATCTTGGCGATTTCTGTCTGCCGACTTTCTGAGACAATTCAATTCAGGGAGAGAAGCCTCCTTGGACATGAACTAGACATCATGTGTTAAGAAGGGCATGATAAGAGCCTGTGCAACATTATAAAATGTTCAAGTCTAAAGCTTTCAGGATATGAGTAAGCGATAAAGGAGCATCATTATGGTGGACCATGCCAGAATTAGAAGAGGAACTACTATATAGGATAAAAATGCAGAATATCATACCATAATGTGAAGACTTTCTATGAAAGAGTAGCCGGTTATATTAGAATGAAAGAAGCTGGATCTATAGTACAATATCAAAAGGCTTTTTCCCCCAATTATGATAATAAAATGGGGGTATAACGATATCATCAATGAACGAAGCGATAGAAGGAATTGCACTTCACCGTAAAACTCCCCTTGCTCACACTCTCGGGTAGATATATAAGATAACCAGAGCTGAGCTTGCATACAACGTAGGGAACAAGGGGTAGAAGGCTGAACAGAATTTAAGTGGAGCATATTACTGGTTCCATAGAGCCAACGACCATCATATAGATAACTACAGGCATTTGAATAATGAAATGGAAAGACTTATCAAATATAGTACCTAGGAAGCTTTTAGAAAACAGACAACAAAAACAAAGTCGGAGATCTTACCCCTGACCCAATGAAAACTAAGCAGGAAATCCCTCTAGCCTTATAGCTTCAATTCATGAAGGACCGCACCTTGCTGGGGCCAGCAAAAAGGCACAAGAGAGATATATGACAGAAGATGGTCTTCCATGTCAAGCAAAAACCAGCACAAGAAATAGTTTCCTCAGAAGTCGATGTGGCAAAAGTGATATTCCTACATAAGGACCCACTTATCATCACATTGCAGTTCTGCACCATGAAGAAAGTCTTCGTTGATTTTGGAAGCTCGGTCAATGTCATCTTTAAAACAGCATACAACCAGATGAAACTTCCATTAGAAATTCTAAAGCCCAATCCAGAGCCGATTTATGGCTTCAACAATACAGTAATAGTTCATGTTGGGTCAGCAAGCTTGCTCATGACAGCTAGAATAACACCACTACACAAACCCTTCTACGCAAGTTCCATGCTTATTGACCAGCCATCACCATACAATGACTTCCTGGGAAGATCTGTGCTGACTAACTTAGAGGCAATTCCCTCTCAAAAGACCTGCTTATGAAATTCAATACTCCTATGGGGATAGAATCAATGAGGGGAGAATAATTTTTAGCTAGGTAATTATATAATGTCGCTTTAACTCTAAGAATAAAATTGTTCCACGCTATTCTGTTATATCATCTGATATTTACGATAATAGTAACAAACAAGAAACTAAATTAGTTCAAAGAACTATATCAATACAAACTACAAAGTACCAAAGCCAATACCGAGGCAGATCATCCTGCAAGCTAAACATCCACAAAGAAAGGGAAAAGAACATATATGCATATGATCAATATCGACAAATACAATTTAGTCTACCCATGATACTTCTTCGAAGAAGCCCAGAAATAGGCATCCTCAGTCAACTTATATCCATAGGAGGAAATGGAAAGTGAAATAGACCTGGATTAGGGGTAACAAAGAAAGAGTTAGAGATAGTAGATGACCTCGAAGATGTACAAATAGATCCAAAGGACCCCAAAAAGGTTCTCAAGGTAGAAAAATCTCAGTGTAGAAGCTCATGCTGAACTAATAGACTTCTTGAAGAAATTGTAGATCTATTTGCCTGAACAAACACAGATATAGTAGGGATAGACCGCCAGTTATCTATCATGCACTCATTATTGATCCTGATGCCTATCCAGTCTGGAAAAAGGGCAGGACCTTAAACCAAGAAAGGTATAACGCTCTTCATAAGGAACACAAAAATTTAAATTAAATGGATTTATCAGGGAAATATACTACCAAAATGGATCGCCAACCCAGTATTTATAGAAAACCTAACGGAAAGTGGAGAACTTGCTTAGATTACACCAACCTCAACAAGGCATGCCCGAAGGACAGTTTCCCCTTTCCCATAATTAATTAGCAGATGCAACCAATGGACATAAACTGCTCTCTTTCATTGATGCATATTCATGATCCAATTAGATAGTTAGTTCGAACTTGACTTAGAGTATACTAGTTTTGTAACAGAGAAAGGATTATACTGCTACAATGTCATGTTGTTTAGACTCAAAAACGCTAGAGCAACCTATCAAAGGCGGGTCAATATGATGTTCTCATATCAGATCGAAAAGAATGTTGAGGTATATGTGGATGATATCCTAATCGAGTCAAAGGCAGCAATGAGTCACATTCGAGACCTATAGCAAATATTTGAAGTCCCGAGGCAGTAAAATATAAAGCTAATTTCTATAAAATGTACCTTTGCTATTCAATCAGGATAGTTCATGGGGTATATAAGTGCACGGGGGCATAAAATCAAATCCTGAGAAGATCGAAGCCATAAGGAAAATGGTGATCCTAGAGAAATCGAAGGATCTGATGAGTCTAGATGGTAGAGTAGTAGTACTGAGCAGGTTCGTATCAAAAGCAACGGGCAAGTGCATCCCATTCTTCAACCATGTAAAGAAGTGGCAAAACATCGAATTGACTAAGGAATGCAAAGCTGGGATCCAAAACATTAAGGATCACTGAAGGCGTATCTACGTCGCAAGCAAGCGACTATCAGGAGAAGAGCTGAATAAATCGATCATTGAAAAGCTAGCTGACAACCTGCTCCTTACGGCATGGAAGCTGCAACCATATTTTCAAGCACACCCTATCAAATTCCTAATAGACAAACCCCTAATGCAGATACTGCAGAAACCTGAAACATCAGGCCGCTTACTAAAATGGGAAATAGAGCTCAGCCAATACGACATCACTTATTGCTCTCGAAAGGTAATCAAAGTTCAAGCACTGGCAGATTTCATTGCAGAATGCACGTTGTCTACTGAATTTCAACCAGAGGAAGAAGCCTTTACCCCTCAATTATGGTAACTATTCATAGATGAAGCATCCAATGAACATGCGGGAGGAATCAGGTATGTACTGATCACTCTAGATGAGAAGAAGCTATATGGAACAGAGCAGCTTGGTTTCAAAGTAACCAACAACGTTGTAGAATTCAAACCTCTCTTCGTAGGCCCGAGAATGACCCATGTAATGAAGGCAATCCATATTAAAATTCACAATGATTCTCAATTGGTTGTGAACCAAGCATAGCGAAATTACCAACCATGGCCAAATATGTGGCGCTTTTTAAGAAAATATTAGTGCAATTCGAGCAATTTAGTATAGGATAAGTTCCACATGAAAATAACTCGCTTGCTGACTTTTTAGCCAAAATTTCAAGCACCAAAGTGGAAAATGAAATGAAGACAGTACCGATAGGGCATTAGGCGGAGCCAAGCATAGAAGAATCAAATCAAGTACCGATCCTTACCAGAGCCCAACAAGCAGTAATTCAAAGGGCTCAAGATCAGGAAACAACGGAAAATCTAGAATAATCCCCTGCTGAACCCATGTTTCAACAAACCAAGGGGAATAATTGGATGACTCCCATCAAACAATATCTAGTAAACGAAGTTCTACCCCAAAACATGGGTCTAAAAAATAATGTACTAGGCTTCATACCACTCCTTCTTTGATGACATATTATACAAGAGAGGGTACTCAACCCCATATCTTAGGTGCGTTTCCAAAGAAGAGGGGGCATGGGTCATGAGAAAAGTACATGGGGGCTAATGCAGGGATCATTCATGAGGGACCAAGTTAGCAATGAAAGTATTAAGGCATGATTATTACTAGCCCACAACGCTTCAAGATGTAAGGGAGTTAGTAAGAAGATGTGACAGATATCTAAAATTCACAAGTATGCCCAAACAGCCATCACATGAGCTCATCCCGCTTACTAGCCCATGGCCTTCGACATATGGGGTATAGAATTGATAGGTCCACTTCCTATGTCAAAAGAAGGGACAAAGTATGCCAAAGTGGCAATAAACTATTTCACCAAGTGTGTAGAAGCGGAACCTTTAGCCACAATCATTGCAAAGAAGATAGTCACTTTTGTGGTAAGAAACATAATCACCAGATTCAGAATCCCTCACAAGATAATCCCAAACAATGGCACCCAGTTCTAAAGTAAAGAGTTTGCAGAGCTTTGAGAGAAGAATAACATGTTTAAGAGTTTTCCCCTATAGCACACCCATAAGCGAATGGGAAAGTTGAAGCTGTAAACAAAACCATTAAGAAGCTACTTGAGAAAAGATTGCAGAAAGCTAATGCAAAGTGCAAGAAAGAGCTATCTTTGGTATTATGGGTCTATCGAACCTCGATTAGATCTCCAATAAGCCATACTCCTATTTCACTAACCTATGGAAATGCAGCCATGCTTTCTAACGAAGTTGAGGTCCAATCAGATAGAAAAACATCATATATGACAGAAAAGAACAAAAAGACAAAGGAAGCTTTCCTCAATCTCATTCTGGAAAGAAGGGACGAGGCAACAATGGTATCCATCGCATATTGGAAAAGGATGTGTGAAGACCTCCTTATACCACCGACATCAATAATATTAAAATAATGCATTGCAGTCATGCTCGGTCAATATAGGATGATCATCAGAGTTGAAAATAAAACAAATACAGCATATAACCTGTTGAATATCTCACCGCGCATTAATAAAATATAATATATCATGAACATAACAAGAGAGACAGTAATTACTATGTGAACAAATCATCAGAGCACGGATCCACAGAGTTATATACAAATGTAATAGAGTTTATTCAATGGAAACAAACCCAATAACTATCTCATAACAAGAAAATAAGTAGTCATTGCTAAGGTTCCCCAGTATTGCACAACGGAATAAGCGCAGAAATCCATATGAGTATATATTACTAGATAGCACTATCCAGCCCATCCTCCTCATAGCTACTACGTCACGTAGACTTGTTATCTAGTCTGCTCATTTAGATTACCCAAGATAATGCATAAAACTTTTGGTCAGAAAATAGTCTAGTGTGAGCAGTAAATCAATCTCAAAATACTATGCAGGTAAATATGGAAGGAGTAGAGGTACATGAGTCATACATGACCTGTCTCTATGACCAAATATTTAGCACATAACATCATGATATGCTACTTTACAAATAACATAGAGGTACTCTACTAAAATTAAGGATATCGGCTCTCTAGGCATTCCTACGTCTAATAACTACTCCCAATTATATCTCCAAGTGATTGCCTAGAAGGCAACTACAACAACTATAACAACCATAACATCCATCAACCAATCCACACTATCACTCCATATGCCCTGAATATACGATAACTCGTATGGCCTCCTTACTGCTAAGGACTAATGGAAATCTCGATTTTAGTATACTCTCATATCATGTAGCCCTAAGCTAGATACGTGTCTTGTAGCCTAAAGCTAGACACTAGACCCAATGTCACTGGCCTAGGGTATTCAGATCCAATCTATTGATCTATAGGCATCTCCACTTATAATACCCCTGCTTCGAGTACAACATAAAACACTTCAAGTATCAATGATTCCTTAACACAAATATCTGAGCCCTCTTTTACTCCATTCAGATATGAGTCCTTCCTCTGCTCAATCCAGTTTCCATTATTTTGAACACTTCATGTTCCCATTCCATGGCTCCCTCCTTTATCGAGCTGCTACCTTCGGTAACTACTCCTTTCACCAGTCACCAATCAAAGATACAAAGGTTTTATTATGCTGTTACATCACCATCGAACCTAGGGATCCAACACATCCGACACGATCTACATGACCTATACTCTATTACTTAGCTAATTTTGGTTAAGTCTCTTCTTTGTTTTCTAGTACTCCATTATCAGATGCTTTAGACCCCGATCCATCCATCAAAACAACTCGATCCTCACTCCAAAGCATTCCACTTCAAGTTATAGAAACAGCTCGTTATAACATCCAATACTTGTCCAATCTTCCACATCTTGCTATGGATAGCCTCCACTAGCCATGCCCTACCCATCCATCAAGTTGATCGATCTATCCAAGCCTTCAAACTAACTCAGCATCGACTCTTTAATTCGGCGTCGATTTGAGTCCTCAGTGAATGTTGAGATGTGAATTATACTGCAAGCTCCTCCCCATAGAGTCTCTCCTTTAAGTTTTTTCCAATTCCGATCAACTTTGCCTTCGATTTGCTAAATTCACCAACCTATCTTCTTGAGCATCCAAAACACTAGCAAACAGTATCAAAGCACAACATACTAGCATGAATAACATGCTTATACATCCATTCATACGAGCAATACAAAAGAATGTGATAAACAAACCAATTTTAATCTAAATTTACATATTACATGCAATATGAATATGAATATGGAGAATTACTGAATCATTTTTGAAAATCATTTCAGAGATTCACAAATTTAGATCAGAAGTATATGATAATATGAAATTAAAGTTAGAAAAGGTCATAAGGCCAAAAATCATGTTAAAACATGTAATGCTACCATATATACATAAATAGGATAATGAGAAGACATAAATCACTCACTAATTACCAAAATCAATCCCTACATCCAATGTGCACAGCAATAGAAAGCAATACAAATCAACCAAAATGATGATCTCTATTTCTAATTAACAATTTTCTACGTAAATAATGATTTAGTTAGATTTAGAGAGTAATTTATGTGATTTTGGACGAATCTAGGGTTAATGGGGGTCTAGATATAATTGGGAAAGAGGAAACAGTTTTAATTTGACTCGTACAGCCCCTTATTTATAGTAATCTCGAATTGGACTAATGGGCCTACTTAAGGGATTAATTAATTACACATTAATACTGGCCAACAACTATCTAAACTTAAAACAGACATAACTTCCTAACCGTACGTTCATTTTCCTATTAAGACCACTTTGCGGAATGGGAAACCATCAACCCGAAGCAATGTAACTGGCTTGAGACTCTAATTTGACTCCTATCAAAAGTTATAGCCCAAATAACATTTTCATGGTCAAAATGGTCACATAGAAATTCGAGAAAAATCATATATGTGTAAAATATCCCTAAGTGTTATATCCCAAAATTAAAAGTCATACGACCTCATATAAATAAAATAAAAATATTTTATGATCCTCCAATACCTAAACACAGGTAGTTACATTCTTCCCCTCTTTAGGGAATTCAAGGGCTTTAGGAATTTCGCCCTCGAAATCCCTAAACTTGTCAAGAAATAAGCAACCTAGTTACTCCGCATGCCTAATAACTATATGCCACTATCAACCATATCAAATAAGCAACCATGCAATCAACAGTGAACCTACCCTAGCATGCGGAATACTAACTTATCAAATGCGATATACAGTGGTGAATGTAGATATGATAAACGATGGATCTTACCACTCAAAGAGCTCCGAACAAATAGTCTCATGCTCTCCTCGGTTTCCCACGTACAATAGTCAACACTTCTGCTCGATTTACCCTTACTAGTCCACCGACTTTCCCTTAAGCTATATTGCATCATGTCTAACAATATGAACAAGCCTATGAGATCTCAAAACTTCTATTTCTACTTCAACGTCTTTAAGTTGATCCAGTGTAATTATCATGCCTGAACCATGCACAAATTTCTTTAGATAGAAGACATAAAAGACATTGTGCACGCTCGCTATCTCCTGAGGTAATTCGACCCTATACGCTAACTTCCCAATCATTTCTATTATTGGAAAAGGACCTACAAAACTTGGTGCCGACTTCCTCTTATTACTGAATCAAACAACATTCTTCAAAGGAGATACCCTCACAAAACCCATATCCCTAACAGAAAAATCCAAATCTTTACGTCTTTCATCGATGTAGCTCTTTTATCGATCCAAGCGGCTTTCATCCGTTGTCGAATGATCACAATCTTTTCTGAAGTTGATCTAATCGGCCCAAGTATCCATTTCTCGCCCGCTTCGCACCAACATGAAGGAGCATTACATAGTCCATCGTACAATGCTTCATAAGGAGCCATACCAATACTCGACTAATAACTATTGTTATGTGCGAACTCTACCAAATGTAGAGGGTCATCCTATGATCCTCCAAAATGTACAATGCATGCTTGCAAGAGATCTTCCAATGTACAATTTTCTCCTTTTGTTTTCCTATCCGTTTGTGGGTGGTAAGCCGTACTAAGATGCAGCTCAGTCCTCAATGCCTCTTGTAAGCTCTTCCAAAACCCACCAGTAAACAACGGGCCTCAGTCACTCACAATTCCCTTTGGCACATCTTGAAATTGCACTATCCATTTTACATACAACACAGCCACCTTAGATGTTGTTCTACTTGACTTAACGGGCTAAATCTAGTGCTCTTAGTCAACTGATCAACCATGACCTAAATGCTACCGTAACCTTACTCTAGTCCTCCACGGTCAATCGGTACTTGCTCTCATTTCCACTCAAGAAATTCTAGCGGTCGCAACAATCCACTAGGTTTCTTTTGCTTTGCCTTTACGAATTGGCAGTTCATACACTTCGAGATGAATGTCCCAATATCCTTCTTCATACCTTCGCAATAATAGGTCTGCTTTATATCTTGGTAAATCTTATTACATCCAGGATGTATTGTCAACCTAGAATGGTGACATTCTCGTAGCACTTCATCTCACAATCCAAAATATCGGGATCTTCCATCCTTATGAATCGAACCTCTTGGTCTAGTCCGTATTGCTTCATATCCTCAAACTCTACTCCTTCTACTATCTTTGTTACAATCTCCACTAGTCTAGCATCTCGCTTTTAACTAGCATCGATCCTTTTTATTAGAATAGGATCGATCGAAAAACTTGCTAACATCTCTAGTTCCAACTTGCAATGAAGCTTGAAATCATACCGAGCAATATATTCAATCTACTTCCATTCCAAGAACATTGCTCCCAAACTAGCATGTCTTCTATTCATTAAATTGATGACTGCATTCCCTTTTCCTACTATATAGTAAATGCTAAAATCATACGAGGCTAAGAACTCTAACCACTATTGCTGATGAAGGTTGAGGTCCTTTTGAGAGAAAAGGTGCTTCAAGGATTTGAGGTCCGTA
The DNA here is from genome assembly GCA_030765085.1 of Allium cepa. NCBI lineage: Eukaryota > Viridiplantae > Streptophyta > Magnoliopsida > Asparagales > Amaryllidaceae > Allium > Allium cepa. The sequence continues at coordinate 279,952,482 of CM060937.1, read as the reverse complement.
TACAACTCAAATCTTTCTTCTAGCAGATAATTCCTCCACATCTACAAAGAAAAAACTATCGCCGCCATTTCCAAAGTATTAGTTGGATAATTTCTTTCGTGCGAATTTTGCTGTCGACTAGTATATGCAACAGTGTTTCCCTTCTACAGCAGTAGTACACCCAATCTAGTACTATAGGCGTTTGTATATACCGTCAACTCCTCATTCCCACTTGGAATGGTCAATACCGGTGCACTCGTTTACCACTCTTTCAGACTCACAAACACATGCTCACACTTTGTGCCCATACAAAAATTTGATTCTTATTTGTCAAATTAGACAACAATGCTGCTATCTTTGAGACTGATAAAATGCCTATAGTATCCTCCAATCCTAGGAAACTCCTCACTTCCCTAGCATTCCTGGGCTGGTTCCAATCTTGAACCGCTTCCACCTTTATAGGTACCGCTGCTATAACCTGTCCAGAAATGATGTGACCCAAGAACCTCGCTATGAGATATATTTGGGCTGAAATAGCGGGGCTTAGATTGGAAAGGCTATATTTGGGCTATATGAAAAAATCGTAGCGGTAGAAATCTGCTATGAGATATAGCAGGGTTATAGCGGGGCATTAACTACACAGCTCACAAGCATCACAACCACTTGATTATTATTATTTTTATCCTTAGACATTATTATAATATCGAGGATTTTCTAATATAAGTGTTTTGATTATCATAAGGTAAAAAATCATCCATGTTTATGTGTGAAATGTTCTTACGAGATATCTTTGATTTTAAAAGCTTTTACAAGTTATAATACATGAAATTCCATGCGATTTCAGTTTCTCGCGTTGGTTTTACCAGACTGACCTAGGATTTGTTTTCTATAATGCTCGGGACAGCCTAAGCATATTTTCCAAATTTAGCTGGATACTTTGAAGCTTCCAGGAGATGAGCTAGATTCTCCAAGACGTATTCACTTTATCTTATATTTTCCTCTATTTTGTTGTTCTTGACTTCTGTATGTGTTCATCAGCAATTGTAAGGACAGTTTGTTATAGTTGTCTAGGCTGAAATAGGTTAGTGTGCTGTGATTGTGTTATGTATATATAAGATTATTTCATTTTGGTAAAGATATTGTGTGTGTGTGTATATATTTATCTCATCATGATGCGAGATTCTGTTCTTTCTTTCATCCCAGCAATCTGTCTTTCCAGCACTTGCATATTCGACACGTGAATACCGTGGATGTATCAATGTCGATTTCTAAGGGTCGAAAAGGCGGGTCATTACAAAATGGGTCATTCCTAAATTAATGAATTAGTAGGAATGGTTATAACATAAATAAGAAGAAGGAATTCATGTGAATGAAAAAATGGGAATATGCTATATTTCCTAAACATATACCATTGCATTTTCTTCTCCCCCATTTACATTCACCCAAATACTATCATACTCAAGGTTGACCATAACTAAGGAATTCAACAGAAGAAAAATCTAGAAAATAAGAGAAAACCTTAGGGGAAATCAAATCTAAACTCAAATCTCATTTCTCTTCGTCAAATTAATGAGAATAATGATTAACCATCTCAAGTATGCTTGTTTATTTTCAATTTTATGATCAACATGAACCTACGAATTATTGTTTCTTAGCAAGGCTAACGAGGTTGACTGGGCCCCTTCTATATTTTATTGCAAAAAACAATAAAATAAAGTAGCCATAACAAGCTGTGAGCCTAGGAAACATATGAAAAAACACGCAAGCACAATAAAAAAATAAAAAAATGAAGACAAATAGAAAACAAACTATAACTAGGCAGTGAGTAAACTGTCAAAAAACTCATTAATAGCTAATTTAATTCCTTCAGCAACTTCATGTTTCAACGCATTCCAGAGTACTATATTTCTTCCATGTTAGTGTCAAAACATCTTAAATTTATTTTTTCCCATACCGGCTTCATATATTTCTTTAGGAAAAGTAAGATCATCGGGTCAAACGATCTCCATTTAGTTGCTTTATGAATCAGCCGCACTTCATTCCTAACATTGACCATATTAGTCCTTCCAACTTTGTACATTGACCTGGTCCAAATCGAAAAAAGAAACCACAGAGAAGAAAAGACGATCAAAAATTTTAGGTTCACTGCAACAGAAAACACACTGATTAATGATTTGCATGCCATATGTGCTTAGCTTCTCTTTGGTTAACAAGGCTTTGTTGAGCACCTTCCACATCATTAACTTATCTTTAGGAGGAGAGATTTTTTGCCAAATTCCGAAGGACCATATACAGGGTGGCATAACATCAGAATTAGACAACACATGATACACCACTTAATTGAATGTGTCTTCCCCGAATCTGCTGATTGTTATTATTTCATGTTGTGACAATCCAGAATTTTCAACGTTTGAAATTGAAATATTTAATTGATTTCAAATATCTGAATTGTTAATTTAAGCTTGAGTTTCAATTTTAACTATGAAATTAGCAATTTAATTATCAAATTTAATTATAGAAGATTTGGTAAAATTTGAATCTTGATTTTTAAGCTGATTAAAAATGTTTTCAAGGCTTAGAAAATTTATATTGATAATACTGAAGATAATGGTAGCTTCAGAATTGAATTTGAAACTATTTTGTTCAGTTTTGAAATTATATAGTTTAAATTGATATTTAAAAATAGCCTTCCGAGGGATTGTCTCGGATTTCGACGAAACCTGTTCCATTGGATCCGTAATAGCGTAATATTATCGAATTTCAATTTTCGTGGCATTCGGAGTTGTCGTGTGATCGTACGATTGATAAACGCGTTGAAATTTATATCGAAATTAATTTAATAAGTTGGATTCAAAAAGCTATCTTCTCCATAGGATCGAATTTGGACCCGGAACCTTTTCCATTACGTTTGGAATGGGCGTAGAACATTTTAAACGCCTGGCGGCACGCTTCGATTGGAGATCAAAATTTTGAGTTGCGTTTATCAAAGCGATTTGAGTTTGAAGTTAAATTTAAATATAAATAATAATTGTGCCAGCCCTTATTTTCTTCTCAACACGTATATGCCTCTTCGAACACGTGTTTCTTTTACTCTGTTAAATTTTACACGCGTTGTTTTTTTCTTTAAAAAAAATTGTAAACCAATATCTCGTTCAAATTAAAGGAAAACAATCAAACAAAATCGAAACCGAAAAAAATTCGAAATTGATAATGATGGCAGATACCCTTTCTTCTTCTTTAATTCGAAATCAAAATTGTTCAAATGAAATTAAAAAAAATCAATGGCTGAACAACAGTTGATTTCAAACCTGGTTCCCCCTCCCCATATCAATCGTGATTCCCCTTTTCTCCAAATCAAATTATGGCGAACGAAATCTGTAGGGTTTGAACCACGAAAGGCTCGGCGGTGCGGCATCCTCGGTTCGAATGGAGGAGTAAGTGCTGTGCACGCGCGATGTTATTCTGGTAGCGCACGTTGGGTTCAACGAAGATAGGATGTAGCCGCACGTAATTGAGTCAGTAGGCGAAGGTTCAAGCATCACCTCAAGTCGCGTGGCATCATGATGTGGGGAATCAAGCATCAGTGAATCAACGTTTGAGCTAGGGTTTCATGTGCACGCATGAGGGGATGGCAGCGGTTCATAAGCGCATGGAAGTGTTTGGTCGGCGAGGTGGCGGTCAAGGCTGATACTAGTTTGACGAGGAGGCGGAGCTCAATTGGAAGCGGCGATTGACCGGTGGTGGGATTCGCGACTGGTTGAGGTGACTGTGGCGATGGTGTCCGAGCTCGATTTTGGCGATTTGGGTTTGGTGGTGATGGAGGCCGATCTCGCATGAGCAGGGAAGTAAGGTATTAAATCTTTTAATTTTAAAAATTTAGTTTAAATATATATATATATATATATACACACACACACACATAGTAAGTTTATAAAAACATTTCTGGTATGATGGGTGAAATTAATAATAGTATGGTATAATGTATAATTTTTTTTTGAAATGTACATGTATATAAATTTACAGTAAAACATTTCTGGTTCTAATATGTGTACATGTAAGGTATTTAATATATACAATTTAAAATCTATTAGTCTATTTAAACAATGTATACTAGTAATTGATTTGTTAATAAATTTATTTAATTTATTGAGGGCACTAAAAATAATTTTTTTAAAAGGAAATCAGTTTAAATCCAATTATTAGTAAATTTAATTTATTAAATAGTAATGGATTTTTTTCAAGTTAGCTTAAAATTTAATTATTTATTCAAATTGAATCATTAGTTGAAATTTAATCTATTAAACAGAAATTAATTGTTTTATTGATTCGAATATTAATAAAAATCATAAATTGTTTATACAAGGTCTATAAATGGAGAAAATGAGTCAGAATGGGAAATGGATTGCATGCATAAGCAAAGGTGAGATCTTCTCACTCAATCAAATATATCTCTGATTTAAATTTTGAGTAGTTAGATTTAAATTTTATTGTGGTTGGATGATTGATTTATAATTAGTTATATTAGTTTAGACCCTATGCGCCGCATAATAGCGGAGGTTATTATATTAAACCTATATACCACAATATTCCACCTCGAAGTGGAACTGGTATTATATATGTATTTGGAGTTGTTGATTTCGCACATTATATAGCGGATGAGACCCTATTGCGCCGCATAATAGCGGATAATATTTTATAAATCCCATATACCGCGATATTCCACCTTGAAGTGGAATGGGTATTTAATTGTTGTGCTAACGTCTGTGGATGCAGGGAAACAGGTTGGAGGGATCCAACTGGATTCCTCATATGTTTAATTTGTTTCGTACGTTGTGTGTTGATTATTTTTAAATTCATTGACTATTTGTGATTGTGGCCATTGAAGGCTGTAATTTAGCCGAATATATTTTTGGTATTGTAGGGTACCAGAAATAAATAAAAATTTGATTTCGAAATTTGGGTAGAAAATTTATAATAAATTCACTCAAAGGAATTAGGTGATTTTTAAAAGAACGAAATTTAAGCAGATAGAGTTTTATCTTTGAAAACTTATTGAATAAATTCTAAAAATATGGGAAAATATTTTAATAAAGGAATTTCGGGTAATGTTGTTTAATAGTGAAGGTTTGTTTAAGATACGTATTTTAAATACTTGAAAGAGATAAAGAAATTTATTTCAAAAGGAAATAAATTTATTTCAAAAGGAAATAAATTTAGAAATTAAATTTAGAATTTAATTTAGAGTTGAAATTAATTTTAGAAATCGATTTGGGAATTAATTTGGAGTTAGAATAAATCTTAGGAATCGATTTGGAAATTTGGTTAGGTGTTTTGGAAATAACTTGGGAAATCAATTTGAAATTGATTTGATATTGGAAAAGTTAATTTGGGAAAATCAAATTGGAATTTGATTTCGTGTTTGAAATAAACTGGAAATCAATTTGAGATTTGATTGGGTTTGAAGATGATATTAGGGAATCGATTTAAAATTCGTATATCAGTTGATATTTGGAAATGTAAATTCACAATGGGAAATTGTAAAGAAAAGGGAAATTGTTTAAAAATAAATATAGGTTTATTTTAAAGTGTGGAAAGAAATTTATAAATTTGGAATGTAAAATAAATCGAGAAGATTTATAAATTTATTTGAATGGACCATTTTGTAATGGAAAAAGAATTCTTCCCTGGAAAGGCGAGTACATTTTTAAAATAGATTTTGAATAAAATTTACAAGTTTTAGATTTGGTTTTAAAATAATATTGTTGAAGAAATTAGTTTGGAAATTTGTTTTAAAGTAAAAAAATTTATTCAATTAATTATATAAGGGATTATTTTAAAGATTTAAATTGATATTTATTTATAAAATAGTTATTTAAATATTTATACTCTATTTACAATTTTTTTTTTAAAATTAGTTTTGGACCTGACTTTTTATATGAGGTATTAGTATAATATTTTTCATAACTAATATTTAAGCAAATATTCTAAAATAGTTTATTTTAAGTGTTTCCAAGTATATTTTGAATAAGTATTTTTTATTATTTTAAAATATTTGAAATCAGCAAATTTTCAGTGAAAATGAATAAATGTTTGGAAATGTATTCCGCGTGAGAAGAGTGTTTTGAATTTGTTTTCAAAAAAGATTGAAATGTAGAAATTGATTTGAAATTGATTTTCAAGGGATTGAAGTGTGAAATTTTATCTTGCGAAGATATATTGAAAATAATAATAATTGGAGGAAAAGTTATTTGAAATCCAGTGACTGTTGTGAATGATGATTGATAGTTAAATAAAAGACTATCAATATTGGTCTTAATCGGCATTTGAATTTCGATGCGACCGAGAGTCGAATTCCAACTGGATATTCGAAACCCACATCGAACCTTGTGATTATGATGGATCTTTTGTTTGAAGGATCAAAGTGAAATTGTTGTGATTTGTTTAAATCTGAATGAACACTTATCTTCAAAATAAGCGCTCGTTATTCGGATTAGCCAGGAGAGGACCTTGTGTCATAAAACCCATTCCGAATAACGATACGACGAAATAGGATTGCTTTTGAAGATGGTGTTGAAGACCAGATATTTTCGAAAGTGAAAGGATACCTGTCGAATGTCTCTGCACCGGGTTGCTCCGGTATAGAGATTTTATCACCCTTTGTGATGGGGATTCCAGATGTGACTAGTGAATATCTGGATTTGCAAGGGCTTCATTGGAATTTCCTTCAGTTCCGTTCGATCCCGGAACGGACTTGTATTGATGTGTGTCGGACGTTACACTTTGAGATGTATAGCTGGTTTCTATCAAATACATTTCTATTGGTGGCGGAGAATTTATTTTCTTAGCTTGACACCCTTCTCTGAGACGTACGAGCTAAGAGGTTATGTAGTTGATGGTTACTAGTAATACATTCACAATTTGGTAATGTGGCATACGAAGTGCTGCTGATCATTTATTGATTGAAGCATGGCTTTTGTGAAAAGCGTAGCTTTGTGGATGAGACTTCGTCGTACGTCACACCTCGAAATGGTCGAAACAGGAAGGATACGACAAGGTTATAGGGGTAGCGCCCCCTTAGGTTATGTTCATTTCCTTCTGGATAGAAGTGGTATCATGGTATGGAGCCCAGACACTTAAGTTTTGTGGATATCACAAATATATATTACTTTGTGATTGTTGTTGTCGAGGATCCTCGGATAAAGGTTGTTTACAACCGGAGGATGGCATACTCGTGTCAGCAGTTACCTATTTTTGCAGAGGTAACCCGGCCTTGTGTTGACAGAGATCCGGTTAGGTTCTCGGGGCATCCCTCCAGAGGCATACCCATGTGGCAGTAGGAAGTTACTTAGCCTGACCATTTGTTGGAAATCCAATCACCAATACGCGCCTTGTACGGTTTTAGTTGTATAACCTGCCATTTACTTATGGTGGTCACCACTGTTTAGATGGTAGCTATAGTAGGCATAGTTTGGAATGTCTATGCTGGCTAAGACTAATATTATACTTTTGAAATGTTTTCCACACTATGCACTAATAAAATAATATCAAATGATTTTGCGTATCAAGCATATTTGACTATCATAAGGAGAAATCTCCTCCAATTCTGCGTTTGCATTGTGTGTGTGTCGGGAGGCCTTATGGTAGTTTCATTTTCCAAAAAGCATTGCGGATTTCTTTTAAATTCCTTTGTTTTCTTTTGTAAAAGAATAACTTTTTTTAGATCTCACACCAGTCTCATGACTGACCTGGAGTTTATTGTTCCCTTTCTAAACTCTGGGTGCCCATAATTTTCCACACGGACAGCCTAGAGTCAGGTTATCAGTTATTCAGGAGCAAAGTCAGAAAAGAGTTGCTGTAGAGATCAAGAGTTGAAGCTGGATGGCAAGACGTATCTCTTTACTATGTAGTGTCCGTTGCGTATGGTTAGTGCAAATCAGTTTTCATATAGTCAAGTTATAATAACTTCAGTGATGTATGATGTCGTTGTAAACTTTGATGTTGTATTGTATTAATAGTGATGAGTCTTTCATTTAAAGATTATTCATTTATCTATTATATATTGTTCCGCTGCGAAATGTGAGATTGTGTTTACTGTTTTGTTTTTCTTCTACCTCTTCATTCTTTAAACCCTAAAGACTCGTAGGTTTGTTCCTCTTTGGCAAAGTTGTTGTGGAAATTTGCCAGCTCAAAGGGGTACGGATTTGCAGGACTTTACAAGTGGTATCAGAGCATTTGGTTAAGCGACAACCTTGTCTCTGTTGGGTGTTACTCATTAAAGATAGAGTCTGTAGTAGTCTAGAATGAGTTGAGTGTAATAATAGATATGAGTGCGTATTTGTTAGTGAATATAAAAAAATTGTTTTACATTGTGATGATTGGTTTGTTAAGTGGTATATGGATTCTGGTCGATATAGTCTGTACAACTCTATCGATAGGGATCTCTAAACACTTGTACAGAACGATTCGACACGATATTGTTTTAAAATAGGGTAAATGAAATAATTTTACCCAAAACTATTTTGTATATAAAAGGAAATAATTTTTGAAAAATATTAGAGTATATGCTGCTTGTTTGATAGGAAGTGATATATTAAATTATTATCATTGAAATTGAATAAGAAATTAAAATCATAACTTAAAGCTGAGAAATAAAATTTATATACAAATGGGAATTGTAAATGTAAATGTAATTTATAATTTGAAATAGATCGCATAGAAATATTTCAAAGTGGATTGAAAAGATTTGAAATTGGAAATTTTTGAAATAAAATTCCATTGAGGTTGAAAATAAAATTTCAAAGGTTTTGGAAAAGTGTTTTGAAGGGATAAAAAGCTCTAAACTCTTTTTGGTCGTTGGAAAATAATTCCGATGATGATCGCGACATCATCGGTGTTCATTTTCGGGTTTCCAAAAGAGTGATTGCTGCCAAATTGTTTTAAATGAAAGTTGTTTGCAAAACTGGTTTAGGTTTTCGAATTCAAAGATAATTTGAATTGATTTCAAAAGTGAATTTTGAAAGGTTGAAAAAATTCTGGAATACTATATAAAATATTTTTGGAATATCATTAAGTTGTTAACTTGTAAAGTTTGAAGTTGTTAAAATAAAAATCTAACTTAAAGAGAAGCTAGATAAATGTATATGTGGAAAAAAATAAGTTGGAAGGAAAATTTAAATCAAGTGGAATTAAAAATGAAAATTTAATAAAAGAATTGAGATTGAAAAATTAAGTCAAAGAAAATGATGATATGGATTCAAAATGAAATTGAAATTGAAGATCTGAGTTAATTGGTATGAATGTGAATTTGATAAATATTATAGACTAAAGGATTGGAATAAAATTTATTAAGGTGGAAAATAAATTGTGAACAAATAAATAAATTTGCATTTGCAATTAAATGAAAGTGAAATTGAACATTAAAATTCATTTCGAATTAGTAAGCAAATAGAATAGAATTGGAATTGAATTTGATTTGTCAAGTAGAGTATTAAAAAAAAATTATTAAGTGAAACTAATTGAAGAAAAGACCAATTAGATATAGTTTGAAATGAATTGAATTCAATAATTGTAAATAAAAGGAAAATTGAATTCATATGGAATTTGAAATCCAGGTTAAATATAAGTGGTTATAAACAAAAATAGTGAATTGAATTGTGTTTGGGAATGAACAAAAGAATAAAACTGGGACTGGAACTGAATATTGAGAACCAATTTGAATTGTGTGAAATAAAATGAAGTTGTAAAATTAGTTTGAAGTGAACTAAAGATAATAATGGTGAAAAAATGGATTGTGATGAAATGAATTAGAACTTGTAATGAATTAGTAAAAGAAACTAATTTAAAATAGCAAGAAGAATCAGTTGTGAATGAAAGATGATTGATAAAATTCAATATTTAGAAGGTAAATTGAATCCAAATAGGATTGAAATTGTAAATTGAATTCAAATGAAATTGCAAATGTAAGACTGAACTAAAATGGATATATAACTTCAATGGTGAAATAAAATGGTATAAGAAGTATATATTGAAGATTTTGTAATGGAATGTGCAAAATGATTTTTGAATGTTGTAATTGGATACTATGGCTAGCAGGATATACAGGTGCATTAAAGGAAATGGAATTGGGATTTTTGATTTAGAAGATAAGTTTTGAATTGCTCGACAAAAAGGTATGTATTTGAATTTCAGTATGGAATTTAATGATCTTCTTGTCTAGCCGCTTGGCTTTTTCTTTTCTTTTTGAAATCTGGGGGTCGTGGTGCCATTTTTGTAGTCATACCGAGCTAGCCGCGCAAAGGAGATGCTGGCAAAAAATTTCGAAAATTTAAGGAGTTAGAAAAATTGTGAGAAAATTTTGAAAATTTGAATTTGAATTTAAATTCGAAAGGTTAAGAAAACAATATTGTTTGGAGTTTATGGTTGAGATTGGAAAGTTAGATGAAATGATAGTGGGTCTCTAATAAAAAGATTTGTTTTGGCAAGTTGTTGAAAAAACTATTTGAATTGGAAAAGTGATAAACGGGTTAATGATCGTTCTTCTTAACTAGTAATTTCGGGACGAAATTCTTTTAAGGGGGAAGGATGTGACGACCTAGAATTTTCAACGTTTGAAATTGAAATATTTAATTGATTTCAAATATCTGAATTGTTAATTTGAGCTTGAGTTTCAATTTTAACTATGAAATTAGCAATTTAATTATCAAATTTAATTATAGAAGATTTGGGCAAAATTTGAATCTTGATTTTTAAGCTGATTAAAAATGTTTTCAAGGCTAAGAAAATTTATATTGACAGTACTAAATATAATGGTAGCTTCAGAATTGAATTTGAAACTGTTTTGTTCAGTTTTGAAATTATATAGTTTAAATTGATATTTAAAAATAGCCTTCCGATGGACAATCTCGGATTTCGACCAAACCTATTCCATTGGATCCGTAATAGTGTAATATTATCGAATTTCAATTTCTGTAGCACTCGGAGTTGTCATGTGATCGTACGATTGATAAACACGTTGAAATTTATATCGAAATTAATTTAATAAGTTGGATTCAAAAAGCTCTCTTCTCCATACGATCGAATTTGGACCCAGAACCTTTTCCATTGCATTTGGAATGGGCGTAGAACATTATAAACGCCTGGCGGCATGCTTCAATTGGAGATCGAAAATTTTGAGTTGCGTTTATCGAAGCGATTTGAGTTTGAATTTAATTTTAAATAATAATTGTGCCAGCCCTTATTTTCTTGTCAACACGTATATGCCTCTTCGAACACGTGTTACTTTTACTCTATTAAATTTTACTCGCGCTGTCTTTTTCATTAAAAAAAAATTGTAAATCAATATCTCGTTCAAATTATAGGAAAACAATCAAACAAAATCGAAACCGAAAAAAATTCAAAATTGATAATAATGGCAAATACCCTTTCTTCTTCTTTAATTCGAAATCAAAATCGTTCAAATGAAATAAAAAAATCAATGGCTGAACAACAGTTGATTTCAAACTTAGTTCATCCTCCCCATATCAATCATGATTCCCCTTTTCTCCAAATCAAATTATGGCGAACAAAATATGTAGGGTTTGAACCACGAAAGGCTCGGCGGCACGGCATCCTCGGTTCGAATGGCGGAGTAAGCGCTGCGCGCGCGAAATTATTCTGGTAGCACACGTTGGGTTCAACGAAGATAGGATGTAGTCGCACGAAATTGAGTCAGTAGGCGAAGGTTTGAGCATCAGCTTGAGTCGCGTGGCGTCATGATGTGGGGAATGGAGCATTAGGGAATCAGTGTTCGAGCTAGGGTTTCACGCGCACGCGTGAGGGGATGGCAGCGGTTTATAAGCGTATGGAAGCGTTTGGTCGGCGAGGTGGCAGTCAAGGCTGATACTAGTTTGACGAGGAGGCGGAGCTCATGAGCTCAATTGGAAGCGGCGATTGATCGGCGGTGGGATTCGCGACTGGTTGAGGTGGCTGTGGCGATGGTGTCCAAGCTCGATTTTGGCGATTTAGGTTTGGTCATGATGGACGTCGATCTCGCATGAGCAGGGCAGTAAGGTATTAAATCTTTTAATTTTAAAAATTTAGTTTAAATACACACACACATGTGTCACATAGTAAGTTTATAAAAACATTTCTGGTATAATGGGTGAAATTAATAATAGTATGGTATAATGTATATTTTTTTGAATGTACATGTATATAAATTTACAGTAAAACATTTCTGGTTATAATATGTGTACATGTAAGGTATTTAATATATACATATATACAATTTAAAATCTATTGGTCTATTTTACCAGTGTATATTAGTAACTGATTTGTTAATAATTTTATTTAATTTATTGAGGGCACTAAAAATATTTTTTTAAAAAGGAAATCAGTTTAAATCCAATTATTAGTAAATTTAATTTATTAAATAGTAATGGATTTTTTTCAAGTTAGTTTAAAATTTAATTATTTATTCAAATTGAATCATTAGTTGAAATTTAATCTATTAAACGGAAATTAATTGTTTGATTCATTCGAATATTAATAAAAATCATAAATTGTTTATACAAGGTCTATAAATCGAGAAACGAGTCAGAATGGGAAATGGATTGCATGCATAAGCAAAGGTTAGATCTTCTCACTCGATCAAATATATCTCCGATTTAAATTTTGAATAGTTAGATTTAAATTTTATTGTGCTTGGATGATTGATTTATAATTAGTTATATTAGTTTAGACCCTATGCGCCGCATAATAGCGGAGGTTATTATATTAAACCCATATACCACGATATTCCACCTCGTAGTGGAATTGGTATTATATATGTATTTGGAGTTGTTGATTTCCCACATTATATAGCGGATGAGACCCTATTGCGCCGCATAATAGTGGACAATATTTTATAAATCTCATATACTGCGATATTCCACCTTGAAGTGGAATGGTATTTAATTGTTGCGCTAACATCTGTGGATGCAGGGAAACAGGTTGGAGGGATCCAACTGGATTCCTCAAATATTTAATTTGTTTCGTATGTTGTGTGTTGATTATTTTTAAATTCGTTGACTATTTGTGATTGAGACCGTTGAAGGCTGTAATTTAGCCGAATATATTTTTGGTATTGTTGGATACCAAAAATAAATAAAAATTTGATTTTGAAATTTGGGTAGAAAATTTATAATAAATTCACTTAAAGGAATCGGGTGAATTTTAAAAGAAGGAAATTTAAGTAGATAAAGTTTTATCTTTGAAAACTTATTGAATAAATTCCAAAAATATGGGAAAATATTTTAATAAAGGAATTTCGGGTAATGTTGTTTAATAGTTGAAGGATTTGTTTAAGATACGTAATTTAAATAATTGAAAGAGATTAAGGAATTTTTTCCAATAGGAAGTAAATTTAGAAATTAAATTTAGAATTTAATTTAGAGTTGAAATTAATTTTAGAAATCTATTCGGGAATTAATTTGGGGTTAGAATAAATCTTAGGAATTGATTTGGAAATTTGGTTAGATGTTTTGGAAATAACTTGGGAAATCAATTTGAAATTAATTTGATATTGGAAAAATTAATTTGGGAAAATCAAATTAGAATTTGATTTTGTGTTTGAAATAAACTGGAAATCAATTTGGGGTTTGATTGGGTTTGAAGATGATATTTGGGAATCAATTTAAAATTCGTATATCAGTTGATATTTGGAAATATAAATTCACAACGGGAATTTGTAAAGAAAAGGGAATTTGTTTAAAAGTAAATATTGGTTTATTTTTAAAGTGTGGAAAGAAATTACAAATTTGGAATGTAAACTAAATCGAGAAGATTTATAAATTTATTTGAATGGACCATTTTGTAATGGAAAAAGGATTCTTCCCTGGAAAGCCGAGTATATTTTTAGAATAGATTTTGAATAAAATTTAAAAGTTTTAGATTTGGTTTTAAAATAATATTGTTGGAGAAACTAGTTTGGAAATTTTTTTAAAGTAAAAAATTTATTTAATTAATTATATAAGGGATTATTTTAAATATTTAAATTGATTTTGATTTAGAAAATAGTTATTTAAATATTTATACTCTATTTACAAATTTTTATTTTAAAATTAGTTTTGGACCTGAATTTTTATATGAGGTATTAGTATAATATTTTTCATAACTAATATTTAAGCAAATATTCTAAAATAGTTTATTTTAAATGTTTCCAAGTATATTTTGAATATTTTAAAATATTTGAAATCGGCAGATTTTCCGGGGAAATGAATAAATGTTTGGAAATGTATTCCGTGTGAGAAGAGTGTTTTGAATTTGTTTTCAAAAAAGATTGAAATGTGGAAATTGATTTGAAATTGATTTTCAAAGGATTGAAGTGTGAAATTTTATCTTGCGAAGATATATTGAAAATAATAATAATTAGGGGAGAAATTATTTGAAATCCAGTGACTGTTGTGAATGATGATTGGTAGTTAAATAACTGACTATCAATATTGGCCTTAATCGGCATTTGAATTTTGATGCAACCGAGAGTCGAATTCTAACTGGATATTCGAAACCCACATCGAACCTTTGTGATTGTGATGGATCTTTTGTTTAAAAGATCAAAGTGAAATTGTTGTGATTTGTTTGAATCTGAATGAGCACTTATTTTCAAAATAAGCGCTCGTTATTCGGATTAGACGGGAGAGGACCTTGTATCATAAAACCCATTCCGAATAACGATACGACGAAATGAGATTGCATTTGAAGATGGTGTTGAAGACCGGGTATATTCGAAAGTGAAAGGATACCTATCGAATGTCTCTGCACCAGGTTGCTCCGGTATAGAGATTTTATCATCCTTTGTGATGGGGATTCCAGACGTGACTAGTGAATATCCGGATTTGCAAGGGCTTCTTTGGAAGTGCCTTCGGTTCCGTTCAATCCCGAAATGGACTTGTATGGATGTGTGTCGGACGTTACACTTTGAGATGTAAATCTGGTTTCTATCAAATACATTTCTGTTAGTGGCGGAGAATTTATTCTCTTAGCTTAACACCCTTCTATGAGACGTACGAGCTCAGAGGTTATGTAGTTGATGGTTACTAGTAATACATTCCCAATTTGGTAATGTGGCATACGAAGTGCTGCTGATTATTTGTTGATCGAAGCTTGGTTTTGTGAAAAATGTAGCTTTGTGGACGAGACTTCGTCGAACCTCACACCCCGGAATGGTCGAAACAGGAAGGATGCGGCAAGGTTATAGGGGTAGTGCCCCTTAGGGTATGTGCATTTCCTTCTGGATATAAATGGTATCATGGTATGGAGCCCAGATACTTAACTTATGTAGATATCGCAAATATATATTACTTTGTGATTGTTGTTGTTGAGGATCCTCGGATAAAGGTTATTTACAACCGGGGGATGACATACTCGTGTCAGTAGTTACCTATTTTTGTAGAGGTAACCCGACCTTGAGTTGACAGACATCCGGTTAGGTTCTCGGGTTGTCCCTCCAGAGGCGTACCCATGTGGCAGTAGGAAGTTCCTTAGCCTGACCATTTGTTGGAAATCCAATCACCAATATGCGCCTTGTACGGTTTTAGTTGTATAACCTGCCATTTACTTATGGTGGTCGCCACTGTTTGGACGGTAGCTATAGTAGGCATAGTTCAGAATGTCTATGCTGGCTAAGATTAATATTATACTTTTGAAATGTTTTCCACAATATGCACTAGTAGTAATAATATCAAATGATTTTGCGTATCAAGCATATTTGACTATCATAAGGAGAAATCTCCTCCAATTCCTCGTTTGCATTGTGTGTATGGCAAGAGGCCTTATGGTAGTTTCATTTTTCAAAAACATTGCGGATTTTTTTTAAATTCCTTTGTTTTCTTTTGTAAAAAACAACTATTTTTAGATCTCACACCAGTCCCATGACTGACCTGGAGTTTATTGTTCCCTTTCTAAACTCTAGGTGCCCATAATTTTCCACACGGGTAGCCTAGAGTCAGGTTATCAGTTATTCGGGAGCAAAGTCAGAAAAGATTTGTTGTGGAGATCAGGAGTTGAAGCTGGATGGCGAGACGTTTCTCTTTACTATGTAGTGCCCGTTGCGTATGGTTAGTGCAAATCAGTTTTCATATAGTCAAGTTATAATAGCTGTCAATGATGTATGATGTCGTTGTAAACTCTGATGTTGTATTGTATTAATAGTGACGAGTCTTTGATTTAAAGATTATTCATTTATCTATTATATATTGTTCCACTGCGAAATGTGAGATTCTATTAACTGTTTCTGTTTTTCTTCTACCTCTTCATTCTTTAAACCCTAAAGACTCGTAGGTTTGTTCCTCTTTGGCAAAGTTGTTGTGGAAATTTTCCAGGTCAAAGGGGTACGGATTTGTAGTACTTTACACATGTTGTGAATGAATGATGATTATATGCTTAAATGATGAATTATTAGATTTTTTTTTAGATTAATTAAATAGGTTTGAAGAGTGAAACCTAGTATACAACATCAAATTGACTAAAAATTTGAATATGATGTTCGTAACATTATTTTAGAAGTGGGTTTTTAATTTCATAATTTTTCCAGCAAGTATGGATACTGTATGAATTTTCTTAGTAAGAAAAATGATTTATTTTGGGTCTTAATTATTAAAATTAATTAAACAATGTTTTTGGTCCTGAAATTTTTATATGTTAAGGAATATTTAATTCTGATTTATTGTGATTCTTGTGGATTTTTACGAAGTGTTTATGGCTTTATATGAATTTATTAGGCTAGAAATGCTTAATAATTATATTAAAATAATTATATTATTAAATGGTTTACAAATTATTTTGGGAATGATAGTTTTTATCTATAGCAGTTTTCTAAAAGGATTTGATAAAGAAGTTTATTATCTAATAGTAGTTTGACAAAGGATTGAAGCAGAAATTGCTTTTTAAGAAAATAAAATAGTTATTATGTTAATTATGAGGTTTCCATGTCGTTATTAATCAATGTCGACGTTCATCTATGTCGCAACTATCAATGATGCCACATGTTTTCTATGCCTCATGCTTCTATGTTGCATGTTTTTATACCAACATCAATTTAATAAGGCAGTAATGCCGCATTTTTGACATTGATATTAAAGGGCATGATGCCACATATATATAATTTTTGGCATTATCACTTTGGGTAGCAATATCGATATAAATGGCACTGATGCCGCCTATTTTCCATATTGACATAAACGATATTAATTGTAACAACCGGATTTTGGAGATTACCACTAAATTAAATTATAATGAAAATAATAACTTAATATTGTGATAATAAAAGAATTGGAGGGATGAAATGTAAGTTAATATGGTTTATTTTACATAAACAATGTTTTGATGAATAAAACTTGGGTTTTTAATTTATGTGAGTTAATTTATCTCATAAGATGTTATTTCAACATACTGATGGTTGGAATAAATATAAATGAGTGAAAATAAGCATAGAATATTTTATTTGTGAAAGTGGGTTGAAAATAAATGATGTTAGTTATTTATTGAGTCAAAATGGGAGTATTGGAATTTTATTCCAATAATAGCCTTTTATAGTGAATAAAAAAGGCAAATGAGAAGAAAATGAATTTTTCGAAGTGTATTAATGATTGAAAGTAGTGTTGTAATATTTTAAAAAAGTGTTAAAACATTTAATACACTTATTTGTGTTAAGAAATAATTTTTATTTGACTCTGATTGTTTAAAATTGTGGTTTTTTGTCTAAAAATAACAATATTGTCAAATATTGTGTAAATTAATAGTTTATTGGGAAAATAATATTTTTAAGTGTAAAAAAAATTATTATGTTAATCATGTTCACCTTGTTAAAATATAAAGAATGCATTTTGTCTCATGTAAGAAGAAGTTAATAGAGAAAGTTATGTTAAAAATGGTATAAAACCTATGTATATTAGCCTAAATAATTTTCTAAGCATGAGAATGGACTAATTGGGTATAGTAAACATGCAATAACCTAAATTCTAGAGTATTCTAATGTAGTACGTTCCTTTTCTCCCAAAACTCATTACAGTAAAACCTAAATCAGAAAAGAAAAAGCTTCAAAGTACAAAACAATGGCTACCCTCTTCAAAATTTAATCTTCCAAGCTCAATCTTTGCAAATTTAAAAGCCTAATTCAAGTTAGAATCATAAAAGAAGGTAATATTCAACCTATTCTACCTTAGAATCCATCTAAACCCTAGAATTGTTTATTGTAAATTTTGTTTTGATCAATTTCTTCTTTGCATGTATTGTTTTTTTTTCTTTCTATTTTCAGATGTTTAGGGCTCCAGTCTTATACTAAAGGCTCAAACTTGCTTGCAAATCCTTACTTATTCACTGAAAATCAATTGGTAAGTGTAAAATCTTAAAAATGCTAGCCAAAATCAAAGTTTTGAGTTGAATTTTCGTATTAATAAGCTTACGTTTCATCTTTGTTATTTTCTGTTTTCTGTTGCCACATTGTTTTGGCCATAACATTTTCAGTTTTTATCCAAATTTAATGATTTTGGATGTTCTAGAAAGCACAGACCAAAGGCTACAAGTTTCATGTTTTGAGTTTTCTAAAATTTTGAAGTTTGCTTGATCAAAATCGTGCTTGTTTGTTGCTGTCCCGAGAGCAAATGACATCAACAACAATCACAAGTCTGAGAAATTATTTTTTCCATAACTCATTCGTTTCTTATCCGATTTTGATAATTTTGGATATTCAACAAAGCTCAAAATATTTTGTTACAACTTTCGTGCATTGATTTTTCTGTAATTTGTTGATTAGCTATGTCAAAATCGAATTTTGATTCTATTATCCCGAGAGCAAAACCAATATTTGCTCTGTCCTTGAAGCTGAAACGAAATTGGTCATAACCTTTTCGTTTCTTAACTGATTTTGATAATTTTAGATGTTCCAGAAAGAATAAATCATGTATTACAACTTTTATTTTTTGACTTTTCTGTAGTTTTCAGGTTAGCTATGTCAAAATCTAATTTTTCTACTGCTAACCCGAGAGCAAAATCAATATTTGTTTGGTGTTTGAAACCGAAACAAATTTGACCATAACTTCTTCGTTTCTTAACCAAATTTGATAATTTTGGATGTTTCGGAAAGCTTAGGTCATGTGCTACAAGTTTTAGTCATTGTTTT
This sequence comes from Allium cepa, assembly GCA_030765085.1. Taxonomy (NCBI): domain Eukaryota; kingdom Viridiplantae; phylum Streptophyta; class Magnoliopsida; order Asparagales; family Amaryllidaceae; genus Allium; species Allium cepa. The sequence goes on along the minus strand of CM060937.1, from coordinate 279,933,368 downwards.
TTTGGAATTTTGAAGTTTCTTTGGTCGAAATTATGGTTGTATGTTGCTGTCCTGAGAGTAAAATGACAGCAACAACAAGCGTTGACCTTAGAATTGTATTAGCTCATTTTGCTTTCATTCTCTTCGGTTTTAATGATGTTTTTGAGATATTTTCAGAGCTATAATGCCTATCAGTGGGCTAGCTATATTTGGAGAATTTGAAATCAAATTTTAAATGGAATTTGAATTGATTTGGGTTAAATTTGAATAGAATTCATATTGAATTCAAGTTATCGGTTTTGAGATATCCCTCTTAGTTTTCATTGTTTTCGAGCACGGTTTTCATCAAAACCAATTTGAAGTGTTATTTTGATATGATTTAGAAGTTTCCAAATTTTGGTGAAGATTATTGGTTTGAGAATTACTCTTTGAGTACATTCGACGACGAACCAATCTAGATGCATTTTGTGATGGCCGATGAAATGAGGCAATATTGATGTTAAGTTTTAATTTGAAACTATGGTTAGAAATAACCATCACGATGTTCTTTTACTTTCCAAGGAGATGAGGCAAGTTGTTATGTCGACTGATGATGATTTTGATATTTAGGATGAATTTTTACTTGTTGATGAAATGAGACAAGTCTCGATGTCACTTAAAACTCGTCCAAGTAAGAGAGAAGACGAGTTAGGTATCTTACACTTGCCAATGAGATGAGGCAATATTTATTTGATGATGTTTTATGATGGTTTTCTAATGTGGCATCGACTAACGATTAGTAAACCAATAGGTACGAACGTATGGTATGAGACGTACGTTGACGCCTATTGGGTTCCTATTCGAGAAGTTGAGACACATTCACGATGTTACTAGTGCTACAGACCGAGTACTCGATTGAAGTCATCACGATGTTCATAAGAAAAAGGCTTATTGACATACATGGTTTTATTTGTGATTTCGAATATGATGTTTTGGATTCTTTCCGGGCTCTATCAAGATACACTATGGTAATGCTTTTATGATGAGTTTTGATAATAGATTTAAGATATATTTATATTTATACCATTATTTGCATTATGGATCTATGATTTGACGATTGTATAGATTACTTGATGTTAAGATGGAGTTGATATGTATTTATAAATTTATACCAATGAGATGAGGTATAAATGATTATGAAGAATCTTTTATGATGAGTTTTAGTGATGGATTTGAGATGTATCTATATTCATACGGATGAGATGAGGTATGAATAAGTATAATGCTTCTTTTATGATTGGGTTTTATATTTCCTTGAATGTCATTGGGATGCACCAATAAGATGAGGCACATCCATATGCGTTTTATTCTATGTACGAAGGATATGTACCTTTGATGTATTGTTATATTGACGAGCACTTCTAGGAAGATAATTGATTCATTTGAAGTCATTATCCATATTTTTTATACCGCTGATGATATGAGGAGAAAGCGATGTTTATTGAATCTTATCTTTAAAATTTTGCTTGGCGATGTTCCATTTGGTTAAGTGTCTGTTATGCCACTTAAGTATGACTTTATCATCACTATCTCTCCTACTTGTCAAGAAGAGATGTTGTCCTTTCTTATGATGTTGAAACCCCGTTTAGGGCATGGCATCCTTTTGAAAAAGGATACCATAGCTTTCACCAAATTATCCTGATCTATTATTCTGTTTAACTGATGATTTTAGCTAGCCTGACCCGTGTGTTTTCACTCGGGTCAGACCGAGTTGTTTCAGGTATCATCTATTGGGCTTAGCTTGAAGTTGATGTTGAATAACAGCTCTTCTTTCGCTTAAGTAGTTTATTTCCTCCGCATACTCTGATGTTTTTACATTTGATTTGATATATATGGTATGGTCGTGTACCACCTTTATAGTATTCATATTGTATTGTACTGAACGTGTATCAGTGTATATGTATATATATGATGTTGGTTACTGTTCTGTGATGTGATTTACATTCAGTTATTGTATTTTGTTCTGATAGCTCCGTTAGCCACCTATAGTTTTGGATTAAGCATTTATTGGGTATGTCGATCCACTTGAGTTGAAAAATTATAATGCATTTATCGACGTATTCAATGGATGTTTAAGACAAAATTGTAGATGGTCGCCCTTAACCAGCCCTATTCTCCGCTTTAGTAGACAGAATTACTTGTTAATTCTCTTTGCTAAGGTGGGTCTCAGGGTAGGGCGTTACATTAATGACTCTATGATATTGGGCCGATGGTCATCAATGTTGGCGTTCCTATACTTCCTTGTTTTAAAGCTTCATACTATGCAAACCAAAGACTGCCACTTAAATTTGGCAACCTATGTATTTATATTATGCGATATAAATGATTTTGGCCCCATGGCCTTATGCTTTATAAATTAGAGCTTTAACATGATTTTGATATAGAAGGGATACGATAACCCATGCTGGCGATATTAATGCCATACTTTATCAATTTAAATGGTTTTATTATATATAGATTCATAGCCTAAGGTTTTGAGGTGTGACAACCACCAAATGGTTCGAAGTTCATTAAAGCTATTTTATAAAAGTCTATATATCTTGGAATAAAATTTTGGATAAATTAAAGGGATATATTTCCTTGTTTAAAGTATGCTTTTAAGGGTTAAATCATTAATGAAGAATCATGTTTTCAAGAAAATAAATGGGGTATTTAGCCTAGAATTTTACTAGTGAAATTATAGTTCTTATCACCATTAGATAAATTGTGACAAGATAAATTGACTAAGGACTAGAGAATAAAGAACCAAATGAGACAAGTGTAGGGTAGCGCCATATACTTCAATTTTTCGCCCCCAGTTGATATAAGTTCACAATTCCAGTGCGTAGGGCTTTGTTAAGGGAAACTTAAAGTAGATTACTCACCAAAAGGAATCTATAACTTAGATATGTTATTGGTTGGCCTACAAAACCATTAGTTTCATAGTGAGCCTGGCAAAACTATGAGATTGACAGACAGTCGGGATCACACTAAGATGATTGTGTTTGGACAGACAATCCAGTTTCCTCCTAATGGTATGTTGGAGAATTTTGATATATCTGGTAGGCCCGAGTCAGCCGTATAGGTTTATAGTAACCTTGGAAAAACTATGAAGTAGAGATAGTCAGTCAATTAATTGATTGGTCGGATTTAACCAATTAGCATGCATGCATATGATTGTTTATGTTTTTTTAACCATTGTGAATGCAGGAGCATGATTGTGATTGACATGTTTTTCGAAGATACTAGTGAGGAGAAAATCCATTCCGCTAAGCGACGTAGTCTCACTACATATATACTATCAGGATGACATATTATTATTCTTACCAGACTTTTTGTCCGACCCGAAGTTTTTGTTTTCCCCCTTTAACTCTCGGATGCTCATTTAAGTAGATCGAGAGTAAGGTTTTTAGGTTTCCGGTTTAACGAATAAAGCTTTCAAAGACGTGTAGGAAGCAGAGCTAGCTATATAGAAGTTTACTCATGTCAGCTGTGTTATCATTTTGTTTGGATATATGTAACTGCAGAAGTTGTATCTATCTAGCAACAAACTTTGATCACCCAAGGGGAATCTTATGTTGCTATTGGAGTATTTTGTAATAATTATATTTTATCCGAATCGAAGCAACTTTTTTGGCTTATGTAATGAATATGGAAATTATTAATGAAATATGTTTTAAAAATTTCAAATTCCAGTGCTTCGATGTTAACGATACTATTAACTGATTAAATTTATCACCGTAGATAATACTATTTATGACTGCAGCATTAGTAGCACTCATTTTCAAACCTTAGAATGAGAGATGTTAAAATACACTCGGCATTTTATGGGCAAGTAATTTTAGAGGGTAAAAACAAAAGGGAAGAAGAGAAGGAGGCCATTTCAAGAATCATGGGGATAGTTACAAAAAAAGCATTAAAACGAAGAGATCTAACAAAAAACAAGATCCTTACATTGATTAAAAAGAAAGTCTAAACTCAGGAACAAAATCTAATTAGCAGATAATGATTTTTTCACTCCTTACTTTCTTTTCTATTATAAAATAAAAGCATAGAAAAGAGCAGGACGAAGAGAATACACACACATACATGCATACCTTAATTTGAATGATGATCAATCAATCGAAATAATGAGGAAATTCGTGAAACTTCAATCAACTAACAGCAAGAATTAATGAGTATTATGATCGAGATAGATTCTCCTTGAAAACGAGCACGGTGATTTGGCAATGATTCAAAGAGTTGGCTATCGAGAGAATGGAAAGTGTCAAGAGCAATAATTGTGAAATGACTGTAAAGACTTCTCTCCATTTATGAAAAGATAGCAAAAAAATAATAGAGGAGTGATGGACTACGGAGAACAGATGAGAACAAAACGTCCACACCGATCTACGATCGCTGTAGGATTGTTGGGCAAACGTTACACCCATATTCCTCAAACTTGTTAATGGCAGGCCGAACAAGGCACAAAGCCAAAAGAACTGCCCTCGCAAATAAAGCTAAGATAAAGAGGGAAGAAGTTGAAATGATTTGGTTGACACTACATAAAAAGAAGTCAGAGATTGCAACTGCAACAAGGAACCGCGCTTAGTTATTCAATCAAAGTCTTGTTACTCGCACTAAAATGGCAATAAAGCGTGAGAGGCAACTTGCAGTCATGGTGTGTGATCCAACTAACAGAGCTATAGACAAAGAGTAAGAAGTTGCAACGAGATGATGTAATGCGCTCACAAATCAGGGTAAAAAGTTAATAGATATGCGCCAATGATCCTACATAAGAACACCAACATGATGCGCCACCTTAAGCTGATAAAGAAAGCGCTGCCATCAAGATGAGGTGATGAAGAATGCACTATCATCAAAACAGAGTAATAAATAAATGCCCATCAGAACATACAAATGTGGAAAAAAAGAAAAGGACAATAGAAGGAAACTGCTCTACAACCAAAGGATCAAATAAGCCCAATTATGATTCTGAATGGTTCATAAATTGCTAACTCTTTCAAGTATAGATCTGTCATGCGATCATTGAGGACTCTCTAATCAGCACCACAAGGAATTCATAGCATTCCAATGGCCATGCATAAGGTTATTCAAACATCACTTCACCATAGGTCTACACTTGTTAAACAAACATCAAAGAGAAAAGCATCCAATCCCAATAGCTTGTGCATCCTTGCACCATGTGCAGTTTGGGGAAAGTAAAGACTCGTATTACAACACTGCAGTTCAATCCTAGCAACCCAAACGTCTCAACCCTGGCACAAAGCCAAGTAAATGTTATGAATCAAGTAAGGCAGCATGATTTCAATCATCCGAGGGCAAAAACATGCAAGCAAGGCACACCGGACGACATAGGTCCACCGCATAAGCATTTACAATGCCAATGAGAGAATAGAGGCATAGTTCTCAACACCATTATAATAAAAATGATAGAGGCAACATAACTCATCTTGTAGAAAATAGGGGAGTATAGATCATATAGAAACCTATTCAAATTTGAAGTCTCCCGCTATAATTTCAAAATTTTCCGCCTCAGTTTCAAGCTTCCCTTCAAAACCCAAAATTATAATGCTCAAACAAGAGTTTCCCACTAAAGATAGGCCAGCAGTCCATATGCATCAAATAGACAACGTGGATGGATGACACATGGCACGATCCAAAGGTGGAAACAAAATGATTGAAGAAGGATTGTGGCAATCCACATGCATCATAATATAATAAATAGAAAAGACACTTTAGCAGGAAAGGGATCTTTTCTCGATTTTTTTTATTTTTGAGGTTTAAAAATAAAACCATTGTACTCATTGCCATTAAAATCCATGCCAAGAAAGATAAAGAAGAAAGTGACATTTCTCCATGGACATAGGATTCCTTAACATCCAAACCACATAAATTCTTTGTGTCTTTTAATTAAGGTTACTTCATGTTCACTAAAATTTATTAATTCTAAATCACCAAAATAAATTACATTAAGATTACTTCATGTTTATTTTTAGGTGTTGCAAAATGAAAAATCTCACTAACACTTATCATTTAAAAACCCCAAAACTTTATAATATGTAAATATTAAGATTTATTGCAATTTTAATTATTTTATTGTAATATAATAGAAATGGATTTGTTATTGTCATAATATGGATATTCTGTATTCCATTTGATTCCACCTCTCAAATTTTATTGTAATAACAAAGTATTACATAAAAAATAGAAATAGGTATGCAAAGTAGGGATAAAGGGGAATTTTTCTATTTATCCATAGTTTACACTACCTATTTCAATAGTTAAAATAAATATGCTCTCATTATCATTTGAACGCTATGCACTTAAAAAGTTGAATGGAATATAAAAGATTGGTATTGTAAAATTATTTCTTTGGAAAAAGAGGCAATGGTTCTACTGCATTAACATAAAATGAATTACATGTTTTGGTTCAAGTTTTAATATATACACATCTATTTAATGTAGCTAATTGATTGATGATGATGATAGCAATTGTGTAATGTGCTGTATTATATTAGGACTTGTATAGAAATGTCAATTATTGACACATTAAACTAGCATACTGCCAAGAATAAGAAACAGACAAATTAGTTAAATAATTATAGAAATTAATTAACAATAAATTAAAGTCAGACATAAATGTAATAATGACGTGTTCTTTTAAATTTTGAATTAACTACCAAAATTACAAACTTGTAAAATATATAATAAATTAGAAATTTAATTAAGAAATCAAAAATAAATAACGATTAACCATCAACAATAAATCTTATAGACTGAGTTAAGAACAATTATGGAATTTAATCCATAAACAAAAGCGAAATAAGGAGTTTCCCTTATAAGGCCTTTAAATGTGTAAGTATGGATGAGGTGTGTAAATAATATATACATCTATACATACATACATACACACACACACACACACATATACATATTGGCTTAGTTCAACATTTGATTTATGGAAGAGGGAATATGGCTTAGTTATATAGATGCGAGGTTTGTTGCAAGCACACAGAAGACTATTCAGTTAATTTGGTTACAAGCAGTGTGACTTTTGTAACTCGTATGGGACATCGCCTATAGTAAGTACCCACAGTAGATGCATGATTAGTTCCAAATTTGTAGGGTAAGTCTGCCATCTGAACTGGCTACCAACATCTACGAATAGTCGGACTAATGTGAGATGTCATAGTTGGGTTACAGGCTATAAGAATAGAGAAAATTCCAAGAGAGGTCTGCTTCGAGTTTAAGGAATTAAATGGTTGGTCTAGGGTCTGCCACCTCTTTATTAATAAGTATTAAAAGGCTTAGGGAATTTCTCTTAAATAACGTTAGGTAATTCCAAGATAGGCCTGCTTTGGGGTTGAGGCATTAAATGGTTGTTGGGGACTACCTCTTCCCTATTTAAGAAGTATTAAATGGTCTGGATTATCCTTTAGGAGCATAAGTAGAAATATATTAAGGAGGGTTCGTTTTGAGGTTGAGGTACTAAAAATGGATGGATGGTCTGCCTCTTCCCTATCTAAGAAGTATTAAATAGTTATAAGAGATTTTCTACGATGTTAGCTAGGAACTACCAGAAGGGGTTTGCCTTGGAACTAGGTATTAAATGGCTAGAGAGTCTGCCTATTCCTTATCAAAAGGTCTTAAGTGACCTAGGTACTTTCTATTGCATCAATAAGATATGGTTGGATGGGAGTGTAAGATCGATTTCACCCTAGAGGGGGGTGAATAGGGTGATACTATTAATTATAAAAGTTATTGCGGAAGTTTATATAAAATAATTGCAACACAGATAAAGCAGAATTATAGCAGCATAGATAATAGCAGAATAATAAATGCAGAAAATAGGACACACAGATTTACCCAGTTTCGGCAAAACCCTGCCTACGTGCTGCCCCCAAGGTTTCTACTAAAAAATAAGTAGTCAGACGCTTACACACGTAAATCCGCGACATCCACTATCAATTAACCTAACTCTACACTCAAAACCCTGCCACAACTCAGCCACTAAGTTGCGAATTCTCGAACTACACCACCGTAGTTCATTCCGTAGTCACACGACTAGAATTTACAAAAGTTTAAAAGTAAATTAGAAAATAAAAAACAATTTAAATAACTCAAAACCTTAATTTTTAAATATTAAGCCCAATAGAAATGTCGGCTCAAAATAAAAGATGATTCCCTTTTTCCTTTTATACTATATCAGCCTGTATCTTCTTTTGTCTGTGATAATTTCTTGCTTGTTCGTTCCTCTATGCGAAAAATAGGGCTTGTGAAAATTGTTGAAGCCGATTGATTGTTTATTAATTACAATTGCCGTTCCTTTTATTTTCTTTGGCAATCGACTGTTTCTTCGATTCGAACACGGCTCCTTCAATTTGATCGAGTTCGACTATGAATTGATATGTAATTTGTTGCTTTTGCTTTACTGTTTAGCTTGCTTGAACTCGATGGTCTTCGTATGCCGATGATGTTACCGTCTAAATAGGAATCGAATTCCTATAATTTCGTTAATTTGAACTTGTCATTTAATTTAGCTCGGCCATTTATTTTGCTTGAATGCTTGAGATTGATCATTGACTTGTTCCAATTCGTATATTTTGTTTGCTTGTTTCTCATGGCTTTATTTCTTTAATGGCCACCATGTAATATCCCGAAATTTTTAACAATATCAATTTATTAATCTGTTTTTAAAATTAAATTGATATTGATATACTGTTAATAATAATTCAAATAGATTTAATAATCTTCTTCAGTAAATATTTAAATTCGTTATTTTATCTTTTTAAAATAATAAATTGATTTCTATTTATATATAAATATATGGTTTATATTTTAAATAGATTGGTATTGTTTTAATTTTAATAAGTAAAGCATATTTTCTAGTTTTAATATTTGTAGTAACTTTGAAGATTTGTTTTATTTAATATTTTAGCTTTTCAAAGTTAAATAAATGATTTTGGTTTAAATTTAATAATTGAACCATGTTATAAAATTTAATATATACATTATAAATTAGAAATTTTGATTTTTAAATTGGTATTGAGTTTTAAAACTATTTCATAAATAAATATATGATTTTAAGATTGATAAGAAAAATATTAAATGTTTAAATTAAATTAGATTGAGTTTTAAATTTAGAATAAATTCAACAAAAGGTTCTATGGCTTAATAAAATGGATATTTTATTAATAAAAATATAATTTCTTGTAAACGATTTTAATCTAATATTAAGAGAATTATAAAAACAATATTAATATTGTATTGTCTTTATAAATAAGTTTTGAATAGGATTTGTAATTTTTATTTCAAATTGAATTTATATGTATAACTTGATTTGAAAAATAATTGATTTTGAATTTAGTTTGAATTTAAATTCAAAAGTATAAATCTTAAATTTTTTAATCTTTAATATGTATAAGTTTATTTATAAACATGATTTGTTTCTATTTTCATTTATAAATTTATACACATATCTAAAATAAACTAACAAATTTAAAACTAAGCTAATACACACATTGATTTATAAATTAATACTTATTATTTTAAAGAGACATGTGTTGCATTCTTTTAACAAGTGTTACATCCATTTAACATGTGTTTAAAATTTAACATTAACAAATTGACAAGTGTTGTATAGTTTGTACAAGTGTTAAATTTAGTTAAATTTTTTCTTTTATTTCATTAAATCTGAAAATTACATTTATATAAACTTGCTTCTTCATTCATATTGGTTTTTATCATTCCTTAATCAAAAGAGAAATTATTAACTCATCTTCAAAATTTATAAAATCAGTAACACTCTTAAAAAAAAATCTGCATACACAAATTCATCAAAATCAAGTCTGCATTTTCTCAAAATTCAGAAAACCTGCATATTCAAAATCAAAAACTCCTCATATCTAAACCCTTCAAACACCTGTACAAATCCAAAAATCTGCATTTGATTCACCAACAATCTGCATATTACTCAAAATCAAAGAAGTCTGCAAAATTCAAGTGGAGCTTGCACCGTTTTTTTTGCATTCTTTTTAAAACCTGGGAATGAAAAAGCATCTGCATGCATGTGAGGAATCAGCAACTGCATCTACATCTTCATGCAAATGATCTAAGTCAGGGAAAACAAACGTGCAAATCTGTATATCAATTCAACATGAAGTATAAAGGGTCTAGCATAAACACCTGCAATATTTTCCTGCAAATCCAAAAGGAAGTCAAAACAGGAGCCTGCAATTTTTATGTCTTCTGCAAAATTCCAATCAGGAGCTCTGCATTTAATAATGTGAGTAACTTAAATTTTTAATTTTAATACGTTGCATGTTAATGTTAGATATAATTTAGTAATGTTTGTGTTTATAAAATCTTGGTAAATATGTTTGTGAATGCATGTTGTCTATGCTCTGCTGTGATTCTAAACTCAACTTCCTATTTAAAGGAATCTTCCAAAATATTGTTTAAATTTGTGTTAGTATCTATTCTTAAAATAATTAAAATTGTTTACTTATTATAGATTAGAATCAAAATATTTTTAGGTAAAATGATTGACTGCCTGAAGTTAATTAAACTTAAGCAAATTAAAGATATAAGCAGTATGGCCTCTGCATGTTAATTCAAACCAAAATTTAATGAGTTAATTTTGTATTTCAGTATCAGTAAACTATGGTATTAATTGTAACTTGATTTTTAAATCAAGCATTAGTATTTTTAGGTGTTTGATAAACTAGTAGTTTGTTCTTAAACCAAAAATGAATTTGAGCAAAATCCTTGCAATCTGTGATTTGAGAAAACTCAAAATTCTTCTGAGTTATAGAGTAAGGATCATAAATCCTTAGAAAAATCAGAAATGAGAATTATATTGATTAGGGTAGATGCAGTTTTGATTTTTAGAATTTAACCCTAGTTTTGAATGGGTTTGTGCATTGTGACAGTTTGAGGTGTAGGATGGATCGAGTGTATTGATATTTAGGGATTGTGTAGTTGAAGTGTGAGGGAGTTCGAGGCCGAAGGGGTTGAGTGTCAGATGATCGGAGTGGCGAACTGTCGCCGTTGACAGGTTGGGTCAAAAACTTGAAAACATGTTTCAGGTTTGGGTTGTTTTGAGCTAAAATTTGATTCTTTGGTTAATTGTTTGATCTGGGTTGATGTTAGAGTAGTGATGGGTTTCTGGAAGTGTTGGATCATCTATGATGATCGACAGAGGTGGTGGTCGCCGTGCATATGCATGGCGATGAAAATTCTGTTGAACTGTTTTTTTTTGTTGGGTTGTTGTAGGGGAGATGTGGGAAAGTTGGAGTTAGCTCGAGGCAGGTTGTATAATAACTCGAAGTAGGCAGGCTTTAGACTCGAAGTAGGATTTGGTTTTCTCGGGTTGAACGGTAACTTACAGTTACAGAAAAACTGCGTTTTTTTTAAATCTGGGTTTTTAAAATTTAAAAAAAAATCTGTAGCTTAGGTTTAAAGTGAGGTTTAAGTTTAACTTCAAAATTCAAGTTTGAATTTCTGATTTAAATTTAAATCCCACTTTTTAAATAAAAATAAAAGTTTAAAAATTTAACTTAATTAACTATTTTATTTTGGGTAAATAGTTGAAACTTTTTAATAATGAAGTTTTTAAAATGTGAGTAAGATTTAAAGATTAATTTGAAATCTGGAAATCTAAGTTTAAACATGAACTTTAGATTTAAATTTAAATAGAAGATTTAAATTGAAAGTTTAAACTAAGAATGAGTTGAAAATTTCTAAAATTTCGAAATGAATTTAAGTTCAAAATTTTATGATTTCATTTTAAGACAAACTTTTGTTTTGTCCTGAAATTTAAATAAGTTTTGGATTATTTGAACTTGTATTTTAAAAATGAAAATTTAAAAGTAGTTCAGAAAGTACTTTGTTTCAATTAAATTGTTTTGATATAATTAAGTTATGTTTTATCTTGAAATTCAAATTAAGATTTATGTTTTAGAATTAATTAATAAGGTAATTAAGATTAATTAATTAATTTAATTAATTAATTGAATTTAGAATTAATAATTGGTTTATGATTAATCAATCTATAATTAAGATCATTAATTAAATCATTAATTAATGATGAATGAATTTATTAATTATGTAATTAAGTTTTAAATCAAGGTTAATTAATTTAACAATTAACTTTAATTAATGAATATTTAAGGATAATTCAAATTGTAATTAATTTAAGTTAATTACTAAATGAAATAATTAGAGAATGGTTAATGAAGGTCATTAACCAGGATTATTTAATAATTAATCAATATGGTAAATTTTTATAATTAATTAGATTAATTAATTTAATAATAATCAATTGTAAATGGTTTAAGTGTAATTACTTAATAAAGTAATTAAGAAATTAATTACTTAATGTAATTAATTTAGTTTAATATGATTATTTATTTTAATTAAGTAAGTTTAATTAATTTTAAACACTTGGATTTTAAAGATAATTACTATGTGTAATTAATGATTTGGAATTTACTTAGTTAAGTAATTGATTAATAATTACAGAATGTAATTAAATGAAGATGTTAAGAATGAAGTAATTTGGATTAAATTACTTATTAATTAATCAAGAGATTAATTTAGAAATTAATTAAGGATAATTAATTTGGTTTAAATAAAGTAATTAAGTTAGTTAATTACTAAATGTAATTAATCTGGGATGACTAATAATTATGAGTTAATTACTTAAGGTAATTAATTTAAGAAATAATTAAAGATCATTAATTATTTTAATTAATGAAGTAATTAAAGTTGATTAATTATGATTAATTAATCAATAATAGGTAATTAAAGGTAATTAATTATGATTTATGGATTAATTGAAGTAATTAAATGTTAATTACTGTTTAGTTGAGAATAATTAATTTTGTGAAATTAATTAAGGATAATTACATGAATGTAATTAAGGGTAATTAATCATGGGTGATTAATTAAGGTGATTAATAATGAATGATTAATTGATGTAATCAATTAAATGATTGAGTAAGCAAGATTTATATTGGTGAAGTAATTAATTTAATTTATTTTAAATTAATTTAAAGATGGGTAATTAATTCATTTTAAATTAATTAGAATTAGAGATAGTTAATTTAATTCATTATAAATCAATTATATTGTGATGAGTAAATCATTACTTATGGATGAAGGGGTGATCTTGATTGACTTGAATGGATGAGATCTCAGAAATGAGATATATAATATTGTGTGGTATGAATGTTTGATTGTATTGTGATGATAACTTAGATTATCTATTGTGATGGTGATATATGGATTATCTATTATGATATTGATATTGTGGATTACCTGTTATGTGATTAGCAACTGTGATTTATGAGTTATCTATCTGTGTGTATATAGATATTGTAATTTAATTGTTTTAAAACTTTAAAACAACTTGGACTTAAAAGACACGCTTTGGAATTCGATGAGACCGGGATCGGGTTTCCATATTTGGGATCCGAAAACCACATCGATTCCAATTAAACGTTAGGTCGTGAATCAAAGTGGAGCTTTGTGAAGACTCGAGGTGCAAGGACTATGAGTCAGTATAACTCTATGGGTGATTCCGTAATGAGTTGACGGAATAGTACTTATAGATTCGAGATGGTGATTCAGAGTGCAAGGGTTATTGTCGTTGACTCTGAGGGTGATTCCAAAATGAGTGTAACGAAATAATGCCTTCGGTTTCGTTTGAACCCGGAACGAACTTGTATGGATTGAATGCTTTCAGAACATCGTCAGGTGGATGATGAGCGTTCTAAGTGATATGTCCTATAAAGGTAATCGTAGCCTCAAGCCTCATCAACCGGGAATGGCTAAAACAGGGGAGGTGCAGCAAGGCTTCGTGGGTCGCACCCACTGGAGAGCAAGATTTACCCCTGTCTAGAAGTCCCCTTATATTCGGCTGTGTGGGTGGTTGCTAGCTACAACCACGGGGTTGTCTTGTTCGAAACTGTTCAGTAAGGAATGGGTCCGGCTTTGTGTTGCAGGGGAGTGGGCGTACTCCTCGGTACGTTGATCTAGGCCACGTACTGTGACGGACGGTATCCCAGTAGCCCTGCCATTGTATGGAATCCAAAATCCAATAAGTGCCAACGGTTTTGATTGTATTACCCAATTTTGTGGCTAGTAGCTGGAATTTAGTGAATGTAACAATTTCGGCTATTTCTTATTTATTTGAAAACCCTAGACACTATTATAATATCATCGGATTTCCTATCAAATGTTTTGGTTAGCGTAAGGTAAAAACTTTTCCATGTTTATGTGTGGGAAGTCTTACATGATACCTTTCTTTTCAAAAGATTTTTAAAAGTTAAGCAACTTTAACCTGTTACTCACACCAGACCCATGTCTGACCCGGAGTTTATCTTTTGTTTTCATAAACTCTTGGGTACTCAAATTTTTACGAGTAGCCAAGGGATTCAGGATTAGCTTTGACGAATATTGGAGGAGCAAATGGAGCAGGAGGCTTCTGCGTGTAGATATGTATAGTTTCCGCTGTGTGTTCTCTGAGTTGTTGTCTTTGTATTATATTGAGTTGTATAACTAGACAGGTGTTTATAACTGTCTAGTATGTGTTGTATATCTGTGTAACTCTGATGATTGTAAACTATGTAATATTTATGTTATTAATATAATTTATTCGTTCCGCTGTTTAGATCCTGATGTTGTTTCTTTCTTCTCTTCTTTCTATTCTCTTTTCTATCCCTTTCTTTCTTAAAGATGATACGATTTTCTGCGGTAAGAAAGTCGGGTCGTCACGCACCATGGCTTGTTTGATTTCTGACTTAGTTCTTTCTTTTTGCCTTGGTCATCACGACGTTGATTTTGCTAGTGACTTCAGTTATGGTAATTTTGTGATGATATTTTGACTTTGTTTTAAACTGCTACTTTGCTTGATTTTATCTCAGCCTTGAACACTACATCCTTGTATATGTATGTGTTCTTGTGATGCTTTCGTTGCCTTGATACTCTGTTGTCCCCTTGACGTTTGGTCTGGTATACATATGCACTGCTTACTGTTCTGATCATGCTACTTGTATGTGGTCTTGTTGACATTGTCTGCATTGGACTTGTGTGCTTGATATGCTATGGTATTGTAATTGATTCCATATGCTTGATATGCTGGTTTGAGTCTGGTACCTTGATTCACTATATATTTGAGTGTGTCTATGTTGCTGTCACATGATCATTTGTATTGTTCATTGAGCTAGCCATTAGAAACAGTGTACATACACACATGTATATACATCTATATATACATATGTATGTATATATGTGTTTCATGTGCCACTTGAGTCTTTTCTGGTATCACTGTTTCATTTGTGTTGTACATTCATGTGCTTACTATCTCATTGTTTTAAACTTGTTTATCACCATATATGTACATATATACATATGTATGTGTGTATATGTGTGTTGTGATGTGAGTCAGTTGTCTGGGTTCATATATGCATCACTTGCTTGCTGTTGACTGGTCTTTACTTGCATCTTTGCATGTCACTCGTCGTTTTATTTGTCGTTGCTGCTTGGTTGTCAATGTGTACATGTTGTAGTTGTTGTGGTAGTGCCATTGATATTTGAGTCTTTATTTTGACTGTGCACTGAATATTGGAGTCTGCATGGATCTATGTTGAGTTGAGCCACTTGGTTGAACATGTACACTTAGTCGGTTCATTGGTGTTTGATTATTGCATTTGGACTCATGTGCACTGATGTTGGTCTTCATGTAGATTGACTTGATTACTTGTTTCTCTAACTAGTCTAGGTTCAAGTGTACATTCTAATTTTTGATCGAGGTTGTGTTGTATGTATCTTGACCCACGGTTTTGTATTGCATCTGAGTTGAATCTAGCTTAAAGCTCGGGTTTGACCTTGTGCTCAACATTGTGACTTAATATTTATTTCAATTGAGTTGAAACCGGATTTTAATTTGGGTTTGACCTTGTGCTCACATGTCCCTGTAATTTTCTCAACTGTATATCGGTGTGCACAGCCTTGTGGCATGTACAGTGATACATTGTGCATGTCACAAGTTATTCGTGTAGATGAATTCAAAAATAAAATGATGACGAACAACCCAAATAACTGAGACAAATAATATTTTCAAAATACACATGTTATTTTACAATGCAAAAATATTTTATTTTCAATTTTACTACGTCAGTGTTTATTTTACAGATCGCACAGATGCTGGATTCAATCTGGAATAGAGTTGAAGAACAACTATGAGTGAACGGTGTTATGTAGTGAGGTGCAAATGTAAATTGAAAATTGTGATTTAATAAAATTTCTTTGTAATTGAAATTGTGTATATAGAGTGAGAACTCAAATTTGTACTATTCAAAATTGTAATAAATATTTATTTGAATAAAATATCCATTTGAATTTAAATTCTTTGTTATTTATTTTATTCAGCAAATATTTATTTAATTATGTGAAAATAAAATAGTACAATAACAAATACATTTAAATGAATATATATATGTTTATTATTATCAAACAAAAATCATATGCTTGCATATTCAACAATCTCCCCCCTTTGATGATAACCAACATAAATTTAAGATTTTGAATTTATTAAATGTATTTGGTCATTCAATTTGCTCCCCTTATTTGAATGCTCCCTCTCTATAGAAAGCTCCCCCTTCATATATGCATGAAAATAAATAGAAATATGCAAATGAGCACAGATGAAAATAAAAATAATATTTGACCTTTGTTTGTCAAAATCTTAACTTTTCTCTCCCCCTTTTGTTATCAACAAAAGAGTAATAATGTTAGAAAAATAGAGATAAAGTGAGAGACATTAATACAACATTAATAACTAATAAAGTACAAATATTAAATTTCAATAAAAAATCAAACAAAAGTCGTAAATACTCTATTTGATGCACATTCCACTTTAGAATGATTGGGATACTTTCATCAAATAAAACCATATAGTTGTGTCTATTTGTCGTATATTTATATCAGGAATTTGAATACCTACTAACCATGCATAACCGTTAGGACTTTTAAATAAGATTAGTAATATTCAAAATTTTGAAAAAAATGTATTCAAGTATATTCTAATCGCGCACAACCGTGATGACTTTTAAATGGGATTTGAATCAACCTATTTATTTAATTAATCAATTTTGATATGCGTTCCATACATGCATAACCGTGAGGACTTTTAAATGAGCATGGAAGCACATAATCATAAATCCCAAGTAATTCACCCATGCATAACCGCGAGGACTTTTAAATGAGAGTGAATACTTTGGATGTTTTCTATTGCTAAAAATATAATAAAATGAAAGAACATAATTTCCTGTTTAAAATACCACATATTGACATACCATATTGGATTATGATGACTGATGATCGATAGACATATGATAGATATAGAAATGGTCATGGTACATTTACCAGCAAAAAGTTTTTATAACTCTTATTTAAATTTCTAAAGAAATTTACTAATTATAGTGTCTCAAGTTATAATATATGATTAATATCAACACTCATAACTTTTTCAATCACTATTTATATTTTAGATAATAAGTAGGAAGTTAGATTAGTCAATGTAGTCATTTAAGATCAAATGCGAAAATAATTATAAATTCAAAATTTCTAAGATGGCTAATTTGAAACAAGGTCAACAAAAATGATTTTCTTGAAGGGGTTTTAGAAAAATGTCTGCTATTTAAAATGAAAAATATACAAACATTTTTTCTTTGAAAATGTGATGCAGTTAATGAATATCTCAACTTATATCACTTTCCACCAGTAATTTTTCTATCAGCTATATTACCAGTGTAATCTGCATCTGAATTTCCTTTTGACTCAAGATTATTATTAGATCGAAGTCATAGACCAGACTGTGATGTGCGCAACAAAATATCTTAAAATCATTTTTAACTGCTTTTAAATGATATTCTCTTGAATCTGAATTTAAATCGTGGAAACAGTGACCATAGTGTCAGATCCAGACACAGTAAGATAAGCAGATATATCCACGTGTATCATAAGTAATCATCAATCAATAAAACATCATCACTAATCCAAACAAATTTATATGAAGAATTTCAAAGTCTCTAATTCTCGGCATAAAAGAATAATCGGCCAACAATTTTGAAAAAAGTCAGAATCAAAATCAACATTCATTTCATCATCACATAACTAGCTGAATTAAATTAGATTATGGTGCACAATTATCACATTGTGATTGTTCAAGATAGATTTACCTATTTTACCTTTACGATAATTTTTCATTGTTACCCATTGTGATTCTGTCACCTTTGTACTTGGCTAAGGAACTTTGATTTGTTTCCCGTTGTGTACCTGGAACAGCCAGAATCCAAATAACACTGTTGTTGTTCCTTAGCCTGCCACCACCTACACAATAAAAGATTTTTGTGACCTATTTGTTTTTATAGGTCCATAGTTGTTAGTGGCAATGGATTTTGAAAGAATCAAAGTATTTTTCTCATCTATTCTATCACATCGATTTTCAATAATATTCCAACATTTAACATCAACAGATTTTAAATAAAATTCTATTTTCTATTTTCAATTTTCAATTCAAAAAATCCGTTGCATAAAAAACATGAGGAATAATATTGGACCGATCCTCGGTAAAAGCATTATTAAAAGAAGCCATTTTAAAAATTCAAATTTGTAACGTAAAAATTGGTCTTTGAAAAATCAAAATTTTAAAACAAAAATGGCTTTTGTTCCTAGCTTTGATACCACTTGTAGGATCGATTTCACCCTAGAGGGAGGGTGAATAGGGTGATGCTATTAATTATAAAAATTATTGCGGAAGTTTATACAAAATAATTTCAACTCAGATATAGTAGAATAATAGCAGCATGGATAATAGCAGAATAATAAATATAGAAATAGAACACACAGATTTACCTAGCTTTGGCAAAACCCTACCTACATGCTGCCCCTAAGATTTCTACTAGAAATTAAGTAGTCAGACGCTTACACATGTAAAACCGTGACATCCATTATCGACTAACCTAACTCTACGCTCAAAACCCTTCCACAACTCAGCTACTGAGTTGCGATTTCTCGAACTGCATCACCGTAGTTCGTCCCCTAATCAGACGACTAGAATTTACATCAATTTAAATGAAAAATACAAACTTAAAAACAATTTAAAAATAAACACCTATGTTTAAAAATAGAAGCCCAATGATAATTTAAAGCCGACCCAAATGTAAAAGGAACCCCCTTTTGCTTTCTATTATGTTATGTCGGCCTGCTTTCTTCTTTGTTTGTGAAAATGGCTTCTTGCTCTCATTCCACCATGCGAAAACTAGGGCTTGTGAAAAATTGATGAAGCCGACTGATTGTTCGTCGATTACAATTGCTATTCCTTTGATTTGCTTCAGAAATCGACTGTTTCTTTGATTTGAACATGGCTCCTTCAATTTGATCGAGTTAGACTATGAAATGGTATGTAATTTGTTACTTTTTCTTTACTGGTTAGCTTGCTTGAACTCGATGGTCTTCGTATGCCGATGATGTTACGGTTTAAATAGAAATCGAATTCCTATAATTTCGTTAATTTTAAATTGTCATTTAATTTAGCTCGGCCATTGATTTTGTTTGTATGCTTGAGATTGATCACTAACTTGTTCCAATTCATATATTTTGTTTGCTTGTTTCTCATGGCTTGATTTCTTTCGTGGTAACCACAGCTTGTTTGATTTCTGACTTGGTTCGTTCTTTTTGCCTTGGTCATCATGACGTTGATTTTGTTGGTGTCTTTGGTTATGGTAATTTTGTGATGATATTTTGACTTTTTTTTAAACTGCTACTTTGCTTGATTTTGTCTCAACATTGAACACTGCATCCCTGTATATGTATGTGTTCTTGTGAAGCTTTAGTTGCCTTGATACTCTGCTGTCACCTTGATGTCTGGTCTGGTATACATGTGCACTGCTCATTGGTCCAATCATGCTAATTGTATGTGGTCTTGTTGACATTGTCTGTATTGGACTTGTATGATTGATATGTGTGGTATTCTAATTGATTCCATATGCTTGATATGCTGGCTCAAGTCTAGTACCTTGATTCACTGTATATTTGAGTGTGGTCTGTGTCGCTGTCACATGATCATTTGTATTGTTCATTGAGCTAGCCGTTAGAAACAATGTACATACACACATGTATGTATGTATATACACACACATATACATACATACATACATACATACATACATACATATATACATACATGTATGTATGTATGTATGTATGTATGTGTATGATTCATGTGCCTCTTGAGTCTTTCATATTTGTACATGTCTCTGGTATCACTGTTTCATTTGTGTTGTACATTCATGTGCTTGTTGTCTCATTGTTTTGAACTTGCTTATCACCATATATTGACATACATACATACATATGTATGTGTGTATATGTGTGTTGTGATGTGGGTCAGTTGTCTGGGTTCATATGTGCATCACTCGCTTGCTGTTGACTGGACTTTGCTTGCATCTGTGCATGCCACTTGTTGTTTTATTTGTCATTGCTGCTTGGTTGTCAATGTGTACATGTTGTAGCTATTGAGGCAGTGCCATTGATATTTGAGTCTTCATTTTGACTGTGCACTGATTTTGAAGTCTGCATGCATCTACGTTGAGTTGAGCTACTTGGTTTAACATGTACACTTAGTTGGTTCATTGGTGTTTGATTATTCCATTTGGACTCATATGCACTGATGTTGGTCTTCACGTACCTTGACTTGATTACTTGTTTCTCTGACCATTCTAGGTTCAAGTGTACATTCGAATTTTTAGTTGAGGTTGTGTTGTATGTATCTTGACCCATGGTTTTGTATTGCAACTGAGTTGAATCCAGCTTAAACCTCGGGTTTGACCTTGTGCTTAATATCTTGACTTAATATTTATTTCACTTGAGTTGAACCCGGCTTTTAATTTGGGTTTGACCTTGTGCTCACCTGTCCCTGTAATTTTATCAACTGTATACCGGTGGGCACGGCCTTATGGCATGTACAGTGATACACTATGCATGTCACAAGTTATTCGTGTAGATGAATTCAAAAATTAAATGATGACGAACAACCCAAATAACTGAGGCAAATAATATTTTCAAAATACACATTTTATTTTACACCGCAGAATTATTTTATTTTCAATTTTGCCACGTTAGTGTGTATTTTACAGATCGCTTAGATGCTGGATTCAATCTGGAATAGAGTTGAAGTACAATTATGAGTGAACGAGTGATATGTAGTGAGGTGCAAATGTAAGTTGAAAATTGTGATGTAATCAAAGGGTATTGTAATTGAAATTGTGTATATAGAGTGAGAGCTCAAATTTATACTGTTTAAAATTGTAATAAATATTTGTTTGAATAAAATATCTGTTTGAATTTAAATTATTTGTTATTTATTGTTTTCAGCAAATATTTATTTAATTATGTGAAAATAAATAGTACAATAACAAATACATTTAAATGAATATATATATATATATATATATGTATGTATATATGTCAATTATCATCAAAAAATCATATACTTGCATATTCAAAAAGTAGAGGGGTTGTTGAACCCAATGTGCTCCATAGTTGCTTTCCATCTGCACATATAGCCATGTAGCAAGACTTGTAAGGCCATCATCCTATAGTTAGAGATATGGTTGGGAAAGCATAATAAATATATAAGACATGATACTTGTAACACCCCTAATTTTTAATAACATTATTTAGAAGATTTAATTAGAATAAATTAAATAGAATAATGTAGATAAGGAGATTGAGGTTGATTAATAAATATGTAGTGGCCATGCTTATTTAAATTAAATGAACTTATAAATGGTTAAGTGTTGGCTAAATAAATATAAGGGCATTGAGGTAATTTCCACCACATTATCCACCCTTATACTATTTTCTAAGTCATACATGTTCATTTTATCCTAAACAAAAACGTAAGAAAAAGAAAGAGCAAGGTCGGCCATTAGGAAGATAGAAGAGAAGAGAAATTAAAAGCAAAGCTTAGGATTCAAGCTAGAAGAAATCAATCTCAATCAATCTTTAATTTTCTTATCCAATCTAAGGTGAATAATAATCACTACATCTCTATTTTGGTTTATAATTACATGGTTTTAGATTTAAGGGATAGATTCATTTTTATGATATATTGAATGATGATATGCTTGGTTTATAATTTATATGGTTTAAACAAGGATGTTTAAATGGAGATATATATGGTTCTAGGGTAAAATCGAAGTTAAATAATTTTTAAATGCCATGGAAAAATTATATATTATGGAAAATATGATTTTGGAGTTGGGTTTCAACTTTTATAATTTTCCAAGCCGTGGAGAATTAGTTATGAATTTTTGAAGGAAAATACGGGTATTTAGGCTTGTAAATTTATTTTGGAAAATATATTAAGAATCTAGGTCTGAAATTTTGATACGTTAGCTAACATGATTAAATTAAATTTATGGAATTTTTGGGGATATTTACTAAGTGATTTAGTATGGAAATTAAAATATTTTGAAAGAAGGAATAAATGATTTAATTGTTTTGTTAACAAGAATGGCTTAATTATAAAAGTTGTCATGATTTTAGATCTGAGAAAATGCGGCAAATATTATCCAAATTATTTATACGTTTATGAAATCTAATCAAATATTTACAAGTAGGCAAGTTTGTTACGAAAAGTTTGCATTATTCGGTAAAAACAGTTTTTGCTTAGAAAAAGGGTTTTGCCTTCTTTAGAAGGACCCTTCGACTCAGACCTTCCGCCCCCAACCTAGTCGAAACCTTCTAGGTCGAAACCAGTAAAACAATACACATGGTTTAATTTCAATGGTACGAAATGGATTGGAGAAAGGTGGAAGGGTGGATGTAGAAAGGTAGCTTTCAAAGGGGTTTGTTCCTTTGTTTTATTTTGTTTTAAAAGAAAAGAGGTTGCATATTTATAAATGGGCTTTGAAGTAGTCGAAACCAATGGTTTCGAAAGAGTATTTCAAAGAGGCTTTCGAAAGAGAGCCGCCGCCTATGTTTTAAAAAAGTATCCTCCAAAGGAGTTGCTTAGATTTTGTTTAAAGCTTTTGGAAGAGGAAATTTCGACCAAGTTAAAATCCTTCTGTGAATTGATGACCTACCGATGACATTGAAGACATCAATGTTATCGAAAAGTTCAGTTGTTTTTATAAATACAAGCCACTTCCTAATGATTTCGAAAGGGGTTAGGGGTTTGGTAGGCAATGGTTTCGGAAGGGGTTTTGAAGTTAACCTTTAATTGTTTTACCCAAATATTTTAAAGCTTTTGAAAGGATGGTTACGACACCATCAAACTTCCCCAATTCGTTTTGAATTAAATAATGGTTTCAAAAGAGTTGCTTTCGCCTATGTTCACTTTGACCCAAAATTTTGTTTTAAGTATAAACCCAGTTTTTTCGAAAGGGGGAGTTTCAATGGTTTGAAAGGGTAACCTTCACTGGTTTCGAAAGGGTACTTTAAAATGGTTTCGAAGTTATGCTTCTATACTTATGTGATAATGCTTTAACATGGTCGAAAGGGTTCGAAAGAGATGTTTTAAAGTATTCAAAAGGCAGGAGCCTAATGTTTTGAAGATGGATTTTTATGTTTTTGAAGGAGGTCATCCTATAAGCTCGAAAGTAAGGTTTCGAAAGGTTGTAAAACCTACTTAAATTTTAGAGGAAAACCTATTGCTGAATAAAGGAGTCTTTAAAGGACTTTAAGTATGTAAATATGAAAAAGTATTGCCTTGATAAAAATATAAGTTGAAGGGATTAACTATGTTTTATATGAAATGTAATTCAAGGACCTTAAACCACAGGAGTGGTATTGTTAAATTTTTTTGTTTGCTTCTTCAAATATGAATATATTCACTTGATAAAGAACCCACTGCTATATTTTGGGAGATAAAGGGGTAGAATAACCAGCTAGGTTAACCCAGTAGTGAATATAAATTGATTAAACACCTGAATAAGTAGAATTGCATAAAGGGAGTTAGGGAGAACAAGAATATATGATGCTTTAACTTTGAAGTTGTCCAAGAGATAGGTTCATAGTAAACCGATGAAAACAATGATAAGGTAGAGGTAACCAACAGGTTCATAGTAAACCCATGAAAACAATGTATTAAGGATAGTTGGCAGGGGATAATTAGTTTATAGTGAACCCATGAAAACTATGTCCGGATTAAGAATTGACATCAGTCAGTCGGTTCCTAGTCAACCCATGAAAACTAGGATAAGAAAGAAGTTAATAGAAGCATTAGTAAGATCCTAGTCAACCCATGAGAACTAGGATAAGAAGGGAGTAACTGGATAAACCTATAGATTCCTAGTCAACCCATGAAAATTAAGGTAAAGGATCAGTTATTGAAATGACTAATAGGTTCGGCGGGACACATGAATTAATTAAGTTAATTGGCAAGAGTCTATATATTCTTAGTGATCCCATGAAACTATGAAATATGATAGGGTGCCCATGTATAATGTAAAAGGCTATTAGTAAACCCATGAAAACTAATAGGTTAATAGTGACCCTAAAATTGTAACTATGACGGGGTGTCAATCCAAACTAGGGATGGGAAATCCTAAAAGATCCTATGTATGCATATAATCCTAAGATTTTGAAATGTATGTTTCAACCATTGTGGATGCAGGAGCACAATATATGGTTTTATAAAGCTTTTAGGATACTAGTAAGGGGAAAACCTGTTCTGCTAAGCGGCGTGGTCTCACTAGATATCTAAAAGGATTGAGATATTAGATTATTATTCATACCAGGCTTCTGACGAAGTTTTTGTTTTCCCTTTAAACTCTCAGGTACTCAATTGATTTTGAGTAAGATGAGAGTTAAGGTTTCCAGGTGTTCTTTTAGATGAATAACGCTTCTAAGGATGTGCAGGAGGCAATATTGTTAGAGTTCTTTTATTTTCGCCGTGTGTTTATTTGTAAAGGCAAATTGTTTTCTTGCCTATCTACATACTCTGATCTATCAAGGGGAATCATCATATGTCGCTCTTGGCATATTTTGTAATAATTATATGTTATCTGAACGTGGTTAGCGAATTGGGATTTATGTAGTCAATTTGGAATATTTTGAAATGGAATGTGGAGTTTGTTTTGTGTTTAATTTTTTTCCATATTGTTGTTTTTCTGTGTATCAATGTATGTAATATCGCCATGTTTGGTCGCCGAAGATTAATAACCATTGATGACTTCAGCATCTGTAGCCGTTAGTTTTCGGCCTCCAAGTAGGGCAATGTTACAAGTTGATATCAGAACGTGGTTTATGAAACTCTAAAAGAAACTTAAACCTAAAAGATTTTTCAAGCATAATCCAACGAATCAAATAACATGACTGGGTTTGGTTAACGCTATGGTAACGTACTTATGTTTTCTATATATATATACATATATATATATACACACACACGTATCCCCCGCTCTCTTAGACCGTTCTTCTGTATCTTACTAAGGCTCGTATGCAAATTTACAAGAAAGGAGATACGGAAGCAGGAAACGGAAGTGGAAATCTCAGTGGAGGAAGCACCACAACTAATGGGAATACTCGACCCACTACCAAGAGAAACCTGGGTTGATCGGCTAATGCTAGTAACCAAAACACTAAAGCCAATGTGAGTGCTAGAAATCCACTAGTAGATGTGAGGGTGATGCATAGTTCTATGCTGGTTTGATGCAAGTTGGATCTGCTGCTGAAGTTACCAAAAATGTAAAACGAGCTAATCCTGTGGCTTCAATTGGGAATATTGCTTTATTGAGTAGAAATTACAGTAGTTTGGGTGGGAAGTCATTCTTGGGGAACAGAAAGTGTGTAGAGGTTCAGAATTGGCTTTTGCATTGTGAGCGTATATTTACTGATTTAGGCCTAGATGATGGAGAAAAGAGAAGGCTAGCCTCTAGACAGTTGCAAGAGTTAGCGCTTCACTGGTGGAATAGTGTTTCAGCTGGAGTTCCGAAGGAAGAGCTAACATGGGTTGATTTCAGAAGAAGGTTTGAGCAGAGGTTCTTATCTGAGGTTTCTAAGTCGACGTTGATGAGGAAGTTCATGGATCTTTTTCAAGAAGATATGTCAGTCATCGAGTACACTAATGGTTGGAATATTCATTTTGAAAATCTTTATTTGATTCCGATTTTCTTAAAAAATGAAAGTCAAACATGCTAAGTTTGATGAGCTGTCTCGATATGGTTATGCTTTGGTAAACACTGATATCAGGAGGAATGAGAGTTTTATTCGTGGACTAAGGCCAGAGTTAGGCAGAAGGACTATGACTCATGTCAGAGAGCCTTGTAATGTGATGATGGAGATAGCCATTCGCGATAACGAGATGCTTGATGTTTCAGCTAGAGAGAAGCCAGTTGAGTCCTAGGGTCCTCAGGGAAAGAAAAGGAAATTCTTTAAGAAGAAAGGAGCCCAAAAAGGGGAGGCTGCCAAGAAGGAAAATGCTGATTTGGTGTGTTATAAATGTGATAAGAAGGGCTATTATGCTCATGAGTGCAGAACATCCAAAAGAAAAAGCCTGTTGAGAAGAAGAATGTGAAAGCTTCAACTATGACCAATTTGGACATTACAAGAACCATTGTCCAAAACCAGTCAGGATGGACAGAGGGAAGGTTTTAGCTATTGGACCACCATCTTCTTCTTGGCCTATTACAGCAGAGAAAGGGAAAACTGTTATGAAAGGTACGCTTTTGATTCAAAGTATTACAGTTAGGGTACTATTTGATACTGGTGCATTACATTCATTTATATCGTGGTATTTGGTTGATAGGTTATGCACAGAACCTACATACCTTGTTGCTTTCTTAAGGGTTGCGAATCCAATAGGAGGGTATGGACTCTAGGGATGATATGTGATTAGTTAGTACTTGATTTTTTAGGTCATAAGTTTGCATGCAATTTATAAGTTTCTGATTTCCTAGCTTTCTGGATCATTTTGGTATGGATTGGTTGGTTAAGTATGCGGCTAGGATATTACGCCAGGATAAGGAATTATCATTAAGACACCCAGATAATCATAACCGAATCATCTTCATAGTAGAGAATTCCAATAAGAGTGTTTATTCCTTGTTGAGTGCCATTATGGTTGGAGAAGAGCTTAGTCAGGTTCGAGAGGTAAGAGACTTTGTAGACATCTTTGAGCCAGTTATGAGATTACCACCGAAATGAGCTGTTGAGTTTCGAATAGATCTTGTACCGAAATCTGAACCTTTTAGTAGACCACCTAGCAGGATGACACCGACAGCGATGAAGGAATTGAAGGTGCAGCTAGTGGATCTTGAGGGAAGGAATTTTATTTTACCAAGCAGTTCGCCTTGGGGAGTGGTTATGGATTTTGTGAAGAAGCCAGATGGGTCATTAAGGATGTGCATAGACTATTGTTAGTTGAATGAAAGGACAACCAAGAAAAGATACCCTCTACTGAGGATAAATGGTCCGTTTGATCAGTTGAGTGGAGCCAGAGTGTTTTCCCAATCGGATTTGGTGACGGCTTTCATCAGTTAAGAGTGGCGGAGTAAAGTATTCCTTTAATAGCATTTCGAACCAAATATGGTTCATATGAGTGGTTGGTAATGCCCTTTGGATTGACAAATGCACCTGCTTTCTTCGTATATTTGATGAATCGAGTTTTTCAAGAATACTTGGATAGGTTTGTTCCGGTGTTCGTAGATGACATCCTAGTATACTCTAAAATGAGAGGAAGCATGAAGTTCATCTTAGAGTGGTGCTTGAGATGCTAAGGCGAAATCAGCTAAATGCAAAGTTTACCAAGTGTCATTTCTGGAAGAAAAAGACAATGTTTCTTAGTCAAATGGTTTTAGAGAAAGGATTGTCAATTGATACAGATAAGATCGAAGTTGTGAGTAATTGGAAGAGGCCAGAGATGGCGACTGAGATCAGGAGTTTTCTTGGACTTGCTGACTAAACCGGAGATTCATTAAGGACTTCTCGCGGATAGCAGCACCCTTGACTAAGCTAACCAGAAAGGAAGTAAGATTTGTTTGGTCCGACAATTATGAGGAGGCATTCCTTAAGTTAAAGCATTTGTTGACTAATGCACCTGTGTTAGTAGTTTCCGACGGAAATCGAGGTTTGGTGGTGTATACCGATGCACGTAGAATTGGTTTGGGAGCAGTGTTGATGCATTATGGTAAGGCCATTGCTTACACATTCGGGAAGCTTAGACCGCATGAAGTAAGATATCCCACTCATGATTTGGAGTTGGCAACAGTGATTTTCACATTGAAAATTTGAAGACATTATCTCTTAGGGGAAAGATTTGAGCTTTATATAGATGATAAGTCTTTACGGTACTTATTCTCTTAGAAAGAGTTGAATATGAGACTTTAGAGGTGGCTAGAGTTTTTGGCAGCTTATGAATTTGGTATAGAGTATACACTAGGAAAAGGTATTAAGGTACCAGATGCTCTTAGTTGAAAACATCAAAGTGTGTTGTTAGCTATGTTAGCAGAGTGGAAAGATTTGGAAGCTTTGGCCAGTTATGGAATGCAGTTACGATAAACTGCTGGTTCTAGGCAGGGTACCGCTAGAATGTATTGTTTAGAAGTCCGACCAATATTGATTCAGAAATCGCTTCTAAGAAGAATGAGGATTCAGTACTTGCTGAGAGGATCAAAAGACTTGAGGTTAGAACAGAGATCGATGATTTAAAGGATTTTAGCCTTGACCAGAGAGGGTGGATAAGGAAGAAGGGGCGACTATGTGTTCCGAATGTGGAGGACTTAAGGAAAGAAGTTCTTGAAGAATGTCATCGATCCAAGTTTATGATTCATCTTGGAGGAACCAAGATGTATCAGGATATGAAGAGGAGCTTCTATTCGGAAGGCATGAAGATGGTTGTTGGCTTCTGGGTTAGACAGTGTGCAAACTCTTAATAAGTGAAAGCTAAACATCAGAAACCAAGTGGGTTATTGCAGCCTCTAGATATTCCAGTTTGGAAATGGGATTCAATATTTCCAAGGTCAAAGAGAGAAAATGAAAGTATATGGGTTATTGTGGACAGGTTGACCAAAAGTGCCCATTTCATTCCAGTAAAGTCGACCAGGATGACACCGGTTTTGGCTAAGTTGTTCATGAAGAACGTAGTTAGACTTCATGGGATTCCTAGTAGCATAGTCAGCGATAGAGATGCTTTATTCACTAGCGAATTTTAGAGGAGTCTCCAAGAGGAATTAGATATCAAGCTCAAGATGAGTACAACATATCACACACAAACGAATGGACAAACAGAGAGTGTCAATAAGGTACTCGAGGATTTATTAAGAGCTTGTGTATTAGACTTCGGTGGACCTTTGGAAGGTAACCTACAGTTGATTGAGTTTTCTTATAATAATAGTTACCAGACAAGTATAAGAATGGTGTCTTTTGAAGCTTTGTATGGAAGGCCATGCAAATTGCCAGCATGTTGGTTAGAGACTGGAGACGGATTGGTCTTAGGTCATTATTTGGTTGGAGAGGGGTTAGAAAAGATTGATTTAATCCGAGGAAGGTGAAGGATACTGAATCCAGACTGAAGATTTACGCAAATAAGAGAGTAAAGACCTAGAGTTCTCAGTGGGAGACAGGGTTTCATTAAGGTATCACCGATGTAGGGTGTGGTACGATTTGGGAAATCGAGAAAGTTGGCCTCGAGATATGTTGGACCATTGCAGATTTTAGAAAGGATTGGAAAGCTCGCATACAGAGTAAAATTTCCGAGCAGTTTGGCAGGTGTCCATAATGTATTCCATGTGTCTCATCTACGCAAGTATGTGTATGATCCAGAGGCTACTATTCCACCGATAGAGTTGGAAGATTTGATAGTAGAGCGTGATTTAACTTTTATTAGACAACCAGTTCAGGTTTTACCGAGAGATAAGAAAAGATTGAGGACCAAGGCGGCCAAGTTGGTGAAAGTTCAGTGGAGCGACAATGAGAAGGACTGTACTTGGAAGACAGAAGATAGGATTCGAGATGCTTATCCTGATTTGCTTTGATTATATGTCTATATTAGATTTATATAGACTAGTTACTAGTCAGGTAGGCTAGTATGGATGTTAAGAGTTATGGCAGATGATTGCCATGTTTGCTATTTAGTCCTTACTGAATTTCAAGAATGAAATTCTTTAAGGAGGGGATCCTGTAACACCCCTAATTTTTAATAACATTATTTAGGAGGTTTAACTAAAATAAATTAAATATAATAATGTAGATAAGGAGATTGAGGTTGATTAATAAATATGTAGTGGCCATGCTTATTTAAATTGAATGAACTTATAAATGGTTAAGTGTTAGCTAAACAAATATAAAAGCATTAGGGTAATTTCTGCCCACATTCTCCACCCTTATACCATTTCCTTAGTCATACACATTCATTTTATCCTAAACAACAACATAAGAAAATGAAAAAGCAAGGCCGACCATTGGGAAGAAAGAAGAGAAGGGAAATCCAAAGTAAAGCTAAGGATTCAAGCTAGAAGAAATCAATCTCAATCAATCTTCAATTTCCTTATCTAATCTAACGTGAATAATAATCACTACACCTCTATTTTGATTTATAATCATATGGTTTTGGATTTAAGGGATAAATTCGTTTTTGTGATATATTGGATGATGATATGCTTGGTTTATAATTTATACGGTTTAAACAAGGATGTTTAAATGGAGATGTACACAGTTTTAGGGTAAAACCGAAGTTAAATGATTTTTAAATGCCATGGAAAAATTATATGTTATGGAAAACATGATTCTATTTTTATAATTTTCCAAGAAGTGGAGAATCAGTTATGAATTTTTGAAGGAAAATATGGGTATTTGGGTTCATAAATTTATTTTTGAAAATATGTTAAGAATTTTGAATCTGAAATTTTGATATATTAAATAACCAGATTAAAGTGAATTTTTGGAATTTCTGGGGATTTTTACGAAGTGATTTAATATGGGAATTAAATTATCTTGAAAGGAGGACCTAAACGATTTAATTATTTTATTAATAGGAAGGGCTTAATTGTTAAAGTTATCATGTTTTTAGATCTAAGAAAATGTGGCAAATATTATCCAAATTATTTAAAAGTTTATGAAAGCCAGTAGGCAAATTTGTTATAGAAAGTTTACTTTATTTGGTAAAAATAGCCTTTTGCTCAGAAAAAGGGGTCCGCCTTCTTTAGAAGGACCCTTCGACTCAGTCCTTCCGCTCCTGACCTAGTCGAAACCTTCTAGGTCGAAGCCAGTAAACCAACGCACATGATATCATTTCGATGGTACGAAGTGGATTGGAGAAAGGCGGAAGGTAGGGTATCAAACAGTAGCTTTCATAGGGGTTGGTTCCTTTGTTTTATTTTGTTTTAAAAGAAAAGCGCTTACCTATTTATAAATGGGTTTTGAAGTATTTGAAACCAATGGTTTCAAAAGTGTATTTCAAAGAGACTTTCGAAAGAGAGCCATCGCCTATGTTTTAAAGAAGTAGCTTTCGAAGGAGTTACTTAGATTTTGTTTAAAGCTTTTGGAAGGGGAAGTTTCGACTAAGTCAAAACCCTTTTGTGAACAGATGACCCATCGATGACATTGAAGACAACAATGCTGTCGAAAGGTTCGGTTATTTTTATAAATACAAGCCACTTCCTAGTGCTTTCGAAAGGGGTTAGAGGATTCGTAGGCAATGGTTTCAGAAGGGGTTTCGAAGCTAACTTTCAATTGTTTTACCCAGATGTTTTAAAGC
Source organism: Allium cepa (assembly GCA_030765085.1). NCBI lineage: Eukaryota > Viridiplantae > Streptophyta > Magnoliopsida > Asparagales > Amaryllidaceae > Allium > Allium cepa. The sequence continues at coordinate 279,901,600 of CM060937.1, read as the reverse complement.
TTTCGAAAGGATGGTTATGACACCATCAAACTTCCCCAATACTTTCTGAATTAAAGAATGGTTTCGAAAGAGATGCTTTCGCCTATGTTCAGTTTGATCCAAAATTTTGTTTTAAGTATAAACTCAATGTTTTCGAAAGAGGGACTTTCAATGATTTCAAATGGTAACCTTTATTGGTTTCAAAACGGTACTTTCAAATGGTTTTAAAGTTATGCTTCTATACTTATGATAATACTTTAACATGGTTGAAAGGGTTCGAAAGAGATGTTATAGGGCATTTGAAAGACATGAACCTAATTTTTTGAAGATGAATTTTTATGTTTTCGAAGGAGGTCATCCTATGAGGTCGAAAGCAAGGTTTCCAAAGGTTTTAAGATTCAAACTCAAATTTTAAAGAAAAAATGTGACGACCCACCTTTCTGACCCTTGAGAACGACACTTAATACATCCATGGAATTCATGTGCCGTTGCCCAAGTATCTGAAAGAGGAGTTGCCATGGGGTAAAATATAAGAACGGAATAATAATCTCACAACGGAACGGTTAAATATAACATAAAAATAAGACAGTACATAAGGTTACTCCCCAACATGGATTTATCAGAGTTACAATAAAAGTACTACTATCAGTCTAGGCAGTTATAACAACCTGCCTTTAAATATACATACATAGAGCCAACATCTCATAATAGCGGAAATAAATAGGTAGATAGATAAGGAGCCTCCTGCTCGTCCACCATCTTCAAAAGAGCCCAAAGAAACCTGTCATTTCAGGACTACTCAAATATAAATGAGTACCCGAACGTTTAGGGAAAACAACAATTCGGGTCAGACAATAAGTATGGTATGAGTAAACTCCAAAAATAGAACAGACAAAGTAACTAGTGAGACCACATCGCAAAAACGCAGAACGGGTTATTCCCTCACAAGGACAACATCCAAGTATAAAAGAATGGATACAGATAATTAAACACCGCGAAGAGTGCAAGACGCTTCCCGATGAAATTAAGAAAGAATCAGTCCAAAGATTTGAATCAAAAATAAGGAAAAGGAATTTTTTCCAACAATGACTAGGAGGGTGCGCCCCCCTATCGAAAGTATACCTCTAGAAAATATACTTGAGAACTATGATGGCTCTCGGAAACCTCCAAGCTGGATCCCGCCATCCTTACCGAGTATCCGAGTATTTCACATCTCCGTGCGCATATAACCGAAACCAATCTAGAGTAGATGTGAAAATACCCTAATGGGAGCAACCCCACATAGCTTGGCCCCCACTCGCTCTTTATTTAGTCATTTCCGATAACGGATATCAATGCTCTAATTGAGCAACAAATCGTCTTAGATTGACGAAATAAAAATAAAAGGAAGAAGGGTATCGAAATTGATAGTCAAGATATCGACTATCGGGGATAACAAAACGATCGTATATGGAAATTAAATCTTATACTCTTTCAATACTTGGAAAATATCCATATACTTATCCCTTCGGTATAAGCATATTCTCAAAACAATTAAGAGGATTTCATATTTCAAAAGCATACTTAGATGGGTCAAAACAATTGTCTATAAGAAATGCAAACGTTTTCCATTATAATTATAAAGATCATTTATGGAAATCAAATCTCCTACACTTGTCACGTTTCCGATATTCTCGACTTACTCTATCCCTTACCCAGAAACAAAGCCAGGTAAGTCAGGGCACTGGTTGCTCCTAGCCTTGCCTAGACACTTCGGTTCCAGATCTCACAGATAGAGAATCAATCTACTCATCGGCTTTTAGCGCCAAGTATAGGACTACTTACTTTCCATAAATAACTCATTTAAATTATTATATAAATTTTGAAGCTCCTTTAAAATACTTTAAACAAAGATTTAAAACTTCCATTCAAATCATAACTTAAACCCATCATCTTTAAAGGAGATTACAACCAAGAGGGGGTGAAGCTTCCTCTTAATCAAATGAGATAGCTAAAAGGGGTGTTGTTTCCTTTTAACCAAAAAGTCGCTAAATGTCAATCCTAAGTTAAAAGGTGGTGTAAGTTCCCTTTAACTAAACATCAAAGTTATTGGTCATAAACTGGCCGAGCACAAATCAAACAACCAAACAAGAATAATAACAAGAATTATAACAGACTCGTTATTATTAACAATTTACAATCAATAGTTAACACAACATTTGTTAAAATATGAATGAGTAAAAGGAAAGAGATTAAGATTACACTGACTGTAAAATAATTAAATTATACTGACAGAATAAGTTATACCCACTAAACTATGAAAGCAAGGAATGTACTCATAGAATAAGTTATACCTACTAAACTATGAAAACATGAAATATACTCACATCCTATTTGCTTTGATGGAGACTTGGAATACTTCACCTTTTAAAACTAATTTTAGTTCTTTTCTTTAGTTTGTGAATGAAATAAAATGATATATGGACTTGGCTATTTATAGGTGAAGAGAAGGGTACTTTAGTAATTTTCTATAGCCTAACCTGATTCAACCAGATTTTGGTCCAATAGAAGCTAGCCATATGGCATAATTTGATTCGACCATATTTTGGTCCAATGGAAGCTAGCCATATGGCATAATTTGATTCGACCATATTTTGGTCCAATAGAAATCCTCCTTATAACTATGGCCTAACCTGATTTGACCAGATTTTGGTCCAATGGCAACCATCCGCATGGCATAGCCTGGTTCAACCAGATTTTGGTCCAATGGAAACCATCCGCATGGAGTATAATAATCATTATGCTATTTTATTTTATTAGGCAAATAATTATACTATTTTGTTTTATTAGACTACGTTAATAATTCTTTCTTGTTTTATTAGGCAAGTAATTATACTATTTTGTTTTATTAGGCTACGTTAATAATTCTTTCTTGTTTTATTAGGCAAGGTTAATACTTCTAGATATAAAATCCATTATTTAATCATTTAAAAACATATTAACTATTCATGTTCAAAGTGATTAAATTATGGGTCGTTACAAAAAACCTATGGCTAAATAAAGGAGTTTTGAAAGGACTTTAAATATGTAAATATGAAGAAGTATTGCCTTGATAAAAATACAAGTTAAAGGGATTAACTATGTTTAATATAAAATGTAATTCAAGGACCTTAAACCCACGGGAGTAGTATTGTTAAATTGTTTCGTTTGCTTCTTCAAATATGAATATATTCACTTGATAAAGAACCCATAACTGTATTTTGGGGGATAAAGGGGTAGAAGAACCATTAGGTAAACCCAAATTGATTAAACTCTTGAATGAGTAGAATTGCATCCAGGGAGTCAGGAAGACCAAGAATATATGATGATTAAACTTTAAAGTTGTCAGGGGATAGGTTCATAGTAAACTCATGAAAACTATGATAAGTTAGTTATTGGAGGTAACCAACAGGTTCCTAGTGAACCCATGAAAACTATGTATTAAGGATAATTGGCAGGGGCTGATTCGTTTGTGGTGAACCCATGAAAACTTTATCCGAATTAAGAATTAACATCAGTCAGCAGGTTCCTAGTCAATCCATGAAAATTAGGATAAGAACGAAGTTAATGGAAGCATCAGTAGGTTCCTAGTCAACCCATGAAAACTGGGATAAGAAGAGAGTTACTGGATAAACCTATAGGTTATTAGTCAACCCATGAAAACTAGGTTAAGTGATTAGTTATTGGAATGACAATTTGGATCGGGGGACCCATGAATTAATTAAGTTGATTGGCAGGAGTCTATAGGTTCTTAGTGATTCCATGAAACTATGAAATAGGACAGCGTGTCCAAGTATAATGAAAAAGGTTGTTAGTAAGTCCATGAAAACTAATAGGTTAATAGTGACCGTAAAACTATAACTATGATGAGGTGTCAATCCAAACCAGGGATGGAAAATCCTAAATGATTTTATATTTGCATATCATTCTAATATTTTTAAATGTATGTTTTAACCATTGTGCATGTAGGAGCACAATATATGGTTTTATAAGGGTTTTAGGATACTAGCGAGGGGAAAACTTATTCCGCTATGCAGTATGGTCTTACTAGATATCAAAAAGGATTGAGATGTTAGATTATTATTCATACCAGGCTTTATGTCTGACTAGAAGTTTTTGTTTTCCTTTTACACACTTGGGTACTCAACAAATTTTGAGTAGATTGAGAGTTACGATTTCCAAATGTTCTTTTAGATGAATAAAGTTTCCGTGGACGTGCATGAGGCAATATTTTTATTAGAGTTCTTTTAATTCCGGAATGTGTTTGTTTGTAAAGGCAAATTGTTTTCTTGCCTATCTATATACTCTGATCTACTAAAGGGGCATCTTCATATGTCGCTCTTGGAGTATTTTTTATATGTTATCTGAACGTGGTCTGCAAATTAGGATTTATGTAATTAATTTGGAATATTTTGTAATGGAATGTGGAGTTTGTTTTGTTGTTTAATTTTTTTTCCATATTCTTGCATTTCTGCGTATCAATGTATCTAATATCGTCGTGTTTGGTCATCGAGGATTAATAACTATGGATGACTGCAGCATCCATAGCCGTTAGTATTAGGCCTCCAAGTAGAGGGATGTGACAATACTTGTTCAATTACTTACTACCCATATACTGGTTTTGTAAAACTTATGTTTTTAATTCATCAAACATTGTTGTTCTACCCCTCCTCATTGCAACCCTGGTTAGGTACAATGTTTAGTGTGGAGAAGAGAGTGGAGACCTGACCGGTAGTTATCTATTTTTGTTGTTATGATGTACCCAGGCTATGTATCAGACTTTTATTATTATGACATTGTACTCTTGTGATTTTATTTTATAAGATGGGTACTTTACTTTTGTAATTATATCTTATTCCTTCTGCTACGAGACTTTGAAAGCATAGATAAGTAGCTAAACATATTGTTTTGTTAAATCAAATATACTAGCTAACATCCAGCTCAGGAATGGAAATAAGGTTCGTTAGGCTTTTATTGGTTGAAAATTAGTCCCATTTTGGAGAGGATTGATGCATTTGTTATTAAAGCTTACGCTACCCAATCAGCGAGTATAAGATACGCGTGAGTACGTATTTTTTATTTTTGGAACTATTATTTTCAGAACCCTGCTATATATATGACTGTGCATATATGGACATATGCAAACACAATAGGAATTTTTTTAATTCAGCAAGTAATACTATCATAGGAAGCCATAACCAAACTTCGAACCTACAAATTGTTGATGAGGGCATAAAACAATAGTTCCATGATCGGGAACCAAACCACTTAGGAGATACCTACCATATCGAGTATGCCAGTGTGGTTTTAATGATATTTGAAAGTCGTGGGGGAAAGTCACTATTCCCTAGCAAGCTGCACCAACGGCACCAGTTGCACCACTCGTTGAACCATCATTTCGTCCACTAGACTTCCTAAGCTACGTAAGGATAAACATGATTGAAGGTGTATATATATATATATATGTATATATATATATTTGAGCATTAACTTCATAATACATGAAGGTGAATTAATATGTCACATTCTATACTCTATTCTCTTTATTCTGTAAAATACGTTATCATACCCAAAAAAAATTATAATTACATTATTTAAGGCAAAATATCTTTCTTTATTGTTAACACCTGCAGAAATCATTAAGGTTATGGGTAATTCATACTATACTGGAATTTGTCAGATATTAGGTCAAATGTATCACACAAAGTACAAAGTTGTAGTGGTGGTAGTAAACAAATCAACAACCTACTGCAAAAGCTACCTATGTTTCACGAGAAATAGAAATAAATACAATTCGAAACTAAGACATTAAATATTATACTCACATGGAAACATAGACAAAAATACGATTGAGGCAACGTTGTTGCATCTGATCCATTCAAGTCCATGTGATGCCAAAGGAAAAATAGTTTTGGAGATCCAATTTTTATAAGCTGCAATTCAAGATATGATTATTGGTATTATTATTTTTCCATAAAAGGCATCCTATTCCCCACTTATCTAGGGGAACTCAAAGCCTAGAACCATCCCCGCCCATAATTGAGGGTGAGCAATATATTGAAGAAGTTGGTTTAACTTTGAATGTTATTTAAATGTATAATAGTTACAGTAATAGCGGCAAGCATGGGACATACTGGTAATATCACATATATTACACAACAGTAGAAATCGTAGACAAATTCAAAAATCAATCTTAGCACATAAAACATAACTCAATGGGATATGTGTTTAGCTTTTAAAAAACTCAAAACTAAGATTACGTGAAGTACAAATCAACCACTCATTTCTTTTCGTTTCCACGTTTGCTTAGCTCAATATATTTTTTCTACCTATATTGTTTGTAGTCTATTTAATGCTAATTTATTAAGCAGTTAGCTTTTCAGAATCATCAATGTCTACTACAATTGATGTATAGTTTACGTAACTATAAGCTTGAGGAACTTCTACATTACAGGTCAATATTTTCTTGGAATAGTCTAAGCCAAAACCCAAATTTATTGGGCAACTTGTTCCTTCATTCCAATTGTTCATTTATGAAACCCGAATATATCATTAAAGTAGTAGGTAGATACTTTAATTTCCAGTTCTTAGTAGTTGACTACTGTTTAATTGTACATCATCTTCCAGATCTCATCTAACTTTTGAGAAATATGTACAGAATAGAAAAAAAATGAATAATAACAATGAGCGAGCAATGAGCAGCACTGAAAGTATGAAACAGTGGTAGATGGGAAGATAATGAGAACATGATTATATCTATTCATTATTATATCTGTCCGCTTGATAGTTACACGCTACTTCTAGCTAACAAAAGCATATGCATTATAAAATGTATTTTGAACAATTAATGTCATTGTAGCTTCTTAGTTGTATATTATAAAATGTATTTTGTTTTCAAGGTATTTTCTATGTGGATTAAGAATAGATAACAGCTAGGTATCCATCCTAGCATTCTATATGAAAAATCATAGACATAAACTTGTTATATATTTATGTATCATCATATAGCCACCTAATAAAGTTATCTCCACCGTTTGATTAGATAATGTATTCAAATATACATGGAGAAAGGTACATTTGTGTGTAAGATGTAGATTTTTTTTCTATTTTACTCTGCACGAGTTGATCAAATATCCAGAGTTTGATCTTTATAAGCTAACAAAAAGCAGTTGTGATCATTACTTAATTCAGCTCCAATTTAATTATACTTTATTTTATTTCAAGGCCATAGTTCATATTTCTTTGTGATAAAGACAATCTCATGAGCAAGATAGAGACTAACATAAAAAAAAGGAGGAACTTAGAGTTTAATGATTCATTATCTATTTCTTAGGGCGCTCGATTTGTTGATATCAACGTCCAAGAAAGCTGGCTAACCTACCACGGAATCTGATCGTTGATCGTCTAGGATTCTAAGAGTTAGAGAAGCTGGTGTACCTAAAGGCAGGAATTGAAGAAACTTTAAGGCTACACCCTTCAGTGCCAGAAGATTCTAAGTACGTAGTAGCAAACGATGTCCTACCCGACAACACACGGCGCAATTCAGTTTGAGCGTAGCTTCAGCAACTCTGTTTGAACTGAGTTACTTCGGCATGCTCAGAACTGAGTTTCTTCAGAAACTGAGTTTGAACTGAATTACCTGGAGCGTTATTGCTCCAGGTCCATCATTAACCGGTCAACTGCCATGAATGGTCGGTCGACTGGTCATAGCAACCTGAAGCAGTAATGCTCTAAGTAATACACATAAGTTATATATGTTTATCCTTTTCTTTTCTTCCTTAATTCCCAAACTTTGAGTGATGGACTGAAATTGGTCATTTACCTTCATAGATATCATAGAATTGAAGTTAAAGAATCAAACCAATAATCGATGAAGATTGAAGCTCACTGTAAACACACTTTTTATCTTTTAGAACGATGATAGTGAATTTGCTTACCATTTCTTCTTCTTGCTTTGATTTTCTTGCATACTAATCATTATATCAAGCTAAAATATACCATATATACAACATCAAACACCCTGGTTTTATAATTAAAAGCCTAGATATGTTAATTGTGGAAGATAATGGGCTATTGTTAAATGACAAACTATTTCCAGATTTTTATTAATTTGGTTTCTAGGTTCCTTATATTGCCTCCTATGGGTTGTTTTACACAGTTGGGACATTTATAAAGTTTTACATATTTGATATACCACTGATATGGTGCATAAGTTGGACTGAAGTCATGAAATTGAGATAAAAAGGATTTTAAAAGCCACTTTAAAATAGAAAATGTGATATCTTAAATACACATAGATTTCAAAAATCCATATCTACTTTAATTAGTTTTTTATTTCTAGAAATATCAAAAAAGAGTATTGATATGTATATGACAATTTAAAAATATCAAACTTGAAATTTTGATATAAATACGTTCAATTTGAATATAAATTGAAAATAAGGAATTTTTTCGAGCTCCAATTATGCAACATTACATAATATCTGCTATATGCATATGTGCATTATAAGTTTAAATACACAATTTCAATCAAACTCTTTGCAGACAAACTCGAGATAGATGCTATATCAAATTCTTTGCAGTCAAACATATATGCATTATATGTTTAATTATCCAAAAATTAACTTTGCAGTCAAAAATTAATTTTGCATTCAAGCTCTTTATCCAAAAATATAGTCAATTGCCTCATGATTTGGTCTATTGCACATGAACAATAAGATCAGACAAAGGATTTTTTTTCCGTAAATATACTCCGCCCTTTCCCCAATATGTGAAGGTAAATCCAAATGAGGTTAAATTTTATAAAATATGTTTGAGGATAAGAAGAATAGTAAATAAAACAACAGAACAATGCGTGAATCAAAGTAAATAACAAAAAATTAAGTAAAGAATTCAAATATTTAAAATACGTGAATGTCAAGTGCCTTTAGATCTATGATCATTATCATGCCTAACTCGTCTTTGTGAAATTACAGCATAAATAATCCATTTTGTAAGTAGATTGCTTATTTTTAACCAAGCAAACCAAAGATGTCTATTAGGTGTTGAGAAGTGTAATCACTTCATTCATCTTGAAATCATTGATAGCTCCTTGTATATTCCATACAAATAAACTCATTTACCTTTTGTTGAGCTCATAATGTATCTTTTAGGAGGAGCTTTTGTTTTGTTTTTGTCCTGTTTTTCTTGCTTTTTCAACTAAATTTCTACACTATATTCAGGATATCTTCTATGTAGGTTGACACATTTTACTAATTTGTTTCAATTTCTTGTATGATATTATCAACTATTTGTGCTGCAACATTATCCATAATTAATAACATTATTTGAAAAAATTTCGGAAACAATTTTTTTAGAACTGTCAGTTTTATTTAAGCTTTATGGTAGTAGCTCTAAATCTTGTCTCTTTGAAGGTTTATAGAAATTCTATAGGATTTGTGATCTTTGTGATTTGCTGATCAGTAGATGCTATTTCAATCAAATTGCTAGATGTAAATTTCATTTTTTATTTCCTCAATGACATAACATCTTCATGCTCTACTTGCTTTTCTTGTGCATTTAGATCTATGGTCATTATTATGTTTAAATTATGCATAATATTTAAAATATTTAAAATTCACTTAACAATCGATTACAAAGAATTATTTCAGCTTTCAACAAAAAATAATAATACGATGACAACAGATTCTGTAATTTTGACTTAGCAACAACGCAGAAAATAGTTTCAACATATAAAGAAAATGATCACAAATAGCAATATAAGATCATAATTGTACCAGCCACAACAAAATAGTGCATGAAGATACTATGCAGTCAGTTGCCTCGACCAACTCCTCCACTTGCTGATCCGGATCTGCTATTTTTCTCCTGTTATGATAATTTGTGATACTGTATAACTCAAAATATGGATTTGCTGCTAGCCTACTATGTGATAACTTATTCTTAGTTGATAGTTGATGTTGTAAGTTAATTCGGAATTTGAGATAGAGTTCAAATAAAGCAAGTTAGCTAATTTTAATTTATATTAGATTTTGAGAACATTAAAGTAAATAAGTTATTTTTAAAAAACCTATTATATTAATTATATACTGATTTTAGTTTTTAACACTATGGTTCTTTTTTGAACTGTCTCAAGGACAAACATTTGACTATGGCTCCTACCTGATATTTCTCCTTCATTGGTATACTTCTAGCGTATATTATTGGCATTAACAGACTCCGTGTCAACTTGTCTACACTTGGTCAATTTGACTGCAATGATCTGACGGGGTAATTCCTCATAGGATAAGCTTCAAACAGCAACCCCATCCAAAGTCATATCTCCTCATCTCCATTCCAAATGAGCTCCCATGACTCGGTTAGCATTTGGCCTTTGTAGATTAATACAATGCTTAACCTCCTCAACTCTTATTTAACAAAACTTGAATGACTTTAAGTTCCTTCATCAAATAAAACGTACCTCGCAGCATATCAGTATTTGAGTTTAAGCTCTACAATAAAGTCTCGATCTCATTAAGCTCTACAATAAAGTCATTGAAATCCTTTGATTACAACCTGGACGATGAAGTAGGTGTAATGTGAGGCAATGGTTAGAGTTGTTGATCAGGAAAAGGCAAGTGAACTAACCTGGGATCATTATTCGATCCGTAGTCGTTAATTGCACTAACGGTAGAGAAAGTCGATCAGGAACCACACCGGATTAACTATCGGTCATTCGTAGTGCGTTGGAGAAGCGATGGATCTTGAATTGGCTTGGATGTGGATCGGATATACATCTTTCTACAGGAAGAAGATATGATAGTGGTGGGTATTTTGGTTTTCTTATTTTAGGGTAGAACGATGCGAGAAGATGTATACGAACAGAGCTGGCTGTGATGCAAAAAGAACAAAGCGAGGAGGGTATTTTGGGTATTTCAAAAAGACACGGATGAAATTATATGGATAGAATTTTTTGATTAAAATAGTCTAATATATGACTAATCACTCCAAGGCACGAAGAAATCGTTGTTTTTCAAGAATGTTTTCCCCTTCTTTATCACAACGGATAGAACGAAAACCTTCTTTTAGGATACAATGAAGATTAATCCGAGCAAGTTGTAATTACTTGCTCAGATCAGAAGAAACACTCAGAAGTTTTCAGACGAGTTTGATATAGAAGAAAAAGAATCGGGTTCTTCTCTGCGTTGATGGAATGCTTAGTTATATAGGGAATAAGGTGTCTTTTTGAACGGTCGCGATCGTTAGAAAACGGTTGTTGCCGTTGGCTGTTGAATTTGAATTCAACAGTCATGAAAGCGCACCGTTTTGAACGGGACGCTACCCCACACCCCGTCAGGGGACGCTGCCCCATGAACCCCTGCGACATGATCGGACAGGTCGAACCCCGTAGCCCCCAACTTGAGGGTTGACACCCTCCTGGACCCCCCGTAGGGCATCTTATTTGAAAAAACATTCAACATAATTTACATTATAGTAGTAGAGATAGAGATAGAGATAACAAGTTTTCTACATGATCCCTGAGTGGGTAAGTGATTTTGAGTTTAGATCAGTGAATATGATTTCAAAGCTTTGGGTATATAACCAATTCCAAACATACAAACTTTTGTGTATATTCCGGTTTTGTACTATGCTTTAGAACATGTATACGGGTTTATACACATTATGTTTTGTTAAAATGAAAACTTATATGGTTTTGAATACAATTGGGAGATAGGTATATATAATGGCTAATTTCAAAATAAATGATTTTAGAGAACGTGAAGGATTCTGTGTAGCAGAATCTCCAGAAATGTGTTGCATATAATTTTGGGTATTTCCAGTTTTTGAAGATTTTTGACAAAAGGTCTCTTACAGATTCACACATACGGATATCAATGACTGAAGTTGTGAGTTTAAAAATGATATACAAAGCTAATTTCAAAAGTATTTGAAAATGGGAAGTTGCATATATTTATATCTTGAGCATATTAGCTCTTGAATGTGTGAAGTTACAGATATGAATATTTTATAATGTCGAAGGGTGCTCATGGTTTCAAGTACAGAGATTACGAAACATATCATTTTCAAGTGCATCAGGTTTTTAGGGAAATGGGGATATCTAGTTTCAAGTGTGTACAAATTTTAAATATACGTTTAAAATATATGTTAAAGGCTTGAAAATGCGTACTATTAACTTCCAAGTTTACATAGTTTCATACATATATACATGATTTTGAATGATATAAAGTGTCAGGTACGTATTTGGTTTTAATAGCATGAAACTTTGAATATCTATAAAGCTTTAAGTATACAATTTCGAATACACAGAAAGTTTTAAGTGAAAAGTTTCAAGAAGTTATTGATGCCTTTGAATACAAGTGTCATCTTCGAATGTATTAAATTTAGATAAACATGATTGCCAGCTTTGTATGAATTAAGCTTTAAATATGTACAGTCAAATTTCCAAACATATATGATTCCATAAATACATAGAGTTTTGTATGATGGGATTTATGGATATAAACTTTTGAGTACATATCAGTTTTGATAGCACAAGTTTCATATATATTCAAATATAAAGCTTCTTGTACATACTTTAGATATATAAGCAGTTTCAAGAACATAAATTTCAGTGGTTTCAAATGCATAGAGAATTCATATATGTTAATATGTGTGTGTATGTGTAAGGATTATACAACTGAGTTTTGGCAAATTATTGGTCTCAAACGTTTATGCCTTGTCAGATCCCGTATTTGTTTAAATGCTCAAATTAGTATTGGTTCGTTAACATAGAGTCCCTCGTATAGATTCGGATACAAATACACATTGAGGTTTAGAAAACATGGAGTTTAAGAGCATATTGGGTTTATAAATGTAAATCTTCTGGTGAGTTTTATAGTTTTCAAGAATACGTGGCAACAAGCATGCATTATTTCAAAGTGTATATTATATCTAATTTTTAGATGTATTAAAACTTTTGGAAGTATATTGTTCCAAATTATCAAGTTTCATATACATGCATGTTAGTTTTGAATGCATACAACCAAATTTTCAAGTGAATACCAATTTTTGAGGATTTCAAGTATATACAATTTTGTAGTAAATTGCTTTCTATGTATATTTGTTTTACGGATATGTAATTTTAAGTGAATACATGGGCTTTCGAAAATTATATGGATTCAAATAAGGTTCAAGAAAAGTGTAGGTTGCATGCATGATTGAGTTTCAAACGGACACCAATTTTTGAAGGGAAGATATGACAAGATTTTAGGCCCAAGAAATACTCCAAGCTATAGAATACTCAATCTTAGAACAAGTCAAACAATACTGGATGGCATCAATAAGATAAAATGGATTAAGATCGCAAGCAACAGATAACTTCGGTTGCATCAGATAACTTCAAGAAATGTCGAATACTCCTAGGAATTCAATGACTTAATGGACATATTCTTGGATGTATAATTTCTTGTATACAAAATCTTATAATATAATTTCATATATATGAATTCCTATAAACCAAGATTTCTTATACCAATGAGTTTTTGATGATGTATAAAACTATAATTCTTCATATGATGATATAATCTTTTGGAACAAATCATTTCATAGAAAGGAATTCTTATGGAAGAGCATGTACTCTTCATCTTTTGGAACAAATCATTTCATAGAAAGGAATTCTTATGGAAGAGCATGTACTTGTCTATAGAGTCTATCATTTCATGAATCATGACTTTTCAAACCCATTAACAAGATGTTTCTTTTCTCTAAGTAAGACCTAATGAGGAATAATTTTACGTTTTGCAAAATGCGTGGTGATATATGCCAATAGCAATTTTAATAAGCAATTTCACTCAAAGAATTTTACCATATATACCTTTAAGAAAAACATTCTTTGCAAATCCAAAGGTTAATACTCATTATTCCATACGTCTCTCTATTTTGAAAATGAGTTTGCAATATCTTTAAAGTATAAACTATTGAAAACCATGCCTTTCAAAACATTTTTACCATGGTCCATTTGCGTCATTACAACTTTAGTCAGGAAAGTCAACCTTCGATTGAAGAACTATTGGCTCAGAAATCATAACCGTTAGACCCTCTATTAGAGGTTCACATTTCTCTTATAAGGATATGTGCACCATGAAAGTCTCCTACAAAAATTGAAAATAGAATTTTCTATCCAAGCCATAATAATGCTCTAAGCAACTGTCAAAGAATTCATTAAGAGTTATAATAACAAACAGCCAAAAGGAAACAAGTTAAGTAAGCAAATGGTTGATCCAAAGAGGAAAAGGAATCTTAAAAGGAGTTACTCTTATTCCAACAAAAAAGATTCAAGAAAGGATTATTGTGAATCTTCTTAGCCGAAAGGAGCAGAGGACAAGAAATTATTAACTGGACGATCAATACGCTAAAATAATGCAAGGAAATAGCCCTGCAAATCAGAAGTAAAATTGTTATCAAACATCATGATTCTCAAGCTATGAGATTTAGACGATCTACACGAGTCAACCAGAAAGGGACAGTAAGGTCACAAAACAATAAATGATATCTCGAATTATGCCTCAATCACAACTTACTCTAGATTCTAGAACACTCATAATTTCGATACAGAGATCCAGTATAATTATGAGATTTTATCTATAAAAATAAAAGTATCAACTACCAATGTGATAACAAAGTACAATGAAAGAGAAAATACCCCCAAAGGCATGAATTCACAAAAGGGTTACGCACACAAAGGGAACTTCCAAACTCTTACCGCACAACAAATTGGATGAGTGTAAAGTCCCCTATTTTGAGCCCCGAAGCTAAGCGCTATAAATGCTGCAGTCATCTATAGTATTAACTTCTGATGGTAAAATACAATAATGTTAATTGTAGCCATAATATCAAAAGCACACGAATATGAAATGAAATCAACATAGATTTCAAAAACAGCTTTTCTGATTACATTTCAAATCAGTATTTTATATTCAATTACATAATCCCAAAACGATTCCGAGGTTTTGATAAAATAATATTATTACAAATTATGTTAAGAGCAACATATGAAGATTTCCCTTTAGATGATCAGAGTACTAGATAGATAGGCATACAAGTCATAGATACATTACAATGGAAATAATACTAAATAACTCATACATAGCTAGCTTTGCCTACAGCACTTCTTGAAAAGCGTATTCGTCCAACCTACTAAACCTGAAAAGTCATTAACTTTCAATCTACTCAAACTAAATTTGAGCACTCAAGAGTTTAAGAGGAAAACACAAATTTTGAGTCAGACATAAAACCTTTTGTGAATAATTCTATTACATCTCGGTATACGAATATTATGTGAGATCACGCCCCTTAATATAATATGTTTCCCCTCACTAATATCCTTTTAAAATCGTATCTTTTGCAAATCAAAATTCTACAATCAAACTGATTATAACAATAATAGCAATAACATATATGCATATAAATTAGGTAACCAATGGAGTATATGTCTTATAATTTTATATGGCTAACTATAAACCACTGATTGACTTGGGCCTACCAGACATAATAAATATTCTAACTTCTGTTAGATTATTTACTCGACGATATGTCCTTAACTTACTTCTTAAAGGGTCAACTGATCCTAATGGTTTTGCGGGCTCACTAATTACCTACCTCAACTCTGTGTATTCCTTTTTTTGTGTAACATCATTTTAGTCTTACCTGTGGCAAAGCCCTACACACTGGAATTTTAGACTTATATTAGCTAGGGGCTACTAGCTAAAGTATAGGCGACACCCTACACCATTCCTATCTTGTTTTCTAATTTCCGAATCATATACTTAAGGTTAACTATCCTATTCAATTTTTCTTGAAAACATTTCTTCCAAGTTAATTTAATCTTTTTAAATCATACCTTAACAAGGAAAACATATTCGTTGCTTTACTCATAAAATCTTTGCCATGGTATATGCTTTACGCAAAACAGTGTTGATGAAATCTAAATCAGTGGGATTATCTATCCCTTCAAAATAAGTTAAAGCCCCTTATTAACTTAGAAAATTTTAGGACATAAATCCAAAACAGCATCTTTAAAACTATTGTTTAAAACCTAATAGTTTTCATGGGCTAACTAATTACTGGTAAAATGATTAAGGATTGCCTATCCAAATACATAGTTTTCATGGGATTACCATGAACCTATTGGTAACTCCAATATCTTTAACTTATCCTAGTTTTCATGGGTTGACTAGGAACCTATTGGTAACTCCAATATCTTTCCTTCTTATTCAAGTTTTCGTGGGCTGACTAGGAACCTATTGACATCTGTCAATATCTCAATTTCAGATATAGTTTTCATGGATTCGCTATAAACCTATTGTCCTACGAATATCAACTCATAGTTTTCACGGGCTAATTATGAACCTATCTTTCTGACATCTTCAATTATACATAGTTTTCATGGCCTTACTATAAACCTATTGACCTATGCAAATATCTTTTCCTATACAAAGTTTTTATGGGCTTACTGAGAACCTATTAGCCCCTACCAATATCTTTTCCTTTAATAATTTAGCATCCTATATTATGGTCTTCCCAACCTCCTGGATGCAATTCTACTCATTTAGAAGTTAACTTGATTTATATTCACTACTGGCTCAACCTAACTAGTTATTCTACCCTTTCCCAAAATACAATTATGGGTCCACTACAGAGTAAATATATATACATATATGAAGAAGCAAACACAATAATTTGGTAAATCCCTTTAACCCTTTAATCAAAGAAAACTTCTTCAGAAACTCCTTTTAAAAGCACTTTATTTAATTATGCCATGATATTCTTTTAAAAATTAGATTGGGTTATTTGTTTTGAAAACTAAGGCTGTCGAAACCTTCAAAACCTTACTTTCGACCTAACTGGATAACCACCTTCGAAAGCATATAAATATCTTTTAAAAACCTTAGGCTCCCGCCTTTCGAAAAAATTTAAAACTTCTCTTTCGAAACCTTTCGAATGTATTAAAGTATTACTTATCATCTTTTAGAAAAATAGCTTCGAAACCAGTGAAAGTACCCCATTCGAAACCTTTGGAAGTATCCCTTCCGAAATCATTGAAAGTCCGCCTTTCGAAACCATTGAATTTATATAAAATGTCATTTGGGTCAAAGTGAATCTAAACGAAAGTATCTCTTTCGAAACCATCCTTTATCATATAGAAGTATCAGGGAAACACTTGATGGCATCGGCACCATCCCTTTCGTAAGCTTCAAATCATTTAAACAAAGCATCGAAGGACAACATCAAAACCCTCTTTCGAAGCCATTGCCTTCGAAACCCTTGGACCCTTTCGAAAGCATTTAGGAAGTGGCCTAAAACATATTTAGACAAAACTACCCTTCGAAAGCATTAATGACTTCAATACACTCGAAAGATAAAAGAAAGGCAGCAGGGCTTCAACTAGGTCGACACCCTTTCTTTCGAAAGCATTACTTTTTTTATAAGTCAAGAAACCCTTTAGAAAGATTATTCTTCAAAACATAAGATGGCAACCCCTTCGAAAGCCTTTAGAAAACCTCTTTCGAAAACATATTCTTCGACTCCTTCGAAGGCTTTAATAAAACAAAGGTAGCTTAACTTTTTAAAACAAATAAAGTTATCGACTCCGTCGGAAGTAATGCTTTCTACATCTAGCCTTCCGCCTTTCTTCCAATCCATTGCGTAACACCTAAGTGATACATAGTGTATTGGTTTCGGCTTAGTGGTGTCGACTTGATTGAAGGTGGAAACTGTGAGTCGAAAGATACTTCTAAAGAAGGCGGAACCAACTTTTATGGGTAAAAACTGATTAATGCCAATTAAGGCAAATACTTTTTAACTAAACTGCCACATGTAAACACAAGACTGGTTACCTTAACTTTGCAAATTCTTTAATAAAATAACTGCCGCAAATTTCGGATCTAAACCATGGTCAAGTTAGCAAATAAGCCCTTCCATTAATGAAAAACCAATATTGCAAATAAGTCCTTCTAAAATAATTTAATTTGTATAACAAATCACTTAGGAAATATCCTAAAATTTATGGAAATTCACTTTAATCATGTTATCGAACGTATCAAAATTTCAGACCCAAATTTTTAATATAATTTCTGAAATAAATTTAGAAACGCAATTAACCATATTTTCCTTTGAAAATTCATAGTAATCTTTCCATAACTTGGAAAATTATCAAAATTAAAACCCAACTCCAAAATCATACTTTATACACATAAAATTTTTCCATGGCATTTAAGCATCAATATAAATCGGTTTTGCCCTAAAACCGCATATAATCTTATTTTAATATTACTGTTTAAAGCAAACAAATTGTAATTCAAGCATATCATCTTCCGAATCATCAAAAAAAATGAATTTACCCTAAAATCCAAAAACATATGATTATAAAGCGAAATAGAGATGGAATGAATTATTATTCACCTTGATTAAGATAAGGAGATTGGGTAGAGATTAAGATTTATTCCCCTAGCTTAAATTCCTAGCTTTCTTTGATTTATCTTCTCTTTTCTCTTTGATTATGGCCGACTCTTCTTACTTTTTTTGTTTACTAAATGATATAAATGGAAAATGAATATGAGGAACGAGAATATATAAGGATAAGGGGTTATGTGCGACAAATTCCCATTATACCCTTGTATAAATTAATTAACCTAAAAACCATTCAATATCTGATTTAATTAGTTAATTGAGCAACGCCTTAATTATATTTATTCAATTCTCAATCCACTTATCACTTAACATTTACATTAATCTTTTTAGTTCATCTAGTTAAATCTCCTGAATAATGTTATCAAAATTAGGGGTGTTAGAATGCCCCTTATGCCATACATTTTAACTATCCTATCATAAGAATAAACGCTTTGCAAATACCATTCTGTGAGTAGAAATGCCCACAACACTTGACCCTGAAATATATATATATATATATATATATATATATATATATATATATATATATTTAATACGGAATGTGCTTTGCTCATTTTCCTTAGTAAAGATTGATGTTGTTTGCATAGTACGTACGTTGTTTTCCATGGTCACCTCATTTGCTTTCAATCCAGTGGCATTTAATCATCTGCTGGCCTGATGGTTCCCTACCAAACAAGAAATGGGGTTCAATATTAATCACTGTATTATGAAATGAAGAAAGTGGAAGCCATTAGAGAGAGAACAATTTTATTCATTCAGAGATTCGTAATTCATTTCCATTACATTAGCACCTTTATATAAATGCCTAGGAGCTTAGGGTAGAACTAATCCCACGATGTGGGACTAAAAATAAAATAGTATATAGCATATTCGCTATTTATATATACATTATATTATAACTCTCCCCCTTGAATATGCGTCTTCAAAATCTTGAATCCTCTGATAACTTGAAATTGTACTTTTTGTAACGTGTATGATGATTGCTCCCCCTCATTATTATCTTGCTTGCATTTATCGATTCAGTCGATATAGATATTGTCTGTTGCCTCTTAAAAACCTCTATAAGGAAAACCCAATGGGAAACATCTTGAAAGAGGAAAAGAATGCAACTTGTGAAATCATAAATATCATACTAAAAATGATATTCCCTCTAAGAGTTTGATACTTCGAGATCAAAATAATGCCTCATTAAAACCTTACTAAGAAAAACCCAATGGGAAAAATCTTAGTGAAAGAAAAAGAGTACAATGATGTATTTTATTTTCTTATTTCATTAAATGAAGCTTGATACTTCTGGATCAAACTAATGCCTCATTAAAACCTTACTAAGAAAAACCCTATGCAAAAAATCATAGTGAACGAAAAAGAGTACAATATAGTATGAGATATTTCAATAATTTATAGAATCAAATAAAGTTTGATACTTCTGGATCAATACAATACTTCATTAAAAACCTTACAAAGGAAAACCCGGTAGGAAAAGCCTTAGTCAAGGATAAAAATACAATTTAACTTAAATAACATATTTGAGATGTTATTTCTTGAAAATATGTTTGATTCTTTTAGATCAAGACAATGCCTGGTTAAAACCTTAGTAAGAAAAACCCAGTGGGAAAAATCTTAAATAAGGGAAAAGAGTACATTGTAACTTATTTTCAAATGTTACTGGGGAGTTGATACTTCTGGATCAAGGTAATTCCTCATTGAAACCTTACTAATAAAAATCCAGTGGGAAAAATCTTAGTTAAGGAAAAAGAGTGCATTATAAAATACTTATGAATTCTCCCCCTGATTTTAAATTTTCCTCTGAATTCATATTCGCCTTTCGATAACTCAAATTGGTTATAGATACTTCTGGATCCATAAATATGTATCTCATTCATAATACAATTTATTAATAGTTTCCTTCGATACAATCAAATTTTCTAAGATTGTTTCTTCCAAATATGGTTTGCATTTTATGCATTTTTCATGCTACTTTTATGAAAAACACTTTATGTGCTTTCATTTTTGTGCTTCAAATTAGTTTTGCGCATTGCAACTATACATCTTTCATGAATATTAAAAATTTCATTACAACATTACTAGAAAGAAGGAAATAATCTACTCATCTTGAAGTTTATCAAGATTTTCATTACAACAATACTTAGAAGAAATTTGTAATCTACACTTCACGTCTTTTGAAATATTTATAACTACAAAAGTTATATATATTCTTCAGAAATTTGTATACTTTAGTAAGTATTTGCATATCGCAACTATCACTTCAATGGATATTAAGAGTTTCATTACATCGATACTTAAAAATAGGAAGTAATCTACTCATCATGAATTATATCAAGATTTTCATTACAACAATACTTAAAAGTAGGTTGAAATCCACTCTCCTTGTTCTTTGCATTCTTTATAACAATGTAAGTTATTTATATTCTTCAGGAATTTGTGTACTTTCATTATTTAATATGATTTTAAACCACATTTATACCTTCATGGTATATTAAGCATTTCAAGTACTCTCGGTACTTTGCGGACTACATGTCCATATTTTTCTACTATTAAAAGATTCATGACGGTCAGTCACGTTTTTCCCTAATTCAAGATTCCTAATCTATTTATAAATATAAGCGCTTTATTCTTAATCTAATTCAAGATTCATGATGATCATTTATTGTCAGTTCTAGACATGATTTATTGAGATCTCTTTAATTATGTTTTAGGCACCTAAACCACTTTTGGGTAATTTGACAATCATGTCATTGGTCTCTTCAAGAGCACCCTTAAATGTTTCTTCAAGAACACTCACCTTCATTATTTGGAATCTTTATTACTTACTCCAAAAATATTTTGAACTGACTTTTGAACCATATTTCAGATGTGGTTTACAAATTTTGATCTTCAGGATTTAAATCTATATTGAAGAAAGTCTACTAGGGATAATATTGATAATATTTTGCATCATTGTATATTTTAATAATATTTAACACTGATGATCAAAACGAACTTGTATCCCTTCATCCTCCCCCTTAATAATGACGATTGTCACATTAAATAATAATCCTCTTTGGATTCTCATCTTAATCCACTATCACATTGCTGCTAGCAAATACATTATGTGTATATCAGTTATAGGAGGATAATCATTTTATTAGTTGGTAAGATGCATTCAATTGGTATTGAGTAGTAGAGTGTGTTCTCATTCATTAATCTAGTCAATTGGAGGAATTTACTTATTGTATAGATCATTTGATCACATACACAACTTCAGGTCATTGAACATTTATGTTGATTGAATTTTAAATCACTAAATAATATCTATACATGATCTATATGATGAGCTCATAACAAACTTCAGGTTGTTAGCTGAATATTTACATATATGGATGTATACATGCGTCCACATATTACATATATATTATAAATTCTCATATATTTTTTCTCATTTGAATTAGTGATTTTTTTATTTTTATTTTAGAACAAACTATTACAAGGATCCAAGACATTTGGTTTGGAACCATATCGAACTTCTGATTCGAACAACTTCAAGTTGTTAAGTTTTGTTCCTCAATTATATCTCAAGTGTAAGTTTTTAACATTAATTATATTACTTATCAAAGAATAATTTATAATTGCATATAGACATTTCTGCACATCGTTTTTTGAGAGTTCTGTAGAAAAAAAATTTACAACAAAAATAATAATAACAGTATCTTCTGGATACTTGGAATATTACAGATACAGATCACCTTAAGACCGTATGTATAGCTTGCATAAAAATTATGATATGAAATGCAGACCATCTCTTCAGGAGAATATTTAAAAATATATCTTCAGGAATTGATTATATATGCAATATTTCTTATGAAATAATAACTAGGAACATGACCTTTATGATATAATTAGACATATGAACATAGAACAATATATTCTAAAGATAATCTTAAACCTTTTGGATCTAATCTAAACTAAATTAGGATCCTTCATAATCATATTCATGTACACTTATTTGGTTTAATAAAATTACCAAATATATAAGTAAATCTCTTCTAGATATATGTTATCATTTTCAAATTTATAAATCTCTTCTTGAGATATATTAGTATCACCACTTCCGGAGTGAACTTTCTCTTCTAGATATATATGTGTGTGTGTGTGTGTGTGTGTGTGTGTGTGTGCGCGCGCACTGTTTGAATTCCATATCAATATACAATATTTATTTTATATAAATTGCATAATTACTACTTTTACAGTAGCATAAAATATCCATGCTGGAGATTTTTGTTGTAATTGCTTTTAAAATGGCGTATCAAACTTTAAATACAGTGACAAAATTAGATTCACCAACTGAAAGTAAGATGCAAGAGATAAAATCACTACTTCTGGAAGGTAACATCGGTATACAATATCATTTTTTTTGGATAAATTATTGTTATTACTCAAAAAAAAAAATTATATCATTATTCCTTCAGGGAATATAGTATTTCCTTTTAAGGAATTGCAATGTAACAAAAATAAAGTCCTATAACATCTCTTCTGGGATGTTAGATTTTGCAATATAAATATAAATAAATCTCTTGAACATCTTTTCAAGAGATTAATATATACACGCACATCCAATGATGTTTGAAATATCATATAACATAATATCTTCAGGATATTTGGTTAATATAGTGTAAATGTTAAGATATAAGGTAAGGTATAACTCATTTGGAGACTTTTGTACTCTCTTGAATGCATCATCGTTTTCTCATATGATTATTTATTAATTTTCTTTAACTTCTTCAGGAAGTAAACCTTATCATTTTACATAATTTCAATGGAGCTTCGGGCTTCTAATTCATGAACTTCAAGTTTATTAATTTGTTATGAGCTTCAGGTTCTCAAATTTTGTGTAAACTTCTCCTCCCCTTTTTTTGTACCATATTGTTACAAAATAAAAGTCTATTCTTATTTCAAGACTTGTACATTTTGACAAAAAAATACTGACAAGAATTCGAGCTTGTAAAGTTTATCAGAAAACCTTTTCATAATTCAAGACTTCAGGTCTTGGACTTTGAGTTATACAACTTCTGGTTGGAAAAAAAATCTTTGCACAACTTAGGTTGTTGTTCAAACTTATTTCTTTCATTATATCGAGCATTGTTTGCCAAAATTAATCAGGGCCGGCCCTAGGCATAAGCCAGCTAGGCGGCCGCCTAGGGCCTCCGATACGGAGGAGGCCTCGCCATTGATTAGAGGGGCCTCAGATTTAGAAAATATTTTAAATATGATATCACTTTAGGGGCCTTAAATTAACGAAGGATAGTTGGTGCAGTGGTAAAGCATCAGGATGTGGGAGGCAGGGTTGGTAGTTCAAAGCCTGGTGTCTTCAATTTTTTTTCTTAAAACAAACTTCGACTAGGGCCTCATACATCCTAGGACCGACACTGAAATTAATACACCACATAATAAACCATATGTCTATTCTTATTCCAAACATAAAAATACAACATCATTTAATTTACTGTAGCCAGTGCATTTATGAAGATATGGTAATTTAATTTATTACCATGACGACAACATTTAATGCATTTATGATTAAAAAATGAATGCAATTTACCATTATTGTGGCATAAAATATAAAATATTATCACAACGAATTGATTTCTTTATAAACAAATAAATCAATCTAACTAACTTTAGTTAGCAAAATTTAATCTCAAAACTAAGTTTAATATACTCGATAATAAAATTAAATGAATACCATAAGAGAAACTTTATTTCTTAATAGTCAAAATATCTAAAATAACTAAAATAACTCTTATATATATATGTATATACATACATGTATATATATATATATCCTTTTTTTATAATTCAAGTTTCTGCTCTTTTATTGAAACTTCTAGTTCTTCATTATAAGAAAATTTGAAATTTAATAATTTATAGAAACTCAAGCTTTTATCATTATAGGAACTGCAGGTTCTCAATTTTTATTTCAAATGCTAGAAATTAAGTTTACCGTATATGTTTTCTTTAACGTTTCCATTCACTTCAGGTGTACTAAATCAATATTAATATTGGATCTAAACTAATATGATCTTCTAAATATGCATTATTCTTGTATATGTTTCTCTAAGAAATAATAAAATATTTCTTTTGGAAATATAAACTATATGTATCAAAATAATTTACAAAATCAAAATCCAAATCAAAGAGTTTTCAAAATGAAAACTTCATTTATCAAACAATGTATACATTACTTAGATCTATATCACAAACCAAAACGTAATCAAGATCAATAAATTTATTTGAATCAACAACAGAAATTGTCAAATTCAAAACATGCTTTCCAAAATAATGAATTCAGAAAAAACATGCAATAATAAGCAAGTTTGAGATCAATTCAAATCCAAATTCAAAAAATCACAACATTTTATTTTTAAACAATGTACAAATCTCAAAGGTATATTATTTGGATGTGATTTTGAGATCTACAATATAATGAGATCAGGAAAATAAGAACAAAAAATCGGATCTATTGTACGATGAGATCTGAAATATAATGACAAAAATACATGACGGTGGAAAAAGATCTATAAATTTAGATCTACGACAAAATAAGATCTTGAAAAGATAAGATATATTAAAACTTAAATCCAAATCTGAAAAATTAGAAAATAGATATAGAATTGTGAAACAAGAATACTTAAATCTAGATCTAAATTAATGGCAAAATAAATCTAGATAAGCATATCTAGAAAATTTCAAACCTGATTTCAATGATTGAATAAGAGGAAGAGATAGATCTGATTTCAGTAGCTGAACAAGAGAAAGAGATGTACCTACATGAAAGAAAAAAACGGATCTAATCTTCTGGATTAGAATATCCAATACATTCGAGAAAAAAATCATGCTGATAAAGTGTTATGAAATGAAAAAAGTGGAAGCCATTAGAGAAAGAACAGTTTTATTCATTCAGAGATTTGTAATTCATTTCCATTACATTAGCACATTTATATAAATGCCTAGGAGATTGGGGTAGAACTAATCCCATGATGTGAGACTAAATACAAAACAGTATATAGCATATTCACTATTTATATATACATTATATTATAACACACTGGACAAATTTTTCTATCTGGCTTTTGATATCTGGTACCAGACAGTGCCGCTTGCATTTATGAATTCCTAAGGCTCTACATTGCATGCACTTTACTTCATTTTGCTGATACCCTATAGATGTCGCATCTATTTGTCCCCTTCCCACTCCAACATCTTAGATCCAGCCCCAATCACATCAAACTTCAATTTTTCATCATTTTCTCTATGATCTACTAAGGTATGAATTCTTTCTTGGTGATTTAACTTCTAACATCAATTTTTATGCCCTACCATTTTGGTTTGATAATGCAAAGATTGGAGTTTTTTATCCATTATGAACAATTAGGATTTATAAAAACCTTGTTTTGGGATGCCTTAATCTTAGGAATAACAGGTTTCAAAAATCCTTCACATCTTGAGATTATAGACTCTAGCCGTCTAGGGTTTTGGTTACCAAAATAAGATGACTGGAAGTTTGTTAGGTTCTATAGTGTAATTGGTTTTATCATAGGGTTAGGGTTTAGTATCATCGAACCAAAATGTGGAATTGACATAGTCAATAGCGTAACACCTTTAATGTATGGTTTCACTCTTGTAACTTGAATCTATAGGTGGTTATGCACTTTGATTCGGTAGTCATGGCCACTGATAATAAAGCTTTGAAAAATTTTCAAGGTCATGATCTGCTCTTAATCTGGCCATTGAACCAAACATTTAAAAGTATAAGTTGACCTTCTTTTCGTCTTAGGCTTATATGTCCATTCAATATTTTATTGTGCTTATCAGGCACACACATACACATGTTTGATGATAGTATGTAAGACAAGTTGATATGATAGACATGCCTGTCAGATCATCATCATACTTAGGGCTGTCAACGGATACTTTCTAATACAGATAGTGCCATATCTGTATCTGTATCCGCTTAATTTTCAGATATTGAATATCCGTATCCGTTTAATTTTCGAATACGGACGGATATTAGATATTTATCAGCTCCGCCCATAATTAATAAATTTAAAAGTATAAATGAAATGGTTTGGATCAACATAAAACAGTTTTTGCACTAATGTTCATAAAAAACTAAGGAATAAAAAAATGTGGTAATAAAACATTGTTTTATACCAATATCCATATGTGTATCCAAAAAGATTCAAAAATTAAACAATAAAACTGTCTGTTTTCACTAAAAATGAGCAAAAACACCATATAGCAGTAGCATCTAATGGTTAGAAAATAGTTGGAAAATCATATATTAATTAAATATAATTTTAATTAAATATATATATGCATCAATTAATCAGACGGATATTTTTCGTATACAGATACCACAATAACCATTTCCATATCCTGAAAGCTTTTCGAATATCAATTATCCGTATCCGCTTTTCGGATAATGGATATTTTTCATATTTTCGGATACGGATTCGGACGAATACCGGATTTTTTAGGTACCTATGGACAGCCCTAGTCATACTCGTTTGTCGAGTGCTGTAGGAGCACAAATTCCATCCTTTTCATCTCCAACCGAGGCTACATCACTTGAACCTAGGGATACCTAACCCAGTTCGGCCCGCTCTGTGGTTTATGGATATGGTCTGTCGAAGTTATTAGTGGATCTTATTAAGTCTGCTGCTACCACCTTATCCACTATGAGCTGGACACTATAGTCGTCGCACATGGATTATCGAAGGGAAATATAAATGAATCATATCTATGATGTTTTGATGATAATAACCAGATAACAATGCTACTGATGATTTTATCAAGTTTATTACATATTTAGTAAGCAATCATCGGAGGAAACAAGAATATAAGCACATATGAGAGAATACTTAACTTTAGAAGAGTAGATGAGCTTTAGAAGACTTACAATGGTGTTAACAAACTACTGCAACATATTAAAGCAAAAGATATGTATCGAAGAACTCAAAACAGAACTATGAAGGATAAGTCAACAAAAATATGAAGGAATAGCCGACCGAATCTTAATCTAGTCGACTGAACTAGTTGCAAAATGACATTTCAGTCTTATGAATTTAACTTTGGTTTTGGGCATAAATTTTACACTAGGTCGATCAATTGAAAATAAATCCAGTCGACCAAAACCAGTCCACTGAAAACAATGCCTTGTCTTCTTAATTTGGTAATCATCTTAGGCTTGAATTTTTCACTAAGGCAGTTGATTAAAGCTTCCTTCCAGTCTACTGAAATGGGAGTTTTCTAAAGTGGTATCTTCTCATCTCTTCACTCGTGCAGTTGCTTCTCTTCATCAATATCAAATCTTAAAGGTTGCACCTCTACTTTAGCATCCCTATAGCACTAATAAAACCCTCTAACCATCCCTGAACCACTACACATTACAACACAACTCAGTGTTATTCACTCTCAATTCCTAAAGCAATACTCTGAACTTTAAGAGATT
Source organism: Allium cepa (assembly GCA_030765085.1). Classification (NCBI taxonomy): domain Eukaryota; kingdom Viridiplantae; phylum Streptophyta; class Magnoliopsida; order Asparagales; family Amaryllidaceae; genus Allium; species Allium cepa. The sequence continues at coordinate 279,873,648 of CM060937.1, read as the reverse complement.
CATGTGATATAGAGATTACGACTAGTGTGCATCATCTCCACATCCCATATTGTAATCAAATAAACTCCTTAGCCTCTACACCTCCACTCAATATAATTCAATTTGGTTATAGAAGTCATTGTACATCAAAGAGACATTATGTATATCAAGATACGATGTGTCAAAAAGTAACATTTGTTACACTATTTGCAATAGTTGTTGAAGTCTTGTTCGGTTGTTTAGGTAGAGTCTGTAAACCTGTACCTCTGGGTGAAGTAAATGAATTAATAGTGAAATATCAAAGGGGAGCCTTGGGAGTGAATGTAGCACGGGAGGTCCGAACTAGTATAAAATCGGCCGTGGGATCTATTATATTATTCCGCTGCATTTACATTATTTACTACTACTGGCCATCTCCGACCCAGTGCATAGTGACTAACAAGTGGTATCAGTACCAGGTGTTCTACCAATCATAAAAACATCCTAGAATAATGGCCAAAAGGAGAAGATCTAGTTATAGAGATAGTCCAGAAAAAGCAAAATTTTGAAAGCAAGCAATAGTCAATAGAATCAAGGTACATGTGTTGCATGGCTAATCTCAAATCAAATTTGATACGCTTAGATTCTTTGTATAGTGATCTTTTACAAACACATGAGAATTTACTAAAAGATTTTATAGCATCACAAAAGGTTAATTCTATCGCTTTAGCTAAATTAGATGATTCTGAACATAAAATTCTTAGTAAAACAAACCGAAATTTTTAGAAATATACTAGAAGAACTTTTTACATAAAAAGGTTTCCTATCAAATGAAAATGAATGTTTAAAGGATAAAAATATTAATCTTTTGAAGGAAATCAAAGTTTTGAAAAATAAATTATATTTTTGGAAAATTCTTTAAGTGAATCTAATTGTAAACTTTATCTCTTTAGAAAGAGAATAGTGCTTTGAATGCTAGAAATTTAGATTTAATTAAAGAATATGAATTTTTAAAGATAATAATATTATAATTCAAAAATAAATTTGTGATTCTAAGCCATTTTTGATAAACTAAATAATAAAATCATTCAATAAAAAAGATGATTTATCTTCCTTTATTATGAATACAAAAGCTCATAATAATAGAACCATTTCAGACTATAAACAAGATAATTGAAGAAATAGTGCTAAATATGCATTCATGGATACACAGATTTAATGCTACTACTAAAAATAGGGATAGTTCTAAAACCACTTCATATCGTGATAGTACTTAACTTAGAAATAGAAAACATCATTTGAATACTAAATCAATGACTATTAATTGTGGATTCCTATTAATCTAACTAATTCTGGTAGACAAATATACATTAGCATATATTACGACATTGTGATTACTAATGAAAACTATATTTCTAAAGGATCAACCACATCCAATTGGATATGGTTTCCAAAGTCATGAACACCATATTTTTATAAAAATGAGTATCATTTTTCTTACACTCGACATATCTAACAGATACTCATCGCTTTGCACTTATGTTATTGTTTTTTACTTTTCTATAATACGTTCTATCTCTTTTATAAAGGGGAGAAAAATACATAAATATATTTCTTAGAGAAATATTATATTTAGGGGGAGTTTTTTATATAGTATGCCTATGCTCTTATTCCTCTTTCTTGATGACTAAAAGGAAGAAGAAAGTGTGCCTTACATATTTTATAATGGTATTTTATAAAATTGAGCAAATAAACTATATATAGCATATATTTTGGGGGAGCTATCATTTTATATTATAAAGCTATGTGGTTGCCATCGTAAAAAAGGATGAAAATGAAAGAACCATATCTATAATGTTTTGATGATAACAACCAAACGACAATGCTATTAACGATTTCATCAAGTATATTATAGATTTAGTATGCAATCATTGGAAGAGACGAGAATACAAGCACATATCAGATAATATTTTGCATCGGAAGAGTACATGAGCTTCAGAAGACTTACGATGGTGTTAACAAACTATTGCAACGCATCAAAGCCAAAAGGTATGTATCGATGAACTCAAAACAATGAAGAAGAAGTCAACAAAAACACAAGGACCAGTCAACTAAATCTTAATCTAGTTGACCGAACCAGTTGACAAAATGACATTTCAGTGATTTGAATCTAACTTTGGTTCCTTGCATAAATTTTACACTGGGTCGGTCAATTGAAGATAAACCCAGTCGACTAACCCAACCAAATGAAAACAATGCCTTGTCTTTTGAATTTGATAGTCATCTTGGGCTTGAATTTTATACTAAGACAGTCAACTAAAGCTTCCAACCAGTCCATTGAAATGGTTAGTTTCCTAATATAGTGTCTTCGCATCTCTTCGCTCCTATGGTTGCTTCTTTTCATCAATGGCTAAAGGATGCACCTCTACAATAGTATCCCTACAACACCTATAAAACCACCAAACCATCCCTGAATCACTACACAACACAACTCAATGCTATTCCTAAACTCTCAGTTCCTAAAGAAATACTTCAAACTTCAAGAGATTCATGTGATTTAGAGATTTTGACTAGTTTGCTTCATCTCGACATCCCATATTCTAGTCGATAAACTCCTTAGTTTCTAAACTCAACATAGTTTGATTTGGTTATAGTAGTCATTGTACATCAAAGAGATATTTTGTATATCAAGATATGCCATTTTAGAAAGTAATGTTTGTTACACTACTTATAATAGTTGTTGAGGTCTTGTTCGGTCATCCAAGCGGAGTTTGTAAACTTATTACTTTAGGTGAAGTAAGGGTATTGATAGTAAATACCGAACGAGAGCTTTGGGCTAAACGCAGGACAAGAGGTCCGAACCAGTATAAAATCAATTGGGTGATCTATTATACTATTCCACTGCATTTATATTATTTACCACTATTGGCCATCCTCAAGCAGTGCGTGACGATTAACAAGATATGCTATTGCCAACCCTCGATCAACGAGCTCATACTCTACTCGTGTAACACCCTATAATTAGTAATTAATTAATTAATCAATTAAAGAATTAAGATATGCCTAAAAATGTTATAAGGGATAAGTTATATAAAGGAAATGATTAATGAACTAATGAAAGAAAATTAATTAATTAGTTAGTGAATAGTAAAGCTAAAATGGAAATTGAGTATACTTTAGAATTTGGGTATGAAACTTGCACTATTGTGTTTATGGCGATCTTTTGAGCAATTTTCATATATAAAGCTTCGTGATATAAGTTCAAATGAAGAAGTTATAACATTCGAAGATTTCAAATTAAAAATAATCCATAAAAAATTAAAATAATAAATATAATTAAAAAAATGTTAATAATTAATGTACTGCTCATAACAACCGATTGACATGTTCTAGCATGACGACTAGGGTTTTCCTTAGCCTAAACGGCCCGAATTTGAGAATATCATTCTAACATTCCTGGGGCATCCAAGCTGTCATAAATGGAGGCTAGCCCCCTCATTTTTCTTTATAAAAATCTAAATATGATAATGGGATTCTACTCACTTCTCTTTCTTCATGAAAAATAAATAAATATAAAACTCAAAAATAAATTCTATACATACAGAGATTTGGGGAAGAATCGAAGAAAACAAGCTTAGCGAAAAAGGCACTAGGTATTATCTATATAAATCCATATTCTAAAACTCCTCAATCCCTAATTCTCCAAATCTAATTGTTATATAATATATGATAAAAAGGAGATAACTCAGAAGAAGCGATAGGCACTAGCATAGAAGGCAAATCCAAGGAGATTTCAGTCAGGATTACTTGAGAGTGAAAATTTTAAATTATTCTGAGTAGTAATTTGTGTAGTTTATTTTTGATTTATTCTATGCCTTTGGAAATTTTGAATACGAAAACTTATCAATACAAAACCTCAAAAATTTCTCCATAATACGTAAAGTTTGAGATTTATTGAAATTCTAATTGTTTTATTTTAATATAGTAGAATTGGATTTGTTATTATCATAATATGGATATTTTGTATTCCATCTAATCCTACCTCTCAAATTTTTATTATAATGAAAAAGTATTCTACATAGAAAATAGAAATGGATGTGTAAAGTATGGAGAAAAGGGAATTTTCTTGTTTATTCATAGGTTACACCACTTATTTCGATAGTTGAAATAGATATGCTCTCTTTGTCATTTCAAGCTATGCACTTAGAAAGTTAAATAGAATATAAACGATTGGTATTGTACTTTATTTCCTTGGAAAAAGAGATAATGGCTCTACTACATTAACATAAAATGAATTACATATTTTGGGTTCCAATTTGAATATATACAAGTCTATTTAGTGCAGCTAATTTACTTATGATGATGATATCTCTTATGTAATTTACTGTATTACATTGGACTTGTATAGAAATTGCAATTATTGACGCATTAGACAAACATACCACCCCAAATAAGAAATGGACAAATTAGTCAAATAAATAGAGAAAAAAATTAACGATAAATTAAAGTCAAACATAAATGTAATAACGACGTGTTCTTAAATTTTGAATTAACCAACCAAAATTACAAACTTGTAACATATATAATAAATAAGGCATTTAAGAAATAAAATAAAATAATGAAAATTAACCATTAATAAAAAAATCTCACTATGATTCAAGGATAATTATGGAATTTAATCCATAAACAAAGACAAAATAAGGAGTTTCCTTATAAGGCCTTTAAATGCGAAATATGGGTGAGGTGTGTATATAATATATATACATATATACATATACACATACATACATACACATGCATATATGTTGGCATAATTCAACATTTAATTTTTAGGAGAGGGAATATGGCTAAGTTATAGGGATGCGAGGTCAGTTGAAAGCATACAGAAGCCTATCTAGCTAATATGGCAACCAGAAGTGCAATTTTTGTAACTGGCATGGGATACCATCTATAATAAGTGCCCACGGTGGATGCGAGGTTAGCCCCATATTTGTAGGGTAAGTCTGCCCAACTGATCTGGCTACTAGCACCTACAAATAACTGGACTAACGTAGGATGTCATAGTTGGGTTATGGGCCATAAGGACGGGAGAATTCCAGAAGGGGTCTGCTTCGAGTTTGGGGCATTAATGGCTAGTTTTGGGTCAGCTTCCTCCCTATTAAGAAGTATTAAATGACTTAGGGAATTTCTTATAAATATCATTAAGTAATTCCAGGACGGGTCTGCTTTAGAATTAGGTATTAAATGGCTGTTGGGGTCTGCCTTTTCCCTATTTAAGAAGTATAAAATGATCAGGATTATCTTTTAGAAGCATTAGTAGGAATCTCTTGGGGAGGTTCCGTTTTGCGGTTGAGGCATTAAATGGCTAGAGGGTTTATCTCTTTCCTATCTAAGAAGTATTAAGTGGCTTTAAAAGATTTTCTACGTTTTGAGCTAGGAAGTATCAAGAGAAGTTTGTCTTGGGTCTAGGTATTAAATGACCGAAGAGTCTGCCTATTCCTTATTTAAAAGGTCTCAAGTAACCCACGTACTTCATGTTGCATTATTAGGATATGCCTAGAAGGGAGATGGGTTGTTGAACTCAATATGCTCCATAGTTGCGTTGCATCCACGTGTACAGTCAAGGAGCTAGGCTTGTACGGTCATCGTCCTATAGTTAGAGATATGCATATGAAATCATAGTAAATACATAAGACATGATACTTGTTCAATTACTTACTGCTTATATATTGTTATTGTAAAACTTAAGGTTTTTATTCATAAGACATTGTTGTTCTGCCCCTCTCCTTATTACAGCCTAGGTTAGGTACAACAATTAGTGACGAGAAGATAGTGGAGATTCGTCGGTCAGTTATCTATTTATGTTGTTATGATGCACCCAGATTATGCATCATACATGTTTTATTCACTACTGTGACATTGTACTCATGTGATTTTGTTTTATAAGATTAGTACTTTATAGTTATATTTTATTCCTTTTGCTCTAAGCCTATGAAAGCATAGTTAGATAGCTTTGGATTTTGTTATGTTAAATCAATTATACCAACCAACAGCCAGCTCAGGAATCGAAGTAAGGTTCGATGGGAATTTATTGGGTTAAAAATTAGGCCAGTTTCAAAAAGGGTTGTTACATTTGGGATTAGAGTTCAAGTTACCCGATCAATAGGTATAGAATACGTGAGAGAACATGTTTGTTATTTTTAAAAATGTTTGTTTTAGAACCCTATTATATATACGAGTATAAATATATGGATATATGCAAACACATTAGGCAAATTCTTAATTCAACAAGTAATACTATCGTAGGAAGCCATGACTAAACTTTAAACCTATAGATAGTTGATGATGGCGTAAAACAATGCCTCCAAGATCAGAAATCACACCACCTAGAAGCTACCCTATAACATTCCACCTCTATACTCAAAGTACTACCATTAGATAATACGAAGAATGAGGCTATATGGGGTATACATGTGAATATCTCTTGGACTAACATTAGTACATATTAAAACATCAAATATAAAACTCATCAGTACGTACACAGTGCCGATACAAAATAATAAACACGTATGCCTCAAAGACAGAACAATATATAACATACAGTATGACACAGAGAACACAGAGTCAATCATAGTGGTAACATATATAAATACATTAATGTTTACAATACAAATAATATGTCAATTATATATATACATATAATGAAACAATATCAAACAAATATCATGTAATAATCCAAATACAGAGAGCCCAATGAAATACATGTTGTTTATGTCGTCTCTATACCTAATAAGTCTCGGACTAACCCGAACATTATAAAATAATGCACGGGTCTGACTATGTCTAATCAAGGATACAAAATAATAGTGAAAGCATAATATAACCATTGAATAATAACACACACACACACACACACACACACACACACACACACACACACATATATATATAAAACCATAAATAGTCATCAAGGCATTACATTACACGAGTTGCCAAAATCTATATGAAATAGCCAACACCGATTTCAAAGATGTCATCACCCATAAAGAAATACATCAATCATAAAATCACATAATCAATACTAATGGGTGAGTCATACATATCTAGATATCATCATCAAATCCAAAATAATCAGTAATGAGACATCCTTAAGTGAAATCGGGCAACAATGAAGTAATGCCCGCTATCTCTCTCAATCTCATACCATAATATATCAATATCAAATCAATAGAATCAATAAGAAAAATTTGAGCTAACTCATAACATTATCCAAATATAATCAATAATAAGTAAGCCGCCTTCCTGCAAAGAATAGGCCGTCTGCCTAATAAGGATACGAGGTTGATCATACTCTAGGCATAGTCTCAGATATAGTCTCATCCATACATAATTTATATCTACATATTATCCACATACCTACAAATACATCCACATATAGCGAAATCAGACGGGAGGTTGACTGTAACATCCTCTATCCAGGGGCCTAAAATTAAGCGATGAGATTATGTAATTTAAATGCGAAACATGTTTCTTGAAATGTAATTAGAAAAATATTTTTGAATATGTGATTTTGTTTCATATCCATTTGCTTCTGATATTATTGAATAAGATTAACATAGTCATATTTTGTCACCAAAAATTAATACTTTGGATGACTGCAACATCTGTAGCGCTTAGCTTTGGCCCTTTAGATAGGGGATGTTACACTGACAGCACATCTGCTTGCTTTAGAAGCCATACGTGATCCATATGATATTGACTCCTACAGTCATGTTACAATTACCTCTCCCCTTTCGGTATTGTGACAATGATCTACCATAAGCTCGACAACACGTAGCCTCTTTAGTCACGACTATCGACATCTGCCCCTATGGTAACTGACCGCTGGCCTATGCGATAGAAGAAGCAACCAACTATCTATCTCATAATGCGCATCAAATATCATGACAATAATGGTGTCGTTGATCTGAGACGCGACCCCATTATCGGGTCGCCAAGATGGATACTGACCAATTTTGTTCACTCCTGAAACATAAAGAGAGTTGAACAAAGGTGGACAGGCATATAATGTATACAAGCTATGTGGCTAACAAGTAGCCTCTATACGTTCTCATCGCAGCAAGTCACCCACACATCACGTACCCCATATTGAGTGTCATCCATGAGCAAAAAATAACTGAATAAATAGCACAACGACGTCTCATGCCACCGTGTGTTACTAGTCCATTTATTCAATGCTCATATATCACATCGCTCCTTCGATATATTATATAATAAGTCTAAAGAATAACCAAAAAAGAGGTAGTGAAAATCTCATACTAGACAGTATTACTAACCCATTTATTCAAATTCGTTACGCAGAATTTAAACTTCTTAAATCACAAAGGAGGATTAAATTTAAAATAAACAAATCAATCTTTAACAATACATTATTCAAAACGTACACACACACACACATCCCTATTGACAAGGTCTCTTATAGATATATACTATCATGTATGACGATAAAAGACTCTAGAAATATTATAACTAAATTTCATGCAAGTATCAATGGAAACACACAAAGTGAAACCCACTCTTACAAAAATTTGGAACCCAACATTTGTAGTAACTATACTGTAACTGGTTCACGGGTACAACGCAGTGGAAAAGAGGTTTGCGTTCGGATAAAAAGACCGAAGTTCGATTCCTACCATGCGCATTCCTATCCTATATAAATTTACCCGGTGGTTTTACTGGACCCCCCTCATGATTTTACCGGCCTGCCGGGTTTTCCTGAGTTTTCACAAAAAAAAAAAACAAACAAACAAACAAACAAAACAAAGCAAAAAAAGAAGTTCAAAGATAGGTTTGTTGCATTATTGTTATTTGACTTTGTACAAGTATACAAGATGCATTTAAAATGAGCATCTCTCAACCGTTAAGTGTTTCAAGAGCAAGGTTCAAAATTCCATTTTTCATTTCCATTCCGTTCAATGATGATTTTAAAATTTTCGGTTCCGTTTCAGAAATTTCGAAAGTTCCGCTTTAAATCTGATTTTCTAATTTCGGAACTTTTTTTGCTTTAATTTGTTATATACGCTAATAAATATCCGATACTATCGTAAATGTATAGTACGTTTAAAATACACACTTTAATTAAAAAATAATTGTTTAAGATTCTGTATTGTTCATTTGAGATTTCAAAATTTTGATCAATTTTTAAAATTGTGAATTTTTTTATTATGATCCGATGTAAATTAGCAAAATTATAACAACTTTTTTATGAAACTACATTATTTCTTATCCATTTATTTATTGTTTCGTTTAATTTGATTTCCTTTTTAATTACTTTTTTGTAAATTCTTTCAATATTTGAAAAGCAAGCCCGGAATTCAGATCGGAATTGGAATTTTGATCGGATTGGGTTTCGTTTATGAGCGAAACTGAAACGGAATCACCGAAATAACCGAAATTCCGTTGGAATTTTGAACCTTGGCTCCGAGTACTATAAGCAACACTATGAGTTTAAGATTGATGTTTTTCCCCTTTCTATACGTGAGGATCTTGATAACTTATATGGTTCCATTTTAGGTTACTTAACTTTGCCTATTCATAGTGGTGCAGACATTCACATACTTAAGTAGTGGAAACATTGTGACTTACTGTAAAATTCGTAGCTACAACAGTTTGCAATAGTAAAATAATGGTTGAGTTACTAAGATCAAAAGTAAGGAAATACAATGCAATGCTGATCCAATACTCTCAATTTATAAGCAGTAGGACATGGAGTTAAAAGAAATGTGGACATCCATGCATTAATGCATGCAAAATATGGGGAGAGCCAAAACTATGCAAAACTGGTGCCTAAAATTTTATAGCAACCCAGTCGCAATGAAGGGAAAGAAAAAACAGTCCGATACGCACGCAGGGAAAAGGATAGGAACACAGGCACACACCCTGCTCTTAAGAATCTGCACAAATTCCTTCCCATACCCACACACGCACTCCACATGAGCTGATGCTCATGCAAACAAAACACACATAAACCAGCTCCACTCCACAACGCAGCACCTAAAACTACACATGTATACACATACCCATAGCCAAACAAACACACACACATATATACTCAACACTATACACATATGTAATATGCATGCAAAACAAACACACATATATATCCAAAACCTGATTTCCTCGTCAAATTCAAATGACGGCAACAGCAAGCTCTTGTTCCTAACATCGTTGTGTGAAATAAAGAATCAAACAACTGAAAACAAAACAGAGGAACTCCCTTACCTCAAGATTGGCGCGCTGTTTCCAAAAATTATTTCTATTCTAAAATCAGAATCTCAAGATTTAAGTGGGTAGGTGTTAATTTGTGGATAATGGTGCAGGAAGCGGCATCAGTGGGGAGTCTTACGTATAGAATTGAGGAAGGGGTTAAGGCTGCTATCGAGAATGTTCCAGGCATATACGTGGAGCAGCAAACATCTAAATAATATGAAACACACCCAGCCCCAGGTATATACATGGATACACGCTCATATCCACAGCATTATATAAGCATATATACCCAGATTGACACATGTAACACACCATAACAAGAACCTCTCAAATAGAAAATGATAGAATATTGAAGAGAAAACGAAATGAATTATTTTGATATTCAAAAAAAAAAAAAAAAAAAACAATGAAATTATGTTACACTTGTACTCTGTATTTATAAGGTACAATACAGCAATACAGCTCTGTATAAAATTACTAACATGCCCTTAAAACCCTTATACTTATTCAAAGATAAACTCGGCCCATGATATATCTCCACTACAAGAAAGACTTCGTTTAGCGACGAAGGGGGGCGACGGCTAAAAAAAGCGGCCGTCGCTAGCCGTCGCAAATCAGAATATACAGGTCCGGCCGAGAGCTCAGATTTCATTCTCCTTCTTCCCCAAATTTTTCCTCCTCCTCCAACTCCGTCACCCCAGCGGCGCCCAATCCTTCAAAGCCTCCAAATCACCCAAATTTGTGTCGGTATGCTCCTAATCTCTTGTTTGAGTGTAAATTTGATGTTTTTAGGTTTAGTTTAAACCCTAATTCAATTATGATTTGTTGTACAATTTAGATTTGTTGTTAATTTGAGTATTAGTAGTGTTGTTAAATTAGGTATTAGTAGTGCTGTATGTTGATTTGGCAGATTAATTAGTTTATTATCATGAACTTGAATTAAGTACATATTAATTATTTCATCATGATGAAGTTGAATAAATGGTTGATGTAGATAATTAGTATTGACGATTAACATGGTTAGTTGTTTTAGGTGAAAAAATAGTGTATATTAATGATTAACTTGGTTATTGATAAATTTACATGAAAGTATTTCATAGTTTATGAAATTGATAAATTACAAATTTAAGTTGTTAAGTAAATTTAAATTGACTAATTTTTATTTAATAATTTTTTTTGTAGTTTTCTAATTATCTATTAGATAATTAGAATTTGTTGTTTTCTAATTATATTCATTGATAATTGTTTTATTTACCCTATTGATTGAGCGACGGCTAGCGACGATTAGCGATTGCCATTTTGATAATTTTAACGATGAATCGCGACGGCTAGCGGCGGACAAAATGCAAAATGTTGTATATATTGTAAAAAATAAAGTTTGTACAAAAAAATTAAAAAATGAGTATGAGAACATTAAAAATTCTGCAAATATATAATTTATTTGAAAAAAATTAGGAAACAACTTTAAAAACAACTGATATTGTACTAAAATCGATTTTGTAAAGAAATTAAGAAATGAATATAACAACAACAAATAGTCACATAAAATCTATGTCGTTAAAAAAAAAATAAAGAAATTAATATTGAAGTAAAATTGTTAATTGAATGTTGAACTAAAATTTAAATGCACAAATTTTTGAAATAAAATATAAATAGTTGAAACATTGTCAAAATTTGAAAAGAACAATAATATTTGATAAAATTTAAAGAAATTTCTTTATCCCTTAGATTGTCTTTGGCCCCGTCTGGCAAGTGTTGTATATGATCGTTATATGGATGTTCGTTTTGTAACGGAACGGACATTTATATTCATCTGATACAATATTTGTCGGATTTGTCCCTGTATTGGACAAGTTACAAACAAAATAAATTAATTACATATTATAAATCAATTCATTTTAACGGTTATAAAATTCCGACAGCACTTCCTTTACGTTCCCTGTGTACACACATTTGTGTACGATACAGGGAACATAAGGGAAGTGCTGGTGAAATTTTGTTGAACCGTTTAATCTGAAATGATTTATAAAATATAATTACATTATTGTGTTTGTAATGGGAAGTAGGATGACTGACCACCGAAGTGAAAATCAAAATACCCAAAAATAAAAAAATAAAGTGAAGTTTATATTTTGATTTTCCTGTAACGATGAACTTTTTACAATGGAGAATGGTTGTAAATTAATCATTTAAATTGTCTAACATACATTTTCAAATCAGGAAAAATGTTCAATTATTTTCTCGACCGTGCGTGGATGTATGAAGTCAGAACTGGAAAGAAAGCACCAATAAAGGAACATTTCTACAACGGTGTACAGGAATTTATTAGATTTGCTAAATCTAATAACCGAAACTATACAAAAATTCGTTGCCCGTGTAGTAAGTGCCAACATTTGAAGCATTGGAAACCGGATATAGTTGAAGTACATTTGTATCAATATGGTTTCGTGCCTGATTATTATTTCTGGGATCGTCATGGAGAACTTGTTGAACCTACACCTAATACTGAAGTTTTAGAGGACGGTAATATGATGACGAATCCGATAGAAAATATGGTGGATGATGCAGCACGATCAATGTTTCCTACAACGGAAGCTGTCGATGAAGACGAAAATGTCGAAGAAGAACCGACTGCGGGAGCTAAAAAAATATACGATTTGTTGGATTCTGCTAAGAGGCCGTTGTGGGACGGATGTAAAAGCGGAACCGAACTTTCAGTAACCGCCGAATACATAACTATGAAATCAAATTCAACCTTACGGAAGCTGCATTTACAGCAGTTGTACAAGCTGCAAAACGACACATGTCACCCAACAATCTGATGTGCGATAGTCATTATAAAGTAAAAAAATTGATGTCCGCATTCGGTCTACCGTACGAGAAGATAGATGCATGTGTGAAAGGTTGCATGTTGTATTGGAAAGACGACGTCGACCTCAGAAAATGCAAAATATGTAACGAAGAAAGATACAAACCAAGAAAGAAGAAAGGGAAAGAAGTCCCGTACAAGAGAATGCATTATTTACCCATCACTCCCAGACTTCAAAGATTATATGCGTCTTCTGCTACGGCCTGTCATATGCGATGACATAGTGTGAGAACAGCGGAAGAAGGAACTTTGATACATCCATCCGACAGTGAAGCATGGAAACATTTCGATAAGACTTATCCCGCATTTGCCGCGGAAAGTCGTAATGTCAGACTTGGTTTATGTACGGATGGATTTTCACTATTTTCACAGTTTGGTAGTAAATATTCATCCTGGCCAATTATCGTTACTCCGTATAATTTACCTCCATGGATGTGTATGAAAACACCATATATGTTTCTCACCACTGTCGTTCCCGGCCCTCATGATCCAACTCAAGGAATTGATGTTTATTTACAACCATTAATCGAAGAGTTGAAGAAACTGTGGAATGATGGAGTCGAAACTTACGATGTATCAACGAAAAAAAATCGGTTATTCGCTTCTTTGTTATGGACGATTAATGATTTTCCTGCATACGGGATGCTTTCTGGTTGGAGTACGGCCTGTCGTCTAGCATGCCCTTATTGTATGGAAGAAATACGAACATTTTCGTTACGATATGGGAAGAAAGTTTCGTGGTTTGATTGTCATCGGTGTTTTCTTCATCCCAATCATAGTTTTAGAAGAGATAAGAAAATTTTCATAGCTAACAGAGAAGAGAATCTGAAACCACCTAAGGTTTGGTCATGCGAGGAAATATACGAAATTGTAAGAGACTATCCAAAGATACATGAAACTGGAGTCCAGACTGAAATCCCAGAAAAGTCAGACATTCATAATTGGTACAAACAAAGCATATTTTGGGAGTTATCATATTGGAAAGATCTCTTACTCCGACATAATATTGACGTGATGCACAACGAAAAGAACGTGTTTTATAATCTGTTTAATACAATTTTGAATGTAAAGGGCAAAACCAAGGACGATTTGAATTCGAGGCTTGATATAGCAAACTATTGTAAGCGCCCGGAACTTCATATGAAGCCTAATGACAATAAAAAACCGAAAGCATGCTATGAGCTAGACAATAAGCAAGTAAAAGTCGTGCTAAAGTGGGTGGAAGAATTAAGATTTCCCGATGGGATTTCTTCCAATCTTCGTAGATGTGTTGACTTCAAAAATAGTAAATTGAGTGGGATGAAAAGTCACGATTGTCATATCATGATGGAATATTTACTCCCCGTGGCTTTCAAAGAACTGTTGCCCGTAAAAGTATGGAACATCATAACAGAGTTATGTTTGTTTTATAAACAGCTACGTTCGACAACATTAAAGGTGGACCGTATACGTAAACTTGAAGTAGAAATACCCATATTGCTATGCAAACTGGAGAAAATACTTCCGCATGGTTTCTTTAACGTAATGAGCATTTACCTATTCATCTTCCATCCGAAGCACTTCTTCGAGGTCCTGTGCAATATGGATGGATGTATCCATTTGAGAGGTAAATTAAGATATGCAATGTTCATGTCAATTTCAAATTTAAATTTGTATATCTAAATATGTAATAAATATCTTAATAGGTACTTGAATCATCTGAAGAAGAAGATTCGACAAAAAGCCCGAGTTGAGGGTTCGATATGCATATCGTATCTTGAAGAAGAAGCCTCATTTTTTTCTCTCACTACTTTAAGGACGATGTGAACTTATCGTTTGTAACTGTTCCTCGAAATGAGGAAGTCGTTGAACAAAATTCTTCTCAAACAATGTTATCTGTTTTTAGACAATATGGTAGACCTGGTGGAAAATGTGTGGAAATATGGTTGGACGATAGAGACCACCATGTAGTGCACACATATGTTCTTTTAAATTGTGTCGAAGTCGCACCATTTGTCAGGTAATAGTTAATTCACTTGTAATTTACTTGTACGTACATAATAATAATAACACATATTACATATATGCAGTATCTATGAATCACAGTATCCATCTAGCGATCTCAGTAAAGAATTTGCCAAATGGTTTTTGAACTATGTTTATGAGCCAAGAAACTGTGTCGTTGATGAAGGCTTAAGACATCTTGCGATTGGACCGAAAAGAAATGTGAAGACTTATCCAATATTTTTCATCAACGGGTTTAAGTTCAACACAAAAGATTACGGTGCTGAAATATTAACATATAATAGCGGGGTATTTGTCAAAGGCAGTGATGATCCAGATGAGCATTTAAAAGATTTTTACGGCGTCTTAACACAGATTCTAGAATTGACATATTATGTTGAACCTTTACAAAAGATTTTTTTATTTAAGTGCAATTGGTTCAGTAACGTTCCTGGTTCCGGAATCAACGTGCATAAAGAGTACAAACTTATTGAAATAAGGCATACATCACACTACTATAAATATGATCCTTTTGTGTTAGTCAAGCAAGCGTTACAAGTTTATTTTGCTTCGTATCCATCTTTGAAAAAAGATAAAGCGGATTGGTCCGCTGTTTTCAAAACGAAACCAAGGTTTACGATTGATGGAAATAATATTCCAGATGAAGCAGCATATCAAGCCGATCTTGAATCAAATACATAAATAATAATAACTGATGATATTGATGTAGGGCCTTTGAATGATGAATCGAACGTCCTATTTGATGCATTTGAAAGTACCTAAGAAAATGAGATAGAATACGAGACTGAATCTGAATCAGAAAACGATGAAGACTAATCGTTATTGATATAATTGTTATGTGATAGTGATTGAAACATTCGATGTAATAGTAAATTTCTGTAATTGTTCTGTGATGATCATTTAGTTAATTTTTATCCATGTTTTGTACTAGTAAATTTTTATAATTGTTCTGTGAAAGTGAATATTGAAACATGCTATGTAGTAGTGAATTTCTATTATGGTTCTGTGATGATTATTTATATAATTTTTATCCATGTTTTGTACTAATGAAAGTGATTGAAACATGATATGTAGTAGTGATTGAAACACGATATGTATTAGTGAATTTGTATAATTGTGGAGGTAAATTTTTATAATTGTTTCTGTGAAAGTGATTGAAACATGATATGTAGTACTGAATTTGTATAATTGTTCTGTGATGATATTGTTTTTCTATAGCAGATATGTCTGGCAGGAGACGGAGTGGAGGTGGTGGTGGCACACCATCCCCATCTCTCGGTGCAGGTGGTAGTGGCACTGCACCGGACTTACGTCCGATTGCAGAAGTTGTTCCTAGAAGTGCTGGGTAAGTATCAATTTTATTTAAAGTATAAATTTTAAAATCCACTAAACATGTATATCATAACTTTTGCAGTGGCTTTGAGGTGGAGCCATCAGATTATATTTTACAGGTTTCGAGGAAGGCTTTTCAGAGCCGGATGCATGGTTGTTGGCCTCGCTGGGACGACATCCCCCCTCATGTCAAGAACGCCGTACAAGCGGATTTACTTGTAAGTAGTAGTTTGAATTTCAGTTGTAAATTAATATAATCTTTATAACTTAAAATTTACAGGCTGCAGTCCGCGTCGACCCTGATGACTTGGACATTTTTTTAAATCACTGGAACAAACGAATGAGAAAAAATTACAGGGATACACTGCCCAAGGCCAAAAATTCAGGGAAAAAGCCAAACTGGATGGGCGAGGGTGTACGGAATGATTTTCTTCAGCATTGGGACAGTCCGGCAGTAAAAGTAAGTAATATATGTTTGCTTTGTTATTTAAATCTAATATAAATCTCGCAAGATATATACGTGATAATTTATCTTAATTTGTAGGAGCTATCTGCGCGGAACCGGGCAAACAGGAATAAAAATCCTGCATTGCACCGTGGTGGCTCCAAATCCTTTCAGGAGCATAAGAGAGAGCTGGTAATTAAATTTATAAACTGTGTTTACATTTTATTACAATATTTTATAATCAGATTAGCAATAATATTTATATATTTTCAGGCCGCGAGATACAACCGCGAGCCCACTATGGCCGAGCTGTTCAAGGCCATACATGCCTTGGAGAGGACCGACGAAGAGGGTAATGTTTCGTACGAGTGGACGGATGACAAATCACAATCCGTAATGGTAAATTAATTTACTGTTAATAACAATATTTTGTCTTATTGTATTTTCAAAATTTTGAAATTCGGTTTTTATCGTGTAAAACAATTGTTTGTAATCGCAGGAGAGGTACGAAGCAGAGCGGGATCGTGTAGCACAGTCCACTGGTCGGGAAGAGCTTACATTAGAGGAGGAGAACCATATTTGGGATGCTATTATTGACCCGCCTTCTCGGACCAGTCGACGGTATAGCTATGGAAATGTGGAGGTAAATTTTGACATGTACTAATATATAAGTTTAACAATTTTAATAATATTATATATATATGCTAATATATAAATAATTATGAATTATTTTATAGGCCATGAGAATGCAGAGTGCATACAGGAGGTCGCAGCAAGAGGCGGAGATTGCTCAGTTGAGGGCGACAGTTGAAGAAATAAATGATTGGAGGAAGAGCTTCTTTGAGCAACAGCTGGATGAGCAGATTGCGGCCTATTTGCAACAGCATGCGAGGATGCCTGGAGAGGACGGCAGCGATGGCGAGGAGTAGGTATGTTTGTTTGCTGATAGTTTGGTATATACACATTTTGGTTGGTATGGTGTATATATATTTCAGGATATTATGTACATATATTTTGATGACTTCTAGTTGATGGATTTGGTTGGATATTATGTATATATATGTCGGGATATTATGTAGAAATTTCGGTTTACTATTTACATATTCTGATTATTGGATTTGAAAACGAGATTTGGTTGGATTTTATATTGTTTGAATGTATAGTTATGTTATATGATGGATATATAATGGATATATGATGGTTATACTTGATGACTATAGTGTATAGTGGTTTGGTTCAGATTGGTTGAGGTGTATATGGGCTATGCATGTGCACTGAAAATTTACCCAGTTTTGCGACGGCTTGCGACGGCTAGCGATGGCCAAATTGCAAAGATTAGCGACGGTCTGCGACGGCTAGCGACGACCAAATTACACAGGTTGGCGACGACGAGCTACAACTAGCGACGACATTTAGATGTTGGAAAAATTTCCACGTGGCACATTTGCAGTCGCTAGCCGTCGCTATTTTGGTGACGGAGCCGTCGCTAAAGCCGTCGCTACACTATTGGGCGACGACATTTATAGCGACGGCTTTTAGCGTCGGCCAGCGACGGCTAGCGACGGTCGGCGACGGCTAAAAGCCGTCGCTAATTGTTGTCGTTCTTGTAGTGCTCATTCCAGTATTCTGTTTTGTTTATTCCCCCCCGGCTAGGGTTTTCTTCCTCTCATCTAAAAATACTTTTCGCCTCCTTGCTTGTCAGATCAGTGCTTTTCTTCTAAGTAAACTGATTTGCTGAAGCAATCGAGTGCTTTGAATCTGATGCGAGCAAAATATATTTGGAAGTTTGAGAGATTCGATGGATTGCTTGATTTTTAGAATATAGGCAAAATTACATGCTTCATGTGGTTTTGTCTACGAGATCTAGTTCTCTGGTGTCAGATGTGGGGCTATCCTTTCTCAGAGAATCTGGATTTGCCTCAACTTTGAGATCTGACCGAAGCCTCACAAAATTATTCTTCGAGATTGATTTTGTAAGTATATCAGCCTTCTGATAAGTAGCTGAAATGTGATTTATGCTGAGTTTCCCTTTGATGACTTGCTCACGAACGAAGTATAGATCAATCTCCATATGCTTCATTCATGAGTGAAGAATTGGGTTAGCTGAAAGTGATACGGTGCTGAGATTATCACACCATATTACGGGCTTCAGGCTGTTTGTAATTTTTATCTCTTGAAGAAGAGATTTCAGCCACATTATTTCGGCAGTAGCACATGCGACACTACGATACTCTACCTCTGTACTTGATCGAGAAATAGTGGCTGCTTTTTGGAGCACCATGATACATGATTGCCACCCAAATAAATGCAGTAACCAGTTGTTGACCTTCGGTCGTCTGAATCTGATGCCCAATCTGCATCTGCGTATCCTTAAATATTTAATGATTTGCTAGCTTTAATGCATATTCCATAATTCATTGTCCCCATTAAGTATCGCAGGACCCTCTTCACTGCCTTCCAGTGTTGATCTAGAGGTTCCTGCATAAATTGACAGACCTTATTTACACTGAATGAAATATCTAGTCTTGTAATGGTAACATATTGCAAGGCACCTACTATGCTTCTGTACTGTTTTATGTTCTCTATATGCTTACCTTTGAATTTAGATAAATGTAAATTGCTTACTATAGGTGTTGGCATAGGCTTTGCATCATTCATGTTTTCCCTAGTAAGAATTTTAGAGATATATTTACTCTGAGTCAGTATTAATTCACTTTGAGATTTTCTGTATACTTCTATTCCTAAGAAGTAACTCAGGTTGCCTATGTTATCCCGCTTTTTGGCAAAGCCGTGATACCAAAAGATTGATCGAAAACAAAAGACAGTTCGTCTCAAAGATTGGTTGTACTTCACTTCGCTATGGATATCGATGAATTTTCTCCAAGCCCGGATCAGGCTACAATTGATAGGACCTGACAGGCAAAGCCATGAGAGCTAGCGTTCCAAATTTCAGGTTAATTGGATTTCGTATGAACGAGATATGATCGATGCAAGTTAGCTAAAGTATGCTATTCGAATCCATCAAAAAGTTGAGGAGATGCTCATTTCGAATCCATAGGATTCGTATCCATCACTGTTTGTCTTGATTCGAATCCATCGGTTTGCATATGCTTCGAGTCGATCGAGTTCGAACCGATCAGGCAAGATATCGGTCAGTTCGAATCGATCGGTTTTGAATCGATCAAATGGACATCCACTTAGCACGTTCGTATCCATTGAGTCTAAGCAGTTCGAATCCATCATTCGTATCCATCGGCATACCCTACTTCGAATCGATCGGTCTCGTACCCGAGCGCTACTTCGTATCGATCATCCTCGCATCCATCCAGAGTGCCAGATCATTACTTGGTATCCATAAATTCTGCCCTGTTCGAATCCACTTGGCTCGTCTCGATCCCCTTCGTATCGATCCATGATTCGAATCCATTGATGCGAACTGGGTCGTGGCACACGATACGAACGAGGCGAAATTCATGGATGCGAAGCGGTCAACTTGGAGAAAAAATAGGATCGATGCGAGGAGTATGCGCCACGTCACCAAAGAACCACGTGACAAGGTCGATTCGAACGTATCGGTTCGAACTGATGGGTTCGAACCAAACAGCCAACCGAAACATATCAACTCGAATCGATCATATCTCCCAAACCATGAGGCCAAATGCAATGAAATTTTCATAGTAGCTTCCATACAAGGTAAAGTTTGTTCCTGCCAAGTTTGAGCTCGATTGGATCATTTTTTGATGGATATGAAATCACTTCGTATCGATCTCAGATCGAGTCGAAACTTGGTGGGGTCGGTCACGTGGGCCCACTCACGTGCCAGAAAAAGACTCCCTAAGTTTGAGCGAGATCTGGGCCTCCTACGCGTATAAATAGCACCCTGAAGCCTTCTGAAAGGGGATCTCTTGGCCATTCAACGTCCAGACTCTGCCGGATTCAATTCTACTCTTCAATACTGCTGTTGTAATCATATTTGAAAGCTATCATCAATTGTAATCCGCTGTAATCGATTGGAATCATCAAGTGAATCAATAAAGACATAAGCTTCAGAGTGGACGTAGGCAAGATCGCCGAACCACTATAAATTCTATGTTTGTGATTGTTATTTATGAATTATTGTGATTGTTATTGTTTAGATCTGAGTTCTATATTGATTGTTGCTGATTTGTGTTCATAAACGGGTGCTTTCACGATATTGGATGTTTGTGACCAATTTTGGTGCAAACATTTTGGTGCTTTCACTGAGAAAAGCTGATTCAGGATAATTTGAATTTGAAGACTTAAGGATTTAGATCTAAGAACCATCACGAGACAAATAAGTAAGAAACAAAGGCCAGAGAGAAGTGAACACCAAGGAAGTCAAGAGGCTTCTTCAGGAGCGAATCAAGCGTCGATCTTCATCAGTAGGGACGAGATGGAGACAATGATGAAGAAACAAGAGGAGTTGATCCAGAGTTTATTTCAACAGATAGGACAACTTGGAGCACAGAATAGAGAAGCGGACATAGCTCAAAACGAAGCAGGACCGTCCGGCGTAGCACCCGAACTAGGGGGCATACACATGGAGAATGTTGATCCAACCTCGGAGAGAGAGAGAGAGAGAGAGAGAGAGAGAGGTACATCTGCGCAACCTGGGAGTAGCAGAGGAGTGAACGCTCAGTCAAGGGGGCAGATCCTAGAGTTCCCTCGTGAACTTAGAGGGCAGGTTGAGAGTATGGAACGAAGATTGCATCTCAGAGACAATGACAGATTGGCGGAGATGGTTAGAAGAGCTATGAGAGGCGGTTTGGTAAACAAAAATTTGGAGGATGTTAATAGGAGTCCTTTTACTCCAACAATCAGATGAGCTAGGAACCCACCGGATTTCAAGTTACCATCGTTGGACATGTATAACGGGAGAACGGACCCCACGGTTCATCTGACGAAGTATATGAGGCATATGGAAGTACTGGGGGGCATCAGAGGAGGTTATGGCCCGGTGCTTTCCATTGTACTTGGCGGATATTGCAGCGTTATGGTTCAGGCAACTAGAGAGTGGATCCATCGAAACATGGAATGATTTAACCGAGAGATTTATGAGGAAATTCAGGGTTCACATTGCGAGACCCAAGAATGTGATAACTTTGGCAACCCTAGAGCAGAAATCCGGAGAGACTTTGAGGAGTTATCTAACGCGATTCAATGCAGCAGCAGCTTCGGTGGATCGAGTAGATCCATCTATGGTGGTGATGGCAGCTGTGTCCGGAGTAGCCGACGGCACAGAGTTCAAAAATTCATTGACTAAAGATCCACCTGTGGCTCTAGGGGAATTCTACGACGAGGCAGAAAAGTTTTTACGATTGGAAGATGCAAATGCCGAAAGAGAAGAAGGATAAGGAATTGATATTTATGCGATCAAAGGAGGAAATCCCCCTGAGAAAGGTGCGGAAACTAGTAGAGGTAAAAGAAAGACCGAGAACGACGGGGACAGGTCAAAGTGGCAACAGAGGGAGCCGCGATTCACCACTTACTCTGAGCTGAATGAGAGTCTAGAATGAATTTATCAGGATACCAAAGAGCAGATTCCGTATCGTAGACCGATGCGAAGGGATCCAACTTCTGATGAAAGAAAATCAAATAAGTTTTGTGTATTTCATGAATTGAACGGTCATAACACTAATGACTGTAGGCATCTGAAGGATGAGGTAGAAGGGCACATCAGGAATGGCATGCTGCTTCAATACGTGAGGAGGCGAGCTCCAGCGGTAGAGCCGGAGCGACCACCGTCTACATCAGCCAGGGGTGGCCCTGAACCGGGACACCGTACGATTATCAATTAATTGAAATAACGATGAACTAGTAGTAAACCTCTCACTAACGTGGGTTAATCATTTACACATGTATGAGATCAAAAACGGTCCACAGGCATGCTCTGAATGGCTATTAACCCTATCGTTGTGAAAATTTACACTTTAACATCCTTGCTTTGCTTTTGTTTCGTTTTGATTTGAAAATTTAGACTTTGTTTGTTTGGACATTTCTATTTTAAAACTCATCAGTTGAATGGATATTTGGTTCGGATAATTCTGAAATGGCTAAGCTACTTACACATGTACGGGGTCGCGAACGGTCCTTAGGCATGCTCTGAGATGGCGATATGCCGCCCTGACAAACGATCCAGGCACCCACTCGAACGTGAACCTGGTATCAACAATACCAAGCCCCCCTGGGCACACTTATTCGCCTCCAATAGGCACACAAACGATCCAGGAACTCACCCGAACGTGACCCTGGCATCGATAATGCCAAGCCCTCCCGGGCACACTTTCTCGCCTCGAACGGCATCCGACCGCGAACGGTCACAATTCGCCTCGAACGGCACCCGACCTCGAAGGGTCACAATTCGCCTCGAATGGCACCCGACCTCGAACAGTCACAACTCGCCCCGAACGGCACAGCTCACCTCACCTCAAATGGGTCGATCACGAACGGTCGTCATTTGAGGTCCGTCACTTGACAGCGCACGGTCGCACTTCACCTCAAATGGCTCGATCACGAACGATCGTCATTTGAAGTTAGGCGCTTGACCATGAACAGTCGTACTTCATCTCAAATATCTCGATCCCGAACGGTCGTCATTTGAGGCCACATAAAACTGTAGATTCCTTTGCAGGACATCAACAGGATATGAACATCCAGCTCATGGCATTGCAAAACACGCCTTCCTACCGCAAGGCATATTTTGGGGGGCAAATGTTATCCCGCTTTTTGGCAAAGCCGTGATACCAAAATATTGATCGAAAACAAAAGACAGTTCATCTCAGAGATTGGTTGTACTTCACTTCGCTATGGATATCGATGAATTTTGTCCGAGCCCAGATCAGGCTACAATTGATAGGATATGACAGGCAAAGCCATGAGAGCCAGCTTTCCAAATTTTAGGTTAATCGGAGTTCGTATGAACGAGATATGATCGATGCAAGTTAGCCAAAGTATGCTATTCGAATCCATCAAAAAGTTGAGGAGATGCTCATTTCGAATCCATAGGATTCGTATCCATCACTGTTTGTCTTGATTCGAATCCATCGGTTTGCATATGCTTCGAGTCGATCGAGTTCGAACCGATCAGGCATGATATCGGTCAGTTCGAATCGATCATTTTCGAATCGATCAGATGGACATCCACTCAGCACGTTCGTATCCATTGATTCCGAGCAGTTCGAATCCATCATTCGTATCCATCGGCATACCCTACTTCGAATCGATCGGGCTCGTGCCCGAGCGCTACTTCGTATCGATCGTCCTCGCATCCATCAAGGTTGCCAGATCATTACATCGTATCCATAAATTCTGCCCTGTTCGAATCCACTTGGCTCGTCCCGATCCCCTTCGTATTGATCCATGATTCGAATCCATTGATGCGAACTGGGTTGTGGCACATGATACGAACGAGGCGAAATTCATTGATGCGAAGCGGTTAACTCGGAGAAAAAATAGGATCGATGCGAGGAGTGCGCGCCACGTCACCAAAGAACCACGTGACAAGGTCGATTCGAACGTATCGGTTCGAATTGATGGGTTCGAACCAAATAGCCAACCGAAACATATCAACTCGAATCGATCATATCTCCCAAACCATGAGGCCAAATGCAATGAAATTTTCACAGTAGCTTCCATACAAGGTAAAGTTTGTTCCTGCCAATTTGAGCTCGATTGGATCATTTTTTGATGGATACAAAATCACTTCGTATCGATCTCAGATCGAGTCGAAACTTGGTGGGGTCGGTCGCGTGGGCCCACTCACGTGCTAGAAAAAGTCTCCCTATGTTTGAGCAAGATCTGGGCCTCCTACGCCTATAAATAGCACCCTGAAGCCTTCTGAAAGGGCGATCTCTTGGCCATTCAACATCCAGACTCTGCCGGATTCAATTCTACTCTTCAATACGCTGTTGTAATCAGATTTGAAAGCTATCATCAATTGTAATCCGCTGTAATCGATTGGAATCATCAAGTGAATCAATAAAGACATAAGCTTCAGAGTGGACGTAGGCAAGATCGCCGAACCACTATAAATCATGTGTTTGTGATTGTTATTTGTGAATTATTGTGATTGTTATTGTTTAGATCTGAGTTCTATATTGATTGTTGCTGATTTGTGTTCATAAACGGGTGCTTTCACGATATTGGGTGTTTGTGACTAATTTTGGTGCAAACAGCCTAGATCTTTGATAGAAAAAGGTTGATGTAGATAACAGGTGACATGTTTAATTTCATCACTACTATTACCTGTAATTGTAAGATCATCAACATACAAGAGTATATAAGTAGCACTACTATCATTTATCTTAATGTAAAGTGAGTTGTCAGACCTGGTTGGCTTGTATTCAAGACTGATCAAAGTAGATTTTAGTTTTTCATACCACACTCTAGGAGCTTGCTTCAGTCCGTAGATGGCTTTATGTAATTTGCATACCATTTTATTGTCACTGCCTTTAACATATCCTGGTGGCTGTTGCATGTATACTTCTTGTCGTAGTTCACCATGTAGAAAAGCATTGTTGACATCAAGTTGTCTAATGTCCCATTTATTATATAAAGCAACCATGAGAATTACCCTGATTGTAGTTGGTTTCACTACTGGTAAAAGGTTTCAGTGAAATCAACCCACTCTGCTGAGAGTACCCTTTAGCTACCAACCTTGCCTTATATTTAGCTACTTTCCCATCTGCTGACTTCTTGAATTTATAGATCCATCTACATCCAATTATATTTTTGTCTTTTGGTGCCTGTAAAATGCTCCATGTCTTGTTTTTAATTAAGGCATTATATTCATCATCCATGGCTGTCTTCCGGTTACTGTCTGTATGAGCTTCTTCATAATTGGCTGGCTCATCTTGTTTCAGTACAGTAGAATAGATTGTTGGTTTAAAAATACCATGTTTTGATCTTGTCATCATGTGATGTCCTTCTCTTGCAGGGGATGGTGATCTACTGGCATTTGTATCATTAACTTGGTCTGGACTTGAGGAAGTATCCATGCTTGATGAAGTATCCATACTAGAATCTGATGAGTCACTGACTTGACAGCGATTGTTTGGATCTTTTGATCCATTAAGCTCAGACTGATCATCTGATATGTTTTGTTTGTGTTCCCTTATCAGATGACCAGTTTGAGTCCTATTTATCTGCTCACATGAGTAAGTTGGAACACAATGTTTTTGAGCAGAATGCATTGATGATTTAGCATCATAGACCTTATGGGTAGTTTTCAACTCGCTCATAGAGAATGGAAAGACATGTTCATTAAAAGCAACTTGTCTAGAAATAATTACCTTGCCATTATTGGTAAGACATTTGTATCCCTTTTGATTGGTGGGATATCCAATAAATGTACATGGTAAAGATCTAAAATTTAGCTTGTGTGAACTATATGGTCTTAAATATGGATAGCACAAGCAACCAAAAGTTTTAAGTAAAGTATAATCTGGTGATATGTTGAGTAATTTCTCAAGTGGTGTTTTGTTTTTCAACACCTTTGTAGACATTCTGTTGATGGGGAATACAGCAGAGTTGAATGACTCTGGCCAAAATTTTAGAGGCATTGAGGCATGAGCCAATAAAGTTAGGCCAGTATCAACTATGTGCCTGTGCTTCCTCTCAACAAGACCATTCTGTTCAGACGTGTATGGATAGGTAATTCTGTGTATTATTCCTTTCTTGATAAAATATTCTTCCAAAGTTTTGAATTCAGTTCCTCCATCTGTCTAAATTATTTTTAACTCATTGTCTATTTGTCTCTCTGCATGTTTGATAAACTGCATCACTGCATCTTTGGTTTCTGCCTTTGATTTGAGAAAATATATCCACGTATATCTAGTAAATGAGTCTACAAAAGATATATAATATTTAAACCCATAATCTGAATCAATTGGGGCTGGACCCCACAAGTCAACTGCTACCATTTCTATGGGTTTTGTATATCTAGTTGATGATTTAGAAAATGGTAGTTTAGGACTTTTTCCCATTTGACAAGATGTACATATATATGGTCTAGATATACTTCCAAATTTCATATTCATGTTTGTCAACACATGTTTTACAGTATCCATAATGGGATGACCCAGTTTATTGTGCCACAGGTCAAACATTCTTTCATTTTCAACAATTGAATCACATCTAGTATAATTGCACCAATTTCTCTTTTGAGCAGACTTAGTTTTCTTCGAAAGTTTGAAAATGTAAAGGCCATTACGCACATTACCCTGTAATAA